>JAITYX010000002.1:9593447-10902670 GCA_021018815.1 Talinum fruticosum | reverse complement strand
CCAGAACCTAATATAGACATTGGTAAATTGAAGGATCCAGTGGAATTTTTGCTGCCTATGAAAGAATGGAAAGTAAGCTAACGTATATTATGATTACAATGTTGAGTTCACTCTTCTTCTTTTTTTTTTTCTGGGTGAGATTAAGCTTACTGTTCAAAGTGCTTACTATAGCTGAATGAATTTTAGATGCCAAAAAGGAGCTGCAAAGATTAAGAGGTGAACCACTCATAGGCTTGGATCAAAATCTTCCGTGCTTGTCTCAAAGACGTCGACGGCCTAGCCTTTTCGGGTTGGGACTTCTATTTTATCTCATGGTTATTTGGTCCTGTACTTTGTTAGGAGCTGGAGATGCACTGATGCAGACATGTAAATGTAACCATGTTTATGTCTTCCAGGAAGTCAGCCACTTATAAACATCACTCTTACTCTTCAACAACGGTGGATGATAATGGTGAGACATTTTTATCATCTCAAGAGACATTTGAGGAAGACATACCGAGTCCTACTTGTCAAGATACCCTTCCGGAGACTGACCTTGTAAATAATTCCCAAAATGTGAGAGTATCTGGTGAGATGATGGATTTTCTACGTTTGTCTCAAACTCTTTCTTGACTTTGAAATTTTTTTGATTGCTTCTAGTGAAGATGAAATTTGACCTAAGTGTTGCATTTACAGATTCCACACCAGCAATGACTGGTGAGCTAAATGAGCTTGATGAGCTATTATCTTGTGATTATGAAGGGCTAGATGAGGCAGGTGTTCTTGATCTTTTGCAAGACAAACTGCAAATTAAACTGAGAGATATTGGTAAACCTGCTCTTCCAGACTTGCTTAATGTTCAGCGACGGAAATCGGAGGCTTCATGTGACACCTTACCGAAGATGATGGATGCAATAACACGTTTAAATGGCATAAGGAAGGCTGCTGGCAGTAAACAGCTTTCTCTGAGCAGTCAGCTGAGGGAAAGCTCTGTTCATCCTGAGGTATCTCCAGCAGGTTCCAGTAGTCCGTTGGCTTCAATATTGTTGCTGAACAGGCACATCTCGAGACTTTCCCCATCGAAGGATCCATTCTCAGCCCTTGATATTGATTTGCCACCTGGCAGAATCCCTTCCCCAGAAACAGTGCATGGAAAACAGTCTGATCAGTTTGATACAAGGAAGGATCCGTATGTATCTGAGACTTCTTTAGTGCATGGAGAAGAAATTACTGCAGTTTCTAGTCGTTCTACTGTTTTAGATGAAAATATTGCAGCTCAGAATGGCGAGCCTAAAGAACAACAATATGTGGTTAGTCAATCTGCTCAGGATGGTGGAAGGAAGGATTTGCATGAACACAGGGCTTCCACAGCACATGGAGTAGAAACCACTGCTGTTTCTGATGTGTTTTCACCTGCCTTGGCGGCAAAGGATATTTCCTCTACTAGCGAGCCAAAGGAATGGAAGGACATGGCTACTCAATCTGGTGAAGTTGGTACAGGGATGGACCTGTGTGACGTCAGGAGATCTCCGATGCACAGAGAACAAAATGCAGCAGATTTTGGTGAGGGCCCAGTTTTTCTGCGGCAAGGGGAATAGCGCCCACCAGTGAGAATAAAGAACAGGATGATGAGGTTTGTCTGTACCTTATTGATAGGGCCAAGACATGTAGGTGGATGTAACAAGGGGTTTTTATCTTGTTTGTTTAACCATGTAGGTGGATGTAACAAGGGATTCTGTACATCGAGAACTCAACATTGAGGGCTCTACAACTGAGAAGTCTAGTGCCAGTGGGGGTAATTGCAAGATCCTTTTTGAATTTTCTGTGTTATGTTTCTACTAAGTTATGTCATTTCGTGTCATTCGCAATCAACACTCATCACTCTCTTCAATATTTGTCACTGTGTTATAAATAAACCTTTCTTTACCTTGGATGTTTGGACTTTTATACAACAAAAACAATAACAATAACATCCAATGTGGATCCCTACCTGGCTAGGCAGGCTTTGGGAGGATATATGTTGGCAACCTTACCCTGTAAACAGATGGGTCAATTCTGAGAGACCTTCATTTTCTTTTTCCTGAAATGTTTTCAGATTAAAACACTTGTAGCAATTTTTTATTCTTTGACAGGTGTAATGTTCATGCGTTATTCTAATATATCCTAATCACATAAACACGTACTACAACTCGGATATGATACTATTGCCAGCCAATGAATGTTTAAGACTATGGTTTTTGTTATTTTCTTACGTTTTTGTTTATCAGTCCGTTACTTTTCAGTTTCCAACTCATTATTGATGTGGGATGGCTGACTTTTCATTGTTAATACTATACATGTGATGAAGTGGTTTGTTGCTCTATCTTCAATATGGTTTAATAGGTTTAGCTCAAGTCTAAGTTTCCTAAGATTTGGATGCTTTTCTTCTTTTGATTCCTTTCTTTTGATTATGGCAGTTGTGGAATGCACAATAGACAAAGCTTTGACTACAGAGGACATCAACCTCGAAGAGCCTAACAAGGTAGTTACTAATTTCGGGACTATTTGCTGATCTTGTTAAATTGTTTGTGCAGTTTTCTCAACTAATTAGTGTTTTAAAGACTAGCTGCAATTTTATGAATAGCAGAGGATATCAGGAGGCACCTATGGTTGAAAGAAAAATTAATGCAGGTTATGTCTCATTGATGGGTGGTTCGAACTCTGAGAAAGTGATAAATGCTGTCATCATCAGTCTAATTTAATTGAGAGGCATTTGTTGGGAAGCTGGGTATATGGAGGAGGAATAGAATGAAGCAGACGTGGCCGGGCATAGTATTGCGGAACTCGTTAGGGCCTTTTAGGTTGGGAATGTTGACCTGAAAGAGGTAAACAAGACATTTGTAGCCCTGATTCCACCCGAGAGACCAGAAAAATTACACGATTTCAGCTTGTTAGCTTTTGTGATTCCCTTTATGGAGCTAAACCCCCAAAATATATTAGCAAATAAGTCGAAAAGCGACCTCCATTTGTTCATTGAGGAAAACTAAAGTTTTATTTGTCCAAAAGGTCCATCACTGATAATACTTTGTTTTCTTTAGGGGTATTTTATTGTATCGAAAGGAAGACTGGGGGAAAGAGGAATTGTGCTTGTAATTGGACATGAGTTAGGCATGTTAAACAGTGGGATTGAGTTTTTCTGTTAAAAGGGTTATGGAGAAATGGGCTTTATTGTTTAGTGGGAAGCTGGATATGGATAAAGGTCCAGAGGGAGCAGTTTGTAATGTGACTGTGAGGCAATGCCCTTTGTGGTTCATGTCTTATCCTTGTAACTATAGAATTACGCTGGTACCCAAAGACTAATATTGTGGTCTCAGCTACAGTCTATCTTCTTCTAATGATGACCAAGCTTAATTATTTTTTGTGCGACAGGAAGCTGCAGAGCCTTCCAAGAAGAAATTGGAAAAAGAGAAGAAATCTAAGGTGGCATCTCGAAGAGAGATCCCCAAGGAAACAGTGAAGGAAGGAGATAAAGCATATCCACAATCAGATGTGCCTCTTTCAGAGAAAGCTGGGAATAAAAAGAGGAAAGCAGAAGGGGCTCCACGGTTGAGCAAACGAGAACACCTGAACCGCAGAAATAGCTTATATGGTAATTTCTTATGCCTTGGAAAAATCCTGATGTCTGTTGATTTGTTGACATCCTCACTGCACTGGTTCCTCATGGTATCCTGACTATTGTCTTTACAGCTGCTGGTACTAAATGGGAAGCTGGACTTAGGCGAAGTACCAGGATAAAGATGAGGCCATTAGAGTACTGGAGAGGCGAACGGTTTTTGTACGGACGTGTTCATGATAGTAAGTTTTCAATTTTCTTGTTTGTTTTTCTCATTAGTATCCAACCTAGCCAAATTGAGTTGCCTCCTTGCCTCACCAAAAGCTTTGCCTTTTAACTTCTGAATTCATACGATTTTCTGGTGAAACTGCAAGTTTTATGGCCTCAAGATGTCATATTTTCCCTCTTTAGAGGCGTAAATCTTGCCATTGCATTATTCTGAACAGCTAATGATTTCAATGCCAATAAATGGTTGATCTATTTATTCCAACCTTATTTTTCATCGAGGAAGAGGCTTTGTCCTTTATTGCCCCTACCCTTTTCTTTGGGCACCGGGGGGAGGGGGCTATCACAAATTCACAATGATATACATCTTAAAATCTGAATTTCACTTTGTATCCCAGTTTTCCCCTGCAACCTTGCATCTGCCCATGTCCTGCTTAGCCAATTTCTCAAATCATAAGATTTCCAGCAGTGATTTAAGATTACATCATTATACGGAAGGAACTTTAGTTGCTAATCATTTAATCTGCTTTTCAGGCCTGGTGACTGTTATAGGAGTAAAATACTCCTCTCCTTCAAAAGAGGCTGAGCAGGCGGCCGTCAAGGTGAAATCTTTCGTTTCTGATGAATATAAGGAACTGGTTGATCTCGCTGCATTACATTGAAGCTCGCCTTTTCCCACCATTGAAGTTGAGTATACCAAGGTCAGGGAGTGACACATCAGAGTTCTGTCTGTAATTGTTTTTCACCTGCAGCGATTGTTCATTATATATAAAGGCTAGAAACTTATTTCTATTTTATCGGCTACTACTGCTATCAAATGGAGTGTATGTTACCCAGGTCTGAATACTACCACCAGTGCTCTGCTGTTGGTGGGAAGACAATGCTGGATTAGTGGACTTACTCTATTTATAACAAGCCAAACTTCCAGGCTCACATTGATTTCAGCTCTACAAGTTGGTAAACCCTTCATCGATTCCCCTAGAATTTTGGAGAGAATATTAAGATTTTTGTTTCATTAATGGGACCATCTGAAATGCCATATGAAGATATTTTCTTTTTGAATCATATCTTTAGGGCTAGGGAAATTTTCCCATAGGTTTAAAAATCCTTGTGCTGATAAAAGCATATTGCAGATGTCAAAATGGATCATAAAAATGTATGCATGCCATTTTGGGTTGGAGTTTATCCATAAAACTCAGTACAGGATTCTCTTCTTTCACTTCCAAGTTGGCCACTTGTTAGTTGATATGCATGAGTACATTTGGTGTGGACATAGTGGCACAAAAGGTATCCTATTGAGGCAAGGCATGCACTATAAAGTTACAGATCCCCTGTGACCACCATTTTTGTCCTTTTTAAAGAAGAGATTACTCTATAGTAAAATAGTCAGTGTCTTAACATAAGGATTATAAACAGTACTTGGTTGGCCATTGATTTCAAGTATTAGAAGTAATTTTTTTTTTTTTTTTGGGATAGGGTGAATTATTTGACACTTACATCCTTGGTATTTTATACGTGGGTTGATCTAGTGTATACTAGCTAATTAAAAAAAGTGCAATATAGATGTAATTTTATGAAAAATTTTACCATTCTACTAAGATAGTTGACAAATCTTAGGCATAAAAGTAAACAAAAGAGATGTTGAAAGTGGAAAAACCCCTCAATGAAGCTATCTGCTAGTTTGCTCGAATGCCGTAACTGCTGCACATAGTAGTGGCGACCGGAGCTACACTGCCTCGGACTGATGCCTCAAATCGATGTGCGATGTTCTCTCTCTCACTCTCTCTCAATCTATGGTTGCATGCACATCTTATCTTCTGCAGATAAAATCAGCACTAGTTTTATACATCAAGTAATAGTAAATATACATCGTTTTCTATCTCCTTCCATATTAAAAAAAAGAAAACAATATCTATATATAAAAACACACACACAATAATTGTTATTCTAGAAACCTTACCCTTTACTCTCCACCCCCAAACTTATCTGGTTATAGTACTTGTAGATATGGACTATAGTAATCTCCTATCCAATTTTTTTTTTTTTTTTTTAAAAAGCCACAAATATCTATCCAATCTTTCCAACCCAATATAAACCCTAAACCTCCTGCCAGTTTCCTCATCTCACTTCTCTCTCCTCCTCCTGTCTCTCTCACTCTCTACCGTTTACAGCTCATTTCAACTCTATATGTTCCATTATTAATGGATCCTCTTGTTCCGGGTTTAATCGACGATCTGGGTCGGGCCTTCTTGATTCGAGTCCCCTTTCAAGACCTTCCGACAATCTCGGCGGTTTGCCGGGCATGGAACGCGGAGATTCGACTCTCTGAGTTCCGTCGCCTGAGAAAGGCTGCCGGGGTGACCCGACCTGTAATTGTTTTGGCCCAGACCCAACGTCATGACCAGAATCAGGACCCCGGTCATGGAGTGAAGGATAACCCGTCTCGGCCCGTTTACGGGCTCACCGTTTTCGACCTGCTGACGGGCAGTTGGATGACCCTCCCCGCGATCCCCGGGATGCCCGAGGGGCTGCCCATGTTTTGCGGGTTGGTCGGATCCGGGTTGGATCTTTTGGTGATTGGCGGGTGGGACCCACGCACATGGTGGGCCTCAAAGGCTGTCTTTATATATAACTTTTTATCGGGAAAGTGGCGGCGAGGACTGGATATGCCGGGCCCACGGAGGTCCTTTTTGGTTGTGCTTCGTCGGATCATGATCGTACAGTCCTGATCGCTGGAGGGCATGACGAGGACAAAAACGCCTTGAGATCAGTCATCATGTATGACGTGGCGGAGGACAAGTGGGTCCCCCTCCCTGACATGGCCAGGGAGCGCGATGAATGCAAAATCATCTTCCAACATGGCAAGTTCCACGTCATTAGCGGGTACCCAACCCTCACACAAGGGCAATTCGAGAGGACGGCAGAGACACTTGATCCTGCCACGTGGCAGTGGGGTCCGGTGATCGAGGATTTTCTCGAAGCTCGTGCCGGCCCGAGCTCGTGTGTGGCAGGTCCTAGTGGGAGGGCATTTGCATTCACAGGTCAACATAGTGACGCTGTGGCAGTCCAACAAGGCAACGCATGGCACGTCGTGGCAAAGGCCCCGGCCGACATGTCCTGCTCTCAGTGGGTGGGTGTGTATGGGGATAAGCTGGTGGTGATTGGGTCCAAAAATTTGGGGAAGGCCAAAATGGGTATGTGTTGGATCTGGAGAAATACAAGTGGAGTAGGATTCAATTGGGTGAGGAGTATAGTGGGCATGTCCAATGTGGGTGTGTTATGGAGCTTTGATTTCAATCTTTTGCTTGCTTAGGTTTCAAGATCATATGCTTGCTACTTGGTATTAATTATTATGTACATAACAATCAATCAAATTTTGGTGGGATGATGTAAATTTTTAAGCAATGGTGTATATAATTATATGCTTGTGTTAACCCACGATGTACTTCCTATACTTTTTTCCTTTGAAGTTAGGTTTATATAAAATGGTGATGATTTTCTCGGATTCTCTAAGTAGAATTTCATGTATCATCGTTTGTCTTTTCTTAGTGAAAACGGATGAAGATATTCGTAGAGTTAATAAAATTTCTTAGAGAAAGGTAAAATGGAACCTTTTAATGTGATTTAGTTTACAAGAAGTGGGTAATTTTTTTCTCTTCTCATAATTGAATATTCTCATATGCTCTTTAAGTGATGTTAAACATCATCTTTTAAATTTGTAATATTTGTTATGTATAATTGTGTTCATATAACTTTTATCTTATGATGCATCGCTAATCACTTTAAAGAGGTAAAATGACCGAAGATAAGAAGATTTTATTACTATGAGGAGGATAAGCAGGGGAAGAGATCTAGGGAAAATGAACAAATATAAAAATCCATGGAGAGGCGATTAAAAGCATTTTGATCATAAATTAGGTTGGTTAAACATAAGTGCATTAATTTTTATGGTGAGAATTTAGCATCACAAAATGGAAAAAGAAGTATTGTTATGATCACAAAATGGATATTGATATTTAAACATATTATATAACACAATTTAAAAAAAAAAAAAATAGTCTTATGAATATCGTCATGTTATTTAAGCAATACTTCAATATCTTATTTCATAATAACCAATTATTGATTTTTGTAGAACTAATATTAATTTTTCAGAAATATATGTGCAAATATTAGATAGTGTTTTGAAAATGTTATTTTGAATTGTTTTTTAAAAATATTACATAAATTTTTAATCATTATATCAAACATTACTTTAGCAAACATTTACATTTTTAAATATAAGTAGTATTTAACACTAACCACGACCTTAAAAGTTAGTGTCGAACACATATTTTAAAATTTATTATTGAATAAATTTTATAATGTCACGTGCAAATTCAAATTCATATCTTATTTGTATGAAATTTAATGGGAGGATGAATGTAGCAATCATATCTTTAAATTGCATAAGTTGAAAAGAAGGTGAGTTTGATGGTCTCAAAATTTATTTTTATTATATGTTTTTTACAAAAATAAAAACGCCTTTTTAATCAATTTCATAGAAAAATCAATTTCGAATCGGTGTAATTTCTCCTGTTCCATTAAGTTGTACTACATTCGTAACTCATCTAAAACATTTAAAAAAACGAACAAACAAACAAAAAAACTTAACCTCAAACCCAGATAATTGGTCCTCACTCCTCCCATTGTTTGTTTCCCTCCGCCACTCTTCTGCCCTTTACCAAAAACACCCACGACCAACTGACATCCCATCTGGTTATCTCTCTCCGATCACCGATTTGGTTTCTCAGTTCCTTAATTTCTCAGAAATCTGCAACTTCAGATTGAAAGATAATGAACTTCTTTAAATCTGTATTCTCAGATGATCCAGACCCAACATCACCACCGAGATCAGCAAATCCTACTGAAACTCACGAATCCACGACCCCAGATGATGATGTAGGGTCGGACCCAGATCAGCCGAGTTCAAATGAAACAGAATCATCAACTGGGTGGAGCTTTGGGGGATTGATGAAGACATTGCAGGTTAAATCTGATTGGATCGAGACTTATCGTCGTGATCTGGAGGAATTTGGGTCTGGTTTGAGGAAAGAGACTGAGATTCTTCGTGAAGTTGCTAGCAAGGCAGTCAAGGATTTGCCTAGTTCCATTGAAGCCGGTGCTTCTAAGGCTCAAAATTCACTTGAATCAGTGGGCCAAGCTGTTGATTCAATCGGGGCCAATGTTTGGAAATCAACGACTGAGATTATCTCTCAAGGTAAGGAATCTTTACTTGCTCCTTCTGATGGTGATTCTTCTGATGTATCTGATGTTAACAATGTTGGTGGTAATTTGAATGTGCAAAGTGTTAATTCTGGGAGGTATAGTAGATTTGATGTCCAGTTACGAGCTATACAATGTGATGTGAATAGTTACATTGAGGAGCCTGATGATGCTAGTGACTATAATGAGTGGAAATCTGGGTTCAATTTGGATGAATTAAGCGAAGATATTGAGGGTTTGATGAGAGAAAATGGGAGTATTGTTGGTATTTATAAGAGGGTAGTGCCTAATACTGTGAATCATGATGTGTTTTGGTCTCGGTATTATTACCGGATTCATAAGCTTAAACAAGCTGAGAATGTGAGGGCTAAGCTGGTTAAGAGGGCTATTTCAACTGAGGATGAGGAAGAATTAAGTTGGGATGTTGAAGATGAAGAGGAAGAGGAATTGAAGAAGGTTAATGACAGATCAGCTGCTAATGAGAGTGACAAAGATCAAAACAAAGATAATGAAGGAAAAAAGGAAGACTTGGGTGATAAAGATTGGAAGGTAAACACGGAGAATGTGGATAAGGTGGTTGCTGGGGATTCACCTTGTCAACAGAGAGTGGGAATGAGTGACAATTGGGAGGGCGAGAAGAGTAAGGGTGCTGAGCCATCTAGCAAGGAATTGTCTAAGAAGGAAGTTCAATCTGAAGGGACTGAACCAAATGATGGTAAGACATCGAAGAAATCTGAGGCGAAGGTAGCTTTCGATGGAAAGAATGAGCCCAGTGAATCAGGAAAAGATAGCGACATTTCAGTTGTATCGCCTCAACCATCGGTAGAGGAGGATGATATGGGTTGGGATGAGATTGAGGATATTGGTAGTGAAGATGAAAAGAAAGTAACCCAAGGTGGAAGCCCTGACAGGGCTGAGTTACAAAAGCGATTGAGTGTTGCTGTTGAAGATGATGAAGACTTGAGTTGGGATATTGAAGATGACGATGAACCAGTGAAGGCCTGATATTATGTAAAATCCAGGGGGAAATAAGATTAAACTGCTAGAAATTTGTCATCTGATCGCTCCAAATTGTTATATCCAAGTATTTTTTCGTAGAAGAGCTATCAGTCATCTTATATGACTTTATCTTCTTATTGTGTATGTACAAAGGAAACATTTCATTCAATCCATTTCTGCCCAAAGAATTTAAGCTTGTGTTTTGCTCACGTATCTTACTGCTGTTCTGCTTTTCAAAATTTGTGCTAATGCAGTTTCTTATATCTCATGATAAATATTCTGCTTCACATTAATTTTCAAGATTTCTGCTTGAACCTAATTATTTCTTATCTTCTGTAGTTTGATTGAAATGCCAATACCTTGTGTGATTTCGGAGGTTGCTTTCTGATATGAGAACAGTATAACTAGCAGAAGTAGGTGATGATGGATTACCAGGTAAGTGATGGACAATTTTTGGTGCAAAACAATTAAAATGTTAATAAAGAAATAGAAGAGTTCCCTGAGAGCCATGATGCAAGTGTCTCTGTTCAAGGATTCCTCCCCCTTCCCCCAGGTCGTTTTTCTCCTTGCCCCCTCCTTTTGAAGTTTTCAACTTCCGGACCCATATTCAAGTATTGTGTGCCGAAGGGGGCCAAGACGGGTAAAAAGAGGGTTAACGATGTTAGATGGTGCACCCCCTATATGGGTACTAGGCATATCATAGACTTGGATGATGTACTTTGGGGTCACTCTGTTCTTCTGCAAGATGAATTGGTATGTTCGTTAAGTGCTGCTGGAACACCCCCCCACCCAGGGGACCCCTCCTATTCTGATCCTACAGTCTGTGTCTTGTGAATCGCAAATTTATTGCTTGTACTATCCAATTAAGTTAAAGCAACAGACTATTCTACTGAACTATATCTGCTGCTGCTAATAAGAGACTTTTAATTGTTTTCCACTGGAGCCAGTGCTTTCATGTATCTCAGTTCACAAGTACCTATTTTCAGGGTAGTTGGATATATGGACGAGGTATGCTTCTTTCAAAGTGAAGACTCTAGACAGGTCGAATTGGATGATACAGATTGCATTTATTAGAGTTTGGGAAGAAAAAATCAGCTGTATTTATATTAATAACACCCGTTCTCTCAAAATATGAGACTTGCGCCATTTTAGCAATCTCCTTTTGGGGAGATTGCAGTGTTAAATGTAGCTTTTGATATTAATTAATGCGTAACACAACAAACAACCCCCCAAAAAAAAAAAAAAAAACCCCAAGAATAGGAGTGATCAACGTATACGTAAATCCTAAACGTGAGATACTGCATATTGAATTTCCAACAGCAATCCTAACTGATTTCTAAATCGAAATACCAGTCGTAACTGATTTCAAATATATAGCCCAAAAGTCCCACCTTTATTGGGAGAGGGCCGGACGGGGTTCAACGTACCAGTCGTAACTCTGAATTACATAATTGCAAGCAACAATTTCACTGATTTCGCCAGTACAGTAGATAATAGGCAATGGCTAACACACTGAAATTACTGAGAGAATAAAAGCGACAAAAAAAGGTTATCATGAGCAATACGCATCCTTTCACTTCGCCCTCGATTAAGCTGATTTTTTCCCGATCAAAAAAGTAATCAAATTGACCAGAATGCTTAAAAGTTAAAAACCTTAGGACACAGAGAAATCACTTCAGATAATTTATTTTTCAGACTTACAGATGTATTCATCATCGTCGTCGTCATCAGAGTTCTCAGCAACCATTAAATACAATCAGGTTTGTCCCAACAAAATAACGGACAGGGCCATGAAATTTATAGAAAACGTGAAACCCTGAAACTTGGACAAACACAGAAAGGGCAACTTAACATGAACTGGAAAAACAAAGCTTGAAAGGGAAAGAGGAGGGATAGTCAGAGGTGCCATCTCAAACCATACTGCTTCATGTTGCCTAAGTTGAGCTTTCAAAACTTTCCTTGGAAAAAGTTGTCAACACCAGAACAGGTACCTTCATCAAAACCAAACCACCTAAAAACCTAAAACGATGAAACAAGGAACACTGAGACTTCCATTGAGGTCAACAATGCATAAGGAAACAATTCCATACTTCAAGAAGATGGTCTGTGTGTGATTCATACCGTACTCAACAGCAGACTATAAACCCATCGGACTGAAAAGCATTCTTTCGAAACTGCCAACAGCACGAGCAAACGCATATGGTATATTAACTGCAAGAAGTATTACAAGGCTAGTGTCAGTTTCGCATATCCATGGCCACGTCAAAGCATATTACAATAGAGTTCAATCTGAGAGAAAATGGATAATGCACCAATTCATGCTTCAGTCATTATTAAAAAGTTCTTACCTAAGATATGCTAATGACATAGAGGACCCAATGTGGTCCGGTGCATAGGCAGGACTAACACAAAGGGCATCAGAAAGGGGGCCCTCAGGTACAGAGAAATCAAAGTTCTCAAACGACCAACTACGAACAGGTGTTCCATTCGAGTAAAACTACTTCCACAATCTTTATTCAAAATAGTAGCAAACTTCAATATGTACTTCATTGGCTAAAATTCATTTCTGAGTATCTGCACAACAAACAACATACAATATAAGAAGACATCAAAGACCCATAAAACAGAGAGACATCTAAAAAGGAAAAGGGCTAGGAGGATGTTCAAGTTCAACCAACCTGCGAGGCTTATTCTGTCTCTGGCTGAACTCATGATTTGCTAACTCTGCAGACAAGCAGAATTCAATTACGAAAAGATCACACAAAAGCTCAATTTAGTGTTAAGCAACAAAGAAAACATCCTTACCATATTTTTGCTGAGGCTTCGATTCAATATTAGGTTTACTAGGGGTATTATCTTTGCTGCATAACATACAAGGAAGTCAAGTAAATACCATGGTCAGAGTTACTCAAGACTGTCAACTACTTTCAGCTTTAAAAAAACAAAAAAAGAAAAAATGGAGACTTTCAAAGGAATTAATGACTGTGAAGCATTAGATGTACTCAAAATAGGATGTATTGCTTGCTTGCACTATGTCAAAGCAAGACACGTTAAGCTTGCCTGCTAATAATAAAAAGGCAAATAATTGGGTGAAAAATTAAATTTTAGGCTCCATTTAGCTTTAGCTTTCAGCCTTTCAGTTCATTATAATTAACTTTACAACTATCTTTAAGTTCCTTATAGCCTTACAGTTCCTTACAACTAAATAGAATAGGGCCTTAGTCAATTACATATCTTGTCGGTCCTCTCTATGCTAGGATATTCTCGACCTTTCTCCAATTACACAGACAAATACAGATCCAAATCCATACCCAAAAAGTCCGCAACTGGGCAGGGAGTGTGTGTTTTGGGGGGGTTTGATGTAGCAATTACCCAGACAATTAGTAAATGAAACAGAGTTCAGCAAAATCTATACCTAGGGGCAGGCAAGGCAGATGTTTGCCCTGCTGGCCGAGGTTGATAAGAACCATCAACTGTGATATATGGTGGACAATATGGGGCTCCCAGAGCACCTGCAGCACTTGCTAGTACTGGTAGCCTGTACACATCCAAAAAGAAACATCATCAACACTCACTGAAATCCTTAAAATAAAGTCCAACTTCCTAGTCACTATCTCTTATCCTCTCTTCACCTGGGCACAAAAATAGACCGTAACAAGATCTCAAACATCATTAAATACCACCAGCATGGTGATGTTGAGACCTGCACGCAACTTCCTAAACATTACAGAAGATCCTGTAAGATTTTCATGGATCCAATGTCAACTGTGCCCCACCCCAACCCACTTAACCCCCCTCCCAAAAAAAAAGAGAAGTGTTCCGAATTTCAACTCTGTATTTTGCACTTTTTCTTCCTCTTTTTGTCAAAGGACCACCCAGATTCTTTTTCTTTCCTCTTTTTGTAGGATGGTTGGATAAGAATTTGGGCTGGCCTGGAAGAGGAGTCCACTGCTTCCTTATGTCTCTACACAAGAGAAAAGTTGATGCCTGGATTTAAACCCAGGCAGTTCCCCAGAAATGTGAGCCAGCAACCATTGCATTACATCTATTGCTAGGTCAACCCATCCAATTTTCTTAGGGCAAAGTGCACACACATACATGCTCTCACATGATAAGAAAATAAACAGACCAAACCCCACCACAACCACAAACTACCCACCATGGTGGGATCAAAGAAGGGTCAAGATCCTAGACACATGACCCTAACTTAAGAAACCCGACTGGAACAACAGTAAATCCAATTAGCAGCAAAACCCTACCACAGCAAACAGCAAGGACAACAACAACAATGATCCAATATGTATCCTACCACCATCAGTAGATAACATATGCTTTGATATTTTTTTTGTTACCAACATAATGCAAACTCCACAAATAGCACTGACTGTCTCACTCTCAAACTATCAATAAACGTTCCTTTATTTAATAGAAAATATACTAGTACCCAATGAAACTGTGCAACTACTTCAAATTTAATCCAAGTCAGGGTGTGCTAGTGGAGGGATATAAGTTATACACAGCCAAACCACAAAAACAGAATCACTGAGAGGTTATCTACCTGGGACCTAAACTTTACTCTAGCATAATCAATGAATCAATAAGACCACATAAAATGCTAGCACCACTTCTATAGCCAACATGGAAATGAAGCCTCTAAGCATTAGTAGAACATGTTTTGAATGGATCTAAGCCAAATGAAGCCTCAAAGAATTAGCATTAGAAGTCTAATTTCAATATATTGCATAAAATGTAGTCCTCATTCCACTTCAAAAATGACAGAACATGTACACCAAGAAAGCATGGACAGAAGAAACGCTTGGGTTCAAGATATCACCAAATCACAAACCATAAATTGCTTTTCTGGAATAACATGCATTGGCAAAGAATAAGACATACCATGTCATTTCAGAATTCCCCAAACCATTTGGCTGGGCAACATATCCAGGAAACGCCATTCCAACTGCAGGAACTCCAACACCACCAGGATGCTGACTCCCAAATTGCATAACTACAAAGAAGCCCAACAGGATTATGAACAAATGAGTAATTCCAGAGCTCAGAAACAGGTTTCTTTTTTTTTTTTTATAGGGGAGGGGGAGGGGTGGGTATGTAATGCCATAAACCCTAATTTACAGATGATGAGAGGAAAAGGGGATGGCTTTGCTAATGATGGCACTCTAGTTAGCTTTTTAACGAGCTTAATAAGGCCAACGTAGGAGACTCTTTATATGATATGGTTAGATGGCATACCATTAAGGCACTGGAGAAGATATCCTAGTCTCAACAATGTAAATATATTCCACTCTCCAAAATCCTTCTAAATGCATAGAAATTACCACAAAACCCCTAACCAAAAGAAATAATAATAATAATAAAAATTATAAACTGTAAACTGCTCACTGCAGTTTTATTAGATCAAAGCCAGTGAACATACGCATTGTAAAACAAGAAATAATTCAAAAGGGGAGTACACTGCTTAAACCTTCTGCACAAAATATCCAAAATATTCTAATCAAACAGCACCAAAAGATTTCATATCTGAGCCAAAATTTCCAACATTAACCTGAGCCATTTATTTGTACAGGTACAAAATAACCCAATTTATTTAGTATCTGGTTCATGTTGCGTTATTGTGTCAGTGTTTTCAAGTTCCATTTAAAGATGATATCATACTGATTCACAAAAAGGATAGATGCCTAGTAAAATAAATCTCACCTGGGAAAAAGCTGGAAGGTTCTGATCACCATGACCAGCAACCATGTTTCCACCTGATCCCATGACTTGAGCACCACCATACACAAGTGAGCTCCTTCCAGCTCCCTGGACAGTTCCTTTTCCTATCAAAGGAAAAGTACCAGTAAGATCAACCAGACTCCAGACGGAACACGATTTCCAGTTTCAAATGATTCATCGACAAACCTGTTTTTGGTGGAGAAGAACCTAGAGAAACGCCAAGAGGACGCTGAACCAGTTGTTGAACTGAAGGCTGTAGAGAAGGTTGAGCTAGGTTTTGAACATGATTTCTCTGTGGAGCCTGAGTTGTTGGTGTAGGAGCTTTAACTTGACTATTTGTTTGAGGCTGAAACACAGCAGACCCAGACAGTGCTACGCCCCTACCCTCTACTCTGGACGGGAGCATTTGAGTTCCATTTGATGGTGAAGATGCAGAAGGTGGGAGATGCATATTATTCAAGGGCCTTGAACCGGCTGGAGAAACAGAATCATCAATGAGCAATTTGTCCATGCCAACAGAATCAATAACATTCATCCCTCGCCACAAAGAATTTGAGTGTGACATAAGATAACTAGGGTCCACAGCAGAAGGGCGAGTGTTCCTATTATGATTCACAACTTGCATTTCTTTTTTCTGGGTTGTAGTAACATCCTTGTTGGCTGAACCAGATGGATAAAAGGGAGGTGATGCAGAGTTCAAGTTGGAGGCAACTCTTCTAGTAGGTTCTGATTCATACTCTGCATTTGGGTTCATTGCTGAAGCAGAAATTCTCACAGACCCAGTATGTGAAGTTTTGTCAAATGACTTTGCTGACCTGAGAAAAATATTAAAACCAAACTCGTAAGCTTGGAAGAGGGAAAGGAAATGCAGACAATAGAAGATGGAAAAAAGGTACAGGGATCCAAACTGTTTGTTTTGTGGTGGAAGAACTTCACTCTTATTCTTCATTGAGGGCTGGTATCTCCTAGGTCCTCTTCCTTTCACATCCTTAGGTGGTGCATTCTGGTTGTTTCCACTATACCCTCTCATCCTGTTCCCTCGAGCATAGCCACGTTCTGCACCTTTAGCTTTGCCACGACCTCTGTAGTTTCCTTTCAACAACCTCCTTCCCTGATAACATTGACAAACAAACTAACACCACAAACCACAACTAAAAGATTCTTCTCTATCATGGAATAACTTCCATTATGATACAATGCTCGCCATGTCAAAGAACAGAAGACTAAACTGCACATAAATGGGATAAAAATTGAGCAGAAGAAAACAATAGGGCCTTCAGATAAAAACAACCTTACCTCTTCATAGTGCCTATCCTGAATATTCATCTCCTCAAATTTGTCATGACCCCATTTCCTGTCATCTTTTGATTCCCATAATTTTCTACCACCAAATGTTCGCCTAGTGAGAGTAAACGTTAGATACATTGAATTACATACAGAAGCAAAAAGCTAGACAAAACAGCAATATACTTTCATAAAGGTGAAGCCAAAAAGTAAAAGTAAAATTTACATATAGAAAATCCCAGAACTAGAACTTCTAATTACTTGCTATGAAATGCAACAAAAATCATGGCTCATATGTAATGGAACATGGTAGTGCAACACCATGCAACACAGAAGCGTACAAGTGGTACTAGAAGATATCCTAAACTCCACTGCGGAAGAGGTAGTAGACTTTTGAGGGTTAACCAGAACTAAGGCAGTTACTAGACAAAGAGACGATGTACTAATCATGAATGCTCATATCAACAAGACATAAATGCTCAACAATCTCTCACTTTGAACCTAAGAAGTTTTACAAGATTACTGCAGCTGATACAAACCTCCTCGCTTTTTCCTCCCACCCTTCCACATATCAATCCAAAGAAGACTATTTCATGATTTGGGGCTGCAGTAACATAAAATGCATGTAATTGTGCCGTGCAACATGCCAAGAGGAAATTCTGAATGGAGCTATACTGAAAATCTGTTTGCCAAATTTTCTTCCAAATCCATTTGTTCATTGGTTTCTGTCACTTGGTTATTTTATTCCAGGGGTGTTTATGACTTAATAAACATAATGAGAAACAATTGGAAAGATCAGCAATTGTAAAGACAAAAGAAAACAAGTGTGAAAGAATTTATGCTACATCGGATCCTATGTTCACTGGATGAACAGAGGGTAAGGATAGTGTGCAACGATATGTCGTACTATTAAATTCAGAATCATTAAACCTGAGATCCATATGGAGCTTTTCACCACAAAAGGCAAGACTTCTATATATACTGATACAGTCATTGGTGAAAAGAAAAATATTTCTATGTACAAAGGCATGATGAGAGTGTTTCCCCAAAGCAAAACCACAACATGTTTAACGTGCGTTTGGCCAAGGAAAGGCAAACAAATGACCCGCTTCCTAACTTTTTGCAAGGAGCTTTCATCATTTTGTTTTTTCTCATTTTCTACACTCACTTTCTAAATTCTTGCTGAATCAAATGACAAACTACTCCAGCACAATTTCCCCTTGTCCATTAAATCAGTCTCTATTTCCTTAATTGTTTCTCTTAGCGCCCCCCAAAAAAAAACCCTCCAAGGAACACCACAGTAAGCATTAATTACAATTACTTGATCAAGGAATGCCAAAGTACAATCCCAGTAGTATGATTCCATAATTCAGCACAATTACTGCCATATTTTCCACAATGCAGCACAGAAAGTGCATAAAAACAGACCTTAATTTCAAAAAAAACACACACACACACAAGTAAAGGTTTGATCTTCCGGAGAAATACCTGTGTCTACCTCCAGCATTGGCCCGAAAACGATCATCGTGCATATAAAAAGCTCCTGTAGTGGGCACAGCAAACGGCTCGTTTTCCTTCTTCTCCTCTTCTGTCTCACCCTGATCCTGCCCAATGACCTCGCGACTCTCACCCATCCCTTCGACTCCTTTCATCTCTCCAACTTCTCCCTCCACGCCCTCAACCTCCCCACCACCGATATCTCTCTCCTCCCCATACTCACCCTCACCCACTTCCTCCTCTAGCTCATCATAATACTCCTCTTCCTCCTCATACTCCTCATCATACACAGCCGCAGCACCCTCGCCGTCTGATTCAGCCTCCGAATCGACGATCCCAGCCCTAGGATGCGGCACCTCCCCCTCTCTCCCTCTCTCTCCTCCACCACTTCCTCACCATCCTCGTCGTCGCTGGCTTCCCTCCTCCGCATCTTCAGTGACATCTTCGCCTCCTCTGGATCACTCTCGTACTCAGTCTCTTCCTCGCCGTCGCCGGCCATCTTCACCGAACAATCAAAAACCCTAAATCTTGTTCAACAAATCACCAAATCGAGCCCCAACCGATTCCAATTCCCACACAACAATGTAGGGAATTTGACCGTTAATCGGAACCCTAACGAAACAATTTCTCGCCCCCGACAACCCAGAGAGAGAGAGAGAGAAGGTGGGTTAGATATTTTTGTGTGGTTACGTCAGCAAAATAATGCAGAGAAAGAGAAGACGACTATAGGCAGTTGGGTTCTTCCACGGAGAGAGGAGAGAGGAGAGAGAAAGGGATTAGAAGTTTTGAGAAGTTTCCGATTGGCAATCCCTTTTTTTTTTTAAATCTGAATTCATAGGGGCATCTTTGGGAAGTTTGGGCTGGATTTGGGTTGGCCTGTGCTGTTGGGCGGCCCATTAGGCCCATTGGATAGCATAAGTATTGGAATTGGAATCAAAATTAATTTTGCTGATCCAATCTAACCAAACTTCTAGTTTGTTTTTTCCTTTTTTTGAAGCACCCATTATTTATCCACGGCGGGGACAGACGAGGGATGCAGCGCCTGTCGTCATTGTCTTTCATACTGCAAGAAAGAGCAGTGTGACTATTGCCTAGTAGTATTAGTACTACATAGTTTTTGCAGTAGCTAATTCTTCCACCCCCATCGCCAAAGCTGTAGTAATTAGTACTGCCACTACTTTCTTCGATTTATGACCCCTAATGCTGTCAAAATTCCGTCTTACCCGAAAAAATCTAGTTCGGTCATAAAGTTTTTCTCCGAATTTTAAATTCGGATAACAGGTTATTTTCGAATTGAAATTCGGGCGGGATTCGAGTTTGGCAATTCGGGGTTGATTGTCTGGATTTGGTGACTAATTCGGATTTGGATAAATTCGGACAATTGGATAACTGGATTCAGATGTTCCGTTATTCCGATTAGGTGTAAATTTACAAAATTTTTAATAAAACATTTGGACATTTAGGTTTAGACATAAAAAATTTGGATCCTGAAATGTTCAACTTTGCAATTTAGGTAGGATCAAAATATGATGTTTCTGTCCAATTATCCGAATTATCTAAACTCGAATTGACACTCCAATTTTTGGCAGCGTTATTCCCTCCCATCCCACCTCCCTTTCTCTCTCTCAACTAAAGCCTAACTTAGGATTTTTCTAAATTTTGCTTTCAAGTCACAAAGAAAATTACAACACAATCACAATACCACCAATCTTTTCAAATGAATCTTTTTTTTTTTTGGGGGGGTGGGGGTTCATTGGCCTAGATTATAGCTTAAGGATCAAACAAAACCATGATCTAGCTCTTGCAACATGTGAGTGGACAAAATTGAACGACAGACCAAGCCACCTCAAAGCCTCAGCCAAGCAAACCTGCACAGTGGCTCACACCCTTTACAAAAGCAAAAGAAATCCGGATAAGAGAACATTTGAGTCCCTTTCCTGACACGGGGAGGTAAAAGGAAGAGTTTAGAACAAAATCCAGCTATATTCTCTTACATGAAACACATCTACATTACATTTCACAAGATGGTTCTCAATGAAACCAAACAAATTACGACTCTGTAAATATTTCGACATGCCTCTGGATTCTGCAAAAATCTTTTACACCAAGCTGCACCAACGTGCAGATCAAATCTATCGAAATCTCGAATCTTGAAGGCTGATCTAGCCCATGACCGATATCTAAGTGGGTAAAAGAAAAAAGAAAAAAATAACTTTCTACATTTCACATTGGTACGTTTGGTATTATAATTTTGGTTGGGAGAATGAAAAGAAGGCCACAAAGAATATTCTAAATGATATGAGAGACAACTAACAAAGAACAGATTCAACTTAATGAACTGTATCTAAAATGTGACCCCTTTTGGAATATCCAAGAACTACAAAACCGCCCTAAAGCGGTAGTGGCAAATGGCGATCCAGTCCCTTCACCTGCTTTTGTGAGTAGAAACCTGTCACAAAAACCACCAGACAGCTATAGTTAACATCATACCACACATAATTGGTTACATTGTGCAATTTTTTGCACTTATGGAATAATGGTTAAGCAAAATACGTCATTAAATTATCCTCAATCTTTCGTTGGAAGATGATCAGTTGGTAATAGGCTAATAGCCTAATAGGTATCCAACTCCTTCAGATATTGGACCGGTACTGACACCCTCTCTACACTATAATTCCAATTCAGATAAAGCTACATATATCTGACACTCCCTCCCCAGCATTTCCAGAACACTCAGACCCCAAGATCTTGGTTTGTTTGGTCTTAAAAGACATCCCATCGGTTGTAAAAAAAAAAAAAAGGGATTAGCTGCTACTTAGCAGCCACCCGCTGATACCGAAAATTGATATTAGAGGGAGAACTGTAAGAACCAAAGCTTCAATATGCACCATTGCAATGATTGGCAAGTCTATTTCGAGATGGGCATCTTGAAATTTAGTGAACTGTAAATGATATGTTGGATCTGACTTCATTTAGATATAAATAGAAAGGGCAGGACAACACACTCTGGTCCTCTGGATGCTAGGATTTGGTTTGCAGACGAAAAGATCAGGAAGGGTTGGAATACTTAGAATGTGAACTAATGGAATTTACCAACACTTGCAAAGCAAGTTTGCAACAATGTTGAAAAGAATGACCTTCTGTGGATCAATTGGGCTCATGGAAACAGGTGGTCAAAGTGGAGGATAGATAAAAGAAGGGTATCAGATAGGACAAATAAATGGTTGGCAACAATTCTGGCATCTACAGAATATCAAGTGGATACACATAGGTAAGAGGTAAAATTTAAGAAACAGAAAAATGAGTTTGGAAGAGATGGAATATCCCGAAAGCTTCTGTTACAAATGGGTCAGCTGTCAAGAACACGCTGATATCAAAAGATTAAATATCAGAAGCGAGGAAATGTCAGGATGATACATGGCATCAATGATTTTTGGATGTGCATAGGGTAAAGTTCTGGTGGGTTTTGCACACCTGGAGGGGTGGTCAGATTCTACATAAAGCACTGGCATAGGTGGCTGCTAAATAGATGGAAGCAACCAGATGGGAAGTGTTCTGTATGCAGTTTTACTCCTCTGGTTTACCAGATTCGGACAGAAACAAAACACAGTTTTGGAGCAAAGTGTGGCAAACCAGAAGGGCTTGTCGAGAAGATGCAATGTGAAAATTAATGCAGCCCCCTTTTGGTAATTCTTTAAACACGACCCCCCCTTCTAGAGAGAGAAGAGAGAGAGAAAATGAGAGAAGGGCATGGGCTTGGCAGGTGGGGGAAGAGCCTTAAAGAAAATCAGATATCGAAGTCAAATCTAAAATCCAAAGTCAATTCAAAAGTCAAATTTCTTACCTCAAGTGAATATGTGTACAAGCCAAATCCCAGAGTATAAGGGACTTCAAGGATGTTGAGTAAGCACTGGAGAATCAACCAATAGACAGAATAAGACATCACTTAAAAATATGTTAGAACACAAATATGTTGACAAAGCAGACCAAAAATTGCTGTGCATCCATCACCTTCTAACTGGCCAAATAAAGCTAACTTTTAATCACTTAAAAATCTGAAAATGGTTTAAAAATAAAAAAATAAGTATCCCAATGATGAAATCAAAATCCTTCGAAATACCACCCTTCCCTTCCTCCCCCTCCCCCCAAAAAAAACACCAACCTTTCTCAGGAAGATAAAGCAAAACAGACAAGAGCAAACACTACACGAAATGGGATAAACAAAACAATTCAAAATGGTTACATTTTCTAAGTACTAAAAGAAACCCTAAATACGAGACATCTATTTCATAATGTTGTGATCAAGACAAAGCACAGTATCTCAAGCAGTCATGAAAAATGGCACACACATACAGACTGAATAAAAAGTCACTTCTTGAACAGAGAAGGTGATATATGCCCAGATCCTGTTAGCCCGAATAAAATATGACCCAGTGATTAGACATGGTCAAGGGTAAAGATACCTAACTTTATCTAGAAACCATGAATGGAAGCAATCAATGGTTGAGCACTAAAACTATCAATAAAAAGGCGAAAAAAACAAAGACAATATGAAAATGTTGATTGGGAGGATAAGGCAAGGGAGAAAGAGGAGGATATTCAGGTATGGCACTTTCAGGGAAAATCAATTAATCACCAGAACAAAATTTGGATTTTCTACACTGGCCCAACCAATTGCCTTTAAGCTGATGGGGTTCCGTCATTGTTCGTACCCCACTCTTCTTCTGCCTCATTCCCGTTGACTAGTACAGCACCATCATTAGAATCAGCATCTACAACAATGGCCTCTTCCTGGCTCTCATCTGCTCCATTCTGCTCTGTGTTATCTTCGGCAACCTGCAGATTACACAACAGAATTACTACATATGCAATCTGGCCTTGCAACGTTTTTGAAAACTAAAAATACACATTAAAGTCCAAAAAATAGAGAAACAATTCAATTTTCAAACAGTCAGATTGCAATCAAACACAGTGAAATAACAGATGCATCATATCAGCCAGCTAATAACAATATCAGCAGATAGTATAAATGAAAATCAGCATAGATCAAGAGTACCTCATCTTCGTGAACTATATCTCCGTTTTCAAGGGATTGCTCTTCATCTATTTGCATGCTCTTGAATGCTTCAACAAGATCAATCTTTGATTTCTCAGCAAACTGCAAATAGTGTTCAGCTGGGGGATGATTGCCCCTGCAAGGACCAGACAGCAATGAATTTAACAATTCACAAACACATGCAACTCGACAAAGTCAAGGTGCAAAAGAGGACAGCATTATTTAAAAACAATATCAAATAAACCATAAAACCCCAAACAGCCACACTTTCCAGCACACTGTTTTGGGCCCGAGGGGGT
The DNA here is from genome assembly GCA_021018815.1 of Talinum fruticosum. Lineage (NCBI taxonomy): Eukaryota > Viridiplantae > Streptophyta > Magnoliopsida > Caryophyllales > Talinaceae > Talinum > Talinum fruticosum. Next base: position 10,878,741 of record JAITYX010000002.1, on the reverse strand, counting down.
TGGGGGCAACACAGCAGGAGACTCTGGATAAGTAATACCTTGTTTCTGCAACTTTAGACTCCACAGCAAGAGCAATTTGCCAATCCTCAAACAAGTTAGGATACTCCTGAGGATCTGCCAATGATTCTGCAGCCTTTGGATTTACCTGTAGGTAACATCACGCGATCCTATGAGATTACATATGAAATGGTTATCACACCAAACACAATTCAAATCAATACCCATATGAATGAATCGCACACTCCTTTGTACAGATAGCTAATGTTTGCATACTACGCTGCTTGTATCACCTTTGGTCCAGTTCATGGAACTCATCATAGATAAACTGGACTTTGTACATCTACCAGCTTCATAAATTGCCTACAGCAAGCTTTTCAATTGTACCAACTGAAAATATTCATCTTGAGTCCTCGACTGGGATATATTTTAAAAAATAATTTTAAAAATCTATACATTTGTTTAATAACATAAGAATGAGTGGCAAGCAACATCCATCCAACAACCAAATACACAATGAAGCAATGAGCATATCAAGAACCAGAAATTGACCTTGTCAAGATCTTTTCTCCATTTTGCTACAATATCTGACACTTTACTGGGTAGATAAGAACGTGCCATCAAAGCAGCCTCAGGTATTCGGTTACTGCCAAACGGATCAAAAATTCAGCGTGAAATTCAACCAAAAACTCAAACAGAAACCTTGAACAAGATCCAGTTCCTAAAAGAGGAGATGCATAACCTGTCTATCAATAGCTGGAGACATTCTTCCAATTTACCCAACATGAATAAGCAAAGGAAAGCAACATTGTTTTTCCCTTGCTCTTTAGCCAAGGTTGCAAGTTTTGATATTCCATCAGCATCTCCAATTGAAGAATAAAGCAACAACATGCCACTGAAATCCATAGCATTCTCAAGGCATTTCTCTGCCAATTCAAACTGCAACACAATCAAGAATTCAAGACTGTCAAGTCAAATCAATAAGTGAGGGGTCCCACCTAAGCAAGGTGCAAGGGGACAAAATGTCGCAGCCTTACCCCAGAAATGCAGAATTACAAAGAGGCTGGTAGTTAGACCCTAGATTTAAAAACCATTAGTTGCCTATTATTTGATAGACAGAAAGCAGAGGACAGTTTAGGAAGGAAATTTGCATTAGTCCACTATAATCCAAGCTCAAAATTGCTCATACTTGACTCGTTAAGCTGTCCGAAAAGTGGAATATCACAGTACATCAAAATGGCTTGCAGAAAAGAGAAGGGAGAAGAAGCCAATGGTGTATGGGTATTTCGTAAAGGAAAGTACCCCAACAAAATATCAGATGTCAACAAACTCTAACTCCACATAGCTTTCCTAAAAAGAAAAAAGAACAAAACATGGAAATTTAGCCTGTTCCATGGAAATTTTTTGTCCTTCACAATGGGGAAACATGCCAACCAAAAGTATATGGAGTTCTCGGCAGGAAAAAAAAAAAAAATTGCTATAGTTTCAGAACCAAACAAATCACTTTGCACCCTTACGCAAAGATGACACTAAAAGCGGCAGATTAAATTAAAACATGGAAATCTATAGATGGAGGAGTTTTCTAGAGTTTTGATTATTTTAAAATTTAAATAGTTTTTTGCTTCTTATAGAAATCCCATAAGTTTTAAAATTAACATGAAATCATATCACATTCAAGGACATTTAGGGTAAGAACTCACATTTCCAGTTGACATGGCCAATTCTCCCAACTGTTTCCACTTTGTCTCACTCTGAACCTCCATGGCTATCTCCTGCAAAGGGAACATCCATAATCAGCAAAGCTATTGAAATAGATTGCTTCACCAGCACTAAATCGGTAGCACCACTTACCTTTGCAACCTCTAATCTGCCAAGTTGTATGGCAAGTTCAAACCTGTAGTCAGGGTCAGTTGCCACCTCAAGAGCCTCCTCTATCATACCACGCGATTCAAGAAAACGGGCCACACTGCCAAAACAAGACATTTAGAAGTTACTTAAAGAAGGAAAAGTTAAGCATCGACAAGGCACTAAAATTGAAAAAGCAAGTGCATTTAAGTATGTCAGTAGATAGCCAGTAAAGAATATCATCGATAAAATCATTGAGTATTTAAGCCAACCAATAAGATACAAGAAAGTATGGGCCTAAGACTAAGCCTCACCAAAAATCCCAACAAATAAGACACGTGAAAGGAGGTTAAAAAAAAAAAAAGAAAAGAAGGTAGTCCAGAGAACAAGAAAGTCTAAATTATTCAAATGCCAATGTTCATCTTTTAGAAAAATTTCCGCTTCCAACAATGAAGTCACATAAAGAAGCAAGTCTCCGGTGTAATAATGATGCCAGCAAGGCAGCAACTATACTCAATTAATAAAACAAATAAAGCCCAAAGACAGACAAAATCCCTCAACAAATTCACAAAAGTCAAACATGGTAATTACGTCTATACATCATTATCTGATAAGCTTCCCTTTGTAGTTAGAAAGACTGAAAATGTATGGCCTGAGGAAAATGTTCTCTTCAAGATCTTTATCAACAGTTATAGATGATGTCATTGTATTCACATAGTACAAAAGGGAAGCAGGAAGCAATTTGTGATTGAGATTTACAAAAGCTGAATGTTTCTACCGACCTGTTATGGTGCTCTTTTGGAATAGAAGGTAAAATTTCATTAGCACGGTCATAGTCTCCACGCATCACAAGGGTCTTGTACTCAATCAAACTGAGGAGTAATGTGTATCCCATCACACTGTAATCACAGAGACACAAAACAAGAAAATTCAATGACAACAAGGACAATGGCAGTAACTATCTTTAAATTCCATACTAGCAGAAAATAAGCTCACTTGAATTCTTTGTCAATAAGATAAACCCGACTTTGACTAGCAAGGTAGCCCAAAAGATACATAGGACGGTCCAGGTGAAACATAGTGGTTACCTGAAGGCATAATATTTAACATAAGGTTCTAAATGAAATCAAAAAATTTCCATAACAAAATACTCAGTTAAGATTAACCAACTATACCTCACCACCAACACAGTAATTAAGCCTCCAGGAAGAGTTGTTGTAAATGAAGCAATCTCCAACCCATATTCCTGTTCTGACACGTTCCCCTGTTTCATGGAGAAGCTCAAATGCATCCTCCACACCCTCCTCATCAATTGGCCTTCCACTATCAAGATAGGACGAAACCTTGTCCCGCTGTAAAAAGTTAAGAGCCACAATAAGTACTTAGTTTTCCTCAGGGCCTTTCCAATTTAAAGAATTCAGCAACAACATCAACAGAAAAGCAGTATGATCACAGGAAAAAAAAAAAACTCTTACATTGTATTTTAGAATGTAGAATGATGTCTCACTAGCTATTGCCACCAAATCACCACTATCAGCCCAGTAAAGATTCTGCAATGATAAAATACGAGAATTGAAATATTAAAAATTTGGCGATAATAAAGTCGTAGCAAAAGAACCCAATGAATTTACTGGTTATTACTTACTTTAACGGTAACATCGATTCTCCGGATTAATCTGCATTCAGCCCAATCATAAAAGCAAATGAAATCATTTGAGCACATGGCCAACAAAGCTCCGCCATATATGTGCTCCGCTGAGAAAGTTGGTCTGATGCTCTTCTTTTCCTGCACAAAGTGAAGTAAGAAGGGACCACAATTAAAAAACTCATTCATAAGCAGATATTTTGGCCATCAACTCACTTCACCATAGTATAAGGATCTGGCTACATCACATTTGACTAGCAACAGAAATTTCAAGTCTTATAGTGGAAGTCATCATAAGATTACGCCAGCTCTAGAAGCTATTTAGAAAGACAGGAATAGCAGCAATAAGATGCCAAACAGGCAGCGATTCAGCCAACAATTCTGAAAACCCCTGCAGATTATTGTACCAATGGGAAAGAAAAGAGGCTAAACAGGTTGCAAAACACAAAAAAGAATAATGTGAAAAGCAATACAGATAATTGTATGAATACGATGTAAATTAAGAAATGCAAAACACAAACCTGGAAGTTTTTAGTAAAAATCTTAATCTTGGATGTGCTTTCTCTCACAGCATATTCTCCTTCAGATGACCAAACAAACTCCAATGCTGAACCAAATGACCTGTTTCTCCACGCTACAGCTGTGTAAATGATGAACTCTCCATCCCCACAAACCACGACCGAACCTTCCATTTGGGTTGTGCTTTAAAAACTGGAAGAAGCAATACCAATATGTCAGGGTGAGAGGAACAACCACTTAAGTACAATACTGATTCAACAGGATTTTAACTCTAAAGTCATGGTTTTTCCTTTAACGGGACTATAAGTATGAAACTGAAATAAGATGTAACCACAAACTGCTTTAAAAACTTATACATCACAATGTTTAAGCTGCCAACAGAAATGCTTTTGGACATGACCTATAGTTTAAATTATTCTATTCCTCACATAAATGAACTCACCTGAGGGTAAAGATCGCAGGAACCCAACTCCTTCACTGCCAAAGGCAACCTTTCCCCATCTGTCACCTGTGGAAACAAGTTCAAGAGAGTTGGTATACAATTGAAGTAACTGAACCTGAAAAGCCTGTACATCTCAGTAAACAATCTACATCAGCAAGTAACACAACTACTGTCAAGAACAAACCTCATAGCCAGCACCAACACGCCTAATGTCCACTGTCTGAATTTCATTATGCTTAGCCCATATTATTTTCCCACTGTTATCCATGCTAGCAACAGGAATCTCACGTCCCATCTTCACCATGATGGTTCCTTCATCATACCCGATCACAACACTGCATGCAATAGGAGAAGACTGGATGAATTGGAAAGTGAAAAGTGATAGACTAGCAAATTTGCAAACAATGAACTATATAAAGAAAAACAAAGACTCTCCAATCTAAGAAGATTCAACTGCTTTATGTTCTTCCCCTTTTTATAGATAAGGAAATCTCTTGGGAGAGAAGCCAAAAAGGGTGGGCGGGCGCACAGCAGTAACCCTCCAGAGACCCACAAACTCAGCAACTGCTAATGAACAGAACAAGACCTCATTGTCCAAAAATACAAGATTATTAACTGTCAACATTAAAGAAAAATGCATCTGAAGGCATCTGTCAACAAAGTACATCGGCGACACTGACAACATTGAGCTATCTAGAAATTTCCATCGAACTTACAACTTAAATTTATCTTAACACTAGAGGGAAAATTCAAACATAGCATAGAGACGAATGAGCTTACCGACGGGACCCCTTCATGTATCCAATAGCCCAAACTCTTTCAAGGCCATAATTAAGTGTATTCTCGAGCCTGCAGATCAAATGGAGTTTATAACTCCAAATTCAAATGTCAGAAGTTCATTTGATAAATGATAATGACAAAAAAATTATGCAACAATACAGAACAAAATTTAAAGAGGTTCATTATGGAGCAGCAACAACCCATGAGGAATCTAGAAATAAAGCTGAGAGTTTTACAATTGTTGGCCCCACATTCAGACCTTACACTGAATATAGTAGAAAAATACATAAGTATATGTTCCTTTTACCAGTAAACTGAACCAAGGAACTCTATTTTTCTAAATACCAACTCCAAAGAAACCTAAAGAACAAAGTTACCAACTCCAACTTATCGAGATCATATGTCAAAAAACATAGGGAGAAATACATCATAAATCATTCAACCAGATTAACTCGTCACAAAAAGATGCAGGTTGCAGCAAACAGATGAAAAGCAGATTGCATAATTAAATTGAAGCAATAGATAATTTCACATGGAACTCGCCTGTAAGTAGTTGAGTGCCATATACGAACTGTTCCATCCTCAGAACCAGTTATTATTATGGGAAGTTCAGGATGGAAACAAACAGCAGAAACATTGTGTGTGTGACCTTCCAATGTCTGAACACAACTTTTTGTCTGATAGTCCCAGACCTGACACCAAAAATATGAAAAACACACAAAAACACGAGTTAACAACCAGAGCAAGTATTAATATACTGCATTCAAATAAAGGAATGCCTCTGAATATCAAACCTTCGCTGTATGATCATCAGACCCAGTGATCAGGTAAGGTTTGTCACCACCAGTAAAGTAATCAACACAATTGACCCCTTTCAAATGCGCATCCAGTGTGAAATTCGGGTCAGGTGAACCAAGATTCCATATCTAAAATATATAGCCACCGTGTTAATATCATAGAATTCGTGAAAGCAAAAGCCCAAGAAACCATAATAAATGCATACCTTTATGGTGCGGTCTAAGGATGCACTAGCAAATGTATTGGTATCTTTAGGGTTAAAAGTCACTTGCATCACATAGTGCGAATGTCCTTCAAAGATTTGAGTGCAAACCCAACCCTTGTCCCAATCCCAAAGCTTGATAAGCATATCATCAGATGATGACAACACATAAGGAAGAGTAGGATGCACAGCTACACATCTAATATAATCTGTATGCGCCTCAAATACTTTAATCTTATCCATGGTGTTGTAGTTGTAGACACGTATAAACATATCATCTGCTCCAGCAACAACCCATTGTTTGCGTGCAATAAACTTGGCTGACCTAACTGCAATCAAATTCAGGCAAAAAGAAGAAGAGTTAAATTTTATTTCGTATGAAGGAAAGACTGATATATTTGCTAAACTCAAGCACATGAAAATATTTAATGAAAGAAAAAGGCAAAAGGACATACCAGGCAACTCAGAAACCTCAAAAGATTTGGCCATGGTCTGCAAGAAGCATGATAACATTTTAGATCAACAACGAATACAAAAAGCCCTTTAACATAGACCACAGATCATTTACGAACTTCTAATTTTATAGCATTAACCAGTTAACAAAGGTTATTGTTACTCAGGTTAGGGAGACATACTAACTTAAAGAACAGTCCATCATTTCATCAGGATGTGTGCTCCAAAAAAATCATCGGAATATGAAGACGAGAATCAAATAATACTGTTCCAGTTTGGTTTCTGACCTTAACTACGCAAACATAGACTACCTCTCTAGAAAATCTAATCACCTACCATTAGTAGTAAAATGATAGGCAAGAAAGGGTATAAATTAGCTAGTAATATTAGGTTTTGGTCGACTGGCAAATAGGATGAGTTCTATCCATGTATTCAGAGACAAAAGAGCTCTGGATAACAGGTGGAGAACTCACTTTCCAATTGGAAGGCTAAGTGATCAAACCCCCACCACTGGCAAGATCTATCCCCTCTTATTCCCCTTGCAGTAAACTCTGGTTACCGAGACCCAAGTGGGCATAGCCTGGGCTATTTATTAAAAAAATTAAAACAAAAAGTAAAGCTACCCAAAAGGATGAAAAAGGATGTAATCTAAGCTCTAGGGGCTCAAGTGACAAGTTAGAAAATATGGTCCAGTGTGAAATTTGTGCCCTTACGACTAACATGAACAATCATGTAAGGTCTAGCAAATACATATTCTTCTTTGCAATGTTCAACAGGAATTGGCTCGACTTTGGTTATTAACTGATTAATTCCAGGCATTTCTCTCTCAGTAGCATCTTTCCTTTGGTTATGAGTGACTTTCAAAACTTCACCCACTTAGCTCTTCACTGGAGCACTATGCATTTTTGTGAATGAAGAAATACTAGAAGGAAGAGACAATAAGAAACCTTGCTATCACAAGAGTTTCTGGTAAAGCTTGAGAATAGGATCAGCTAAATTTCAAAGAAGGGTCAGAATTTCTTTCATAACTAAGACAGTGAAAAAGGGATGTCCAACAAGTTGTGTTATGGGACTCGATAATGTCCATTAGCAGGTATTTATATGGGCTCAGATAAGTGACTCTGAAAAGAGCGAGCAACTGCTCAGGCAAAAGATCAATTTATCAGCACTTCATCCTTATGTGAATACTGTCCTTTTCAACTTAGAACGCAAGATTATTGAGACCGGATCACATCTTGAGCACCCTAATACTAGTCTCACATAGAGATCACAAGAACAAAGTTCTGCCTTTTCATCTTATGCCGAGCACTCAAAAATTTCGGCTTTCAAATAATCACTCACAGTAGATACAAACTAGTTCGCCCACATTAAAGCTGTCCTTGCTCTTGATGTGATGAATCCTCGTCAACAGAGAACATACAATCTAACACCCAAGGCAATAGCCCATCAAGGACCTTGAAACTGGTCCCTCAAAATTTAGATGACAGAGGCTAAATGAGTCTTCTTACCTGTGATTGGTAGTTCCAGATGACCACTGTCCCTGAATATAGACTTGCTAAAATCCTGCAAAACGTCATATTACACAAAATGAGATTATTTTTTGATAAGGAGACAATAATGCAATGTACAAGCTAAACATCAGAAAATGGGGAGAGAGAAATTTACCATGGCTCCGTAGGATGCAAGTCTACCGACTTTACTCTCTCCGATCTTTGCGCGAGTTTCCTCTGATACAACAAATCATCATTAATCAATTGAACCACATTGTGGAACCAAAAACCACAAATGAGCACGAGATCTCAACCATGGCGGAGACAAAACTTAATCAGTGAACCAAATAATTACCTTGATCTCGAGGCGAAGAGGCTGAGCATAAAATCAAACACGAAAACAACAAATAAAACGCATTAGATCTCAAACAATTTCGATACAGAATTCAAAAACGAAAAAAAATCCTAATTTCCGATGCAAATGGAGTACAGTTGAGGGAAAGAAGATCAAATCAAAGCAGAAACAAATCAGATCTGAACAACGGTTGAAATGTAGGAAGAACACAGAGGCTGAGGAGAGAGAAAGCACGCACCATTTTTGGAGATTAAATCTTCAGACAACCACCAACAGCGAAGTGATTGAGAATTCTGAGAAACACACAGGCACTGAGAGAGAGGGGGAGAGGATGGCGGGAGAAATCTCGGGCAAAAGGAGCTTCAGCAATTGGGCCCAAGTGAAGTGAGAGAGAGAGAGAGAGATGGAAGGAAGAGGAGAGGGGAGCTCGTTGGGGTAGTCTCTGTGAAGAGGCTAAATCGGAGACTCGACTCAATGAGACTCTTCGCTCTCTCTCTCTACCAAATGACTCAATCAAGGAGAGGGGGATGAGGGGGAGAGAGGGAGCAGTATCCTGCAGTTCTGTGCTTTTGCTTTTGCGTTTGCGCTGCTGGTGAACAATACCTTAAACGAGTAATAAAAACGGCCAATATACATTTTGTATAAATAAAGATCTGGAAATCCAAACCCAAAGCATGAAATAAGTTATCAGAATAAATTATAAAAATATTAAAAAAATATTTTATAATAATTATTTAAAAAATGTATCCACATATCTTCTTTTAATTTATTATTAGTTTTTATTGTTGTAAATTAATAAAAATTTATTAAATTAATTAATAGGATTACATAGTAAGGGTTTATACCCTAATTAAAATAAAAATTTTAATATTATAATCATTATCGTTACAAGTTATTGAGTGTAACTAAATATAAGGTGTAAATTGGTATGATATGTGGGTACAAAAAAATTTTGAAATATTAAAGGGGTCATTAATAGATCGATATATTAACATATTGTAAATGAGCCTACATATTAATAATATGACATTTTATTAACCTTGTTTTAAATGCAGTAGTGTGCTCGACCCTTGTTAAATCGATGCGAACAAGTTTAGTAACGTGAAATATTTTTGGCTGTTGTGAAATTCCAAATTATAACATGCAAAATTCAATTACAATTTATGTATTTTTTATGTTAAAACTATGATTATACTTATTTATTTGAGACCAATTGACCTAATTTTGGAGTGTGATAGAAGAATGATTTTAATCAAATGTATAACAACAAAATTTTGGAATATTTATTCTTTTTATATTGATAATTAATAAAATCATATATGATAATTTAACGAAATAATAACTCATACCGAGGATATCAAAGGGCACAACACTTTTGCTCAACTTATTGGAGAAGTAGTAACTTTCTTTTTATGGATTTTTATTTGTAAAACTTTCCTTTCATAAAAAAATATAAAAAAACTTTTCTTATTGTTTGATCGTTTTAATCAAAAATCAACCTGCCAGTTTTCATTAAAAAGAAAAAGAAATAAAACCAACCTACCAGACCAAAAAAAAAAGGACAAAAGATTTTATTTTGGGCATAATTGGAAGAAAGATTTTAGCCCAAGTAAATCGGGCCTACTTAGTGGGCTATTATCCTACTCCATCCCCTTTACTGGATCGAACACTATTCTACTTTGCCCTAAGAACGGTTGTAGGCTTGTACCAAAACATACTTCTTACTTGCTTTTGCCATAACGTTAATTGTACACTCGTGAATACCTACTCATCGCACATATGTCAATAAATAGTTGGATGATCGGAAAAATAGGGGATTTTGTGGGCTAAAATAATGATATGGGACCTAGGAATATAAGCTCTCAAGTGTATATAAGAATTTGCATGCTTTTGTTCCAAAAAAAGTTTTCTTGCTTGCTCAGCCACACACACAAAAAAAAAAAAAGCGTTAATCAAATAATATTATGGACCCGGGTCCCTTATTTTCAGGTTCCCTTTTTCAATAGAAATTAGACTTTTCTCCAAAAGAGTGTGTATACAATCAAGTTTATGGTATAAATATTGCACCCATTTAAAAATTTAAAATTTTAATTTTATTAAAAAATTATGAAGGGATTAAATGCTTTAATAAATGAAAATTAAATAAAATTAGGGCACATAAATTTGAATACTTAATTTTATTTATCTTGTTCAATTTCTAAGTTTAGGATTTTTAGAGTTTAGGGTTTTAGAGTCTACATTTAGGATTTGTCTATTATTAAATTTATATGAGATACAATAATCACATAAAGATATCACCATAAAAATAGAAAAATTTTAATAATAAAAATTAAAATTAACTAATCACGATATAAAATTTATTTGGTACAAATATACTTTTTCTAAAAAAATAATTAAATACATAATAACGAGTGGTATACTTATTATATTCTCCCCATAATCAAATCAGAAACATTCACGAGACTCATCAACATAAAAGTGGACAACAATAAAATTTTCATTACATGTTGTCAAAATGAGGGCACTTAATTGATTAAAAACTTGTTTTGGAGAGTTAGGTTTTAGGGTTTTCAAAGTGACAGCTTCCCCACAATGGGAAACAATTGTAACTCGAGGATGAATGGCTAACTGACTTAGTGCCTAGACCACTTTATTCTATCAATGTACTTGAATTCAAATGTGCAAAACATGTGCCAACAAAATGATATCATGTTAAAGACAACTATCACAACTTAGTTGGAGATAACATATTATGTGTCTAGTGCGTCATTGACAAGGTCCACTATATCCTCCCGGTTTCGAGGTTAATGTAACTTCTACGTATTTACTATAATCACATATTTTTATGTGATATTGTACTGTTTTATATAAGAGTTATTATAAGAACGACTATTTTAAAGTGATTTCTTAAAGATTTTGTCACAACTAATAATATGTTTAAGAGTGACTTTATTATTTAAGGGTGACTAATAAGTTTTTGAAATTTTTATCAATTATTTCATTGATTTTGATTGGGAATGATTCAACAATAGAATTTTATATGGCTCGATCAGAATTTTATATAACACAAAGATTTATTCTACGAGATTATATAATAGCTCGCCGATATTCAAGAAAAACATATTGAAGTCGAAGAACGTGGTTTGTAACCGGATTGATGTCTGTCGATACAGAGCCCCCAATAGAAGTAAACCATTAATTTTGTTGAAATAAAAATCTGTTTTGATATTTTAGATTTATTCTTGTTAGAAAATTATTGTTATAGATGTCGTACGACTTTTTATTAGTGAAATTTCTCTTTCTATAAAAACAAAGTTCATCGAATAGTAACTTTTATTATAGTCACTCTTAAATAAACTATTAGTCACCTCAACTATTATTAGAAGTCACTATGAAAACATCTATCTCATGCTGCACATGTTTTATGAAGACAGTTTCGAATAAAACTTACTAGGTATCGTATAATGACCTACTTTTGAGTTTTTAGTGATCTAACAAGCGTCACTAAAATTTTTACAAGCACCTTGAAAGAAATATGTAAACTTTTACACAATACTTTTGAGTTATTAAATTAAACTAAACTATATTTTACGAGTTTGGACGATTATACTGTACTAGAATTTTGACACTAAACCATAGTTTATGTCGGCTAATTAGACTTTATTGGAGGCGTATGACATTGTACTACATATTTAACGTCCATGCGATATCGTGTGTTCACCACTTTGATACAAAATGGCTAACTATGGAGGAAACTTCGCAGCTCAACAAAACCATCATGATTTTCAGGGAGACCCTACTTATGTTATGTTATGTTATATATACAGTACTGGAAAAAGTGCACTAGAAAGATGATTGCATTGCAGGTTTATTCTCAGCATATACTTGTTCACCTACCATAAGAGGCTATGAAGATTTCCATGGACTTCATAAAGTTTCATCATTGATACTTGAACATGTATACATCAAACAAAAGGTGTTATAAAAAAATATTTAAGCGGAAGGTTTGTAAAATTTGAGTTGAAATATTCATAAATTTTTACTTTTCTTGACCAAATTGATGTTAATTAACACCTTTTTGTTAATTTATAAGTTGTGCCTACTCGCACTGGACTTTGCGAGGTGATTTGGTGAGGGGTTGATGATGTATAAATGGTGAACATTGGAGTCGTACATTTTCGTATGCCACGCCTTGAAGGTTTATTGTGATATAAATTATCTCGAAGGCAGTTTTGTTGTTGGAAATGAGAAAATATATATCGAATAATTAAACCGTGAATTAGCCACCGTTTAACATACACAGGAATTAAAATTGAATTATTTCACCTTATTATTAGTCCTAAAAATTGATAATACCTAATCCTTTTCCTTCCCTCTTTATCTCCCATAAATATGGAGATCTAGGGTTCTCTCATCGTGATCATATTTTGAGCTGATATGATCTTCGTTCTTCATTCCCTAGACAGAGGTTTATTGGGGGGGGCATGGGCCCAAATCCATTGAGATCAAGGACTGCATGTACAAAGGGTGGTATTGCACTGGGGCCCAATGACACAACAAAAATAGAATACCCACTACAATTTTATTTGGAGAGCATGTGCTGCACCAAATTAATTCATTCTTTTTTTTTTTTCTTGACTGATTTTATATTTTTTTGAATCCCAGCTCCGGATATGTCTTTTGAAATAAGAAATGTTATAAGGGGCTTGAGCACATAACTTAACCGAGCCGGCTCGAAGGCATATCGAGTCAAGTCCGAACTTAGCAAGGCAAGATAAGGTTTAGTTTGGCTCGGTTTAGACTAAATAACTTTTTTTCTCAAAATATTTGTGTGAATAGTATAGCATTACTTCTAAAATCATCAAAATTTCATTCAAACCCTTATTTTTTAAATCTAATATAAAAATATAGAATTTAACTTTGATTGTAACCTTAAATTTAAAAACTTTTGAAGAAAATTTAACAAACAAAAGAAATTGAGTTGAACCCGAGCCTAAATTTTAAAGGCTCGACAAGTTTCAAGTCAAGCCCGAACCGACCCCGAGTCGGTCTACTTAGACTCGACTCGACCGTTTACAACCCTAAACTTGGTTACCTTGTAATATAGGCGTATGTGCTCTCCCTTTTACATACTCGCACCCATCAATTATTGATTTACTAGGTTCATTTTTTTACTAAACGGAGTTTAGTGAATGTACAATATACCTTATTATAAAAGAAATACTAAGAAACAAAGATTACACGGAAATAATATCGTGGTTTGGGGCCTATGGACCCAAACACGTGTACTAAAATGAAACAGAGAAGGGAAATTAGGAGTTTACAATTTAAAAATTAATTTAATTTTTTATATCTTTTAATAACTCGAATTCGTTAAATAATTTTTAAAGACTTCGTTGGTTCGGAAGCTGTCTTTCAATAGCCATCACGCAAGAAAATATTAACTATGTGTTTGTTCTTATCAAATACATGTAACGATTGGTCGACCCTTTACACCCTCGAAAAAAAAAACCCCAAAACAAAAAAAAATAGATAAAAAGAAAAATTAGCTGTGCAAGGACTTGAAGCATTTAATGCTTTTCACTGGCTGTAGCGATGGCCTCCCAGGTAGCCTCCAAGGCAGCATTCATGATCTTCCAGGCAGCGTTCTCCTCCTGAAGTCCTTGAATGAGGTCTTTCATTATCATGTTCTGCTGAAAAAAAATTTATTAAACGTATTAGTGTTTTTTCCACATTAATTAAGAAAATTCCAAATAAATAGATAAACTATATTACCTCCAACATTTTGTCAGGTGCCTCAGCCCTAACAAGAGGATCAAACACTTTCTCCTGATGAGGATCATTCAAAGATTGAAATTAACATCAACTTTAGAGCATTTGAACATTAAAGTTAAAAAATTTAAATCAAAAGTAGACAACACATGCCATACTAAAAATCACAAGAAGTTTAACATACTAAGAAAGTGAGACATGTACTAACAACCGAAGAACAAAATGCCACTAGACATAAGAACCTTCCCTCATATGAAATAAATTAGACTATGTCGTACTTATAAGGTACAACACAAACTTAAATCAACATCAACTACTACTAGTATATCATATAATACATATTATATATATAGCGGATATATACAATAGTATATCATATAATACTTATCATATATAGCAAATATATACAGGTGTTTAGTTGAAAATATTTTGTATTAATTATATTCTGGAAAAAATTTCTATGGACACCTATAAAAAGTATTTCATTTAAATAATAACAAAAAACTTAAAATTAAGATATTGTAGCCTCCAAGGCAGCATTTAAGGCAGAATTAATGACCTTCCAGGTAGCGTTCTCCTCCTGAAGTCCTTGAATGAGCTCTTTCATTATCATGTTTTCTTGAATAAAAGATTTATTAGATGTATTAGTGTTTTTCCCCCATTAATTAAGAAAATTTCAAATAAACAGATAAACTATGTTACCTCCAAGCATTTTGTCGGTGCCTCAGTCCTAACGAGAGGATCAAACACTCTCACATGATGAGGATCATTCAAAGATTGAAAGGGGATTCACTAAACGAATTAAACTACTAATAAACAATTAATCTACCAAATTAACAAATACTTAAGACTAAAACCAACAATTACGCTAAACTAAGTTACATAATGATGATCAAACCCACTTGGGGCACAACAACCAAATTTCTCCTCAAACCGATTACCAACAAAATCAAAATTACTCACAAATAAACAAAGCAATTCTAGATATCCACAACTAGAGCGATAAATAAAACAGATCCTAAATAGCCACCACTAAATAAAAATGTAAAAGAGGGATTAAGGAAAAGTTATCCATCGCAAGCACCTCCAATATTAATTCAATATCTAATTTCCAACACAATTCTCCAATTAAAGCCACTCATTTTATGGGTCTAATAATGAAAAACTAAAGAAAGGGGGAAAGAGAAAAACAATGGCATTAGTGCATCTAAAATTGCAAAAGTAAGAAAAGGCCTCTAACCTAATTAAAAGTGAGTCTTTATCACCTTTACCCTTTCTCTCACCTAAACAGGGGTTTTCGGAAGGAATCGAAACAAAGCATAAATACTTGAAATTAACATCAAAGTAAAGGAAATTTACAAAGGAATCAAATGGAAATAGAAAAGTTTAAACTTGCATTGATTTGAACTCAAAACATCAAGAAAGTTTAGAGAGAGTTTACAAAGAAAGTTGCTAATAAAACCTTAAAAAAAAAAAATCACGAGCCCTCTTTCGGAAGTCGAAACAACATATTTATAGAGCACTGAAAACTAATTTGCCAAGGTCGTGCCACCTTTCTGTTTGAAACTGCAGGGAAGAATCCACTCGGCACAATCGTGCCACATTCCGGCACGGTCACGCCAAAAACTAGCACTCGGCGCGCCATGGTCTCACGGGACTTCTTTCTTCATGTTTTGCTCTTAACTTCCTCGGGCCCAAACCACACCTTCTTTTAGCTCCTTAAATCCTTAGTGGCATCCGAGTTTTCATTCCTTTGATTCATTACCTAATAAAGTAAAAAAACACATAAGAATCCTAAGTAAGAATTCATTGAAAGCTAAAATCGAGTGCTAGGAGTAGCAAAAATGTCTCGATACAAGCCCAAACATGCATACTTGCGGAACCAAGAAGATAATTCCAGAGAATTCCTGGCCCTTCCGGAGCATTCCTTGACATCCTCTCCGACCTAATCCGATGATGTCCTTGTAGCCTTTGCGTCATCGAACGCTTGTATTTGTTCCTTAAACCGCCACAAGTTCCGGATGGGCTCTTAGTTTGCTTTGCTATCCGGTAGTCCCTTCCATTTGATGAGCAACTCATGTGTTGGAGGCTTGTTTTGATGACGGACTACTCTATTTGCGAGTACCTCCTCCACTTGCTTGTCATGTTGTACTCGTTATGCCCATCGGTGCTCGATTAGAGCCGCTCCTATTTGGATCCACTTGGTCTCCATGATAAGGCTTAAGTAGACTTACATAGAAGACATAATGATACTTGATCTTTGGAGTCGGTTTTACCTTGTAGGCCCGGATTCAACTTGGCTCGGTGTAGACTAAATAGTTTATTTTTTTCTAAACATACTTATGTGAATAGTACAACATTACCTCTAAAATCACCAAAATTTCATTCAAACCCTTATTTTTTGAATTTAATACAAAAATATAAAATTTAATTTCGATTATAACCTTAAATTTAAAAACTTTTTAAGAAAATCCAGCAAACAAAAGAAATTGAGTTGAGCACGAGCCTAAACTTCAAAAGCTCGGCAAATTTCAAGCTAAGCTCGAGCCGAGCCCGAGTCCAGCCCGGCTGAACCTACTCGGACTCGGCTCATCTCATTTACAACACTGAGCTTGGCTACCTTGTAAATAGGCCATAGTTGAATCCAATGTGGGATGTGCTCTCCCCTTTTACATACTCTCACCCATCAATTAATGATTTACTAGGTTTATTTTATATATTAATTAGAGTTTCGTGAATGTGGATAAAATATAATACCTTTTTGCACTATATCATGACATTCATCTACTTATTTTTCAATCGATAAGCTGATATTCAATTCAGGAACAACCAAAAGAAAAATTTAGCCAATAAATAGCTACATATTAATAAGAGATTATGCGGCTACATTCAATTAGGAGATAACATATTAGCGAAAATATATATAAAAAAAAACCTCCCAAAAAAAAAACTTGATAAATGTACAAGACATGACATTTTTTACCACACAAATTGGACAAGAATATTGCCTTTCATCATTGATTTTATACTCAAAGACATCATTAGATTGATATCTTATTTTAAGAATTTCTTCTTTAATCATGTGTTTAGAGAAACTAATTGTGCGGCAGATTGGCTTGCACAATAGGGGCACAAGGTTTCGGTGCCGTCTTCTTGGGGATACTCGTCCATCCCATTCTCTCTCCCCGATTTTGGCTAATGATACCCTAGGTAGAACCCTCGTGAAAAGGATTACTTAGCGGTCCGCCATGTTACTCATCTTTACCCATTATCACAAAAAAAAAGAAGAGAAGAGCATAGTTAATTAGATCCTCAAGGGAAAAAGAAAAAGAAAAATATTTGAATTGAATCTGGTTCATCCATTGTGGTTGTGGGTGCTTCATACTATATATCAGTACAAATTTTTTTAGTGCTTATGTCAATATTATTTGCATAAAATGAACGGGTGTCTTTTCCATTATTCTGTATCATTTTCTGCGTAAAGCCATTAAAAACCTTCAACCTCTCGCCGCGTATATGAATTGGGCAATGTCGTCCCTGGCCCCCAGCATACAGATATTACATTATTATTTATAATCACAAATTATGAACGTGATTTTAGTGCGCATATGGTAAATTTTCCTAATCATAATTGTTAATGTGATACGTAAAATTATATTTTCTTAATAATACGTCAAAATAGCACTTATAATAAAAACCTATGAATTATTGCATATTAAAACATAAAGATGAAATTCATTTTTCAGCTAACTAATACACATCTTACACACATTAGACCGGCTCCAAAATCATAAATAATTATTGATGACTCTATGTCCATAGTACTGATTTGGAAGACAATTTTTATCCAATGTCGTCAAAGATTATTGTATCTTCTTTCCCTTTTATAATGGAGGATATCATAATCCGTGTTATAATAATTTAAAAGTGATCTTCATCGATCCAATGTCTGAAACGATGGTCATCGATGACCGAAAACACAATATGATACTATAAGAAATATGTAATAATCTAAATATACAGTACATAGCCAATATAGTCCATTCGAAGAAATATTATTCTCTTACGAAAATGCATATTTGTATTAATTTTGGTTCTTGGCTCTCATATGAGGCTGGAAGCTGAGGGCATAAAATATGGTAGCTAAACATGCAGAAACTTTTGACTGACTATCCATGCATGATTCTTACTTGACAACCGTCCAATATTTCTGGGTTCTTATTTTAAATTGGTGGCATGTATTATTTCAACTTCACTGTTTTTATGAGCCACATTTGATGTAAGAATATCCATTCCAACTTATCAAGGAATTAACCTCAACATAATCATATTCAGATAATCATATGGAATATGATAAGCATCCCTGATTTATATGATACATATAAATATCAAGTTCATTATTTTTACAGATTGCTTACAACTTTTTATAATTAACTTTACAATTATCTTATAACTCCATACAGGATCTTGATCATGGATCTAACTTATACCAATTATATGCATTTTGACATTATAATTTCTAATTAATCATCATCCCATGCCAAAATTATGCTCAATTCTCAATAATTTTATTTTGGTTTTTGTTATTAAAATATTTGGGTTCTTCCTACTATTTGCATTTCGAAGAGGCAAAATTGCAACCAAGGCTATTATTTTGGCTGAAATTAGCCTTTGTATAGTGTGGATTTAATTTATTAAGAATTTTTGGGCTTAAAATTACGCTCAATTATATAATTTTCTTTATCAAAAATCACGCTTCATGTATAAAATTTTTCTTTTGTTTTCAACCCCACTTCGTATGGCCGAGTTTGCTTGATACTCTCAATATATATATATATATATATATTTAATTTTTTTCTTTTGATTTTATGTTTTAGCCACAAATGTCCGGAATCAAAACTTGAAATTTTGCTCTAAAAGAAGGTTCAAAATCAACTTTGTAACTTTTGCGAATGATTGCTCTCAAAGAGCAAATATCTTCCCCTTTGATTATTTGCATGGCTAACCAAGCTCATCAAATGGACCAACTGAGATAATCAAGAGAAAAACTGCACGTAGATAGTAGAAATACTGTATATACTCAATCTTAGAATTTCACAAACTTTAGAATGAGGGGAATAAAGCTCGAAATTATCACGAGTGGGAGGCTTTCAACTTTAAATTATGACATATTTTTTCACCATTTCGTTTTCAGTTTAAGAAAAACTAACTCTGTAATAATACAAATATATTTGTAATTGTATTTCAATTGTCTTATTTGATTATATATATGAGAGCATTATAATAAAAGACTACCCTATAAATTATAATCATAATAAATACCACAAATTATAATAATTATAATTGCTCTATAGGTTGATTACATGGTATTTCATCCCATTAGACATCACAATAGTATTTTTAATATAAAATATTTATACAATTATGAAAAATTAGAATAATTAACATGTAAAGTCATGGATATATAAGCTCTATTGGGAAGGTTAGAAGTTTGGAATGATAGTTGTGGTGTTAGAATAAAGTGGACGGTGGAGATTAGATGCTTAAATTGGGCCAACGGGTGTAAGCAATGTGCCAATCTTACACATCTAACACGAGTATTGTCCAACTCCATGAATCACACATAAGTTGTCTTTGTTGAGAATAAGCAAGTGTCCAGTTTTCATTTCCTTTTCCCCTTTATATAAGTTTAGCTCAAAATAGTCGAGCCGAGCTTAACCCTCGTTGAATTTTATTTTCGTACCTTATTAATAAGTACCTGATAAATTTGAGCAATTTAAATTTATCGAGCAATTTGGTCAATTTGAGTTCGAATCTTAATAAAGTTTACATCAAAGTTTTTGATTATATAATTTGAATCTTTAATTACAACTTGATGTGAAATCTATTGAAGTTTTTAACTTTAAAATATTATAATTTGTCAATGAAAGTAAATATAATTAATTATATTTCTTAATAATATTAAAGTTCAAGGATAATCACGAGACTAGTTTGCAGTTTTGTGAAACATTTATTATGTAGAAAAACAGCCATGCAAAACTCTTACAGAACATAACCCCCCTCTTTGGGTAGGGTGGGGAGGGGCTAGGGGTTGAGCAAGTATATAGAAAATAAAATTTTCTTATCACCTCCATTACTAAATATTTTCATATAACAAATAATCCCATATATGAACTCTATCATCATATATTACATTCAGTTAATTACTTGATTATTTATTATTATAATACATAATATTATATTAAAATTACTTAATTTTATGCGTTGATTTTTCATATAACAATATAAACAAATACTGTTATGTAAAAGAGTATATAATTAAGTATAATTTACACTGTTATAGAAACTTATTATTGGACATATTCATTTGTATTATATAATTTGGATATGCATTTTTGTGATTATGTGACTTCGCAATAAAAAATGGGTTACCGAGAGTCTGTTTCGGCTTTATATATAAAAAAAATTATTTATGTTTTATATTTGTTTATGTTTTTTATATTCGTTTATATTCTTTTATATTTGTTTATGTTCGTTTCTTATTTAACAACTCATTTCTATTCATTTATATTCATTTGTATTCATTTTTATTTTTTATATTCATTTATTTCTATTTATATTTTTATTTATGTGTGTTTTATATATAAATTTAAACAAGCCTTGCTTAATTAACTATTTCCTACATATCACGTCCAAACGGTGTAAATAATGGTTGGATATTTTGGGCACTTAAATTTTGAAGAAGTAAACATAAATAGAGGTCCACGAAAAAATAAAATTAAAGTCGCTCTGAATATCATGCATGACGTGTACGAAATGACATAAACCTGGCTACCTAATTAGGATGTATGTATAATACTCGTGTTTAACTTTTCCTATTTTTAATTAGCGCTCCATTACCCATTACTTCCTTCGTCTCATAGTTCTTTTTATTTAAAAAAACACACAGATTAAAACATTAAAATATTAACAATAATTATGTCTTTAATGAGCTTATAAGGAGACTAATTTTTGGAACAAAAAAAGTTGTGATTCATGAGGATGATTAAGAGACGGAGGGAATATTAATTAAGAGTAAAATAGTTGAGTTATATATATATATATATATATATATATATATATATATATATATATATATATTTGCATTTACAAAACTCATAACACTTGAATATTTGTTTAGGAGCAAGAAGTCCTCAAGCCACTTCAATAAAATCTCCACATTATTACAAAATAAGTTATGGGTATGGAGATGTGTCAGTATTAAGTAATTAAGTTAGGGATCTAACAAAATAAGTTATCCATATTACAAAATATGTTCATCATTTGTCCAAATTTAGAAAGTTTATCTATCGTCATATTTACCTTTTTAAAAATATATTTGATCGGACTCGGGAATAAATATTTTATGTTAATTAGAATATCTTAATCCAACAAAATATGAATATCTTTGACAATATTTGAGATTTGCCAATAAATTTAACCCTTTTTCTCCAATGTTTGAATCATTTGAATTTAAGAGGAGTTTCTTCCATTTTTTATGGCATTGTTACGAGGGTTATTATCTTTTATCATGTCGTCGAAATTTCATTTTTAAAGTTTATCTATAAATCTCTTTGTGATATTTAGGAGAAATCGGATGAGTCAAAATGACTTTAAATACGGATCGTGTATAATAAAATCATGTTCATCTTACAATAAACTTGTATCATTCTTATGGCCATGTACTGATTGATTGCATTCTTTAACGTTATTATGTTTTTTTTGAAATATAATTCAACTACAATATAATTCCAAGGAGAAAGTATCTATTTGATATCTATACTCTTCAATACGTAATAATTGTCTCATCGTTCTTTTGAGCCAATTATATTTTATTTGATATGTCATCCTTTTTCCGCTCATTGTTCATGTGAAGAATATACAGTAGGTGTTGTCCTACATTGATAATATAAATGACTTTAACATGTTTATAAGCTTATGAATTATTCCTCCCTTTGCTAATTGATTTTAAAATAAAACTTCACCGATTTGTATGCATTGCTCGTTGAATTGAGTCCAAATTTAACAATTTATATCAAGACGTAAATTTTATTTCACTAAATATTTTAAAAAATATGATAATATATAAAAAATAATAATATGACACCCTTACATGTAAATATCAATACATGTGTAAAATATTATATTCTTAGTTATATTGAAAATATATAATAATATAATACCTTTATAGTGAACATAAATAAAACGTCAAATCATATATAATTTTATATCAATAACTATTGTAAAATATTATATGAATAATTATAACAAAAGTAGAATAACACGATAGTCCTTTAAATATTTATGAGCATAAATGAAGCCATGCTTAAGTAAGGCATGTTGTGGCAGCTTGTATGAAGAGCCTTATTGGTCCACAATCTAACAAGGTTGGATCTGAGATATGTGTTGCTGATTTACCAAAATACCCTCATCCCCCCATAAGGTCACCCACCCCCACTATAAATTGCAAACATTCCCTTGTTTCCCCAACTCGAAGTAAAACAAAATCAAAACAAAAGCCCCTCCAAGGAAAAAAAAAAAAAAAAACACCAACCGCTCCAAAGTAACAGAAAATTTTTGAGAATTCTTCATCGCCTCTGAATTATCTCTCTCCTCTCGAAATGAAAGTAAACTCAAACAGAGTAGAAGACGTCCCAACACACCAGCACCATGCATGCCTTGAAACCACCATTGATGTGCCGTCAAACACGGAGCAATTCCCAAACACTACAGAGATACACCGTGTTTGCCTGCCCCCGAAGAGAAGCACTCCCCAGAAGCTCAAGCATAGGGTGTTGGAGATTTTCTTCCCTGACGACCCACTTCACAAATTCAAGAACCAAACAGGGCTTAGGAAGTTCGTCCTTGCCCTCGAGTTTTTCTTCCCTGTTTTTCAATGGGCGCCAATTTACCGCCTATCTCTCTTCAAGTCCGACCTCATTTCTGGGCTCACCATTGCCAGCCTTGCCATCCCTCAGGTATTTAAACCCAATCCTTTCAGTCGCACGCCTTCAGATTCAATTCAATTCAATTCAATTCTCAACCTCCATATCTTTCTCTCTCCTCTCTGTTTTTGGGTTGTGGGTAACACATGGCGAAATCCTCCGGGAAATGGAATTTATTGCAGCATTTATTATAAGTTTTTATTTCAATTGTCTGGTTCAATCTAGAAAAGAAATCATTGAAATGAGAGAAGGGGTTGCAGTTATTTCTTGGTTAGTTCCAGAAACGAAGTCTCTGTTTTCGTGATGAAACAGAGGCGTTCTCGATTTGCTTCAACAGAAATGAATGATACCCAAAATTGGGTCCATCGTTCACAAAATTAACAGTCTTTTGTAGTATCTGCGGCAAATCTCTTTGTGGGCATTTAATCAAAATGTAAATTTCTTGGAGTGCAGGGAATCAGCTATGCAAAGCTAGCGAATTTACCACCAATCATTGGGCTGTGTGAGTTTCCTTAAATTTTAGTCAGTAATTACTCTGTTTTTCTTCCTTAAGATAATCGCAATAATTGTTCTTAGGATAATCATAATAATTGTTAGTAATTAAATACAGTAATAAATATGAAATTGGTGGAAAAAAATGCAGATTCAAGCTTTGTGCCGCCATTGATATACTCAATTCTGGGAAGCTCAAGGCATTTGGCGGTGGGTCCAGTCTCAATTGCCTCCCTGGTGATGGGGACGATGCTGAGCGAGGTGGTTTCCCCGGTGGAAGACCCCACTCTCTATCTTAAGCTCGCTTTTACTTCTACCTTCTATGCTGGAGTTTTTCAAGCCTCTCTTGGTTTCCTTAGGTATATTTCATCATCCTCCGCCTCCACAGCTCCCCCCTCTTTTCTCTTTTTGACGGACAATATGAAGAGGAACGGATTCTTCTTTTAAAAATCTGACATGTAGGTTATTTAATCAGGACTCGATTTCACTATTGTTGAGACGGATCATTTAAATTTGGATAAACTTTATTATGTGTAAGAAGAATTACGGACATTTTTCTTTGAAGAGGTGGGAATGTGGGTTTAATGTTACTTTTAGTTCGGGTTCTCCATTTTCAATCGATGCAGTAATATATAATTGTATATGATGGTCCACAGAGGTATATGATTGCATAGGTAGGCACTCCGAACCCTAACTAGACACAATTCAAGTGTCTGCATTACGAGAAAAAGTTACTCTAAGATCACAGGTTAAACTTGATGCCTAATGTGATATTACGTAGGTATGATGGAATTTTGTAAGTCTCCACATTCCTGCTCCAAAATTTAATGCTAACTAGAATCGTATCGATAATTAACCTACGTTACGTAGTAAATTAAGTAATAAATCCATTACTAATCATGGCGTCTTTCCAAATTCTAACATACTTTTGGGGTAGGGAGAAAAATGATGGAAACACATTTGATGACCTTTTGAAAATGTCAAAGATATGCAAGCAAGCAAGTGTTGCTATATTCTTTCCGCCCGTTCTTAAGGTCCGCTTTGTTTTTGGGTGTAAGTTAGGTAGTCAAATTTACATGATGTGGAAGGAATATGTATTACTACAAAATTAGAGTCTTAAAAGTTCTTAAATCTTTTCCCAATAAAATACTAAAAAGTACCGCCATATATACCAAAAAAGTAGGGATTGAATTATATTAGATGTTTTAGGTCCACGATATTGTTCTTGGTTGTATCAAAAGGAGGATAAAAGAAGACGCTTGGTTACATAGTAGACACATTGATCTTCTAATAAGTCCTCTGAACTTTGTTCTTAAGTACGTCATCTTCCACTTGGTAAGAGTTACAGATGACGCGATAGTCTAATAAATAATTAAATGAGAAACATGGACAATGAAAGAACATATGAACTGATAGCAACTGAAGGAGGGATAAATGAACTTTAAGCTTATGATCTTATTTATGTTAGAGAAGAAATTAACAATGAAAATCCATAATTTGATTGCAGGTTGGGATTTGTGATTGATTTTTTGTCGAAAGCTACCCTAATTGGGTTCATGGCGGGGGCAGCAGTAATAGTAGCATTGCAGCAGCTCAAAGGGTTGTTTGGGATGGTTCACTTCACTAACCAGATGCAGATCATCCCTGTTTTGGACTCTGTTTTGAAATACAGGAATGAGGTATAAAAAGCTCATATCGAACCTTATCTGAATGACTAATTTAGACAC
This sequence comes from Talinum fruticosum, assembly GCA_021018815.1. Classification (NCBI taxonomy): domain Eukaryota; kingdom Viridiplantae; phylum Streptophyta; class Magnoliopsida; order Caryophyllales; family Talinaceae; genus Talinum; species Talinum fruticosum. The sequence goes on along the minus strand of JAITYX010000002.1, from coordinate 10,853,240 downwards.
CTTGACCAGACCCGGACTGAGGGGGATCTTGAAGTTTTTGGGGGTTGAATGGGATCTAAACTTTGTTGATTTTGAAATTTTTACAGTGGTCATGGCAAACAATTCTGATGGGATTCAGTTTCCTTGTCTTCCTTATGACAGCAAGGCAAATTGTAAGTTGCCTTTTCTCTCCCCTTTTGCTCTGGTCATTCATTATTGTTTCCATTCATTGGGTCCTAATACACTCCATTTCAATAAGAAACTGGTCAGTACTATTAGATTTAGCATTTGTAAATAAAATTGAACTCTCCTCTGTTTTGCCCAGAGTGCCAGAAAGCCCAAGTTGTGGTGGATATCAGCAGCTGCACCACTAACATCAGTTGTTCTCTCTACCGTCATTGTCTTTGCTGTCAAACCAACCACTCGCGAAATTCCAATTGTAAGAAATTCTACTCAGAAACATTGATGATCAACTCCGAGCTTGATTTTTCTTTTTTTTTTTTTTTGGCTATTTTAAAGTTACATTCATATTGAAATTATGCTAATATCTGTGGAATTTGAAAATTTGAAGATCGGTCACTTGCCCAAGGGCCTCAACCCGCCTTCAATGAACATGCTCTACTTCCATGGCTCATACTTGGTTCTTTCCATAAAAACCGGCATCATTTCTGGGATCCTTGCTCTCACTGTAAGTTCTGCTTAACGAAAGCTTTAAAACTATTATCCATGCTTCTCATAGAAGAAGATCAAAATTTGTCTAGAAAAAAATGGGCTTGGATTAACGAGGTTTTGTTGCATAAAAAAACAGCATTTCTTTGCTTTCTTTGTTTGTAGGAAGGAATAGCTGTGGGAAGAACATTTGCAACTCTAAACAACTATCAAGTCGATGGAAACAAGGAAATGATGGCAATTGGTCTAATGAACATGGCTGGTTCTTGTTCTTCTTGCTATGTCACCACAGGTATTTGGATAACTCCTCCGATGATAAATCTATGTCCATAAAAGTTCTTTTTAAATATCGAACACCACCAAATATGGGTCCCACTAGAACGATGTCTAGGGAATCAAGTTATTATCCAGCCAATGATTCACAAATGACAAAAGTTGTTAGAGAGGCTTTTCGGAACTTCAATCAAAATTCTTAATGCGACAATTTGCAGGGTCATTTTCTCGATCAGCTGTGAACTACAACGCAGGAGCCCAAACTGCAATCTCGAATGTTGTCATGGCAGCAACAGTGCTCGTGACACTGTTGTTCCTTATGCCTCTCTTCTATTACACTCCCAATGTCATCCTAGCTGCTATAATCATCACTGCGGTGATTGGTTTGATCGATTACCAGGGTGCCTGGCGGTTGTGGAAAGTTGATAAACTCGACTTTGTGGCCTGTATATGCTCCTTCATTGGTGTCCTATTTGTTTCAGTCCCCATAGGGCTTGGTATCTCTGTAAGTTGCCCTGTTTTTTCCCTTCTTAAAGCAACTTAAACTAGCACTTTAAAGGATTCTACCTGACATTTTTGATAAATTTACAGGTTGGAATTTCAGTGTTCAAAATCCTTCTTCATGTCACGAGGCCAAACACGATCACCCTAGGAAACATTCCTGGAACGACAATCCATCAAAGCCTTGAAAGATACAAAGAAGCTCAGAGAATACCTTCATTTCTCATCATTGCTGTTGAGTCTCCTATATACTTTGCAAACTCAACGTATCTACAAGAAAGGTTAGTAGTTTATCATACTTATACTGTCATTAAATTGCATTGCAAATTCGTATTTATTTGTAATTTGAATAACAAAGTTAAAGAAACTGCCATGAAGCGTTATTTATGATCAATTAATCAAATCAGACAAGATTCTACTAGTTCGGATTTTGTTTATCATCATTGATAGCATACACTTGGTTGTCTGGCGATGCAGAATACTGAGATGGGTTCGAGAAGAGGAAGAATGGATCAAAGCTAACAACGAGAGCACATTGAGAAGTGTAATCTTAGATATGACAGGTAATTAGCTTGAGCACCTTCTTCTACTCAATGCTATAAAGGGTTCTCAATGACAAAAGGAATTTATCGTCATCTTTTTTACAGCTGTGACAGCCATAGACACGAGTGGGATTGAATTGCTAGTTGAGCTCAGGAAGATGTTGGAAAGAAGATCACTCCAGCTTGTACTAACAAATCCTGCTGGAAATGTCATGGAGAAGCTCCACCAATCGAACGCTTTGGAATCCTTTGGATCTCAAGGACTTTACTTGACTGTTGCCGAAGCAGTGACCGATATTTCCTCAAAATGGAAGTATCAACCTTGAACAGAGATCACTACAAGATTTAGAGTTCAGAAGAATCGGAATCGATCGGGTTAGAGTTTAGCTGAACAGAGTAAAAATGTAGAATGAGTTCCATAAATAAGTACTAGCAAAATGAATCCAGTAATCAGGCTCTTCTAAGGAGAGTTCTGAGGTTTTTGGGTCAGTTTTAGCAAACATTTTCCCTCTTGTATGCCCTCGAAGAAATGTATAAACTCATTATCCAAGCTCTTCTAGGGAGAGTTTTTGAGGGTTTTTAAGTCAATTTTTGTTGACATTTTCTCCCCGGTTTATGCTCTCAAACAAAAAGGATAATATAATGATCAAATAATCATTCTAAATACATAATAACTATAGGATAAAAAATTTTTACTAAACGTGGTGCAATAAATGGAAAATATCATTATAAAAAAGAAATTAGATCGACCAATTACAATAAATTGGTATACTTTTAGTAAACTTTTTGTTAGTAATACTAGAGTTTTTGATGATCAAAAGTTCATATATGAGATAGCTACAAAAATGTCACTTGGTTCTTAGCATATACACTTTTGTTAATTGCCGTAGATTTTGGCAAAAATAGGACATCCCATTAACAAGATTCCAAAGGAGGAAATAATTATAAGATTAGGCAATGATAAAGATTAACGAAACCTACTTTGGTTTGGCTTTTTGCCCTCTTTTTTTTTTTTTTTTTAATTAAAAAAACCCAATCATACCCAAAATAAAAGAAGGAAAAGGGTGACTAGAGGTAGTGGGGAGATGGAGATGCCAAACAAGACTACCCCTCATCTCTAAAACATGCCATTATTTCTAATGAAAGTAAGATAAGCACTCAAAAGCTTGAAGAGCCTATCCTTGTTTTCTTTTAAAAATTTAATTTATCCAAATTTTTATATCAAGATTCATCGAGATTTTTCCTCATTTATTCATATAACAATTTTAGATATTAATTTTAAATATAAGAAAACGTAAGATTTAGATGAAGAGAACAACACTCTCGCCGTTTCAGAATATTTGTCGCTTTTTAGTTGTGAGGGAACACCAAGGAAACACCAACCTTATGATAAAATTTACATTAAAAGATCAATTTGCCCTAAGGTTTCATTGAAAATGAAGAAAGTCAATAAAAAAGTGAGTAAAAAACAATTAATAAGGACAAACTTGATAAATTAGTCATTATATCATTGAAATTGTAAAACGCTAATTATTATAAAACAAAAAAAATAATTTAAATGACATGTATCGTAAAACGGAAGGAGTAAAACATAAATTAACTTATGTTCTATTCTGTTGACCATAAAATATAAACATACTCTCACTAAAACACAATTAATAGTAAGGGAAAAAAACCTCTGATCTTCTGTTTGTTTCAAATCCAAATGATCTGGGCATATCCAGAAAAGTTGAGGTTCACTAAAAGTTGATGCAGTGTAAGTATCTGAACTAGTGAAAAAGCTACATTTCCTTTTATTTTTTTAATTTTTTCATATAAAGAGCACTAATGATTAACCATAATCCTGATTAAACACACTTACTTATGGGATAAGCTTAACCAAACTTATCATTAAAGATTTACTGAGACCCTACACATTGGTACGTTAACTAGTACTCTTTCACATTCGGGTAAATTTCGAATTAGGTTAAATAGTCGATAAACTATCTTTATGTGTCGAGAAAAAGATATGATCTCGATAGGTTAGGAAAGTAATGCATTCGAGCCAGAATTATTGGTATCGGGTCAAAATCAAATTGTGTTATGTTTCAATTCATGTATAGGAGGAGGATGATAAAAAGATTCAGATTCTGATAATCCTGAAAATGGAACTATTTATTTCGTGCACGGACATGAGAAACATAATTTTAGTTTGAGAAGTATTATTCGCTAATAAAGATTGACATTCTTGTAATTTTGTAAAGCAATTAAAGTATCACTTTGGAACATAAAAAATGTGTATGCAATGAGAACAGGTGTCCAGATACTTTGATGATTAGTGGGCATATATCCTGGGATAAATAACTATTTCTTTCACTTTATTATATTTATTAATTTTCCTTTCTTTTTCTTCATGCTTGAAAATATGGTTCAGATTTTTTTTTGTTTTTCATAATTTTATTCGTGACATAAAAAACTACAAATAAGAAAAAGGGGATCATGATTTGAGATTTAGTGTATCTTAATATGCCTTAATCTTAGTTACTCCTATGTAAAACTTTTATTGACAGATGAAATTTAGAAATATTTGTACCTTTTTGGAATTTTTAACTTTAGTGAAATATTATTTTCTTTTCCTGTAAGAAAATACATAATTTTCATGATTTTTTTTTTTGGGGGGTTGGAAGCTAAATTTCACACAACTTTCTAAAGGAACTGTATATCCTCCCAAATTTTGGGATCGAAAAGTTAAATGAAGGCTTAGCCGTTGTTCAAAAATAGATAAACAAGCTTAAATCAACCAATGTGAATCTTTTTTTTTTTTTTTCTCCATTTTTTAAAACTATATAGTTTGATAATGTGCATATATCAAATAACCGAGCTTAAACTCTGCGTACATCAATTTTTGTACACCTCTTTACATCAAATTATTTTTAAAAAGTAATAGTATTTTCTATCTCTCAGAGGAGGAATGTTATGGTCAGTCGGCTAACCTGAAACAAAAGTTTCAATTTGTTCTCCCCTTTTAGCTCTATTCTCCCTTCTTCCAAGACTTCGTTAATTTGATATCACAAAAACAACCACATAATGAGCGGACCCATTACTTCAAGACAGTATACATCTGATATCTTATAAACAAAAACCGCCCCCCGCCCTCCCCTCAGTGCTTTGGCTTGCAATAAACGATCGACCTTAGACCCAAGTCAAAATCAGTTTCAGGAAAAACAAACAGAAAAAGTATCGAGCCAATATTTACTATAAACATTTTTTCCTGATGCCTCCTTTTTACACTTCAGCCAAATTTGGATTATTTGATCAGATTAGTACACATTTTTTTTTGGGGGGCTGATGCTTACAGCATCAGATGAATTGTATCCATTAAAATCTAGAAAGAAGGGTGGGGGGGGTTGTCATAATAGAATGACAATGAATACGAGCAGGGGAAGGCATCCATTTCCAGATCTGATTGAAAGGAATCCATTGACGAAACATCATCTCTTTGAAAGCTACTGAAGGAATTGTACTAAAGTCAGAGTTCTTGGAAAGTTAATGCGTACCTATGCAGCAACACCGTGCACTTCTAGTTTCCCTCGAACTCCTGCAGTGTAATTCTATTATGGGGAGTCGCGCAATCAAAAGAATAAGAACACACTGAGTGGTGCAGTTAACCCTTCCGCGTAGTACATCAAGCTCAATAAATCCATTCACCCCTTCTTGTCCATGACCATTAGAAGTCAGTATGTAAAAATTTTCTTGCCAGCTGAGTTCTCTTTTATCAATCATACAACTGCACACCATAGCTTTAGATGGTCATTCCCATTTAATGATCAACGGAATAATCAAAGTTTTATGCCCACATAAAAAGTACATGAAAAACAGTGGACAAAGAGCATGAGCAACAATTACCTAGCAAACAGGTTGTTTAGTGACTCTGGTTCAAGTTTAGTCAGGTTAATCAAGCCATGTCATGTTTGGGTTGACAGATCTAGAGTGAGGTTATTTCAAGTTTGGGTTAAGATCGAGTTTGCTTTTGGTCAGTCTAATGAGATTGTCTCGAAAAAAAGCACTAATTGCGTATTTTTAAATAGAAAAATGAACGTTTGTGTCAGAATTAGGTCGCTATTTCTCGTGTTTACAGGTTCTGACTAATGTTAGGGTGTTAGGGCTGGATAACCGGCTGTACTTTTATTTTTCCCAAGTCTAGCAACAATCAAAACACGCGATATCCCAGCTTTACTACATTCAGCAACATATGTATGCACTAAGCCATGAATGACAGCAAGAGTGTATCAAGATACTAGTTACTGGTAGCTGGGATGTGAGGAAAGAATGGACAAGCCCACCATGCTGTCTAATACAGAAGCAGAAAACTTGGCCTAGCCTGGGCTGGCTTAAGCCTGAAGTGGTGGAAGGTAAAGTACAAGACTTGAAAACTAAGCTGGAAATAAGCAGCCAGCACAGTCAAGTTTCCATTATTACCCCATTCAAAATAAACTAAAAACTAACCAACACCGCCCACCCCCAACAACTCCAAAAAAACAAAAAAGAGCATCAAGGATACTAAATTACTAATACAGCGGATTTTCCATGGCAAATGGAGCCCTTTCTTTGTATCTCTAATCCCCCACCATCCAGACAATAGTCGCCACATTGGCTCGAAATGGCAGATGATTCTTTGGATATGCCCTCTCTCTCTCTCCCCCTACATTTCACATTTGAGGACCATCATGATCCCAGTGGTGCTTGTCAGCTTGTGTAGATCAACTTATTCACAGGCTATTGGTTTTCAACAGCTTCAGTTTTTGCTCTAGGATTAGTGCTGTCCTACAGCTGAATTAGACTCGATCAGAGGTGATCTTATTATGAGATCTCTCCTTTTGTCCCTTCATGCAGCTGGAGCTAGCTCTCTTGTGGCCCCATGATCTCCCCCACACACACCAAAAAAAAAAAAAATCTCCTTTTGGGCTTGATTTGGCTTCCCAATTGACTATATTCTCTAAGATGAAAGATTTCAATCTTAGCCAGTGAAGGTTGGCAAATTCATCCGCAATTTGAGGCTATCAGGTTAGTTGCTGGTGGCTTCCTATCTCCAAGGTCATCATCATATCCTTCTACTTCACCCAGAGCCTAGCCGTCCCAGATGCACTCCTAATCAGACAACCAATTGCTTAAATTGTCTTATCTATAGAAACTTTCTGTAACATTTTGGTGTGCTATTGTTGACATTAGAACTCCTCCCGGTCAATATTCATTTCATCAACACTGAATGCCACGATCTCGTATTGCTTTGCTTGGTGCACCTTAACACTTTTGTAACCATTTTCTAGAACTCTCATATCAGAAACATTTCAGGAATGCCAAATCAGGTCTTCTTTAGTGGTTCCCTGCAAAAAAGGTATATGAAGTGCCCTACATTGAGAACCTAAAGACATGTATGCTGTGTCCTCTCCTGACAATCAAACCCCTCTAGATCAAGTTATCCTTTCAAGAAAGCCATAGCTCAGTGTGGTGCCAAAGTCAATTATCTATTTATCTTCTCCCTAGGGAGCACATAATATGCTAATCATTGCTGAAAAAGAAGGCTATCCTGAGAGAAAGACCATAATGGAACTTAGTAGTATACATTTTCTTTGACTCTTTGACTAATGTGGGGTGAGATATCACACACTAGACATCGTCCACCACAGTTATCTATATGGAATATCTACAAATCATCCAGTCTCATTTCCGCCTATTACCCACAAACTTGGTGCAGGTCAAAAGCATAGAAGCAATATATGGGGCATAAGGCCCAATACTCATGAATCATTTCACCCACGTTATTGATATCACCTAGCAATTGACTATATTAATATAATGTTAGCCGGGTCTGAAAACAAATAAGAAAAAATGTTGACATCTGTAGGTAATCATATGTACATAACAGACATCTTACTTGGACGATAGCGAGGTATAGGAATCTCCCGTAGTTCACGTCTTATGCACATATATTCACCGAGCAAGGCCATCAATGCTAGTCCAGCAATATTCACGATCCACCAAGTAAATGAAGAAGGCCATCCACCATAACATATGCAAATGATAAGATGAATGATATAGAGAGTGGATGAAAAATCTGCGCACTTCTTTGCCCTCTCAATCAGATAAAGAAGGTAAACGGTTCTGTTCAAGCACGAAAAACGAAAAGATTAGATCTTACATTGTATATAAGAAAGAAATATGATCACGTGTGACTCACAACTCTACATCATATGCAAAGGCAAAGTCATTCATATTTTTCTTAACACAAACTACAAGCAAAGTAGAGTTACTGATCTTAGATGTTTCATCATTTGTTATGGTAATCATTTACAAAACGGAACCCTTCAGATCAGAATTCATCTAGATTATAAAGCAACCCTTCAGTGTCTTCAACAGAGCACCAATAATATGCTGAGTAAACCAAAAATAGCAAGTACCAAAGGCACCAGTTTCTGATTTCCTCCCTACACTATAACCCAACCATAAACACAACGCCAACAAATCGCACCTCCAAAGTCCAACAAAAACATCAAATATTCAAAGTTCACTACATTTTATTAGAACCCTTGCCCTTCTAGATGGTCAAGTTGGCAGCATTGCTACGAGGCTGATCGAATACCAATAATAAGCTAAGCTCAAGTACTCCCCGATCAAACAAAGAATCCTTGGGGGGGAGAAATACAGAGATCGAAATGGGAAATTACCCGGCAAGGGAAGCGAGGAGAAACGAGGCAATGACGCACCAACCGGTGGCGGAAGCGGCGGAAATGGCGGCGAAATCGAAAAAATAGAAGAGGCTCATCTTCGAAACGCGGGTGCCCACGAGAAGGGCCAAGACCAAACCTAGGGTTAGGTAGTACAAGCACTGTAAGCACGCAATTTGAGCGATGATGAGCCATGGGTCCCACATCACCGCTCCATAGAACATGACTTTTCTGGGATTCAATCAAATCAAAGTATCAAACACAATCCCCTTCTTTGATCAACTCCAATCCCACCTCCCAGCAATTCCGCAGAGTGTGAAGAAATCCCTATAAGTTTGAGCTGAAAAACAGAGGTTTAGGCTGTTTGAAGACGTGAAATTGATTGGATCTCGCAAGGAGTTTGGAGAGGGTGGATGCAGGAGATTTGGAAAGAGACAGGAAAAATCTTACTGATGATTGCGACAACTTGGAGCATTAAAGAATCTATGTCGAGTATATTCAGGATCACAATTTCAAAGATTTTCTGGACTGCTATAGCTTCGCGTTTCTGGGTTAGAGAGAGAGGCAGGTCAGGTTGGCTGGAGGAACAAAAGAGACCTTCGAATCCATGGCCGGAAAGAGAGACTGTTACAGAGCTTCGTTGCAGTAATCTATGATTACATTTTGTTGAAACTATTAAGCATCAAATGACCGCATAGCGCAGTGGATTAGCGCGTTTGACTTCGGATCAAAAGGTCGTGGGTTCGACTCCCACTGTGGTCGTTTTGTTTTCTTTTTTCAATTTTTGATTTTACCCCCGTATTGTTAGTTTGTCTTTCCTTTCTAGCTTGGGTAAAAGAACCTAATTCAACTTATTTGACATCTCAATGCTTTTTCCTGGGTTTTTCCGGTATTATGATACTGATGATGCATGTGAGATTACAGGGCCTGAGTAACTCGTGTGATATCAATGCAAGAGCAATATGGATCCCATCGAGTCAAAGTTTTGGGAGACTAAGTGTAAATATGTACAATCTTACCCCAACTAACAAAGAGATTGCTTTTTCAAGACCCACATTGTATTTTTCCAACATCCATGGATAACAAGACTGACATTTTCATTCATGATCTCCTGATACATAGAATAAGGTGCGGAGAAAGTGCCACTTATCGGAATGATTTACATTCATCAATAGCTCGCTTTACATGTTATCACAATAGAATATTCCAAGTGATCGTCTTACAGAAGCCGAAGAAAGTACGGGCGCTCAAGATAAAATAACATTATTCCAAAAATACTTATCCAGGCACTGCAAGCCACGAAGTTATCGCGAAAATTCTTCATCTGTTATTTGTTGTTCGTCTTCTCCGAGTAGTTTTCCTTGCAGGTGCTGATGCAGTAGTACTGACAGTGGGACTAAGTTCACTGTCTGATTCAGATCCTTGCTCGGGTTCACTGTCTTCCTTAGGTTCACTATTGACAGCGGTTTTTGAGGAATTGAGTTCATTTGTCAGACGCAAAATTTCCCCTTTTGCAGAAGTCAAGTCCTCTTCCAGCTTTTCAGCTCTCTTCTGCAAGCTCTGTTTCTCATTACCCAGCTTCATGACTAGACTATGTTCATCTTCAAGTTTTTTCTGAGCCTTTTGGGCAGCCTTCCTTTCCTCTTCGATATCATTGGATAGGGCATTGTTCTTTTCCTCAAGATCAGAAACTTGGGTTTCAGACTTCTCAAGTTTGTTAGAAAGTGTACTCACTTTTTGGTCAAATCATTGATTTTTGTACTAGCCTCATGCAGCTCCGCCTCAAGACTCCTCTTTGACTCCTCCTCCTTCACCCTTAGGTTCTCCAAGTCTTCCAAGCTTTCTTTCAAAGTAGCAACTATTGTTTTCTCGTCTTTCAGATGCTTAGCCAATGTTTTGGCCGCGCCCTTCTCGTGATCCAGTTCTTTCCGTAACTTATCCCGGTCCTCGGAGGTAGAAGTAAGTTGATTGGATACAGTTTGCAGCTGATCTTTAGTTTCCTCTAATGCTTCCTTTGCTGAAGTAAGCTCTCCAGCCAGTTTCTCTGAACGGAGTGTGACCTCATTCAGGTTTTTCTCCAAGGCCTCCCTTTCCTGAGAATACTCTGTCTTAACTTTTAAGAGTTCACCCTCCTGCTCTGAACACAGTTTCTTTGATTCATCTAACTCCTTATTCAGATTAGACACCTCACTTCTTGATGACTCGAGAGCTTCTTCTGCCACTTTGAGCTCATTTTTCAGAGTTGCCACATGTTTAGCTTCTTTATCAAGCTTTTTTAAAGCCATCTCTTTCCTGGGTCAAGTCCGATATCGTAGCCTCCTTTGCATTAGCATCCCTTACAGCCATCTCATAATTCTCCAGCACCTGGCGTAGCTCGTTTTCTCTGTCCGCCAGAATTTTGGCATCCGAAATTGCCTTTTCCTCAGACGACGACTTCAGTTTATCATAATCTTGCTGGAGAGTGTTGAGCTTTGTTGTTAGATTTTCTCGTTCATTTGTCAAAGACTTCACCCGACTATTGAGATCATCAACCATAGAATTCTTCTCCTTTAGTTCAATTTGATTCTTTAAGAGCTCATCGTTCAACTTGGATATCTTCAAAGAAAGGGCGTCAAGTTCTTCTCTAGTTTGCTTATAGATAGTCTCTAATTTTGTCAATTCAGAATCCTTTTGAGCGAGAGAAGAGTTAAGACGTTCTACTTCTTCCTCTTTATGCTTTATTTCAGACTGTAACAAGCCTATGTTCTCCTGTAATGTCATACTTAAGCTATTCATCTCCTTCACTTTATCTTCTAGGGCCTGTTTGTCTCTCCTGGCCCCTTCAAGATCCCTCTCAAGAGCCCCAATATGTGCTTGAGCGCCTTCATTTTTCTTTGTTCATTTTGTAGCTCACTACCTAAACCAGTTATTTTGGTGTTTGCAGATTCCAGATCATTCTTCAAGGATACCACAGCAGCATCCTTTTCCTTCAGCCGGGAGTTTAGCTGCACAAGGAAAAAGAAATACAGCTGAACAAGCAGTCATGGATTGAATATAAAAAAATTTGGCAGTCGAGAGAAAAGAGATACATATTTAGGTGGACTCCACAATTACATTGCATTCATTTGAATGGAACTCCAAAGATGACCCACATGAAAAACCTAAGTAATATATCTTTTTACTTTTATATGCAGAAAATGGGACAACCACTATTAGGATAATCTAATGATATTCAACCAAATCGCCCTAGGGGCAGTTGGGAGGGAAGGCTCCAAGCCCTATTCCCCCACAATACCCCCCTCTCAAAAAAAAAAAAAAAGAGGAGAAGAAGGAAACAAATAGAGGTATCATTGTTTCTGAATAAAGACCTAAACACTGCCTAATTATAAAGGCATTTATAAAAGAAAAATCAGAAGAAACTGAATAAACAGAAATGGAGACTGAACATGGCTTACAGATTCCATCCTTGCTTCTGATTCCACCTTGTCCTTTTGAGCTGTAAAATACAGTGCAGCAAGCACACCCCCGCCAAGAATGCCTAGAACGTTTAAAAGAGACACAAAAGGATTTGATGATCCACTTCCTTGACCTGTTTGCTGCCAATAGGAATTTATTCATTTTAACAGAAAATAAGGATTTACCACCAAAAACCTACTAGGTACACCAAGCCCATTATTAGCATAACTCTATCATTAAAAAACAAGATGAAAAATAATCAAACCTCTGCTATTTGGTTCTCTATTCCGCTTCCTTGTACAACTTCTGCAAAACAGAAAAAGGTGTTAGCAATCACATGATGGCCTTTATAGGAGCTCACAGAAACTAAGCTTGTAAATCCAGCCTATTCTTCACATGGAAGAAGAATAATTAGCATGGGAAAGAGCAAGAAATTCAAGATGTCGAATCAGTTGACTTTATTGCCTTGGAAATTTTTAGTCACTAAGCATAAATATAAGAGAACTAGAGTATGAATGGAATTTCAAGCATTGAGAACCCTGCTGACATGTCCATACGTGAGAATATATCCTACCAGTTGAATGCTGAAGAAACTAGCTTTTAAGTAAAAATGGACTAGAAAGCCATGACCAGAAACAGCTTGCACTAAGCATGAAAAAATGCCAACGACGCTATATTTAGAAGGAAAAGATTAAGTTTGGTTGCTTAGTTTCTAATCAATTTTTTTTCCAGAAAGAGGTTTCTTGACACTCTTTTGGGGTTTGTTATAGAGAGTGAACCATTTTCGGAAACCCTATAGTTTAGGCAACATGTAGGAGTGTTAATTTGAGTTTCACCCCTTTGAATAGCACCGCAAGGTGAGCTTGTGATTGACCTTTTCCTTTAGTATTCTGGGAAAACAATCTCACCCCCTCTCCGGGACAGGAAAAGAAGACAAATCCAAACATTCCGGAGACTAAGCAGCCAATCCACTCCAAAATCAGGAGAGTTTACGACTCAAACATAAAGGAAAAGACGAGTTACATGAACAGAAATAGATTCATCCGGTCTTGTCTTGCACTGAAGTGATATGAAAAGAAGTTAACTCCACTAGACCGCTTTGCCTAATATCATAGTTTTTTAGATGTTCTCTCCAGTCTTCATTAATTGTTTTTAAGTGAGCTTAGGCACCATCTTTGATCCAAACCCAATCACAGTGACCAAAAAGATATGGCAACTCTGTCCTTTTCTTTGTCACCATTCACTGAGACCAAAATGCAGTTAGTTTTTCTATAGAATCTGGAAAAATCAACATGAAAAAGACATCGGAGATTATCTCAAGCCACCCCATGAATATCAAGTACAATCATATCACCCAGAAACACTTTATATGAAATTAAGAAAGTGTCTAAATGTTAGCATTAGGCCAACTAATCTAGAAAAAGAACTAGACTACACACAAACTCCATAAAACTTATCCGGAATCTTGTTGGGAATAAAAGGAGCGACAGATAAAGCTAACTCGGTGGTCTATTCTTTCGCACTTTCTTGATTGGGACAAACTCACTTTGGTCCATACCAATCACTCACCAAAAGGAAAATCATAGCAGGATACCTGCGCAACCAATGACCAAGAGGACCTAAGTATATAAAGCATATGACAGAGATCGATTCCTGCACTACAATTTAGCATAATATAAGGAGAGGGAACATAAGAAACCAAAATGACATGCAAAAATAGCTGCCAGAGCAGTTTCAATGGTTCTTTATTCGATTCCTTAGTTCTCTCCATCAAAAAGTTTCAGTTCTGACATCCAGTGAGAGAACCAGAGACAAAAATGGTCACTTCCGGCCTTCAGATCATCAAAAGGCTCAAATTATAGCTACATGTCAAACTTTACCATTGGCATTCATGATCCTTCACTAGACACTAACCCACATAATGTTACCCACTCCAAAAATTCCCATTTCTTTGAACATAGAACATTCTTAAACCTAAAAGTTCTCTCCTTCAAAGACATTCACCTCATTTGCCCTAAATGTGCAAATCACTACCCCCCTAAGTCTATGTTCTGCCTACTAAAAATAGTAAGAAATGACTAAAAATACTCAGCTAACTTCAATTTCAAAAAAGCGTTCAATAAATGCAAAAAGACCTGATTAAGATCATTGAATTGCAAAAAAGAACCCACTTCAGGAGGGCAGGAAGCAACAGAAGACAAGGCAAAACAGAGGCTTTTACAGCACAAAGGATCAAACCCACCAATTAGCAAACAAATTTAAGGAAAAAAAAAGAAAAAAAGGGGTTGAAATACCAAAACTTACCAGAAGCAAAAGCTTCAAAAGCTTCATTCCTCCATGTCAGAAAAGGAAAAATCGAAACACCCAGAATCAGCAACGCTTTCCTTTTGGAAGAATCAAGGTCCTGGGGCCTCGAATGTTGGCGCAGAGAAGCCATAGGAGCTCTGCTGCTCCTCCTTCTACTATCTGCATTGCGAATGTAGAAGAGTAGTGGACGAGAAGAGAGGGGAAGATACGAAGATGAAGAGAAAGGAGAGGAAGATGGATGAGAGAGAAAGTGATGGAGCGGTGAGTGCAAGAAGCAGGAGCTCCCCATTGCAGGGAAGGGAAGGGAACGGACGGGAAGAGGGAAACAAATGGATTTTGGTGTTTGAGATTGTCTGTACTTGATTTTCTGAGATAAAGAAGAGCTAAGACTCAGATTCTCTATCCATACTCTTTTTTTTGGGTGTTCCTTTATTTCCTCCCACTTGGAATATTTGGAAGGCCAAAATGACCTCGTATTCGGGGTATCCGGGTATTTGGCGAGGGAAAAGGATTTGGGGACTTGAATTTTGGGGTTTCGAGTTCCGCTCTTGGTATTGGCCAGAAATTTTGGAAGTGGAACCTGATATCTGCGGTATCAAGTCTCCCCTCCCCTATTTGATGGGGCTTGAAACCCCCCTCATGAAAGGGGATGAAGTGCCAACCACACATGGGTTCACTCAACACCCAAACCTTAGGAGAGAGAGATAGTTAGGGAGGAAGCACCATTGTCATGCTCGACAAGGGTGGACACGTCTTGCAAGTATTTTGAAATCTGATCGAAAGCAATTAAATAGGTAAAGTTTCAGAATCGGAATTGTTTAACCTAGGTTTCAAATAAGGTTTTTAAAATTTGGGAACATGTTAAAGAGATTCCTGAACCATTAAGGCAAATTCGGGTTTTGGAACCATAGGTACCTAGAACCGTTAATAATATTCTAGATTCTCAACCTTCTCAATTTTCATTTTTAATATGAGATCCATGTGATTTTTAACGTTTCAGCTTTTAATATAATGCTCAACCCATAATTGATTAAAAAATCCTTAGTAATATTAGTAAATATTCCACTTTTTTTCTTTTTATAACAATAATAGTATAAATAGAGTACTCAAACCGAAACCACACCCTACTCGTTCAAATTCGGATTCTCGGCTTTGGAACAAGGTACACGAAACCATTCACCACTAACCGTTGTTATCTCGTTAAGGAAGGAAGCACCAAGGCCAATGCCTCTATGTTTGTGATTTGTTCAACGCTTAGTTGAACCAATTTTGACAAGATTTCCTCCAATTTACCCGAGAGTTTTTGACCGAGATCAAGCGGTTAATTGAGGGGTAGGACCAATTCGAGGTGATTTTGATGGATTAGACGGATTTCGACTTTAAGGTTTTGAAAATCAACATTTCGCAAATTAGAGGTTAGTGGTCAATGTACACCGGCGATAATGGTATGGTGGTTGTCTTCAAAGGTTGGTGGTCGATCGTTGGTGACCGGATGATGGTGGGTGATTGATTCAAAGGCTAATCGACCCCCAATCAGAGGCTTTTAACCTTGTTGCAAATTCTAGTTTTATTCTAATTTGCTAGTAACTTTGTACTTTCTCCAACTCGTTTACTCTTATCTAGCTTGAATCAATTGAATAGTTTAGTATTCAAGATTGTGTTTCCCTATGGATCGATGCCCACAAGTACTCACTCAAAGGTTACTTTATTTGTGAGTCGTATCAAATACGACAAACACTAATATAAATCAATTTCTGTTTGTTGTTCGTCAAGCATTACATCTTGAATTAACATAAATCTTCTAGCCATCTAGGAGGGATCGTCCAAGTGCATCAAATGAGTAGAAGACATACTCCAATGTGTGATTAGTGAGCAAAGCCACTCCTTGTTCGCTCTCTTAATGTGCTTTAGTAATGAATGAGGACACGTGTCGAGCATATATACTACGAAACACAAAAGTATATATGTATTATGTGTGTGAAAGAGAGATACTAAATTAGATACGGGAAAGAGAAAATGCGAATATGGCATACATAATAGAACAATAATATCGAAACAATCATTAGAAATTAATGATCCATCTAAGAGGGCAAATTAATACTTTTGGCTTCAAGAGTCTTAAAAATGTTGTTTGAAGCAGATTTTCTGCCTTCTTCCTTTTGTTTTCTCCATGCTTTTGAGACATTCTTCACTCGATCAAGTATTTCTTTCTTTTGAAATCACTTTCTTACGTATCATCTCCTCATGGCGGATCTCTTCATCGCGACATTCGTCACTACAAAATGCCTTGTCACTGTAAAATATTATTCCCCCCCAAAAAAAAAAAAAAAAGATTACTGCTATGTTTAAACAAAATGGGAAAAAAAAAAGAAGGAAAACTCAGGGTGGGTTTGGACATATTTGGGTAGAAAATTTTAAAAAGTTACACAGTTTCGGGTTTTTAAAAACAAATTGTTATTTGTGAATCATTATTTTATAAATTTTAATTTGGGTTTAGTTTCATCTAAACAGTAAACGCCTAAAAAAATAATTTTTAAGTATAAAATGGTCTACCCAAATATATACAATTTTAATCAGAAGATGAGATTGATATATAAGAGAAACATATGGTTTTGAAGGAGAGAGAAAACCTGTATACGTAAACATCGTCGTTGTGTTCGAGTTTCTTGTGACAGAAATGGCAATAGCTCATGAAGAGACCAGTTGGGTTAGGGTAAAAACTCTGACATTCAGCAATCGATGGTGGACTGATGATGAATAAGACCCCCTCTTCCTCTTCACTGTTTTCTTCACCACTAACCGCTTCATTTCTTATCAAAATGTAAACAAAACTATGATTAATTCATCGGTCATTCTACGACTTGGCTACCCCGATACGAGAGACATGCCTTGGGTTTAATTACTAGAAGAAAGCTCCATTTAATAACCAACCTCGTGTGTTTGATTGGAACCCACCCGACTCAACTCAGTGACGAACTATATCTAGTACCAAATTCGAGTGCTTATTATTTATGGTGACCGTAAAGAGAACACATTACGTACCTATGGCGGAGATAGGCAGGCAAGCATGACGAATGTGCATGGTTAATGACCACGAACCGATGCCTTTGAACGATGTTCTTGGGCTGAAACGAATCCGAAAGCTCGATCATTGGCATGGCGAGGAGTTGACTCGGGATGGAAGCAATGAAGCGAAGTCCCACCTCGTGAGGGTGATCTTCCCATCGCTTTTGACATTTCTTCTTTGAGTGAGGTGGTTTTGGAGGCTTAGCATTGAAAATGTTGCAAAGATTTGGAGGAGGGCTTAGGGTTTTCAGAGGATTATAAGTGCAATTAACATTTGACAAAAATTGAGAACTGAAAACCCTAGACAAATTTGATATGCTAAAGATAGAAGAAACTTTGTTGCTTGACCTTGCATCTAGGCTAAAAGCATCTAGATTCTTCTTCTTCTCCCTGTCCTTGTGATTTTCATGTGATGTAGGCCTCTTCCATGGCATCTTCAGTCGGTCGTCAAGTAAAAAATTTGCTGTTTGTCAGCAAAAAGAGAGCAAAAATTATACGTTAGATAAAATGTACAATTAATTAATCTGAAAAAGATCGAGCTCC
Organism: Talinum fruticosum; assembly: GCA_021018815.1. Taxonomy (NCBI): domain Eukaryota; kingdom Viridiplantae; phylum Streptophyta; class Magnoliopsida; order Caryophyllales; family Talinaceae; genus Talinum; species Talinum fruticosum. Next base: position 10,835,221 of record JAITYX010000002.1, on the reverse strand, counting down.
AATAAATTAATAGCACAATGTGAAGCTAGAAAAGAAAATTCGTGAAAATGGATAGTTTTCCCAAAAAATAGTTGTATGAGTGGAAAATGTCTCCCCACACTTCATTAAATAAAGAGAAAGTTGCTATGTTCATTCTTTGAGAAAAATGTATATCTTCTACGAAAATTTCACAAAGAATTTCATTAAAATTTTTAAAAACTCTCAAATTTTCAATGAGTTTTGACTAATAAGGAACTTAAAAGTCATTGAAAAATTAGAGGTTCTACGTTAAAATTTTAGATTTATAAATTCTTAAAATTATTTGAAGAAAATAAATAAAGTGAACGTAAATAATTATTTCCATAAGCTAAATTTCAATTTTCAAGATTTTTAGAAAATACACAATTTGAAGAAATCCTTCAAGGAAAATCGACAGTCAGAAATGAAAAAAAAAGGGAAAAGACTTCAAACAAGAGAGAGAGAGAGAGAGAGAGAGAGAGAGACAGGGAGAAGAACAAAAACTTACTCGAATTTCGAGAGCAAGGGAAAAATGTTGCAGAAGCATTGAACCAAGCATGCATATATATAGGGAAAAATAATATGGGGCTGGAAAATTAGTATAATAGTTTCTTTTTTCCATTACCAGAATAACAAAAAATGGGACTTTTCAAAAAAAATAATATTAAAATAATATGTTTTTGTTTTATCCCTCCTTTAATTAAAGCAATATATTGAAGAGTGGGAGACAGATAAGGGTTGAGAAGGCATGAGTAAAAGCCTAGTATCCTGAGAGAAAAGCATGACTTGGAAATTTCATATGATTTCTTTCCTCTTTAATCACTATGAGAGTAGAGTGAGCCAGATAGGCATGAGTAGTCTTCTAATCATAAGCTCATTATCTATGAATGGATTGCTAATACTTGTGTGTTTGATTAGTTTTTTTGTCCTTTTGTTATATATCTCTATTTTTGTTATTCTAACTCACTTTATACGTAGTATGACATGCACGTGCTAACTATCGAAAAAGGAAAAACAGAAAAGAAAACCGTCACATATATAATAGTAAGATTAGAGATAATAAATTAGGGTTTTCTCAACATTGTATAATAGTAAAAAACATTGAAATTTCTATTGTTTTTCCCTGATTTAATCATATACTCAATGATTGCATTGTATTTGATTTAAAGCCTTCGGTAAGATTGACACATAAACAATACATAATATAAGTAATTAAGCATCTACGTGATCAAGAAGAGTTGCACATCTCACATCCGAAATTTAAGATTAAGTGAAGGCAAAAGCAGTTTGGTTACTAATTTTCAAGGTATAAACTCTCAAGTAATCGTTGGCGGGATCTAAGGGCATAATTGATAGTTTATTTGAAAGATTCAATGGGGAGAGTATATTCTCAAGTCCCAAGCATGTCTCATGTGATAATAGTCCTACTTTATGATGCTCAATATGTAATAAAGACTTAAATTTTGCATTTATTTCTGTCTAAAGATTCAAATTTTGGCTTTATTGTTCATTCTTAGATCAAATAATGATCATCGACACTTTTCTTTTTTGACTCTTGTCAGCCCCTTGTATGCTCTTTTCCCTCTCGTCTCCCACCCTTTTTCCACCGTAGATCAACCATTAGTAACCAGCATTAGCTTTGTCAACAACCCCACCCACCCAAAATAGAAAAGAATCCTCAATACATTTTCTCCCTCCAGCTCCCCTATATAAAAACCCAGCCTCCTATTCTCTGCAAATAAGAGAAGATTTTTGGGACGAGGGAAGGATGAAAAAGAACTCGTAAGAAATGTGGGTAAAAAGAGGGGCAACCGGCAACGTAGGAAGTTGTATGTTGCTAAATATGGAAAGTTTTTTGAAAGACATTGGTACGATAAAATACAAGAAAAAGGTTGAAATAAAAGGATTTTTTTTTAATGAAAAAGGCGGGCTATATTAAATTCTCATTAATAAATGAATACATATCATCGGAAGCTATATTCATAATAGCCTTCGAAATTAAACCTGACCTAACAAATATAGACAATGTGATTAATGTAAGATGTTCAATGAGAGTTTAAAAGGTGAATTGAAATATTTTGTTCCAATTGTAAATAACATGCATTTAAAAACACTTACAATTAAACACATATTGGCGTCAAAGACAGAACCATCATTATACTCGTATAATCATTGTAGAAGATAAAGCTATTAAACAACATACATGCATTCATTATAGTTTATCCGTCGGTCTAACAGATTGAATTTTTTAAAATAACATGCCTCCAACCACTTTAATTATTTTCTTTTTCACAATATCTATCACTTTAGAATTCCAATGACGTATTAATTATTAATTTATCAATTTTATTTTTATTAATTATTTTTTTCTTCTTCCTTTTTTATTAATTTTCTTCATTTCTAATAAAATCTTGAAATAATTTAATCTTTTACCATAAATTTTATCATAAATTTTATATTTCCTTGGTATTCGCTCATACACTTAAAATTACAAATATTTTGAAAATATAATGTATTTCCAATCCTAGGTATATATTCAATCACTTGATCTACTCAGTCAATATTTACGTCAATCAACTTTAAAAATAATTTATAATTACCTAAAATAGAAAACAATACATTTCAACATTAAAAGGTCAAATTGTGTGAAATTCAGGTCAAATTATCTCAACATAAAATATTCACGTTGAATCCCCATCACATTATCAATTCAGGCTTATGTGTTGCCTCAAGTTGAATTCATATCACATTATTGTATCGGTGAAAGCTTTCCTACGACATTTCTTTTACAAATCTATCCTCTTAATTCAACCACATTATTGATGCTACAGCGCCATCTTTTGAAGGAGATTTTCGGGTCTCAGAAAATCAAAATGACCTCCTCATAGAGGCAGTGTGACAAACAAATGGCCTGACCAAAATACTAAATTCAACATCCAACCCAAAGTACTACTGCAACAAGACTTGCAAAATAGCTTAAACGATATTTTCCAGCAACGGAATGGAGAGTAAAATACAAATATGTAGTCATGTCATGTAGAGAACAAATGTTCCCCGGAGAGTTGGACCCTCACCCTCAGCATGCCCAGATTTTCAAGAAAACAGCCCCTCCCTCCAATACAAAAACCGAAACAAAAAAAGAAAAGAAAGGGAATAACAAACAAAAACCTAGATTGTAGATCTTGGGCACCCATAATTGAGGAAACAATATTACATAACCTAAGCCGATTGAATTAACAAAAAACGTGCATTAGCTTTCTGCTCTTAAGCACAGGTTCTGACCCCAAAACAAGAGAAGATTTTCCAACCAACGAACCAAGTCCCCACCAGACACGCATAAGAAATTCCCCACATTTAAGCAGCACTCTCTGGTTTCTCCGTCTCCATTGGCTCTGGATTGGGTGCCTCATTGCCCTCCTGTGTATCAGGGTTGGCATTGGTTTCTCCACCTGGGGACTGTGCTGGACTGCCTTGAGGCTGTTGAGGTTGGGGCTCTGGAGTTGCTGGCTTTGGTGGGGCGGGCTTAGGTTTTGTCATTATCGGTCTACATAACCTGTTATGTTATGAATCCAATTGTTAATCTTAAAATGGGAAACAGCAAGAAATAACAGGCAGTTGTCCCAGCATTCTTAGAATAGGTTTGCATTGAATAAAACATAAAGGCAAAATCAGACACCTAAAACGAAAACAAGACATCCACAGTGAAGAGAATAAAGAAGTGACAATTAAGTAAAATGATACGGACGAAGTAAGTAATCTACCTGTCGATCTCCTCGGCCTTCTTTCTGATATCAGCTGACCTCAAAACAGGAGGTGTATGCTTGGGAAGTGTGTCCTGTTGCTGCTTTTTCTCTCTCAACCATGATTCTGCTTCTCCACAAGCTTTCAAGACCTGCAATAGATTCAGGTACATAACATCCCGTTACAATTGGATCATGGAACAAAAATTCAGTAAAAAACCATCAATGCAATATTTACCTTCTCTTTTTCTGAAATGTCAATATGGTCAAATTTGGCATCATTTGACATTGCTGCCTCTCTATAAAAATTGACACCATAGTTAAATTGGTCGATAACAGCTCCCCGCTCCATGTGCTCTTTGTACCGTTCCTCAATTGGGTCACCTCGCTGTAATTCAGTTCATAAGCGTCAGAAGAACAAGACCACAACACCAGCCACTAATCTTAACAGGTGAGATGAGAAGGGAACCGAGAAAATTATCATGAAAGTTTTTGAGCATGTCAACACAGAACTCTAACCTTTTTGAGCTCCTCAAGCTTCGCAACATACACACTTTTGATTTCATCTTCCCCATCCTCATACAGCCAGTCTTCCACCTCCTGTAGAATAGCCATGAACTCGTCCTTCTCGGTCGACGCAACAAACTCGTAGTATTTGTCATTAAGCTGGATGAGAACAGCAATAGGGGAGAAAACAAATAAGGCACACATACAAAAAAATGAGACCTGTTGTACACAGGATTAACACACCATCAAGAATCAAAAGAGAATTCGGCATGCCTTGTTTCTCATGTCATAAACATAGGCTTCCACAGCATTCTTCCGATCTTTTGTTTCTTCCATGACTCTGTCTTGCAATGCCATTTCAAATTCCTTCTCGACTGCTTTCTGTACATCAGATTGTGACAATGCCCCATATACCAGCTCGGAAACATTCACATTTGTTTTCTTAACCTTCTTCTTTTGAGCGTCCGCCTGCACAAATTAACAGGGAATGAGAATTGCTACAACAGGGCTTGCAAACAGCAAATCAATAGTACAAATAACATATCAGCACCAACAAAAGGAAACATTCAAGTTCCAGAAAAGTAGCTCGCTGCATAACATAACCACCACTATAGTAACCGAAAAACAAGCAATTAACTTTATAAATCAAATCTATTTTGCAGACCAATTTTCTCTGCCAAAAATCAGCACTTAGTATTACTATGTGGCCAGATTGGGTCAACAAAGCCAGGAAGTCCACTTCTACTACTGCCTCAAACATTCAACCTGTTACTGCTTCAGCATAAAAACAGGAATTCAAAGACACAAGATAAAACGTGATACTAGACACAACCACCCACGTCAAAAGCAATAGTAAAGGCATACTCAAAGACCATATGAATCAATTGGAGTGTTTATATGTCTGATTCTCTACACGAGAAATCTAAAATCTTCAAATTTCCACATTGGATAAGTAGATCCTGGATAGTTAAATAGAACAGAGCGAAAATCATCAACTACTTTTGACATCAAAACTAACAAACACAGTTCACACATGATTAGATTTACTAAAATCAAAGGAAAAAAATTGCCAAGGGCTATTAACAAAACAACCTTTACTAAGACAGGACAAGCAAAATGAAAATTATCATGCACCAATAATTTACCTTTGCATCAGTGTCCATTTGCACAGGTTTCTCAACCACTTCAGGTGCAGCTTTCTCCCCTGATTCAGGCACACCATTTTCCATACCCCTGGCATCTTGCATGTTCACATCAGTTTCAGCAGGGGTAGCTTCATTTGGAGCATCATCAGTCTCCATCTTAGTACCCTCCTTGGCAGGTTCTTTCACTACAGGAACTTCAACTTCTTCCTCTTCTAATAGCTGAAGCGGCCAACAATATTTATTGTAAGCAAACCACAAATGAGAAATAGATCTCACAAATGAAAACAAATGAGCAACTGACTTACAGTAGCTGAATCAACAGACACAATCCCATGAAGATTCAACCGCACCTTGACCTTAAGCTTAGCACGATCACCTTTCGCTGATTGGAAAGGGCCAATCTGTGCATAAAAACACAATTATGCCAGAGAGTAACAAGGCAAAGCGACATTGAGATATTATACTTTTAACCGAAAAGGCACAACCCTACACAATGCCCCCTAACTCCTTTAGTTCCTATCTCATTATGATTCATGGCAGACACAATACAGAGAGAATTATGACAAACCGTGTATGTGCTGATTTTGGGTGGGGTCTGCAGATCATTGATGTCAGCATACTGTAAATCAACAGTCAAGGTGCCTGATCGAAGGATGGTTACAGCCTTTAAACAAGGTATTGTACTCCCTTTAGGAATTACAATAGTACTCTGCTGACCCTCCGCGGCTCCATTTTCACCTTCAGGAGCAAGACCTTTCCATAACATGGAAACTGCAAATGGGAAGTTCTCATTAACCTGCCATGACAATGATATCAATGGTGTCAAAAATTCCATTTAGACACTTCGCTATACACAACAAAAAATTCTATCAATGTGATAACGATTCATGAGTCCCCCAGATCAAAAATAGAAAAATAAAAAACTTTAGAAAGGGGAATTCGGCTTTTTCAGGCTTTTTTCCAAGCCCAGTCTGGCTGCCACGTCATCAAGATGTGAGGATTCAAATATAGGCAACCTCATCAAAACACCATCTACAACAAACCCATCCACCCACACACAAGATCTTGCCCATAATGTTTCTCAATAGGTCAAAATTTTTGTATGAGACGATGTCCTTGAATAAGTGAAGGCTCTTCTTCAAGCCAAAAGGTACAAATAAATAGCATCTTCAATCCCCTATCTCATTGAATGTGAAAGACAAATTGAAATAGCATGTTCAATCCACTATCTCACTGAAGGCAAAAAATGGAATGGATAATTTCTGTGATACCCATGATAAGAAAGCAGACTCTCTCAAAATAAACATAAACTGATCAAGTTACTCCATTTAGCTTCAGGCTAATACACACGCACCAAGCTAAAGTGCAAAAGAGACACTCACTCCTTCAAGCATAAAAGTTTTTAACAGTAAAGCAAACAATCAGCAATGTCAGACAACAATCAATAAAAAACCTACAATGACAATTCTCCTCAATGTTCAGGACGGACACAACCACCACCAATGCCTACAAAGGTGAGGAGCCCGATGCAAGAGGTTAAAGGGGTCCAACATTGCAGCTGGTGTGATTTGAACCTCCCACCCTCTCCCTTGGAAGGAAATTGCAAGACTCAAGTAGCTTCCCTCAAATGAACGACAACATATACTAAATTGTACTTATAAGCTACAACACCTAGATTGAAATTAACATCAACTTTACAGAAAAATCTTATTAAGCTAAGAGAGCAAGAAGCTATTTAAGTAACAGCTGAAGAAAAAAATGTCATTAAAAATAAGTATGTACAAAGCGAGTAGTTCACTTGCCTGAAACTCTTTAACTTTGAAAGTGGGGCTGAGAATTGCACACTGCAGAGCACAACCCTTGGCCACACACTCACTAGCATTCATAGTGCGCCGTGGCTCCTTTCCAAAAAATTCAGTCAAAATCTTTAAGACTGCGGGAACCCTAGAAGCTGAGCCGACCAACTCAACAGCATGAATATTCTCTACTGTCAGACCAGCTTCTGCAAGAGCCTTCTCCAGAGGCTTCTTCACTCGCTCCAGAATTGGAATGCTAAGTTGCTCAAAATCTTCCCTCTTGATAAATCCCCTGACATCTTTCTCATCCATCAGGCATTCAATGTTCAATGGTGCCTCGGGATTAGCACTAAGAACCTTTTTCAATTTCTCACAAGCAGCTCTGAGCCTCAGGCAAGCTCTTGCATTCTGGAATACATCTATCTTGTACTCCTCCTTGAACTTAGCAGCAAAGTGCTGGAAAAGGACCTCATCGAAGTCACGCCCACCCAAATTTCGGTCAAACGAATGAGCCAAAATTTTGAGCTGGCCTTTCTTGAAAGCAGCAATGCACACCTGCATACTTGAATGCCCTATGTCTACAAAAGCAATGTTAATTGGGTCATTTTCAGGCAAGTCTGTCTTGTAGATACCATAGGCAAGGGCAGTAGCAGTTGTTTCGTGAATCAGTCTCAGAGGATGCAATCCAGCAATTGTGGCTGCATCCATAACAGCTCTTCTCTGAAGATCAGTGAAGTACACTGGGATTCCAATACAGCAATCCACAACAGCAGCGTTCAAATTCTTCTCAGCTATGCCCTTCAAATTTGAAAATAACATACCCAGCACCTGGGTTGGTGTGAACGCCCTATTTTCTCCAAGGTACCTCGCATGGATCAAGGGAAACCCATCAGGCCCTTCAGTCACTGTAAATGGCAGAGATTTGAGATCCCTCTGTAGCTCAGGGTCAGAAAATGGGCGACCTATTAATCGCTTCATCTGGGAGATGGTGTTTTTAGGGTTCATCATTGCGGATGCAGCTCCAGCTGTCCCAACAAACCGCTGCTTGTCACCAAAGCTGACAATAGCAGGTGTCTCACGTTTTGATTCATCATTGAGAACAACATCTATTCCCCTCTGCCTCGCAACAGCAACAACACAGCTCTCATTACCAAAATCAAATCCAACCACACTCATCTTTAGATGAAAGAAATCGTCTTGTTACTGCAAAAAGAAAGGTGGAAAAGTGTCAGTATGGTGCAATCACAGTCTTCAATTTTATTTCCTTGTCAATTCATCATAAATTGTAAGAGTACTGTACACTAGATGCAGCTTGTAGTCAGATGTGCAAAATTGCTTACACATCATGTCCTGTAAGGCATCAACTTCCAAGAAATATTAAATCCTTTAATCTAGTAGAACAAGCACTCTCCAACCAGATTGCAAAATGTCCCATGCTGAACTCGTAAAAGCTTAACTGTATTGTTAATTTAGAGTACCATACATCACATCATGGGAAATCACATCCAGACTGTAGTGCCAAAACAGTGGAACACGTTTCAGATACATGTACAACACCCCTGGCAAAGCCCCTTAGGGTGGGAGTCCAGTGCAGGTAAAGGTCATAGGACCGAACCTCAGCATCCTCAAGGATGGAAGACTGGCTACCAAACACATGTTTGCCGCTAAATTCACTAACCTTAGGTGTCTCCTTAGGTAAAATTTAGGTAACATGGTTCCATCTTTGTCCAATCCTATAAGTTATAACCCAGTATAGACATTTTATAAAAAAATTATAAAAAAACTAGCTTCAAACTAAACAGGAAAATAACTAAGTTAAATTCAAGATATGAAGCCATTATGACCACTTACATGACAAACTAGCAGCAAAAACAAACACAAGCTACCAAATAGGGCAAAAACTACTTATTAAGTAACACTCCTTTCCGAGCCCTCCCAACAAGAAACAATATTGCCAGTGGAAATTGTACATTTGCATTGCCCCAATCCCCATACACACATCACGCTGTGCACTAGCCCAAAGTAAATAGACACACCAACCATACTCCAATCTAATGACAATATCAACAAGTTCAAAATGCAACTGCACACGCCATACATATAAGTTTGCACTCTGCAGCAAATCCGCCAAATTCTCTCTATAAGTAAACAACAAATAGAAACCGCGACTCCAGCATATCCAAATGGCAGCACTCCACAAAAATAACAATGCGGCAGACACAAATCTTCTGATCAGGCCACAGCCTTAAGCCGCACACCACATAAGCAGCTTCTTATACGATGGAGCAATTTATCATTACGTAGAGCCGTCGTAATATAAGCTACTAGCTCAGCAGAATTCACACAAATAGCTAAATCACAATGTACAACTGAAAATTCATACACTTTATGGCCTCAAAATGACCACAATCTACCAAGAATAAATCCGATCTTTCTGCCACAAATTCAAAATCGCCACGAAAATAAATTTAAATTCAAACTTACATGCAAACTCAATCGATCGCAATACTCAATTCATCAATCTCAGCTCATTTCCTCAACAATAATGCAACAATAGAGTACCAAAAACGGAACAGATCTGATGTTCATATGCAACGAGACAAAACAGACACAAAACAAGACAAAATAAACAACAGCGAATAAATCTGAATCTCAAGTAGAAAACTAGGGTTTGCAGAATAGAGTACCTCTTGGATAGAGATTTACGCCCGATGGAGTGGCTTTCACTGGATCGGACGGCGGCAGAGTAAATGAGAGAGGGAGAGAGAAAGAGAACACCGCGTCGCCGTTGCCGTTTTGAGGGGTTTGCAGGATTCTGGAATTCTCTTTTTAAACCTTTTTCTTGCGGGGTTGGCGTGGGGTGGAATGGGTGGGGTGGGCCTGAACGTTCTACAACCAAAATATACCAAGGAAAGATGTGGGCTTTAAAAGGCAGAGAATTGTTGCAGGATTTATTTGTATTTATATTTTCCAATTTTGACGGCCAGTCCTACGCACCTATGGAGTTGAAGAGTTTTTTAACTTTTGGTTCTAGAAAGATCTTTTGGAGCGGTAGGGTTTTTCTATTCCGTGCTGTGATATTTACGTCTATTTTGTCAAAGGTATTATCAAATTTCTTTTTAAACCTTCATAATTTTTTATTCATTAAATTTATAACAGTTACAAAAGAAAATATAATATAATTTGATAGATGAAAATTAAATTTAAAATTTAATATACACAATGTATAATTGAAAATTCAGACCATAATCTACCAAGAATAAATCGATCTATCCGCCGTAAATTCAAAATCACCATGAAAAAGAAAATTAAATTCAAACTTACATACAAACTCAATCGATCGCAATACTCAATTCATCAATCTCAGCTCATGTCCTCAACAATAATGCAACTGTAAAGCACTAAAAAATTAAATAAATATGTGTCACGTCTAAAATAATCAAATTAATTAATTCGGGTTAATCCAATTAGTTAATTTAATTTAATTGGGCCTCGATACAATCTCCTTTCAAAAAAAAATTAATTGTTCCCGATACAATCACAAGTTGATGACCCAATAAACTCTCAAATTAACGGCCCGATGAACAAGCAAGTATCGGGACTAGTAGATTACCAAATCGACATTTAATTGAACTCTCAAATCATCTGTCCAAATTGAAGGCCCGATCAGGGGCCTAATAAGGCAATACAACTCTACTAAAGGGAAATAGAGACTTCTCTCTATGACCCTGCCTCTCCATTCAAAGTGGTCGAAATTTTGAAAACTCAACAAACTTTACAAGAAGTCTCTCTCTAAAAAGAAAACAACAAGCACTCAAGGACGTCTCGTCTACTCTCGATAGATTAGACACTTCTTGATGAGATTAAGCCTCTTAGGCCCTCTTTCAAGATTAATCAATTCAAATCCCTCAAATCCGTTTTCAAATTCATTCTAAGAGATTGAATCAAATGAGTTATTATTTGTTCATTTATAACGAATATATAAATTGTACCCATTCTTTTGAATATAAATACAAAAATTAAATTTGTTCCATGTTTCTTGTCTTAATTTAATGTGGACACTAAATTTGTGATTACATCAACAACGGAGTGTCAAAAATGAAACACTTCGAAGTTCGTATGCAACGAGACAAAAAAAAAGGCACAAAACAAGACAAAAAACTAGCAAGCAAATAAATTTGAATCTCATATGTAGAAAACTAGGGTTTGTCGATCCAAAGTACCTTTTGGAGAGAGATTTGCGTCCAATGGAGTATCTTTTACTATATCGACAGACGGCAGAGTAAATGAGAGAGGGAGAGAGAAAAGGAACAAGAGTGTGTCGTCGTTGCCGTTCGAGGGGTTTGTAGAATTATTGAGTTACTCTTTTTAAAGCTTTTTCTTGCGAGGGTTGGCGCGGGGTGGGATAGGGTGGGGTGGGCCCCACTATTCTACAACCAAAATATACCAAGGAAGAGATGTATACTTTAAAAAGCAGAGAATTTTTGTAGGATTTATTTGTATTTAGAGTAGTAGCAAGCACATGGGGCGGGTGCTTCCCTAGCTGAGTTGGCGCGCCGATGGTTGGTACCAAGGATAAGCATAGCAAGAAACCGACGATGCGACGCGCGAGGAGGCTTTTGACCGGTGGCCACTTTCCCCTTTGATGCGTGGCACAAGTTAAACATCGGAAATGATATTTTGATCTGTTTAGAATTAAGAAAAAAAATTAATAAATTAAATTAAATTTTAACAGGTACTGTATATTTTTATTTATAGAATTGTGTAATGGTCACGTTAGAAAAAAAAATTATTTGATAATTTTCTTCTATATATACCTAATCAATTTGTGAAAAAATTACACTAAAAATTGTGAGGCTTAGATTATGATGTTTATTTTTCTTGTTGCTATTGTACTTTTTTACTTCAATTTTGATATGTTATTTTGTCCTAAATTTATGTGTTGTATTATTGTCATTGTAATAATATTATTATATAATTTTTATTAATAAAATTTTTTATATATTGTATCATTTTTTAAACAAATTTACCCCCTAAAAAATTATTTCAATCTTCATCCTTGTTTACATAAAAAATATATTTTATAAAAATAAATATAATAATATAAAATAAAAGGTAAACTAATTAAATATATTAAAAAGCGAGCTCTATGAAGATTGTTTAAATAAGTGAACCATGTTGGAGAATCTTACATTATAGAAGTAAGGATTTAGAAGAAAGAAAAAAGTGACCTCTGTATGATGTGTCGATGTAGACCCCCACCTTAAGAGCCAATTTTTTGCCCTCCCATTACAAGTGCTCTTATATTTTCCAATTTTGACGGCTAGTCCTATGCACCTATGAAGTCGGAGAGTTTTTTAACTTTTGTTTCTAGAAAGATCTTTTCCAACCTATGTTTGTAAGCAGTAGGGTTTCTATATTCCGTGTTGTGGTGTTTAGATCCATTTTGTCAAAGGTCTTATCAAATTTTTTTTTATGAACATTCATAATTTTTTATTCTTTAAATTTATAACAATTACAAAAGAAAAGTATAATATAATTGGAGAAAGAAAAATTAAATTTAAAATTTAATGGATCTATGAATTAAAAAAAAATCTTATCTTTTATTGTAATAATAACATGTTTAAGATAAGTTTGTGTAACTTAAAATATATTCATAAAAAATAATTTTTAAAATTAGTGGTGGATTGAACTATCGAAGTGTTGGTTGATGTGATACTCGGTCTCATCCGATAAAGAGGAGAATACATGTTTAAATCTTTATAAATGTATTTGTTGTAAAAGTTTTGACCTTAGAAATAAATAAATTACCTCCTCCATCGGATAATAAAAAAAATAGTGGTAGATTGATAACTTATTTATGAATATCATACTTAGCATTATATAAAAAATTGTGAGTATCACTAATTATAATTGTATGTTTTTTTCTTATGAAGTAGAGGAAAAAAAGAAGTAACTAATTAGTTGCAAAGGACGCCATGCTAAGCTTACAAGGAAAAATAGGTAATAGCAGTTGAAGGAACTTGATCCCTCACCATGCAAAACCTTACTACAACAAACTTATTTTAGTTCCATAACAAGACTTGAAAAATTGTTTAATGATATTTCTCCATTATTAATAGAGAGAGAGAATACAAATATGTTTACCAATACCCTCCTCAAGCTTATTCCTTTAAAACCCTTTTGTAAAACTGAGATTTTTAGGACGTATAATCCTTAAAAATTAATGTCAAATTTTGGTCCAAATTAATTAAATTAATTTGAATAAAGTTTGTCCAATTCATTTAGACTTATATACTGCATCTCATAACGTCTATGTTTTAAAATATATAGGAAGTATCAATTCAAGTTTGTTCAAATGGATTCGGTAATAGATTAATTTACATTGTGTATCTCTTACAATTTTTCATTTGGCTTGTGTAAAATGAAAAATCATTGTAAGACACTACACATAAATAGATATAATTAAAAATTTAAGCTGATCCGAAGGTAACCAAACCTGATTTCTATTTGATTCAAAATTAATAAGAAATGTAACTGAAAGCTACAAACCGAAATTGACATGATCCGTATCCTAACTGCTCCAAATGAGCGTTACCTAAAGTTTATATAATTCCTTATTTTTTTATATCAAACTATCCACATTTTTCTCTTATTCGGGTAGATGACTCAATCGATCAAGACCGAGCTTAATGGAAAATGGATTTGTTGAGTGCAATTTTTTTATCCACAGACGTTGAGTATATTCTTCCTATCACATTGAGTGCTAACCAAATATTATGGCCTTTCTCATTGAACGATAAGTTTTCAGTTAAATATGCCTATTGGTTCATTACCGAGCGGAAGTGGCCACGGGCCTCGTATGGGAATGAAAATGCCAGTGGTCAAAATTGTGGGTGTTCGGTATATCTCCATGCATCGAGGTGTTTGCGTGGAGATTGTATGTAGGGGCATTACTTTTTCAGCTAAGTTAGCTTTGGTAATGTGCAAGTACCAGCCATTGGCAGCAAAATGGCAGACCAAACTTTTTATGCGTTGTTCGATTCATGGACACCGGGAAGAGACGAATATCCATGCCTTGGTAGGGTGGCCTTTGGCGGCAAGAGTGTAGGAATCTAGCCAATTTGCAAAGGTAATTACGGGCAAGTGGTTCGCATCACCGTGGAACCTGATTTTCTCCACTCAAGGGGGACAACAATAGGACATATGGGAGAAGTATATAGCCACAATGTTGGAAATATGGAACACATGGATGAACCGAATCCGGGACGATTGAGCAATAAGACGATTTAGTTCATACGAACGTTTAGAGACACATTAAGAATGTGCAAGTACTGATCTGCCCCCACCAATCTAGTTAGGCTCCTCATTCAAATTTGGTACAATAAAGATTAACTTTGACACGATAAAATAAGAGAGGATGGCTATAGGTGGGGAGTTGTTATAAGGTATAACAATGGTGGCTTGCTGTTTTGGGGCCCAAAACTAAGTAAGGGGTTTATCAACCTAAAAATAAAGGATGTTCGAGCATGTCGTTGCAAGAAGGTCACAAGTTCGATTAGCAAGTGTCTTGGTCGAGGGGATTGCATATCCCTTATATCCAAACCCACGAAACAAGCCATTCAATCATCACTAATTAGTGTTATAACCGATGATATTTTGTCACTTTGTTCTAAATTTAAATTTCCGCTTATTTTTTTGCTTAGTAGAAAGGAAACAAAGTAACACATGTATTAGCGCATCTTCGACCCTATGGTTCTTTTGATTGGACGATCATCTAAATTGCATTTTTATTTGGTTGTGAATTACGACTATTTGTCTTTTGTTATTTTAAAAAATATAACCTTAACTAAATTTAACCTCGAATTGAATTTGAACTTGACTTGAACGAGATTCACCGAAGTTAATCCGATCGAACGTACCCCAAATTAAACGACTCAATTGATAGGTTCAACAACAATAGGCATAATAGCTATACTGTTTACTAAAATTTAATTTAAAAGAAAAAAAGTGGCAATCAACTCTCATAGTCGATAAAAACTCACGGAGACTTTACCAAAAACATAGGTTGTTTTGCACCTCCTCATGCACGAAAAAAAAACACACATAAAGGATGCATCTATACGACGTCGCTTGAAGGAGAAAGAAGCAAAAACCCTCGCTAAATGGCGGGAAATCATTACCAAGTCACTCAACCTTCTCCTCTATAGCATACTTCTAGGGTTCATAAGTATTCTGAGATCCAGTGCCCACTCTTCCAGGCTAAACAGAGAATATTTTCCGAAAGGAGCGATGCCGATATACAACATTAGAGGAATTGAAGTTGATT
Organism: Talinum fruticosum; assembly: GCA_021018815.1. Taxonomy (NCBI): domain Eukaryota; kingdom Viridiplantae; phylum Streptophyta; class Magnoliopsida; order Caryophyllales; family Talinaceae; genus Talinum; species Talinum fruticosum. The sequence goes on along the minus strand of JAITYX010000002.1, from coordinate 10,819,707 downwards.
TTCCGTATGATGCATACGATTGCCAGATCGCCTACATGGATAAAGTCATTCAAGCTCTCCAAGAAGTAAGATTTCTCTCTGCCCTTTTCCCTCCAAATTCGATGCAAATATTGGTGAATTTTAGTAAAAAATTGCACCTTCATTGATGATGGAGCAATGTCAAATGCCAAATGTTAGTGCATTTCGCTATGTATCATTTTGGGTATTTTGAAATCTCATATGGGCTCTTATGCAGTTGATTGTGTATTTTAATTTTCATGCTTGTACTCATTCATTCTATTTATTGTGGAAATGTATATTTAATAAACCTTGGGGACCCCGTAATTTTCGAACTATTTTGAGAGAGACTTGTTCTCTTAGACCCTAGATTTAATAACCGCGACTACCTACTACTTGAGTCTACTTCGTAGGAAGGAAGTAGAGGAAGATTATAGAGGCATTTTGCTTTAGTCACTGTGATCCAAGTTGAATAAATAGTCCAAATTTGGCCTTTTCACCATCCATATTATGGAATACTTGAAGATTGGGGGAAAAAAGGTAGAAGTTAAAAGAATGAATGTCCTATAATACTTGAAGGATTTTGGACATAGACAAAAGATTGGGTGTTTTACCATGTTTGATTCCCGTACAAACTCATAACTGCTTAACATGGGAATGCCTCTTTGCCTGCCTTGGTTTCGTATTAAGTTTGTGACATGAGTTCGAGTTGTGGCTTATTTTCTAATTTACTAAAATTGATTGAGTTCTTGCACCGGGTTTATCCATAAAGGTTGTGTTTGCTAAACCGTTAATATTTAACGGAACTTTCAACAATGTTCATATGGAATTGTCTTGTATCTAGTTTATCTCATTTCATTGCCACAGTGATTGCTATTTTCTCATTGAAAGAGAATCACATGCGACTTAATTTTTTCATTGACCTTTGTAAATCAGAAAACCAATGCGTTGTTGGAAAGTCCAACTGGAACTGGGAAAACTCTATGTCTACTTTGTGCTACTTTGGCGTATCGGAAGAGTTTGGGTCCCTTTTCCATTGGCATGACTCCCTCATCATTGAAGTCTTCTGGTTCTGGACCACTCCTGCCAAAAATTGTATATACCTCACGCACTCATAGCCAACTCCGCCAGGTGGTTCAAGAATTGAAAAGAACCAATTACAGGTGAATATAGTACATAACATCTGCTTAAGTTGACAAGAAAAATGTGTGAAATCTGAAGCGGAGCCTTGGTGTACTCCTGTAAAGTTCACGATTCTCACAATTGTGAGTTGATCTTTTGTGGCCGATCTGTGTATTTGTGTGTACTTGTAACATTGGAGGCCTTGGTGAGCTCCTTTTCCCAGGGCCAGGGCAATACGGTTTCTGATTCTCACAATTGTCAAACATTTTTATCTGTATGTCAGCCTTTTCTGCAGTTGTAAAAGTCGCTTTTGCTCAAGTTTTTCAGATTTAGATTACGGTGGATTCAAAAGTAGCTTACGAATTTCCGTTTACTTCTTTTGCTATCAAGTGAGTATGCTGTCAGCATTTTTAAATTATGGGGCATCAACAATCAAAATCTTTGTTCTGACTGCTATTGATCTGACATGCACAGTACATCTGACCTCCATGTCTTGCCTAGGCTGGAATTTGAGTTATCAAATTAATTTGATTTGTTGTTCTTTTCCCTTCCTAGAATAGGATTCCAAATTATCAATTGTTTACTAAGATACTTCTATTGATGCACGGTATTTGGTTCTGAATAATATTCCTACTAGTTCTGTTATTTTACCTATGATGAAATTCGGGAGTAGTCCCTTATCTTGAGCAATGTTATCTCTATTATCTGGTCCTTTCTCAATTCCCATTCCTTCATCAATGTGCAGGCCAAAAATGATTGTTTTAGGATCTCGTGAACAACTATGCATACACGATAAAGTCAAATTACTTAGTGGGAAGGCACAATCCAATGCTTGCCGTTTTGTCCGCAAAAGGAATACCAGGCATTATTGCAGACATTTTAGGCTCACATCAGGTAAATATTGGATGAACCGAGCCCCAAAATAACATTATTGATGAAGCCTTCTTTTGCCCTACTGATGGGATCGGATAAATGAACTTTGGTTCAAACTTCTGAGTTGCCCACTCTAATTGCTATCTATCCAGAACTAACTTGATTGATATGTTGCTTTAGTTGTTTTCTCTTGAATAAAAATGATTCTAACATTTTCTGTTGACAATACTGGAGTTGGATGAGATGAGTCCTGTTGCTATGTCATTGTTGGTTGAATGGATTCATCATAGCAAAAACATACTTTCCCTCTGGATTTTACATTTTGGTATCATTTGTTTTGTTTCTCTGATGGGTTAGGATGATGATGAATCTTCAAATATAAAAGTTAAAGGTTTATCTCTATTCATATGATTTTACATAGCGAGTCTTTGTATCTTGGAAAAACCTCTGGTTGAGGAGTAAGATTGAGTAGTATAGACTTCGACCTTGTCTTTTCTGTATTTAGGTTACTGATCTTTCTACTAAACTCAGCATCTGCCTTAGTTACAACCTACAACCTCTTGTTTGGAAATAAAAAAGGTAGGTTACATTATATGCAAGACTCTCTCTTAAGTTATTCATTCTTGTCTCTCAAAATAGCCTCTAGGTACGGGAAGGTTGAGTATATATCAAGACTTTCCTCAATCTGCTAATGCAGGGGTCACAACGGGAGTGTGGCTGTTGTATGGGGAATGTTCACATGGCTGAGGGAATGGTTGTCAATATTCCACATGTCTTTCCATGTTTAGTTTTAGATGTATTAACATTTAACTCTCCTATAGACTTAAATGAATGCAGTAGCTGTAATTTCTTGTCTGGAACTAGAAAAAGCCTGCCTACATCAATGGCGTTTTATCATTTCCTGCTCATTTACTAGTTGACAATGGTAGAAATAGGTTGCTAGAAGCTGCAATGAGTAAAGTCAAATTCTTTGCTTAGTAAAAATTGCATTGAATGCTGAACCCTTTACAAAGTGCTACTGGTGGAGGCTAGACAAATATTAAAGGCCTTAGAAGTATAATAAGGATTTCCTACATGGAGAAAGAAGATAAAATTTGTTTGTTTGTGAAATCTGCAAATTGATGCTTGTCATGCCAATTTTGTTGAACCCTTTATGGGTTGGTACAAAGATGGAAAATGAAGGCCTTTGATTGCATTAATATTTCTCCATTGGAGAAGGAAGATGAAATCTAGCCAAGAGGCCCAAGACGAGTCAATTTCTTTTTATTACTTCCCTTTGTCTGTTCATATGCATGGTCAAACAATCTTTTAGAGTCTAATAGGCAGTAGTATCCATTCTGTGCATTTGATTAAGGGACAGTTTGGTTACATGTCTGTGAAAAGGTCATGAAATATTTCTTGTTCTTCATGTAGGTTTATGGGAAGCAGGAAAAACTTTGCTCTCTTTTCTGTCTCTTCCTTTCAGCCTTATTGCTTTTTTCTTTGTGGTTCCTGCAAGATAGGAAATGTGTCCATGCCACTAAAATTATCAGGATGAAGAAGGCAGCTAAAATGTATAAGCAGAAAAGATACTGAACGAGTAAGCCAAAACTCGCATCTGAAGGAATTGATTGTATTGCTGTGGAGGATACATGGATCGGTAAATAAATCACTTGTATTGTCTTGCGGCGAGCTTCAGTGATAAGACTTCCTTACACATCTTGTCATATTTTCATTAGTGTTCCATGCATAAATGTGGTAAGGATATGATAGAACCTTATAAGATGAGTCCACAGCCAATGAGTGGCTTCTTTGGCCCTTCTCTATGTATTGTTGGGTATGAAGTTGATTGTCTCCCTTACAAAGTATCACTTGTATATGTTACTGGCTTGTCAACCTATTGCCTTCACGAGATGGACTGAGCCAAGGGATCCTCTATCATTGTTTCCTTTCCCTTTATTGCTGCTAATTGGGTGGGACAAATGTGTTGGTAATTGGGTGGAGAGGTGGGAGGATATTGCTATTTCTTTTACCAGTGGCGCAATAGTTGTATGAATAAGTTTATTCTTGATATTCAGCGTCCATAATGTTTTTCAATATGACTGTATTTCATGCCAATCTCAACCTTGTTTCTTTTGGTGCTCCTTTGGACAGATTTCATCCAAAAGAATCCTCATATTGGAGACGAACCTGTTGACATAGAGGATTTGGTCAATATTGGGAGAAGCTGTGGACCGTAGGTGCTTATACTCAAGTATTATTTTTTCTTTTATTTTTTTGTTTGTTGAGCTTGTATTCATATCTTACCTCTCTCTGTCTCTCACACACACACACATGCATACACACACTCACAGACACATCCACCCACTTGTACACATGTATGGGTGTTTGTAAGAATGCGTGGATCGTAATTTATGAGGTGAAATGAATTTAAACAAGAATCATCTCAATACTACCATAAATTCTGTTGTTTAGAATTTTCTTTTCTTCAAGATGATATTTCTCATGTTGATGCTTTCTTTATTGATAATTTTCTTTCCATTTTCTTTGTCTAGGTGCCCATATTATGTGTCACGTGACCTAATTGAAGTTGTTGACATATTGTTTGCACCCTACAATTATCTCATTGATCGTCAATATAAAAATTCGCTTGGACTGGAGTGGACCAATAGCATCTTGATTTTCGATGAAGCTCATAATTTGGTGAGTGGAACTCCCCTTTGGTATTGGTCCTTTAACCTTTAATTCTATGTGTCTTGCTTTGGTTAAAATTTTCTATTCGCCACCTTGTTTTGCATGTGGCATGATGCCATTGTCATCATTATGATTATTTGATTATATTCACATTTATGGTATGTAATTTTTTTCACCTGTTTGTCTTCATTCTGATTTTTGTTGGTCTTTGAACTTTTTTTTATGCTGCTATCAGGGTTTGTCTTTCTTTAACAATGGTTTACGCATTACAAAATCTTTTAAACAAAAGCAGAACTAATGCTCTACTCATCCAATTGAAGAAGGTTGATGACTAAGTTATACTACATGAGATTTTCTAGCACTCGATACCTTTTAAAGGACAGTTTTTCAGTTTGATTCTTAGAGATATGTCTAAATACCACAAAACATTAAATATAGGTCTGAATGCAAATTAATCTGAAGAATTGAATTTTTAGGAGACTAAAACGCCATTGATAGTGTAGAGAGCCACAAAACTTAAGAAATGTTTTGGTGGCATGGAGAAGAAGGTTGAAGAAAAGTTGGGTCTTAGGAGTTTGGAAGTTAATGCCATTGGGTATTTGGTGGAGCACTTGGAAGGAGCGGATTTTCCAGATTTTAAAGCTAGGTCTATTCATGATTTCAAACTTTACTTCTTAGAACTTTAATAGTTGGAGTCAAGTTCACGATCATGGCACAAAGTTGACCTTTTTGGATTTTGTTGATATGATTAGTTTAGAGAGCTTAAGGGCTTCGTGATATTTTGTGTTTGCCTTTTTGTTCATTGGTGACAATTTCATCCCCTTAGTGTCTTATTTATACATTTTTTTTACTTGTAAAAGAAAATGCCATAAATAGTGGATGCAGAGTTACTGTAAAAGAAGAGCTTTGATGGCTATGCTAGTGTTGTTTGAAGATGGACAGATAGAAAATTAAGTTACTGAGTAATGCATGGGGTGCTTTTAGCACAATTCTTACTCTGGATAAGTTCAAAGTGCTCACGCAGAAATCATCCTAGAGCTCAGCTCACATAGAACCAATGGAGTTTCAATTCAATTCAATCTCACTAGTTCATATTTCCTTGTTAAATATATACAGGGGGTTTAAAGTTTAAATAGATAAGAAACCGAAGATTTTGGCACAAAGAAACTGTAGTATGTTAAAAAGTAAATTGCCTAAATAATCCTGAATCGATTATGATGATAATTTCGCTGAACTAGTACTAAACATCCTTGTCTTTGATGGCAAGACTTTGTCCTTTAAATGATTTCGAGTTCTGTTTTTTAGAATTTTGTATAGTTTGATCTAGGTGCTTAATTGTGGTAGAAAGTTTTCTCTTTTGGAATTTGTAGATAATATTATGCATGAGAACTTGAGGGCATGACGATTTGTGTATTTGCTCCCTTTGTAAATGGATGCCATCCCCATCATATTTTGTTAATAATATATTTTTTGGTTACTAATAAAAAAACTGAATATTCCTATCTTTAGGTTAATAGTCTAAAATGTACGTGCCAAAATAATAATGGGATATGTATTTGTTCTTTCATATGTTGATTTCATACTTCCGGTATATGTGTGGGCTTCACTGGTTAATTCAATCAGTCATAGATAGAGATATATCATGATCTAATCCGCAAAGAGACTGGGTGTAAATGCCTTATTTTACTCTTTTATTTATTTTTTCGCTTCATGTTGTCCTCCCCTTGACAAATGGGAGAGCATACACTTCTTTTAATGGAGACATGAAAAAACAGGAGAGCATATGTGCCGATGCAGCCTCCTTTGACTTGCCTTCTGCATTATTGACTGCCTGCATTTCTGAAGCAAAAAGCTGTGTTGACCTCTCTATCAGAAGAAGAGACATAGAGAAGTCAAATGACAAGAGCTGTAACCCTGATAATTTTGCTATTCTTAGAGGTAACTTGGACTTACAGTTGGGAATATATGATGTATACTTGCCATTGTTTGCAACCGATTTGTGCTATCACTCACTGACCATAAATTTATTGCATTAAATTATATCTGTTCGTCTGTTGGCTTTTACTGTGAAATGTGCAACTGTGCTTCATATATATGTCCTGCAGCCCTTTTGTTGAAGCTTGAGAAGAGAATCGCTGAAGTGCCAATTGAATCCCGAGAACTTGGTTTTACTAGGCCAGGTCCTTATATTTATGAGCTACTAGCTGAGTTAAATGTCACCAATGAGACTGCAGACATGCTGATGGGAATAATCGAGGAAGCTTCTTTGCTCCTTGAAGAAGGTAAGGTCAACAAGCCTTCATTTTGCTTCTGCTTTTGTGTACATGTCTTTTATGAGCATTAATGTATTAGTGTCTATGCCTTCTAAAAAAAATACTAATGTCTATGCTGTAGATGCCAATGGAATTGAACGTAAAGAGTCGAATGGAACTTCCTGTAGGTTGCAGACCATACGTGATATGTTGGGACTAATTTTTAAAGATGGAGGCACTTCTCATGCAAAGCACTACCGTGTAAGTTTTGGGTTCCTGCACTATAGGTTCCGAGTTTTGTTCATTGTTTTTGGTAGGAATGATGTGTCTCAGTATTCTACATCTTCCTGATTTTAGGTACATGTTCAGGAACGTCTGGAAACCAATGATTTTAGAGGTGATGCAGCGTTAATTCTTATCCTGAAGTTTACACAATGACAAGTGAAATATGTTCCCATCTTATTTTCTATACTTGATGGCTTTGGGTTGTGTGATTATGTGCAATATCTTGTGGACTTCACTCAATACGACTGTCAACTGTATACTTTATTTTCTTTGGTCTCCCTTCTTCCCCATTCAGTTATATGGCCTTCATCTTCATGTCAGTGATCTATTCTTCTGCTGATATGATTTTTCAACATAGCTTTCTATGGAAGATAGAACGTAAGAGATCCCCCTCCTCCCCAACATCTATTTATTGCATTTGCGAAGTGTGGACTGGTCAATGTCTCATTGAGTTTGACAAGGGCATAGGTAGCCAGTGCAGCTGCCAGCTTGCCTTGGCCACCTCTAGTTCACAATGGGAATCTTGGGGATTTTTGTGGGCAGGATTGCTGCTGTCGGCACTTAGAAGTTAAATTATATTTTTTAATTTTTTTTTGTGGGTCTTGAAAATGGATGGAAATTTCGCCTTGGAAGCTTTTCCTGATAAGTATAGTGTGGGATCTGAGATGCTTGTGAAGAGGGATTTGTGGATAACCCATAAAGTGTCCAAAGGTAAATCTTTGCAAGAAACCCACTCTAATTATCTATCTTTATCTGATGGAATTTGGACTCTTTCATTAAATAATCTTATTTCTCAGGTAGTCCAGAAGTTCCATGCTCTAAAGTAATGTGTCCATGTGAGATAATTAAATGTCGTTCCATCCTTTCTTTTGGACTTTTGGTGCACATGTGTGTGTTGGATGAGTCTCCGACAGCAGCATGATCAAGTGCAGCTTGTTATTCCTCAATTGTTTCTTCATGTTCTTAGTCTACCTGTTTTTCCAAGGAGACTATTTTTGGTGAAATCAATCATCATTTATTTTTGTGATTCAGGCAGCGTCTCCAAGACCCGGACTCTGAGTTGGTGGTGCTTTAATCCTGGAGTTGGCATGGAAGACTTCTCCAGAAGGGGTGTTGGCTCTGTCATATTAACATCTGGAACATTATCTCCCATGGAGTCATTTGCATATGAATTGAAGCTGTAAGTCTGAGGTTTCCTGTGCATCTCATAAGTCAATATTAATAGCTTTCTGAACAAGATGGAAAAGTTTCTTATTTGGCATGACAGGGAGTTCCCCATACGGTTAGAGAACCCTCATGTTATATCGTCAAATCAGATATGGGCTGGGGTGGTATCAGAAGGCCCATCTGGCTATGCTTTCAACTCATCTTACAGGAATCGTGATGTTCTAGAATACAAACGGGAGCTTGGAAATGCCATTGGTATGCTTACTATGAGCATTTACTTTGTTTATTATGTCAATTTTAAGCAGGAATGTTTCACTTGAATTGAAACTTACTCCTTGATGTCTTTGTATCGATATATTTTTATCAAAAAATAAATATATATACTTTTAAGACACAAGCAATAAATGAAAGAGCGCAGAAAGAACCTTTATAAAAGTGCCAGAGGGTGGAGGAAACCTATAAAGTCTCTCGGTTTTATATTTAAGCTGACTTCCTTTGAGCATTGCTTGCTTGTGAGGGCTTACTGGTTTATAATGATTTACTTTGTTTCTTTATTATGTCTTATTTATGTTTCCTATTAATTCACGATGCAGTCAATTTTGCTCGTATTGTGCCTGATGGACTCCTAGTGTTCTTCCCATCATACTATGTCATGGAACAATGCATTAATTGCTGGAAGGACAATGTAAGAATCAGATACTTGTGTACTAAAAGTTTTGGTTTTTCAGATGATCTCACATGCTGCTTCATTTCCTTAGTCTCATGGAAACTTGGCCAATCAAAGTACAATATGGGAAAGAATGTGCAGATTTAAGCGACCTGTCATAGAACCTAGACAATCTTCATTATTTGCTTCATCAATTGAGGTAATCCCAACTGCTTAGCTGTAAGGCTTTCTTTTTAATCCATCTTGTGTGTAGAAGCCTGATGTTAAGAATTAATTTGCAGGACTTCAAGTCTAAGCTAAACGACCGCTCTGCATCTGGAGCAGTATTTTTTGCTGTTTGTCGTGGGAAGGTTCCAAAATTTGAAAATTCACATGTTCTGGCACACATGCATTTTTATTTGGAATTGGTGGCAATCACTTATATCAGACAGATCTGAAATCTGAATACAACCTGGCAATTCATTCCACGTTTTCTCAGCAAATCTGCTCATTATATCAATCTTTGTTGTTAACTGACCACTGCAATGACTAGTGCTGGTCTTTGCTTACAGCTACGATAAATATTTGATATGTTTCTAATGGCATGTTACTGGAAAAAAGGAAAAAGTTTGATAATTTTAGAACTGTGGCACTCATAGGTCCTGATCCATTTAGCTGCAAGGAGTTGTAAAGCTTTAAGGAACTATAAGGTAAGGAGTTATAAGATAGTTGTAAAGTTAGTTATAAGGAGCTGGAAGGTTGTAAGCTAAAACTAAATGAAACAGGGCCATAGAGATGTCAGATAAAGATCCGATAAAGATCCCATTGTGTCAGAAAGTATTCATGCGTTAACGTAAAATTATACTGTAGTCCCTGGCTTACCTTGTATGACCTCCTTTTTCTCCTTTTGTAATCCCCGAAAATCAAAACCCCCTATTTTCACCAGTCCCATGTCCAAAACTGTCTCCACAGGGTTCCTATGTGATTATCTTATACAGAGTATTTCAGGTGACAGCCAAATCTATGATGACACATCCGCTACTTTTAGCCCTTGCAAATAGAATGCCTGCAAGATACAATAATGTGTCAGATTAATTCCACACTCAAAGGAGTACCCAAATCCTATACCCAATGCTCTTTTAGCTCTCACCTTTCAGTAACTGCCTATCTCCATGAACTTGTTTGGCAGTTATGCCGCAATCAGTTACACTAACTACTACTATCTTTTAATTTTTTATTATTCCTGTTAATTTTGCTGTCAAACAACATACATTATTCTCATCTTTTCTATGCACTATGAATTTTACACTGTAAGTTTAATGTTCTTTTTTATTATCAAAATTTACAAATCCTGATTACCTCTTCTGTGCTTGGTTTTTTATAAAGAACATTGGCAGAAACTTGGGAAACCTAATTATAAGAGTAGTACATGCACATGCCAATAAGGTCTGATTAATACAGGACAAAAATTTGCAACATACATGGAATTCCATATAATATATAACTACTATGGTTTAAATGATTTGCATGAAACAAAAAATGCTGTAAACAACACAAAGTATTATTTTTGGTAGATTAACAGAGGTCAAACATCTTTTGGTAGATTAACTACTATGCCAATAACGTCTTCCATTAGAGAAAAGTGCTGTTTATAAAAATAAGCTGTGAATTAATGAGCGACATGTATATTATTATTACTGTGAGCAATTCCATTGAGATCCCATTTGACATGAAATAACACAATATTTGCCAGAAAAGTAGTAATTCATAATAAAGAAAAGCCCTATCTATGCCACAACAATTCCTCCCCTGCAAGGGGTTAAAAATGTCTACTATAGCAGGTAACGGCTACCATCATTATCAAATAGTTCTTTGCCCATCTTCTCTTAATCACTTCGCTATATATCTGTCAGCTTTGTTTATGGTGAATACTGCAGGCTGCAATGTCGCATGATTTATTTTAGAATCTAGATTTAAGTGCTATAATTTTTGAAGCCATGAAGCTTTTGACAGCTATAGACGCTTATAGAATATCGTTGATCCTAATTTTGCCTTCAGAATCTCATGCTTTGTATATGTGGCTGTTATTTCTTTGTTGAAATCACGACTGTGTTATATATTTACGAATCTACTCATGAGTTGTACACTGAATTCCAGGTTAGTGAAGGATTGGATTTTGCTGACCAATATGGGAGGGCTGTCATTATTACTGGGTTGCCATTCGCCACAAGATCAGATCCTAAGGTTTTACATCTCTCTGACTTTTCCTCTCTTCTCTCCAGAAATTTAAGATAGGTTCAATTTCGCCAACCATTGATGGAGGGCTTAGAGGTAGTTGCCTTGCAGCTTCCTCTAACAGGTTTCATGTCCAGTTCTACTCTAGTCTATGTGGTCTGATTGCTTATAACACTATTTCATCTGTCTTTTAGTGCTTAATAACAGATTAACAGTAATAGCTTGTGCATTTTCCTTAGAAAAAAATTAGTTTTGTGAGTATTTTGTGTTATCTCCTTTATATTTTCTGAGTTTTACAAATGTTTTTAACTCAAAATCTATTTTTCAACAATATTTTTGTGGTCTCTCCATAAGCAATCTATTGGCTTGTAGGGAATAAGGCTGTGTGCTGGCATCTGGTTGGGCAGGATCTAATACTGGATTTTGTATTGTAGGGGTATCTCTTGACTTTTGGAGTAAAAGTCAAATGTGTTGCTCTACAGGGATACCCCATGGAATTTCTGTTATGATTTTTGGTTGTTTTGAAAAAACCCACTTTGGGAACTGGGACAGAGGAAGTCCTAGGCCAGTGGATTGCTTGTTTCAAACTTTTTTTTTTTTTTTTTTGGGGGGTTGCAGGGTGGGTGTTAAGCACTAGGTCGCAGTATCAGTTTTTTTGGTTTATATATTTGCAATTTACCTCTTGTCAGATTGTGGTAACTAACGATATCTTCTCACTTTCATGATCTATAAAATAGAAACGAACATGAAGTTTTTTGTTTTTCTTGTCTGATTCTTCATGGATGAAGTATTCAAATGTTTAAACTACAAATTATACAGAAACTTCATTTAGGCATGCATGTCAAAGTGTGTGGTGAATAAAAGATTCTTTGGGATTCATTATCTCTTGTTTTTGTTATTCTTGAGTATTTTGTCTAAGAGTTTGAAGTTGAGTTTGCAATGCCGTGATATTATTAGGAATGTGGCTTCAATCTGCAATTATACTGTAGTCTGATATCTTCGTTATGATAATGTAATTTCAAATCATTCCCTTCCGTGCATAATAAACTGTTGATTCATGTTTTTAGTAATATTAATAAGCTATGACTTCTATGTTACTGCAGTATATTATTATGTGTGCATGTTTTATTTTACAATCCTCACACTGATATGAGTAAACTGCAGGTCCGCCTCAAAGGTGAATTTTTGGATGAACAGGCACGAAGTGAAATTAAAGGTCAAAAGGTATGTGGATACAGATGGGTTTTAGTCTTTTAGATTACTCCTGAGAATGATTCGACTCTTGCTAAGTGGAGATCTGGTAGCCTTTGACAGGAGCAGAATGGTATGATCAACAAGCTTCTCGAGCTGTCAATCAGGCTGTTGGACGTGTCATCCGTCACCGGCATGACTTTGGAGCAATAATATTATGTGATGAAAGGTCCTCTTAAACATCCATTTCTGACGAACTTTGTCACTGTTTTGAGTTCGTATTGCTGCTTCCTGCATACTGTCTCATATTTTGCATTTTTTCTTATCCTGAATTTATTGAATTTATTGAAGAGGCATGCCCTGCACTAGCAGTTTGTTCAATAAATCTCGAACTTGTTTTTAAAGTTAATTTCTCACATGTCCAAACCGTAGATGGTACATACAACAACAGAAACATGTAAGCAAAACAGTCTAGTTATCAGTGGGGAAGCTAAAAGATATAAAGACTTTAGTTGCTGTCATCGATCAGTAAGAAATCAACAGAACTCTGATATATAATTTCATATGTTATGATACCCATGATATTTAATTTCGTAGATCATACGGAGGTGTCACAAAATTTGCAGTAAAACACACAGGATTCCTGTAACGCACTGACTGTTTTTTTTGTTTGTTTGATGAGTAATCAAAAAATTTGTATTTAAAGACACCAAGGGGATGTCACCTATCTACAAAAGAGGACAAATACAAAATAATCAAAGCCTTCAAGATCTGGACAGTAATCATATCAACATCTCAAAAAGTCAACTTTGTACAATGGTCGAGAACTTGACTCCAACTATACAAAGTTCTCAAAAAGTAAGCTTGAAATCGTCAAAGGACCTCGCCTTGCCCTAAAAATTCCGACAATTCTTCTCCTTCCAAGTACTCCACCAAATAGCTAATGGCATCAACTTCCAAACTCCTAGAGCCAACTCTTCTTCAACCTTCTCTATGCCACCAAAACATATTTTATCGAACCACTGCTCTAAGCAACTACTTATGATGAGCAGCTCATCATAAAATGAAACCATGAAAATCTCTTGATTGGCAGTGTTCTGATACCTAGTTGGCTTAGCAATTTACTTACTGTCTGGGAAGGAAACCCTTGAGATTTTAATCTCTAGGATTCCAGATGGTGAAGGCTTTAACAAGAAAAAACTGCGTCAACCCTAAAACTAGCTAGCAAATATATCACACATGCATCCTTCTAAGCAAATAGTGTATCCCAAAACCAAAGAGTCATACTAGGAGCATTTTTCAAATCCAGTAGAGGATTCTTTAGGGCTAAACTTTGTCACTTTAGGATTTCATGCTCCCTTTTTCCAGTTATTACTGTTGATGCCGTGTGCTTTACAATAAATGACAACTTACCTTTTTTAATTATGTGGACAATAGTTATGTGTGATTCTTCAGTTTGAGAGCACATTAGTTTTTATTTTTGTGCTCTTTTTGTATGTTGGTGGACCTGATTTTTGAGGCAAGATGTGGTACTTCACAAGCAAACTAAAGAAAAACACCCTTTCATGAAGAAAATTATTCTTTGTTTTGTTCTAGTTAAATATTCTAGCTTTGCTCTCTGACCAAGTGCACTGACAACAAAGAAGCCACCTAGTGTGGATATTGTTGAGGCCGGATTCAAGAAGATACAGATGATGCTAGTCTTTCCCCGACAAGCAGAGGCCCTTGTTAGAAATCTGGGTCGCATCTACTACCCACATCTTACCTTTGTCCAGTCATCAAATCCAGACCACAATTGTTTTCATGCTGGAATAAGCTGGAACAAAACGTTGTGTGGACTTACTAGCAATCACAATTTCAGATCTTCATTTGATTTGAACTTAAATCTACAAGTGCTATTTTGAAATTAAGAATTTTGTCCCTTGATAATGTACTGATGAACCTACGCTTGATTTTAAGTGGACTTGGCCATGTTCCTTTGATCTATCAGTACAATCTTGTTTACTGTGCTGCTTTTTGGTGAAGTCCTGCAGTGACCTTTGAGACTAAGTTTTAAAGACAAGGTCACCAAATATTCTAATTCATTTCTTTCCCTCTCCAAACCCCCCCAAAAAAAAAAAGAACCATCACCCTCTACCCTTTTCTATCCGTAGGTTACATGCTTGACTATTGTCTACAATCGTCAGATGAACCCATTTGTCCATGTATATGCAAAACAGACAATCAAAATGAAGGCAGTTACCTCATCTAGAGAGAAGGCATGACTGTTAGTTTCAGTTCGCACCTTGAGATCGCAGAAGTTGGTTGGTATAATTATTTTTGGCCAACATTCATGGAATTGTCTTGGTTTAATTAACCCTCCCAGGCAAAAGCATTGCCCTCACAGAGCTGTTCATTTTCAAATGAAATTTATGATTGGGTTTATTTTATTTAATTTTATTTACTGTTTCCTTTTGGGGGAGGGGGCTCAGAACTGGTTTATATTTAATTTTCTCAATTAAGTAAGTTATATTTACATCGGGGTGGAGTTAGTTTCCAACCAGAACTCAGCAAATCTGCTTACAACTTTGGTGAACTCCTTTAAGCTTCCTAAAGGGGGACTTCTTTGAAGCTCTGCATGGAGTAAATCAAATTCAGATTAACTATTAGTAAACTTTATTAGAGAACAATTAGTGCAATTCTTGATTTTGTATTAGTTTTGAGTTGAATAACAATTTCGTTCAAACAACTCATAACTAAAGGCTTTAAAATATTGCTACTAATGATTCAGCGGACTCCTGAGATGGTCACGTTGATTTTCTTAGCATAGATTTTAGCATATGAAGTTCTGCGTGGTCCATGATTTTATTCTTTTTCTCGTGCTCCTTTTTTTGGGCATCCCTGCATGTTTTTTTGTTTGATCTTTTGTTTTTTCTGAACAGGTTTTCCACTTCACATCGTCAGGCTCAGGTATCAAGTTGGATACAGCCACACATTAAGGTGCTACTTTGAAATTATTTCATGTTAAGTAGCAAATTTGAAACTTGTTCCTTGCTCAGCTTTTACTGTCATTTTCATATGCTCTTCTGAACTGCCTGATTTGCAGTGTTATTCGAAATTTGGGGACGTTGTTTACTCCTTGACTCGTTTCTTTCGTGATGGAGATCATGGTCTTGTGAAGACAGAGACATCAGGAATCATGAATAATGGTGAAGTATTTCCTGCTATTGGATATTTGATCTGTATGCTTCTTGTCCTGAAACTGTGCACTAATTAAATATGTCTACATTGGAATTTTGGTATAGGATGCTCAAACTATTATATTATTCCTTTTATGTTATGATGAGTCGCTAATGTCGTTGGTTCCCGGTGTTCTGAGTATCTTGAAGGATTATCTCGTTTTTGAGAATGTTTTCTTTTGCTCCCTCTTTCCTAATCTGCCCACAATATTCTGGCGTTGAAAAGAGCTAGTGACCACTTAGGGCCATAGCTGTCTGCACAACGCATAGTATTAACAAGTAACTGCACAGCGTATAGTATTAACAAGTAACTGAATTATGGTTCCTGAATATAGTCCATTGTGTATGTGTGCGAGTGATGATATGGCGTAGTTTTGATTGTTGGATTGGAAATCAATTACTTGGATCCATTGTTCTTAACTGTAAGGTCTATTCTCTCCAGATATGTTCTCTGGGGAGGGGTTTAGTCCATGGAAAAAAAGTACAGGCTGAGAATAGGAAAATATGACCTTCATGTAGGCGTAAAGCATGACATACTTCTTTGAAACCTCAATCGTACAGATACTCCTTTCTTGTTAGGAAATGTTTCAACTTCACTAATTGTCAGTCTACTAATAGACTATGAAGGCCAGCTGTCTAACAAATCTGTTACTTGAAGATATATCACGAAGCGGCGTCAGCAAGAAGTAATTCAATTAAAATGTGATTTATTATGATCACATTTATGAAAGAAAATTGGAAAATGCTGAATACCTTCTGTTAACATGGTTAAATCTTCTGATGGTATTTCATATTAGACTGTTTCAGAGAAATATTTGTCAATATCTAATTATTATGAATATTTATTGCATTTATGCATTGTCCTGTATCACTGATTCTATGTCACCTTCTAGACATGCCGGCTGACAGTTGATATCTTTCTGTAGGAAATGCTCATGAAGAAAAGGCTGCTCGACCTGTTGAGCCTTGCTGTTTGGGAAAGAAATTTAATCCTGTGGTAAAATGATATCCTAAATCTTAAAGAGAAGAATAAACTCTTTCTGCTAAGTGCTAACTAATCCACTTAATTCTTGATGTTCTTTGGCAGGTTGTGGATGATGAGTCTTGTACAGTGTCGTCATGTGCTGGAACTAGTATTGCAAGGGGGCCCAATTATAGCATGTTAGAAGAAGTTATCCCTGCTAATAGATCATCCCTTACACCTCGCAAGCAAATGCTCGCTGTTCCCCTAAAACAAGCAAGTCACTTATGTGGGAAGGAGAGTAAGCTGTTCCCTTTTAGAAGTGCTTGCACACGTAAAACCAATGAATTAGTGGACTTGACCGGCAATGCTCGACATTGTAATCCAGATAAAGAATTGATAATAGGTTGCTCTTCTAAGAGGCAAAAGATCGTTGAGATACAGGCTGCTGATACTAGGCATGAAAAAGTTTCCTGTGAGATGGCATCTGCTACTGTAGAAGCAAGGTCACAGAGTGCTTCTGTAGCTTCAACCAGAAAGAAGAAAAATATCGTTGTTAGTTCTTCAACAGCGTTTGCTACTAATGTGGCAGCGCAAGCAAGGGTTCCAAGCCGGGAAACCAGGATATGGTGTCTGTCTCTTGTCAGGATGTAGAAGTTGAAGGAACTAATTTTCTAATTCAGGTATTTTTTTTTCTTTACGAATATTTTGAATTTCCATAAACTATTTGCTAGATATATAAAATATGGAGTCATCACTGAGTGTTAATTCTGAGCAATCAAAAGCAAAGTTGACACATGACTTCTAGGCAGGCTGATAATAATCAGATATAAGTTGTAGTAACAAAGTAAACATGGATAATAGTTTTGTAGAGAATCACCTGAGGCCAGTTTGATACCTTATGCTAATGCAGATGCCTGAAATTGTTTATGACCTATTTGTTTAAGTTTGCAAATGGAAGATATCTCCTGTAGTGGTTTCAATGGACAACAGATTCTTCAGTTGCTTCTTCATTTTAATTGACTTGATAATCGATTCATAATCTTGAAGGTGGACTTTTATCACACCCATCAGACCCATGCTAGAAAAGTTCCATGCAGCTGTTTCTCATGGAAAAAGTTCACATCATGAGGTCTCGTGTGCACTTGAGTTTTACTGAACAGTTGTCTCTATTTTTAATTTCTGGGTTAGCAAGCTGAAAGTTCTATTTAGTTGCTGCTTGTGTTTGGCAACGTTGATGGCCTAAACTTTGATCATTTCCGTCAAAACTTTGATGGCCTAAACTTGTGTTTGGCAACTGCAGGCAAATCAACACAATACCCCCCCACTTAATAGCTAGGGATAATCTTCTACATGTCCTGTATAATACTGAATTAGCTATAAGTTTGAGGATTATCTGCAATTTGCTGGAGCACCCCCCAAAAAAAAAAGAAAAGGAGAAATAATGAAAAAACAATTTCTGAACCATGAAGGCAGGCATTTGAGTTGGAAAAAGTGGCTTCTGGAAGTCAAGATGAATTCTTTTTACTCAAGAACTTCTTCCTAACTTACAGGTTCAACAGAAACTGACTGAATCAGAATATGGAGAATTTGTTGGGTATATGAAGGCACTTAAGTCTAAAGCAATGAAGATAGGATCTGTTTTGCAATCAATTGCAAAACTTTTTTCTGGGCAAGAAAGGCTTCCTCTTCTTACAAGGTACTGCTTTCTTGGAATTATCATCTCTGAATTATTATCACATTCAAAATGGTTGATTAATTCTGTTGTTTCTAACTTGGTAGCTCCTTGAACTCACATTTTAACATACACTATCAGCTCTTCATAAAAAAATGCACCCTTTGTTCTGTTGACCCCTTGTCCACTCCTCTCGCTATGCACAGTGGCTATGCTCTATCCTTCAACCATATCTTGGAAACGACAGGATCTTATTTGATGTCCAATTCAGCAATTACCGTGCCTACCTTACTCATGACTTAAACATATCCTGCTAATTGTTTCGCATCAAAGCTTTCTGTGACATTCTCCTACTATTTACAGATTCAAGCACTACATTCCTCAGAAGTATCATTCTTTGTATGAGCAGTACTGTACATTAAGCGGTGGAGCTGCTGACTCTTAAGTGTAAGGAACCTCTTTCTGTTGAGTGTTGATGAATTTTCTGCAATTAATCTTACAATTAAGGATTTGATTTCTGTTTTCAGTTTCATCACCTTGTATAGCTGCCTCCTAAAGATAAAAAGGTCATCTGGAGTTGATGGTAGTAAGAAATGTGGAATTTCTTCTTATCTATGTCCCACAACAGTCATGTTTGACCATTTGTGGTTGATTTTGCTAAATTTGACCTTTAATTCATTGGTGAACATTGTTCCATTATGAACAGGATCTTTTTAGATTTGTCTGCAAGCAATCACTATAGATGACATTTTACTGTTTGATGTTTTGGCTAACCTAGGGTCTAAACGTAATGGTCAAACTTCAAAGTTTATTCTTGAAGAATAATTGTCAAACTATCAAAGCATGCAACATACTAAGTTTGGACAATGGAACCGAAGACTCTAATGCTTTTTCCCAAAAGCTTGTTAAACTAGCAGATATCTATATCTGTTAACGACTTGTGAAATCGTATGATTCATTGGGGGAGCTAGCTTTCTCCTTTCTCTCAATGAACATAATAACTTCACACCTCGATCATGCTCCCATACTTTAAAAACACACACACACACACACTCTCTCAACACAAGCTATATGTTTTGCAGCCATTGCCAAAGCCTTTCTTCTTTTGTTCAGTATACAAGTTGGTATTATCGGCTAAAAATTTTGATTAAGCTTTTCTACCTGAATGAAATTTTATACCATAAAATCTGATAATTTCTGTGACTTGAGCTGATTGACATGAATGCATCCTTTTCTTCCTATCGCAGTAATAAATTATAGGTCACAAAATGGTGCAGCAATGCCTGAAGCAGCTCTCGGTTGCTCAAAGTACAGCAACCTCATTCATCTTGAAGCCTTGTTTGGTCACAAGCCATGGGTTCAGAAGTGTACAGTATTTTTGCCCTAATTTAGTTTCCTCTGCTCTGTCCGCAATTCTCAATAACGACCTGTAACGACTGATCCTTTTTGTGGGGGGTTTCATGCTTGTTTTTCCCCACCTTAAAGAACTGAGAGGGGAGTTGCTTAATCTTCCGTTGTAGTTTGTAGACTGTTTTATTTTTTTGGTGAATATACACCGATCATTACATTCAATTTTTCGGTGTATATAACATTCGGGTTTTTGGTGAATATATAAACTACCGGCAACATTCAGCAAGTCCTTTGGATGACAGTATTCCTGAAGTACTATACTTGGAGTTCTGAAAACATTGTTGTCATTTTCTCGTGTATAAGAGGCCTCCTCCTCAGGATGGGGTGTAGGAATTTGACCAAGAAGGGCATTTAAGCCGAAGACATTTCACGGGATAAGAAAACATTGTACTTCATTTTTATTCGGACCCGAATTAAGCGCTCGATTCCCACAAAAAAGCAATAAAGGAAAAAAATGTTGATTTCTATACAATATGATGTAAAAATAGGACTGACATTTTTTCCATTTTTGAGTTAGACTCTTACATGATCTAATCATCTTTTTATAATTCTTATAATAATTTACATTACATCACTTTAAAGTTGAAACATAACCTCTATGATATAATAAAGTCTAAAATTCCTACCCAAAAAAACCATGGGATAAATAAAATTTTTACACAAGAATTTCTACAAACTTTTATTGTTAAAAACAATAAATAATCCTGTAATTTTTTGTCATTTCACAATGAGTCCAGTTGCAAGACTACTCATGATCCATATGGGCCATATCCTCTAACGACAACATGAATAAATTCTTTTCTATTCAGTTTAAAAATTAACAATACATAATGCAGTTTACAAATATTACTAGCTTATTCAACCGATAAAATATCCATAGATTATATCGAAATAGAAATTTGAATCCATTGATTCAATATGTGTAAAACCATACATGGACCCAATTAAAGGAAAATTTATAATTATGATTTTTATTTGATTTTGAAGCTTTCACAAATATTCTCTTCCTTTTCCTTTACTAGTACTAGTACCACTATTATTTTGGCTATCAGAACTCTCTGATCCTTCGGCCCCTCTTTGGCTTGAAATTTGACGCAAAGTGCCAATTAAATCAATAAAGGCACTCAGAATGTACCTATATTGTTTCTTCTCATTCAGCCTTAGGTAGCAAAATAACAACTCTTCCATGAAGTCCCAATCCACCCTTTGTTTGTGGCGCACCCTTGACTCTATCACTTCTTGCATGGACCTCCTATAGTCCTCATATGGGCTCTCCGACACCGTCAGAACCGCAATGCAGTCCTCCACCCCTCCGGCTCCGGGTGGCCGTCTCGGGAGGCTGAGATGGACCCCGCATCCTCGGGGTTGAACGTCCTCGCCTGGATCTCCTCGAGAAGCGAGCCTGAGGAGGTTGGGGAGATAAAGAACCGTTGAGACCCACAGAGGTCCGGGGGAAGAGTACTGCTAGAACCACTATTACGCCCGTGGTGGGATTTTTCACCGTCGTCATGGGCATGATCTTGGGTGTACAAGGATTTAAAGTTCTCAATGAGGAACCTATCGATGTCTTCTAACGTGGCGGCCAGCTCTTCATCGCCTTCTTTTCCGTCCTTGTGATCGACGGAGAAGGAGAGGCTCCGGGGTGTTTGCAGCCGGAGAAGATCCTGCTGGTGGTGGAGGAAAGAGAGCTAGGGGAGAACTGAAGGTGTGGGGTTTGTTTCTTGATCTTGGAGAGATAATCTTGGAGGGATTTCTGGAGGTTTTTAGGCATCCTTCTACCCCTTCTTCCCATTTTCTTTCTCCCCTCTATATGATCTTTGGGGGGTTATGACATTCTTGTTTGTTTTTTAAAGTGACCAAAGGAGGCATTCAAGGTAATATCAGATAATAAGGACATGAATGGTCTTGAAAAATGTTACTTTTTTAATGTATGAATCCACCTAAATATGGAAATTAGTGAAAGGGTAGTTACCATACTTGGTCACAGGATTTGACCTTTCATCAGATACATGTCTTGTTGGAGTAATAATGGATTCTTTTTATGCAAAGCAAATTCTTGTAAATGGCATTCATTCAATGTTTTTGTGCTAAATGAATGTTAATGTTAATGTGTGGGGTGTTATGTCTATATTAAAACCCAGCATTTAATTCATTTTGGTTCCCATACTTTTTACAGTTTTTGCTTCTGCAATATTAGTTTTTTGTCTAATGAGGGTAAAGGGTACTTCAAATGTATTCATCTTGATTTGGAGTTACTAATTACTACATACAAGGTCATTCATAAAAAAAATTAATCAGTAATTTTCATTCATCGTAAACTGTATCATATTTTCTGAACTAATAAGTCAAATGGGGACCAAAATTATAAAATAATTAGTTGAATCGGCTTCAATGTAGTTGTTGACAACTATTAATATGTTAAGGTCGAGTCCTTGGACCAATATATATTATGTTTAAGGACTACCATATGATAGTCACAACCTTAAAATTGATAAATTTGCTAGTTTTATTTTTGCTACTGGATTCTTCATTTCATTAAAGTTAGCTATTGTTGACCTGTAAAAGGGATAAAACTCTCCAAGCACAAAATTTTTCTGTTTATAAGATTCAAACCTGAAACCTTACTTAAGGAGAACAAGTGTCCAAACCATTTGAACAAACCTGTACTAATTGAATCACGCTTATTGGATAGAAGTTAGTCTTCTTGTGCAATCTAAATTGTTCATAATCGATGTTGGTATGCTTGGTGAAATTAGTTGCTTTGTTTTGGATGTTGCGAATAAAAAAAAAAGTGGGATTTGAGAGGATTAAGTGGTGAACCGTTTAGCATAATTGGGATTATTTCTAATATATAAACTCAATTGGATAGTTCACATTTACCCTTAGAAAAACTGGTGAACTGCTCAAACTCAAGTTGTGGGGCTTCAAAATGACAACTTTTTAATTATGATTTAATTAGATTTTAGTTGCATATTCTGTAATTTAAACCAACAGAAATTCTTATTTTTATGCTTGCCTCGCCAGCGTATTAAAAAAACCATCAAGTAAAACTCGTCAACTTAAAAAAAAAAACAATCTGTGATTAATTAAAAGGTCTAATTACTCTCGTTGAAAACATTATAAAATTATGATAATAATTTTTGAAAAGGTTATCCATCAAATTATTTAGACACATACAACAATTAATCATTATATCTTAGACTCATGACTGTCAGCAAAATAAAAGGGGAGGAAAATTGGGGAAGGAGTTAAAACAAAAGAATTTTTTAAATTTTTTAGTGTACTAAATTTATAAACCCGAGATCATTATATAAAAGTGTACAACAACAACAACAACCGCAACAACATGTCTTTCTTGACTAGCAACTTTTGATGGATAAAAACATTACCTCATGCTCTAATTTATATAAAATTCTAGTTGTGCTTTGTCACTTACTGGCTTGACCTTGACTTTTTTTAAAAAAATTATTTGCTGAATTTTTCACAAGAAAATTAAACATTAAAATATTTATAATAATTAATATGATTAAAATATTGTTATTTTCTCTGGTGGAGTCTAAAATAACAGCAGATGATAAGAAACTGAGAATGTCTGACTTTTGGTTATTGAATTAATTAGAGATAATCCTAACACTTAGCCAACTCAATTTGAGCAAATACACCATGATCTTATATGATGCTATTTCTTAACAAATGTAAAAATTAATATCGCATATTTATGCAAATAAATTAAAAGTTTCCGATTAATACTAATTCGATCACTCATCTGTAATATTACATCTTTATAATATCGATTTTACATCTTATTTTACAGCATAATCTAAATTGTGAATATTTCTCATTTTGAATCGGATCCAACAAAAAGTTTGTAACTATTGTATGAGCCTAACGTTACAATGTAAAACTTTTAACATAAATTACGTACATGCCTAAAAGTGGGTGCTCCAAAGATCATCAGAAGATACTAAAAAAAAATATGAGGCATAAAATCTTAGACCAAAATACCTCAGAATAAAAATCTTCATGAATTTCCTCCATCAAAAGCTTCAACCCTTCAATTTCCTGTTACGATTGAACCGCATTAAACATCCTACCCGAGGGGGCGAACCGGGCCGAGAACGATCTACTCAGGGCATCTGGTTCACCCGAGCTGAATCCATGATCATCGAAATTCTGCGAGTACGTGTAGGACGTGTAAGGAACTATGGCGGGGTTTGAATGCCCAGAACCGAATGCCATTCTCTCTTTCCTCATGAACTTCCTCTTCAATTTCCTCAAAAAGGTCTGTATCTTGGATGATGATTTTGATTCTTTCGGGTACGGGCCGGGTCCGAAGCGGCCATATGGGTGTTCAGAGAAGCTCTTTCCCAGGAAAATGGCGTGATTTTGGTTTTTGATTGAGCTTGATCTCCAGTTCTTGTTGTCCATTGTTTTCTTGAGATGATTTGAGGGGTTTTCATGAAACAGAGCATGAAAGGAAACTTTTCTTCTCTGTTTCTCTCTCCCTCTCTCTTTCTCTCTCTTAATTTGTCTAGCGGTGGTATGTATATATATAAGAATGACAGGCTGGGTTCTGGGGTATCTGGGTTCTGACCATAAGTTGGTGGTTTTGAACTTTTTTCAAAAAAAAATAAATTATTTTTTTTGATAAATTTTTTAATTATTTTTTGAAGGATTAAAATTCTAATTATTTTAATTACTATGATTTGGTGGTATCAAACTAGTCAATAAGCCAATTTTCCACAGCAGCGTGCCAGCATGCTTTGTATTGTATTACTTACCATGGTTAATGGATACAAATATAATATCATAATTTTAATTTGTTGGCTGATCTACAGTTATGTGATTATTTTTTTGAATTATATGAGCTACGAGGATAATATAGTACAATGGTAGAAACGATAATATAATATAGTGTTGGCTGATCTTCTCAGTGTATGTCCCGCTTTTGTGGAATTTGAGGAGATTTAAAAGTAAACAACCTCATCCCTATGTACATTTCTACAACAAGAATACCAATTTCAAAAGACTGATATAATCTTCATTCAAAGAATAATAATCAGGTTGAATACGTAAAATTTTAAACTTTTTTCTGTGTTTTTCGTATAAGTAATTAAATCTCCAAGGTCGAAACTAAAATAAAAAAGGGGTTATTTGAAATTGGTTATATGGCTCGTAGTTGATAGATGGGCCATGCATGGTATTCATGAAATATATATATATATATTTTTGGGATAGAATTCATGAAATAATAAGATTTGAATAAATAGAGGAAGTACAGGTCAAGTATTAGGGGGATATTGATTCTGATTTGTTCTGAATAATAGAGAATTAAGCACGTAGGCTTTGACAATTTGTGATTAGATATTCTTTAATTATGATTTTATTTGCATTTTCTACTCACCAAACTATTAAAGAATTATAAATTAATAGCCCAAAGTTTGATAATGGTACTCTAGGATGCATGTTTATGTGATGTTAGTTATTTTTAGAATCTTAAAAGATTTTTTTTTTTTTTTTTGTTGCAAAGATTGGATGAATGTTTAACTTGCTTGTTCATGATTTATACCGTGTAAAGCGATAAAAATTTTATTGGATTACTCTGAAGAAATTCAGTTGGATTTACCTATTATCTAATTTTAAATTTGCGTATTTATTTTCTATTCCTCCCCTCATATTTTTCATTCATAATTATAAAATACTTCCTATAATAAATTACAATATGGTGATCCAAAACAAATTGTCAGCCTGAAATTTCATATTCTTTTTCCAGAAATTACATGGAGAATCTAAAATTTTGAGAATTTTCATTAAAGATTTTTTTCCCACAAATTATTTAGAGAATCTAAAATTTGAAGAAATTTCATAAAAAAATTCAGAAATTAAGCGGAGAATCTAAAATTTGGTGTATATATATATATATATATATATATAAATTGTGTAGAAATATCAGTGATGAGTACCGGCGGTATAATATGGGCCTAGTGTTTATCACCCAAATCTAATGTTCCAAACAATCGGGGATCTCCCTCCACACGAAAACCCATTTGTCAACTTGTAGCCCCAAAACTCCATCCTCTCTCCCTTTCTATATTTATTCTGCATTTCCCCATATGATCACAGGTAACCCCCACCCCCAAAACACACACACACACACACTCTCTCTCTCTCTCTCTCTCAATTATGTGCTACAATATTGAACCCCCAAACAGCAAGGGCGATGATTGTCTAGCCCAAACCAGGGGTAGGGACGGCCCATGGTCGGCAGAGATGGAGGTGGTGAGCCGCCTTGAGGTGGCTGTGAGTGGCAGCAGCAATGGTGGAAGTGGGACGAGACAATGTGTGTGTTCGCCCACGCGCCACCCTGGTTCCTTTAGGTGTAGACAGCATCGTGCTGATTATGAATGGAGGAAGACTTGTACTAGCTAAGCTAAGCTAAGCTCCCATTCAAAAAATTATAGTGAAAAAGCTGCAAAGTGTTGCATATAAAGTTGATATGTACCATAATTCATACATTTGTATACTGGGGCATCAATGGTAAGCCAATTTATATTCATTTTTATCTCCTTTTATTCTTGAATTAGGGCATTGTTTTGTACAAGCTTAATCAATCAATTGGATGAACTCGTTGAATTTTACCTTCTAAAAACGTTATCTATAAGTTAGACAGCCATGGAAATTCATCGGAAAAGGTCATACAATTTGAGTTGTGATAATTTTGGATCGAGTCATACTCAAGTATCAAGTCGGTGAACTTTTGTGCCAAGGATGGTTTGTGACCATCTCTTTGGCATGAGGTGAACTTGTTCTTCGGTCAAGACTGACTCGCCTACTTTTGATTGCTTGGTCAGGAAATAGTGTACAAACCAATTTTGATTGGGCTGATCTCTCCCCTACGTCAACTACCAAAGTGGGCTTCATATTCATAAAACTTAAAAGGGGAGAAAGAATAGCCTAAAACAGGGAGTTCATCACCACCAATTCATCGTTGGTTGTCTTGTCTGCTACAAACTGTAACTAGAATTGACATTTACGCTTCCATATCATGCAAAATTTATCATACTCGTACACACTTTTATACTTATATAGGTCATGTCAACAGCGTGGCCACCCCGGCCCCTCCCCCCCAAAAAAAAGACCCAAAAATAATAAATTTTACAATTTAATCACATATGATTATATAAAGCATTAACTTCATAAACATGCAAATAAGCACCAGAACTATACTGCAGTTTCCTTGTGTTTATGATGCTGAGATCGCGATACAGCCTTCAGATTTGTATACATATCTGAGGAAGCAAGCGCAAACTCTGATAAGGCTCGGAACAACTCTGGCAATCGCGTCTTAAGACTTGTCAAAGCCTTCTCTCTCACATGGAGACATTGGCGCTGGTAAGTTTCCTCATCTTCCTCCAGTTTCTTCTTTGCATTCTCCACCACAAATTCCCTCTCCACCATCAGTTCATCCTTTGGGACACCATCCTCACCCGGCTCCAACTCATTTGAGCTGATCCTCTTCTCCATATACTCGTGAAACCATTTGTCAAACTGCCTTCTCTTCTTCTCAAGATCTCTCCTTGATTCTTCCACTTTTGCCCTCAGCTTTAATTCATCCTCCTGTTGTTGGACTATGGTGTGAAGAGCGGCAGCGAAGTTATATATTGCGCTCTTAGCATGCTCATCAGGGAGTGTTTCTAAGAGATCGTACCAAGCATGAAGGAGACCCTCGATGGGTGGGTTTTGGGCCCGAGGGGGATGAAACCTTCTCCTTCAAGCTGCTCTCAATGGGGATTAGGTTTAGCTTTAGCCAACTGTTCAGGGCTCTGATGTACTCTTTCTGATAGTTCACCATTTTATCAAACTGCGTGTGCCACTCCTGAACCACAGCCCACAGCTGAATGGTTCGCTCATGGTGGTGGTCAGTTGTTTCCTTCATGGACTGAGAGATATCAACTAACCTCAAGGCATTAGCCATCTTTTTCTGGTTCTCGTGATGCTCTCGCATGACATCCCACATCATGGCCATGCTGCAAGACAGAAAGGCGAAACCATAACCATGAGAACCATTAAAAGACATGCACGCAATTTATAAAAGGAAAGATGGATGCTACAAAGCAAAGAAGCTAATACATTGAAACTCAATATCTGCCAATATGCAAACAGGGCAAAAGAAAGTGACAACAAAACAGAACTAAGGATGTCCCAGAAAATACACCAGGCATTTGCCTAGCAGAAGCTCAGATGACAAGCCACCAAAGAAATCTGTTCAGCCGAGAATAAAGACCTGACACCCCATCGACAAAATAAATTGATGAAGAAAGAAGTTATAACTGTTCAGAAACATAACAAAGGTAAATGATGTTGTATTTGGCGAATCATTGATGTTGCACTTGACGTACGACTACAATGAAACCATATTGGACAAGTTCTTTAGAAAAGTACAACGAAACAATGTCTGTGGGGAAACACTGCATGTGAGAATTGGCTTACGACTTGCTATAAAACGAATGCTTTCTAAAAAAGGAACAAAGTATCCACAAAAATTATCACTCAGAGTCTCAGACCACATTACCAAAAAGACCGAAAAATACATATTGAGTTTATGTCCAACTCAGCAACCAGGAAATTTGTTTCTGAGAGACCCACATATATAAAAGCAAAAATTTGGAAGTCCTTAGTAGAACCACAACAGATATCAACATGATTGGGCTTAGGACTAACAGCAGGTATTGCATGAATTTGATAACTATAAATATGCAATATCTTCCAATATAGTTGAGTCCAAAACCTCACTTAGATAAGTCCATTGTTGCTAAACATGACCATGTTTTACCGGGTATTTCAACATAAAAGACAGAAACTTCTATTATACTGCTGTGATTAACAAACAGTAGGAAAATTGAAAATCAAGTCAGCAACTTAGTGTGTGATACCTTTCAATTATCGAGTCCACAGTAAGACAAGAGCATTATACTGTTTATTAACATTGATAACTAGTCATAAGAGATCATGATTCCCACGAAAAAGAAAATCAATACATAGACAAAAAGCAATTGGAAAAGAGGAGATATTGTTCCCACAAGTAAACATCATTGTAACACAGCAACTCAAAGGAGTAAAGGACACACAAAAGCGGGAAAGAATTTACTCACTCAAGAAGACATCTATATTGATCAAGCATGGGTCAAAGTCAATTCTTTCTGAAGAGGGAGACATATTGTGAGTTATGACTTGAGAAAGCAACGTAATTAGGATCAGAAACTTACCCATCAACGAGTGATACAAGTTTTGGATACAACTGCTCATCACGCAAACGGTTTATCTCTGAAACGGTGGAATCCATGGACTGCATGTCCACAATGTATCTCGTATGCAGATGACTTACAGCAGCCTTTGTCTTCTCCAATGATTCAGCACTACTGCCACGTTTCTTTTGTTTGTTCAATAAGGCAACCTTCCTCTGATAGTCATACTTCATTATTTCACCTGCCTGGCCAATTCGTGGAGCAAAAATGAAACGACAATTCCAATAAGACTTGGGGAAAAGACAAAAGATAACCCCTAACATAGCTCCTACTAATGTTTAATGGACTTCAGGATGCATTTACGGAATTTATCACATTTTAGACCATCACTATAAGCTACTTCCACGATTTTGCTTCCTCCACAGCAGTTAAAATTTTGCACTATGATTAAAAGATCAAATACCAACTATTCTACAACAAAAATTAAATGCGCAGGAAACCTGATCAACAAAGCATCAGAAACCAACAAAATGAAAGAACAGAGCATTACCTTAACTTCATCATATAACTTCTTCTCCCAAGCAAGCAATTTATCTAGCACAGTGGCATGAGTTTCATTCTCTTCAGAATCAATATCATCCTTAAATTCTTCAACATTAGTGAGACCCCTAAATGATCTATTCCATGTGATAACCCGCATGACTCTTGCCGAGTGATCAATATGCCCTGCAAAGCAATGTAGTTTCAAATTAAGGGCAGGTTGTAAACTAGACACGTCGCTTCATTGCCATGGCTAAATTATTCGAATGCAACACTAAAACAATAAAAAGTGTCTGACTACTACTAATCTTATCGTTCACATTTAGCACATAGGGAGTAAGAAATCAAGGGAAATGCAAGAGTTAAAAACCATCAAGGAACAACATATGGTAATTTTTTAAGAGACAGCATCAAGCCTAATAGAAAGTACCTAATTGATTTAAACCATTCTTTTTGAATCATTTCACAATCTAATGTATATAACCTCTTTATGATTCTTGTTCAATTCCCCCCTCCTCACCCATCCATTCAATAGGAAACAAGTAGAAGACCACATCTCCCTTTTGAGATCATTTAAATCAGCCATATGCTGAGACATCAACATTAGTTTTCATAACCAACAAAAATAATCCCAGCTACATTGACCTCAAACACTTCAATCAATAAAAAGATTGGCAGACAAGAACAAGCGAATGACTGTGATAACTGATAGGTAGCTTACCCCTAGTATCAGCAAAATTGGAATGGTAGTGCAACCGGGCAGCTTCAAGCATCTTTGAAACTTCCTGGGCACTCTCTGAAGCTTTGAGAAAACAATCATCTAACTCATTAAAAATCTGCACCAAGTTGATATTCCTCCTCTTCCCCTCCACACCATTACCCATACTCGTAGAAGGACCCATAACCTGCTTGCCCTTCTTCAGTACCTTCCCTCCCCCTCCCTGTGCAGCGGGGGCAAAGGAGGCTTCTCTACCACCGGCTTCTCCGACGGCAATTTCTCCTCAATTATTCTCGCACTCCCCTCATCATTGGAAGATTTAGCCATAGTTTCAGAGGCAGCAGCTCTCTTAGAACTTTCATCGAACAGCTTCCGGGCATTCTCCTCCCCCACCGGCCTCATCTCTTCCACATCCCCCAAGCTCCCTCCGGGGATATTATCCACATTAAAGAAGTAGTCCCATGAAGAATTGCCAGCTGCCCCCACGACGAATTGCTCGCCTCAGGCGGCGGCGGAGGAGGTGCCCGGTTCTCCTCCGGAGGCGGCGGAGATGGAGGTGGCGGCACCTCAGCAGCAACCCCACTTTCCATCCTACCCCCAACACTACCGCCCTTACTTCCTCTCCTCCTCCTCAGCCTGGCCACCTCCTCTTCCTCCTCCTCGGCCTCTTCATCCTCCTCCTCAATGGTGGCCTCCGAAACGGGCTTCCCGAGGGGTTGCGAAGCCGTAAACTCCGGCATCGAAACGGCGCGCTGGAGAGGAGCAAGAGGGGGCATGTCGGAGTCGGGAGGCGGAGGCGGCGGGAGGACAGAGGTTGGAGGCGGAGGAGGAGGCTGAGAAGAGAGGACGGGCCCGGGGGCAGGGATGCCGGCGGAGGAGGAGAGAGAAAGGGGTTCACCTCACCTTGGGCGAAGTCGCTGAGGGCAGCGCCGGTGTTTTTGAGGGACATGACGTAGGAGGAGTGTGCGGCGGCGAAGGCGTTGCGGGCGGCAACGGCGGACTTCATAAACTGCTTCCGATCTTTGCATCTTGAGACTGCTTCCTCGTTCTCGATCTTGGATTGGGCGCAGCCCATCTAATCTAAGCAATCTGGGCGGATGGGTCTTCTTGATTTGCTTTGATTTCGCCGAATTGCAGGATGATTTGTTCTCAGTCGGAGTGGCGGAGCTGGGCAGAGGAGGACAGATAAAGTGGGGCAGAGGTAGACAATTGGAAAGCAATTGAGGTGAATGACAATGTAGGGGGTGTTTTAGGTGGGAAATCTGGGTGAAGTGTGGATATAGATAAAGAAGAGAGAGAGGGAGAGAATTGGGGATGAAGAAAAAGGGGAGGTGCTCGAACAGGAAAGAGACTGAGCTGGAGTGTGAGGGACGAAGCAAGTCCAGTAGAGAGATGAGTGACGGTCGGTAACGCTTATTGCCGTTGGAATCAGTTCTAAATTTTTTTCGCTTTTTTGCCCACACTTCCTGAAATTGTGACCGTGTTCCGAAAAATATTCATGGCAAATCGCAATCTTTTCTTCCCATTTTTTTTTTAAAAAAATTGGTTCAATAAAGATAATAGGTGTTGCCTTTGACCGAAGTCATTGATTCATGTGGATGATCACTTGAATAAGTGAAACACTCTTTTAATATATATTACAATTTGATTCATAATTTGATTTTAAAAAATCGATAAGATTCATTGCAAATTTTAGTATTTACACTTATAATTAGAAGAATAGTCGGTTTAAATACTAATCAGCATCACAATTACAACTTTAAAAAAGAGATAAAAATGTATTTCATAGAGAATTAGCTTTATGTGGATGTTATTAAATGTCTTTAAAAATTAAAAAATGGATATAATCAGGTAATCTTATATTTGTGTATGTTCTACTTAAATTATATAAGGTATCGATAAAACATGTGAAATAATGTCAGTAGTATAAGAGATAATTAGGTAGAAAATCTAGATGAATTAATTACCTTAAATTTGTCAATGTCAAGCTTATTAAGCAGGTTAGAAATTGGGACATGTAACTTGCAATTTTATTGGACTTAGATGGATTAATTTTTAGCATTTTAGATTTTTTACGGTTTGGCCCAACCATGGATTCTTCTGCCCCCTAGCATTTACATAGTACACGTATACAAACACTTACATAATACCATACATAAGTTGTTTCATGTCAAATATGATGAATATAGATTGGTTCAACTGGTTCAATAAGTTAGCAATTATGATTAACAATGCGATTAGTAGTTTTTAGTAGTTATCAACGTTTTTTAGCGTCAGCCAAAATTATAATTAATGGTAACGATGTTATCAACATTTACAATTAGCGGTTATCAACGTTTACTAATGTTATCAAAAATTATAATTAGCCATCATCAGCGTTTACCAAGCAGTTACGATTAGTGGTTATAAACATTGAAATGAACACGCCGTTCTCTCAAGTAAGGTATTGAGTTCAATTTTATAAATGAGTTATATATTTTTCAAGGAAGCTGAAACTTTTAGTGAACACAGAAAATTTGACTAAAATTATTTTAAATTTGTGTTGAATATTTTTCTAAACAATCTGTTGGGACTCTACAAAATAAAACTAACAAATCTATTGCTCACAAGTTAGTTGTAAGATGCACCACTACTGAACTGAAATATAACACAAAAACTAATCCAAGCAACATATATATTTAATTTTCCCACTCCTAAATGTGTAACATACATATTAGTAGGCATGCTTATGAGCTTACAAGAAGTGATTATTGTGACATAATTGATTGAATCATGCATAGGATCCTCTCTCTCCCATGAGCTGCAAATCCTTGTTTGTTACTTTATTGATTCCTCCCATCCCTCCCTCTAATACATGAATTCTAAAGTAAGCAAGACCAAAAATTAACATTAACATTGAATTCAGATCTGAAGAAAGCTTCAAAAAGCCTGTTGCATCTTACATTTTTGCATAAAGGACAGGCAGATCATAAAAAAGAAGCATGGCATCTTCTCCTTTTCTCCTTCTTCTTCAATGCTTGTCTCTCTTTAAACTTTTATGCTGTAACTCATTAATTACTAATTAGGTTGTTGAACAAACTAGATAAACTAATCATTTAAGCCTTGTATGTTGAAATTTTCCACTCATTAAATTGGTTCGAAGGAGCATAAAGAGAAGTAAAACAAGGGGGTGGGGGTGGAGGGATTTGTTCTGCTTAGGAGGCTAACCAAGGAAACTTGGGTTATTCATGTTTCTTTCTCACACACTTGATCTCCCAGAGCTCAACATCATCTCCTCTCTCATACTCTCTCACGTATTGTGGAATCTCTGAAAGATCAATGCACTTGCCTACGAAACCTCCAGTGATCCGATCAATTCCTACATCAACAATTGCAAACCACATTGAAATAGTTACCAAGATTTTCGAACTCATGTTGCTTGGAATTGATTAGTCTCGAACATCGGATACATGTAAGGGTCACTTGTTTTCTAAAAATTTTGCATTTTTGTAGCCTGAAATTGAGTGTTTGAGTTCCGTACTCATGTTGGACCATCAGGACTCTGGTCATAGGGTAAAATTAAGAGCCTGATTTACACAGTTTAGCACAATGGTAGCAATGTCAAACATTATCAGTTCAATGGTTGACTTCACCTATTTAGGAGTTTATTTATGTCTATAGTCATTAGATTGAACAATACTTCGGTGCGAACTGAAGTTTCCATAATAAAATATGTTGGAAGATGCAAATTAGTTACCCTCTTCATCCATCAAATAGCTAAGGAAATGTGAGTATCCATTCGCAACAACGTCAAGATCATTTAGACTGAAATTGTACCGCTTCTCCAATGCCAAATATAAAACCTGCAAGAACCAAAAGGAGATGAGATAATTATTTGGTCACCATACAGAAAACTTCATATCCATTGACAACAATGGAAGTTACTTGGTGTTTTGACATTAGTACTCAAGTTTGCAAATACCGTATAGTTGGAGAATAGAATAATAAAAGAGAAACAAAAATTGAATGCCAATATTGTAAAGTGTTATGTCCACTTTGTCACTTCCTAGTTAGCTCAAAGAACTATTGTTGACCCTCTTTTCGGCTTGGAATTATAGTGCACTAGAAGAAAATTCCCCCATCAAATTGTTCCATATTCATCAATGAATCATTGTTGGCTGACCAAGCCCAAATTTCAAACTTCCCCTTAATATTTCGAATTTGGGAGGGAGGGGGCCTTATGTCCTGCTTCGAATCCTCTCCCATTTCAGAGAAATTGTCTCATTTTTGGAGCAAGTATTTGAACCACTAATTGAAAAGAAATGACCAAACATAAGAGACAAGGCAATCTGCTTTCAGTTCAAGCCAGGCAAGATCAACCATATTCTAATCAGACAATTCAATAATTCACAACTCTTCCAAATAAAAATGCAAGAAATGATTCAAAGGCCATTTAACCACACATGCCAGCCAAAGAAAATGGTGCTAGAACTCGTGAAAAACATAATCATACATTCCTGCTTGGAAAAAAATATTACAAAAATCCTGAACTCCTACTTTGATGGTCCAACAATTTGAAGGCATTTATAGAAGAGATTATAAATAGTGCGATATTTATCAAGGTTGCAAAGGCAGCAACAATTCAATTGTATCTAGTAATATATATATATATATATATAAATAAGCTCTAACCTTTCTACATATAGGCATGTGTGTGTATGGAAGAAAAATTCATACCTTTGTAGAACCCTGGCTCATCAGTTTCTCTAGAATACCAAAAAAGCATCTGTTAAATCATCACTATAGATTACATCGGCAGCTAGCAGCACTGACGCTCTGTTGATTTCTTCAACCTCAGAAGACGTCCATGAATACCTAGATGATGAGTTGCAGATTGTGAGTAAACTTGGTACATACCCCTACCCCCCCAAAAAAAAAAAAAAAGTAAATGGCCCATTAACTCCTACTCCTAGTAGAAGAGGGGAGCAAACCAGTCCCTACCTTGTTTTAAGCTCTATATCCAGAGGAGGCCACGGTTTCAGCCAATCAAGCTCTCTCACTTTAACCAAACATTGACTTCTGAAAATCCCAGAATTGACATGAACATTCCTAGCACAGTTGTCGAGAACTTCAATGCCATGGTCTGGCAATGATTTCAAGTGTGGCAGATTAGTTGCAAAAATATTGAGCAGATTAATACTGTATAAAATACCAATACTAAATGAGATTAGCAAAGATTCATACACCAGAAGATATATAATGTGGTCAGGAAATTTTATCAGAAGTACCTGTAATGAAAACAGCCTGAGCAGCACGTGCTACTAATATACCAACCAATCCTGAGAAAGAGAGTCAATCAGGATCCTGTGAAATGGTGAAGTGCTTTAGGTTGCTAAATTAGACAATACAAAAACCAAGATAAATTATCAAGTGGACAAAAACTTCAAGAATCAAGACTGCCAAAATATGATCGGAGATTTCCCTTCTGATTTCATTACAAATTTATACAGAAACTGGACAATTGTTCTTGAAAGATTCTTCAGGAAAAGAACTTAGCATCAACAATGAACTAAGTCTTACTATTAAAATTTTTCCCAAAAAATAGTCGCATAACTACCAAGTTCCTGGTGCCTTTGTATTTCATCACAAAATGTAGTAGTATGGAATATTGAGAAAAACATTACCTGTGCCGGCGCCAAGTTCGACAGCAACAATGCCGTCAAATTTAGAGGACAGTAGCATTTTATGCAGTACAAAATCTGCTAATATTAGTTCAGCTCTCCAGACCTGAAAGAGGGAAACCTCACACCAAGTTTAAACAAGCCAAAAAGCGTCACTCATATCACAATGTTTCGCATAAAAATGTAAAATTTGATGCATCAGTCACTGCAACATCTATTTCAGAAAGAAAAAGGCATTGAATTTCAATAAAGATGACTGATTTACAAAGGAATTAGAAATGCGCCCAAAAGTGTCAGACATAAAGCTTTCCACTTCAAATCCAAAATGGACTTGCTGGCACAGTGTTTTTCATTGAAACTCTCTCTTAATCCAGATGGGTGAATTGACAATCTTTGTTCTCTAACTTGACTTTTCGGTTGCTGTGCATCCAATGATGGAGCACAAGGAAGATGATGCAACAGTTGGCTAATTATGGAACTGATTTTGGCATACAATTAGACAGGTACGTGCCACATTCAGTTGACATCCATCAACTCAACATTCAATGGACATCTACAGGATATAAGTTTAGCATAGCTCTGAAGAGCCGAGAATGATAGTTTAACTAAACATATTTAAACGGTCGGGAATATCCCTATTCTTGGTCTAATTTTATATTTGAGAAAATCATTACCTGCAAACCAACACTTGGAATGGTAGATTTGATATTATGCTGGATAGTGACACCGCCAAAGTGTGAAGACTGTTCTGCACAAAAATGGATTCCCTTTCAGAAAGTAATACAATATGAAGCTAAACCAATGTGAACAGCACATAAATAAATTTGCATTGCAAGGGACACTTTTTAACTTACTGGTTCGACGAGCCACAATGAGGTCGCCATCTTCATCCAAATCAACAATATGATTTGAAGAATCGGGATCATATTCTACATGATTGCAACAGCTACTTTCCATCGGTCCAAGTTCTATAACAGTTGAAAACAACTGAAACTTCTATGAGAGAATTATCCAAGTCCACATTCAGGGCAAACATTGGTAAGAAACTACGGAGAGAGGGAGAGGACAGGGGGAACAAAGCCGAGTGAATCCTCATTATATACTTTTGTCTCAGTCCAACAAACACGAACCGGGTTCAGTAAGTCACTGGTAATTTGAACAGCAAAAGTGTTATCCTATCCATAGCAATTAAATCACATTTGTTATACTAATGGTCTTCTGTTTAAAACAAGATGATTAATAATTTCACTAATAATGAAAACCATAATGTTCAACTAAGACAATGAATATCAATTGAACTACACATCAGCATCAACAGAACATCAATTGAACAATTTCCATTACAAATTCCAGAACTCCACCCAGGGATTATATTTCAGCTAGTGAACGAACAAATTGAAGAGTCCAATTTCGCCATCATTCACTGGCTAGCCTTACTCAATCAACATGCATATAATATATTAACGAGGTTTTTTTTTTCCTGGATGAAAACCCTAAATTAAAAAGGGGATGATTAAGCTGAGCAGAGGGATTACCATGAGAAGGGCAAGAGAATGTGAAGTGAGAAATGAAAGGGCCGGAGAAATTAGGAGGGCACCCCAAATGAACCTCGCTCATCACCTCCTCCTCCTCCTTCACTAACTCCCTTTCTTCAGCCGGCGACGGAGCATTTTCTCTTTCCTCGCCTTCCATCGAAGTCCTTCCCTCTCCGTCTCTGGCGTTTTTTCTCTTTTTTTACGCCCTGTTAAGCAAAATGAGTATGTAGCGAATAAACTGTTTGAGTAGTGGCTATTGCTTTATTATGAATCGTTAGCTAATAGTGGTTGAACTAACTGTTTATAAACAATGTGTTCAGTTCAATTAGCTGTTGAAATTAGGTGATAAACATAAAGTGACGAAAAAGGACATGATATTATTATTATTATTATTATTATTATTATTATTATTATTAGTAGTAGTAGTAGTAGTAGTACTAGTACTAGTACTACTACTAAGTTTGTAATTAGTTTTCATCAACATAAAAAAAATTCCTTAAATTCAAATTTAACAAAATTTATTTGACAATAGAGGATGAATAAGTAAAATAAAGCCCAAAGTACTCGAAATAAGTCGAAACAAACACAAGCTAATATTTCATAATGAAAAAGAAAACTACATTGATCTTGTTACTCGGTTGAATTAATTTTGTCGTTTAGCAAGCCATAATTCCTCAACAATTCGATCACGAACGTCCTTCATTTCGGATCTTTGCCTCGATATTTTCTTCATTTGTGAAACTAGCATTTGAGAGCTCATCAATGGGTATGTAATTTGGATTTCGCTCAAGTACCGAAACACTCGATCGTTTGGTGAATAAATACAAATGTAATTGTGTAGTGCAAATGTAGCCACTATAGTCCTTATTTGTGTATCAACACTAAATTGAGGCATTCTATTTAGTATCTTCCACCTCTGCTTTAAAACTCCAAATGATCAATGCAACTTCGAAGGGAAGAGTGTGCACGATTGAAGGCTTCTTGAGCATTTTTCGGCGGCTCATTTTGAAATTGAGGATGGTGATATCTTAATTTTGAATATGGTACTAGATAACCTTTCCTGTCTGGATATCCTTTATCAACTAAATAGTAGCGACCTAATTAAATTCAATAAAAATAAAAATTGATTAGATGTATAAAAAAACATAGAAAAAAGAAAGCATTATAAGATGAAGTGAGAATGTATGAAATACCTTTTGGTGGTTTCGGAAAATTCAATTCCGGTGTTTCAATTGCATGTAGAAAAACTCGAGCGTCATGCGCTGATCCTTCCCATCCAGCCGATACAAATGTAAAACACATATTAAAGTCACACGTTGCCATGATATTGAAAGTAGGATACCCTTTTCTTCCTCTCGTAGGGCAACTGCTCGTTCTCAGGAATACATGCTTGTCACATGTGTACCGTCAATGCATCCAATAGAATCCTATTATAAATCACAACATATAAGATAAAATTTTCATAATCAAAATCATTAAAAAAATATTTGAGTTATTTCACCTTAAAATAAGGCATGTATCTGTCGTCATCGGCAATTTGAAGTGATATATGCTTGAACTCTATATCTCTAGGTCTTATGATGTCATGTGCAAGACCCTTAAATTCTCGTGCAGAAATAGTATTTAATACTTGATGAAATACTCTACTTATAGTATCACCCGAACGTTGAAAACGTTCACCAACCACTCTATTTGAAACATCTAAAGCAATGGTGTACAAAAAGATGCCAACTTTCTCATAAATTGACATCATACTACTTGATTGTAACCCATATTTCGTAGACAACTCCTTACATAATGTTAAAAATAATTCCGGCTCCATTCTAAAAGCGTTCACACATCGAATAGGATGACCATTTAACATTTCCTTGATCCACATTTCTCTTGTTAGAAAAGAGGTCATGCAAGGTTCCTTATAGGTGTACTTAGAATAATATATAGATATCAATGTTGTTGTACATGAAGCCATAGTCCAAAATTTATAAAATTTGTCCTCATCATAATACATTTCATCGTATTCCATTTCATCATTATCCATTAATTTCCCTGCAATCCATAATAATATATCCAATTATTTATGAAATAAAATATTAAAAAATAACAAACGACAATGAATTAACGAATAATATAGAAACATATGTTTCTATTTATATAATACTAAGTTCAAGTTCAACCATTATAATAAACAACATAACAACTACCAAAAAATTATAATAAAGTTCAAACATCCCACAATAACTATGCAGAAATTTTAATTTTCTTTCCTCGTATACAAATATTTAAGCCACTTTAACCTACTGTCATCATCATCCATATTCAAAAATATTTATCTCTTCACAGCATCTTCAAGCACACAAGTAGCATAACACCAGAAATCACTGCCTTTCTCTAAAATGTGATTCTCTACCATACGACTAATAATTTGCATTCCTTTAGTAACGGTAGATGTAGATGACTCTTGTTTGCTCTTACTACTTGGTCCACCTTAACTCATTATTTTACAAGATGCAATCAAGTCCTTTATTTGAGAACCCAACATTGCAGACCCCCGATTGCCTTCTATTGCGTTTCAGTTACATAGGATTCATCTTTAAGCCGGATTTTTGAACTTCTTTGTGTACTTGGTTTCTAACTAGTCCACCTTCACTTGCCACTTGGGTACGAAGCAATTGTTTATTCACTTGAGAACCACCTCCTTCGTTAATCACCGAAATGTTGTCAACACCATGCTCACTTAAAGATTCAACAAAATCTTTATAAAAATTTTCTTCATCCCCTAATACTGATTGTAAATATGCATACTCTTCAGGATTATAGATATGCATATTTCCTTCTTCCCCAACCTTGTTTTTTATGTTATTTTCTTCTTCTTGTCCATCGTTGCATTCCTCAACATTGATAACAGGAGGTTCTACAGTAAGTACATAAACATTTTCTCCAGCTTGCATATGAATCTCCATATATTTGGTTCCACTTATCTTCAAGTAATGAACTTACACCTTTTTCTCGAAACTTTTTGATTTGTAAATTCTCCTACATAATATCAAACATCAATATAAATTAATTAAAATATATTGACTTCGTAAGGTATGTTTAGACTACTTTTATTCATATATGGACTACTATTAAGTTGGACAAAAACATACCTTAATTTTCTTATCCCACCATTCCGGTGTAGCCTCAATTTTTCCCGAAACAGGATCCCAACCTAGTCTAGTTTCTGAATTTCGCAATTGTTTCCAAGCATGCCAACCCTTTCTCATTGCATCATGCTTGTGCTTACAACTAGTATATAAACATGGACGTCCTATTCTCCGAGTAACTTCTTCTCCAATTTCACGCCATTTAATGCATTGTCCACGTCCATTTTTCATAATATATTGAATAATAATATCACATAACACAATTTTCTCATCATAACTCCACTTGAAAGACTCTTTTGTTGCTCCACTCTTTTTAATTTCATTATTTTCCAACGCCATGTAATATAATGTCAAACCTTTACACGAATAAAACAAAATTATTGAAACTCAACAACTCATCAATCACAAGAAGGAATGTCCGAAATTATTGTATATTGTGCATGCAATTTACGGGAGTTACCTCTTTATCCGATTTGTAAAATTTAAAAATTCTGATTAGTTG
This sequence comes from Talinum fruticosum, assembly GCA_021018815.1. Taxonomy (NCBI): domain Eukaryota; kingdom Viridiplantae; phylum Streptophyta; class Magnoliopsida; order Caryophyllales; family Talinaceae; genus Talinum; species Talinum fruticosum. The sequence goes on along the minus strand of JAITYX010000002.1, from coordinate 10,778,659 downwards.
TTGCAACAGATTGTGGCCTCATTTGGCTTGCTTGTTGTACAAATTCTATGGTGAAGAAGTACGTGAAATATTTGGCTATGAAGAACACCCGTATGGATTTTATATAATGACTGGTATGTGGTTCTCGATTGTGCGGGAAGCATATGTTTTGATACTCTATCTAAACTTGACAATAGATCTTTTTGCTCCTTTTCTTTTTGAGCGTGTGGTATTGCTAACAGGAACAGGACAAAAACACTTGTAATGGATTTTTCTATTTGGAACATTTCATTTCGCATTGAATTTACACTGCAGTTTGGGAACCTATTCAGCTTCTCTTATTCCTTGTCTCTCTTATGATATTAAGGGGATGTCATCCATGCGCAGAATGTGCAAAAACAAAAATCATGCTTTCACCCATAATATGATCTAGGAAACTTATTGCTTGTTTTTCCTTTTTAATAATGTAATTATTTTTGCTAATTTGTATGGCAATTGACAAAGATGATAAACTATTGTTTTCTAGCACTCTGTCGCTAGAAGTAAGAGCAAACTCGGAACTAACTACTAGTTATCCGAACCAAAAAATACTCGCGACCTATATTTGGCCTGGAGCAATATCTATATCGATGTCGTATTCCCAATCTACCTAAATTGATAGGTCTACTTTCTAATACATTCAGAACATCTACTTGTTTAATGTTTACTTGCTGATTCATACTCGATTCATTTTGTGAAGTTATGATATTTAACATGTATTATGCACATTTAGTTTGTATTCATAGTGCTAGGATTTTTTAGTATTGTAGTTTTATCTATTCATTGATGATTGAGCTTGAGGATTTATGTGCATTTTCGTGTCATTTTTTGCTGAGAGGACAAATCTTACGTGACTCACAATACCGATGTATTGATCCTTCATTATAGTGGGAAGTATTGTGCGACTAACAGGTGGCTTGCTCGTCATCCGCCCGACAACTTAAAAAAAAGCACTTGACTATTTATTTTGGGCTCAATATTGCAGTTTTAGCCATCTTGTTGGTGGGTGTGCTCTATGGTTTTTTCATTGCCATAGTATGTGGTCGGAGGATCAATCAACGCCACTATCTATGATTTTTCTGTCACTTTTGGCTAACTTTCTTGTGGCAATTGTCTTTTACAGAAATGTAACACCGAAAGCTTGCATCCATAAGCTCCCGGAGGATGCATCGGACCGTGGGTCTCACTGGCCAGAACTTTGGCCATCAAGGTTGGAGAAACCACCTTTCCGGTTAAAGGATTTTGAAGTCGGGGTTTACGTAAAACCAGCACCAAAAGATTTCACTAAGGACTATGAGTATTGGAAACATTTTGTTTCTGAATCATACCTAAATCATGTAGAGATTGACTGGTCTTCTATGAGAAATGTAATGGACATGAGGATCTGTTTATGGAGGGTAAGTCTTTTGCTACTAGAATTTCGAAAATAATTTGAAAATTATAAATTTGTATACTTGCAAAAAGCTAGTAATATAATACTTTGATTGAAAATATGATGAAAATGAGATTAAATTCTTAAATGTTGGGCAATGGAATGCATAAATTAATGTCATTATTTAAACTGAAAACTACATCCCTTAGTACAAAAACTACACCGAGGTACCTCGAGTTCTTGTCAAACTATTTTTAGACCCAAAGTTCGAAAAATGATTCTAAATCCCCCTAAATTATGTGTAAACTATATTGGTGGCCCAAATCCGGTCCGAAGGGTGAACGGAAGTGTAAAATGTCTATAATACCACTCATTTATCTCTCTCTCTTTCTTGGCTCTTTTTCTGTCTCTCCTTCTTCCTTCTCACCTGCTCTTTCTCTCGTCTCCGTAATGGTTCCTCGTTCTCTGTTCATCTTCTTTACTTGTTCTTCTCCCCTCTCCCGTCCCCTGCTCTCTGTGCTCTCGCCCTTTGTCTTATTCCCAGTCTCCCTCTTCACTCTTCTCTTTCTGTCCCTCTCGCTCCCCATTCTCGGTCTTCCTCTCTCTATCGCTGCTTTCATCGCCCTCTCTGTGTTTCTACCTCTTCGTTCCGCTTCTCGCCCCCTTTTTAGTTGCTCTTGCTCACAACCGATGCTTCTCCTTGGTCGGAAACGCTCGCCGGAGCAAACCCAACCTCACGACTTGGTCGGACTTGAAAGGAGGAGAGAGGAATTTGCAGCGAGTTGATAGGTTGATTGAAGGGATATTTTGGTTTGGAATTGGATTTGCTTGGACCGGTAGAGATGGGGGTATTATGGATTTCCGCCATTTTAGGTGCTCTCCAATGGTGGAGCTCTTTGAGGCCATTGCCATGGAAGAGAGAGAGAGAGAGAGAGAGAGAGAGAGAGAGAGAGAGAAGAGAGACTTTGAGCGGGGAAGAAGATGAAGTTGAGGGTAAATTCGGACTTCGACATCATCGGTCGATTTTCCGACGTCATTAGTCGGACTTGGGCCACTAATATAGTTTACGCATAATTTAGGGGGACTTAGAATCATTTTTTAAAACTTTGGGTCTAAAAATAGTTTGACAAGAACTTGAGGTACCTCAACGTAGTTTTGTGTCCCTTAGTACAACTTGAACTTTGGCTTTTTTTGAACTTTCCAACCTTTAATTTGCCATATTGATGTGAAAGCTAGACTTTGTCGCTAGAATGAGAACCTATATGATATGAACTCTCTTCTTGGAACTAATGTGAAAGTTGTTATCCTTTGCGGTTTTCCCATCTCGTCTTCATATCATTACTCATTGCCTAATTACGTCTTCCCTTTTTTTCTCAGATTTGCTCGCTGCATTGAAGGACTTACAAGTTTGGGTTATGAGCGTAGTTCCAGTCTATGGCCACCACATATTCTGACGGACAAACTCGTTCGTAAAGGGAATCTTCATCTTGCTTTCTTTACTCGATTCATAGTCTATTTCATCATGCAATTACCTTGTACAAATTATGAAATTTCAAAAAACCCATAGAGGGAATACACAATCTTCGTAGTTTCGAATCGGGTAATATACATTAGAAATTAAAAAGATAGATGAAAGAGATTTGCTACTCACAAGTATTGCTCCAAAATTTCTTCTTTCCTTCTTCGGATGGAGAGAGAGAGGGGAAGCAGAGCAAAGTTCTTCGGATGAGAGCTAATCGAGAGAGAGACGGCAGAGCGAGAGGGGAAGTAGAATTCTGGACTTCGATTTTGGCAAGAGCGAGAGAATTTGAGGAGAGAGGAGAGAGACGGCAGAGCACAAAAAGAGAGCAGAGAGCTTGAGGAGAGCGGAGAGGGACTGCAGAGAGAGAGCAGGGAGCTTGAGGAGAGAGGAGAGGGACGGCAGAGAGCCCGAGGAGATAGAAGGACAGAGTGTTTCGGGGTTTGTGGGACAAGGGTTTTTATAATAATGGCATGGATTGTAATATCTATGATAAATTAAGGGTATTTTTGGAATTAAAGTATTGAAACACTAGTTTCAATTTTCAAACGTTAATGTTAGTAACGTTTTAAAAAGCTAGTATAAACGCTAAACGCTATCGAAAAAGCTAATTAACCGAACACTCGTAAAATAAAGGAAGTAGTGTTTTAACTCATTCAAAACACTAAACGCTACCTAAAACATCAGTTGCCGAAGGACGCTAGAATTAATCAACCAAGAAACACATTACGGGAAAATGGTTGATCAAATTCACGCCGTTTCTCTTTTTTTGTTTTTTGGGGGGTGTTGGTTGGGGGAATGTTAAAGAACCCAATTTAGATGGGATTTGATATTTAGGCATGTTGAAGATTTTACAGTAACTCATAGAAAAAAAGTTCTTAAAATTTTTTGAGCCATTTTTTTCTTTATCATTAGTTAGACAAAGTTCTAAAAAATATTAAAAACGTAATTTAAAATACAACCTTTAAATACACGTCTCACATTCACCGAATACGTACATGTGTCAACTTCATTAAAAATATAAAATTTCACTGTAATCAAGAATCAGCTACTTATTATTAGTTAGACAAAGTTCTAGTATTCTTTTCACTTTTTACATTGTTTGGGTTATTATTAGCTTAATTATAACCAAGTGGTAAGTCACTTGTACTTTATCATCTTCAATCAAATCAAGATTGAGTTGAGGTTTCTCGTCTTTGTGCGAGTTATTTCCCATACCAATACGTGCAAGTTTTATTAGATTTGTTGATTCGATTGGATGATATATTTTTTATATTTTCATCACTTAGTTTCATTGATTTTGATTTAAAATGATTCAAAATGGAATTTCATATGGCTCGATCAAAGTGATATTTCCTTCAGGTTGAATCTATTATATAATACAGATATTTATTTTATGAATTTATACAATAAGTTGTCGATGTTCGGGAAATACATATTGAAGTCGAAAAACATGGTCTCCGGCCATATTAATGATACAAGTATAGAGTCGAGTGGAAATATATTTATCATTAACTTTGCCAAAATACAGATTTATTTTTGATATTTTAAATTTATTCTTGTTGAAAAATTATAAAGTTTCTCTTTCTATAAAAAAAAAAAAAAGAAAGAAAAGAATCAGCTACTAAAGGAAACAATCAAGCAACTGTTCCAAAAGTAAATAATTCTATAATTGACTTCTCAAACACTAGTGTATAGTTTGTTTTGCTTTGGTTTATTAGAAAAGAGTGTTTTTCACTATAAATTCACATTGCTTTGTATAACATCTATGTAATTTTCTCTGTTTAGAAAGGGATTAAAAAAATGGAGATCGATAGTAGGTAATGTCCCTTTCTCCATAGATAACGTGATACAAAGTTGAAAAGGACGAAGTTCCCAACCAGCACCAAAGCAAAGGCCCCCTTGTATAATGTTTGTAGCATCATCAGTTATATCTGTTTAAGCACAGCTATCCTGTCTGCTAATTCATCAAAATCTGGCATCCTTGGATGAACATGAGAATATGGATCATCACTTTGAGAAGAAGATCTCGAATGGCTCGATACTTTTCGTTCAACTGGCGATTTTGGCAGTTGTTCAGGTGGCACGAACCTGCTCTTACCTGGTGATAATAACGGTTCAAATTTTATGTTCCTATCATCCTCTTTGTTTGGAGAAGCCGGCGGAGATTCTGAGAAGTACCTTCTTCTCCCAGGAGGCAAAGGCAATTCAGACATAGATTTATTCCCATTGTTAACTTCTCTAAGATCTAATGGTGGTAAAGGAGATTGGACACTTTTAGCACTGCTTGGAGATAAAATCTTTGGCGATATCTTGCCAAAATATGTCCAAACATCCTCCTCCATTTCATCTCCCTCGTCTCCTAAGCCTTCCGAGAGATCAAAACTAACCTCTCTTGAACTCCTTGCACTGAAGGTCTCTTTCAGATGATCAGTGTCATAATCAGAACTGCTTGCACTACTTAATGAAGGTTTCAAAAACTTTGTTCTCACTGATTTAGGCCGAGGCCTAACTTTACGAGCAGGACCCACTTCAGTATTCTTCTCCCAGGGACTAAGGGTATCTGGGTCTCTGTGCCCAACTCCATTTTCCAAGTTATGAAATTGCTCTTGCTTGGATTTTGACGGAAGATCTTGGTCTTCAGTGCCATTTCGTTGTTTAGCTGTCTTGTCGGGTATTGTGTAAGGGGCAGGAACAATTATACTGATGAGTGGCTTCTTGTGAGGAGTGTTTTCAGAGTCCATCCTCGAGGAAAGTGGAGTCCTCGAGTCTTGAGTTCTATGTTGCTCGTTTATTTTAAAACTACCGTCTCCACGGGTCACAGTAAGTGATTGTGCATGGCGTATTTTTGTCCCAGCAATGGCAGTGTGTTCATCAGTATGTTTGCCGCCATCTTCCTCCGAATGTTTCCCATGAACTATAACAGACTTGGTTCTGAAAATATTATGCTTGTCACTAGCGCCATGGTCCTGAAAGGGGAACGTAGTACGAATACAGTTAGCACTTTAGGGGGCGAGATAGGGGATCTATAAAAAGCATCTAGAAGAAAATGGAGAGCTAAACAGCATTGTTTTAGTGGCATCCGACTTCTTCACCGTATAGGACCTCCGGGGTTTGAGCCTAGGAATCCAACCTCCTCCCCCACTTATCCCAGTTGAGTTGGACAAGGGGGAAGTATAGAGCTAAATGTGACAGACACCTATACTTAAGCCAAATGATACACACCAAACTAAGCCCAGAACCTGACCTGAACCCAAAATGACTAGGCTTTATCTTGTATACCTTCAACCCAAACATGACTAAATTGAAAATTAAAGGAGGCCGAAATAATAATTTGATAGGTTTGATATGTTTCAAATTAATTGGGAAAAAGAAAGAAAATGAGAAATATTACATGTGCAGGAACGGAAGGGCTTCGTAGTTGATGCTCCAAAGTTTTGGGGTCCCAAGGAATAGAGAACTCTTTGGCAACTTCTTGCATCACTTGGAGCTTCATTTCCATCGTAGGAGGCTTTGACTTTAAATTCTCTACAAACTAGCCACAAATAAGAGTTGGACAATCAGGTCAATATCCAAACTACAGCATGTTGCTGAAGTTATAAAATAACATATGTTGCGGTTTCTACACATATGATAGATTCATCAATTGAGTATACCTCTTTACTAACATACGGCTCTAGTATACCGCCATATTTGTCATGGAACTGACTCCTGAGATCACGCAGCTCAGGGAGGTCAGCAAATCTAGCTGTAGCGTACATCAATGAAGCTACAGCAATTTTGCATTCCTCAGGGCACTCTCTGGAGACAGTAATAGATTATGTCAAATCAGATGATAACGTTTGATTTGAACTAACGACACCCTAGCATGGGACATAATCCTTGAGAATCAAACTGTCTTTTTAATCTGTAAAGACATATATTCCTAATACATGTAATGTACCAATCTGAGAATATGGGATGTGTTTTCAATTGTTGAGAAGGGTAGAACACCGATGGTATTGAATGTCAGCGTCAAAGTCTCAACAGACAAAACAAAATGAGATAACAGTTGTGCCTGAGGAAGCGGTAGAGAAGATCTTGACTATAATAAAAAACCAATTTGACTCGGAAAAACCGAGCATCCATGGCTCATGATCGCAGTGCAATCATCTTAACTCCACAAAAAATGTACAGCTCGATTACAACTAGAGCGCATGCACATACTCAAGTTCACAGTTGATAAATCAATATGTACTGTAAGGACATCATGGCTTGTGCTGTGCTACTTAAATCTTTACAGGTGTACATACATTCGCTCATGCATTGTACGGAGATTTGCAGCAACACACTTGCAACATTCCTCCACATAGGCATAACAAGATGACAATTTCAGCTCGATGTATAACCCTTCGGCCTGTATAGAAAATAAACACATCAGGAAAAAAAAATCGTTCATGATGGAGTCACATATTGTAGGAGCATAATGCAGAAAACCTTGGCTACTACATATGGTACAATTGAAAATACCTAGTAGCCTATACATAGAGCATGAAATAAGATTGTTACTTTCATAAATACCATTTAGATGAACATACATGTACATGTTTGTCCCCTACATATCTTTATACACACTAATTCACACTGAACTAATATCATGTGAAAAATTGTAAGTTGTAACCACCATGGACCCGGACAACATGTAAGACTCAAGCAGGAGCTATAAGCCTATAAAACTCATCGTGATCATTGTTTGCTCTTGCAATAAAAACTATAATTGTTATATTATAGTTCCTCGAGCATGATACATTAAAATCCGAAGCCACATATGAGTAGATGATTTGATGAAATGAAAAAATAGAAAAAGAAGTTGTAGTTCATGGACTATCGGGGAATATTATAGGAACAAAATTCACAGAACCCTTTTGCCAAAAGCATTGCATAATGGAGACCCACTTGTAATTCACCCAAACCCTTGCAATGGCTTGTAACCAAACCAGAGAAATGAGAGAGAGACCATCACCATAATTTAAAATAAAACAAGAACAGAAAAAATATACCCTGCCATAGGCATTGCGATCGAGATTGCTCATCAAGAGATCGGCTATATCTTTCTTCAGAAACTTCTGCATTGCATTACGTTTCCTTTTAATCGCATCTAACCGAGTCTTCGTCCGACTTAGAGCCGATTTGCTGCATCACCAAGCAACAATTTAATCAGAAGAAGAAGAGGAAAAAGCAACCCAGAAACACAAAACACGGAATTAATGATTAAAACCGAAGCTAAACGCAATCATTCATCGATTAATGACAAACCCCTGCTGAACTTTTTTAAGGGGAAACAGAGAATCAAATAATCTTCATTTACCATTTGTTTTTGAAATTCTTGCGACCCAATATGCCGTCCAACATTTGTTCTCAGAAAGAGGTTTTTACCCTTTTTTATGAAAAAAACTCGGGTTGGATGATGCAGGGCAACCCAAAAACTATATCAAATCAAAATGAATGAGATAGGAAAGTATCCCAAAGTTTTACAAAACGTGCTGAAATTGGGGGCAAATTTTCGAATGAGCCCCAAATTGGTAATGAAAAAGATTGCAAGAATTAATAGGGAATATACAAGGAAAGGCAATAAAAACCCAGAAAGGGGATGATCCAAAAAAAAAAATAACAGAGAGATAAACTTAATTAGCAATGAGGAAATTGGAGGTGGAGGAGGATGGAGCTTAATATGGGAGGAGAGAGAAAACATAGACAGGGAGATTTGGGAATGAGAGGAATGGCATTGAAGTAGAGGTGAGGGTGAGTGAAGCAGAGCTTGATGTTGATTACAGAGGAGCGAGAAAGGGGAGGTGAGAGAGGGAAAAGCCACGTAGGAAGGTGACAAGTTGGTATGTAAAAGAACCCTTAAAAATAGGGGTACCGTACGAGAGAGAAGACGGTGGCAAATGCAAGGCCAACCGGGAAACATGGAGGTTAGTTGGTTCCCTTGTTTATACCCTCGTGGTGGTTTTAAAGGATAATCATATTCAAATTTCCAGGGTACTCTTTTTTGCTTATACTACTACTATTGAAGTGTTAGTACTAGTAATTATAATCAATTGTTGTTGTTGTTGATGGGACAAGTGATTTATGTAGGGCTATAACGAAATCGAATCAGTTGAATCAAAGTTCGACTCTGCTCGAGTTAAATTGAGCCTGAGCTGAATTTGAGCTTAGCAAAACTCTACTTGATTTAGACTCAATAGTTTATTTTTTAAAAAATACTTGTGTGGAGATTATAAAATTCTCAAAATTTTTCTCAAATTAAACTCTTATTTTTTTAATTTAATATAAAAGTATAAAATTTAACTTCAATTATAACTTTAAATTTAGAAAAAAATTAGCAAATAAAAAACTAAGCCAAGCCCGACTCGAGCTCAAAGATAAAATTCAAAGATTCAATGAATTTCGAACCGAGCTAAAATATGACCGAGCCAAGCTCCTCCTTTACAACCTTAAATCCATGTAAAACAATATAAATAGAATAATTGTTTTTTTTTGAGTAAATTCGGATAAAATAAGTTGAATAAAAGTAAGTTGAAAAAATATGACCTAATTTATTTTTTCTTAGTATAAGTAATTAAAACAGCACCATATCATCATACATCTCTATAAAAAAAATAAGATTAAAGTTTAAAGAAAAAGAGAGGACACAAATAGCTGTGATATTGACATGGAATGTCTTTGAGTATTCAATTATGTATGTTTCGTGTAGGTTGTAGCCAAATGGTCCCACTGTGACAATGTTGTATGATTAGGAATTCAACCAGAACAACACAACAGGGTCATTCCAAAACTCATAACTCTACACATATTTGGTTTATTGAAAATTCTATATGCATATCAAATCATCACCTAATTGATGGTCTAGTCAAGTGTAAGGGCTTACAACCAATCTGAGTGTTGCAAGTTGGCCAAAACTCATCGTTTTTATGCTTTTCATCCGGGGTTTAATTTTTTGGAAAGACAGATTTCTTATATTTCTGTAAAAGGAGTTATGGTATAGGCTTTATATCTGAGTTTGATATCTGGGATTACCTCTAAATAGAGGTCTAATTGAATAGTCTATATTTAACCTTCAAAAAAAGTGTAAGGGCTTATATACTGATAAAAAACTTGCTTGTAGAGAAAAAATAAACATATCGTAGGCATTTTTTTCCCTCTCGTTAGATTATTCATCCACTGAGTTATTCTAAAATAGGACTCAATAAGTATTCAAACTAACCATGTGAAAAAATACATTAAAAAATATAAGGCTTACATAGTTTATCGATTTGGGATTTAGTGTGGAGGTACAACGAGCTTTATTTTACCAATGAGATTCTCTCATATTGGTTAAGATTGAGGTCCCAAGAACATTAGGCGCCAGGTTTGATCTCCCTTCTCCTATTGTATTATTCTACCCTTTGTGACTCATTTGAAAAAAAAAAAAAAACAACAACAAGCATTATTTTTATTTTATTTTTAAAAAAAAGTATGTTGGGTTGAAGAACATAGCGAGTTGAATGAGCAAGATCTAATACTCATTGGGCTCAGTGTGGGCCCAATGTGGAAATCAAGGGTGGAAAACGATTTCTAAACCAAGTCAACTACTAACTAAACTACCAACTGTTCAGCTTTTTTTTTTAAAAAATAATCTTTTTTATTAGGGTTTCTTTAGCTTAAAAGGTAGTTGAGATTTCTAATAAATTTGGTTACAACCTGGAGTAGATGAACTTAGGGAAAGAAATAAAGGAATACATGACAGTTAGGTTTGAACAGCAGCTGGACGAATACAAACTTCTTTACCGTTAAAATCTTCCAACGGACGTTCTTCACATTCAGAATCTACACACTAAACCCCTCTATCCCTTTCTCTTAAACCCTAACTGCCATCCTCAAATCCCCACCATTGTCATACTTCTTCCAATCTTCCCAGCTCAGTAATTATATTGCTGTAAATAATGGTACGTTGACTCTTTACCCGCCCCCCCAAACAACAAAGCTGAAATCTTTAGCTCATGTTATTATACCATATTATTGAGAATTAGAGGTCGGTTTTGTTGTAGTGACTTTTGTCTTATGTAAACTAAAATTTAGGTTGATTTCTAGTTTTTATTCACTATTGACAATATTTATAATTAGAATTCGCCTTGTTGTTACAAAATTTATAGATCCGCCACTGAATGTGAATTGAATTATGCAGTCTGTGATCCCATTGATGGTTCGATCAGTAGTGAATTTGTTGTCGACGTTTATTGAAGATGCAAGGGGAGCAGTGACGACTCTGCTATACTACGGCGACCTCCTCCCCAGAATCCCAACTTGCAGAGATTAGTCCGACGTGATTTTCTTCATCGTGAAAATTATTTGTTCCATTTTGTCATCACCTTCTTGAGGTGCCTTTGGTAAGCCAATTCGACCCCCAAAATTCTCATCTTTTTTTTTTCATCAAAATTAAGATATTTTAATTAGCATTCCATTAATTACAAGGGACTATCATTATGTTAGTCAGATTTTCCATAGGATTTTTGTTTATAAAAAGTTCATAATTATAAAAAAAAATAATTATCTGTCCTACTGCTAATGTATTAATTAATATAGTTAAAATGCAGGCTTTAAAACGTATTAATTTTCATGTTTGATCGCCTCCTGCCTCCCATTGTTAAGGTTAATTATTTATAAACAGTTAAAATAAATGACTGCTTTATTTATAAACAGTTAAAATATTTTTAAAAGGTTAATTATCAAAACATATAATTTTTGTATGAGGTAGTTTTATATTTATCCTTTAACTGATGGTTATAGTTTTAAGTGAGATAGTTCACCAAACACAAAAAATAGTAAAAGATAATGTATTGACTTTTTGAAATTTCACAAAGAATTCGCATCAAAAAAAAAAATCACAAAGATTGTACTCAAATCAATTTGTCATCATTTAAAAAAATTACCGCATTGTAATTAATTTCATGTAATACAGTAAATTTTGCATGAGAATATCTCATAACAATAAGACGAGATAGCTATGAAATTATCTATTTTAGGGATAATTTTAGTTGACATTAAAGGCCTAACAAGGATAGTCATACTAAATTTCTGACTTATAGTCTAAGATCACAATCCACCTCAATCTGTTTTGCACAACTTACAAGAAAATTGTCTCTCCCAAGGTTCGAATCTTGATGGAGAGGATGAAAGTATAGAATACTTGTCACTAAACTCGACACTTAGTATGAAACTATCTATTTGTTCAAGGGAAGAAAAAAAGTTTGAAACTCGTATCATAAAAGCGGTTTTATGATAAATTATTGTGAGACGGTCTCATGTAAAAAATAACAAAAATTAAAAGAGTGTCACTTTAAAGTAGTAACAGCATTAATCAACAACGAGGAAAAAAAAAAAAAAAGAATCGAGAAGATTAAGATGATACAAGAGAAGGTTGAGTTATAAGAATTAAAGGCTCATATATATTGTATTATTGACTGAAACGAGATAGCTTGCAAGATGAAATGGGAATCCCAACTGGCGGTGAAAATCGGATGCCCCTTCTGACATGACTTGACTCCAAGAACAAGTAGTTTCTCAATTTCACATTTATCCCTCTTCCATATTTTTCCAGGTACTCTATATATAACCTTTTGTTTTATAGAACTATATATAACTTCTACTTATACAAAATTCAATTTATCCAAATATATATATTATGTATTTTTTTATTTATATATAATTTTATCGAAATTTGAATAATTATGATAATTAATCTGTTAAAGTTTCGGATAAAAATAAAATAAATTAGGAGTTTATGATAATAAAACCTACAAAATCACAAATTACCTTCTCCTTTTAATAAGTAGAACGCATCAGATTATCACAAAGAATTAGTGGTTATGTTGTTCAAAAAATAAAATGATGAATGAAATCAGTAGGTATATATATATATATATAGATGGAATCTAATTCTTGATATCACTTATTTGTTTCACCCACAAATAATAACATTTTATTCCAATGGTATATATGATTTTTATATAAATCAATCGGATGAAAATTAAAGATTTACTCAATATACCTAAATAAAAAAAATAAAAACTAACTAGACGTTCGTTAAATATATAATAACATGCTAACTAATTATATTAGTTTTACATAAAGTTGATGAGCTCATATATTACTTTAATATTATATCGAAAGTGTGCTGACTTATCATAATAGTTTAACTTATTTTAATATGTTATCTCAAACTCGTATTTTTGAGTTGTGATATTGAATACATTAGTGTTTGAATTTAATTTCAGTTGATGAAGTCAAAATTATTACTTTGGAAGAATATTTATATTGGGAATGATGCGAATTTTGACGCAGATGATCAACTTTACGACTATAGAGATAGAGATGCTCAAAATCCATGGACATGGAGAAAAAGTTATGTGTTGCGGTTGTTCTCAACTCGACCCAAGAGCATCTTATCTTGCACTAATATGAATGGTGCAAGTTGTATCTTTGATCCAAGATGGAATTGGTTTTGGTCTTGGGAGTCTTGTATGCTTCGTACCATTGGGATGTTTTTATATACTCAATATAAGAAATACTAATTTACCTTTCTCTCCCTCGTTACTATGTTTTCCTCATTTATTACTATGTTTCGAAATTTAATTTAATTATGCAAAATTAACATAAAATGTATAATCTACTGAATAATATTTAATAGGAGAGCAAAGATACGGAAAGAATTTTTAGTCATGCTAAAATATAGAGAAGAATTTTTAATTTAATCGTATAGCAAAGATAAGCTTGCGGTGTACCTCTTGGAGATGTATAGTGCAAGTTGACCACAAAAGCTTTTTCCCAGTCCAAGTGTAAGTGTGTGCATGCCATTTTTGTTCAACAATTCACGTTCAAGTGGTGCTTCTATTAAAGGGTGAATTTATATTCTATACAATCGAATGTTCAATTTTTAAAATAACAGCAAAAAATTATTTTAAATGAGATTTTTTTCCCCTAAGAAAAGGTCAAGCAATTAGTATATGTAAAAATAGGGGTGTATTCAAGTTGAGCCGAATTCGAATCCGCAAGGTTCGGAGCTCAACTTGTAAGTGTCGTTTGTAACTCAAGCCTAAGCTCGGCTCATCCAAAGTTTGAGCGTGAGCTCGACTCGTCTTTGGCTCGTTAGTTCACCATGTTTATTTTAAATTTATATTTTTATGTTTAAAGTCACACTTTATATATTTAATACAAAAACATAAACTTAATCTTAAGGAAGGCTCCTTTTTCTACACACACTTAAAAAATAGTATTCACACTCGTTTAGGCTCATTTGCTCGCCCCGTTTGGCTTCTTTGTTAAGCTCGTTTACTTGTTCGTTCGTTATGCTTGTTTGTAATTGACTCATGTAAGTTCGTGGAGCTTACAAGCTCCGAAATTGCGAGCTTAAACTCGGCTCGGATAACTATCTCAACTCAGCTCGACTTGGCGAGACTTTATGCGAGCCAACTCGATTCATATACACCCCGCAACCCAAGAAGTTGGCTTTGCCAACACAATATTAGGGCCATCCCCTTCATTCTATGCGGACCCCAACCGGTGCTGGCTTTTGGGAAGCCCATTCCCACCACGCTCCCGGCCCGGCTGGCCTGTCATTTTTAATAGTGGGAATTCTCTCGTTCCCTGGTCAAAGACTTAGTTGGATGCGGGATCTACTCCACGAGACGCGGTAGATGATATTATCACGACCTCTCCGGACGGGCTCAATTCAAGTCAATTTAAGGTATTTTCTTTTGTAGATGTGTATTAAAATTATTAAAGTTTGTGTTTATCATCTATTTTCTTACCTTTTTTTACCGAATACTATTACCATTTTCAATTATTGGAAAAAACAAATTCCATCAAAAAAATTATTGAAAAAAGTAACCAAAGTAGACATGCCTTTTTTACTTGTCGATATGCCAAAGTGCAGGTCACGTGCTTAGCACATGAGAAAAGCTTAGTGGGTGGGTACATAGGGGGAACCTCAGCTCTCTCTGAAAGGTCCCCAAAGGAGAGTTGGTGGCGTGTTTCGTTGAGTTGCGTTTCTGATTCTCCCCCGTATCTCTCTCTCTCTCTCTCTCTCTCCAATCCAAGAGAACCAGATCAAACCCTAACCCTAGTCGACACCAACCATGTCCTCCAAGGCAGGTGGAAAGGCTAAGCCCTTGAAGCAACCCAAGAAGGACGCCAAGGAATACGATGAGGTATCTCTCCTTCAATTTTTAGTCATTTCTCTATTGTCTTCCATCCGGATCTGAAATTCTTAGCTCCTCTTGTTCTGGAATCTTATTGATTCATTTTTTTAGTGTTATCTATGGAATCGTTGTGAAATCGATTTCTTGGTTGTTGATTTGTGAATAGGATTTCATCGGGAGCAATTTTTGTGTTCCATTTCGGGGTTGATGTTTTGCCTTGAATTATTTTTATGTAAATTTGTGGAGAACCTTTTGATTGATGTCTGAGACGTTGCTTCCTAAGAAAAAAAGCAAAGAAAGAATTTTAGATTGTTCTTTCTGTGTTTCACATATGCTGTCTGTGTTAATTTGAAGTTGTTAGCATAATTAGTTTTTTCCAACCCCCCTTCCCAAATGTTTTTGTGTATTCATTGAAGGCAATACCTTCTATCCATGTTCATGTGATTGTCTAGGATGTGTTTGCAACTCTGCGTCAGGCTAAAACCGGATTGCCCAATTCTTTGGCCTATTGGCAATCAAGGATGGTGCTTGGAAACCTTATTGGCAATCGAGGATCTCGTTTGTGAAGTATGGTGCTGTGTAATGTTATTGAAACCACCTATTGACATTTTGCTTGATAGCATGAAGACTTCATTGTAGTCCTGCCTGCTTTAACTTCCCTGTAAAGACTATCATAGAAAGTTGTGCCTGTAAAGAATTGAAGATGATGTTAATTTACACGAGACCCCCCGCCCCCTAAAAAAGAGTATCTCTCATGAATCAGTTACTCATAGGATGGTCGTATTCCCTTGCTAAAAGACATCTTTCTTCTTTCCTGATCATTTATGCTTGTGGGTTCTGCTTGCTGCTGCAGATCGACAAGGCAAATCTCCAAAAGAAGAAGGACGAGGAAAAGGTGAGTGTCTTTGGGCATTCTGTGCTGGTCTTTTCTTTCTTGTACCTAAGATAGTGTTCTGAGTTGGTCTTCATTTTATGTGCAGATGCTCAAAGAGCTTAAGGCAAAGGCACAACAGAAAGGACAATTTGGAGGCTCAGGGCTGAAGAAGAGTGGTAAGAAATGAGGACGCACCTCAGAAACAAGGCTAGAATCCCAGGGTGGCATCTCTTAATTGCGTGGTTTGTGGGATTTTATGTATTATCGAATTATATTTAGTAGTTCTGATGTTGATGGCATTATGATGTGTGTTTGGCTTATGGCTACGGAAGTTGCTGTTTAAGCTCTTGATGTAAGACCAAATAAGCTTGAAACAAAAATGAATGTTTTATTACGGATCTACAATACCAGCATCATACTGATTTACTCTTTCATGCAAATGATGTCCCATCTCGGCTTGTGATGGTGCCGTGCTAGTTGCAATGTCCCCTTTCTTTATTAGGAAGTGCTGCCATGCTCGCATTTACATTTGTCTGAGTGTCTGAGACAAGTGTGTTTTTAGTCAATTTGGTATTTTTGGTAGCTCTAGTAGCTTCAGGGAGCATTTAACCCAACCGTGAAGAGACTTCATCTTCATGCCTTCAATTACAACTTTCTAAGGATGCTCTCTTGTACACCTCCTGCACTGCACCCTTCCTCTACTGCATTCCATGGGAGCTTAAGATTGCTGGCTGATGCATATGCGTTTTGTGTCAGCTGACACTCATCAGGAAATTTGTCGAGAAAGTAGTTACAATTGTAAATTAATCTATAATTACTACATCTATTTAATTCTATGAATTTTCTTGGTTTTTATTGTTTAATAAGAATGGTAGATACTTGAAAGCTCTCCTAGTTGATTAGTTGGGCACAAAATTTTGAGAGTTCTCATTCAATGTTTTTGGGGTTCTTCCTGCTACAAGGCCCATACCGTTTGGGCACAAAATTTTGAGAGCTATCATTCAATGTTCGGGGTTCCAGGACCATACCGTCTCATAATCTGCAGGTTCTGCTAAAATATAATTTGAGAGCTATATTGAGAGTTGAGAAACATTAAAATGTGAGACTCCTCAAGAATTTATAGCGGATGAGGCTCTTATCAAGCAAGCTGAACAAATGCGAGGTAGCCTAAAGGAAATACATTGATCACATAATTATTTCTACAACTACTCAGGTATTACTAACTAATAAAGCAATACTTTGGAAACAAACACAAGGATACAATACCACACTAGATATAATACTGGAAAGCCCGGAAATCAACTAATTGAAAGTACTACAAAATTACGCTGCCCAAAAACTCTGGTGCTAGAGCGGAACACTCTGGTGCGAGAGCAGAACCTCACCTAAAGTGTTCGCACACACTAACTGAATAAAACCTCCACCTCAGGCTTCACTCCGTAGGATCTCTTCAACCGACATGGTGCAACAGGTGGAAGAGCACCACTTATAGTGCATGCTGACAAATAATGACTTAGATTCCATCTAGCAATACCTTTATCATTGCTGCTTCTCAGGGTTGTCTTCCTCCTGCTTTTCAGGATCTTCTTCTTCGTCCTCTTTCTTCTCTTCTTCTTCCTCATCTTCCTCAGGTGGATCAGCTGGTAATGGAGGTGGTAATGGTGTTTTCATTGGGCTGAACTGAGGAAATATGTCTGGTCTTCTCCCAGGCTTTGGCCTCTCCCATTCCTGCCAAACAGAAACATTGTAAAATAGATTAAGACATTGTTCTTTACCTTTCCATACTAACCAAGTATGGATATAAGAGAAGACCTCCATTCTATCAAGCATCGATCGGCAACTGATATTTCACCAGCTAATGCAACAGTTTGGAGAGCAGAAGAGAATTTGGGAACAGAAGGCCGAGCAAGAAGTAGAATTAGCATCCACAATTTGTTTGCAATACCCAAACCATGCTCATACTTTTCAATACCCGTCAGACTAAATCTAAACAGAAAAATACACTTTGAAACAAAGTCCTTGATTAGCCTAAAAATGCAAGTAAATCTGTAAATCACTCATTTTAGTACACTCTGATAACAGTCTTAATATGTAAGTCCTACCTGTGAAAAGGCCACATCCTTCTATTAACAGGAAGCAGCCTCCCCTCCCCAACTAAAAATGAACTCCATATCTCCTCTTATCCCCTGAACATCTGCTCTCCTTCTCTCATCATCCTCTCCTGATACAATAACCTAACCAAAAAATATCACAAAATCCTAACTGTGCCCTTTATTTTTTTGTTTGGGGGGCATTTGAGGTTAAATGAGTAAGCAGATAAGAGATAAAAACTAATGAAATCAACCGCTACATCTAGAATAATTTTAGGTTTTTGAAATAAAGTCACATGCAGTCTCCATATCACATCTCCAATTACCTAGAGTTCCTCCTACAATGCCAAGGTTGCTCCTACTGCAGTTTCAACTTTCTTCACTTAACACATACCATCACCCCTAATGATTCCCATCCAACTTGACCAATTTGTTCTTCATCCCCTCCAAAATTACAGCCTTAATGATGACAGCTACCAATTAACCAG
Source organism: Talinum fruticosum (assembly GCA_021018815.1). Classification (NCBI taxonomy): domain Eukaryota; kingdom Viridiplantae; phylum Streptophyta; class Magnoliopsida; order Caryophyllales; family Talinaceae; genus Talinum; species Talinum fruticosum. The sequence goes on along the minus strand of JAITYX010000002.1, from coordinate 10,760,080 downwards.
AATCATCTCCTAAAAAGTTCGACTTAGTCAAAATAAACACTGAAATTCCAAAAGGTATATCTTCAAATATTGCAATATATATATTAAATTTCTGGCACATCCTTGCTAGATGAATGTACGAAGATGTACACTAAAGAAACCAGGGATTGGTTGATACTTCACATAAGAGTGCATTCAATCTTTGTCTCTCCTATGAATCTTTTTAATGTACAATTTGTTCTCCTCAATCCCAGCCGCATAAAGCATTCATGTCTCCATCTTGATCAGCATAATCTATTCTAGGTTTAGACATCGATGCATCTAAGAAAAGAACGCCAGGTCTCATTACTGATACGATCAGAAACTCCTTTCTCCTTCTCATTTAGAAAAATTCTGCTTGTCCACAGCAATGAAGAGAGCAATGGTGTTCCTCGATGGTTTTCTAGATCCCATAGAACCAAGATCCTCCATGCATCAGTAGTAGCATTGTTATGTAGAATTTTCATTATACCCAAATATATGTCTCAGATATATAACATTTACGAGTCTTTGACACAGGCATAGCACTTGAGACACTCCACGGCTAAAAATCAACAGAATTACTGGCAAACCCACTAAACATCAAAGAGTGGCCCATGATCACGAATCCTAGAGAGTATACTGCCTTCAAAAGATCATTTGAAACATTGAGAAGCCACAAATCAAGCTTCAGTCTGAAATGAAAACCTAGAAAAAGGTACACTTTCAGCTTACCAAGTAAAACCATACCAATGTTTAAAAAAGTCAAACAGCATAATCAAAAGCCAATACACTATAAACCATTGAACCACTTTAGTTGCACTCAGAGCCCTCTTTTCCTTTCCTTTTTTTTTTTTTTTTGTTTGTGGGGGGAGGGGGGTTAGTCAGTATACGGTGTATAGCCTCATCCCACATTCCATCGCAATTTGCAAAGGGGCATCATTTTGCTTATTCCACAAAATAACTTCATTACAGTGAGACATTTTCCTTACTCCTCAACAATCCGAAGCTAAAAAAAGTTGAAAAGATATCAGCCTAATTATTATAGAGAAGAAATAATAATTATTCACATAATAAACGAGTAGACCTCTATAGAAATGGAAAATTGCAAAGAAATCGAGCATAGTTTAGCGTATCTGGACTCAACACCAAAAATTTCGAAACAAATCAAGTTCGAAATTGGTGCTGAGAGAGAAGAGGAGAGACGTACGATTGGGAAATCAAGAGGAGAGCGGCGAGTCATCTTCTCCTCTTCGGGAGCCATACGAACCACATGAGAGCGGCGGCCACCGCCAAATCGCATCGCCGGAATCCACCCCCTTGAAAGGAACGGCAGCGAAGAAGATGAAGAAGAGGAAGAACAGGTCGACGCCGTCGGTGACGAGTGAACCGAAGAGACGACGGCGGCGGAGGCGGTGGCTGACAGAGACAGCGACGCCATTGTCATCCCGCCTTCTATCTCTCTCTCTCTCTCTCTCCCCGCAAAGGTAATGTGGATTTGGTGTGTGAGGAGAGTGGCGAGGTTTTTTCTCCTTTTATTTTCTCTGGTTTTGGTTTTATTAGTAGCAGCCAGTAAAGAGGAGGAGGAGGTAGGCAAGGGAAAAGGGATGACGCCTCGAACTTGCTTTGCTTTTTCCCCTTTTTTAAATTACTCTTTTTTGTTTGGAAAAAAATATACTATTGGTTGATTTTTGGTGGACGAAAAAGTCGAAAACCGACTCTCCCATCTGGATCTGGATCTGGGTTTGATGGGTCGGACAAAAATTTGTGGCTTCAACTTCCATTTATTTTTGTTCATGGGCTGACCTTCTAGCCCAGATCGGCCCTACATTCTCTCTCTTCACACCTTTTTTTAACAAAAAAAGTATTGCATCTATGTCGAGAAATTATACTTACACTGTGAGAGTTGCATTACATTACATTACACCCTTTATTTTCTATTTTAATATTATCGCATCATGTTAATGTTATTTTCTATTTTAATATTATCGCATCATGTTAATGTTTAGTTTCTACGTTAATGTTAACACATTGTGTTAATGTTTAGTTTCTACTTTAATGTTATCACATCATGATAATGTTGAATTAACATAGTTTTTTCGGTGTCAATGGAAGAATCCCAAAATCCAAAACACATATAACAATGAAGCTCTAAAATTGAAAACTCGGGCATACGAGAAAAGATGGAATGTATCATATTAGAAAGGATAGCTTCTGTATTAGTACGAAAGAAATTGAGAGAGAGAGAGAGAGATAGAGGGTAGTCTTCAGACAGACTAATATTTTTTCACTGATGATCTGAAAAAGAGCAATACATCAGCTATTTATAGTTGAGAGTACAAGTGAGCTCCTAATGAGCAACTTGTTTGAAAATACCTTTTGCCCCCTACTTAATTATTCTAGCTTATCATATTATATTTATATGGTCTCCAAGTTAAACTCCAATTTGGCACTAACATAAAACCCCCATTAATCTCCTTTTGGGATCATAATCATAACAGACAGGAATATATAGCTGAAGCAAATTTGTTGCCACCCATCTCAAATACAACTGGAGTTGGTGCAACTTAGCTGCATGTTATGCCGTCCATTTTTCTTCTCTTCTTTTTCTTCTTCTGGGGTGGGGCGGGGTGCCGGGGAGGGGGTTACAAAGGAAAAAGCAAGAAAAACATAGCCTGTGAAGAGAATCAGCATGAGAATTCAGACGACCAAGGGGCACTGCTGTTGATTGCACTGAATGTACACCAGGCACAAGGCACCTCCTGAACTTTGATCTGCCATCAGCTTAGGTCTAGCTTCTGATTGATCTCTCCCCTTTTCAAGAGTCTTCAGCCGTGCCATTGTGGTAATCATCACCTGCAACACCCGGGGATCCATTTGATAACCGATTCATTGGCGTGGAAGAATTTGAATAAGGGGAATACGTAGAAACAGGGCTGCCACGGGAGTACCGGTTCTGTGTGGCTGCGCTGCTTCTTGTTACTTTCAAGCGCGCCTTTCTACCCTGTTGGATTAAAAGAAAGTCTCTCAATGTGAAGCAAAGGTGCATAAATAGGCACAAACAAAATTCATAATACCACACCAGAATCTCCTTTTTTTTGTTTTGGGGGGTTGATTGGCAGGGGGTTCTAGTAAAAGAGATACGGTTGTCCAAGATTAACAAATACTGTGCTGGCCACCTTCCCTCCCCACCCCACCGGGGGGATTGTGCTTTATTATTCTGCATAGTGTGAGGAACACCTGATAGGCCCCAAAAAGGGAGACCTACAATTGAATGCAAAACTTTTTATAGTTCACCTAATGGTCCTTCCCTACAGAAAATGAAGCACAAGACCAAATATACAAGACCAAGTACATTGATTTCTCCTAATATAGAAGGGCTAATCCAGAGCAGTCCACCTAGTGCACACAAGCCGAAACAGGTTCACTTGGACCTGCTCAGAGTACCAGACATATTCACAGGGTTGCCAGGCTAATCCCAAGTATTCAATTTTAGCCTTGTAGAAAGCTTATAGGTATGTCCCAGGCTTTCCAAACTGGGCCTGTTCACAAGCCAATTTTGTGAGCGAAGCTGAAGCAAGCAAGAACCACAAAACCAATACAGCTTGTATGACTAGGAGGGCCGGGTTGAACAATGGGACAGCCAACCAGCTTCAGCTTAGGGCTTGGCTGAGCCAGCCTTACATTTGGCAACCAACAACTAGCTTTTTTTGTTTGCATTTTATTAGCTTTTCAATTTTGGAATACCTTTCCCATGCATTTTTCCAAATGAGGGGCAAATCTCCCAGCAGCAATTGACCTTCCACAGTTCATGCACTCAAAAATTTCATTGGCCACTGTTGGATGAGTTTGTCCAAACATGTCAACAGTGTACTTGCCATTGGTTTCGCTGCTGTTACTTGAATCAGCAAGCATCGCCCTGGCCTGCGCTGAAAGCTTTAATTCTTCTTCCTCTTGTTCCAAGTTCCGATCAAGCCCAAGCCTTGCTATCCGGTGACATTCTGATGCCACATCAACAATGATGGAATCCAACAGGTCTCCAAAAATTTGTGATGAGAGCTGCAGGCATGCAACACAAGTTCAACAACTGCTACTTAGTTTACACAGAAATCAGAATATGTGAAAAGGGAAGCTTAGCTACGACTCAAGCTCCTAGAAAGCAAGTTATGGTCAAAAGGTTAATGAACCACTTACAATAAACAAGCATTCTGCCAGGATAATGCATACTAGAATAATGTTCCTATTGAAAATAAAAAATATGGATTACTTAAACTCCCTAATCACAAAAGATCGACATCAATCTCAGGTTACCTACCAAGAGGCTCATGTTCTAAACACTAGAAGTAAATGGTTCATACAAGTCATAACAATTACAACCTTCTTGATGGATTTGATGTATACCAATGCAGCTGAGCAATGTATATGGATTACTAACAATTATTTCAAGGCCATATACAGCACATTGCCTTAGAAGGGGTTACATTGAGAGGTGGCAAAAAGTACCTACCTGAGACTGAGAAGCACCATCTTCGTTTACTGACATTGTTATCCACCTGCATGTAATAGGCAACCAGATTCAGTTCTAAATTGGTCAAAGTTAATAAATCCAAGACCAAACTGTATGGAACAAAGAAACAGAACATGCTAGCCGATATCTTTTAAATTTAAAACAAACCACCAAGTGTTGCAAAGGCGTAGTGTATGAATTGAAAAACATAACATTTTCTTCATCATGAAGCATAGAGTTGACAATCACCAGCTCGCTTGCACCATATATGACATATTAGCATCAACAATTTAACTTCTTGGTCGGTTTTCTATTCTCCTCCAAATCAAAACAAGTGGAAAACAAAAATAGACAAGACCCTTCAGTCAATATTTCTGCCTTCTTAACTTCTGAAGCAACTCAACTTCTTGGTTCAGAATAAAGCAATACACAGAGAAATATAATCAACATTTCAGAAGGCATTCAGGGATTGGTTATAGCTTATAAAATTACAGGATATAATCATCTGACAACCAATATCAACTTGAGAAGCGAACAATTCTACAGCATCAAACATAAACCAAGTGAGTTCAGCGTACATTGGACAACAAAACAGATTAAACAAAGAAACGCACTACTCAGACAATTAGGGTAATCAAATCAAAGCAAAGCTAAAAAGGGGTCCGGGTTACGTTGCCAACCCAAATAGACACCACAGCATGCCCAGGGGAGGGGGCGGAGAGGGGGACTCCTGAAATGAAAAGAAAGAAAGAAGCAAATTGGGATATGGGGATCACAAAGGAGAGAGAAAATCACTCGAATTCCGAATCGATTAAAAATGAAACAATCAAGAAACTTAGAAAATTCCAATCGCCCATTCTGGGCAGAAAGCGACGAAGCTACTCAACCCCCCGCGGACCTTCACCTTTTCTAAAGAATTTAGAAAGAGAGGGGAATTGAAAGAAAGGAAGTACCTTGAGACTGAATCGAATGAAGTGACGATGGATACCCAGATATGGAGAGATAGAGAGAGTTGGGATCACAGCGAAAAAGGAGAGAGAAAGGGTACCACACCCCGGAGACGAAGAGGGTAGCAATCAACGGAAAGTCAGCTAAGGTATGGATGTGATGAAGGTAAGGGAAGTAAAGTTGGTGCTTTTAGCAGTATGCCTTCGAGATTGAGCCCCAATGCTCTTTTGGGTTCAATATATATTTAAACTTATATTTTTAATGAGCATTAGTAAGTTAAGGTCAGAGCGCTTATAGCGAGCCACCAAGAATATATCCAAAAGGGTGGCATAATTGTGAGATTATGAAAGAATTAAAAGTATAATAAATCTTAATATACTTTTGGTATCATACAATTTTTTAAACTTATATACGAAATAATATGTCTTAAAGCCTACTTAAATGTATTTAGCATCTGCACTTAGTTCTACAAACCAAATCAGAAGAATAAAGAGAAACTTACTTCATATTTGAACATTTGATCCAACCAACAAACATGTCAAGTTGTCTTCTCATTCCATCATATATTCCATTCATAAGACTCGAATCGAAAACCTCAATTAAGACGAGCAAATGTCGAGCGATAGAATGTTCTCTCCCCTACACATCAATGTTATGTTGTTGAAATAGAACCTTTTCGCTCAACAAACCTCTCCACCCCAAAGGTCAAGTTTAAAAAAATTATCTAATAGCAATTTTTAACTGCAGTCAACTATTAATCCATTGATATGTATTTACCGCATAATTTTGCTGTTTTCACTTGGTTTCTCATATGACTACACTTCTGCAAGCAAAAATTTCATTAAAAAACCTGCCGGAAACCTGCCATTGCATCTAATAAGAAGAATGTTTTCTAAAAATCCAGTGCCGTGAAACATTTCAAATGCATGTAAATGATGTAATTAGACAGTTTGCTCTTCTTTATTTTATTTTATTTTTTTGAGTAAATTGTCCACGATACAGGGAGTTGTCAATGCGTTAGCGGATTACAGTCCTTTCAGTGACATACATATATGATCATCAATTTTCCGAAGCTGACAGAAAATTGATATCACTATACAGTTTTGGCACCCTTAGATTACAGCTCCCATCAGTGCCCCAATGAATATGGTCTTCACTTTTCCAAAGATGAGCACCAAACATTAGCTTAACCTGAAACAATCTATTATGAAACAAGCAGAGAGCATGAGATGAAGCCACACTCTAAAACATATTCGTTAAAATCAGAATTGCCGTCAGCAGAAAGCCACCTAACAGGCCAGAGGTTGAAGCCATGCAAGATCACAACCTAAGAAACGCTTCAACACATTACTAAGAGTGCTAGCATCTTCGGCTTACACCTCCCGTTCATCAATAAAAGCAGAAGCAATGCTCCCACCATGAGAAAAAGAATGCTCAGCACAAGTTCACACAACCTTTCAGAAATTACCATGAATCAGCAGAACTGAACAAACTAGTATACCCTGAATCTGCACCAGAGTAAAAAGGGATGGAGGAATTCGGGCAACACAGAAGGGACACAGAACTATTGCTTTCCGGGGAAGCAGGCATGCATCTCAATTATGAACGTACTTTGTCAGAGAGACAAATTCAAGCAGAAGCCATGCTTTCCAACAGAACAGAAACTTCTGAATCACAAAAGCCACTGGTATAGGCAAACGTTATATGGTACTCTCATCATTCTCAGAAGTCATAATAAACACATAAGGCAAACGTTATATGGTACTCTCATCATTCTCAGAAGTCACAATAAACACATAAGACAAACGAACCCCGCCATTCTCAGAAGTCAGAATAAACACAAACCATATACGAACCTCCCCCTCAGTAGGGGCAGACTATGTTAGATGCATGCTATCTTAACCTTGAATTGCAAACAATTGGTTTCCATTTGGACCCTAGGTATGATAAAAGCATTGATCATGTAGGCACCTAGTACTCCACAACATAGGAGCTGAGGACAGGTAGCGAGGTATTACACTCAGAAATCAAGGCAATTTGTCATTAGCATAGAGCTGCTTGACATCATATGCATCTGACAATGGAAGAGCATCCTTAGCAAAGGCTTAAGAAACATAGGTAAAGCAACTCTGATTCTCTCATTTCTACAAAATCGCAATCTTCCAAGGCTCCAACAGAAGGCGTATACTATACATCAATTTTCTTCAGTCACAACTAAAGAGAAGCAGAGAGAAAGCTGCCCAAAGGAAATCATAAACTGTAGATGAAATTAGGTAACTAACAACAGCTAAACTCACAAACAGGCTTCATTTTCTTTGTATGCCACATAAATGTCATTAGAAAAAGAGTCCAATTTATTCAACCATTTCTCTATATATTATCAAGTTGAAAAGTTTAGGTTCACAACAAAGTCACAACAGTTACAATGACATCAATTAACTACATCATAAACTCATGGCTCAAAAGACCATATCTTTGCAATAAGATCAAGGAGAGCAAGATATCAGCTCCTAGTTCATAACTCCCAATTTCTCATTCTCTCAGTAAAGTCAAAAGGCAATACCTCCACCATTCCTTCAAACTTCAACCACCCTGTTATCATTGATGCTCAATCCCGCCATTGCATCACTCAACGCGGAACTCGCCTTGGCCAACACGATAGGGTCATTGTAGTTCCTCACAGCCTCCACAATGGCCCAAACCCGCTTATATGGGTCGGGCCCATCGAACACCTCTGGCCCGATAAACACCCCATCACAGCCCAGCTGCATCATCAGCGCAACGTCAGCGGGTGTAGCGATCCCACCGGAGGCGAAGTGGACCACCGGAAGCCGGCCCATTTGCTTGGTTTGAGCCACTAGATCATAGGGTGCCCCAATTTTCTTGGCAAATGTGAATACTTCATCATCATCCATGTTGTTCAAGATCCTGATGTGCCCCATAATTTTACGGACATTCCCTACAGTTTGCGCAATGTCACCCGACCCGGAAATGTCCCCTTGGGTCCGAATCATGGCAGCGCCTTCTCGGATCCTCCTAAGGGCCTCTCCCAAATCCCGAGCTCCACAAACAAAGGGTACCCGGAAATTGTGTTTGTTGATGAAATTATCCTCGTCGGCGATAGAGAGAACCTCGCTTTCGTCGACGTAATCGGATCCGATTGATTCGAGGATCTGGGCCTCGACAAAGTGCCCAACACGGGCTTTTGCGATGATGGGTATAGAAACAGCCCGTTTGATCTCCTTGATGAGCGAAGGGTCCGCCATCCGCCCGATTCCACGGCAGTTTCCGGCGATGGTGAGGCAGCATGCGCCGGCAGATTCAGCGATCTTGGCTTGCTGAGGGTCAGAAACTTCGAAGATTACGCCGCCGCGGAGCACCTGAGCCAAACCCACCTTGATCGAGAAGGAGTTCTGAGTAGGGTTCTTGTTAGAATTGTCGGTGGTGACAATATTGCCATCGTAGAGCACCACTGCGCCTCCGTCGTCCGCCATTTACGCCCTTGCCCACAAAGTGCTTGTGAAAATGTCACACAGAGACTGACAAAGAATACAGAATGATCGATGGTCCAGACGGCGAGATTTCGGGACAAAAGTGTCGGGATTTTAAAGAATAGGGGCGGAGAAAATGATGCTTTTCAGGAGAAGAATGTGGTGAGATAGTGGAGAAGGTGAAAGGCTAAGCTGGAATTTTCCAGAAAATTCTACGTCGGTGTTAGCTCAGTCTGCTGGGTTGTCAGAGAGAGAGAGAAGAAGCTTCCGGTTTTGGGAAGATGACGACAAACATGGAATCGGCTCTTTATTTCGGGCTCAAGGCTTTTCTTGGACCAAAGAATTGGTCATAAAAAGCCCAAGTAAACCCAAGTAAAACTACTTTGTCTCAATAGCCCACGTTATTAATAAATTTTCGGGAAGCCCTTACCCATTATTAGAAACCTCACCCCCACCTTCCCCCAATTTCTTTTTTGATTCTATATTAATAGTATATGACAAATATACTTGCATAAGAATTAAGTGATATTTTTTATTATTTGAAAATATTCAATAATTTTTGACAATATACTTTGCAAGGCTATGACACAATATGACTTACATAAAAAACAAACGTAAATAGTATATATATTAGAAACGATTAACGAAAAAGTGTAAAAACAGTAGAAACGAACATAAATAACATAAAATTAAGATTCTGAATGTTATTTTCATAAATACGTGTCCCATGTTACTGAAGTAGGAGCAAATGGATAAATCTCAATGGAGGATGATTCAGTGTTAGTATTTGCATAATGCCATGGTATACATTTAATGAAAGTATCGTAATGAGGAATATGTCTTTGCTCGGTGACGGATAAAATAATAAAGGAAAATGACGATATGTGATAATATACATGGAATCATAAGTTCATCTAGTATCATGGCTCACATACCATGACGGTTTATATTTTACGAGTTCTCGAGGGTTCGGAGTTAGGAATATAGGTTAAAGAAACTCATAAGTTAGTTAAGGATTTCACATAAAATGCAATAACTGAATAAAACAATGTGAGCAAAAAATCACTAACTAAACTAATCACAAAATTAATTCAAAAGATAACTCATAAGTTAGAGGAGCAAGACTCCCCAGACTATACCACTAACTAATTCATCAGAAAAAAGAATATATATGTATATTACAGTACCTAAAATATTTACAACTTTATTAAATTTACGGTAACAACGAGTTAAATCAATAATATATTATTGAGATATTAACATTTACCTCATTCGAAGTATTTGAAAATTATTTTTACACCCTCCATGTATTGGTATGTATTTTTACCCACCCTAACCGGAGTAATTAATATTTGAGTTATACGAGTGACCATTGTAAATACCTCGAGAGAAGTAAATGTTAATATGTCATATATTATTTATCAACTCTAAAAAATTGTAAATATCAAATTAAATAAGATTTAAATTTCTTTAAACCTCTCCCCCCAAAACCCCAACAAAAAAAAAAAAAAAGGTACACACTCTCTCAAATAATGGGCTGGACTAATTTTCTTGGCAATATATATATATATGAACGATCCAAAAAAAAAGGGATCCAATCCAAGATTAAGGAACGGGAGAGCATTAATGATTTTTGAAGGGTGCTCTTTTCTTAAAGAAGTAATATTAAATTGGTCAAGTTTGGATATTTGGGAAAAAAAAAAAAAGGGTCAAAGGTGTCAAGGCCCATAATTAATAATTTCGGCGAAAAAAACAGAGGTCCATAATTCGTGGATAATTATTATCCAGCGGGCGGTGATTTGCTTGATTTTTAATTAAACAAAAGACCAAACGAGGCCCTAAAATGGACATGTCCCAACCACGTGCAACGGTCCACGCCATCCAAATTCAAACACTGCGGGCCCCAAACTATTCTCAATCTCAACCATGTCTCTCTCTCTCTTCCCTCCAATCAAACCCTTCACATGTGCGCCATTGCTCCCGCACGTGCCACCTACTTCAAATTTTTTTGAATTCACTTCGGCACTCCAAATCCAAGCATTTCCTGGGAGAAAGAGAGAGAGAGAGAGAGGGAGAGGGAGAGAGAGGGGAGCACTTACAACAATCCGGTCTGTTGGAGTGAGTAATTGCGACGAAGGTTCCCTACGAACATATTAATGGCGTCGTTGAAATCCCAGTAGAGAGAGAACTAAGAGAGAAGAGACAGGGAGGAGGAGGCTCTTTTAATTTTCATACAGGCGTAAGGAGAGAGACAGAGTGAAAGAAAGAGATGAATGGTAGGCAGATGCAAAGATCTGGTGCTTCAACTGCCCATCATCAGAGACAGTACTCGGATAACTTCTTAGATAATGGGTTCTGGCTTCAACCCAGCGCTGCCCAACAGGTCAGATCTGATCCTGCATTTTCTAATTCTCGATTGATTTTCAGTGAACTAAGATGGGCATTTGTTTGTTCGACTGATCTTGTGTCAGGATCCTCGCGTTTCTTGAATTCTTAGATTAATTGCGAGCTTACATTTTTGGTTTTGGCCGAATAAAATGTCATGAGGGTGAAATTTTTGATTGATTTTTGAATTCAAATTTTATGGATATTTGAATTATTCGAGGTTTTTGAGAGGTTGGTGAAATGGAGGTATTTAGTTGATGGGATTGGTGAATGCAGGATTATGGGTATTATGGGCAAGGAGCCAGAGGAAGTAGGAATGGGCAAAGAGGGGAGTATTATACAGAGCCATCAACGCCACCAATGAATCCTTCGAGGATATCGAGGAAAAACAGTGAGGGACAGATCTCGCCGAGCGAGTTCAGCCCTGGTCTCTTGGATCTCCACTCTCACGATACTGAGCTCATTCCCGAGGTGGGTTCATACTCTATCTCTCTCTCCCTCTCAAACCGTTTGTTTTTGGTGTGGAATTTGATCTTGTGTTTGCAAGCTACATTGGGATAAGTAGTCACTTTGTGTGGATTGGTGTCATTTTTTTTGTTTGTTGGGGGAGGGGGAGGGAAGCATCAATTACAACAATTTCCTCATCAATTAACATCCTTGAATGCACCTTGAAATGCATTGAAACCCGTTGCGGTGCAAGATATCATTGGCAATGAAAACCGTTGTCTTTCTGAAGTTTCTTGGTTTTAAGCTTAAAATCGAGGACTGCAACCTTTCGAAAATAGCTGCTGGAAAAAGTTTTATCAAAATACACCAGGCATTATATCTAAATTGCTAAGTTTGATATATGCATGATGGCCTTATTTTATTTGGCCGTTTGTTTTGAAATCTTGTTAGTATGCGTACTTGCTTCTCCCTGAGGTACCAATTGTTTCTGTGATGTATTATGTTGCAGATGCCAGGTCCTGGTGCTGGTCAGTACAATGGTTCTTCTTTATATCAGTCCCTTCAGAGCAGAAGTTTTGACGACTTTGAAATTCCGAACAATAAGCAGACTGGGAATAATAGGGCTCGTGGTTTGCCTGAGAACAATCTTATGAAAAGTATATCTGTAGATAAAGATAAAACCGCCGCTGTTGCGAAGATCAAAGTTGTGGTATGTGTTTTCTTTTTTCCAACTGCATGGTTCTTGAAATTTACTCTACTCTACATTCCAGTCGATTGCAAACTTTTTATGTTTCTACATTTTGCTAGAGCCTATACAGAGTCAGTGATTTGATATTGCTGTTGGAGCTTTAGTTGTAGTCGTGCATAATCTAAACACTTGATAAGTTCTATAGCTGACCATGCTAATATATGTGTTAAGGATCATATATGAATGTATCTATTTGGCCAGCTATCATAAATATTGGCATTACAAAAAAAAAAAAAAGAAAAAGAAAAAGAAAAAGAAGAGGAAAGCACTGATGGAAAGCAATGAAGTAAAAGGCATTCAAATGGGATTGCCTTAGATATCTACCAATTCGACATGGATTGCTTTTTAGCTAGTACTCATAATAGGGGAATAGTGAGGTTAGACAATTGAAATAAAAGCAATTATTTATGATCAAGCAAGATGTGTTTGGTCATTGTCACTTAGGGATGCTAGCCAACTCCACTGTCTGTTCTTTCTGACAGGCTTCATGTTTACTTATTTTTCATTGTTACGCATGAGCAGGTTCGTAAGAGGCCCCTTAATAAAAAGGAGTTGGCAAAGAATGAGGAAGACATTATAGAGACCAATGCAAACTCTCTAACAGTTCACGAAACTAAATTGAAGGTGAGTTATGCTAATTCAAAATATTCTGTTTTTATCTGCTATGCTGTTACTGTATGGACTGTGAGTTTGCAATATTGTCTGTGTTATATCATATGTCCTGCAATATTCAGCAGACTATGTGAGCTACACTTAGAGTGAACTGCGTAACTGGGCTTGTTCCAGTGAAGATGCCATGTTATTTGAATTGGTGACTATGATGATGGATAAGATGCTGAACGTGATTGTGTTTGGGAATGTAACTATGTTATTTTTTAGTTACTTACAGATTTCCTGGAATGATATATGAGATGTGTTTCTGTATCTTGATTTTTAGAATGTTTGTACTTACAACTAGAACTGATTCTGTTGCTGTGAAAACTAAAACCTTTTTACAGGTTGACCTGACAGAGTATGTGGAGAAGCACAATTTTGTCTTTGATGCCGTGCTGAATGAGGAAGTTTCAAATGATGAGGTGAGATGAAGCGGAAGGATGATGAAACATACTTGGTGCTCATTTTCATACCTTGTATAAACCCAATCTCTTTTCCTCCAGGTCTATCGTGAGACAGTGGAGCCCATTGTGCCAATCATTTTCCAACGTACAAAAGCTACATGCTTTGCTTATGGACAAACAGGTCGATTTCTACCCCTCCCTTAACAATGTCATTTCATTACATAACTATTTGGGTTTTGAATGCTATATTTGTAGTAGTATTCTGGATGATATTTTGGTCCTTGTGTTCAATGCATACATTGAGCTCAGCTTCACACTTTTGTACGGGTAGTTCAGGACCTGCCTGACAAAAAGTTCAAGAGTGCCAACGTTGGGATTCAAAGATTTTGAAAAGGAAAAGTGCAGAAGTTAAGGGGATCAATGTGCTGTTGTGAGAAGAATGGAAAATGCCTTAACGCTAAATGCTTAAGAGTTGATATTGGATTTATCCATCCATTTATGATGTCTGATGATGGGAGTGACTACTTGGCAAGATAAATCAAGTTAATTGATCATCTGCTTCATTGTTATTTACATCTTAGTTTGTTGGATTGATATAGATGGCTTTAAAGACAGGATCAAACTAGGTGTTGGTGTTATTACTGTGCTCGAATTAGGTGTTGGTGGAGTTTGACATACATATGACCTTAGAATATGTTAATATGGTTGAGCCAAACCATCTAATCTTAGTTCTGTCTGTGTTTCAGCATAAATGTGGTCTGACCCTAGTTGCTATTTTTCTCTTCCAGGAAGTGGAAAGACATATACCATGAAACCATTGCCTCTTAAAGCGTCCAGAGATATTCTAAGGTTAATGCATCACACTTACAGGAACCAGGGTTTTCAGTTGTTTGTCAGCTTTTTTGAAATATATGGTGGAAAGCTTTTTGATCTCCTTAATGACCGGAAGTAAGTTTCTGTTTGTTGTGTTTTACTTTTGTGCTTTCTACAGGACATAGTTACATTTGTAACAAACTGAAGCTCTATTCTGCAGGAAACTCTGCATGAGAGAGGATGGCAAGCAACAAGTTTGCATTGTAGGATTGCAAGAATATAGGGTCTCAGATGTAGAGATGATCAAGGAACTCATAGAAAGAGGAAACTCAACTAGAAGTACAGGCACAACTGGTGCTAATGAAGAATCCTCTCGTTCACATGCCATACTTCAGCTTGCTATCAAGAGGACAGTTGATGGGGCTGAATCAAAACCTCCTCGACTTGTTGGCAAGCTTTCCTTCATTGATCTTGCTGGAAGTGAACGTGGTGCAGATACCACAGACAATGATAAGCAAACTAGGTAATTACATGGCTCCACCTCATATTGACAATGCAAAGTACGTGGCTGAAACATGATATAATTGATTGTGCGTCTTCCCATCTGCTGCCTAGCATTTGTTATGTCTTGGAATTTGGATTATATTTCTGTGGTATTGGTTAGTGTCGAAGAAGTATTATACATCACATCAATGTCCTTTTCAAAAGTGATTTATGATTTTGCTGTTAACATCTTGGTGTCCTAGCTTCCAACCCCATCCTTCACTAGAAAGGGCATCCATCACTGTCATAATCTTTGTTTTCTCACTGTCTCTTTTCCTGGTCACTGCCTCACTGGCAAACTGTTTCTCACCTTCCCTTTATTTGTGCATTGTTGTTTTTGGTACTTCCATTTGTTCACGAATTCAACCTTACAGGATAGAAGGTGCTGAAATAAATAAAAGCTTGCTTGCTTTGAAGGAATGTATTAGAGCTCTTGACAATGACCAAAATCATATACCATTTCGAGGAAGTAAATTGACTGAAGTGCTAAGGGATTCTTTTGTTGGAAACTCAAGAACTGTAATGATATCGTGCATTTCTCCAAGCTCGGGATCATGTGAACACACTCTTAATACCTTGAGATATGCTGACAGGTAACCTTTCTGGATAGATAAGAAGCCATGAGGTTGCAATCACATGATCTTTCCTTGTAAAAGACTTGTGAAAACTTATAATTCATTATCCTACAGGGTAAAGAGCCTTTCAAAAGGGAGCAACCCAAAAAAGATGTTTTGCTTTCCACATCAAATGTGAGGGAATCAACTACTTTCCCCATGTCGTCTGGCGTACCAGTTTCTCTCAAGGATGACAGCACTGACTCATGGCCCCAGCATATCGAGAGAGATGAATATGATATACCAGAAGAGA
Organism: Talinum fruticosum; assembly: GCA_021018815.1. Lineage (NCBI taxonomy): Eukaryota > Viridiplantae > Streptophyta > Magnoliopsida > Caryophyllales > Talinaceae > Talinum > Talinum fruticosum. Next base: position 10,744,276 of record JAITYX010000002.1, on the reverse strand, counting down.
CATATGAGCAGCCAAAAATTTCTTGGAAGAAGAATGGGAAGCTAGACTCATTTCCCTACACTTCTGAGGATAAAATAAGGACTGCCAAGGGCCAAGCAAAATGGACAGATCAGTCCAAAGTTGACTCGAAGAATCTTGACTCAGATGACGATGACTTGAATGACCTCTTGCAGGTAAAAAGCATTGTCATGAAGATGGCTGTCAGGAATTTGTGCGTTTAATTGCAGGGGCCTCTTTAGTTGCAGGGGATTTGGTTATGTACACATCTCCTGATGACTGCTTTAGCCAGATTTGTACTTGGTTGTTGTTGTTCTTGTTGTTGTATGGTTGTCAATCTGCTGACCAAGATATGATGTAATTTTGGTTGCAGGAAGAGGAAGATCTTGTCAATGCTCACCGCAGACAAGTTGAAGAGACAATGGACATTGTTAAAGAGGTACACATATACTTCTGTTTAGTTCTCCTTCACTGATATTAAATTGCCAATGGAATAATGCAGGGGTATCAGTGTATCACAATGTTGCCTTCATGATTTGAATTTGCTGAGCTAGGAGTATGTTTTTCTTTGGAACTTGAGTTTAGAAGTCACCATTTTGGCTGAAAGGAAAATGATTTTTGTGAATATTTTAATTTAATAGTATAATATTTTCTAGTGTTCGAAAGAACATTGGATGATTTGAAGAAAGGGGCGGGGGTGGGAGAGGGTGCTTATACTGCATTACCACTAAACGGAGGAGAAAAATATTCTTTTATCTAAAAAAAAAGTTGATGTTCAGCAGTAAGAATCTTACATTTAGTTCTCATCCATTATCAGTGTATCACCTTAAACGTTCATCTCTAGTCTTGTATTTGGTATGCAGTAATATGTAATTATATATACTCAGTTCTCTCATTAAAACTGCCAAATTTTCAGGAGATGAATCTGCTGGTCGAAGCAGATCAACCTGGGAATCAACTAGATGATTACATCACGAGGCTCAATGCTATTCTATCTCAGAAGGCTGCTGGCATCCTGCAACTTCAAACACGCTTGGCTAATTTCCAGAGACGATTGAAGGAACACAGTGTCTTAGTTTCATCAGCTGCTTACTGATCTTTTTGGCTGGAAGAAGCTGAATTGACCACTATACTGTAAAGTGTGATGCTATCAAAGCAATGTGGTTAAGGATTGCTGTGCATCAAAGCAATGTGGTTAATTTGCCTAGCCAAATGTTGCAGCGCTGCTGCTCAGGTTAAGTTGGTGATGTTTGTTGTCGGTCTGTCAGAGAAAACCATCATTTACTCGTTCCATGAGGCTTATTTTTAGTTCCATGCGGCGTATTTTTTAAATCAATTTTTCTGGTGCCATTGCAGAAAAAAGGGTGTACATGAAAAGGAACTGCTTGCTATCTGAGCAAGCAGATTCATATATGTAAATCTTTGTAGTACAATTTAGATTCATAATGGAGTCAGTCCAGCAGCTATCTATCTTAGCATTTGGAATCTGAAAGATAATTTATGATAGACTGTCCTTTACTGTCATCTTTTTCTGTAGTCTTCTCCATTCGTGCCAAGGTTTATTATGTTAGAGATGACAATATTTACTTGTCAGCCGATCATAGTGGTGTCCCTGGTTGTCTTAGCCTGAGCTTGGTGTGTAGCTCGGGTGAGCAGCCAATGGCCTTATTGACCAGCCTGACCTAGCTTGATTCATCTACTAAAACTGAAATTGGTTGATCTTTCTAACCTGTAGTTCAGCAAGGAAGACTGGTCACCGATTAGCCATGAATACTCGATCGTGTTATTCTTGTCTGAATGTCCCAAATCCGAATTCTTAACCAAATCCACATATATATATGTTGGAGGTACAGTCTGGTATGAGTGCCGTAGTAAAATATGGTAACCTTACTCCTAAATTGGAAAGAAACTAGTTTTGCTAATGTTTAGATTAATTTTTCTGATGATTTGGCCGTTATGATATTATTATATAGTACTGTTAGTGTAACATTTTATTTTTCACATTGGAAGTACAAATAGTGAAACATTCACATAGAATTTTTGAAGAGAAGTGGAGTCGTTAAACTACAAAGGAGTAAAATATGAACTGGAAACATTTTATTATGATTGTGAAATTTTAGAGTTCAATTTCTATTGAGGTTTTATAATTGTTGGAAATCATAAAATAGAAAAATATATTACCTGATATTGATATGTATATCGTATACTACAAAAATACACTATTTACTAATAAAATATACATACATTATAAAATTTTAATAATATGTTAACTCGAGAATCAAAAAATATGTATGAGATATTATATTTATAAGCTTTCTGATTTTATTAATAACACGAAGCATCTTCATTATATAGCAGCGAGTCCATGATAATATTACGAGAATTTTCTGTGATGGTGAAGTAAATATATTTTTTTATTTTTTTGGGTTTTATGTTAATTATCCAAGTATTCAACTACCAACAGGACGGCAAAACAGAATCTGTTGCAGCGGTAACGAACTCCCACATCAGAAGGGCATTATCGTCAATTACATCAAGCACTTTCCCGCCCACTTACTCTGCAATCTCTCTATCTCGTCAAGGATTCAACAGTCCCTTCTGAAATCCCACGAACCCTGTTCTCCACAGTTCGTAACACAGACACAGAGAGAGAGAGAGAGAGAGAGATGCCTACTGTGCTCAATGGAGGAGGAAGAATGAGGGTGGAGTTTCTTGACACTGCGATGATGAGGAGGCTGACCGTTCTCACCGTATTCCTGTGCTTGTTCATCTCTTTCATGAATCAAATTCCCAATAAAACAAACGTTTCCAATAAAATCCAACCCCAAATTACTTCCTCAATAAGTATTCGCATTAACCCTCCATCTTCTTCGAGAGTTTCACCCTCCCTTTTTTCTGTTTCGTTGCTGTCTCGATTTTCCCACGAAAATCAGAAGCTCGAAGATGATTCTGCCGAACCCAGATCGCTCGAGTACGATTACTACCGAGTCTCATGCCCACAAGCTGAGCAGGTCATCAGGGAGGTGGTTCGAGAGCTCAACACAACTCAACCCGAAACCGTCCCTGCTCTATTGCGTCTTGTCTTCCATGACTGCTTCATCGAGGTTTGCGTTGATATTTATCTGATTTTCTGGGATTTATTAGATAATTTTTCTTGTGAAGGACATCTGTTTTTGCTTTTGAAATCTTGACTGGGTGATTGTGGTTTTTGTTTCTATTGTTGGATTTGGTACGATTTCGAGAAGGATTTAGCTAAGAAATAGGGTTCTTTGTGACCATTGACGATTTGGATTTTTTAGGGTGTGCCGAATGAAATAAATTTGGGTTTATTCGACTTTCTGGTGTTAATTTCTTGAACATATGACTTGGGTATTGAATATTTGTCACTGTTAATTTCTTGCTGTCTTGACTTGGGTTTGTTTTATTTGATTCAGTTTGATTTGTTGTACACTGTATTATGATGTGGGGGCCATATTATCACTCTGTTTGAAAGTTCAACAGTTTCACTGTGTCACCGTAGAAGCTAAATGAATTTCAGATTGAGTTGAGTTTTAGATCGGAGATTGATTTCAGGAATGATCAGTAGCCCTAGTGGTTGTGCTAGTTGTGGTGCATTGACTTTAATTTGCTGGGTTCTTTATGGCTGGAAGCAGAACTAAATTATGGAGCTTCAATCATGTTTTTTTTTTTGGGGGGTCAGATCAATCATGTTCTTGTTGAATAAGTTCTAGTGTGGTTTCTTGACATGCCAGGTTTATTCTTGCATTTCATGGTTAAATCTGACCGATTCTGTATCTTAGTTTCATTCGTATTCATTTGGCTGTTTGATGTTTGCATTTAAGTTCTGTTGATGTAGTCGAATGTGCTCATATCAACCAATGTTGTGCCGTCCTTAATTTATAAATCTTGCATTACCGAGTGGGTTTTGGCCATTTACACAGCAGCTATTTATGTAGGGATGTGATGCTTCTCTTCTGTTGGATGCTGTTGATGGTGTAGAAGGTGAAAAGGAGGCCTCTCCAAATGAATCGTTGAAGGGCTTCGATATTATCGATCTGATAAAAGAAACGCTCGAAGATGTATGCAATGGAGTTGTCTCCTGTGCTGATATTCTTGTTTTGGCAGCAAGAGAAGCTGTTGTTCTGGTATATATATATATATATATATCTTTTCTCTGCACTAGTTTCATGCACTAGTGTCATACTCTGATGCTAAATTTGTGAAGGTCTAATATCTGAATTGTTGAAATTCTTAAAGAATGGTGGTCCATTTTACCCATTGCTCACTGGTCGGAGAGACAGTACACTTTCATTTCCAGAGGTAGCAGAATATGAGCTTCCTTCTCCCCAGGATGATTTGGAGACTATCTTAGCTGCCTTTGCCTCAAGGGGTTTCGACGAGAGAGAAGCAGTTGCTCTTCTGGGTATATTTAGTCCCTTGCTTTAAATACTGTGGTTCTAACTTTCTATTTCCCATAATTTATACGAATTGAAGTTAATTGAAACACATAATTCTCATGTGAACCAAGGTCTTGGGTAGTATTTCACCTTTGGTTTCTAAGGATGTCCTTCTAGCCCTTTTTTCACTTGTCACGTGGATATTTCACTTTTAGTACCAATGTTGGGTATTGACTCCTAACTCTTAAATGAGTTTGGTTATGTTTGAGTAGTGACGCTTCTTAACCCTCAATGAAATGACTTTAATGTGAAGAATATACTGGACAAGTTCGTTTTTATCATTTGCATTCGGGAAAAAGTCATCGCTCAAGGTGCAGCTTAGGGTTTGAATTTTACTTCCCATTTTCTTCTGACTTTTGCAAAATGCAGGAGCACACGGTCTGGGAGTGTTCCACTGTATGTTCTTCTTCAGCCGTCTGTACAACTTCAACAAAGGAGATAACCCTGACCCTTCAGTCAATACTCAATTCCTCAATCTCATGAGATCAACTTGTGACCCAAACAACAATGCATTATCTGTACTCATGCCATCACTATCACCACCCTCACCTTCACCTTCACCTTCACCATCATCATCATCATCACCGCTGTCATCCTTCACCAGCGGCCCACCATTTTCCTCGACAGATGAATCAAAAATGAAGACCGGGTACAGAGCACCCTCGCCAGGTTTTGACACATTCTATACTGATCAGCAGCTGAAAGCTGAGGAAGAGACATCACGCTGGATCAGAGTCTATACTTCTGAAACCAAGCTATTCCAGCAAGATTTTGCCCTGGCCATGATGAAGCTATCCAACATGAGTGTTCTGACAGCTCCCTGGGTCAGGTCCGCGTGGATTGCAGAAGAGTTGCTGCCTAAGGAAACTGAGGAAGTGAAGAACGAAAAACTGTGGGTCTTCTCAACCAAGATCACCGGTTTTCTTACTTGTCTGTAGTTTTGAAGTTCCTGTTTTTAGTCTGGATACAGATTAACTACACAAATAGATATCCATAAAACTCTGAGAGAAGTTTCCATATCTTTCATGTAACGAAACTCAATATATAATCTACATATATTTTTTTCCTATGCTGCGAATGAGGGATTATATTTTGCTTTGAATCCTTCGCATACTTTCATCACACATAATGTGCAGAAACACACTGAGGAACACATGAACTCTAGTAAACATAAGCATTATACATAGTACAGCAACAGAAATAAGAAGCATCTTCAGTTTAGATCCTGCTGATGTAACCTTACCCTTGACAAACAGAGACATTGTATCAGAATGATACAAAGAGATGAATTTAGCTAATCAAAGTGTCAAGGGACCAAGCCTTCGGCTTGAACAGCTGATTGTGCTGATTGAAGGTGGAGGGAGGAGGAATTCAGCATACATGTCCATGAAGAACTTGTTGACAATGTCCACATAAACCGGGCAAGTGAGTCGAGAGTAATAGTGAAGGGCCTCTTCAACGTCCAATGAATGATCAACATCACTCAAATCCATCATCTCCAATTCCTTCATCTTCTGTGCCAGAAGGTAACTCACACCATTTTGGTACCTGGAGGAGGAACAACAAGATGAAGTAGCCTCCATTTTCCTTTCTTGCTTCTTAGCCATTGATTCATATGAAGAGGTTACTCCACTGCTGTGATTAGCATCTATCTTGGGTGTCAGTGCCTCATTCGATGGGACTATGTCTATGGGTTGCTTGATCGGGTCATCATCATCCTGACTATGATCAGGAACTGATGGATTGGTGAACTGTGAATAGATGTGATCCAGTTGATGACTTGTTCGGCTGATGCTGGTGCAAGATAAGGGGTTTAAGACCAGGGTTCTTGGGAATCTCTCATACCCTCCAAAGAGGAAGCTCTTGAGATTTTGCAGGGTTTTTAAGATGAAGCTCTTGGTTTTATGGATGGATTTCTTAAGCGTCATCTCTCTCTCTCTCTCTCTCTCTCTCTCTCTCTACTATTCAGGGAGTGGTGTCCAAACTATTTGTGCTCAAGGCTGGATATCTAAGAGTCCACCACGGGAAAAATTAATTAAAAAATGTGTGAAAAACTCAATTTGCTTTCCAACACATTCATACGGTAATCCAGACAAAATTACTCAAGTAAAACTTTTCCAACCAAGAGATAACTAGCATCAAAAACCATTGTATTGATTGCGAGGGGTGCTAATTAGCCAATTAATCATGAGATTCATTTACCCTTCCTACCCTAGCACCTTGTTGGTACGTATGTTTTATATTAGATTGCTTTTGTCACAAGTTGCTTGGAAATAAGATAGGAATTGTCTCCAACATATAATTGAGATAAACTTTATAAATAGATGTATATCGAAAAATACAGTTGTTGATTATATACGAATTATATTTAAATAAGCTAAAAAACACCAGCAATTATCAACTAAATAATTTTTATTAATTTCCATTTCTAAAAACATCAAAGAGGGTTTAACCCCAACCAATAAGTTTAATTTAGTGAATTTTTAGTGAAAAAGATAGGCGTGATTGATTAGGGAGGAAAGCTAAAGGAGAGAGTAGCAAAGTTAAAGCTTATAAAAGTAATAAATAAGGGGTCTCAAGCACATTCTAAAATAATTGGAAATGACCTTTTTGAGGCATGCGATTTCTATGAAATAGGAGGCAAAGCTCATCGATTTAAGAGGACCCACAACTTTCTTGCATAATTTTTTTGGTAGAATGAAAAGAGTAGTCCTTTCTATTCCTGTGTAATTTCATCAATCACATAAGTAGCCTTCATGCATGCCCTTGTTTTTCTTGCAACTAGCTTTGCATGATGTTTCAACATCTTCTATAATTTTACATATACAAATTATATACGTCTTTCTATAACCATCTAACCTTATTATTATGATGAATCAATGTTGTCCATCTACCTTTCATATTATCGGATTTTTCTCCGTAATATGAAAATTTCTCGCTTTTATATTATTTCGAGGAAAAAGTATGCTTATATAATTTGAATCAGCAATCAAAAATTGGAAACTTTTATTGTTGAATATGAGTACAACCTTTAAAGTTAGTAAGTCTATCTCTCTAATTTGAGGGATCTACTGAAAATTTTGGGGAAAAAATGAATACATATTATGCCAAAAGTCATTATATCTTTTCGCATGTATTTTTCAATAAATGACTCAAAAGCTGACATAAAATAATACGAACTGTCGATAATAACTTTTAAAAACTTTACAAATTGAGATCTGACACCTGTAATTTTCATAGTATTATAAAGAAGCTATTGTATAGCCTCCAAGTCTTGTAAGGAAAAATGGACCCAAAAATTGGATGGGAAGAGAGGATTCAAGTTTAAATGCCAATTTTCAGGACTTGTGCATGGTGTAGTCGCTTTCTTACAATTGTCATAATAAATGCACCAAAACAGAATGCACTTATGTGTGTTAATTATTATCCTTCTTGCCAACTGAAACTAAATACAATAATAATAATAATAATAATAATAATAATAATAATAATAATAATAATAATACAAGACTATACTGGTTTCAGAAAAAGGGCAATTGAAGCTGGTTTTTTTCAGAGAAAAACACAGGAAGAAAAGTTGTGTTCAGAGAGTACAGTGGAAGAAGGTACCTGCAAATTCAGTTTTTGGAAGAAAAATAAGACAAAAAGAGGACTACTTTCACTATCACAACAAATTAGTTGGCACTGTTCAATCTTGAATTCATTCAATATGTAAGTTCCTGCCCAGATTTTTACAATTGTAATTGTTGAATGTCATAATCATTATTATGAAAAAGGGCACCCCACCCCTACTTGTAATAGTAACATTCCCTCCCTTAACTCTCATCGATTGCCACCCCTAATTAAGGTGATTTACTTTTTGGTAGAACAAGTAGGCGGTGAAATAAAGACTCACTCCGTTTCACAATATTTGTCCTTTTTTTGTTGCGATTGAATACTCGTATGTTCGAAGTTACATAAAAATTGAACAGAAAAGAGTAGAAACGAACATGATCAAAGAGAAACAAGCTACAAAAATGAACAAAAAATAAAAATAGAAGATAGTTTTTTATATAATTTTGAAGAGGTAAAAGGAAACATAAAATTCATGACAAGATTTGTGTTGAAGGACTAAGTTGCCTAAGATTTTTTGGAAATGAAAGAAGTCAATAAAAAGAAAAAGAAAAAAACAATTAATAACGATAAAATTCGTAAATTAGTCATTAATATGTTATCAAATAAAACATTCCCGTGGCAATAGAACGAATTTCATTGTCACAATAGAACGAATTTCATTGTCATACTCAAGTGTTTTTATTGCAGTTTCAGACGTAGTTGATAGCAATAATTGGTGGTTATAAAAGATCATTAGGAGAATGACACTTTTGTTTATCAAATGTTTGAAAATGCAAGAAGCATCACAAATTGCATTGTGTTAAGCATAAACATGTAGGAGGACACTCAATTTTTCAATTTCCTTTTTTTTCTTGGGGGCAATGGACCCTTTTTTGTTCGCTGAAAAGGATAAGTATAATACAATCCGATAACCTTTCTTTCAAGTGCTTCTATCATCACATAAAATAGTGTAAAGTTTAATCAATAGAGATAATATACAAAAGCTCTGAGTAGTAAAGAAAGATAAAATAGTGATTGAGCTATCTAATCAAATGTTATATTACCGTCACAACTATATACTCAATTAGCTGTTATATTACCTTCACGATAACTCCGACAATATGTGAAAGTGAAGACTGAAACAACCCGATAACTTTGCAAATCCTGCGGAAGGAAGTAAAGTTAATCCTTGAATAAAGCTTTGCAGCCCAAATCTTTAAAAAAATAAATAAATAAAATTTGCAGCCCAATTGAAAGATGCACAAGGCCCAAAATAGAGCCACCACATTCACATCCATTCGGTGGACTTGAGCACAGTGGATCCATCGCTCTATCTTCATCACCATCTAAAATGAAATTCAATCAAAAACCCTAAAAACCGTATTAAAGCCAGACCACATATCGCCGCGCCGGATTCTCTCTCCTTCGGTCCAGGCGTCACCCCCTCCCCCTCCCCCAAACACTAAGCTTTCCTTCTTGTCCACCTTCTGCAATGGTGAGTCTCTTTCTCTGGCGGCGAAATGCCCATCTCTTTTCTGTGTTATTTTGGATTTTGTTTTCTGGTTCTGAAGAGCGAAAATATGTTGGTAATTGCGATTGATAGGGGAAAGGAACAGGGAGCTTTGGAAAGAGAAGGAACAAGACCCACACTCTCTGCGTCCGCTGTGGCCGCCGCAGCTTCCACCTTCAGAAGAGCCGCTGCGCCGCCTGTGGTTTCCCCTCCGCCCGCAAGAGGATCTGTAAGTTCATCCACAATTTTTACTACTCTGGGCAATCGCAATTACCCTTTTCATTCTTTCTATTTCTGCGTTTGGGTAATTCATTTGTAACTTCTTTATTACTTCGTGAAAAGGTGATTGTAGATGAGATTAGCTTAAATTAGATTGACATTCTGCTTCGTTTGACTGATGTTATACTGAATTCCCAGGTTGGGTTTTAGTCTTTGCTGATTGTTGTGATATGTTTGATTGATTGTTGGGGGGGTTGTAGATAACTGGAGTGTGAAGGCGATTAGGAGGAAGACAACTGGAACCGGTCGTATGAGGTACCTCCGCCATGTGCCTCGCCGCTTCAAGACCGGCTTCAGGGAAGGTATTAATCTTATCTTGCATTAAGATTTTCTGGGGTTTTCTGGGTCGGATGATTGCTAATGGCGGTGGTGTTTGTTTAGGTACTCAAGCAGCTCCCAGGAAGCAAGGAGCAGCTGCATCAGCCTAGAGAGAGAGAGCTTTAACTTCATTTTGGCATTTTTGAGGTGTTGTGTTGGAACTTGCCTTTTTGTTTTTGTTTTTGTCAGAGCAATGTATGTTGATGAGGATAATAGTGGTGTTCTTTGCCATTCACTACAATGCAGTAGCTTTTAAAATTTGGAGCTTGAATGATGAGACTAGTATTGAATTAAACTTTTGATTTCTAGCAAGTCAATTCTTTTTATTGTTCATCGCTGTGGAATAGATATTATCATTATATGTTGTCTCTCATCCGGCCCTTGTCTGGTTACTCTTGGTTGTAACAGAAAGCATACTGGTAAGAAGCAAATTGTGATTGTGTAGTCTTTTAACCACTGTCATGCGGAGTGTCATTTATCTGCAAGGCGCAAGTTTTGGAGGATGGTGGTGGTTGTTATTTGTATTCGGGTTGTTTACATTGATGTGTCCGAGTATTAATTGTTGTGGCACTCTAAAACTGTTGGAAGAGGGACTTGTTACTCACCCAACAGTTTTTCTGCACAAGCCATAACGCTGGGTGGGAATGTTTTATCAATTTTTATCTGGTCATCTGCATTGCTTGCTGTTCCAGTGATGCCAGAAATAGAATAGCATCCGTATACGAGAGGACAATTGTTGTGGCTGGAGTATGGGATGATAAATATTGCTGTAGTCGGCAATATGGGAAATGTCGAATGTTGGAAGATAAGCATCAAATGCGATTATGCATCTGCATTGCCTAACTCAGGCGCCATGTTTAAGCTGTCGCTATTATAATGATGAAAGCATCTAGGGTTGGGTTGTTATCCCGTTGTTTGGCACTAACTACATCGAACGGTCCAACCAATCAGGCTTTTAAAGCTTAAACAGGAAAAAAAACCGTAAGCCTTGAAAGTGTTCACTTAGAAAGCTTAGTGTAACGGGTAGCTACAAGAATACATGCTATAAAACTAAATAGGGATACTATCCAGAGTTTGACACCCTCGTCCAAGATCGTTATGAGGTAACAATTCTAATATGCGGTCATTTCTTTATTAAGCTGCAAATAAGCTAAGTTATTAGCATTGTATCCGATAAATCCAAGTTGCAAATCGCAATACAACAATTATGACAAGAAAAGAGGAACATATAAGACAAATATGGTCGACACTCGTGTTGTTTGAAACATCCTTGAGATTTACAAAAACACTCAAAGAAATCCTAATCTGACGCCAAGGACAGGATTTTATGGCATGTAAAGGAAAACTTGCATCTATAAAATCATGTGATGCGTTCGGAACATCCTCAAAATTTACATAAGAAGGCGCCCAGTGCAAACCTATGGTATAATGAATCAATCATACTCAACAAACTTCACGATGAGCTTTATAGCACAAATATAGACGTTCAAGCTTTCAATCGTATAAAGGAACTCCTAATGATCTGTATCTGGTAGAGACAAATATCTTGAGCAGAATTTGCACTTGGTTGACCAATAGCAGTGTACCTTAATTTGTTGCATAACATGCAGTGAATCAAGCAGGGTTAAATTCTCCAAACTTGTGTTTCTCTTCACATAGCTGCTTAAAGGTATGATCCAGCTCTGGGAATGCATGCAAAAGCACGAGTTGAAGGAGATCTAGAACAAGCAGCTTCAAGCATACAGATGACTGAAAAATAGATAGGGTAACATATTAGATAAGTTGCATTTCTTGAAATCCAAACCCACCCCCAAGCAAACCACAAGAAACAAAAAGAGAGAACCTACATCCACATGCAAGACAATACACCCCAGTGATCCTAACACTTGCAAAAGATTTTTTTTTTTTTTTGGGGGGAGGGACATGGGGGATGTTTTATGGATCATTGCTCAGCTAAGTCAAGAGTCGTAGAAGAGTGTTCTTAAGAGACCTATAGTAGGAATGCAGGATCATAAACGTGGAACAAATAGGATCATAGACATCGTATAGTTTAGGTATATAATGTACTCCTACTAAAGGAGTGTATCCAATGATCCAATAGCAGGATTCATATAATCAGATGTTAGCAGGGAGGCTGTCCTGTCAAGGATAATGACAGGGAGGCTGTCCTGTCAAGGATAATGACGGAGAACATTTTTTAAGGTTCAAGATTGTGTCCGGGAAATAAGTGACGGAGCTAGGAATTTGAACTGTGGGTGTCCCTGTATGTGTATAGGCATTCTTTGCACTCTTTTAACTTTTTTATGGGTGTCCCAATACCCAACTTAGACCCAAACTAAAGATACTCATTAGCAACTAATAAACATTTTTTAGCGTCACGGTATCCCGAGACACCATTAGCCTCGATATAGCTCCGCCCATACGGGCAACCGTTAGCTGAGATACCCTAGTACAAACTTTTGGATCTGTCACTGATGACAGGTATAATGTGATTCTCTGAAGAACAAAAAATTATGACAAAACTAAAAGCATAGAAACAGATATGAAGCATGGAAATGTTTTATCATCCCAAGAATTCAATGCACAATCTCTGAAAAAATAACACACAATACAGTGCACACACTATGATAAATAAAATTAAAAAGATACTTAGTTAATTTCATCTATTTATATTATTAGTCACAGAGAGGGTCATCTTCAAATGAGATCAACCACAAATTGTTTGTAAGGTGTGTGCCCAACAAAAGTCAAAAGGCAAAATAATTTCTGATGCATTTGGCATGTGACCATGAATGTCCAACAAAGTTTGTGCCCCATACACGTCAAACACAGATATGCTGCTGGCAGAGAGTAACCTGCTTCTTATGGAAAATTCCTATGTGCTGCTGGGAGCACATGCTTCCACAAGCCACGTATATATAATACATATTTGGCTTGGGGAAGCATTTGCTCCCAGGAGCAAGAAATAGGAACTGGCTTCTCAGTCACAAAAGGATGCAGTCTGAAGAACCTAGAATTGATGGTACATTGCTACGTCAGACCCACACCAGTCCTATCCTCCAGGTCACAAGCTGTAGGCAAAGAGAACAAGAGGAGGGGTACCCTGACAATGATAGTTACCAGACCCGAAATAAGCTATTGGTGGCTTGCTATCAGATGATTAACATTAGTAACTATAGGAAAAGAAGATAGAGGCATCTACTTAAGTTTTTTTTTTTGGTTGGGGGGAGGGGTTGGACACAGCATAACTAATGCAACTCTGGTCAGAAATAAGTTACCTGAAGAAAGAAATAGAGATCCTTGGCACATTGTTCATACTCCTTATGACCAACAAGACTTACAATAGCAGCCGGAGCATTATCTGCAAAGGAGATTTTTGCTAATCAACAGAAGAAACGACAAAGTTCAGTACAGGTGGCTTGTAAAGGTGTTCGTGGGAACTCACCAACCATTAGCTCATAGACAAATTTAGCACGTCGTTCAGCTTCCCTTTCTTGCTGCTCAATGAATTCTCGGAAGTCATCTTGCTTGGGTGACAACACTTGATCAACAAGCTGACTGTCCTCAGTTGAACTACCAGAGCCAGAAGGTCTTTGACGTTTTGGATGCTTTGTGATGAATATTCCATCAGGCCAAAGTATCTGGATTCAGTTTCCCACAAGCATCACTTTCAGCATTTGACTATCACACTCAATGGAATGAAAAAGGACACTGATAAATTACACAAAAAGATTTATAGAATTAATCACATGAGAAATTAACACGATTTGAAAGTCGAGCAATGTAGAGCCACAGGTGATGGGCAGATTATTAATAATCTTTTGAGAATTTCGAAATAAATTAGACATCACTCAAACATTATTATAACCAAAAAGGAAATACAGATGTGGGATGAGTCGGGTGACATCTTTTCAAGATATTCTCAATAACGGGGCAAAGACAGCAGTAAACACCACCTGCTCAACCCGCTTGATTCCTGAAGCAACTACAGATCCCCTACGCAAACGCTGGATCTTCTCAACCAACCAATCATCAAGCGCATCACCCATTCCTAACTGAAGAACCTGCTTGGCTACCCAAAAAGCTTTCCGCCTGTCATATAATGGAAAAATAAAAGAAATTTGGCTTCAAGGACAATACAAGAGAAGAGAAGTCACATATAAAAAGCTTGCTCTCAGATGATTAACATTAGTAACATCGTATTTATTCAGTTAAGAACAGTAAATACCTGATCCATGCGCCTTCCTGAAGTTGAAAAACAACATCCACCAAATCCAATATGGGGCCACTCAGATTAGGAGGCACCCACTGCAATCAAATACCATGAGTCAAAGAACTAGTGTAATTACAGAAAGTACCCAATAAGGGTAGAGGTTAAATGGTTGGATTCCAATAGGACTTCTCCACTATACAAACAAATGGAGCAGCCAAGAGATATGCAGTACCTTTCTTCTTCATTCACATTTTCCTTTCAAAATTAATCATTGCAAGAACAATACAATGAAGATACATCTAGCTTTGAGTCGCTCATACCTCTGCAGGTAATGTTGGATCACTAGCAGCATCCATAGACAACTCAGAATTCTGCTGCAGATCACTTCCTATTTTCCTACCATTTTGTGCAAAATCCTGAGCAGAACGAGCTCTATTTTTCGGTCTGCTTTCTGCACCTCCACCAGAATCCAAAGCTTTTCCATACTGTCCAGCAAGCCTCTTTGGTGAATTTCCCATGCCTTTAATGTCAGATTTCAAGCCAATTGTAGAACCATGATTCACATGTGATGCCTCACTTTTGGTTACCGGTTCTACAAAATCCTTCCTGGGTTTTAAATGATCCATCATAGGGCCTCCAAAATTAGTTGTTATCGTATTGGTATCAGATGGCCTGTAATCCAGGTCAACTGAGAAAACCCACGCCACCATCAACGACACACAGCTAGTCAGAACAATATGATGAATTTAGGCTAAAAAAACTTACGTTCCTAGATAAAGAATAAGAATTGATTTTTTGAGGACATACATGGAGGCAAAAAATACTCAAAACACAATTAAGAAACAATCTACCTGACAACGTCTCAATAATTGAAAAGGCGCTTGAAAATGTATATGTCTGCATAATCCAGCAAAGCTGTGAGAAATTCAGACACGGAATAATAATGATACATATAATAGCCTCACAATTGGCAAACCTGAGAATCAATGCTTAGGAAGTCCCACACATCTATTGATCCTGAGACAGTTGGAAGTTGCATGAGCTTCTGAGAAAGAGGAAAAAGAAAAACTAAAGTTAACTAAACAGACCAACTTTCTAAAAAAATTAACATAAAAGATGCATTTTTTTCCACTAGGGGGAAGGGGGGTAGCACAGATCTTCAACAGAACAACAACATAGCAAAGAGCCAATGTGCGTGGAGTTTGTCCTCAGTAATCTATCCCTCGACTGACAATCTGGTGAATTATTAGGCAAGAAGTTTGGGGCCGCACAAAAATACTCTCACATAACATTGCTAATCCAACCAGCCAGCCAAATACTATTAGATACCATGAATCTTATCCATATATTAAACCCCACTAATATCATATTGTGCAAATGTAGCAGAATGGTAAGTCAAATGAAAGAAGAATAGAGGACAAAGGCTCGTAGACCTTCAAATATTCATCGAGCAATTTACATCGTTCTTGGATGACGGGTACATCAAGACCAGTTGACAGAAAATGTTTTGGAGGTAGATGAAGATTATACTCTGGATACTGCTTCAAACGCCGATGCAGCTCCTCAAAATGTCGGTATCTATTAAAAGCAATATAT
Source organism: Talinum fruticosum (assembly GCA_021018815.1). Classification (NCBI taxonomy): domain Eukaryota; kingdom Viridiplantae; phylum Streptophyta; class Magnoliopsida; order Caryophyllales; family Talinaceae; genus Talinum; species Talinum fruticosum. The sequence continues at coordinate 10,728,312 of JAITYX010000002.1, read as the reverse complement.
TTTAGTACATATAACAACATCAGCATAATTTCTGGAAGCCTTGATAGTTGCACTAAGCGAAGCATGAACCACCTTCTTTTAATGGACCAACTGTTATTTTCAGCATCTATGACAGATATGGAGTATACAGCAAACATTTTAGAGCTGCTACTAACAATATTTGCACCTAAAACCTGCAAAAGAAAGCAAAATATAACAATAATTAACAAGCTACAAACAAATCATTTGTGTTTCAAGCAAAAGTTTAAAAATCATCAAATACCTCACATCTCAACTTGAAAAATGTATCTCCCAGGAATGCAGATTGAGGGGAGTTGACAGCCACACTAAAAGTTCCAGGTAAAGAAGAAGCAGATGAAGAAGCAGTAGATCCACTCTGAAGTCTACCGGTAATCTCCAAATCATAATCATCACTAGAGTCATCATCCTTCACATTCTGTTTCAAAGGGTGTATATCTTGTCCATCTCCTGACAAGAAGCTCGTTCTCTCCGCCTCTTGCCACACAAGTACCTTTTGACCACCTAATCTAGACCTTTTCCGGCCGCTCTGCTGTTTTTGCAATTTCTGACAGTTCCCTTTATTAGTCCTCCTCGCGGTCTTGCCATCTACGCTCTCCAACGGATGGCGAATATGAGAAACACCAGAGGTTCTGTTCACTCTACCAGCCCAGACTTTTGTAGTTGGAGAATCAAGGCCTGTCACACCATTTTCTTCATCCTCTGAGGAATTGTGGCTACTGCTTGATTTCATCTCGTCCAAAATCATGGGTTTATGCTCTTCCTCATCTTCATCTGATGAAAGAGGAGGCAGCATTGATGTGTTTCTGTTAGAATGAGACTTCACATTACAAGCAGGAGCAAACTTGGCTCCGCTCTCCTTCTGTCTTGATAAGGCATCGGAAGCAGTAATCACATTAGATCTCACTGGAGAAATTTGGTGCCCAGGATCCCCCCTGAACGTCTTTACTCTTGTAGTCTCTCCCTTTTGACCACATATTTTCAAAATGCTCAGGAGTAAGAGCTTGTGTTTTCCTACGGGAAAAATAATCCAACATATCGCCCCATTCTCCTCCGGAGGTGGATCGCTCAACCTGGCTTCCGCCAGCTTCCAGGGAGCTTGAGGCCAATGAATTCCAGGAACGAGTTGATCGGGTGTCAACTGAAAGCAAAGGATCCTTAGAGGAATCTGTGCCATTTACCTTTCCCCTATCATTTTTACCCATAGGACTTTTAGACTCAGTATTTTTAAGAGAAACAAGTTCAACTCCAGAGGCAGATGGATCAGGGAAAGGGGTGAAGTCATCAGAAGATACATCAGGTGATCCATTTTCTTTGGATGGAGGGACACTATTTGCTGCTGGAACCCCTTTATTTGTCTTCCTTGCAGACAATGCTACTTGTTCAATTCTTTCATTAACAAACCTATACCACCATTAAGATGTTGATCAGCTAAACAGAATCTGAGGATATTGTCAAACCTAATAAAGATCCTCTGGGAGGGAGGGGTGGACGACCTAAGAAAAGTTTCAAAAAAGGCGTTCTTGTCCATGCAAAAACAGAGATGACATCCCATAAGAATGTCAAAATCAATGAAGATGAACCTGAAGAGAATCTAGTTCAGTTTCTTTGGTACCTTGGGTTAACCAAGTTCAAGACTGGTCGCAATACTGCACAAGCAAGAAGCTCTCGGACAACATAGCGGAAGAAAGAACACTGCAGATCTTCAGGCTTAAATGTATAAGAGATGAGACCATTCACTATGTGCTGCAGTACCTGTTTATGCATGACATAATATGTCAGAAAGGTGAACATCACACTCTGGAAACTTCCACAGCACTGGCCGTTCTGAACCAAATGCAAGGTGAAATCATATTATAGTTATTCCTGAGATTTTAGCAATTAAGCAGGGTAAAATCCAAAAGCATAAACTAAAAACATTTCAGGAGTACCAATTGAACAGCAATTCAGATTGGGCATATTAATGATCAATATTTATTTGTTTGAATGAGATAATGAATTATCATACAATATATAAACACATAATTCTACTGTCATCTCCACAGAAGCGGTATAATCACCAGTCCTTTATTCAGAAACATTGGCAACAAACAAGTACATTATTTAGCACATGTACCTTGTGCTCAGACTCAGCAGAGAACAAAAGTGGATGTAATTTATTTTCAGCAGCCAGGGCAGTTTTTAATTCCATATCACGTTGATCAGAAGAAAGCAATGCAAAGTTCTTCTCAGTCCTTGCTTGACACGAACGAAATACTTCCAGATGCTTGCAAATGAGATGGATCACATCTCTGCGTCATATAATATACAATTCTCAGCAAATGATTAAAGTGGGAAAGCATGCAGAGATTAAGTGTAAGCTATAACCTAGCCAGAAGATCTATAAGGTTGATACTCCTCATGCGATACGAAATTTCTCCCAGAACGCCATCCATTAATTGCACTAATTCCTCTGGACCTTCGCGATCAGGTGTTAGTTTAGAATACCAGAGATCAGTCACCCACTCAGAAACCAAATGCCTAGTAAACTGATCAATTGCATCTTCAACAAGAGGGGAATTAACTTTTCTTCTCCAGTAGTCCAGCTGTTCTTTCTTAAGAGCTACTTTAGGACCTTCAAGGTGCTTCTCTTGATTATCAACATTGCCATTGGTTGTTCTACTATTGAAAGCTGCTGCTTTCCTCCTCTTCTCAAAATCAAGTGCAAAATAGCGGAAAAGAATGACCAAGAAGACCGCAACAGGTAGATTCACCCAAACAGAGGTACTTGTTACTTCAAAAGAAATCCAAAAAGCTTTAGTACATTAAATGGATGTGAGAAGCAAGAAAGTGGTCAGGAGCATGCAAATCCACAATGTTCGAAAAACAATCAAATCGAAGTGATATAAAAAATAATTTTTTTAACATAGTAAGTGGTCACCCGCCTATTGGACCATACTGGCCTACATAATAAGGCAGTTTTTACCACTAGTATTTACCTTGGAACCTGAGTGCATCTAGATCTTCCCAAATCCCGCTTGGGTTATAATCCACATGGAGCTTTTTTTTTTTTGAGTTTCTACTGCCATAGTTGTATTGGTATTGCCAACACAAGCGGCAGGGTTCAAAAATATCTTAAAAATTTGCAAAAACTGCATCCCAGTTTGCAGACCATACTTCTTGAAGGTCAAAGTTTTGCTCTTGGCTAGGAGCTCTCAAATAAAAAGGAAAACTTCCAAGCACCCCTAATTGATCTTAAAACAATATACTAACAAAACCCAAAAGCACGATTGCTAAATCATGATAGAATCCTATTACTGACATTAACCTTCCAATTAGAACCCTTGCTGGCGTTCAGCATTAAATTCCTTAGGGACATTAAGTGATGGAGCAGCAGCTAAGATGGAAATGCAACGCGATGAAATCAAAACTATATACAAACTACCCAAAAAGAGAAGGCATCAATAACAGCAAAATAATAGCTCAACTCGAAATTTGCAGTAATTCAGCAAAAATTAACTGCTGATGAATTGAAGAGACAGTTTATAGCTTTCAGAGAGAGAAGTCCCGGTGAACTTACATGACATAAGATAAGCTAGACCCACGACACATACGGAAAGAATGACAATCCTCTTCTTGGCTTCCTCTACGAGATCACGAGCCGTCACCAATTGCCTCTGAGCGCTCATTTTGCCACTCTAAGCTAAACCCTTATCAACAAACCTAATTCTGCAAAAATCCAATCAAATCTCCAACTTCTTCAGCATTTCAGGACCCGATCAATGTACATATCAGACTCCGCGCACGGCAAATCGCTGAAATTCTCGGAAAACAAAACAAATCAACTGTCCGCCGAAATCGAACTCCTCAATGCAATCGACCAATTCGATCGGTTTCACTCGAATCGGCAAGTGCAAATGAATCAATCAAGCAATACGGGGAAAAGGAAAATCAATTAAGGCGAAGTGGAGAGAGAGAGAGATGATGATGATGAACTTCGATTTCCGATGGAAATGTAGGAGAGAAATATTGTGTTGTGCTGATCCCCTCCAACGCGCGGACCGTTACTCTCTCTCTCTCTCTCTCTCTCTAGACGCTGAAATGGAAATGTGGAATGGAGGGTTTCGGCGACAAATTTCAGGTGGCGACGGTGGGGACGCGGTGGCGGTTTGGTTTGCACTACTACTACAATTTACGGAGGAGAGAAGATTTTGGTTTCAGGGATCTTCTACTCCCTTACACTTGGAGCCCAACGTGTGTTCTCTTCTTTTTATTTTTCCTTTTTCCTCTTTTCTTTTTCCCTTCTTCCATTAGAATGCGTGGTTCAACTTTAATAACTCTACAATTAATTAAATATAAAATAAAATATATCAATTTTTTGAAGTTTTATAGTTTGATACGCGAGTGAAAGCACTGCATTAAACCATCAAGTCAGGATTTACATTTCAATTTTGCAGCTTTTTCAGTGCCTCTTTTTCACACTTTTATTTTTTTAATTTAGACAGATTTTACTAAAATACAAGTTATTCTAAACACCTCTCTTTACCCCTTCTCCATGCATGTTATATATAATATGTTGTATACCTTCGGCTCTCTGTAACCTATTTAAACGGGCATCGTATATAGTGGAATTGTACAAAATTTCAAATGATCTTATATATATAATGCACCAATATTTCTACTAAAGTAACATTCTTGTAGAAATCTAGGTCCTAAGTTATTCCCAAAAGGGGGCCAAGCAAAAATTAGAGACTTCAATTAATATAAATTTTGAACTATTAAAATAAACTCTCCACAATAATAAATCATAATATTAAAAATCCTCTATTTATTTTTTCACAAAATTTCACTTACCTTGGGTCGGATTGAGATCTGATCCGACCCGATATTCACTTAATTCGGGTCACATTACGTAAGAGTTAGCCAAAATTAAAAATACCCTCATTTTTTTGGCCAATAATGAGGGCGAGTCCGAAAGAAAACGGCAACCCTTTTACCGAAACCCAAACCACTCTTTCTTTTAACTTCCCAAAACCTCGTTGAGGGAGAAATGGAGGGAGCAGGGAAGGAGCCGGCAATGGCGGCCGCCGCCGCCACCACCACCACCGTGAATGCCCAAACGGAGTTCGGAGACCCGCTGCCCAACGAAGATTCAGCCGCCGCCCAGCAACCTTTATCGAAGCGCGCACAGAAGAAGCTGATTAAGCAGCAGAAATATGAGGCGAAGAAAGCGGAGAAGAAGGCATACGTGAAGGAGCAGAAGAGGAGAGAGAAAGAGCGGAAGCAAAAGGAATGGGAGGAGCAGCTCGCGAACGTCGCCTCGGAAGAGCAGAGGATGAAGCTGATTGAGTCACGAAGAGGGCTCAGGAAGGAGAGAATGGAGATGAGGGCGGAAGAGAAAGAGAAGAAGATCGAGCGTCTCACTCACGCTAAGCTCCATGGCCAGAACATCGTCGTTGATCTCGAATTCTCTCACCTTATGACTCCTGGTGAGATCAGTAGCCTCGTCCAGCAGGTATATATGTATTCCAGCTTCTCATTTTGATTGAATTTGCGCATCGTGCTTTACTTAGATTGGATAAGCTTGAACAAGATAGGGACAGAGTATTCGAATGGAAATGGAATTACAAAGGAGGACACATTGGATTTATGGGGAAATTGCTTAATTTGTTGTTTAGGTAGCTGAGCTGGTAAAGTGCTCGAAATTTGAACCAGGGTTTTGATCGGAACACGTATTCATCCGAGTTACGGCTCCCGTTGAACCACCAGGGTTTTGATTGGAACCAGGTATATTTGTGCTCGAAGCTTGAACCGGGATGAAAGTAATTTAGTCGTAGTTGCTCTTTAGAACCCACGGCCATGACTTGTTATTATGAATCAACAGTTGTTTGAGTTGTCTTTTTATTCATCTCGTTGAGGGAGCCACAATGGCAGATACAAATGGGTTCTGACTCTGAGTTGCATTATTGGTTAGCTACTCAACATCTGCTGTACTTGGGCTACGAATTGTGTGAAACACCTGTTGGAAAATTTGAAAATTTCAAATGAATTAACAGGGCTATTAGATTATCTTATGCTTTTTCTGAAAGCATCTTGGGTGCAATGTAAAGTCTTTTCATTCATGTAGAAGAGTAGAAAATTGACACCACACCAGAGGAAAAGCAACATTTTTTTTGGGGGGCGTGGTTGGGACAGATTCGAAAGGGAAGAGCCAACTGTATGATGGTGAAAAATGGATAGGGTTACTGACAACATTTGCATCTAGTGTCAAATTCTTGTTATTGTTGCTGTGCTTGTTATTAACTTACTGAACATAAACTGAGAAACATGCTACATCGGATGTGTACAAAAGCTTTAGCATGATATCTTCCAACTTACTGTCTGTGCGGTAACCATTGGACCAAAGAAAATGATGCTTATATTCTTCCTAACAATGGTTAAAATTTTTGTAAGTGGCTACCCATGAGAGTCAATTGGCATTGATCAAAGTCCAAGAACATTGGAGGTGGACTGCATTGTCCGGAACTTTTAATTTGGAAGCATCTTGTCCCAATTGTAAGAAAATAGCATTTATATGCATACAGGAAAAGGAAACGCCCCCTTTTCTTTAGTTGAATAAAGTTTATGATGAGAGAAGAAAAGAACTCAGTGATCTTTTAGTGCATCATCTTAATTCTCGACTGTGATGACACTGTGTTATGCATTTCCACTTCTGCTGTCCTGTGAGTCAATATGAATTTAGGATTTATATCTAGATGCAAGATATGGTCTTATTTGAAAGAATTATTGTATGTCTAGAATACTGGATTATTTAAATCCTAACAACCTGACTTCAACAAGTATCCTCGGCCTCTTTGCTTTGCTTGAGATTAAAAGTTTTTTTTTGTCATCGTTAAAGTCAATGAATTGCATGATCTATGTCCTTGTCTTGATTGTCTGAACATCTGCAGAATTCTGCCATTATTATTGAGCTGTGTATGTACAGGTTAATACGATTAGACAGCTTCAAGAGGAACGTGAATGGCTTCTCATCCGAATTATGCTACTATGCAAGGGCATATATGGGAACTAAATAGATGCACCGACAAAGCTTTTATTGCTGATAGGCTATTCAGCTTTTACCCCTAAGAGAAAACAACCAACTTTTATAGCAACCTATCTGAACCTAGGTTTCGAACACTGAGGATCTTGACTTATTGCTAAGATGAACTTTTGTTTTTCATTTGTAGTGGTTGACAACTAGATTTGAAGTGAACTCCTGAATGTCACTGCAGGTCAAGGAAACAGTTTGTCTGCTTTGCCATTAGATCTCTTTTTCTTTTCCTTGAGGTGGCATCGGATATCTCAATGTCTTGCAATGAACTGATGCAGTGTCTTGCAGATAATGTACTGCTATGCTGCTAATGGAAGGTGCAGTTCGCCGGGCCATTTGTGGTTGACTGGATGTGAGGGCAATATGGAAAGCCAGTTGAAACGGCTTCCAGGGTATGATAAGTGGATTATTGAGAAAGAGAGCCGGTCATATATTGAAGCTTTGCAAGAGCAGAAGGAGAATTTGGTTTATCTGACTGCCGATGCCGAAACCATTTTGGAGGAACTTGACCTCAAGAAAATATATATCATTGGTGGTTTGGTAGATCGGAATAGGTGGAAAGGAATAACTATGAAGAAAGCTGAGGAGCAGGGAATCCAAACAGCAAGGCTTCCCATTGGGAATTACTTGAAAATGTCAAGTTCTCAGGTCAGTTTTAAAAGTGGTTTGGCCCCTTTCTTTCTACAGACGTGCTACTATATTTATGAAGGATGTACCGATGAAGTGTTTTAATATCAAGATTCCTCTTTTTCTATCCCCTTTTCCCCTTAAATGAAACTAATAGTGTATCTCCCCAATTAAGTAGTCTCGTATAAACTCACATTCTTGAGGCTTGTTCCAAATATATTCTTTTCCAGATTGGAAGTACCCAAAAGTTCTCAAAATACAGAGAACCACAAAGTACTCCTTTTTGGAGCAACCCCCTCCTTCCTCAAATTCTCTGTATGTATTACCACCTGTAAATAGCTAGAAGAACTGTGATCATGGAAGTTCATATTTTCTGCTTGAAAAGCTAAAAAGTTCTTTGTTTGGTTCCTGTATGCGAATAGGTCCTTACTGTGAATCAAGTGGTAGAGATTCTACTCAAGTTCTTAGAGTTAAGGGATTGGAGGACAGCTTTTTCCAGGTAATTCCTCCGAGGAAAAGATGTGGAGCTCAGTCAGATGAAAATGGAAACGAATCAGGTGATGAAAATGAGAGCAATGAAAATTTGTTCGAGAGCCAAAAGAAGATGAAAATGTCTGAAACAGATTCAGAGGCAAGTGAAAAAGAAGTAGAAAACGGTGAGAATGAAACGGAGAATGTGTCCAAAAATGTGAACTAGAACCAGTCTTTCCCTTCTACAACCTCTCTCTGCTTTCTGAGAGTTTTTCTTGTTTCTTTAGTTGCTAAAAATTTTGTGGATACTCTAGGTTTGAATGTGCTTCAATAGCTTGCCAAACATCAAATGGAGGAAATTTATGACGAGATCTTTACGAGAACATATCGCAAATATGCTCCGAATATAGTAATGTACGTTGTAGTCCATGCATCATGAAGATTGATTATAGCTTAAAGAAATTTGCACCCTTCACCTCTCTTCATATCACTACTTTCAGGAATCAAGATTCTCAAGTTACTGGCCTCTGCTATTTTTCATGTTAGCCTCGGTTTGGCTTTGAGTATTTCACTCAAAATTATTGAAGCTGGTTCTTTAGCAGAATTGAAGTTTTTTAAAAAATTATAAAAAACCCATGCTTAATTATAGAAAATCAATTATCATGATTTCAGGGGAACCTGGACTTAAACTAGTATACAGGTTGGAGGTTGACTTCCTCAATAGTAGGCTTTGTTGCAATGTGTAGTATTCACACTTGTGCATTTTTTTCTTGGAGTCAAAGTTAAACCTAATCGAGAAAATAGATGAGAAATTGCACTACAAGTCTCCAACTGATGAAAGAGAGGAAAGGGGATATTATGAAACAGAAATTATCAGAAAGGGAAAATTATTATATATAACAATTTATTCTCATTTTCCTCAAATATTATTTCAATTACTATAATGATGACATAAAATTTAATTTAAGCAAACTTTGTATTAAATTTATGTTGAAATATATTATTTTTAATGATACTGAAAAGATAGAATATAAAAAAATTTAAACTTAAAAATCAACAGATAACAATTAACTTAATTAATAAAATTATTAAATTATAATATTTTATAAATTATAATTATATCTATATCTATTTGTTTGAAAAAAAATTATAATCAAACTCTTTAAATTGATGGCTCCATGGGCCATCCAACAACGTCTATGTAAAAAGATGGGGAAAAAAATCCAATATTGTCCTATTATCCACGTGGCCTGGGCTTTCACCTTCTTTTTTTTTTATGATAAACAGGGCTTTCGTTTTCAACTAATTAATTTAATTGATTAATTCACAATGACGAAATTAAATCACTGTCCTTCTCGAGGCAACTGCCTGGCCCCCACTCCACCCTTCAATCAAGAGAAAAATATGTCAAAAGGTCGTCAAACTACTCTCCCAAACGACGCCGTCTTCTCTCCTTCGTTTCTCTCTCTCTCTCTCCTCCTTCCTCTTCTCTCTTTCTGTATTTTCTTCTTTTTTGGCAACTACTGAAAGACGAAATTCTTTCCCCAGTTTCAGACAATACTCGCTTCTCATGTGCTAACACGGAATCAATTTCACTCTCTCTCTCTCTCTCTCACACACAAGTTCTACGGCGATGTCTTTGCCGCCGGTGGATGGATCGATGACTTCTCCGGCAGTTAATATCACTATACCGGCGACCAACGGCACTGTAATTCCGGCTCCTCCGCCGACTTCCTCGGGGATATCGAAGCAAACATTGGCGGCTTTGGTGGTCGGAATTGGGCTTGGAGGGTTAATTGTTCTGGTTGGCGTGGGCGTTTTCGTCTTTTTCACCAGCGGAATAAGAGGAAGCACGCTCAGAATCACAATCATTTCCTGTCTAGTAAGAGTATGGCTGGACTCTCTCGCTTTGTAACCCGTTTTCTTAATTTAATTTTTTTAGGTATTTTATACGAGTTGCATTAAATTTAATTAATTGATTTTGTTGCTGTCGATTATTTTAATTGTTTTTATAATGCTTCTAGTTTTTGATGTCATGATTTTGTGTTTTTCTCTGGTTTGTCTTAGCCACCTTGTCATTATTAATGGTGTTTATTGATGGATGTATATTAAACTTTGATTAGAATATATTAGATTAGCATTCCTCTGGGTAATGAATTCGAATTGACCTATTTTTATAAAATTAAAATTCGTAGAAATTGTTTTTTAATCAAAAGGGATCTGAATGTGAGAAACAGATTATCCGTTTCTAGAGAATAGGGAAAAGGGAGCCTTTTGTTTCAACTTTTCGACAAGCTAATAATAAGTGGGCAAACCAGTGTGGGATTTTCTATTCTTGCTGTTTTCATAAACCATTATTGTATTTCATTATTTTAATGCTAGCAAAGGCAAGTACATGAATATCTTTGATGCCGTAAAAGTTTTTATTGTATTGCAACATTTTTAGTGGTATTAATGGTGGACTTATACATTTTATGTAATCTGATATGTGTTAGCATGGAAGCCAACAACAGTGCATATTAGAAGAACTAATTTTTGCATTGCTTACGAGACATTGTCAGCATATGACATCCCAAGATCCATATTTGAATATATCCTGACATGGAAATTGTAATTTTTAAAAAGCTTTTGCACGGAAAAAGGTAGTATAGTCATATTAATCATGAGATGCCTACAAGAAAAAGATGCTAAATAAGCAGCCCTCAAAAGACTAATTACAAACCCAAGAACAGGCTATCCAGAAAATCAATCAATTGAAGAGGAAAAAAGAGCGGATGAAAAGTAACAAAGCTTACTTTCTCAGGCAATGGAGAAGTTACTTTCAAACCTTTTCTGCTGAAACTTGCATGTGTATGTCCCCCCCTGCCTCTCTTCTCTCTTTGCGCTATGAATGTAGATAATTTTCTTTTGTACATGTTAGCTTATCAAATTGCTGATTGTCTTCTTTCAGCTGACTATTTTCCTGGACAAGATCCACATCAGCACAATTTGACTCCACCAGCAAAGGATGTGAATCATCCGCAACGTAAGTCTGATCCCCTACCGGGAGTAATCTCAAATATGCAAACGCCTCTACAGCAAGCATCTGTTGCACCCATGCCACCTTCAACAAATAGCAGCTTAGGTTCAGATAATTCACATGCATCAAAACCTCCCGGTGTTCTTGTGACCTTGCCAAACGGCACATTTACTTATGAGGAACTAGCATTGGCAACAGATAACTTTTCTAGTGTCAATCTTCTTGGTCAAGGTGGTTTTGGATATGTCCATAAAGGGGTGCTCCCTAATGGCCAAGATATTGCAGTCAAACAGTCAAAAGCGGGAGTGCACAGGGGAGCGTGAGTTTCAGGCAGAGGTTGATACTATTAGTCGTGTTCAACACAGGAATCTTGTCTCACTTGTTGGATATTGCATTTCTGGAGATCATCGAATGCTTGTATATGAGTACATTCCAAACAAGACTTTGGAGTTCCATTTACATGGTATGCTCTTCCCATTTGCCACCACTTATGTGACATTTTGCTGAAATATATATGTTCATCTTTGTTTGAGTTAATATATTTTGAAGCATCGACTCTGAACCAATATCAGATTTGAACTTCAAAATGTTTTGGAATAATCAGATTCAAACTACTAATTCCTCATCCAAGTACTCCATCCTGAGAGGTAAAACAGGGACTTGTTCCCTGTTAGAGTTCAAAAATCCTGGAAAGGTCAAGTGCCTTCTTGATTATTTCACTGGTAAAATAAGCATACAACAACACTATAGTTATTTCACTAGAATGACAAGCAGCTTGTTGGTCTCCTTTATCTAGCTTAGAATTAAAAAACTCTCAATGATCTTTGTCATCCTCAATTTCCTTCTGGTACTCTAACTTCTGTCAAAACCATATTTGCGAAAGATCAGTGTTTGGTCAATTTAATAACATTCTAACTACCAATTTTGTGCATTGATAAAAAGCCGAGACTTTATGACCTGGTTAATTTTTGAGCTTCAGTTGCATTGTTTCTAGCTGGAAGGCAGCCATGTGATTATGGAAATGGTAGGAATTTGTCCCTCTCCATTGTTTTATTTGAGCTAAAAACTGATGAAACATGATTCATGACAAATGTTGTGTCTGAAAAAATTATTCTAATAAAGTCGAGCAAAATGTAGGTGAAGTTACAGATGAATTCAATCTTGAAATGACAGTAGTTGGTCTGCATCTTGAAGCAGGAAACACAGAGTTTCTTTGTTTTTTAAACACTAGTTGTCATGGCGACTCATAGCTACATATTACAAATGAATAATATTTGGGAATGTTAACTTTTGTGCCCCTTGTCTCATTTGTCTTTCTACTTTTCAGGGACAGTTATTGATGTCTCCTCTAGGTTCTTCTTTCTTCATTTTTCTTATCTTCTTCTTGCTCATTCTTAGACAATATTTGTGGTGTTCGATATAGTGTTATAAAGTTTTTGGGAACTCTTCTTGTTAGTTCCTTTATACTTCCCAAATTTCATTACATTGTTTAATTTCCATTTGAAAATCATTGAAGGAGTTGGAAGACCAACTATGAGCTGGGCAAGAAGGCTGAAAATTGCCTTGGGTTCTGCTAAAGGATTGGCGTATCTTCATGAGGAATGTGAGTGGTTCAGCAGAGCCTTTCTATCTCCTCCTCTGTCTGTGTTCTCTTATCATCATTTGAAAGGATTTTAACTTCTGGTTAGATGAATGTGTATGCAGGCCATCCTAAAATCATACATCGAGATATTAAAGCAGCTAATATTCTCCTTGATAATGACTTCGAAGCCAAGGTGATCTTTAATCTTTGTGCAGTTCATTGATAATCTTATTCCAGAAATTATTAATCCACAATAACTGGGTCACATTCATCATTTATTATTGTGGGTTCTCTTGAATTTGAAAGTAAGAATGTTTATGTGATACTTAGTAATTATAGAGCCAATGTCTTCCGAGGCTTGTCTGTGTTTGTTCATTTGAGACAGCAAGGGCAATTTTATCCCTCTCAGGTTGCAGATTTTGGACTTGCAAAGTTTTCTCTTGACATGGATACTCATGTATCTACCAGGGTCATGGGAACCTTTGGGTAAGGTCAATATCTAAACTGTTAAAATTGTGATATTGTTGTTAGTCATTAGTAGCTAACACTTTGAGGTGGTCTACAGCTACCTGGCTCCCGAATATGCTGCAAGTGGGAAACTTACTGAAAAGTCAGATGTCTTTTCTTTTGGGGTTGTGCTTTTGGAGCTGATCACAGGACTCCGACCTGTTGATAAAGCTAAGCCCTTTATGGATGACAGCATGGTTGAATGGGTAAGATGTTCTCTCTTAAATGGTGGGATCTTTTTGTAATGCATTTAGAAGTATATATGCTGCAAGCTTGCAGACTTTAAGGAGATTCTATATGAAACCTTTAGGCCCACTGAGATCTTTTGACGATTGAAGGGCAAAAGATATTTGACAATTTAGTGCTGTAACTGCTTGTGAGGTACTACTATCCTGGTGTTTTGCTTTAGATGTTATTTACCATTTATAGGCATGAAAAATGATCAGTTAGACAAACTAGAAGTGTTTCAGTCACTTTCCTGATTACACTGTCCATAACCTGGATCTTGAAGGAGAAGGAGTATCAATCGTTGATAACTGATATGGTGTTAAGTTGATTCTGAGATCATATTCAGAATACCTGTGATGACTTGACCTAATTGCTGGGGATATATGGTGCTTGGACGTTCGGCACTTCAACTTGTGTATGGACACTTGACACTTCATTTTAGACCAAAATGCGCAAAAATTTTCAAAAAATTGCAGAGTCTAATGTGACACCCCTGTCCGTGTCAGACACTTGACAATTCAACGTAAGTATGGCCGAGTCCAAGTAACGTAGCTGGGGGCTGCACTGTACTTATTTCAGCCTGAAAGTTGTTTTTGTTTTGTGATTCACCTGGAATTGTCTTAATCTAGGATTTTCTGTGGTGGTTATCTCTGTGTGTTTTTGAGGAATTACCTAGGAAGGATTCTAGACTTTGAATGCTGAAGCAGGCCAAACACCAGTGAATTCAGAAATATCTTCAGGCTGCCAAGTGTATTCCTTAAGTTGTATTAGATGTAAGGTGATATATTGACTTTATTTCTTGTTTCATTTAATGTCTATTTTATCCTCAATTCTGAGATGCTCAAACGGCTCCTCTTCTCTGGTTATACTTGTGGAGGCTACTGGAAGATGCTAGCTTTTATCTAGGTTTTAGACTTGGCTACAGTCTGAACTGCGTATGTGCATGGGTTTTGCTGTGTTGAATTGCCATTTCCTGATAATGTTGCTTGGTTTGGGGCTAAGATGAAGTGCCAACCGTTAAGTTACTATCTTATTGGGAAGTTGAATATACAATGTTGAGTGCTTAGTTGACATTTCACAATTTGGCTTTTTTTGGTTTTATGTCCTAGATGATCCCATATGGAATCGCGGGGTGCTGCTGAGAGCACTGATGCTGTTGTTTTATTTGTTGCCGGGTGATACTAATCTTCTTCTTTTTTTGGTGAAATGTGAACTTATAGGCACGGCCGTTGCTCACACAAGCTCTAGAAAGTGGAAACTTCGATGGTCTTGTTGATCCAAGATTGGAGGATTATGATACCTCTGAGATGACTCAAATGGTTGCTTGTGCTGCTGTATGTGTCCGTAGCTCTGCAAGGCGACGACCACGAATGAGCCAGGTAAATGTCCAGAGCTCAAAAATACATATTTGTGAAGGTACTTTTACCCTGAATTTGAGTGATTTTCTCTTGAATTTCTCTGAGTGGCAAATAGGTGACTTCATACAAATTACCCAGCTGCTACTCAAATAAAGCCCAACTCAGAATAGGTCCACTTGATGTTGATCTTCATCGAACTTGATCTGAACTTTTTTGACAAATGTTGATTCCAAAGCAGATATTTAGGTAAACCAATAATAGATTGCCCAGCCGCTAGCCTAACAAATCCCCACCATAGAATAGGTCTACCTGATGTTGACATTCATTGAACTTGATCCGAAATTTTGTCCGACAAGTGTGAATTCCAAAGGAAGCTCTATTAGGTAAATCAATACTAGAACTGAATATGACCCAACTTGATGACTCAAACCTAACTTGATCGATCCGTTTGCAAGGTGAGTAGGATCCAATTGTAAAAGCGACTCTAGCAGTTATAGCGTCTGCAGAATTCATTTCTAAGTTTGCTTCCTACGGTTAATGACTTGTGAGGTTTAATAGTTTTCAAAACTCTCTCCCTTCCCATTTCTTATGTGTTTCCAACTTGCAACTTGTGCCAATATTAAACCATTGTCTCCTGGTTCTCTGCGAGCAGGTAGTGCAAGCTCTGGAGGGGAACTTATCTGTTGAGGATCTGTTGAAAGAAACAGCCGTTAACAGAACATTCCAAGGGAGCTCTGATTATGATTCCAGCAGCCAATACCAGGAGAACCTAAAGAAATTCAAGAAGCTAGCTTTGGAAAGCCAAGACCATAGCACCAGCGAGCAGAGTGTATTCACTGGCGAGCATGGTGTGCCTCCCTCAACCTCGAGCACTGAAAATCAACACGATACCCAAGAGATTGAGATAGAGTCAACTAATGGGTCAGTAGATGTTCGTGAAATTCTCATTGAATAACAAAGTTAATCTTGGAATGGCATTAGTTAATTTATGGTTCATTCTTTGCATCATCAATGCTTCATTTTTGGGGGACTGGGAGTTAGCATTTGTATTAATGAGCTAGTTCTAGCTTGTACAAAAGCAGTTATCTATTGATCTTAGTCGTAGCTAGCTGTGTTAGATATGGCAAAAGGTCAGTGTATATGTTATTAAAATACAGGAGTTTCAGAGTTAAATTGTTATGTCCTATTCTTTGTCTTCCATAAAATTAAAAGTCGTATTTCCAATATTGATAGTCAAAGATGAGTCCAAACAACTAGTACTACTAGATATAATTTTTTTTTTTATCTTTATTCAACCTAGATTTAAACGATAATAAATTTAGGTATAATTATGGCCTATGGTATACTTAGATTTAGATCATTATTGGGTGCTAAAATGAATTTTGAGCGGTTAAAAGAAGATTGAAAATGATAGTTTTTCTTTTTAAAAAAACATCCTCACTTTAACAGGGTCATACAATGCGCACCCCCAACCGCAAATCCGCAATACAGAAATCGATTTTTTATCCCCATTTTCTGGAACATTCTATCTTTCGATTTCAGCAAAAACCCTATATCGATACCCCCCTCGCCCTCTTCAACTCCATGTCGGAAATGGAAGCTACTGCCGAAGACCTAGGCCTGCTGAGCAAGATCTGCCCTCCACGCCTCGAAGACGCCGGCCTCGAGGACTGCGCCTTGCCGCCGGACTCCATCCAGGAGGCGTTTCTCAAAGCCGCCGCTGCCGTCGGCTCACGCGCCGCCTCTATTCTCTCCCACGCCGACTCCGACGAAAGCGGATGCGTCAACGATCCTTGGACGGAAAAGTCCCCGCCGTCGGATGCCCTAATTGGGATCACTCCCGAGGCTGGCGTTCCAGGGCCCTGCGCCATCGAGAAGGGCGGCGCATTGAGAGGAGACGCTGACTCGGCGAGTGATGTGAAAGGAGCGAGAAATGAAGAGGATGTGGAGAAGAAGGATGATGTGGTGGTGGTCGGCTGTGGGGATGGCGACGCTGCCGGCGAGGATTGCGTCGATGGACTGAGAGGATTGAAGATTAAGGAGAAAGCAGAGGAGAGACAAGATGAAGGAGAAGGAGACAAGAAGCCTACTTTAGTTGAAGGTTACTTCTAAAACTCCTCTTCTTTTTGGGTTTTTTTGTTTGTATATTGTGAATCAGAAAAGATGTTGAAGCAGTTGTTGGTAATGTAATGGAGGCTGTTAATCAGAAGTAATAATAAAAATAATTATCACGAAATTTTGTTGCTTTGTGTATATACACTATAGAGCTTGGGATGAAATTACTAGTCGATTATTGCTTCTGTGAAAGGGGAATTTCTGGTAAATGGGTCAGTTTGATTCATCTTATGGTTAAAATATAAAACATTACATATATATCACAACATTTCTCCAATATTTTTGGAACTCAACAACTTTAGAAATTAGAAGAGCCATATTTTGCTAGAATATGATTTGGGAGGGTTAGAGCAATGGAGAAGTTGACATCAAGCTAGGCCGTGCCATATCCATAGGTGCAAAGGTCTTCAAAGCCCATATACTCATTCTTCTGAATCTTGTGGATCATATCGTCTATGCCTTCCCTCCTGAAATCAGTGACCACAGTCCAAGAAAAGGATAGGCATTTTAACCAAATCAAAATTAGAGGAATTACCAATAATTCTCTCATTTACCATGCATTCTAGTGGGAGTTTACTTGTTACTTACCAAGTAAGAGTGCACTTGCAAAGATAATGGATGCTAGAATGAACACAATTATGGATGCTCTTCCAGCCCTTGTTATCCATTTCCTCACCACATATTGCCCTGTGAGCGAAGCAGCTATCGCTATCCCAACAAAGTAGAGAGCTGCAAACAGTGTCAAATTCCCAGGTTATCTAACTGATTTGGCTTAGGGAATCTGGTCCACTTTGACCTCATCGAACGGCTTTGGCTCGCAAATCAGCCCTAATTGGACTATTTGGCACTCTCACATTGCACGTTTTAACATTTTTTCCTCTTACTGCATTTGGTAAGGTGGAAATATCACAAAATCGATTGCATGAACATGTCAGTCTGCCTACTGTATAGTTTGAGCCAATCTATAGCAAAATTAGCACAGCCTCTAAAGGCCCAAAATCGATTGCATGAACATGTCAGTCTGCCTACTGTATGTTTTGAGCCAATCTATAGCAAAATTAGCATAGCCTCCAAAGGCCGGAGTGGGGGGTTTGCAGGGGATCAATGATATATGTTGATGGAACATCTCAACATCGTAATTCATAAGGAAGGCTCTCATTTGAATCTCTCACAATAAGCTAGGCATAGGATCTCAATTCATTTTCTTACCATAAGCCAGTGGGAATCGTTTGAGGAGATAGTACTCAATTGCGCACATGGAAGACGAAAATGCCATAACAAATGTTGTAGTCGCACTCGACACCTACAAAACAAAAAAGGGGGAACATCAGGCTTATTGCAAACTGTATGCCCTAAAAATCAAGAACAGCCCAGAAAGTCGAAGTGATCCTTATGTCCCATATGATCTTCCTAAATGGGGGAAAAACTTAAAGCCAAAATACTAGCTCTAATTACTGACAGTACCTGGGGGATAATACCGATCTCCAAAAACAATGGACCCAAAACAAACCCGCCACCAAGGCCAAGCAAACCACCCAAGGTTCCGGCCAACAATGCTACAAAGGAGCAAATAATCATCTGCTGGGGGCTTCTCCATTGAGTAACAACTTCCGCAGTAGCAGAATGAGCATTCTGTCTCCTTCCCCTACACAATCTTGTTGCTTGATAACCTGTTGCTCCCACAGCCACTGGGATCTGATTTTAATTTAATCAGAGACAACATTATCGAATTTACACGATATACAAAGTCAGGGTCTTATTACTAAATGTTGGAGATACATGTACTTAAATACCTGTAATAAGTTTAACAACCAGTATGCCAAGGAACAAATTGTAGTGAAATCCTGTAACATCCAAACAACCACAATATCAAATGCTTCCTTGTCGTTTTTATTCAGAATAGCTTCAAAGACTGTGGAGATTGATGGATACCTTAGAGATCTGGATAGCTAGAAATGCAAGCCACACTGCGACTAGGATAGCCAACTCCTTCCAGTTTACATTTTCAGATACAGAAACCTGCATTGATGTAAAAGATGATAAATCATCATCGTATGTTTTCTAGTAATAAATTGAACTAATTCTAAACATTCTCATAGATATTAAAAGTGAGGAACATCTAGTACTTATTTATTTATTGATTGATAATCTGATATGGCTTTCCATTGTCCACTTTTGGGACAATCAAATAGTTACTAGAGTAGAAAGCCTTATTCCTTATGCAGAGGGTAGTAAGTGGTTAAATGGTTTTCATTCCGGTGTAACATTTTCATCGATATGGTCTGCAGTATCAGCAAGGCTGTGCTCTTACTCTTGGTTGTTCCGTAGGACCTCCAGGGAGTGGTTTATACTCAATAACATCAATGCCTTGACCTGCTAAAAATCAGCAAAGTTGATTGAAAGTTGGCCACAATTTTCATTTTTCAATTTGTGCAGAACATTATGACATATAGATTTGGCATATGCTACTTATGTTACCCAACTTGATTTCTGATGTTCGGCAGCCTCCTGAAACAGATACAAAGTCATGTGAGATACCTAAACGAAACATGTTTTTACAAGCAAGAGATAGTTGAGGCAAGCTTAGGCACAAATGCAGTCGACCTTTTTTTCATGCTCTCCTTCTTCCACATATCCACACCCTTTATGAATGACCTCATGGATATCCCTAATAAATTTCATAAAAAAATGGTCAAGGTATTTTGTCACCCAAATCAACTTTTATGCCCGTTTTCACATCTAGCTTCTAAAAGGGAATAATTGGTTTTTCCCTACCTAAAAGGTGACAATCAATAAGATTGTGACCATCCAATTGGCAAAAATAACATTTAGAGCAACTCCTGTGCTAATTCCAAGCAGCAGCATGGGTTGAACTAGGAGGGCCAGATCATAATCTATAAGAGGGAGGTTCAGCGTTGGGTGCTTCTGCTTGAGGTTGTAGGAAACTGTTGCACTTGTTAATCCCATTATCATACCTGTTGATACATAATACAAATTGATAAGTGATCTGCTTGTCTTGTATAAGACCATCTCATCTTATAAACTACTGAGATAAAAAGGAGGAGAGGGTCATTGACTATACATTTGGAGATAGCTGTTGAAGACTTAGCATCAAAACCAATAATCAAGGTAAGCATAGGAACAAAAATTCCGCCTGCTCCGATTCCTCCTGCACTCCCAAATGCAGCTCCACTGAATGCTATTATCGTACCCACGATGATCCTCCATCCCAGTCTTATTTCCTGCATTGTTCACAGTTTGCCATCCCCATTAGCACCAAATCTATAACCTTCAGTCCCATTTGGTTAAGGTGTTTGATATCCAGATATAATCTAATAGGCTATAATCTAAAGTTGTTCTAAAGAACAACTCAACAAGGCAAGTTATTCTAGTTGGCCATAATTTAGAATTGAAAAAAATGTCCAAACAACACCCTTTCAGTGTCCAAAAAAGGTCATTCCGGTGTTGGGAGAGAAAGAAGGGTGGGGGAGGTTATTGACTCACCGGCCAGACATGGGTATGGCTTGATGAGCCTTTGAGAAGATTGACAAATTTATTCAGGAAGCTGGATTCCACTTCATCCTCTAAAACAGGAGAGTGATCAGTTGACAGTTGCACTCTGGAATTGTTGCTGTCTTCCGCTACTGATACAGCAAATAATATCCAACAAACCACAACCAAAAGGACGAATGAAATTCGAGTCATGTGTTGCATCACGGCAGCCGTGGACATTGTTGTGTTCAAGTATACACGATACGAAATATGCACTGCTGTCAAAATGGACGGAATTCTTAGCCTGATACATCTATCTATACATGTAGATGGAGTTTGTCTAGTTAACCGTAATTTGATTGTTTCAAATGTATGCGTTGGAGGAATTAGAGAGACAGAATGAACAGAGCCAAAATTCTGGGATCTAGTTGTTCCAAAGCTCAGATGATTCTCAGACTGACTGCTTCTCCTCATTATTAAATATTTGAACACTTCTTCACATCCAGAAAGAACCTTCCCTGCTTCTCCTCACTCTTTCGACGAACTATCAAGTGCCCATTCAGTATCACGGTTGAAAATTCAATCATGAAATGATTCATTTGAGAAATTTAATAAAGTAAATTAATTGAAAGTTTATTTGAAAAGGATTTTAAAATGACCAGTATATTTTCTCTCACTTTCTTAGATGTCATTCACACTAATTTTTTTCATTTCAGAGTATATATCTCTTTATAATAAATTTTTTTATTTTAAAATATACTGTATATTACTTTACCATTTTAATGACATAATTTCAACATCGTATTAATGACTACTCATTAAAGAAATACTCAGAAAACACAAATTCATGATAAAATTTATATTAAAAAATCAAATTTATTTTTTAAATTTTATTAAAAATAAAAATATCAATGAAAAAGAAGAAAAAAATTACTCCTTACATTCAAAAATATTGTTCATTAGAGATTACCAAGAAAATACTAAATTTATGATAAAATTTGTGTTAAAAACTAAATTGTCATAAAATTTTATTAAAAATGAAGAAAAATAATTAACAAAGGGGAGAAATAAAGTAATTAATAATAATTAATAGATCATTGAAATAATAGAGGAAGCAATTAATAAGAACATTAATAAACTACTCATTAATATATTATTAAAATTATAAAATTATAAATATTATATAATAGATATTATAAAACAAAAAATATTAGTTGAACCTTGAAATTTAGGGCCTGTTCGAATTAGCGTTTATAAAAGCGTTTATAATCTGCTCATAAACGCTCATAACCGCACATAAACGTTTATAACCGCTCATAAACGCTAATAACCGCTAATAAATGCTATAACAGACTCATAACAGCTTAGTTATAACAGCTATAACACTTATCCACTATAACAGTTAATAAAATTATATTATTATTATTATTATTGTGATGATTATCATTTATGATGATGATAATAATAATAATAATAATAATAATAATAATAATATAATTATAATAATTATTAATAAAATTACTAATGTCATAACTATAATAATTATTGTTATTATCATTATCATCGTTGTAACTTCTCACTATAATGATACTCATCCTCATCGTTATCATACTCTTTATTGTTATTATTACTAGCTAAGACTCATGCATGCCGCTATATCAATTTTCTAAAAATCTATGGTAATTTAGAAGTATAAATAGATAAATCTATTTATCTATTCAACACAATTTAAAAGCATGACCAATACGACGCGGAAATTTAAATTGTGTTGAATAGATGAATAATTTATCTAATGATACGTCTAAATTACGAAACATTTTTAGAAAATTGATATAGCGGCAACGCATGGGTATTAGCTACGATTTTATAAAGATTATATAATTGTATGTATTATATATATTAATAGATTTAAATTGTGTTGAATAGATGAATAATTTATTTAATGATACATCTAAATTACGAAACATTTTTAGCAAAATTGATATAGCGGCAGTGACGTGGTATTAGCTAGTATCTATTAATATAAAAAAAAACATATTAATCATAAACTTTTTTGCCAAAAAAGTTGGACTATTTTGTATAACAGTGGGTGACACTTGCAGTTGATTTGGAGCCATCAATATTAAACACCTGATTTATAAAGTAACTTTTATAATGACTATAATAACCAATATATTTTTTTGAAGTCAATAACCAATTTTGCTATGTATTCGATGAGCTTGACATTTGATTCCAACATAAAAAGGGTAATTATACTCGAATTGAAAGTGTACAATTAAAAGTGTTATTACACTTAAAGTGTCATCGAAAAGAAATATGTACAAAAGTTATATATACAATCATTTGTAAAAACAACTTAGGTCAAAATAGTGCAACCGGTTTATCGAGGTGGAGAAGGGATGTCATTGAAAACTTCTCTGTAGACAATATTTTTGTAACATTGTCCGGTATATTGCTCTTGTTGGAAATCAAGAACCTTAACCCCGATGGCGATGTTACACGCGAGATTGCAACATAAAGTTGACCATGGCAGAATCACTGGTTTTGGAAGATACACTCCGACATAGTTCAATGTTTGGCCTTGACTTTTGTTGATTGTCATTGCAAAAGCCAATTTAATCGGAAATTGTCTTCGTTTGAATGCAAATGGTGCATCCGCTGCTGATGGTGTGAGATCAATACGCGGAATAAGCACCTTTTGCCCAATATTTCGACCCGCAATGATCCGTGCTTCAAGGACTTTATGCCCAAGTCGTTCAATGATTAAGCGTGTCCCATTACATAACCCCAATGATGGATCGAGATTCCTTAGAAGGACTACAGGAGTACCAACTTTCAATTGAAGTTCATGATTAGGCAAACCAGAAATATTGAGCCCATGTAGTATCTCGGGGGTTGACATCCTCTATATCGGGGTGATCGATGCTTTCGTAAAATGTATCGGAACTCAAATAAGTGTGGGACTCACCAGGAAGCATAGATAAAATCTGTAAGTTTAACCGATCGACATCATTATTCGTAGGAGCAAGTATGCAACGCTCTTGCATGTAAGATTCATCATTGTACCTAGTCGATAAATCGGGGTAAATTTCGATATTAATTTGCTCAAACCCCGATCTGTCATTATGTATGAGGAATTCCGATGGAATCTCTATCCAATTTTCCTCACTCCCTGCCTGTAATGAGATCCCTTGCAAGCTACCATTACCAACGCTTAACACCCAATCGGCGAAATGACGCAATCGTTCATAATCATTATTGCTCAAACTTGGATCCCTCGATCGCATATTGGTCCCGAGATGCATGACGGAACAATGAGGCCAAAAATTTGATCGGGATAGTGATGCAAGCAACAATGTCCGCTCTACTTCCCTTGGTGACAACTCGGAAGTATTTGTCGAAAATCACCACCAAAAACTAACAATTTCCCTCCAAAAGGTATATTTTGTTGATCACAAATGTCCCTTAAGGTACGATCCACTGTCTCAAACACAAAACGATGTGCCATAGGAGCCTCATCCCAAATTATCATTGATGTTTTTCGAATCAAGTCAGCCTAGCTCAGAATGCTTTGAGAAAGAACAATATGTTGCTTATGTAAGGTTAATAGGGATCTTGAACATTGAATGTGCGGTTTTACCAAATGGTAGTAGTAATGCAGCTATCCCGGATGATGCAACCGACAAAATTATCTTCCCTTTTGATCTAAGTGCGTAAACAATCACCTTCCACAAATATGTCTTACCTGTTCCACCACTTCCATACACGAAGATGCACCCACCATGATTAGATTCATCAAGCATTCACTACAACATGAAAAATATCAACTTGTTCGGAATTCAAAGAAGGGAGCATCACATTAAGATTTTCATCTTCAGTAGAAATGTCGTAATCTAATTGCTCGTGATAAGACGATTTCTTAATTGAAGTACCATATCCGAGGATGGTACTCGGCATAGGAGGGTAATCCTTCAACGAACGACCATTTTTTCTCATAATCAACTCCAACTCATATAGGCATAGGTTTTTTCTTTGCTCGATGCTCAAGTATAACTCAGGATTTTGATGTTCTCGTCTGTAATCTTTGGTCAAGGTCATCGAAAGGTCTTTCCAATGATTTTCCCAAAGAAGTTGAGGTTGTCCCACTTCATTGTACATAAGTAAAGAGCAAAACATACTCCGTAAGTGGGCCCCAGCTTGCCCATGTGGAAGCCTCGGATAGAGCATAATCCCACTCACTATTGTCATCAAGTAATCCCAACGCTATGCAAGCTTCACGAAATGTTGCATACTCGTGCCATTAACAGCTTCTCAACTCTTGAAAAGACTTGGCACCTCGAACAATTGCGAGCAACATTCTCAAGTAGTATCTCTCACCCGAGTTAGGATGTGCAAAAGGAAGTCGACCAAGACATACACGTTGTTGTCGTTTTGTCCATTCTTTGGTTCTACGATTCCACACATAATATTTGGGGAATTCAAGCATAAGTGTAACAATTTGCTTCACGATCAACTCGATTAACTTCGAACCACGCCATGAGCATACTAACACTACGCTGAGCCATATCAACAACTTCCTCCAAATCATCATTTTCATTGAAAACAATATAATGTTGCCCCGGCAAGTGATACTCGTAGCATTTCCACGGATGGATAGCGGTGAGTTATTTCAAATTTAAATATGCGCCAAGTCGCTTCCATAGCTGAAATGTATCTACCATCTAGGTATTGTTTTATCTCATCAACGTCCCCGCACTCTTGTTGTCTTCCTGCCTCCGTTCTATCAACATTCTCTTCAATGACAAATGTAGCTCGATCCGAACCTTTATGCATGTACTTATGGAGGTACTTAATGACTTTCTGCTGGGCACAACGTTCGACATTGATGTGAGCATCGTACTTGACACATAGATCGCGATTGTAGGGAACAACCCAACGGTTATCAATCTCCTTCCCATTTAACATGATTCTTCCGCCATCATCTCTTCGTCTATACTTAACAAAACCATTTTCCTCAATAGATGTTTCATTGCGGAAGGACTTTGGGTAATGTTTGCTACATTTTGAACCGTCCATACACGGAGCATTGGGGATATCCGGACCACATGGACCATGTATCATATGTCGTGTGACTCGTATCATATGCAAGTGGATCAACATCTTGGTGAGGAAGCTCTGCGCAAATAAAGGAATCAATTTCTTCCGCATAACTTGGCTTGTCATCATGTGCAAGGGTTAAGAGAATATGAGCATGAGGTAACCCTCTCTTTTGAAATTCAATGACATATATATCTGCAAAGGTAACAAATAAATAAATTTAGTAAGGTATTTAAAATTGTATTGGTAATGACTTTTCTATTTATTGACGACATGATAGGATTGACAACTAATTATAACAAACCTGCAACGACGGTCCCAAATATGTGTCTTTCTTTAAAATCTCGCATCAACTCTCGCAACCTCAATCGAAAGACTCGAGCTACAATATCAGGTCCGTAGTTTGCATGTTGTCCGAGCTGTAGTTGAAGTGCCTCTTGAATTTCCGGCCAATTTGGGTTGCATGTAAATGTGATAAAGAAATCTGGATAACCAATTTGTGAGCATATTGCCATAGCATCAAGAAAATGGCGCCTCATGTAACGGGGACTTCCTGTAAAAGAGGATGGCAATATGCATCGTCGACCAATGGCACTTGCATCTGTCTCTCCAGCAGATGGATCGCATCGGCTAGACCAATATAAACCTCTGTACGTAATCTTTCTTGATGATCCTGGACATATCGTAGCCGGCATTGATCTATAACGAGTAAAGCAATCGACGATAAATTGAAGGAACAGTCTACCACCGAGAAGTAAAATATTAGCCTCGTTCAATCGGAATTGTATCCTAAATGCATAGTATTGACAAACCGAAACTCCTTGACTATTTCTGCGTGATCCCGTAGCGAAAGGGATTCCTATTCCCCAACTATCTGTTCCATATGGAAATAGGAGGGGATATTGTAGAGCCATATAAGAAGGATGAGTGCCATAAATCCGTTGCAAATTGCCATTGATTTTGCGTACTATTATATCACTACCAACTTCTTCGAGCACCTCCACCTCCTACTATAAGGGCTGCAACTTCATCAGCAGTGGGTCTAAGATATTGCCCCCGTGGTCGTGATTTAAGGATTCGAATACGCATATCATGTTGGACACCACTATTGAGGATATTTCTAGCACTTCGAAAACATGTACATAAGGATTACATTCATCTAACATGTGCTTCGCAAGTCTTGTAAAATTGATAAATTAATCCCGATCGACGTGTTTTCTCTGTTTAAAGCGTGGAGACGATTTTGCGACTCAAAGTGCGTGTCATATATATAAAGTTGCGCAAATCTCGGTGGTTGTCCTTCCGGCGGAAGTAGAGACCCAATTTGATGGTAGTTTTCACCACTTATACGAAATGAGTATGGTCCACGTCCATCCATGACGAGTAGTCGATAGAAGCCCCCATTGAAGTGAACGACAACATGGAGTTGTAAGTTCGTATATTGTCCATGAAAGTTCTATTGTTAAATAAAGACTCCGAGTAGAGGCGGAGGTGCCGGTAAAGGATCCAATCTTACTTGACCATAATGGCAACATAAATTAAATCTAGGGGGACCACTTCTTCGGCTTGGAGCAATTTCGTCATACCACATCATAGCATTACAATCGCTACATGTAATCATGGTTCCGGTAAAAGAATAACGTTGTTCAAACCTTCTCACTGTGGAGCTTCTTCCTGAACGTGATAGTGATAAGTTCCACAGCCTAGCTTCTTCCCGGTATCGTTGACGTTCAGCAATATAGCGTGAAGTATTAACATCTTGACACCTTTTTGTGAACAACCTCCATCTAGCACTCAATCGAGCTTCTTTGCAGTGGAGTCGCTTTCTTATAGATTCGAGTGAATCATAGTATTGTCCATAACTATATAATATTATAAATGATTATTTACAAATATTTTAGTTGGAACACATATTATTATAGTTTAATAACTACAATACTTTCTCTAGGTACATGTAAATATATATGTCAATAACTATATAATATTATAGTTTAATAACTATATAATATTAGTAGCGTTAAATCAATATATCTATTTTTTATAACATGTATTTATTTTGTTTTGTTGATAAGTTACTTATATCTCCATATAAATATAATCGACTAAAAATGATGCTGAATAATAACTTAAATATACATAAAAAATGATATTAAATAAAGTTCCTTCCTCTTTGTGTCTCCATTACATATTTAGATTTATAACATGTATTTATTTTGTTTTGTTGATAAGTTACTTATATCTCCATATAAATATAACTCGACTAAAAATGATGTTGAATAATAACTTAAATATACATTAAAAAAATGATATTAAATAAAGTTCCTTCCTCTTTGTGTCTCCATTACATATTTAGATTGACAGGGATTAAATATTTTTAACTCGTTGTATGAGCTTTGACTATTCTCTTGAAATTATAATGTCGAAATAAAATTGCAAATAATTATTTCATATGAGTATTTAACTTATTATGTTCATGAGAAATTTTATTATTCCATATATGACATTGGAGTATCTCCCAAATATATATGGAATTCATTAATGTATTGATTTAATCTTTTATGTTAGAATCATATATGACATTCGAGTATCTCCTAAATAATAACCGAGGAAAAAAACACTCCAATTCAATTGTCATATTTAAGACTTGATATGTATTTACTATGAGTATGGAGACATAGAATAAGGTATCAATAATTGAACATGTAAAACTTACAAAATTAATTTACTGAAATCAATGTATGTCGGGCGTACGCGTGACCACTTGACTCCACGAGCAGAATAGTTGAATAAAACTTGATCGAAGAAGCCGATAAAGACAACATCACTTAGTTTGGTGGCAAATTTAAAAGGAAATAAACTTTGCATGTGATAGTGGAGTGAGAAGTAATCACTTTTGAAGGCATTATAATCAAAGCAATATGAGTCTACAATACAATAATTTACAATGCAATGAATTAGCAAAGAATTAAAGGAACTAAAAGCATAATGTCAAACAAGCACCATGGGAATATTGGGTTGACAACAATTAATTTTCTTAAACTTCCACCTTCACGGTCTCATTTATACAATATCACCTCAACGATTAAATTTAAATGTTTGATATCTATTAATCTATAAAAAAGGAAGTGAATACCATTTTAAATATATAAACCTTCGATATCCGAATGAACGTGAATGGTGTATCGATTGAATTGGCGATTCATATAAAACGTTAGTTCGGAATTTTTGTATATCATACACTTAATTCATTATATGTTGTCTTATAATATTTTCAAAATATAAGTACAAAGGTTATTTACTAAAAATCTTATAAATTGATGTTATAGAAAATAAGAAATTAATTTAAAAATTGAAAAATAGTTAATGTTAAAAAAAATAGATTCAGTTGATTTTAAAACAAATAAATTACAAAAATAAATGAACTTGTGTTACCAAAAATGAACAATAATTTATTTAAGAAAAAAAGTATTATATGGCTACTTGTACATTTATTAGTATAATTATATAGCTTACTATAGTCTGTGTTAAAAGATAAAAGAAAAATTAATCATGGGAGTGTAATAGATCCGCTAGCCATGTCGACAAATACCCATAACCCATTTTGAATTATTTGCAATTTCACAATACTCAAATTTCAAAACCCCTAAATTTTTCAAAACCCCTAAAAATCAATTAGAAAGATCGGTCAAGTAAAAGAGAGAAAATTTAACTAAAATTCAACTTTAAAAACAAATTTTGAATTATCCGCAAAATGGGTTATGAGTATTGTGAAATTGCGAGATAAGGCTTAGAATTAGTTTACTATAGCTGTGTTAAAAAATTAAAAAAGATTAACCATGGGTATTTAAGTCGACTTTTGTGGCAGTGGGTTAGAAACCCTAACCCATTTGTTAACTATAGTCGTGTTAAAAATTAAAAAACATTTGCATAAGGCTTAGAATTAGAGAGAGAGAGGAGCCGCACGGAGAGAGAGAGAGAGAGGGCGCCGGAAGGCGGCCGCGCATCGCGAGAGAGAGAGAGAGAGAGGTCGGCCACCGCTAGGGAGAGAGAGAGGGCCCGGGAAGGCGGCCGAGCACCGGCAGAGAGAGAGAGAGGTTCGGCGACTGCTAGTGAGAGCGAGAGAGGCCCGCGAAGGCGGCCGAGCACCGGAGAAAGAGAGAGAGAGAGGTCGGCCACTGCTGGGAGAGAGAGAGGGGCCCGGGAAGGCGGCCGAGAACCGGCAGAGAGAGAGAGGGGTTCGGCGACCGCTGGGGACAGCGAGAGAGGCCCGCGAAGGCGACCGAGCACCAGCACCGAAGAGACGCAATGCAACCGAGAGTGAGAGCGAGCGAGTGAGAT
This sequence comes from Talinum fruticosum, assembly GCA_021018815.1. Taxonomy (NCBI): domain Eukaryota; kingdom Viridiplantae; phylum Streptophyta; class Magnoliopsida; order Caryophyllales; family Talinaceae; genus Talinum; species Talinum fruticosum. The sequence goes on along the minus strand of JAITYX010000002.1, from coordinate 10,698,388 downwards.
GGCGACCGACCACCATACGGTGACCACCACGGGAAGGCGACCGACCCCCGCACCGAGAGAGAGAGTGAGCAAGAGAGAGAGACAGAGGAAGCGGCAGGCGAGCCGCGGCGAGACGGCCAACGGCCCGGAAGGCGGCCAACCACGCCAGCGTGCAGTGAGAGTGCGACCGGACAAGACAGAGGGGACGGCTAGCCGTAGGTAATACGCTTTATTATAATCGAATTCGGGGTTTTGGGATCTTCGGGTTTTACCCAATTGAAGGGTACAATTCATATGTTCTTGAACTTCGTTTGTAAACTGCTAAAGGGATTTCCTTTGACAAGTAACATTTTTAATTTGGTTGTCAATCTATCTACGACATTTTACCTTTCAATTGAAGAATATGCTCGTGACTTTTCTTGTGACTTTTGTTGTGCCCGAACTCGTGGTTAATTGGAGGAAGAGGATGAATAACGAGAGCGAGGCAAAATGGAGAGAGAGTTGTTTGATGAGGGAAGGAACGAATTATCGAATTAGTGAATGAATAGGAGAGAGATAATGATGGTGGAGAAAAGGTGGGGAGAGAGTTCACAGGAGAGATAGATAGTGGGTGACAGTTTTGGGAAGGGGGTGGGAGGTTAATTACCGGCAAGAGGGAGAAGAAGACCAGTGAGAGAGAGTGTAAACAATCAAGAGTTGAGATTAATTGTTAAATTGAATCAAAGGCTGAAAATTAGTTTAACCCCTACAATTAAGGAGAGGAGAGTAACCCCAACTTTTCTTTTATATATTAATAGATAATACATTATTTATTATTATTATTATTATTATTATTAATTATTATATTATTATTACCATTATACCAAGTATAATGGCTCATAACCGCTATAATTAAAACAAACATATTCTTAATTGAAAGAAGAAAAAAGAGGTCTCAGACATCCAAGGAAGGATTGAAGCAGCAGAAGCTCTCAAGCCCGGCGAAAGGCGAAAGCTCTTAGGCGGCCACTGCGAATGTTTTTGAGAAACTAGCCTCCAATTTATCATCATCGACCTTCTTCTTTTAATTTCGAAATCTAATTAAGATAAGATTCAATCAATCAATCAAGAAGCCTCAGAAAGAGAGTCTCTCGTCAATCTGATCAAATTCAGACGGTAATTCCAACAATTTTTTGATTACTTATCATCACTGGCTCCATCAATTCAGATACCAAAACCTAAAAAGCTAATCTGTAATGATAATACTAAATGTAATCGCAGAAATCGGCTCCGTTTGATCATTGGAAAACCAAATTAAGATCAGCGGGTTCCTATCAGCTAGCGAAACATTCAAATAAAATTCCATCTCGGAACCAATCGTAGCATCGCCGGTCATCGCGACTTTCCGGCTACCGGCGACGTGGCATTGGACCTATCATCCAAATTACGACAATTTTGAAAAACACCACCCTCAGAGACCCGTTCCAAATCACGCACGCAGCAGAAGAGGAGAGAGAAAAGGAAGAAGAAGCACTACCGGGGACGTCGAGATTCTTTCCGGCGGGGTTCCGGCCGGCGTCATGTCCAAGGTGAGGAAATGAGCAACCGGCGGATGGAAACCACGCTACGGAGGATTCGACGGCGGCGATGCTCGACTTCTGGAATTCTCCCGAACCAACCGCCGCTGCTTTTGGAGTGTCAGACGGCACTTCCTATCTTTTTTATGGGATTTCTTCCTCACTGGGAGGGATTAAACGATTGAAACCTAAAAGAAACATAAAATTGGAATGAATTAATTTGATTCAATCAGGAAATCAAAGGGGAAACCAGAAAACCCTAACCCTGACCCTAATAGACGAGGTCGCGCACAATTGAGAGTAGAGGCGGGAGAATTTAAAGAGAGAGAAAAGGCCGACAGAAACCTGAAAACCCTAATTAGCACCTAATTGGCCGGTTTGGGCCGAGCCTGTGTTACTCTATATGAGTTTGGCCCAGAACAAACGTTGGTGTATGTATGTAGATCATATATTTTTTTTTGTCATCTCTTGGCCAACGGTGACCAGAAATGAATTGGTAAAAATACCAAATCGAATGATGGATTCCTAACAAATGATTTAAAGGTGGGTTAGTAAGAGTATTTACTCCTTTTATTTACGTTTTGGGAGTCTTCCGGTGAAAATAACTCAAAAGGAAGATTGGAGGAGCTCGTAAATTATTCTTTCCTCCTTCCCAGTTCTCGCAATAAGGGTTCTGCTTTTTTTCCCTTTTTGTTGGGTGATGTCCCAAAATCTTGTGTTTAAACTCAGTTGACATTCCCATGTTAAACCCAAAGTGGTCGGTTGTTCCCGCATACTTGCTTCGGTTTCTGGAAAGAATCATAAATCTAATTATATTTAGATAAGAGTTTATTTTCTATTTTTCTTTTTGAGACTTTCTAATCAACTTGAGGATGTAAATTTTGAGAGAGAGAGAGAGAGAGAGAGAGAGAGAGAGAGAGGGGGAGGTTTCGGTGTGTCTTTTCATATAAAACTGGTTGATTGCGTGTGTTTGAAAGTTGCGATATATGAACGCAAGGAGGGTATGTATGTCGTGTTTGAGATTCCCTGAATGGATTTGATGAGTATGACATCATTTTCATGGAATCTATTCTCGCAAGGCCCCTTCACCCTTTTCAAGTCCATTTCAACTCAAAGCATACATAAATCATGAGTACAAACCCATTATATATATACTCTAATAATACCTCATAAATACAAAATTGCTTAAGTAATCATGCAATTTTTATACTACAAAAACAAAATAACTCGGTAATAACAATACGTCTTGAATATTAACTGCCTAATTTTAAAATATGCATGATTTACGTGTCCAATCTTTCAAATAGTGACGGAGTCGGAATTCGAAATAAAGGTGTTCAACGTCTTTTGAGTCAAATTTAAGGGTGTCCAATTACTTATAATTTAAAATTTTTACTTTAAAAATAAATTATTTTTTTTGCCAAAGGGTGCATGTGGCTCAGCCACTGCTTCCAAAACTACTTTTTTCCACAAACATCCTTTTAATACTAACAAAGGACACTAATCTAAAAGGACAAAAACAAATAAGTCATAGTACAAATAATTGTAGACCACGTCACATGGAATATTTAAATAAAATGTTCATCATTAATTGCATCCGTCGAAAGTTTTTAAAATCAGTTAACATACATAGTTGCACGAGATAAGGCTCGCTACGTCCGAATCTTTTATATCATTATTGCAATTGTGTACGTCAAAACTACAATAGAATTATAGAAACAAAAATTCTAAAGATAGAAGTTATAAAAAAAGGAAAACAATGTCAAAATAAAAAAGTAGACAAATAGTAATAAGTCATAGCAAATTAGTAGATGGTAGGTGAGAAAGTCACGTTAATGAAAGCATATTTGTAAATTAATTATGAATTTAGGCCGATTTTGACATGTTCAGTTTCGTGTTTATTTATAAAACTAATTATCTTATCATCATAAGGGGGTTGGCTTATGACCCGACCCGATCATTCTTGACTTGGTCTACGTGCACCTGATGACATGGTTTCTGGTGGGAAGTGACTGCTCTTATCAAAATAAACTAGATAAGCATTACATTTCATAGCCACCTTACATATATATATATACGCGGGGAGGGATGTTGAGTTCAAATTGTCCACAAATTTAATAAAAAATTTTTGACAGGGAAAAAAATACATGAAAAGTGTGGCAAATGGGAATGTCGTTCATTAATGGGAGACCTTCAATTATTGGGGAGAAAGGACCCACGCTCCGACGTGGTCCGCGTCCTCGTTGAATCCTTTCCACATGCCGGGTATATTATAGCTGTCCAAAAATTATTTCTGAGGGAATATTGGATGAATCTTGCCTTCTCCATCTTCATATATTTTAAAAAAATTCGACAATTCTCTTATTAATAGGAAATAATCAAGTGGTAGGCTTGTTAATAAATATCGAGAATTGCTGATCGATATTTATAAGTACTGAATATATACGTACGAACTTATGACGAAGAAATATATCAAAATGTTAATGTATGTTGATTAATAATAATGTTAAGTACTTTATAATTAGTTGAAAAGAATAACCGGATAAGAGGATTATAAAATTGCATTCTTCGATGATACAGAATAGGAATGAAAGTTTTTATATTTTGAAAACGTTTTTGTTTTTGCAATATTTTTAAAAATATATGTTATTATTGCATTATTGATATGTTTTTATTATTAATAATTTAGTATGAGCTGATATGTTCAATCATCGTAACTCAATACTCTATGTACTTGTCTAATCATATCTAGCATTCAAATAATATATATTAAATAAAATTAGAATAAGTCGTTTTTAAGATAATATATTTATGTACACATATGTATGTATGGAGCAATGGATTCAAAAAACAAAAACAAAAATAATTGGGGAGTAGTTATTGGTGTATATTGGATGAACTTCTTTAGTCAAATGACTGTCAACTAATTAAAAAAATTCTAAGAACCTTTTTTGTTTTTAAAATAAAAAAATTTCTAAGAACCTTTTCAAATAATTAAAAAAATGCAGATTTTCGCATTTATGAGGAATCTCAACCTGACATAATAAATAAAGTAGTTTGCCTTTTGAGATTAGTAAATAGAGTATTAACTTTATCAATGAAAATTTATCAATAAAAATACCTAAAACCTTTCCATACAAAAATAAAAGGATAGCAGAATTATCAAACTTTAAAATATGATTTGCTACGCCAACTTGTGCGGATGATCAGTAAAAGCTCTGTTCTGATCAAAAGCAGAGAAAAAGGATACGATAAACTTTCTCTTTTTTTTGTTTGTGCTGTCAAAAAAAAAAAATGAAAAAGGTGGATAATTGGAAGGAAGCATACGTAATTGTCAACTTTATGTTTAACAAATGGTGGGTTGATTTTCAAAATTTTATTCTAATAAATTAATATGTTGCTTGAATTTCATCTATATTGATTTTCACTATTCCTAATGTTTTTACGACTTAGTAAAATTATTAAAAATTTATCTACAAGTTTAAAGCTAATATAACTATTAATATTTCATCACATAACCGCTTAGTCATTTCATAAATATTTGTACTTGGTTTAATATGTGCATTACTCGAAATTCATTTTCCTTTGTGTTATAATGCCCTTTTAAGAGTAAGGACAGATTTCATCGAAACAAACAAATAAAAAAAGGAATAAGGCTAGATAATCACACATTTTTTAAAAAAAATCACAGAACAAAATAAAAATAAAAATAAAAATAAAAAATAAAAAGAGGTCGGTAGTGATGAATTCTGTGAGCATACAAATTGAAAGCCAAAACGACAAATTCCAACATTACATTAATAAAAAGTTTTGCCTGCCTTCCCTTTATTTATTTATTTATTTATTTTGGGGTTTTCTCTTTGAGAGGAAAATGTCAAAATTTAAAAATATAGACAAAAACTATTGAAAGCAATGGCAAAACTACTAATTTAAAATATTAATTAGGGGAGGCGGATTTAAGAGATGCATGCATGCAGTAATTGAGTATACACTAATTATCTATAAATAAATACCATCAAAAATATTTCAACGCAAGTTTTTATTTTATTTTATTTTATTTTGATTAAATGCAATGACTGAACAATATGAAAGGAGCACGATATTAAACATATTTACATACTTCCTCCCATCCTAAAAAAAGTTGTCAATTTTTTTTCCTTTTGATGTTCAATAATACTTGCTACTATATTATTAAAATTATAGAAATTATATATTTGTTTACAATGGCCAATAAAATAGAAAGTTTTCATCTACAAAAATATAGTTAAGTCATTACTGTCTAGAATTCAAAAAAGACAACAAATTTAAAACTATTTCAAATTTCGAGTTAAACTTCATTGTTTTAAATCACTAAAAATAATTAAGCGAGTAAATAAATGATGTTTGATGTCTAAATTTTAGTTCTTTTTATTTTTATTACCCAGCTTTTTACATAATTGCAATTGATGTAAATAAAATATACAGTCATAAATTATACTATAGTTATGGGTCTACAAACTTGTGCTCTATATATGACACTAATAATTTAAAATTCAATTTATATTTTAATGATTTTTTTAAATAAATTTTTTTCTAAATACATCATAATACCGAGTCTATAATCTCAAAATTAATAATATAACTTTTTAAAACCCAAAAGCTCTATAGCCAATGAAAAATACTCATTACCTTGTTTTCGAAAATAATAGAAGTTTTGACAAATTAAAATATAATTACCACTCTTTCTTAAAAAAAATAATAAATTACTCAACGAGTTGAAAGTCAGAAATGGAGCCTTGGTCAGCCACTCACTTGCTTTTTTGTCGCTTTGTGATTTATATCTTTTCTTCCTGCCAACTCTAAATTAACACACAATATACTCTGACGCCATGTTTCCAATAAAAGGGACTGAGAATCCATTCATCAGGATTCATAGCGCCTTTGAGCCATACATATAGAGAGAGAGGGAAGAAGAAGAAAAGATATCAGGGGTAGAGAGAGAAAGGGTAAGGGAGGAGAAGGAGCAATTCCTGGCACTAATTACGTGCCCACCAATTCCTTGGACACCTTCAACCTTTCTCTCTCCTCTTTGAGAATTCCCCTGCTTTGCTAATCATCTTTTTGTTTGCAAGGTGTTTGATTGAATTACTGTGAGAGAAAAGAAGATCATTTTGGTAGGAGATGGGTAAACCCGGGTTGATGAGGTTGAGGCTTCTTCTGCTTAGCTTCTTGTTGGTGGGTTTTTGCTCTTGTTTGTATCAGCAGAGGAGGAAATTGCGAAAGAAGTTGCGTCTGCTGAAGTTCAAGTGGAAGAAGTTGAGTTGAGTCTCCTCAGAAAGGCTATCCACTTCCTATGGCAACAGGGTCGAGTGGGTTACGAGCATGTTTGGCCGGTAAATGTTAATTGTAATTTTCACATACAGTTTGTGCTGGAATTATGCTAGTAATCGAGATTCATTCTTTGTACTTGGTTAGTTATTGTGATTGGATATATGATATAACAGGAAATGAAATTTGGATGGGAAATCGTCGTGGGTTCATTGATTGGTTTCTTTGGAGCTTCCTTTGGAAGTGTTGGAGGAGTTGGTGGCGGTGGTATTTTTGTTCCTATGCTTTCCCTGATTATTGGGTTTGATTCCAAATCTGCCACAGCTATATCAAAATGTAAGCTTTCCAATAACCTTGTTCTGAAATGCGATTCTTTATTTTTTAATAAGCTTTCTGCTCTTATTAATCTATGTTGATTGGATTCGGTTTTCTCTTTCTTTTTCTTTCTTTTTCTCTTTGGGTGGGGTTGGGGTAGATGTGTATGTATCCGGGTGTCCTTTTGTTTTCTTGCTGCAATCGGGTTGTCGATGATTGTACCTTTCACTTTCAGGCTTCGAATGAAGAGTTCAATTAGCTTAGCTCTTACACTTCTTCCTTCCAACTGAACCGATCCTGTCGTGAATTGAGTACTTTAAAGATGCGTACAGATTTCAGCCCACAAAATTTGGTGAATAAATGATTCTAGTTTTAGCATGGAAAGCCCAAAATTGGATTAAAAAATTTACTGATTTCTGATGGCTTGGTTCTCAATACTTGGTTGTCTGTTCAGGTATGATTATGGGTGCTGCAGCTTCAACAGTTTACTATAATCTTAAGCAAAGGCATCCAACTCTTGAAATGCCCGTGATCGATTACGATCTTGCACTCCTCTTCCAACCAATGTTGGTGTTAGGGGTCAGTATTGGAGTTGCTTTCAATGTGATTTTTGCCGACTGGATGATCACGGTGTTGCTTATTATCCTCTTCATGTGTATGTTTCATGATTAAATTCAGAGTTATTAATATTATTGTCTTTCATTCCTTCCTTTTTCCCTACATTTCGCTGATTTGATCCTAAAAAATGCAGTCACATCTACAAAGGCATTCCTCAAGGGTGTTGAAACTTGGAAGAAAGAAACAATAATGAAGAAGGTTCTCCTAAACTTCAGAGTCATCTCACAATGCAAATTTTCTTCCGCATGTAATCCTACTAACATGGTTCCTCTTTTTTGATTTTTTTACAGGAGGCTGCAAAACTGTTGGCAGCAAAAGGTAGCATATATAGCCCATTAGCTCTTCATGATTTCTTGACGTGTAGTAACTTTAAGTTTTGACAACGAAAGTTTTTGCTTCCTGACAACAGAAAATGGTGGTGAAGGCGCTGACTACCAAGCTTTGCCAGCAGGTCCCGAAAAGAGAGAAGTGGTAAGAAGACCACTAATTCAACTATCCACAAGGCATATTTGAAAGTAAGAAACTTATGATTTGATTATTTTGCAACCAGGTATCTCTCATTGACAATGTACACTGGAAACAAGTCGGTATTCTTGCAGCTGTTTGGCTTGCAGTTCTAGGCCTCGAAATTGGCCAGGTCTAATTACATACCTTTATTTGTTTCTCTGAAGCGTGCCCCTTGTCATATCCACACTGAAAATGTTTCGGGTTTTTCTCACTTTTATGATTGCAGAAACAAACTGCGACTTGTTCTGTTGCATACTGGGTATTGAACTTAATGCAGGTATGAATTATGGATATGTCTAAGACCTTAGTCTGGCATTTTGATGGCTGTATTTTGGTTATTCTTTGTTTATTGATTTATCCTTCTTTGTTTCCCCTTGTCTACTTTGATAAGGTCCCTGTGTGCGTTGGAGCAGCTGGGTATGAGGGATACTTGCTGTACACAGGGAAGAGAGTGATTGCTTCAAGAGGGGAAACGGGAGGTAGCTGGAAGGTTCACCAGCTGGTCGTCGCCTGTTTTATTGGCATGTGTGGTGGAATGGTTGGTGGGCTGCTCGGCCTTGGTGGAGGATTCATTCTCGGTCCCCTCTTTTTAGAGATGGGCATCCCTCCTCAGGTCATTACTACATCGCTCATATAACTACATGTCTTTTTCTGAAAAATTTTTGGTAGTTCTACCATTTACATCATTCTGTTTTGCCATTCATTTAAGACAAATGACGAACTTGCCCTAACGCAATTACGATTTTCTGCAGGTAGCAAGTGCCACAGCTACATTCGCCATGATGTTCTCTTCATCAATGTCTGTTGTAGAATACTACCTTCTTAAGCGATTCCCAGTTCCATATGGTAAGCTTAGGACTGCAATTTCTCCATTATCCATTATTTGATTTCCCGCCCATTGTACTCAGACCAATCCATTAATGCACATTACCCTCATCCGCGTCCATGCAGCACTCTACTTCGTTGCTGTTGCTACATTTTCTGCTTTGGTTGGGCAATTCCTCGTCAGGAAACTGGTCATTATACTTGGAAGAGCCTCTCTTATCATCTTCATCCTCGCATTCACCATTTTTGTCAGTGCAGTTTCACTTGGTGAGTCTATAATCCACTATGGTTTTAATATACATTGTATTTGTTAAAGGTGGTTGAATGTAATTTGATTGATTTTGGTTCCCCCCCACTATACAATATTACAGGTGGAGTAGGTATATCAAACATGATTTACAAGATCCAACACCACGAGTACATGGGATTTGACAGCCTTTGCGCTTACAAAGCATAATGAATTACAACACCTTATAATAACTCCCGTCCGAGCTTGGGGTCTGAGGAGGTCTGAGTGTGTCTCGTTCGATACATAGAGATGGAAATTCTTGCCGTTTTGTATTTATGAAGGGAGCTTATTCATTTTCAGCATTCTTTTGGCAAATTTTGGAGCATCATTGTACTTGGCTCTTTCATCTTGTTTATTGCAATCAATGAATCAAGAAAGTTTTTTATTTGTTTTTTTATGTTAATAATTTGGTCCTTTTTTTGGTAATTATAACCTTTTTTTCTATGATGGATCATAACTACTGATCAGAGTGCTTATGTGGATGTCAACACGGATTGATCTAACTAACGTAAAAAAAAAAAAAAAAAACTAACTTATATGTCTTATCAGTAAACAAATTTTACAATTGAAGTACAATACTAGTTCTTTCAATTTCATTCGCCAGCTCAAATTAAAAGTTGGAAGTGGGAACGAGGTGCTAAAATGAAATGAAAAAAAGTTGAAAATAGCTAGATTAAAAAGTAAATAGAATTGGAAGCGATTATACCCGTTAAATAACACGAAGAAATTGGAAGGAATTAGAAAAAAAGGAAGAAATTAAAATGAATTGAAAAAATGAAATGAAAAAAAGTTGAAAATAGCTAGATTAAAAAGTAAATAAAATTGGAAGCGATTATACTCGTTAAATAACGCGAAGAAATTGGATGGAATTAGAAAAAAAGGAAGAAATTAAAATGAATTGAAAAAAAGAAAAAAATAAAAGGAAAAGCTTCAAGATGAAAAAAATACAATTCTCCCATCAAATATGAAGAATGTTGCGTGAGTTAGCCAACTTTTTACATCTAATTTAAAATATTTCAAGACAATGAAAATAACTCAATAGTCATAAGTGGTTACCTAATTTCAAAAATACTGGTAACTTTTTAAAATATCGTTACTCTAACACTCCACTACAGGGATTATAGTTGAAAGTCAGGTATGACTTTTTTGTTGTTTTGTGGTGTTTATCTTTTTCTGCCAATTCCAATTTAACTCTTCTATAAACAGATGCAAAGTTTGCATTAAAATGGAATGTGATTTCAGCATCAACCATGAGGATTCAGAATGCCTTTGAGCCACATGAAAGGGAGGAGGAGTAATTCCTGGCACTAATTACGTGCCCACAAACTCCATTGCCTGCGCCACCTTCAATCTTTCTCTCCCCTCTTTGAGATTCCCCTCCTTGCTGACCATCTTTTTGCATGCAAGGTGTTTGTTTAAATTACTGAGTGAGAAAAGAGAGCATTTTAAAGCCAGGGAGATGACTAAATCTGGGTTGACTGCAATGAGCGTACTTCAACTTGTGCTTAGCTTCTTGTTGGTGGTGGCTTGCTTGCTTGTGTTTGCATCAGCAGAGGAGGACATTCTGAAACAAGTAGCTTCTGTTGAAATTCAAGTGGAAGAAGTTGAGTCGAGTCTCCTCAGAAAGGCTATCAACTTCCTATGGCAAAAGGGTCGAGTGGGTTATACTCATGTTTGGCCAGTAAGTATCAACTGTTGTTTTAACATCCACTTTGTGATTGGATAATTGAAATTAATCAACTATTGTAAATTTTGGATTTTGTTATATTATTCAGATTGGAAATATGATTTGACAGGAAATGAAATTTGGATGGAAAATTATCGTGGGTTCATTGATTGGGTTTTTGGAGCTGCATTTGGAAGTGTTGGAGGAGTTGGTGGGGGTGGTATTTATGTTCCTATGCTTACTCTAATTATTGGGTTTGATTCCAAATCTTCCACAGCCATATCAAAGTGTAAGTATCTTCATAACCTTTTTTTATTTTAAAATCAGATTCCTCACTTCTGAATAAGCAAGCTAATTGGATTTGGGGGCAAGGATAGGCCCCGACCGGACTTCTTTTTGTTCCTTTTTTATGGGGAGGGGGGTTATATGACTATATGTGTGTGTATGGCTGTCATTTATAATTTTCTTGGTTACAATTGGGTTGTGGAAGATTATGCTTTAATTTACCTTCAAAGTTACAGAATAAAGACGTTGTGTAACTAAAAAAAGATGCATATGGATTTCAGACCACAAAATTTTGGTGAAGTAAATTTTGGTGAATAAGAGATTCTAATGTTTTTTTTTTTTTTTTGTTGAAAGTGATTCTAAGTTTTAGTGTGGAAAGTCCGGAATTAGATCTAAATATTAGATGTCTGTCTAAATTAGTGATTTTTGATAGTTTGGTTCTCAATGTTTGGTTGTCTGTTCAGGTATGATTATGGGTGCTGCTACTTCAACAGTTTACTATAACCTTAAGCAAAGGCATCCAACTCTTGAAATGCCGGTCATCGACTATGACCTTGCACTTCTCTTCCAGCCAATGTTAGTGCTAGGGATCAGTATTGGAGTTGCCTTCAATGTGATTTTTGCCGACTGGATGATCACAGTCTTGCTAATTATTCTCTTCATATGTATGTTCTGTGATTATCCTCAAGTTATTCTTGTATTGCTTTCCTTTCGTCTTCCCCCATTCATGTCCCTGATTCGATCCTAGCAAAATGCAGTCACCGCTACAAAGGCATTCCTCAAGGGAGTTGAAACTTGGAAGAAAGAAACGATCATGAAGAAGGTCCTTCTAAACTTCATATATTAATCTAGCAATGGAAATTGCTCCAGCAAAGAATCCTACTAGTACTAACATGTTTCCTTTTTCTTTTTTTTTATTTTTTACAGGAGGCTGCAAAATTGTTGGCAGCAAAAGGTAGCATAGCCCTTCAAGAACCTACTTTTTTTGGGATGGGTAAATCACAACACATGTACATGGAGAATCGAACCCTAATCATCCTTACGGAAACCTGTTATCCTACCACTAATCAAGAATTCTTGACTTTCAGTAACTTCTGTTCAGTTTTTTACATCAAAATTTTTTGGTTTTTGATAACAGAAAATGGTGGTGAAGATTCTGATTACCAGGCTCTCCCAGCAGGTCCTGAAAAGAGAGAAGAGGTAAAAATCCTTGTTCAACTATCCACAACATGCAGTTAAATGTAAGAAACTAATGATTTGATTATTTTGCAACCCAGGCACCTCTCATCGAAAATGTACACTGGAAGCACGTAGGTGTTCTTTTTGCTGTTTGGTTTGCGATTCTTGCCTGCGAAATTGGCCAGGTTTATCCCATACCTTGATTTGTTTCTATGAAGCATAGCCCCCTTGTCTTTATCTACTAAAACTGTGCAAGGGTTTTGTCGTTTTTGTGATTGCAGAAATACACTACAACTTGTTCTGCTGCATTTTGGGTACTGAACCTCTTGCAGGTATGAACTATGGATATGTCTAAGACCTTAGACTAATAGTTTGATGGTTGTGGTTTGATTGTTCTTTGTTTACTGATTTATCTTTCTTTGTTTTGGATAAGGTCCCTGTGGCCATTGGAGCGTCTGGGTACGAGGGATACCTGCTGTACAAAGGAAAAAGAGTGATCGCTTCAAGAGGGGAATCAGGAGGTGGCTGGACGGTTCGCCAACTGGTCTTCTCCTGTTTTATCGGCATGTGTGGTGGAATGGTTGGTGGGCTGCTCGGCCTTGGTGGAGGATTCATTCTCGGCCCCCTCTTTCTAGAGATGGGCATCCCCCTCAGGTCTTTACTGCATTGCTTAAATAACTAGCATGTCTTCTTCTGAAACTCGATCATTATGTTTTTCCATTCGTTTCAGATGAATGACAAACTCAATCTAATGCAACTACTGTTTTCACCAGGTAGCAAGTGCCACAGCTACATTCGCCATGATGTTCTCTTCATCAATGTCTGTTGTCGAATACTACCTTCTTAAGCGATTCCCAATTCCATATGGTAAGTTTAGACCTGCAATTTCTCCATTATAAAAAATCGATTCCTTTTCCATTGCACTCAGACCAATCCATTAATGCACGGGTGTCTGCAGCACTCTACTTGATTGCTGTTGCTACATTTGCTGCTTTGGTTGGGCAGTACCTCGTCAGGAGGCTCGTCATTATACTTGGAAGAGCCTCTCTTATCATCTTCATCCTCGCATTCACCATTTTTGTCAGTGCAATTTCACTTGGTGAGTCTATAATCTACTTTAATTTTAAGTTTTAACATACACTGTTTGCTTAAAGGTGGTTTCACTATACTATATTACAGGTGGGGTAGGTATATCAAACATGATTTACAAGATAGAACACCACGAGTACATGGGATTTGACGACCTTTGTACATACGAAGATTAATGAGTTGCGACGCCTCAATATGACACGAGCTTGAGGTTTGAGGGGGTCCAAGTATGTATCTATAGATTACGGACATACTGAGTTTGAAATTCTTGGCCCTTCTTATTCATCAAGAGAGTTCAATTCGTTTAAGCAATTTTTTGACAAGTTTTGGGGCATTATTGTACTTCTTGTTTATTGCAATCAATGAATCAAGAAAGCTTTATAATTCGGTCCCTTTTTACGTACCCAATATTTATACCGATCTTTTCAAAATACTAATATGTTTAATTAATCATTACTTAATAAAAGTTTTAAGATTGTGAAAAAGGAAACCAACAGAAAAGCACCAGGAATGGGCAGTGCAGTGGCCATATTTGACTTGCAGTTTTTAAATGGCTCCAAAAAGAATTGTTGTCATTTTGTCATGTGACATATACACAAAAAAAAATAAAAAAATAATGCTTTAACAGCACAGCAAGAAAATGATGGAAGGATAATCGAAAGAACTCAATAATTTCTTAAAATAAATTTAAATATTTGTTTTAATTTCAAAATCATTTATGTCTCATGCATCTTGTATTTGTTGAAATGAATACATCAGATTTAAATAATGGAATTGATAGGAAAATAGATCAGTATACCTAATCATGTAGACTATATAGAACATGCTTGTGTAACTAGTTTAATAATATCTAAATGCTTTATTTTTGTTTTTTTTTTTTTGGGGTGAGACCAACTAATAGGTTTTGCCTTAACAAGTGCAGTGTTTTTTGTGCTATTTTTTTTTTTATGAAAAAGATATAATTTATATACATCGATACTATTATTTATATATGATTTGAAAAAAAAAACAGTTATAAATAATAACGAATTATCAATATACTTAGTTAGGTGATTTTAAATGTAAATTAAATTTAAAAGTCAATGTAAACAAAATTTAAATAAGGCTTTTTGTAATAACTATTAAAGACTCAATTGAACCAAAAAAGTTATTAAAGGCGGTAATTTCACTTGACCAGGACACGGTGGAATTGGCACATGGGTGAATGGGCAAAAACCCCGTGATAAGGACAATGGAAATGAAAGGGCAACGGTTGAGGATAGGCAAGGTGTAAATATTGGGAAAATGAAAGAGGCAAGAGAAGATGGGAAGGGGAATGGCCGTACGAGGCGAAAATGAAGGGGGAAAGTGTGTGTCCCCTCCATTTTTGTCCTTTAAGACAAAATGGCCATGAATTTGCATTTATTTTGTTGTGTTCAGTTCGGACCCCCATAAACAAAAATATGCCAAATTCTCAACTGTTTTTGGTGATGTGATTGCATTTCTTGTATATCCTGGAATCTCTATTCTCTCTCCCCTCCCCCTTCACCACCACAATCATAACCACAACCACGTCCACAAGTTTGGAGATTCAAATCTTGAGACATTTTCGCTATTATTCTTTTCGTTTTATAAATTATTTTTGAAATGTGAGGGAATATTAAAAAAACAGAGGTTTTGACTAAATTTGTGTTGTAGAATACCAAATTTAAGTAAAAAGTAAAATCTGGAGAGTAGGTAAAAAATAAAATTTTAAAAAATAAAAAAAATTTGAAATGTGAAGAAATTAAAAGGAGATAATACAACCTTTTAAGCTAAATTTAAGTAGATCTTGACTTTAATTTGTCACTAATTATTGAGCCTATAAGTTAAAGTGAATGTTGGCTATACTTCTCCTTCTATTTCATATTATTTGTCCATCTTAAATTTAAATACTCTGTTTTTATCAGATATATATGGACTTTGTTCGAACTTGCGTACAAAACACACATAAATATAAATATAAATATAAATAAAAACGAACATAAATGAATGTAAAAAGAAGAAATGAACGAAAACGAACATAAACAAATACAAATGAGTTTTTGAATAAGAGACAAATATAAATAAACAAATATAAATGAAAATAAAACATAATAAGTTATATGAGATGAAAAATAGTAAATAATTGATCCAAAACTCCATGATTGGCTCCATAGTTTTTCTTCTGGACACAAGCCATCCAACTTTTTAAATTAGTCATTAAATTCTTTTAAGTTGACTGGTAGGAATCCTATGGCTATGGAGTGTTGTGATAAACGTGGTTTGAATATAATTATTAGGGTTGCGTTGTCGTCATTCGTTGGCATATTTAATTTTACCTCGCCACGAGTTAAACTGATGAGTTTTCCATGTTTTAGTAGTTTGAAGTTGACTTTGACCTTATCTTATTTAATCAATCTGAAAGATATTTTTTATTATTATTATTGCTAAAGTAATAGCGTAATTTATTTCGGATTACGAGCGTTTAATATAAAAATTCTTCAAAAATGTGCTTTCGATAATTCGAACTTATATTTGTTTTCTTACTAGAGTGAAACATCTCAACCAACACTTTATTGATATCAATTTAAAATATAACATAATTTTGCCGAAGTACAGTTTAAGAACTTATGTTTTAGATTGATGAAGACACTGAAAGTAAGTGAATTTGATATTGCCATATCTGTCTAAACTTGAAACCAGATTTTGGTTACGCCACTACCCTTGATCGTAGTCTATGGTTGCTTTTGCGTATGCAATTAGTAAGCACTAGAAAGAGAAACTATTAGCCTAATATGGGTGGCCACAGTTGGGTATTGGAGGAAAGGATAATTAATTATACTACTAATTTTAGGATAGTTAGGAACTCGAAAAAAGGTGAACAAAATTTTGGACTCTCCTCCTTGCCATACCCACGCGGGTCATGAGTCCATATTGACTGGTCGACAACCAACCAATTTTGACCTTCTCCGGTCACCACGGATATGGCAACAGCCTGTCAGCCGATGGAAGTGGTCCGCTGGTGTTCCAAGTCTTGATTAAACTAACTTGTGTCCCCTAGCTTATCCGGAGGATCATGTAACCGGCCAAAGGGGTTGCCATTTTGGGCTGGGCCGTAGTGACTTTTTGAGGTTCTCCTCACAACTTATTATGGTCCAATCGAGAAATGAAGCATGTCCTTGACGATCTTACAGGACAAACCAATTGTATACAGGAGTATGAAGTATAAATAAATAGTTCATTTCGGGATACAAAGATCAATTGAAGTGGCTGCCTGACATAAATAGTTCATTTCGGGATACAAAGATCAATTGAAGTGGCTGCCTGACTTCCCATGTCAGATAGCAGTAACTGTAACTTAGTAGCCACAGTAGACTGAACTAAAACCTACACCCTTTTCTATTTTTCCAAAACAGTAAAATGATTGGAAATGTGAATTCCCTTAATTATGGGAACCATAATTTACCAATACAACAATTTGGTCTAAACTATACTGTGGTTGCTGATTGCTAGTTTGTTACAAAGGATGAGCACAAACTTGCAGGTTGCTGATTGCTCTGCGCTCTTCCTTGGGTTGTTATACACTCCTAGCCACTGCAGGCTGCGAAAATCTCTGTAGTACTCTATAAGCTAGAAGCAAGCAATTCTACAATTCATCTTTAGCTGCATGCTGTTCAGCTTCCACGTTTTTCTTGATTAATGTGGCCAATTCCTTCAATTTAGACTTCGTGGACAGCTTGATCTGGCATTGTGCAGGGGGAGGCAACCAGAAAATGGTTCAATTCATTGCCTGATCCTTTCGGGAATGAATGCATGTATGATTAAAAAACAAGAAGAAATGTAAGGATTACTGGGTTTGATTTATCTGCAGCTGGATAAAATAGAAGAGCTGGGTAGTCAGCAACCTGCAAAAGAAATAAAATGTTACACATACAACTGTGCTGCAATTTTATTTATTTATTTATTTATTTTGTTTGGGCGACCAAACCAACAAAAATTTCAAGCAAAAGCATTAACTTTAATCCTTCATAGGATTTCTAATATTGCCTTGAATGTAATTCCAGACTTAACTTAAAACAATGTCCATGTATTTGTTTATTTCCAAGCAAAACTGTTAACTTTCTTGCTAACGTAAGTGACCATTTGTTTGATTCGAATTTGCTTACCTGGAGTTTTGGATGTTCATTGGCAGAAGCGTCTATCCTTGCAAAGACTAGATGTTCCAATCCCTTAAAATGCTTAGCCAACTTCTCTACCTGCTTGCTTGTAGTCTCACAATTCATGCACCATGGTGTATGTACCTTTAATTTTAAAAGAAAAGCTTAAAGGGAGTTGGTAAAAGAGACGAGAAAGAATAATCAGCCCACAGATAATAGCAGTTAAATGCCTTGGAGAAGGCAATGTGCTAGGTGATGCAAAAAAAAAAAAAAAAAAAACATTTAAACTGGGGCATGGATAAAGGGAGGAAAAGGACAAAATTTGACAAAAAAATTATGTAATAACTCTCTCTTTTTTGGGTAGTGGTAGCAAACCTCGAGTACAATGTTCTTTGAACTTCTCAAGACCAGTTCATCAAATGTCTTCCCCACAACAGTTAGGACGGTAGCATTTTCCTGCAATTTTCACCCAAACAAAATGTTTAACTAAAGCAGTTGGTACAGTTCAAATTACTTCCATATGCTGAATTATATACTTCATCCATCAGAAATCCCATTACTAAGTTGACACAACTGCCGAGGTGTTCATCCACTATGAGGTCACTTCATATGCCTGAGGGTAAGAAGCCTTTAAATAACTTCTAAATAAAATCTAATTTACTAATTTAACGATAAAGTGGCCACAAAAGAAGCTTATCTGGCAAACAAAATTGAAAAGGAGAGGGCAGACATATGGCAATTCCTAAAACAGAATCCTGGAAGTTATCAATCAAATTGGTAAATTCCATATCAAAAGATACGGCTTCAAATTAACAGAAAACTTGCATCATCAAGTAAGCGAGCAACCATAAAAGACACAGGTTGTTCATCAGTGTCTGATCTAACCATCATATCAGCACAAGAAACCACCCAAATCAACTCAGAGTCAGTTACAGCAATAGAACATCAAATCATTCACACAACCATAACTCTAAGCGAAGGGTTCACTAGAATGGAGTACAACAAATTCCCCAAAGCTGTTGAGATGTCTCCATATAAAACTATTATATTAATGCTTTTCAGTACAACAAAACCAAGAACAGATTACACCATACAAGGCATGGAGTGATCAACAGGACTACATCCATACCTCTAGTCAGTCAACCATTAAAGAAAGATTCTTAGTTTCTTCCCCAAGCATACTAACTTTTGAATCAAACCCTAGATATAATCGGTTTATTTGAAAATAATCTAACCCTAAATATAAATCTCTTCATTCAAAATGAGTATTTTTCTCCAATTTATTAGCATATCTTAATCAATGCAAACTAAATATGCAATGCAGATGCCTTGTAAACCCACTGCACCCAGAAATTCAATCATGAACCAGCATGAAGATTAAGGGGAGGAAAAAAGATAGTAAATCAGATCTCAAATTAAACTGACCTGGAAAATCTTACCCATTACCTCAATGACCCAAACTATACCCGAAATAGGACCAACCTGATTTTGATTCGAACCTCAATTGACCAGACAGGAACGGGAGCCAATCGTCAATAAATCCAACGTTAACCTTTAACCGAGAATGACCTAATCTGAACCTAAACTGATTCAAAATCTCATCAATCCTAAAGTTGTCCGACTTGAAACCAACCCAACTGAAACTCAAACCGAATAACCCATTTTCCCGGTCTACAAACAAGGCAGTTTGAAGATTCTTCAAAATTAAAATCAATAGTTCTGATTATTTTTTACAATTACTCCATATAAGTCACTGTTTATCATTCTTTTTCCATAAATAGTCAACATGTATCTCCAAACATTGTTCTTGATCAGAAGTCAGAACCTCTAAATTTTAACCCATATATCTAAGTCATCTGCAACATTAAAATCCTTTCGTCCTATGAAGACAAGTGAAAAGTTCAAATTTGAACATTGAGGTGATGCATCTATCACATGAAATAAGCTGCTTAAGAAAACCATATTATATCCAGCATCACACAACACCTCATAGATTCATAACAAAAGAAACCATGCAGTGTCACTATCCCTATAGCCTACACTTTGGTTGTTCTGACTAAATGAAGAGTAACACAGCCAAATCATCAAACTAGAGAATCAACAAAACATTAAAGTGAAGAACTTACATTATCTGGCACAGCCTGCGACTTAAAATAGGTAGGGACAGTCCCTTGCAAGAGCCCAGAGCAGAAGTCCTGCAGTCATGCCACAAATGATGATAAAATACCTAATTACAATCCCCTTTCATTTAAAGTAAAGAAAGCATAATAGGAAAACAAAACAATATTTTGCTACGTACTTCTACTTTGCTAGGTGCTGGCTCTGATTCCAAAAGATATTTTGAGCTAATCTTGTTATCAAAGGCAGCCACCTATCATCATCCACAAATATTATCATTCCAGCATAATATAAGCAAAAATCCAACTTATGAATAAATTAAGTAGGAATTAGTGTCAGGAAGCTTACAACAGTATCTTTTGATTCTTCGAGTCCCAGCAAAGTCAGTAAAGGCTTTGCTAGATTATCGTCGGTAATGTCCACAAATATGAACAGTATCTGCACCAGGAAATGGTGTGTTCAAACTACATTCCAATTCATGCATGAAAACACCTTCATCCCAAAAATCCAGCTTGGGAGAGGGACGATAGGGGAGGAGTGCAAACGATAGGAGTTGCAGCTCATAAAAGAAAATGAGAGTAACCTTTGACTTAAAAATTTTCGCAACTTCTTGAAGAGGCACAACAAGAGGCTTGAACTTGTCGGACTCTGCAAACACATAAAGCTACAGAACATAACTTAATATTAGAACCTTGTCTGAGATGCCCTTCAAAATTGTTGACATGTAAAAGCATTGATGTTGGAGAATAAAGCGAACGAAACAAAAGCAAGTACAGAAAAATGTGTAACAGCAACTATGGAATTCATGCAATTGGGTTCTATGACTGCATCAACTACAGGAAGTTAAAAAGGGTTTAAATCTTCTCAAAAGATCATCGCTAAGATTAGCAGAAATTGAGGAATTCAAGTTAGTGCAGCACATAGGAGGTGGTGGTTCTCTTCAGTAATTTCAAACAGAACATTTTAATGAAAAAATGTTTTTGCAAAAGTGAGCAAGGAAGAAGTCTCAAAGAGACCAATGGTTTGGGGGGAGGGCACAGCTCCCTTCCAATTTAAACTTCAGAGGTTCTGCCATTTTATACTGGAGGTCATTACGTTTCATGATAAAAATGGGCTTGAACTAATGTCTGCTGACCAAATGCATGCTAGATAGGAGGTCAATGATGTCGTTTCCCCAAACATCATGCTGGATTGAAAATGATGGTGTCCCTAACTTTCTCTGGATCACCTTAAATAAGTATTGACTGGTAGTACATAACTACATTGTTCTCAATTCAGACAAAAAACAGGATGATGGAATATGTTAATCACTACAAATATAGATAAAAGAGTCCCAAGAACCTGGAATTTAATTTGACTGGCATAGACTTTAAGAGAATTGAGCTCAGAAAGCACAGTAATCAGCGGGAACTTGTTAGACTCCAAAAATTGCAATATTTTATCCATCTCAAAGTGCTCTTCTGCACATTAAAAGAACACAAAAGTCACCGAGGTAAATATATTAATATGTCAGCAAAATATAATTTCATATAAGTCATAATCACCAAAGAAGTAAACAAAACACAAGGAACAACACTATCTTTAGAGACATATAATGCTGAAATTTCGAATTCTAAGGATCTTACACTGTACTAAAGCAAAATGACCACTGAAAAATACCCCCCTGGGTGGGGAAGCTATTTAGTAATGATCCCGGTGATAGAAAAAAGTCCCCAATTCAATCAAAATGGCATAGTACATGATTGAAGATATCCCATCTCATAATGGTCAATATATTATTTCCATCCCCACCCCTGAACCCCAACCAGACCCTCTAAATCTTGATGGACTTTGTGAATTTCCTATCAAAGAAGCAAAAATTAAAGGTAACCAAAGAAAAGGACCCATGATTCTTTGCAGAACACAATGCTGCTATGACATGGACAGATGCCCCACTTTTGCAATGGTGAATTTTATATCTCTAATCTCAGGATTTTATACTAACCAGACCCAACAAATTTAGACAAAATTAGTGAATCTCCTATCAAAGACGCAAAAATTAAAAGTAGTTTGCATGAAAAGGTCCCATGACTTTCTGTAGCACATAAAGTTCTTCTGATGTGGATAACTAGCTTGAACAGACTTCATTAAGCACTGACAGCAAGTGTTGCAGAAGTGTTTCATAGAATGGATAATTGTGCTCCCCAAAAAAACTGATTTGTTGATGCAAATTTGCAAAGCACCACTAATTCACATATTCTACGCATTCCTTATATGAAAAAATAAAAACCACAGCCAATGAATAATTATACCATGCAATTTTTCATGGAAACCTTATTGTGAGTAAGGGAGTTTCAAAGAGGGTTTATATTATTTATTAATCACATGAGAACTGCCATTGAAGCTTGAAACCCTTATTACAGCTGCTCTAAAAGCATCACTTACCAAACACGGCATATCTTTCCGGTTCATTTTTCACAAGACCAAGAAAAGGTTTTGCAGGCTTGATCTCAGGGAACAGAAGTTTCGCAATCTCAAGAGAATTGGTTTCAACAAACTGAATTTCATTATTAGCAATTGCAGCTCTGACAAATTCCTCATATTGTGGACCCTGCAAATTGAATTGCATAATTATAGAACTCACATATCAGCAGTGCAAAATGATTCACAATAAGGGAAGAAATGCTGCAGCAAAGCAAATCAAAAATGAAAAATAGTAGAACTGTCTGACTGCAAGCACAGAATAGGTGTCTGCTAAGGAGATGTAAAATTGGCTGAGATACAAGGAAGTCAAAAGGGAAAACATCCTTAGGGAAAGATAGGAACAAATTAGCACTAAACAAGTTCTGAAACAACAAAGTCCTGGATGAACATGCAGAATTAAAAAAAAACAGATCTTTGTATTTGGGGCAATTGCACAGCCGCGGAGGAAAAAGCAAGTTAAACAAATATGAATTAGAATCCAGGTTTATTTTCTTTTTGTTTCAGATAGATCCCGAAGCATTATTTTTGAGTAAATTGTGGACAATCCCTTGCAGAATCCATTCATATGGCTGCAGCATGAACAACTGAGTTCAAAAATTGCTAGCATTTCTCACTCTTGGTACCATAAAACACTGACCGGACACAGATAGTTACTGGGAACATCAAATTATTCTGACTGGACATAGATACTACTTAAAACGCAAAACTACCCCAAATTTAGGCTTCGGAACGGTTCAGTACTACAACATGATCATGGGGGTACTGAGCACTGAAGGTAATTATGTTTCATTATAATTACGTATGCTCACCCTTTAATGCCAAAGACGTGATCAACATTGCAGGGACAGCCACTAGCCCACCAGTGAGCGTAATTAACACAAATTCAGATTATCAGTTATACCTTCTCCGCTTTCTAGCTCAAGCATTGGTCTAGCTAGCACATGGACATATAAAATCCTCAAGTAATCATGACTGAGATCTGTATCTGATCAATAGATAACATACAGAATTTTTACTTTTGAGCTCCCTCCCCAACCCAGGTAATGTGCTTTTGTCAAGGGCAGTACAATCTACGATAACAGTAGCTAAACAAATATTCAGCATCACATAGCTTTTCATTACATGACTCGAGATGTCCTGAATTTGTATATATTTTCATCGGATCCATGAAGAACCCAATTAATTGAAAATTTTAGGAAATCAAATTTGCAGGAAAAATTACTATGAAGAAAGTAAATTTAATATAACTATGGCCTGAAAACACGGAATACCTCAAATTTATCAAACAGCCCAACAACAAACATGCTGTACTCCTTAGCAAATGCATCCGCTTCAGCGACTGAATTCAATCTAACAACAGGCTCCCCAGTCTTCTTCCTTGCCCATATCACTATGTCCTCGCTATAAATCCAAATCAAAGCAAAATAATTTCAGAAATGATGAACAAAATACATACAAAATAAATAAAAAAACGAGAAGGAAAGAGAAAACTCACGCAGTAAATCCACCGGTATAAGGCTGAGAAGTGCCATTGCTGAAGAGCAGCAAAGTGGGGTAACCCTTGATCTCCAAATCCGACGCCATTTTAGGGTAGCGCTCGGCGTCAAGTTTGGCCATCAAAACTGGCGAGCCCAATTCCTTAAGCAAATTAGCAGCTTCGGCAAACTGAGGCATCAACTCGGCGCTTCTAGGGCACCAGGGGTGTATCCCATGAGCAGAACGAACTCATTCTTATCGATGATCTTCTTGGTGTTATCATTGTTCAATTCGACGACAATTCTCTGAGCTTTGCTCAGAACCTTGGCTTCCGAGGAGGGGGCAGTGCGAGTTTGGTCATCTTCCTCCTCGTCAATGGCGATGAGCTCTTGGAATTCGTCGGCTTCGTCGTCGGCGGAGGTGAGAGATATGCGGGGGCTGAGGACGAGGACGAGGAGGAGGAGGAGGAGAGTGAGATGGATGAGATTAGAACTGGACTTCAGTCTTCCACTGGACATTTTAGAGAAAGAAGGGAGAGTTGAGAGAGAGAGAGAGAGAGAGAGAGAGAGAGAGAGAGAGAGAGAGAGTGAGATCTTGACTGAACTATGAAAATGGAGAGAGAGGGAGAGTGAAGGCGAAAGAGAGATCGTTTCCGTTGATCCCGGCAATTGTAAAAGAAAATTTGCTAATATCGATTTCAATATATACTTCTGATATGATGCAGTGACGGTGAAACAAATAGTGGGCCTGGGCTTCCTACGGCCCAACAGACCGCGCAGTCACCTCTTCGATAATTAATTGTGTCGGCCCAAATTTATTGATCTTCTTTCTAGTACGATTAAAATTCCCAAAAATAAGGTGCAAATATTTACGGTATCATTTCCACAAAAAAAAAAAAAATTACGATATAGAGTCCTAATTATATATAAGTATAATTTGGAGAAATTTAATTTTTTTAGTGCAGAAGAGGGGCTAAGTCTTTAAAAAAAGATATTGTAAAAAAAATCCATTACAAATATTTAAAAAAAATTACGGTGGATATTAGATTGGAAGATCCTCTCTTCATGATATTTTTTTAAAAAAAAGATATTAAGTCCCAAATAATATGTATGTAAATGTCAGTAATTATAGTTGTTTTTTTAATAAACTTTCAGAGTTGCATGTTGAATTTCTATGTCAAATTTAATAATTTGGTCATTACTCGAAAGACTTTTTTCCATTTTATTCTCACAAGTGACTAAAGAAAAGGGTACTTAGATCAATATAATCTTTTTCCGGCATAAGAAACATTAGGAATCAAGAGACATGGCGAGATTCTCATTAACTCCTTCATAAATGATCACAAAGTTCTTTACACTCAACAAAAATTTACTTAACAAAAATTTACTAGAATGAGACATGTATACATTACATTTCAAGTTCAATTTTTTATAATTCCATCAGTTATTGTATTCCAACTTGTACTGCTCTGAACTACTGTCCTTTATAATTTTTCCGAACCCAAAAGAAATTTCTCAAAAGTTGAAAATATAGCCGAAACATTAACAGCGAGCGAGCACAATGAAAGCCCAATTTCTTGTGACGAAGCTTGACCAACAAAACCCCAACTCAGTAATATACATGTCATAGTTGACAGCATTTCACTTTGATGGACTCAACTCAGCACACTTCTTCCTGAAAACATAAAGATGAAGCTAAAAAAATCCTTACATACACTTCCAAAAGGGAGGCATTATATGTTGACATCAAAAATAAGAGCAGGTATCCTTCTTGAACTTGATAGGCTTGGTGCTCATGTAATCGACGGTGACATTGCAGAAGACATGGAGGCGATGTCTGGTTCTAACGAGCTTGCCTACGACGTTGCCCCGAGAATGGATCTCCATTTGCAGTATGAATGGGACTTGCCCCCTTCCGAACTCGGCACTGACAAGCTTGATCCAGCTCCATACAAGGGCACCTTGTCCCCTTGTAGTATTACTGATGTTGTGCTACGACTCTTTCGAGGTTGGTAGCGTTTCTGTAACTGTTGTCATACAAGCTACTTTAGTCTCTGTTTTCACCAACGTTTGTCGGAAGTAAATCTGCCTACATTTAGACCTCCATAGACCCAGTAAAAGCAGGATTTGTTCTAGGAGTTGTTGGTCTAACTTCAGTACATGCAATTCATCACTTTTCTAACCATCGGCAATCCTTTTTGATCAAAAACTGACTCCACAAATCAACTACGAACCTCTACAGTGGTATAGTAGTTGAGAAAAGAGAAGGACGGTTTGGAAATGAAAAGTGTGTGTGTGTCTGTGGTAAGTAGAAATCTAACCTGGCCAGTAGCAACAGTGATCTCAGAGAAGGCAAGAGAGATGGGGGATGAGCTAACATGGATGCCGAAAAACGTAGCAGGGTTGTAGATGCCCAGCTTCAATGAGCCATTGATGGTCATCATCTTCGTCGGTACTCCTGAGAAATCTGTAGCTTCACCCACATACAAGTTGTGTATGACCAAGCTCTGTGTAAGTTACATAATAATCATCAGGGAAGGTGAAATTATACAGCTGCTTCTGAAACTAAAGTAGTGGGCTGTCACCGGCAAAATTGGTAAATATGAGTATATGGATGTCCATTTGATTTGATTAGATGAATTCTTGATGTGGACTAATTATTTTGTCTAAATTGATGACAATTTGAGTACTTCCAATTCAAAATAAATTTCATTAAGCACTGTCGTTTGTATGCATATGTAATTACTCGTTACAAAAGCCACCAAATAACATACAATATACTGGAATCAAAATTAATATGTCACAGCCAGAATTAAAATCTACAACTTACAATCTTAACATATAAATGTAGAAAAATCGGAATTTATATCCCCGTGAAATTTTCAAAATTAGCTAGTTGTGTTACATGGACAAACAAACTTTGCAATTTCCAAATAACCCAAATAAGAAGCATGAAATAAGCAAGAGATATGAGCATATGGATACCTTGAGAGTAACTTGAGTTTTGAAAGGTCTACTAGCACCCCAAATGATCAAGCAAAACACAGTGAACAACATCACAAAGCTAAGCAAGCCAATCAAAGCTTGCACCTTCCTTGAGAACCCACTATCATCATCCTCGCACTTGCCTTCTTCCAATATGACATTACACTCAGGCCACCCCTTATCGTTCCTCCTGCGGCTGCCCTTCTGGCCCGAGGAGGACCGGAGGAACCCCGAGAACCGGCTGGCGGATGAGTTCCTCGAGTGGCGGCCCATGGAGGGGTGGGAGGGGGACTCCATGGGGCTGTTGTACATAGGAGTAGCCTGCAATGAAGCAGACTTGTCCCCGTCGTGGGAGTCCCTCGAGGGGCTCTGAACATAGTAGATTGGCCTCTTGGGCGACCTCGAGGGCGATGATGGAGCCAAGCTGGTCATGTCTGACTCTGACTTTGTGTGGATCATCTTGGGCTCTTTTTTGGGGGGGACTTCACAGGGAAGAAGGTTTATTCGAACAAATTCATGTGAGAAGAGTGGGAATTATCCCCAGAAGAGGCAACTGAGCACAAAGATTTGGGGAAAAGCAGGGGAGACAAGTTGGGGGGAGGCGGGGTTCTTCTTATCTTCTGGGGAGGGAGTGAGGGACCAATGACTGAAGTGAGTGTTGCTGGTTGCACTTTGGAGAGAGGAGAGAGGAGAGAGGATAGAAGAAAGTAGGAGCTGAAACTAATGCTTTTAAAGGTGAGGACACAGAAAGAGAAGCACTTGCAGTAGGTATAGTAGCTGTAGTGTTCATTCCTGTCCTGGCCTGGCCTTGTAGTTCTCTTCTAGCCTTGTGTGTGTGTGGATTTGGTGTCTTTCTTTCCCATTCAAAGTGTCGGCAGCCGACGGTTAATCAACTACTCTCCCAATTTATACTCTTCTCCCCATACATACATTATTTTAGCATAATATAATTTATGATTAGATTATATAAGATTAAAGTCCAAATTCTTATTATTCTCTCAAATCATGGAATTTTTTATTTTTTTTGTGTTACTATGATAGCAATTTTTTACTTTTTAAAATCTGGGCCCTTAATTATTATTATTATTATTATTATTATTATTATTATTATTATTATTATTATTATTATTATTATTATATATGGCTCCAACTTTGATTGACAAATCAATAAAAGTATGGTTTCAACTTGTTGATAATGATATAAGAATTATTGGTAGATACTTTGTGGATAAGTGGTTCTTGATTGGTCAATGTATCAAATTTACATGAAAAATTTTGATAAAATTAATTAAAAATGATGCAATTTTACTAAAGAAAACATTTTTAGCGCTTACCATTTGTGATTTAGAATCAAAATATTATGATTTTGAATACATTGGTAATTAGAATTAATATATTACACATAAATTTTATTAATTTTTATACTAATTAAATTATCTAATTGGATAAAATTAAAAATTTTAAAACAACCCGTCTTATATTAAATTTATCTTTTCAGCTATTTGTACTTATCTTTGGTTCTCCATTCTCGATTTTCTTTTATTTATTTGTATATATTTATATGATTTGATTAAAACCCTAGGACAATAATTGTAGGCAAGCCCATGTCATTTTAAAAAGTTAAAAATTACATTAGATGAGTTGAAACTAGAGAAAGTAAAGTAAGGAAAGCAACAACAATTAATTTCTAGAATAGAAAAAAGGAGAAGTAAAGTTGGTTAAGTGGTCATTGTTGTGGGGAGAGAGAGGGTTTTAAGGTGATGACAAAAGACTGTGAGTGACACAAAACCCATGAATTGAATGTGACAGCCTAATCAGAAGACATTTACAATAATTGTAGCCCAAACAAAAATAAAAATTATTTGACTTCAATTGGGGCCAGCCCAGGCAGATATAACAGAACCCCAAATTAAATAATATGATTGGGCTACAAGGATAACTATTTATGTTATTCAGCTCAATCATAGGCCAGGATTATCCATTTGGACCGTTTATAAGTTGGGCCTTGAATGTTTATGTTATCATATCTAGGGGCTCAATCATAACCATTTGGACCGACTATAAGTTGGGCCTTATTTAATTTCAAAGCCACCAGTAGCCCAACGTCAATATATACTCAAAACTTAAAGGTCATTGTGCAAGTCTATGACAAAGGGTGTTGCTTACACCGAAAGTAGTTGCTTGTTGAGTATCAAGTTCAGAGCTTCACCTCTACTGGGGAGAGAAACTTATTGTCGCTTTTTGCCTAGTTAAAACTCCTTTTATTTGAAAATATATGTCACTTTAACTAACTTTTTCGTTTCATAATACTTGTGACTTTACAATTCCAATGACGTATTAGTTACTTAGTTTACCAACTTTGTCCTTATTAATTCCTTTGTTTCTCTTTTTTATGGATTTTTTCATTTCCAATAAAATATAGGGCGACTTTCTTAGTATTGTCACGTAACTTTAAAACGACATGTATTTTGAAACGGATGGAGTAACTTAATATACCATCCACTTCCTTGCAAGTGATGCAAATATATGGATAGCTTTGATAGGGCATAAGATTAGTATGATTAAGAATCCCATAATAAAGTGAAAAATTAATATAGTTGTCCATTATCTCGTTGGGATAATTTCCTCGGTGATAGAGCAGGTTTAACTACGGGTATGTCCTCGGCCAATCTCGAATCATGTACTTATAGATGTGTTATCCATAAATTGAAAAAAAGATAAAAAAATAATATAGCTAACTTTAACCTTTACCTGCATGCAGCTTTATGAAATGAGACAAGAGAACTTTACAAAACAGAGGAAAGATTAGTTTGGTGCCACCCTTTGTATGAATATGCAGAGTGGCACCCATTCTTCCTTTTGCTTTCTCATTCCTTTCTTCACCTCTTTTGCTTAATAATCAACAAAGAATCTCTTATTAAAGCACTTCCACAGAGTAATAATGTACATTTGCACACAGAAAAAGAGAGAGAGGGGTGGAAAGTTGACATGATGAAGATGAAAGTAGAGATAGAGAGGGAAGGCCTCCGGCATTCAAAAAGCAGCCAACTTTTGGAACAAAAAGCTGATAATAATTTAGCCATTTTACTTACCTGCCAAGGTCAAAAACCAAATATATTAGAAATTCATTCTAATAAATTTCTAAAATATACATTTATAAAGATCCTCACACATATAATTAAGTTTATAGACGTATGATTTTTATATATATAAAAAAAAATCATGACTTACTGCTTCCAGCAAAAGTTCTACAAACGAAAGTGAGGAAAATGATGAGGATGGCAATTGCTGCTAATAATCCAATCACCAGCGCAAATGTCTTCACACCCATATTTTTAATGGACCCTACCAAATTAAAGAAATAGATAAATAAAGTAATTCACCTCTACCAATACCATAGACCTACGTCTACAAACCAAGTTATCATGAGTAGTATATTATTTTAATTTTTTGAATCTTGCCCTCTATTTTCACAGTTGCCTTTTAAAAATTAGCTTCTTTTTCTCAAATTATTTCATATCATCGGATCCATAATATATTTTAGATTAGTTACGATGAATTTGCCTAGAATGATTTAGTCACATTTGGTCCATTTTATTTATACGTATCCAAAAAGAGAGAGGATGATTTTAAACCTATTAATTTGGTAATTATAAAAACAACCAACAAGTTAGTTTTGAATGAAACTATATTTTAGATTAGCAATGATGAATTTACATAGAATGATTTAGTCACATTTGGCCCATTTCATTTATATACATTTTTTTTTTCATTTATACGTGCATAGTTGCATGAAAGTTTTGTATAGCTATTTCATGCATGTACAACAAAAAATTGCATTGGTGGAAAACTGAAAAAAGCATATATAGCTTGGGAATATCCAAGAGAATTGAAAAATACGATTTGATGATTATTCTATTTTTTAATTTTTAATCCTTCACTTACATGACCCTTTCAGTATTACAAAAATAATTTATTTATATATAGCTATTTTCATTGTAAGAGATATGAAAGTTAATTAAAGTGAGAATTTTAACATATTTGATAAAACTAAGTTTCGGATTACAAAAATAAGTTTAAATATAATTTCTTAATTATTAAGCTTAAATATAATTTAACATTTATTGGGCCTTTTGAACCATATCTTATTATGTCAGATTAGAAAGAATGTAGAGAGTTAGTTAAAATTACCGTTATTGGAGTTGAAATAGGACCTGCCTCCTCCAAGGGTGTATCTGACATAACACTTGCCCAAGAAGGCATCCCCAAACCCCCATTCCCACAAGCCATCTTCACCTGCTTCACCGCCTCCCCCACGCAGTCCTGGCACTGCCCCGTGCTCAGGTCCCCTACGCACTGTGCCATTCCTTGGACGTCCCTCGACCCGCCGACCCGGTAGAGCCCTGCCCCGCCCACCAGCCCCTCCAGGACGGCGTCCCGGGCTGCCATCTCCTGGGAGGGTCCCACGGGCTGCCCGCATTTCTTGAAGAGCAGGGCCTTGTCCTCAACCCCGAAGAAGGACTCGTTGTCGTACTTGAGGAAGCAGCCCTGGAGCTGGAGGGCCCCCGCAGGAGCCCGGGCAGAGGCCCCCGAGTCGTCTCACCGAGTGGGACACACAGGCGGCGCACTCCGGCATGGGGAGGTCTCCACGGCACTGGTAAAGGCCGTGCACGGCGGCAGAGACGGAGGAGCCGACGACAGTGAAGCGGTTGTAGGAGGAGTAGGTGGCAGAGTTGAGGAGGGCCGTCAGGAGGGAGTGGAGGTTGGCCGCGTAGGCAGCGTCGTCGGGGCTGTACTTGAGCTGGGAGCAGCCACCGTACACGAAGGACAAAGAGGAGGAGGAGGAGGAGGAGAGGGCGGAGAAAAGGCGAGTGGAGAGACAGAGGATGAAGGTGAGGACTGAGAGTGAGAGAGGGAATGTAAGTGATGTCGCCATGTGAGAGTGAGAGATCAGATGACGATGGAGGGTGAATGGGAAGGAAAGTGACGGGAGAAGTTTCTGGTTTTGGAATTCTTGCTTAGCTTACATGACCTTTGTTACTACCTACTACTTTATATAGTCCATGCCTTGGCCTTTTGGATTCTACAAAATTAATTTCAAAAGTGTTTTTATATAGTCCATGCATTTGGCCGAGGGGTGGAGTACTTTGACGTCATTTAGTAATAGAATGATTGGTTTTTATAAGGGAAATTAAATTTTAATTCTTCATATATGTAAGTGTATTATAATTTATCCATAAAAGACACTCGGATAAAAAATTGAGTTTACAATACAAACATAAAATATAACTGGTTAAGTTATCTCTAGTAATATATCGTATATACAAGTGACTGAAAACACATTATTGCATGCATAAGTCATAAAAACAAATAAAAATGAATATAACAATGAGAAAGGTTTGAATTTGAAAATTTAAATTTACGAAAAAAAGCCTATCTAGAGATGCTTCTTTTGAGTTAGTTGTGGGGTAAAAGGGAGTCCAAATAATGTTCACTCTACTTTACAAAAAGCCAATGGTATATACACTCCACATTCCTTTTTTTTTCCCCTTTTTATCGACAGTCCATAAATAAATATTCGAAGGCAATAATTAGCTTTGTACGAATTATTTTTGATAAAGATGTGCTATCCCACCATGTCTCAAAAACTGACCCATATTAAGATACGGTTCAAAAGCCCCAATAAATCAGTAGTGTAAAATTTGTTTGGGCCAGGTCAATCTCTTATCTTTTCATCCATTGGCAATCGACTTGATCTGCAGATAAGCCCATTATATATTTGCCAGGCCCAGGCTGCTTCTACTTGACCCGAAAACAGATCCGGGCATGACATCAACTTGATACTACATTGGATGTTTAAAAACAATTCTTCTTAGGACCTTTTTTTTCAGCGGTATGAATAATTCCCTCTTCTATGTCTTGAGCTTCTTTTTCTTCTTCTTTATTTATCTCTATTTTAATGTAGGACAATTTAAATAAAACCGTTAAAAGAAGGTTGTCATTTAGTTACTGTCTTACCCTTTTCAAAAAAAAAAAATTATTATGCAATAGAAAATGATAAAAGCAGCAGAGTAGTGTTTAGAGGTATGTGATAAGCGGCGTAAAGAAGAAGCGTTAGGCGATAACAAGGGGCGGTAAAAATTAACTATAAGTAATAAGAGACGATAAAGTAGGCCACTTACGACCAACTCTCATATCGTCCACCTGAGACTTGACTTTTATTGATCCCAGTTTTATGGACTCGATTATATAATAATTTAACATGAAGACGCTACAAATTAGTCTACAGTGGGGTAAATGCTGGCAAGTCACAAAGAAATCCATCATGACGAAAGTTGTCCTTTGTAGAACCGTACTTTGCATTTTCTGCAAGCAATCTTTGACAAAATCCTAAGGAATAAAATTACAAGTTAATTATTAGTTGTTCATACTTAAGTTAGACTTCTTCAGTAATTGTTCCTTTTTTTCTGGGTTACTACTAATTTTTTGATAGCTTCTTTGTCTTAAATTAATGTTTATAATACTTACTATTAATTGTCATGATGTGTCTGATAGATGACTTATAAGATACTGTATTAGATAAATTCAGCCACTTGAATCGAGCAGGTAATGTTCTAATAATGCTTCGATGTTTATGTCTTCATTAAAAACCTCGATTTCTTTCAAATCAAAACTAATGTAATCACATTACACGATCTTAGTTAATTTTTAAAAAAATATTTTCCAAGTTGTAATAAAATGGCATAGCAAGTGTGCCTAATAAAACTAATGTAATCACATTACAGGATCTTAGTTAATTTTTAAAAAAATATTTTCCAAGTTGTAATAAAATGGCATAGCAAGTGTGCCTAATAGGCTAATAGTACCGACGACAATTATTTTTTTGATGAAAATAATAATTATTTAATTAAGTAGTACTAAAATTAGTCCCTATTTTTTTTTCTGCCTCTCAAGCTCTATCTTTAAACAACATTATCCTCACGGATGATGATGAGCATGGCGAGAAGAGAGAGAGTGTGAAAGAGATGCCCTTAAAGTTGGGAGGGATTTATTTGGATAATTAAAGAAAAGAAAAGAAAAGAAAAGAAAGAGAAAACAAAACGAAGGGGTTGGAGTCTGTGCCAGGGACACCAATTATGAAAGAAGACGCCAGCAAATGGTTCCGTTACATTTGGAGTTTCCTCCTCATCCTTCCCTCGTCTCTCTCACCTCCTCTCCTGCATAAAAGCCTCGGCTCTGCACCAAAAACCTGCACAGCCTGTTCTTTATTTCAATCTTGAAACGCAGCAACAGTGAAAAATACCCATACTGGGTATTGTAGATAAGCACTATTTAGCCAGAGTATATCTCATCTCATTCTCATCTGGGGTTCTACTTTCTAGAGAGAGAGAGAGAGGAAAATGTTGGAAGGGAAAGCACTGATAGAGGACACAGACATGCCAGCCAAGATGCAGATTCAGGCCATGTCTTTTGCCTCTCAGGCTCTCGATGTTTATGATGTCTTAGATTACAAATCTATTGCTGCCCACATAAAAAGGTACCCTCCACCCCCCCTTCCTCTGTTTTTTGGTATAATTGTAGGAGTAAGACTGCGGACATCTATAGATCTGATCTCGACTCGGGTTTCAGCTTTACATTACAGTAGATTGGCAAAGTATGTCAGAAAATCATCTTAAATATTGGGCAATATGATTTTATTACAGAAAATGTTAAGTGTATTTGAACTTTGCTCTGCATCCTTGTTGGTTTTGCACAATTTTTAAATTCAGGAGTTTGACAAGAGGTATGGAGGAGGATGGCAATGTGTGGTGGGTTCAAATTTTGGATGTTTCTTCACTCATTCCAAAGGGACTTTCATCTACTTCACAGTGGAGACACTCAACTTCCTCATCTTCAAAGGGGCTGTTTCTCCTTGATATCTCCAAGATCAGACTCTGTTTGGCTCTCAGAAACTTCAGGGAAGGAAAGAGTTGAAGATCACCAAAATAAGTACGGACCCAAAAATAATAAAAAGCAAAAAAAAGGTGCCACTTTTCTCTTTCTACCATGTCGTTTTCCTTCTAAGCAAGACCTTTTGTCCTCAAGTTACCTACTTTTCTAATTTACCTGGGCTCTTTTCAGTCTTGAGAGGAAATGTAAGATTTTTATTTCTGGGTTTTTCCTTCCAGTGATTAAGACAATTGAATTGTCCAGATTTGTAAATATATTGTTCTTACGCTGAAATTTATGTTTGTTAGTGATCAGTACCTATCATACTTATCCTATGTATCTGTTAATTAGCATTATGAAGTAATTATCCTAAATAATTGCGTATGACCGGGGGTATGCTGAAATCTAATAATTTAGACCCGGCAAATGAGTCGATAAATATCATATTGGGTCATTTCGATATTTTTAGATTAAGCAACCGAGTATGTTATTATGCTGATGCAAGATGGTGGTTGGGGTGGGGGGCTTTTGCCTTTTTTTGGGTCCCCTCCCCAGAATATGCAATGTAGGGCATGGGTTCTTATCTTTTGGGATGCCATCACCTATGGAAAAAGCAGAATAATGACTTGCGTCGTCATCGTTCTTTCCGACGTTCTAGATGGTGTTGATATGGATTTACGCCAATAATATGCTGAATCAATAAATGTACTATTGAACCAGTATCCCTCTAGACAAAATTTATGACAAAAATATCAGCTTATCCATGGCTGGCATCCATGTCGGAACCTGCTCCTCATCAATGAGCTACCCACTAACAGAGACATGCACATGTTGCGACACTGAAGAAGATAACTCATGGAGGATCAAGGAAACAGGTCATTTGGGTAAAGTTCAGATCTAGTTATTCTGAAATCGACTTCGGATCTGGGTCACATTCAGGTCAGGATTGGATGCTTATGGCAAGAAATTGCTATTCATCAGGGTCACATTCAGGTCAGGATTGGATGCTTATGGCAAGAAATTGCTATTCATCTTGGTCAGAAAAGTTTGGAGGGAGATGGTTCAGATCAGTCAAAATGGGTTGGATCAAATTGCATCATTCCCCCCCAGGATTACTCACATCTCATTTCGAGCTAACTGGATATGAATCTGTTTTTTGTGATGTCTACAATTCCAATCAGACTGATGAATAGAGTTAACATAGGTGGTGGATAATGATGAGAGCTGCCGTGTATTTCCGTCAAACTATGACTGGTACTTTCTTTCATCACCCCATAGTAGCAACTAGAAAGGACTGAAGAACCTCAGTAAGGATAACTCTGACAACAGCATTTACTACAGAGACCGACTAATTACCTGTCTCTCTTTTTGAGGAAGGAAGGGGGGTGGAGGATATAGCGCCAATTAACCACATTCGCACATATTCATCGTTTCTGCACTAAATAATCCAAGTGAGTAATGCATACCTTCAGCTTGTGTAAAATAAGTAGATTCAAAGTGTGCCTCTTGATTTTGCATCATTCACAGGATTGAAGCAGCCACCGTGACCTTGTAAGTTTCAACACAATTGCTTCCAACTTGGGATGAACTTGCCACATTATCAAGGTAACTTGCCCCTGATTTTTGGACCGGGAGGCTGGAGGGAGTGGTCATTTCCAGAACATTCAAATGCTTCAGCTCAATGACCCTGCTCAGTCCAGCAAAGGGAGCTGATTTAGCACTGAACTGAAAACACAAAACATGTAGGGGAAAGAATCTGAGGAGATTACAGCTGGTTATCGAATTTCAGAGCTGAGTTTGGGCTCACTGCTTAATCCGGGGAGAAAAAATGACAAACCAACATATCTATTCCCTTTTGATGTGCATCTTACAGCCTACAGAAACCACATCAGATTTCTGATTGCTAAAAACCCGTTGGCTTAAAGGCATTTAGACAAGCTTTGATATAGGTCATCTCAAGTTCACAGCTTGGGAAAAACTTCTTTATGGGTAGTCAAGAATCTGGGGTTTAAATCCCATTTTTTGATCTCCTTCCCTGTGTCCCTGTACCACTAGGTCTGGGCCCTGCCTTACCCTCGTTGGTTCACTAAGAGCCTACTGAGAAAAGATGCTATCTTTTGATTCTAAAACCAAAAACAACCACCAAGAACATACGATGGATTCCTTCCTACAATCATCACCAAAGTTGTATTGAATCAGAGTCGGAATCGAAAACCCAAACTCCAAGTCCTCTGCCCTCCTAACCACAGATCAACAATGGCACAATGCTTAGTACACCAAACTCATCAAACATTGGGCCTAACACAAATGCCCCACCCCCAAGGAGTAGTACAGCTATTCCATAAAGCTCCTATTGTTTACACTCGCTTCAATTTAATTTGTTACTTCATCCATAAGGTAATACCCTAAGGAAAAAATTGAGTGAAAACTCTATGTTAGATGGCCTATGTTACACCCAAAACACAAGAAGTTCCACACACCATCAATAAAAAAATAAAAATAAAAATAAAGAATCCCCATAATTAACACATGCAATGATGCAAACCAGCAACACCGTCTATTGTCAATTCCACATTTGAGAGGATTAAGCGAGATCAAGATTGTCACAAAAATACTGCAATTAAAAGAAGTTCTGGAAAACATACATTAGTTACCGGAAAAAAACCCCTTTCTCCAGAGTCCAGCCCTAACATAACAATCACACAGGAAAATCCTTCCGAGAACAGCGATCTTAAGGCCAATGGCCGAACCAAATCTCTCTCTCCAGCCGCGGCAGGGCGTCGATGAGGGCGGCGGCAGAGCTTCCGACGACGGCGAGGATGGAGAGAGCAATCTCGCCGAAGAACTGGGCACGGTGGGAAACTTTCCAAAAGTTTTCTGGGCTCTTGTTTTAAGGAGGGGTCTAACTTTTGATATTTAAAAAAAAAGGAGGTGTCTAATAAAAAGACAAGGCTTATATCATGTTTTACATCCTCTCACGAACTACATCAAAAAGTACAAAAATATTTTATATGGTAAATACATCTAACAAAAAATATACTGTGTGATTAACACGAAAATGTTACAAATTATATCATATAATAATACAAGGTCTATAATTGTCATGTATAATTTTCCTCTTTTAAAATGTGCAATATAACCGAATTTATATTTCTAAGTTCATATATAAATACTACTAAAATACAAAAAAATAAAATTAAAATGCGCTTTTTTATTTCCTTTCAAGGCAAGTTATAATTAATATTGCCCCTACTCAAAACATGCGATTGAGTTTGGTTCTCTATCTTTCAAACCAAATATAGCATAGTTAATCCTTCACCAAGCATTCATCTCAACATCCAGTCCACCCAAATTCTTCAAACAAGCTCAATAAAAACCAAACTTTCCACAACTTCAAATTTTTGTTTGCAAGAAAAATTTACAAGCAAACAACTTTCAAGCCTCTCTCTCTCCCACAGCCTATCTCCTCCTACCCTTTCGTCCCCCTCCCCTCAACGTAACTTGACACAAATTTAGAAAAATTTGTTTGTCATTCTGGTTTTTACCTTCTCGGTTGTTCTTGCAAATTGCATCTAGAGCCTCCTCCATCTTCTCCCCTCACCCTCTGATTTTTCAGGGATAAAAAGGGAGAGAAAGATGGAGGAAGCTTTAGAGCGAGAACAACAGGCTTACAATGCACGTTGCAATGGTTGGTTTAGACATGGTCACACCCAGAGCTTGGTCCTAGAACGGGCCAGTAACGAGGACTCGGATGAGGACGTCAGGGTTGACAAAGGCCAAGCATCTGGGGCACACGCACAGCGGTCTTTACACCGGTCTTTGCCGAGGCAAAAGATAGGTATGCCATTCGATAGGGATCAAGCTGGGTCTCAGTCTAAGATGAATGGTGGCACGGGGAGAAAGATGCCCTTCAGAAAGGTAAGATTGAACCCCCCTCCCCCTGCTCCCCCAGCACCCAAAAACACTTTTTGTGTAGTTTTTCCTCAGTTTATGATATGGGTGTAAATGTGATTTATAGAAATGGAGATGATGAAGGAAAAGTTTGCCAAGTTGCTCCTAGGAGAGGACATGTCTGGAGGAGGAAAAGGGGTGTCTTCAGCTTTGGCATTGTCAAATGCCATCACCAATCTAGCAGGTACATTATGTCATGATCATAACATTCACATATTTGATCTGAAAAGAGTGTGAAAAGGGTCAAATTCATATGCATAATCACACATAAATCTCAATCTTCTAAGAGAAGAAATACTAAAAACAGATGTCAATAATGGGTTCCTTTTTCTGCAATATGATGCAGCTTCTGTATTCGGCGAACAGAGGAAACTGGAGCCCATGAGCACAGAGAACAGAGCTAGATGGAAAAAGGAAATCGACTGGCTGTTATCTGTTACGGATCATATTGTTGAATTCGCGCCCTCTCAACAAAAGACGGCAAATGGAACTAGCATGGAGGTACTCTAAGCTGATCGCTTTGTTTGTTATGTACTTTTAGGAGTGTCAGATAACTGTTCTCTTAATTCGTCTATCCTAGATTACTATACTCATCGGTACTGTTTGAAAACCTTAAATGTAATTGGATTGGAAGCATGTTATATCTATTGTTTTTGGAAGCTACCATGATTAACAAAGTGTCTGTTTTAACTGCTATTATATAGATCATGACCACTAAACAAAGGACAGATCTTCAAATGAATATCCCAGCCCTCCGAAAGCTTGATGCTATGCTCCTAGTAAGTACATACCCTGTTTCAATACCACTATCCCTCACTCCCTTTCAACAGGAGGATTTTAACCAATGTCATTGATTGCAGGATTGTCTAGACAATTTCAAAGATCAGAACGAGTTTTATTACGTGTCTAAGAATGCAAATGAGCCTGAACAGGGAGCCACGAGGGATGACAAATGGTGGTTGCCAACCGTCAAAGTTCCACCCACTGGTTTATCGGATGTGACAAAGAAATGGATCCAATTTCAGAAGGATTCTGTTAACCAAGTGCTTAAAGCTGCAATGGCCATCAACGCCCAAGTCTTGCATGAAATGGAGATCCCTGAAGACTACATCGAGTCCTTGCCAAAGGTTTGAGATGTTGAACACTAGAAACCAGCTTGAATAACATGTTTAGGCCAAAAGACGAAAATTTATGGCTAGTTTTGCTGATGAATGACATGTTCTAATTGGTAGAATGGAAGAGCTAGCCTGGGAGATGCAATATACAGAAGCATCACAGACGATTATTTTGATCCCGATCAATTTCTTTCAACGATGGACTTGTCATCAGAGCACAAGATTCTCGATCTGAAGAACAGAATTGAGGCTTCGGTTGTGATTTGGAGACGGAAAATGACCAACAAAGATGCCAAGTCTCCATGGGGCTCTGCTGTGAGCTTGGAGAAAAGGGAAATCTTTGAAGATAGGGCGGAGACCATTTTGCAGATTTTGAAGCAGAGATTTCCTGGGATTTCTCAGTCCTCCCTTGACATTAGCAAGATCCAATTCAACCGGGTAATTTCATGCACCCTTAGTCTCGAACTCTTTATATTCATTCTATTTGATAATGTGAAGAGTCCTTCCTATGTATCAGTCTGACCTAAACAACCTATAGGCTACAGTTTTCTGAGGAAGAGTAAGACATCCTTAGAAGCTTTACCAGCTAAAGAGATTTTTTCTAATTAAGTTTTGGCATGCAGGATGTGGGTCATGCAATCCTAGAGAGTTATTCAAGAATCCTCGAGAGCTTAGCACACACGGTGTTGTCACGCATTGAAGATGTTTTGTACGCAGATTCTCTCGCACAAAATCCATCACTAGCGAATTGCAAGAGAAACCCTCTAACCGATGTCAAGATCACATCCATGAAGTTCCCGAATGCTGAAGAAGAGATAGAGAAACTCAATGCAAGAGGCACACCAACGTCAATGACACTTTTGGACTTCATTGGATGGAATGCAGATCACAAGGATAAAGAAGAGGAAAAGCCCAACGTGGCAGAAGAAGAAAATAATGAAGAACCACAAAAGGGTAATGGCGATGACGTGCAAAGGATAGGAATAGGGAGAATCCAGATCCCATACCTTGTGCTCTCTAAGAAGTTATCGTTGTCTTGAGAATTTGACAGGGGGATAAAAGAAGCCCAACATCTCGGCATTGATCACACAGAGGGTAGAATACAACACGAGTTTGTAACTTTGAACACTAGAGAAAAAAAAGGAGGGAGAGGGCAATAATATTAAGAGGAGCAGAAAGTTCAGTGTAGAGAGAAAACAACATGCTCAAACCCACTTGTAATGTTCTCTGAACACATCTTATGTAACACTTCCCTGATTTTATGAATGGGGAAGCCAGTTCTTTGGGTTTGAAGCATATTACTGTCAAAATTGTATACAGATTTCATGTGAGGCCTGGTGCCACCCTCTGTTACTTGG
Organism: Talinum fruticosum; assembly: GCA_021018815.1. Lineage (NCBI taxonomy): Eukaryota > Viridiplantae > Streptophyta > Magnoliopsida > Caryophyllales > Talinaceae > Talinum > Talinum fruticosum. The sequence goes on along the minus strand of JAITYX010000002.1, from coordinate 10,657,222 downwards.
ACTCTTCATTTTGTGTGAAGTACCTATGTCAGACAATCGATAGTTAGACATAGGTCTGGACACTCAACACTTCATTTTAGACCAAAAAATGTACAAAATTTTCAAAAATTATTGTGGAGTCCAACATGAGTCTCGACGCTTGACCATAGGTATGGCTGAGTCCGAGTAACATAGGTGTGAAGTGCTATATTGTAGGCTGTACTGAACAACTGTAGGCTCCCAAAAAACAAAAAAAGAGGCCCTGATCCTACCTGAACAATCCAATATAAATGCAACACCTAAGACTCAAAATACGGAAATTTAATTTGACAAAACCTAAATTGACCCGACATAAAAACAACCCTTTCTAAGAAGTTCCTTATTGTTGCATGTGTTTTAAAGATCAACTTTATGATGTCGACTGATAGAAGACCTGGTACCTAAACCGAAAACCTAATTTGTATTGCGAATCAAATAGTCTATAGTGTCAGCTCTACTACTAGGGCTCTCAAATCTCCAATTCTGCAACTGTTCGGGTTTTCCAGTGCTCTGTTGAAATTTTGCCTTAATTAAGATAAGATCCTGGGTTTGCGACATTGACTGTGCATTCTTGTAGTTGTACCTAGATCAGTATCTATGGTTTTCATTGCCCTGATAAAAGAAATTAAGTTACAAATACAGACCTCAAATTAGCAAAACTCAATATAATTACTTTGACGGCTATAATTTTCTATTTGATTACCAGAAGAAGAATAGAGATCATCCCTCCTCACACTGCAAACTTGTCTTTATATTTCTCAGCATACATGAAATAAGTGAGCAAACTTTCTCCACGGATTGTGGGGTAAGCTTTGCTGTAGGAGAGCAATTTGCAGTTACTTGTAAAGCTATTGTCAGCAGCACCCCGCCTTCACTGCTCATGTCTTCTTGCCTAGAAGTGAGCACAAGGGGCCTTGAATCCACCCCGTCCGGGATAATTGAGAACCCGGATGGCAAAACTGCGACATTGCTAGGGTCACAGCCTAACATGACTGATTTCATGCTCGGTATGTCAATTGGAGCATAAACAACCATTGACTCAAAACTGTTGGTAGAGTTGTCTTGGAGAATCCAGATATTGTTTTCCTTTGATTTCACTATCTGAAATGAGGCAGCGAGGATAATGAATAAGAAGAGACCATTTATGGAGTTTGGGTGTTCTGAAGAATGAAAACTGACCTGAATACTAGTTGCATTGCCCTGACACTGCCCTGTGGCCAGGTTTTCAATGGATCGGACTTGAGTTCCATTTGCCATTAAATCCCACTGCAGTCAAACCAAAGATGATATTAAACCCGGAGAACGAATCGTTCAGTGTAAGTATAATCGAGTGGGAATTATTTTTAGACTGGGTTCAGGTAAGGTCATTTCTAGTTGGAGGAGATGAAAATCACAAACAACTTTGCTACTATGGAAATGGGCAAACCTCATGGCGGCGTGCATAACCCCTTAAGAAATCAAAGAGGATGCCAGAAGATACAGGAAGCCACAGCGAAGATACAGCACAAAGGATTAGTCCAATGGGTTCACCGGGGTCATTCAAGTTCTTCCGTGATACTACCCTGACATCTTCCCCAGTTTTAGTCGTGACCTTGGTCCATGAGTTGAGGCTGGATGCCCCTAGTGCCTTGCAGAAGCTCCATCTCATTCTCTGAGCTAATTTTAGTATGCTCTTCCTCCCAGCTAAAGTGGCAACGCCTACATCCATATGACGATATTCAATATATTTACAATGTAACAACCACCAGTTGCTAGCCTCTTCTACTGTCAATCGCACTATCTACACCAAACTCTTTGAATGGATCTTTTGAAAACAATCTTTACGATAGCTCCAACCAAGGGTAAGAATGCAAATATTGACCACCTTGAACCCCACCACAGCAGGAGCCATATTGGGTGTTTGTAAATTGATATTTAAAAACAAAAACATATATCTAATTTTAGACAGAAAAATAGTAGTTTACTGCTTGAATCCTTGACCGGAACATTGGTAGCCATAAAGAAGACTAGACGTTCACACTGGAGTTGCAATGTAGCCATCCAATGCCTTGCACCAAAGGCCAGGCCACTGTTAACTATGGTTCTGTACAGGGAGTGGACTGCAACTTTTCGGCTTTCCAAATGCTCCACCCAAGTAACCTAATGATTAAGAGTTGGACATGCATATCACTTCAGCCACGAAAAGTGTATAATTTCACCGACACAAAGGATTGATGCTTTTTTAGCATACCCTGCAATGCCCATTGCGTTTATCTTCTATAATACATCCAGAAGGCCGCTTGCTGCATCTTATCAGGGATGCATCAATGCTGTCTTCTAGCTTGTCTATGGACACATCAATAACTGCCCATTTTTCAGGACTTAGTTGCTTGCAGTATCTGACAAAGTGCACACCTCTTGCTGGGACCATTGGTGTTAGCATCTGTAACTCTGCAAACATCTATATCACAGGAGTCACTCGAGTTAGCTTGATGAAGTTTGTGTACAAGCATCATGCACGAGTTGCCAAAGAATGAAATCAGTAGGGAGCATCTATTTACGATAGTTACTTTACTCTTCATTTTAACCTAAAATATCCTCAGACTCATACGACTGGACTCTTAAGAGATTGTTTTGTTTGATCCTAGATTTGGAAAACGGTAAACTGCCTCCTGTGATAATCAAAACGAGAAAGAACTGTTTAGCTCATGCACATCAACTGTGTACAATTTGAATAGGCTGAACGATTAGAGCTCAAACTGCTGAAGAGGTGTTTCACACGAAGTTGAGTTTTTCCCCTTTTTTCAAAATAACAAAAATGTTTGTGGGTTTACACTAAATTAAGTTTGGTGGTGGGAGAAAACTAAGTTCAGTCTATTAATTTAACAAAGGATTAAGTCCAAGGAGAATGATTATGTTTTGGGTTGTCCACTTCAGGAAATTAAAGGGATAAAAAGTACTACTATGTGCACAAATTATGATGATGTATTAAAATTATACACTGTAGTACAAATTTTATTCCAAAAAATGATGACAAAGTTTTCAGTGTCGTATTTAATCATCATTACACATACCAACTGAACTGCGCCATCTCTGTTGGGGCCTTCACCATAGGAGATGACATCTACAATAGCCGCCTTGGAAATCATGCAAGGAAACATTTCTTTCCACTGATTCTACACCCCAAAAAATAATGTAAATTAATTTAAAATGGAAAATCATTCACTCTTATACGCATGATTCATGAAGCAAATTAACAAATGAATGCCTTCTACTCGGTTACTTATAAGTTCAATCTTCGACATGAGTGACAATGGGTTGGGCAATATTTGGGTCATATCACGATTAAGCCCCTGTTGCTTTGTGCAATAGACTCATCAAGATATTGCGATTAATGCAAGTCAACAGAAGGGGGAAAAAAACTCGGAAGGCGAAGTTGGTCAGAATACGATTATCTTATATTGAATTTGATCAGGTGGGGTTGGTTCTGCCAAGTCTAATATAATGAAATACTCAACCTGACATGAGTATAAACTATAAAGTAAACAGAAGTTAATGCTGATCAATATATCTCAACTTACCACATCCATGAAGCTCTGAACTAGCCTAGGAAGATCCGTAAGGACAACTCCAGTATCCCTGGAGACCTCAATCGATCGTCTAGGTTGCCCACCAATCAAGCTGTTGCTGATGTTGAACTCCTTGACATACTCATCATAATGGAGTATTTCTCGGCCGCTCTCAATGCTCCTCACCCATAGGGGCTCCCGAGAAGTTGCCATCTTCTTTAATTCTTCCAATGCTTTATTGGCAGTGTCCATGATCTTCAATCTATCAATGCCGAAGATACCAGTGCATACATCCAAGGAGCTCCTGTTCTCTTGATCACTCCCAGTTGAGGATGAGGTGCTGGGTGAGCTCATCCCAGGCGGGCACCTACTCAGCATTGCTCTAAGTTTCTCAACCTAAAAGAGGGGGAAAACCCGTGATTAGAAATTGGAATGTTTTGGATTTGTTAGCTGTAACGTACTAGGAAAGATAAAGAGTGTAAAATGTTTCGATTACTGAAACTTGTGGTGGCTAATGCACTAGTTCGAGCTAAGCCAGGTTCCTTTTTGACAACTTGAGTAAAATCTATGGGCCAAATCAACTCAAGAGCAGTAACCCAGCCATGACAATTTGATCGATTGGCTTATTCAATTCAACATTCCTTGCCAATTAAGGCTATGCTGATCAATGTATTCACACACCCTGGTTGAACCCATGCCTTAGCCAGGTTATAATCCAACCCACTCATACAGAAACCACAAGATAATGTGATGTGGCATACCTCAGTCTTTAGCCTAGCATTTTCAATCTTGAGTTGCTTCTCATTAGTAGCTACGGTACTGTCTCTGGCGCTTGTAGTGGTGGCAAATCCACAGTTGGGGCAAGAAGAGTTGTGAAGGGTCTCCCTTAAGGATTTGTTCTCCTCTTTAACCTTCTCTAACTCTGCCTTCAATAACGAATTTTCGTGCCTCTCTTGCACTGTCTGATAAATAGAAATCCCCACCAACAATTAACTAACTCGGCCAAATTTAATGTATTTTCTAAGTATGGCATGATGGCCAGAAAGCAAAGATAAAACCTTGATTTGGGTTCTTCGATTTTGGAACCAGAATTTGACTTGCCTAGGGTGAAGGCCTAACTGTTCGCTCAGCTGTTGCCTTTGCTTCTCATCTGGATGGGGAGATTCTTTAAACAACCTGCAATACTTTTTCTCTTCAGATTATGAATATCAAGGGCTGCATTTTTTAAAATTCGTAACTACCTATTATAGGTAATTCACAAAATTGATCCAAACTAATCTAAATAATACAGTCTTAATTAAACTAACACCTAAATTGCCAAAAACCAACTCGAGTACACCATCAACTTGTTCTAACTAAACTAACTCACGAACCCGAACTCAAATGATTCATTTACCAATGTTCTAGCAACTAGAGCTGGATGATCATTCCCTTGCATAGAAAAAAATAAAATAAAATTGGTCTTGAAGTTCTTTAGGGAAGACAAGATGATAAAGTTAATGATGGATTTATATTCAAATCTTAATACAACCATTCATTAGCCTTTCTGCAAAGACATGAACAAATTAAATGTTTTCAAAAGACTTGTCTGCCCTAATCTTCCCCCAAAAAAAGAAAACTAGTAATTTGTAAAAGGAGAATAAAATAAATCAGCTAGTAGGATTCTGATAAATAGAGTTTAACTCTAAAAAATTGATGGAATCTGGTATTTTTCACGTGTGAAAGCATTCATGAAGACAAAAAAGAAAACGAACAAGAAATTAAAAAGAGGGGTATCGATCTTGCTAGCTCGATTCTTGGATTCATGCTTTGATTTTTCGGTAAGTGGCATACTCCCAATTACTATAAATACTAAATCGAACAGACTCTTATAAATATAACTAGAATATGTTTTCGATATAAACAAAATTATAAATAACGATGTAGGTAGAATTTAAATTCGATGTTAACAATAATTTTTAAAAAATTATCCTACGTCTAGAACATATCTGACCGTCTGATTTGAACTATAAACAAAACAACCAGCCTGTCATAATATAATATAACTACGTATCTGCCCTAATCTAATTGAACATAAGAAACTTAAAAATACAATGTCGTCCAATGCTTTCAGAGTAACCAGGCTATCGATGGCAGATTTAACCCATCAATTTATTGATTAATGTGTTCATTTGAATAATTTAATTAATTTATATTTTTAGATATAAATTATTTGACTAATTTTTTTATTTTAGCTAAATTATTTGAATAATTTCAAACCAGCTGTGAATTAATGCATGCATGCTTCATAAAAAGTCATATACTATTTGGTTTCGATTCTTTTAATGGAAATTTTGCTTGGAATATTACTACTAGTACTATATAATTTATAATGAAATAATTTCATGAATTAGTTTTAGTACCTTTTTTAAGGAAAGTACATATTATTTTCTTTGGCAGGCTTTTGATTTTTTTTTTTTTTTGAGGTAAGGCTTTTGATTGATCACGAGCACATCCACTCAGATTGATATATAAGGTCCAATTATTCATTAAAAAGAAAAAAGAAAAATCCAAAGAAATTTAACTGGAAAAATACGATCGAGTGAGCGAGATCCAACTTACGCTTCCATGACGCGAATTTGCTCAGTGGTATGACGATGGTATTTCTTCCTCTTCTTCATGGCTTTCCCTTCATTTTCATCGTGATCATTATCATCATCATCGTCATCGTCATCATCGCCATTGGTGGCATTGTGCTTATCGGACCTGGAGCGGGCGGCGCCGGAGTTGTCGCTGCTGATCTCCACCGTATCCTCCAGCCGTGCACCGGCGGCGCTCCTCTCCTCCGCGTGAGTGCTCATCGGTGGCTCCGCCGCACCTCCTCCCCGAAATATCCCTGCCTAACTCCAATTTAATTAAATTAAAAAAATCGAGAAAAAGAGAGTTAGTTAGTTTGGCAGGTCGGTGGCAGTATTTAAAATAGAAATTCGATAAAAAGGAGAATCGTCGGAGGAGGAAAAGAGGATCAGTACGAGGGAGAGAGAGAGAGCAGGAGAAGGCAGGAAGTCTGTGGGGGAAAGTGAGGATCTGGAGGATTGTTGGACAAGTCTATGCCCATTTTCGGAACTCGTAATCGTAGCTTGCACCTGAAAGTTCAGACTTCAGAGCGGTGGAGGAGCTTCAGATGGGGAGGGACATGGGAGAGGGAGGACGCGCAGCTCACAGAAATATAACGAGAGAGAGAGAGAGAGAGAGAGTCAGCGTCTGGTACTGGTAGAGCAAAGAATATCAAAACAAAACAAAAAAGGTACCCGACTCGGGTACGTACGTTTTTCCTTTTTTTATTAAATGTTTATATGTATAATAGTTATTGTCAAAAGGACAGAAGATTTTTTAAATTTTTTAATATAATTAATAATTTATATTATAGTAACTTTTTAATTTAAAAATAACTAATAATGGATTATTTTATTAAAATTACTTTTATATAAATTATTAGTTAGTTCTATGTGTTTAAAATTATCGTAAAAGTTTTTATTTTATAACAATTTTTAAGTATGATACTCTCACACAAAACTCACTATTTTTATTGGGTTGCTTGTGTGAGAGGGGTAGCAACTGACCAATAATCGATGGTATGTATCAAAAACTCTTACTATAATATATTGAAAGTCATATTGAATCTAATTTAATGAAGTTAACTAAAGGGACATTCATATTAGTATTATAAGTTGGCAGTAAATAATTTTAAAAAGTTACTTAAATATACTTATGAGATATTAAGGCTCTATTTGATTTAAAGAAAATAAGTTGGAAAGAAAATTTAAATGGAAAAAAGTAATGAGGAAAAAAGTTAAGGGAAAATTAATTTTTTTCTTGTATTTGGTTCAAGGAAAAATAAAGGGAAAAAAGTATAATCATTTTTCAACTTTTTACCCATCACTACATTGTCATGGAGACGAGAGAGAAAATGCTCAATAACATTAATTAATTGAGAGGAGAGAGAAAATTCTTAATGACCTTTCTTAATAGAATTCTCTTTCTTTTTCCATTTATCTCTCTTTGTGAATTTTTTTCTTCCATTTTCCTCTCAATTTTGGAAGGAAAATATCATTGACCAAATTGAAAGAAATTTTCCATAAGTTTTTCCATCAAACTTTTTTTCTCTCTTTTTTCTTCAATTCAAACAAGGGAAATAAATTCATTTTCCACATTTTTTCTTTCCTTCCAATTTTTTGAATCAAATAGAGTCTAAAAGTTAAATATAGACAAGTATGGATTATAACTAGTGGTAAACAACATGATACTAATGAGAAAAAAAAAGTCTATTTGTTTGATTATTAGGTAACTTTATTTCCTTTACAATTTTAGAAATTTAAAACATTCAACACAAATGTAAGAACTAAAAAAGAAAAAATACTAAAATTATTTAAAAATATTTAGAAAATGACAAAACATTTTACTAATGTTGAGATATCGTCTCATCTAATATAAATGATACGTTATATACAAGTACAAGTTAAAAAAGGATAATTTTACATAAGTTATCAACTTGAATATAACGATACCGACTTATTTGAATGGGATACTACCAAATATATCAATAAAAGAAGTATAAAATTTGAAATACAAAAAAACAGTGGAAATTATAATGAGTAGGGCATTAATGAGTTTGATATGGGCATGCTCAGCCAAACTGAAAGAGCCAAAAAGGGGGGCCAGAAATAAAAAGAAAAGGGAAAAGGACAAAGGGTGATAATAGTAGTGAATTATAGATCCAAGTTCTAACGTCATATGAGTTGATGGCAGAAAGAGGGCAATGGCAATGGCAATGGTGATGGCAATGGGCATAGACAGTTGCCTCCTACCCAGCCTGAACATGTATTAATAAAAACAAATTTTATTTCTGTCTTCATCTCATTTATTTCACCTTTGAAAAATCCAACGCAATTAATGTCGTTGCCTTTAAAGGCCCTTTTCACACGGCGTACCTCACACTTCCTATCTCACTTATCATCTACGCCATTTTTATTTTTTATATTTACCTTTTCCATTATCGATAGCTTTAAACAAGTGGTATGAAATTATATACTTTTTTAAAAAAATAAATGTTATGATAAAATACCGAGGAAATACAATTAAGTTGATTCAAGATTTTATCAGATTGAAAAAATAATTAATGATGATAAAATCATTAAATTAGTCATAATACTTCATTGAAAGTATAAGGTAATAAATATCGTGAAACGAAAAAGACTAGCTTAAACCGACATATATCGTGAAATGAAAAGAGAGACTATAAATATAATATACATTGTAATTTGTTAATATATATTGATTTAAATTATTTGATACGTGTTTTTATATGATTTTTTTTTATTTAACCGTAGAGCGTCTTTATTAGGTCCCTATCTCAAGAAAAATGAACAAGGCTTAGCGGCCCAAGGAGAAGGGAGAGCTCAAGCCCAAGAGCTCGATTTACTATCTTACTCATCTTTATGCAAGGAGAATTACAAGTCACAAAATTTAATTATTTAAAAGTTAAGTAGGGTAGAACAAGAAAATATCTATCTAAAGAGTAGATTCTTATTTCCTAATTGTGTTGATTTAATTTAATTTAATTTATATAACTTTTTTTTTTTGTGCTGCAACATAATTATGGTTGAATTTAATTTTTTGTTTAAAAAAACAATAATTTGAGAGTTTTCTATTGATATTGGGCTGTAGATATTTAGATTGTTCAAATAAAGACGAGTGTTAAGACCTTATGAGATGTTGCATATGACTTTCTTATTGGGATTGGCTCTATGTAGGATTAACATTAAGCCCTTTTCTTTTCACAATTTGTTATTGATGGGTTATTAAAGGACTCAAAACAAGGTATATCCCAATATATACTAATGATATTATCCTTATCCATTATATTGTAAATAGAGTTAACACAAGTTGTACTAATAGAGAGATACCCTACAAGTAAAAGATTTTAAATCGAACAGATTAAAAATTAAACATTTCAAATTCGTGGACGGAGAAGGAGGCACTCGAACAAGAAGAAGAAACACCATCAATGGTATGGGAATACCAAGGATTGAGAAATTTATATGCTTAGGTTCGATCATTCAAGAAGATCATGCCATTAGCATATAAAAGGAGGGAGTTTATCGTATTGTAGTTAAATTTTCAAATATACGAGCTCAATCATTTAAGAATGATTTGTGAGTGTTATGTGATAACCGATAAATTTCAACAAAAGATACCCGAACAAAGAAAATTGTCCCATATATAATTAATCGAGATACAAAAAGATTTGATTGAGATCGAATTGATCGTTTAGCACTAGCATTCCTTACTCTAAGAGTCGTACATCGATAGCAGTCAATGTCACTCCTATCACATGACATAAGTTACATCGAAATAAAATGATGCTCCACCAAAAATTAACCGATACGAAGAAACATGTAAAACACATGTTTTATAGTACAGGACCACTTCCACTAGTTGGAAATCATAAATGGGGAATCATTAATGAGAGATACCTGAAGCTCCACAATTTTTTTAATTTTTTTTTAAAAGAGAATTTTACAACCACAGGTTATATGCATTTTCGTAGATGCTCTTTCAGGTGCGCACGAGTATGAAGAAGCAAAGTGACACAAATTATCTTCCATGTGAACATGTCTCATCTTCCCTCCATCAATTTGCATATCATGTAGGCACCGAAAATGTATCGCCTTTATCTTCTTTATTTTTTATTTTTATAAGTTTCGTAAGTATATATATATATATATTTTCTCGTGATAAATATATATGAGTAAAAGATTATACAAGTCCTTTGAAAATGATTATTGGAAGTATTACTTAATTAAATACTAAATTTCGACCATTTTACAGTAATGATCATATAAAAATTAGTGAAAGCGTATTCTATCTTATATAAGACATGTCTTATTTAAAAATGTCGTAAGATAAATATGAGAGTAACTAATTATTTATTTTATGGTGATCTTTTATTAAACTATCCACTTTTTAGCTTTTTATAAATTAAAAAATCATTCAAAAATGAGTGATTTTTCACCCAAGAAGCTCTTGATAGTTTTCGAGGAGTTGTTTGGGGTGGGGCGGGGGACTAGAATAAAAGCGCAGAATAGAATCGGCCATCTTTAAAATCTAAGCCCACGGCGAGCCCAGTTCAAATGGCCCATTTGTAGTTGGGCTTGGGGGCCCAGTGGCCAACTCTCCAATTCCTCTCACCTCACAAAACTTGCAGAAAGATAATATATATAAAATGAGAATTCTTACATATTGGATGAATCTAGTCCAGAGTAAAATATATCTCCATAATGGAATTAATTATATTAGCTTCACATGAAATAGGATTGCTAGTACAAAATATAATTTTATTTCTAATTCATTTATATCCATGATCTGAGGAAGGAATAGGTCATGATAGAAAATCATTAAATTTGAGTTTTTATATATTACATGTTTACATATACATACTTAGATATGTCCATTAAAATCGAAAAAATGATGATAGAAAATTATTAATCGATATATATACCAAAAAGAAAGAAAATTTTTAAAATATTTCTTGAAGTTAAAAATTTTGAAGAGAAAACTTTCCAGAAAATTCAAAATGTAAATGATTTTTGTTTGATAATTATTTAATCATAAAAATTAATATAAGACTTAAAGAAGTTTTAATTATTTTTTTTGAAAAGATGATGACACAAAATGTAAAATTTTTTTAAAAATAAAATAAATAAAAATTTAAATAAATTGTTAGAGCAATTTCTAAGGAAGAAGGTGGGTATTTTTCTAGTGATGTGCTCTGATTTTGAGCCACAAAGACGATTCAGGACGTGAGGCTCTCCAGTCTCTGCTTCTAGTTTCAGTGTCTCTGAGCTTCTTGTATCCCACACTATCTCACATTCTCACCAAACTCCATTGAGAAACAAGAGTTAAGAGGTAACTCCTCAATCTCTCGCTCTACCCCTTCATATGCTTTAGAAACTAGAGTATGATATTTTCCATGTGAACGCCTCATATTCTTACTTCTGTACCAGGCGCTTTGTATGGCTTCAGTAATTGCGAATTTGTCTCTGCCCATTTTCGTTAATGGGGCAAAGCCATCTTTGAAACCCACCTCAAAATTGCCAGTTGCTAGAATCCCAGGTTGGTCTTTCTTTGTTTAATTGTTTGTTATTTGGTTTATTCTCCGACTGCTGGATTTTGCTGTTGAAAAATTGAATTTAATTGCCCATTTGTATGGATTTCGGCAACTAGATAGCATTAATTTTTGTTTTACGAGCTAAGGGTTTGTTTGTGGACTTAATTAGTGAAATCGGTTTGAATTTGGTGGAATTGCGAATCGTAGTGTTATAGTGGATCTTCTTGTTCAAATGGTTTCACGCTCTATGTTCCTTCTGTGGAAGCAGCTGGCTTATGAAGTTAATTACACTTGAACATTTGAGATCTCATTTCTCATGGTACCCCTGATTTCTTCAGGGAATTCATCAATGTCACTATTAAAACGAGCACTAGTAGAGTAGCAGGACTGATGGGTCTGGTCTTGTAAGAGTTCTACTTTGGGTCAATCTTGAAAGGTTAGGCTTCCCTTATAGTTGGCTTATAAGAGAAAACAGGTGCAAGAGCTAGAATTAGGATGACGAAACGACAAAATTGTAGGAACTAGGACGAAGTATACATAAGTCCTCCCAGTAGGTTTGGTTATATGTTTTTATATGAAATTTAAGTGTTAACATGTTGAGCATCCAATCCCCAAAGATGCACATTTTCCACACTATGCCTTTCGTGGGAAAATTGGTATATAAGGTTTCCTGAGCTGGATGAGCTGCTCTGGTGGGATTTGTAGGTTTGATATAACTTAGTGGGAGTTGGAGGTGATACTAATAGTAATGTCAACCTTTAGCTGAAATGAGCATGGTAGCTGCCTTAGCAGGTGGCGTGGAATGTAACTTGTGGTGGTTAACTAAGCTAGGAATTAGGAAGGGGGTCCAAGCAGCCTCTCCATTGCTGACATTCCTCAGTGCATAATCCAGTGGTTGCTTTTGCATATGGTTTACATGACAACTTGGAAGCTCCCATAGCTGGAAAAAGTATTACTCAGGGAACCTCTCGTCCAATGTACTCAAAAACCTCGGCAGACACCTACCATTCTATGGATAAATTTGGTAAGGAAAGTTATAATTGCATGGTTGTAGAACCAAGATCATACAAGGGAAAGAGTTTCCTCTTTTTTCCTTTCTTTTTGTCCCCCACTCCTTTTTTTTTTTGGGGGGTTGAGGTGTTTGCTAATAAACTTGAATTGATGTATATAATTTATATTTGTGTAAATTTGGATTTAGTGGACTAAAGCAAAATATATTACTAAACTATCTCCACTTGTTTTGTTGTGAAATGGTTATGTTTAAATGATTGGGTTTATTGAGAATATTCTGTGTCAGTATAATCTTGCTACTTGTAACTTGATTTTTTTTTTTCTGGATATATGATGAAAATGCAGCTTTAATTTGTTTAGGTCTTAGAGCTTGTGATCAAATGTTGTATTGCACAATAAAGATATTTTTAATTCACTCTCTTTGGATTTTGGATGCATTTGCAGAAACCAAGGAGATAAAATTTTCCCTTGGATAGTTTCCTTAGGATCTAAATGGTCTGGCTGTGAAAACCGTTTTGTATTATAAATTTATGATGTAATGCATTACGGTTTAACATTGGAAATACTCTGTCACTGTCATTTTCAACCATTAATTTTCCATGTTACTTTTCTAATGTGGAGTTTTGTGACACTTTCCACTTCATAGTTTGTGCTTTATAGGTTCTGGTACATCATTCTGTTACTTATTATTGTTTTGATTGGCGCTTTTGTTCAGAAAGACAACGTCGTCTAGCAGTTGCAGTGAAAGCATCAGGTGACAGCTCTGATTCTTCGACATCTCTAAGTATTGTCGAATCCGTTCAAAACGTTGTGAGCACTTTCCTATGCTGTACTCTTTCTCAAACCCCCTGGTCTCCTGTTCTTGACACTAATGATCAATTAGTTTATGCTGGCTTTGTGCCCTTTAAGTTCATAAACTCATAACATGGAAAGGCAAGATAGTTTCATGTAATTCATAGCTGGAGCTTCATCCTGCCAAGAGCAGTTGCATTTTATTTTGATTCCCTGCTCCCCGCCCCACAAACACGAAAAAAAGGAGTAAAAGAGGAGTTGAGAGAACATATTGTTTGTTGTATCTTGCACTATTAATGTGTGTTGCTCTATGTTTCAGTGGGAAAAGCCTGAGGATCGAGTTGGTGTTATTGGTTTGGGCTTAACCGCTATAATAGCGCTCTGGGCTTCATCAAATTTGGTTTCAGTAAGGCCATTCATTTTTGCTTTGCATTTGTGGGAATTCTCCATGACTTAGAATTATCTTTTCTTGTTTGGTATTGTTCATCTAGCAGGGAATTGTGTGATGTTGTGAGCCTTAATTAGTGACCAATACTAATTTATCTAATTATCAAACATGGTGGTGTTCCATGTGGATCTGCAACCAAAATATGTTTTGACATAATGCTGAATGAGATGAGAAATGTGCCTGTCAATGATTTTCTGTTGTTTGTTGTTGCACCACATTTTCTTCTTTTCACTTATATTTGATGATTCCTTCCTTTTCTCTGTTTACCAACAGGCAATTGACAAGCTTCCACTGATCCCAAGTTTCTTGGAATTTGTTGGGATATTGTTCTCTTCGGTATGTTTAGTTACTGTGCATCTTTAGATTTACATTTAGTCTTTTATAGTGATTAACTATGAACTGTATAGTTGCGCCTCCCATGATGTTCCTAGGGAACTATCAGGAAGTCATCCCTGGGATTATTATCAATCATTGCTTTTGCCAATATGAGGGGTCCTGTGGGGGTGTTGATATGTTTTAGAGATTATTTACAGTGATACTTGTGGACAGACAGGCAAGTTTGGTTATAACAAAACCTGAATGACCTACATGACCTTAATCGAACCCGAATATTGACTTGACTTGGACTCCTCCCATTTTGACTCTTCATGAAATTAACTTATCAGTTATCCCTAACCTGACATTCGAATGACACATTTTGCCATGTTTATTCATCAGAGTCCTAAACTGTCAGCGTCTCTTTTGCATTTAGGCTTTTGTGGTTTATAACTTTGCTGAACGAAGCAATGCTAAAAAACAGAACGGTGTTGGGCAGTCTGATTATACAGTTACAGATTTACTCATTCTTTCTGCTTTTTTCATCATCTTGTTTATTGTTATTTCTGCTCTGTTTTTCCTCATATGTTTATTTTTTTCGTCCTAACATGGAGATGCTATTTTTCCAGTGGTTCGTGTATCGGTATCTCTTGTTCAAGCCTGACAGGTGAAGAATTGTACTTTGATAATTTCTTATTTATATATCCTTGATATGCACACATAGAAATTAGACCATGAAAAAAAAAAATCTTAGTATTAGATTTCCCCTCCGTTGCAAATAGCTGAAATCTTCTTTGATGTTTCTTTGCAGAGAGGAATTGGTTCGAAACATCAACAAGTCGATATCTGACATCTTGGGCCAGTGAAGCCTACTTGCTGTTCATATGACAGCTCCATTATTATCTATTTATCTGATTTCGCCCCTCCCTTCCCCTTTAAGTTTCAATGTAGAAGCTGCATAGCTTAAGAACGTTTGTTAATGTGTAGTTTGACGTTTTATTTATGAAATTATCAATTCCTCTCCTTCTGGCTCTTACCTGAGAAAAACAGCACACAAATCAAATACGTGTGAAAGACAAGCCCAAGCTCCCGCCCAAACCTCTTTTTTTATTTTTTGTTATTTCAAATTAAACCCTTACCTCCAATGTTGAAACAATTGCCCTAATCTTTTTTAGCCCCTAGATCTTTTTAGCTCTTGTTTGACTCCATCAGCGGTCGTATTCTAGCAAATTATAGTAGTAATTATGGGTCCATAAATTCACAAAAACGAATTAGGGTATCCCACATTATGTAGAAACTATTTTTAGGGGATCACATTATTAAAATTTTTTTAGAAGTGTCTTACATTTTACTGTAACTATTAATAAGGTAATCACCGTTAAAAATTTATTTGGATTTACTAAATCACCCCCTCTCACCATCTTCCTCCATAAACGCATCTCTCTCCTCCCCAGCCTACAAATTCAACCCCCTCGTATCTCTCTCTCCATCATCGACTATTAGAAACAAATTTATTATTAATGGCACCATCTAGGAATCCCTCAATTCATCATTCTAATCTTCGATCAAGAAGAACGCAAATGATGTTCATTTCCTCCCTCCTCATTTTCTGTCTCTTCTCCTTGCTCAATTACTCCCCATAGACATCCTCTTACTCTTTTCACGCCATTTCTGCAGCCACTCTCGCTATTCCCTATTTGTCTCTCTTCCTTCCACCTCCATTACCAGTAGTTCCTTCCAAAACGAGTCGGCTCCGGTCTTGCTACCTAGAATATCACTCTTCCCAACAAATCCGATTCGAATTTTGAAGCCATTATGCCCCGAAGAAGAAGGTTGAATTTGCAGGCAGGGGAGGAGAGAGAGGAAGAGAGAGAGATGCATTTATGGAGGAAGAGGGGGAGGGAGGGGTAATTTAGTAAATTTAATAAAATTTAATGGTAAATACCCCATTAATAGTTACAATAGAATGTAGGGCACTTCTAAAACAATTTTAATAATGTGATCCCTTAAAAATAGTTTTCATATAATGTGGAGTACCCTAAGTCGGTTTTTGATAAATTCAGCATGACCGTAATTTTTTTTAATAATATTAAATGCGAGCTATCCAATTGCGCCCTATCTTCATGATAAACCTAATTGAATTTAAAGGCTCATGAATAAGGATAACAAACATAGTCTCAAAATTTAAGCTCACAACACATCCTAAGGTTTCATAACCCCGCAATATTTTTTAAAGATTTTTTTTTATCCAAATTTAGAACACTATAGTCCCCAAATCCCAAAAATACTCCAATTCATCAAAGGTGGGAAAAAATTCCTTAATTTTTTTTAATTTTTCCCTTAATTTTTACCTGCGTTACATTGATCACTTGGATTGGAATCCTATATAAAGTTATAAACTCATCTATCCATCTATATAATTGATTGAATTGTAGGTTTGACGTTTATAGTAGAGAAGCTAAGATCTCCGCCGCTGACATGAAATTGGGTTTGCAAGTAGTGAGGCGAGCCGCCCAGATGCAGCGTCGGTTTCTTACGGGTATGGAGAAACAGGTCTGGCCAAAGTCCAGCAGGTACACCGCGAGATTAAAAGCTCTAGCCGGCGGTGAACTGGTGGAAACAAAGCCCTGCACCAAGCACCGCCGCTACGCCGACATCCCCCGCCAGCAACGACATGAACTTCAGTTTGCAAGTCGCTAAGCGTGTTTTGCATGTCGCCACTCCCTATAAGAACGTGGTGTGCTCTCCGCTCTCCGTCTCCGCCGTCCTCAACGTCCTTGCAGCCGGGTCAGAGGGGCTGACCCGGGAGCAGATGCTTCGGGTCATGGAGCGTGACAGCGTGGAGGAAGTCAATGACGTGGCGTCCAGGCTGGGAGAGGTTCTGGAAGGAGTTGGAGTTGATGACGACGAGGATGCTCCTGATATCGCCTTCGCCAACGCCTTGTGGGTGGCTCACCAATGGCGGCTCAAGGAATCCTTCCGCCAAGTTCTAAGCAAAGTTCACGAAACCTTAACTAGGACCGTTGATTTTCAGAACCAGGTATATTACATATATAATCTTTAATAAATATAAAATTAGTTGATTTGATTATTATTTTTGTTTATTGAAGGTTGATGATGTAGTAAAGGATGCAAACTTGTGGGCTGAGAAGCAAACAAAAGGGCTGATCAAGGAAATCCTTTCAAAAGACATTATCGCAGAGGACACCAGGATGATCGTAGCTAATGCTTTGTACTTCAAAGGAGTTTGGGTCGAGACTTTCAAGCCTGAAAACACCAAAGATTATGACTTTTACCTCCTCAACGGAGCCAAAACTAGAGCCCCTTTATGGAGCAATGGGGAATATACTTTGAATACGGGACGCTCCAAGGATGCAAGGTACTCAGGATGCTTTACAGACAAGGGGATGGAGAAGTAGTCGAAAACCCAAGGAGTTTTTCCATGTATATCTTCCTCCCGGATGACAAGGATAGGCTGCCCAATCTCGTGGAGAATATCAAGATGGATGCAAACTTGTTCAAGGACCAAATCAAGCTCGACTATGTGAGGATTGACAAGCTTTGCATCCCGAAATTCAGTGTTGAGTGTGGTCTTTCTTTATCGGAACCCATGAAACAACTAGGATTGACATCCCCATTCGATAGAATGGGGTGTGAGCTAGGGGAATGGTCGATACAAATCGTTATGATTGGCCTTACGTTAGTTAAGTTTTTCGAAGTGTCGAATCGAAACTAATGAGAAAGGGACGAAAGTCGCAGCTTCTCACAAGGGTTAGTGTTTCCGGAGAAATTTGAGTTGATGATGTGGATTGATGATTCGGAGAGAGGAAGGATTTACCGCTCCGGTTCCGAGGACGTGGCACGATCGATCCGAGTACGAGTGACGACCGCTTGAACTCCGCAAAAGGCGAAGCCCGGGTGGTGGATCCCGGGAACGCCCTCCGACGCTCAAGTTAGTAATGAACTAAGTTTGAATGGATCGAGGAGATCTTCCTCGATGTGCGTGAGGGATTCCTTGGGAGACGAGAAGATTTCCAAAGATGGAAGTTCTCGGGGATGAATGTGTGCCGATGAACGTTGATGAACGTTATGAATGTAGATGAGAGTTGAGAGCTCGGGAGCTTGAGTGATTATCCTCAAATGAGATGTCTTATCCAATGAACATCATATGCCTTGGGATTGGGAAATGGTGAGTATTTATAGGAGATTTTAAAGGGGTAAAACGGTACTTTTACCATGTTTTAGGGAAACCCTAGCCCTAGTGGGCTTTGGGGCTTTTACCCGACCCATTAAGGGTTATCTTGGGCCGATTCCTCCTTTATCCAACCGATTAGGCCCGGTCGGCCGGTGACGTGTCGGCTGAGCTGGAACCTGTCCGGAAAATACCCGAATCATTTAGCCCCTCACGTTCGGCTCGCATGCCTCCCGAGGTAGGTAGGTGGAATGTGGAGCAAATAGTGATTGAGCACCGCCGACCATCCTTTGCCGCGAAGGCGTTCTACCAGCTTCTCATTGACGATGCTCGGAAGTCGGGGTTGATAAATGATGGTGAGAAGTATGGTAAGTTGCTTCCAGCCACGATCCGTTCCGAGTGGGACACGCTTGAGGCTTGGGTGGAATGTAACCACGATCGCATCATTGGGCTTTAATCGGTGAACCTTAATTCTTCTATGAACGTTACGACGGGAGGAGGAACCGCTCCCGAGTTGGCTTGTCGTATGACCCTCCCTTGGAGAGTGGAGAGTTAGCGAGATGACCCTTTTACTTCCTCTTAGGGTGGGCAAAGGGGAGTAGCCTCCTTGCGGAGAAGAAGATGCACCTTCCGGCGGAGAAGAGGCGGAACCTTCCGACGGAGAGGAAGAGGAACGATCCGGCGGAGAGGAAGAGGAACCCTCCGAAGGAGAAGTGAGGTGGTAGCCATGGCTCTCCTTACGTTTGAGTAGTGTAACCGTAGCGTAATAGTATAACCATAGCGTCGTAGCGTAGCATCTTGAGTTTTAGACGCTTTGCTTCTCTTGTAATGGAGCACTACGCGTTCTTGTCTTAATGAATGAATGAGTGAAGGAAGTTTGCTTTGTCAACTTTGCTTTCCTTCGATTCCTTATCTTGTCATAGACGCTCTGTTGAGAAAAATGATTTTCGCGTAGCCCCTCGGGCTTAGAGGGTAATTTTGAGTCACCTTTCAGCTCCGGAGGCTTGAAAGTGCTTGAGTATGGATATCTCGCTAGGAAACATCCCACGAGAACGCGACCTGTTAACTTTAAGTTAGGAGTGCAAGTGCCCTGACGGAATGGATCTTTGCACGACCTTTCGATTCCCGAAGGTTCGAAAGTGCGTGAGTGCCCATGACGAGATGGGTCTTTGCGCGACCTTTCGATTCCTGAAGGTTCGAAAGTGCGTGAGTGCCCACAACAGGATGGGTCTTTGCGCGACCTTTCGATTCCTGAAGGTTCGAAAGCGCTTGAGAGATAGCTTCTTGAAGGGTACCACCTTATGGGGCTGAGAGTGCGATTTTCGGCTCCCGGAGGCCAAGTGGTCGCCGAGTGCAAATTGACCTTGTTCCCCAAAGGATAGCCCCTTGTGAAGGTAGAGATGCGACTTGTTAGCCCTTGGGGCTAAGTCGCTGCTTGACGAGCTTTCGGGCCTTGCTCGTTTCGTTCTTGCAATTCTCGCAATGTTTGTGATGGATTGTTTGATTGATTTTTACTTAGCCCCTTGGGGCTAAAAGGAGTCCTGCGGGGAGGATGAGTTTTCTTGTGATCCTCCCGGGGGCTCTTACGTGGAGGATGAGTCCTCCCATGGTCCTTCTAGGGCTCTTGCGGGAGGATGAGTCCTCTCGTGATCCTTCTAGGATCCTCAAGGCGTCCCAGCCCCTATGTGCCTCGGATCCGAAGAAAGTGAGTTTGCCCACGGTAGCGTTGTCATGGGTCTTTTACGCAACCTTTCAGCTCCCGGAGGCTTGAAAGTGCATGATCGTCGAGCGCGACCTCCTATCCTTAAGTTAGGAGTGCGAGTGCCCATGCGGACATGGGTCTTCATGCGACCTTCTAGCTCCGAGTAGGCTTAGAAGTGCATCACTGTCAGCGCGACCTCCTAACCTTAAGTTAGGAGTGCGAGTTCCCATGCGGACATGGGTCTTCATGCGATCTTCTAGCTCCAGTAGGCTTAGAAGTGCATGACTGTCAGCGCGACCTCCTAACCTTAAGTTAGGAGTGCGAGTGCCCATGCGGACATGGGTCTTTACGCGACCTTCCAGCTCCCGTAGGCTTAGAAGTGCATGATTGTCAAGCGCGACCTCCTAACCTTAAGTTAGGAGTGCGAGTGCCCATGCGGACATGGGTCTTTACGCGACCTTCCAGCTCCCGTAGGCTTAGAAGTGCATGATTCTCGCTAGGGAACATCCCACGGAGAGCGCGACCCCTAACCTTAAGTTAGGAGTGCGAGTGCCCATGCGGACATGGGTCTTTACGCGACCTTCCAGCTCCCGTAGGCTTAGAAGTGCATGATTGTGTGTCCTCCGAGAGGTGTTCCTTTTATGAAGTTAGGCGTACGATTTTTAGCTCCCGGAGGCTAAGTTATCGCTACCGTAACTTCGAAGGATGTCCCGTTTGTGGAGGTGGAAATATGACTTATTAGCTCCGGAGGCTAAGTCGTTGCTTGACGTTGAGAGACTTTCCGGCTCCGAAGTTGTATGTTTCGTTGCGGAAATATTTTGAGAAATTAACGCAAATTTCAATCTTGAAGGGTTTACGACTCCAACCCAAAAGCTTACGCTACGACTCCTAACCAAAAGCTTACGCTACGACTCCTACCCAAAAAGCTTCCGCTACGACTCCAACTCAAAAGCTTATGCTACGACTCCACCCCAAAAACTTACGCTACGACTCCAACCCAAAAGCTTACGCTACGACTCCTACCCAAAAGCTTACGCTACGACTCCAACCCAAAAAGCTTCCGCTACGACTCCAACCCAAAAACTTACGCTACGACTCCTACCCAAAAGCTTACGCTATGACTCCTACCCAAAAGCTTACGCTACGACTCCAACCCAAAAGCTTCCGCTACGACTCCAACCCAAAAGCTTACGCTACGACTCCTACCCAAAAGCTTACGCTACGACTCCTACCCAAAAGCTTCGCTACGACTCCAACCCAAAAGCTTACGCTACGACTCCTACCCAAAAGCTTACGCTACGACTCCACCCCAAAAACTTACGCTACCTCTCCACATCCCTCGCGGCGACCCCTTACGCACACCCCTCGCGGCGACCTTTTTTTTTTTTTTTTTTTTTGGTTGACATATTCTTTGGGGAAACATTCCCAACCAATTTTATGCGCAAAAATTTTCGAAGGGGACGGAAAAAATACCGACCTCGATTTTAGAGTGGAGAAATTGTAGGCTCCTTCGGACGGAGAATATCGACCCGGTTCGAAATGCGATGGCCCCGGCTCCGTTAGTCGAAACATATTAGGCGTTTTATGATCGCGAAAAATCAGACCCTTCTTCGATGAGCTCGTGTTGACTCCCGTTGAGCTTAAATTGTATCAACTCTTTAGTATGGGCCTTCGTAGGGTGCCTCCGATTGTGCCCAAGTCGTAATTTTACGTTGGAGGCCTTCATTAGCTTCTCGTTTGCCTTTGAGCTTGATGTCGTCAAACGACGTTTAGCTTTGGGCTATAATACCGACCGTACGCCTTGAGGGGCCAAAAACCTTCTTCGTCTTCATTTTGCGAACCATCGCTCCCTTATAGTGTTGGAGCAGTTTCTTGCTGAACAAAAGTGTTCTTCAAGGGCGTTGACCTTGTGCCTTTTCCAGTGACTTAAGGCTTGAGTGATGTCTCTTAGAGATCCTCTATGATCTTATGGGATCTTCGCTTATCGAGTCGCGTACGCTCGTAATTTTTCGTCCAAGAGGTCTTCTTTTGACGAATGTACGCATTTGAAGACCATAGTCGTTCTCTTCGTGCTTGGCATTGACTTGTGTTATGCTTGGATCTTACTCGAATATCTTACTTTGGAGTCAAGCTCGTGGCCATGTCAATCCCTTAGGAGGAAGCGCCAAAGGAGGGGAGATCCCCGAGGATGATGGCGTTGGCGAGGATGCCAAAGATGGCTCCGAGGATTAGCCCCCTTTCCATGACTCTTCGTGGGATATAAGTTATTTTTGACGTCCTGCGTGCCATATGACTTGATACTCTACTTCTTTGGATTTGTTTTGCTTGAACTTTTATCTTCGACTCGATCTTAGTTTGACGCTTGTTGGATACTTACTTGCCTTGTTGCTTCTTTTTATTGTTGCCGATTTTTGCTTTCTTGCCGCTTGGGGTACATGATCATAGTGGGGTCTTCTTTGAGTTTTACAACTTGGCTATCCTGGGAATTGTATTAGCCCCCAGTGTTGCCCCCAGAATCGGCACAATGAAAAACATACAACGAAAGAAACTAGTAGGCTTTAGGGGGTCATATTAGCCCCTACTTTTATTCTAACTTTGACAAAGTTAAGAAAATACAACAAAAGGAACCAGTGGACTTGGGTATTCTAGGGATTGTATTAGCCCCTATTCATGCCCCCAAGATCGTCTTAAAGTAAAGTGTGAGACGTAAAGATGCAGAAAGCTTGATCATTGTATTGATAAAGGATCGAAGTCCGTACAAAAGAGAGGAATGTGTGCCCCCGTTGAGCTTTCGGAAAAGTCGCGTCAATCGTGGGTGATTCCTTTACAAAATCTTTGGGACTTGGCTGGGTGGGTCTTTAAAGAAAGGCCCCCACTCCAGCACAATGAGCTCGCACTATTTACATAAGCACCATTATCTCATGAGCTTGATGTCTTTGGGAGGTGCAAGCCGGACCTTGACATAATCTTCCGTGGTGGTGAGGCACACTATCATAGTCTCGGAGACTTTGGTTGGGGCTCCGCTTTTAGCTTCTTACCCTTAGGATCATCATGAGTCTTCCCTCCTCTTTCTCGCTTCTCCATCAAAGGTCGAAGGCTCACTACGTAGCATTCACGTGCGGTCTTTTGGTCTCCATAGGTCTCACCTACGGATCCGTCATCAAGCTCATACTTCATGAGGAGAAGGTATGGAGCGACGACCGCTTTGATCCGGTTGAGGGTGGGACGTCCAATGATGACATTGTAGGCGGAGGGGATGTCGATCACCAGGAATTTGACTTCGATGTTTCGGCCCCGACCTTCTCTCCAACCCCGACCGGTAGGCAAATCATGCCTATGGGGCGTATTGTCCGCCCTCCGAATCCGACGACGAGGATTGACGAGGGAAACCGGATTCCGAGGGGAATACTTCAGCTGTCTTAGGCATTCCATGGTGATGACGTCTACCGAGCTCCCGTGTCGATAAGAACCCCGCGGACTATGGCGTCCGAAATCTTCGAGTGTGATGACCAAAGGGTCCTCATGTGGGGCGGCCATGCTTTTCAAGTCTTGTTCTCCGAAGGTCATTGTGGGCACCTTCGGAGGTGGAGGCCGACGGGTGATCGGGACTTGTTGAGCGCTCCCGAGGTGAGTCTTCCCGGAAGAGAGGGTCGTGCCCCCGCAAATCCTCCAGCGATAGTGGCTACAATCTTAGTAGCATCGTCCTCATCGTAATGCTCATATCCTTGCCTTGAAGAACCTCCTTGTGCTCCATGAGTATCTTTTTTGAAGAAGTGATCAATTTGCCCATTATCCGCCAACTCCCCAAGCGCCTTCTTTAACGCGCGACACTCGTGGTGTTGTGTCCGGTTTGTTCATGAAATTCGCAATATTTGTTGGAAGCTCGCGCTTCGCAGGAGTGGACATGGAAGGTGGTTTTTGAGCATGGGGTGCCCTTTAATCTCCATTAGAATACTCGGGGGTCGGTGTTGAAGCGGTGGTCAACTTCATTTCGAGGATTAAATTTTCCATCTCCTCCTTTCTTTCGACCTCATCTCCTTCCTCCGCACGGATCTCCGTGGCCTCGAATAAAGTCGGCCGCCTTTCGGAGTGCTTCGCCAAGGCGGACACCTTTTGTTCGGCGAGGGAAAATTTGAATCTTCCGCTTCGAGTCCGTTAAGGAAGGCAAGTGTAGGCAACTCCGTCTTGCAGGTCGAGATAAGGACGACCTCTCCATGAAACCTTCGGACATAGTCCTTAAGGGTCTCGTTTCTCCCTTGCTTAATCTTAGAGAGGTGAATGCTAGTCTTCTTCGCTTGCAACTCGCGATGAATTGTGCGACGAACTTCTCGCATAACTCCTCGAAGGAAGAGATGCTCCCTTGGGGAAGATTGTTGAACCATTTCTGCGCGACTCCCTTTAGTGTAGCAGGGAAGAATCGGCAGTAGGTTGCATCGTCCCCGTCCCGAACGTACATGTAGGACTTGTAGTACGCCAAATGATCTTCGGGATCGGTTGTGCCATTGTATGGATCAATGTTTGGAACCTTTATCTTCTTCATTCGGGGGCATTCATGATCTTCTTTGAAAATGGAGTGTTGAAAGCATTCTGGGTTGGCCTTGAATCGGAGCCGGAGATAGGGACGGCGCGGGGTTTGGGGCGTGGAACTTCCACTAGGGAAGGACTCTTCCTCCTCTCGGATCGAGGAGGAGTGCGCCTGGTCCTCTCCGACCTCTCGGGACCCCTCGGATTTGATTGCTCATGACGCCTTTCTCTTGATCGCTCCCGCTCTCGGGCGGCAGATCGCTTCCGGGTCGCGCCTTGGGGCATTGCAGGCTCGATGAGAATTGCGGCTACGTGTACCTGATCGTGCCGGACCGGCGGACCTTATGCTCCCGGGGCCTTCGCTCCGTGTTTCGGCAAGGGCGTCACCATGATCGTCAAACCAGGCGTAACGTCCGCTGTGGGTAGCATAAGGGGTCGAGGCCGTGTGCGAGGTTGCAACATTCTCGTTGGCTTTATGGAGAGCTTTCTTTGCATCGATAATTTCTCGTGCGTCGCCTTCTTCGTGACGCCTTGTCGGGAGGGCACTTGGCCGCTCAGGAGCAAGCGCAGTTGGTGCCTTAGTTGGTTGTTCCGGGGCTGCGTGGGAGGGCATCCCGCCCGAGAAGTAGCCAACAGCCGACCTCCCGTGGGGTTGTGCCGTACCCAGGAGTTGGGGCGTAGTGGAAGGGCATGATTGGCATGCGCTGTTCTATGGTGGCTCGCACTTGCTCTTGCACTTGTTGTGCGACAGTCGTTTTAAGGGTCTCTATTAGGTTATGGAGAGCCCCTAGGGTGACGTACCCCTCCGGCTGGGTGTGGCGGTTGCCGGTGGACCGCTGTGATGATTCCGCATCCTCGGGTTGAGGAGCGTCGCGGGATTGGCCCCCGTAGGCATTGAACGATGAGGGTGAGGGACTCGATGGGTTGTTCGTGTCGCGAGTCATTTTGGATCGAGATCGAGTGCCACCGGCGACCATATGCTACCTTCCTCCCCACGACGGCGCCAAACTGTTTCCGGAGAAATCCGAGTTGATGATGTGGATTGATGATTCGGAGAGAGGAAGGATTTACCGCTCCGGTTCCGAGGACGTGGCACGATCGATCCGAGTCCGAGTGACGACCGCTCGAACTCCGCAAAAGGCGAAGCCCGGGTGGTGGATCCCGGGAACGCCCTCCGACGCTCAAGTTAGTAATGAACTAAGTTTGAATGGATCGAGGAGATCTTCCTCGATGTGCGTGAGGGATTCCTTGGGAGACGAGAAGATTTCCAAAGATGGAAGTTCTCGGGGATGAATGTGTGCCGATGAACGTTGATGAACGTTATGAATGTAGATGAGAGTTGAGAGCTCAGGAGCTTGAGTGATTATCCTCAAATGAGATGTCTTATCCAATGAACATCATATGCCTTGGGATTGGGAAATGGTGAGTATTTATAGGAGATTTTAAAGGGGTAAAACGGTACTTTTACCATGTTTTAGGGAAACCCTAGCCCTAGTGGGCTTTGGGGCTTTTACCCGACCCATTAAGGGTTATCTTGGGCCGATTCCTCCTTTATCCAACCGATTAGGCCCGGCCGGCCGGTGACGTGTCGGTTGAGCTGAACTCGTCCGGAAAATACCCGAATCGCTTAGTATGTTATCGGGATGCGCACGAGTACGACCACCTCCATTAAACTTTGTCGCAGACCATCCATTTATGTTCATGATCGGGAAAGACTATTCTGGGACTCGTACTCTTCATTGGCACCCTTCTTGATCCCACCTCTTGTTAGAAGACTCGGGTGTTCAAGGCCTATTTCAATCTCGGATCACGCATTGATTGTCTTTTTATTTTTCGTCTATTTTTGTCATTGCTTTATCATAGTTAAATGTGGATTCATATCACGGAGACTACAAATATGTTTGTAGTTTTTCCGAGGTAGAGACTCGCAAATACGTTGTTTCTAAAAGAAATTTTTAATAAAGGAGAATTGTACCGGCAATTGGGTCATTCGGTCCGGGTTCGGTTTGGGTTAGTACGTTTCGGGTTAACTTAGGGTCGATCTTGTTCGGATCTCGATTCGGTTTTAGGTTCTGGTCAACTTCGGGTCGATCACATTCGGGTTCGTTCGGTTTTGGTTCGGGTCAACTTCGGTTCGGTTCAACTTCGGGTCAGTTCGGGTTCAATTTGGGTTAATTTCGGATTGGGTCAACTTTAGGTAGTAATCGGGTCACTTTTTGGGTCAAAATTGATTCAAAATTGTACCCACTAAAAAAATTGTACCACTATAGGCACAAAAATCCATCTTAAGAGACCTAACAAAAAAATTGTGGGTTAGGTGACTTTTATTCGAGTTAAATTGATTCGGGTCCGATTCGGTTCGGCCGATTCGGTTTCGGTTCGGGTCGATTCGGTTTCGGTTCGGGTCATTTCGATTCGGGTCGGAATCGGGGTTTATTAGATTTCGGGTTGGTTCGTTTCGGTCGGTTCATTTCTGCTTCGGGTCAAAATCGGTTGAACTGTTTCGGATATCGGTTCGGTTTGGGTTTCGGGTCATTCGGGTTGACCCGTTTGGTTCGAGTAAGTTTTGCTAGGTCTAAGGAGAATAAGTGTCTCACACTAGCACTGAGAAAATTTTATCCAAATTCAATTATTTGAATTTGTTTGATTTGAAAAAGAAATTAGTACCGTAATTAAAATTCATCAATTTTTGGTTTGAATTTTAAATTTGGACATAAGATTAGGATTTTTTTTTCTATTCTCATTATGTAAACCTAATTTGACTCAAATTTAGGTTTGTTCATTTTATTTAATCTGAAAAGACCAATTATGTGACGAAATATTTTGTTTAAACTTTAGATAATCTTCGGGTTAATATTTTAATTTGCCCATAAAACAAAAAAGAATTGATATTATAAACAATAAATGAAAGTAAAATTATTGCCAAAAGTTCCATTAAAAAATATTGCCGAAAAAAATTTCGCGAAGAGAATTATCGAGTCCTAATTGAATTTTTGTCGCACTTAGAACTTAGGTAGGGTTATTTTCAGTCCCTCCCTCCCTCCTCCCTCGCTCATCCACTATCCTCCAAAAATTTGGAAATTCAGTTTCCAAGCCTTCAACTCTGCCAAATTCCTCAGAGAGAGAGAGAGAGAGAGAGAGAGAGAGAGAGATGCCCAGGGATAAACAAGTGAAGCGTAAGAAGATCAGCGGCAGCAACCTCGCCGCAGCCGCCTCTCCTTACGAGAACGTGGTGTGCTCTCCAGCCTCAATCTCCGGCCGCATCGGCAGGACAGACCCAAGAGCAGTTGCTTCGGATTATGGAAACTGACAGCGTGGATATATAGAGTGTTAATATGTTTTGGTTGAGTTCGAGTTTAAAATTTGTAATTAATTCTTACGAATTTTAAAAATACCAAAAAGATTTACGACAATGTCTTAAGTTGTTGAAGTCTGGTCGCGTGGTGAAGGATGCAAACTTATGGGCTAAGAAGCAAACAAAAGGATTTATCGAGCAAATTCTTTACAGAGATTCTATTAAAAAGGACACGACAATGATCTTAACTAATGTTTTATACTTTAAAGGAGTATGGGTTGAGGCTTTCAAGCCCAAGGACACCAAAGATGATTATTTCTATCTCCTCAATGGAGACAAGGTTCGAGCTCCCTTTATGAAGCAACAAGGAACAAGGTATGACTATGGAACTTTCAGGGGATGCAAGGTACTCAGGATGCTTTACAAAGGAGGGGGCGGACAAAAACAAAGGAGGTTTTCCATGTACATCTTCCTCCCAGACGAGATAGATGGGTTGCCTGTCCTAATGGAGAATGTCAAGACGGACACAGACTGGTTTAAGGGGCAACTCATGAAGCTCGAACATGTGAAGATTGCCAAACTTTGCATCCCGAAATTCAAATTTGATTATGATGTTTCCTTATCTGAGCCCATGAAACAACTGGGATTAACATTGCCATTTGATAGGATTGGTTGTGACCTAACTGGAATGGTTGAGGACACTAATATCAATGGAGACCAACCCTATGTCGGCCAAGTTTTTCAGAAGTGTCGCGTTGAAGTGAATGAAAAGGGGACGAAAGCTGTGGCTATCACTAGCTGTAGGGCGGCGTGTGGAGGTGCAGCACGTCAATATAAACAACCGCCGATAAACTTTGTGGTAGAGCATCCATTTATGTTCATGATTAGGGCGGATTATTCTGGGGCTATACTCTTTCTGGGCACTGTTATTGATCCTACCTCCTGTTAAAGACTTGTGCTTTGAAGCCTTATTTTGTTTAATTTCCATGGATACAACCATGCTTTGTCGGTTTTTAGTGATTTTAATAGAGATCCTGTGAGTGCTGATAGTGTAGTCTTTGAACGTTGTTGCCACAGGCTTTAGCTCATATCACACTCGTTGTATCTAAGCACACATTCTAACTAAAAATGAAATATGCCTACAATTATAGATCAAAGCTCACTCCGAGCATGAAGTTGTATAATCACACCAGTTCTTGTCGACATGATCAACAACTCTATCCTACGCATATACACATCATTAATGTACCAGAAATCCAAGGGTTTAATCAAACAAATCCTTTCTAGAGAATGCATTACCAAGGACAGCATGATGATCTTAACCAATGCTTTATACTTCAAAGGAGTTTGGGTCGAGACTTTCAAGCCAGAAGACACCCAATACGATGATTTTCACCTCCTCAATGGAGACAAAGTCCGAGTTCCTTTCATGAAGCAAGAGCATAAAATGTTCGACTAAGGGAGACTAGAGGGGTGTAAGGTCCTTCGGATGCTCTACAGAGAAGCAGAAGAAGGAGAAGCAATGGAGGGTCGACAATGTACATTTTCCTTCCTGACAAGAAGGATGGGTTGCCAAACCTTATAGAGAGTCTTAAGTTGGAAGCAAACTTGTTAGAGGAGCAAATCGAGCTCAACTATGTGCCAGTTAACAAGACTTGCATCCCGAAATTCAACTTTGAATGTGATCTTTCGCTCCCTGAGCCCATGAAACGTTTAGGATTAACGCTTCCGTTTGATAAGGTCCACTGTGAGCTTACAAGAATGGTTGCGAGCACCAATAATGGTGAGGTGCCCTTTGTTGATGAAATATATCAAAAGTGTCGCATCGAAATTACTGAAAAAGGGACCAAAGCCGCTGCTTTCAATAGGGTTCAGCTGGCAGCTACGGCTGGACTACGGCCTCCGCCCGCCACCTCCTGTTAGCTTTGTGGCAAACCATCCATTTATGTTCATGATAAGGGAGGATTTTTCAGGGGCAATACTTTTCATTGGAACTGTTCTTGATCCCCTTTCTAGTTAAGACTCAAGGTTTAATCCTATAAATATAATTGCTTGTCTTTCCCTTTTCAAAGATGAATTTGGTTCTTCTTTTTTAGAATTCGTTTGAATGACTAGAAAATTTTACCTTCAATTTGTATTGCGTAAACAGTGCTATGGAAAGCAATATTGATGGAGAAAATAAGAGAAATTGAAGCTTTAAAAAATGAAAAAAATAAATAATACAAGAACAACAATTTTTCTTATAAGAATACAAGAGTAACAAATAACAAAGGTTTTGAATAATTCTATCCCAAAAAAGAAAAACTAACAAAGATTGAATCATTAAATCATTATTATTATTTTTATTATCGTTCATTTTTTTTTTATAGAAAAAGAAATTCCATTAGCAAAAGTCATACAATAGGTATAATTTCTAACAAGAATAAATCTAAAATATCAAAACAATCTCTTTTTTGAAAAAATTAATGGTAAAGATACTTTCGTTCCTCTATATTTGCAAGCATCAATTTGGCCACAAACCATGTTTTTCGACTTCAATAGGTTTTTTTCGGACATCAGCGAGCTATTGTATAACTTCATAAAATATATTTTTGTTTAATATAATAGATCCAACCTTAAGGATATCACTTTGATGGAGTCATATGGAATTCCATTGTTGAATCATTTCCAAGCAAAATCAATGAAATTAATTAATAAAAATATCAAAAATATACCTTCAAATCGAATCAACGACCCTAATAAGAAAACGAGATACCTTAACTCTTATAAAAATGGAAAGAAACTCGAACTCTCGTAAGAAAGAAAATAACAATAATTTATATCTTGTTTCGATTGAAAATTAAAGTCAAAGGGTTTTATACTAGTAACAATCCAAATAATATAAAAAGTAGAAAAAATAATGACATGAGGCTATCAGTTAACTTGGATGCGAAATCCTCTCCTTTTTTTATACTATGAACAAAAATATCTCTGAAGTAATCCATAAATTGCCAGATTATAATGAGATTTCCTAATCAAAAGTAGCACTTTTCCGATAGAGTTATTTTTTTCTTATCCAAAAAATAGAGTTATTTTTTTAACCCTTTACAGTAGGGTTTAATTTTTCTATCACCTTCAGTTCCTCACAAATCAATTCATAAAACTAAGCTCCTCAGAAGTTGAGAGAGACAGAGAGATGAAGCGGAAGAGCCCCGGCGGCAAAGCCCCACCTGGTATACTAACGGAGAAAACGCCCTGCACCCAGCACCGCCGCTACGACAAAATCTCCGCCGCCAACCACGGCGGCCAAACCCTTCATATGGACTTCAGTTTGCAGGTGGTGAAGCGTGTTTTGCGCGTGGACCCCACCGCCGCCCCTCCTTATGAGAACGTTGTGTGCTCTCCGCTCTCCATCTCCGCTGTGCTGAGCATCCTGGCAGCCGGATCGGAGGGCCAGACCCAGGAGCAGTTGCTGCGGGTCATGGAGCGTGATAGCATGGAAGAGGTCAATGACGCGGCATCTAGGCTGGCAGAGGTCCTTAGAGGAGACGAGGACGAAGATGCCCCTGATATTTTCTTGGGAAATGCCTTGTGGGTGGCTGATCGTTTGAGCCTCAAGGAGCCCTTTATTGAAGTTCTTAGGGATGTTCACAGGACTGAAGCTAGGGCCGTTGATTTCCAGAACCAGGTATCTAATTCTTTGAAATTTGTACTCAAAATTTAACACCTCTACTATAAGATATGTCCGGGTCTATAAAACCCTAACCTTACAAATTATAAAGTAAGCTGTCTATTTTGTGACATTTACATTTTCAAGTGTTATGTAAATTTTTTTGTGTCGACTATAAGTATATTGATTTATTCGTTTTAGCGACAAAATTTTCAAAATATTAAGTGTATTGTCGATCATACTTATGAGGATTGCATAGGCAACTTTTAGGATATTGACATTGATTGATTGTCCTCGATGTCTATTGTTTTATTGAAGGCTGATCAAGTTATAGAGGAAGCAAACTTATGGGCTGAGAAGCAATCCAACGGTTTAATCAAACAAATCCTTTCGAGAGGGTGTGTTAGCAAGGACACCATGATGATCTTGGCTAATGCTTTATACTTCAAAGGAGTTTGGGTGGATACTTTCAAGCCAGAAAAGACTCGAGACGATAACTTTTACCTCCTTAATGGAGATAAAGTTCGAGCGCCCTTTATGAAGCAACGGCATAAGTGGTTTGAGTATGGGACACTCGAGGGGTGTAAGATCCTTAGGATGCTTTACAGAAAAGGGGAAGAACAACGAGGACAGAAGACGCCAAGCTTTTCGATGTACATCTTCCTTCCAAACGACAAGGATGGGTTGCCAAATCTCATGGATCATATGGAGATGGATGCGAACTTGTTTAAGGATCAAATCCAGCTCAAGCGTGTGGAAGTTGACAAGCTTTACATCCCAAAATTCAACTTTGAGTGTGATGTTTCGCTCGTTGAGCCCATGAAACATCTGGGATTGACTCTTCCATTCGATAAGGTCAGCTGTGAGTTTACAAGAATGATTGACCGCCCGACCCATGGTGATCTGCCCTTTGTTAATGAAGTTTATCAAAAGTGTCGTATCGAAACTAATGAAAAAGGGACCAAAGCCGCTGCTTTTACTAGGGTTCAGCTGGCGACTAAGGCTGGTGCAGGACGTCCCCCACCACCGCCACCTCCTGTAAACTTTGTGGCAAACCATCCATTTATGTTCATGATTAGGGAGGATTTTTCAGGGGCAATACTTTTTGTTGGAACTGTTCTTGATCCCCTCTCTAGCTAAAAGATCCAAAGTAGACCTTTGAATCCAGAGTTGTCAATTCCTTTCTATGACTGATCTTGCTTGTGTTTACTTATTAAGATTAATTTCATTCAATAAAATTTAGTGTTCTCTATTTTCTATATATGTTACATCTATCTCTAGCTTGTATATTGTACTGTCAAATTAGTAAATTCTCGACCCGATAATTAGGGTTGCGCACATTTGCTTGCTACAAGGCTAATATCTACTCTCACCTTGTTATGGCTGTTATTACAAATATGATCTCATCCAAGATATATATATATATATATAATAAAAAATCGGTCTATGTATTACCAAAGAAAAAAATATATAAATATCAATTGGTACGTAAGTCTATTTAAAATTTAGCAATTTTTGAATGTGATTCATGAAAAGTTTGTTTCCTTATGAGAACGTGGTGTGCTCTCCGGTGGCAGCAGCAGGCCGCGCTCAGCGTCCTGGCAGCTGGGTTGGAGGGTCAGTCCTGAGAGCAGTTGACTCGGGTCATGAAGTGGGTCAGTGTGGCGTTCAGGCTGGCAGATGTTCTCGAGAGAGACGATGACGCGAGGAGGCCCCATGAGATCTGCTTCGCCAATGCTTTGTGGGCTAATGATGGTTTCCCCCTCAATGCATCATATGTAATTAAGTCGAATTTAATACTTGCACTTATCTATAGTCGCTGCTCTCGTAGCTCAGTTGGTTAGAGCACCCGTTTAGTAAGCGGGAGGTCTTGAGTTCGACTCTCAACGAGAGCATTTTTGTTTACCATTCATACGAATCACTTTTTAATTAGGTGAAAAGGACAATTTGCGTTTGTATGAATTACTTGTTGTTTAATTCTTCCAACCTAAAATGATTGTCTTATAATAAAGAGTATTATTTGTTATGAATGAAGGTCCCTTAGGCAGATAATTATATTTAGGAGGATAAATGATTGAGAAGGTGGGTTAATGTATCATCTTTTTGTATCTTTTTATCTCTTTTGAGGTTTATCAATGATAAAAAAAAATTTATACCTTTTCAATATAAAAATATTTGAGAAGGACAACTTGTAGTTAGACATGTTTTGGAAAAGATCGCCAAAATAATCATATTATTTTTTTTTTATGTAGAGGAGGCACAAATGACAATATAATACAATAGATGGTAAAAGAAATGCTCTCCTTCAGATTAAATTTATTTTTGGTGCAGAGAACATTCATACAAACTTTTTTAAAGATTTTTTTTAATGTATTTGTCAAGGTGAAAATGTAGAAATTACAAACATCTAAAATCCGGTAAGTATCATACTATCGAGATCAAATTGAAGGGAAAAAGGACGGAATAGTTACCGGATTTGATTAACCAAAAGAGATTTCTCAAAAATTTGTCTCTGATCACGTTCAAACCTAGGCGCGCTTTCTCTCTATCTCTCGCTCTCTCTCTCTCTCTCTCTCTCCATCTATCTATCTCTCTGCATTGATCTCGGCAACATTAATGCGGGAATTCCAATCATAAAGAGATCCTGAATACTGTAAGTTTCTGTGAATTATTAACTTGTTTACATTTACATTGATTTGAATTGGATGGTGATCCTGCATTGTTGTTGTTATAATCTGTTTTTACGGTTTTCCTACTATTGTAGGGTTCTTCGATGCGTTTGATCTGAAAATCTCGCATTTTCTGATCAAGTCGAAGGTCGGAAAATGGACTGGTGGGGCGGGAAAGTTTCGTTGGGGAACCTAGATTTAGCTGGGGCAGTGAATAAGCTCCAAGAGAGTGTCAAGAATATCGAGAAGAATTTCGATAATGCTCTTGGTTTCGAAGATAGGCCCGTGTCCAGCGGTCAAGGTTCCTCTCTCTCCCTCTCCCCCAACGGTTTCAGTTTATAATTATAGCATTTTAATTGCCGAATTGGGTGCATTCTGTAGCTAGATATTGAACCTCAGTTGGAACAGAGGATTCTCCATTCGCAACCCGAACCCTGTATCCCGATTTGGGCACTCCAAATTGGGTACAAAACGATCATATATCCTTTGATCATTTGGTCACTTAAGTATACCGCCTCTTTGATGGGCAAACTCCTGGACATGTTGGAGTTGCACAAGTAGGAAATTCCTACCGAGAGGCTGAACAAAGAGACTGTAATTTATTAGCTTCTTCATGTGTTAGTGCTGGTGAGAGAGCATTGTCAATTGCAAAGGAAAAAAGGTTGCAATGCCTCAAGTTTTAAGTGAAGTAGATTTCTTACTCATGTTATATAGACAATTGTTTGGATTAGATAGTAGCAATCGAGGGGTCGGATTTTGTATCTATCTTGTCCCCGCAGTTCTGGCGAGCCTTTAAAACTTTGATTTGGTCTAAAAATTTTTTGAAAATTTATCCTTAAAAAGAGATGATGGAGCGTTGTCTTGCATGACAATAGCATTGCATGGACAGATTCATTTTTGCAAGGGTTCTGTGGGTTCATCATCATTCTGTTGCATTCTGTTCCTGTGGCTTAGTTAGAAGTAGGTTTCTCTCAATGCCTTTCATCGGGATTTTCAATAAAGCCATGGTTAACTAAACAGGAGGAATATTAAAAAATACTTAAGTTCAAACTTCAAATCCCATTTAGAAGGCCCTGTTGAACAAGTGTTGATGTCACCCTTGATATGTTGCTTTGCTTACATATTTCCAGTCTATTTACATATTCTCTGTCATGTAAATGTCTCGGATGCTAGTTAATGCCACTGATGACACTCATCTGTGTACCAAGATGTATTAATTATACTTGCTCATCAGCACATCAGTCGTCAGATGATTGTAGAGACAGGAATGTGGATTCTCTACTGACCATACTCTCTCTCTCGCTCTCTCTCTCCAGATTCATTGCCAGGGTCATCTACCAACAGTAAAGCACTGAGCCATAGAGGAGCAGAAAATACGACTGAGTCAAATGACGAACAAATCCTGCCAGATGAAGCTAGGAGTGTGGACATTGAAGTTAATTTGCCAGAACTATCAGCAACTCCTCGGGATCCATCTTTGTTTGAGGAGAAGAAAGATGATGAATCATTTGTGGCAGTTAACTCCACCACTGGGCCAACTTTACTTTCTAAAGAAGTGGAGCTGAAAGCACAAAACGATCCTGCTGGAACTGGCACTGTGGAGATAAGGAGTACTATGATAGAGGGCTCTGAAAAAGATAGTTCCAATGCACGGGACGCGAATGCTCCACTTGAATCTGTCATTCAGGATGTTGGGACAATGGAGTCCACTGAAAAATTCAATGAAGAGGATAAGTCCGACATGGGATCCTCAGAACAATCACAGTCCATGGATGAACACCATAATCATAATTTTACTAGCAGCGAATCACGTATTGTTGTGGATGCACAAGAAAAACTGAAAATGATGTCTGCAGACAGAGTTTCCCTGGCACAGGAGGAAATGTCGAGTGATAGTCAGGCAGGAAATCAGATTGAGTATTCGGAATCCAGTGGTGCTCCTGGTGTAGCAGAACCTAGAAATCCTACTGAATCAACCAACAATGCCCTATCTGTTGAACTTCCAAGTGATGGAGTTCAAGAAATAGTTTCTGATCATGTCAATGAGGAAAACAATGCACAACTTGGCACGACTGAAGCATCTAAATTCTCAAATGCAGAGGAAGTTGATTCGAAAGAACATAGACTAAGCTCTGCATCCATTGTGTCAGATTCTGCTGATGCAGTCCATGAGCTGGAGAAGGTGAAAAGGGAAATGAAAATGATGGAAGATGCATTGCATGGTGCTGCTCAACAAGCTCAAGTATGTCTAGTTTCAGCAACATTTTAGCAATAGGAAAGTTCACCAGTTGAAGCTTGGACAACATATGTCATGATATCAATAGTTATCACTTTTTTTGTCTTTTGTCCAGGCCAAAGCAGATGAGGTTGCGAAGTTGATGAATGAAAATGAGCAGTTAAAATTGGTATTAGAGGATTTTAAGGTAAATTGTTGTGAAATTCTATTTGACATCATGCCTTTTTTCCCATCTCTGTTAGTTTACTTTCTTCCTTAAACTAGTTGTGTAATTTAAGAATCCACCTCTTGCCCATCTGGGGCTTATTTGAGTGACTTTTCAAAAGTGAATATTTTTTGGGGTTATATGTTGCAAAAAGGAAAAATCTAGAGATCGAATTATTTCTCAACATCTCTGTGTGATCAGGAGTACGATTTAACCTGAAAAAAATTAAGGAACGGATAGAAATCAACGTACTTACCACATAATAGAATTGACCATGTATTTCTGTCCAAGCTGAACAGTACTTTTGTCAAGGGAAGAGGATAAGGCCGAACCATCTATTAAGTTTGGACTTGTCGAAGTTCAAGAGAGTGGTTTGTGTGTTTGATGATGACATCTTTTGGGTTGCAAATGGCTCTGGGCTTTCATTGGATAGTTTTTTGGTAGCAGGTGTAATCATAAATAAATCTTGAATTTATAGACATATCCTTTGTTGGGTAAACAATTCTCAACCTGATCGTGCTATTTGATCGCAAGGGGTCCCAACAATTCTACATAGGATCTAGATCTTAAAAACCTGATAGTAAGCTTACTATTTATTATTTTTGCTCTTTCTGATTATCATCATCTTCAGTCAATTAATCAGAAATGGTTCTTCAGTCCTTATTATGGTTGCAATGTTCCAGAGCAAATCGAATGATGCAGAAATGGAGTCTTTACGTGAAGAATATCATCAAAGGGTTGCAACTCTTGAAAGGAAGGTATGAATAACCTTTTACAGTATTGAAGGAGTTATATGTGTTCACTTTGATCCTCTCCATAAGGACACGTGTTTCCGGACGCTGTTTCTGACATGCAATTCTCAAGTATGATGAGTGTGAGGAATTTCACATTTTCTTTATGAACTTTTTAATTTAGAGACGTTCTTTAATCTCCATGTTATTATTTTATCGTGTTGCTTTTTTCTTCCCTTTTTCTATCTTTTTTGTTTTGGAGGTGGGGTGGGTGTTAGTGATCCCTCTAAAAACTGCATTTATCTGTTAACAGGACACCTCTTTGTTGATCCAATTCGAAGAAGTTTTATTTTATTTTAATTTGTCGCTAATCAACGATGCTTGACTAAGCCAGTAGTTTTGCTTAACTGTAAATGGTTCCAGGTGTATGCTCTTACCAAGGAAAGGGATGCATTGCGACGGGAGCAGAACAAGAGAAGTGATGCTGCTGCTCTTTTGAAGGAAAAAGATGAAATTATTAATCAAGTCATGGCTGAGGGTGAGAGCTCAGCTTTTAGGACTTGTTTGTTTTAGTTTTCTGAAAACTTTCTCTTATGATTTGGCTTGTGGCTTATTGATCCAAACTTACGATGCTTCAGTTTTTTTAAAAAAGGTCTTTTTGTACGGAAGACCTCTCTAATTTATTTCTTTGCATATAAATTGCTGAACAGACTAAGAAAAGAATTCCAATTTTGAAAGTTCTTAATTTAAGCTGTCAATCCACCAAAGCAAATAAGCTCAAGGAAAATGAAAAATGGAAATACTTGTGTGGCTAAATAATTTTTTAAGACCAAGCCCAAGCCAAATAGGTGAATAGGTCCAAGATGGTTGCGCACAAATGTGCATCTCTTTGGCTGTTTTCACTGTCAGGAATTGGCCAATTGGTTGCTGATGATGTGTAAGTAGCTGATGCGCTTAACATAGGACTGAGTTGTACAGCATTGGTTTAATTGCATATGGTGCTCTGAAGAGACTAATTCAGTTGGTCCCCAAAGATCTTAGTTATGCCAGGGATCTAGACTTGCTATCGCTTTGAGTATATGTTGGTAAAGAAATGGCATGGGATGTAACACTTCAAATGAAGCTGATCTTTCAGAGCAATTCTTCTGTTTGAAATTCTTTTTCCTTTTACTCCCCTATATTGATTTCATTGTCTTCATTAGCTCATACTGGCCACTTCTGTTATTATTTACACTTCTATTTGCAAAATGTATATCCACTTATTTTGCCTCTTAGGGGAAGAGCTGTCAAAGAAGCAAGCTGCTCAAGAAGCCCAAATCAGAAAATTAAGGGCACAGGTGTTGCTCGAAACCCTTATTCTTTAGTCATTGAACTGCTAAGCTGTTTTCTCTGCTTCTAATATCCAATTTGCATGTTGTGATGTGAAAGCTAGATTAGAGAATTGGAAGAAGAGAAGAAATCTTTCATTACAAAGTTACAGGTAATTGATTAATTGTAAACTGCATTTGTTATTCTGCGTCATTTATGCATTACAACATGCTAAAGAGACCTACAGAAACCCCTCCCCTGTAATTTCAGTGGGGAGTGCTTTTTAGTCAGTCATGAATGTACTGTGCTCTTCAGTGTGCATGGCTTGATATCATTTCTTAGCTTTTGATACCGACAAACCTGTATCGTATTTGTCCGAATTTGTGCAGCTTGAAGAAAATAAAGTGGAAAGTATAAAGAAAGACAAGGCAGCAACCGAGAAATTGCTGCAAGAAACAATCGATAAGCACCAAGCTGAGCTTGCAAGCCAGAAGGAATATTACACTAATGCTTTGAATGCTGCAAAGGAGGCAGAAGCACTGGCTGAGGCTCGAGTCAGCAATGAGGCCCGCTCTGAGCTCGAAGGTCATTTAAGGGAGGCTGAGGAACGTGAAGCCATGCTAGTCCAAGCACTTGAAGAATTGAGAAAAACATTAAGCAGACAGGAGCAGCAGGTGGTCTTCTTAAAAATTAGTTAAGATTTTCATTAGAAAGTTGAGAACTTGCTTTCATCTATCTCTTTTCCAATTTGATAGTCATTAGAAATAATGTTTTGTTTAACTTATCACTGGCGTTTGTTCCATTCTCTAATTCACAGGCAATTGTCAAGGAGGACATGTTACGTAAAGATATTGAAGACCTTCAAAGACGATATCAAGTGTGTTTCAAGTTTCCCGATTTTTCCTTAAAGATGCTTCTTTGTGCTGTTTTATAGCTGCTAGTCATGCGAATTCACAATTATATATTGGTACCCAGGCAAGTGAACGTCGGTGTGAGGAACTTGTTATGCAGCTCCCTGAATCCACTAGGCCTCTCCTGCGGCAAATTGAAGCTATGCAGGTTCACTTGTACTTATATGTAATTTATATATTTAAGATTCACCACAGGATTGCATATATAACAGTTCTGTGTTTGGGTTGCAGGAGACATCTGCCCGGAAGGCTGAAGCCTGGACAGCTGTTGAGAGGACACTTCAATCTAGGCTTCAGGTCTGTAACCAATCCCTGTTTCTCTGCTCCTTTAATTTGAAGCTTTCTTCTAAGGCCTATGTTACAGGAAGCCGAAGCCAATGCTGCCGCTGCAGAGGAAAGAGAGAGATCCATAAATGAGCGCTTATCTCAGACTCTTTCTCGAGTAAATGTTCTAGAAGCTCAGGTGAATCTCTCATATTATCACTTTTGGTGCAGATAATAGGAATTGATAGTGGATTTAGAACCTTTTTGCCCTGCTTGGGGAAAATAAAGAAGCAATAGCTTATGTTGGCAATATTTGCAGATTTCATGCCTCAGGGCAGAGCAGACACAAACACATAGGTCCCTTGAAAAGGAAAGACAAAGGGCTGCTGAAAATAGGCAGGAGTACCTTGCAGCAAAGGAAGAAGTTGACACTCATGAAGGTCATGTGAGCCAGCTTGTAGAGGAAATCAGGGAACTTAAGAGAAAACACAAGAATGATTTACAAGAATCACTAGCCCACAGAGAATTTCTACAGCAGGTTAGTGCTTGTCATGTGTGGTAGTGTCATATTCACTTCAGAATAAGCATGAATTGCCACGGAATCTTAAATATCTTTTTATTCATGGATAAATGCAGGAGTTAGAACGGGAGAAAGCAACTAGGTTAAATTTGGAAAAGGAAGCACATAGGCAGTCTTCTTCTGTAGTGGATCAGAATTCAACACAGAAGAACAAGTCAGAACTTGAAAATGGTACTGAATGTATAGGTTTATATTAAATTTTTTGGTTGATACTTATGTTTTTCTAACCAGCGTCATACCTATGCAGGGAATTTAATGCACAAACTTCCAACTCCTGGCAGTGTGGCCAACATGGAAGAAAGCTTCTTCTTGCAGGCATCTCTAGACTCGAAAAGTTTCCTAGAGCGAAGAAATTCTGCAGAGCCAACCATGAGCCCCTATTACTTGAAAAGTACGACCCCAAGTGCTTTTGAAGCTTCTCTTCGGCAAAAGGAGGGTGAACTTGCATCATATATGTCTCGCATGGTATGCATTTCTAACATCTTTTACCTGTCATAAATCCTGTGCGGCTTTTATCGGCTTTACTACTCATTTTTCTTCAGCTGCTTCTTCTTCTACTACTATGTGGCTTGGAAGAGGTTCATGTACATTGGAGTGCGTAGTAAGGCTCAATTATGTGAAGACACAAATGTGAAATGTCACTGCTATAGTTTATCAGAATAATATTGTGTTCATATCAAATGGCTAGGAATGGAAATTAATCTACTTTCTGCACAGTTCATAATGTCATTTCGGGGTAATTTCTTTTCAACGTTGATTATAGTATACTAAAACAAAAGGAAGACTTCATTTTCTATGGAGTGACAGGGAACTATCAATTTACAGTCTTGGACCTGGCAGAACAAGCTGCATTTAAGTCTTTGCCTCAGCAGGGACCAGGCATTCAGGCATATGAATTTGGATTTTGTCAGCACTTGCAGTCATCATGCTTCTAACATTTTCTGAAACCACACAATACACTCAAATTGATTTGTTGAGTTACTTTCTGGTGGTCACCCGCTTGTTTGATGCTAAGCTGAGACTTCCTTATTTTGGCTTCGTCTTTGGCAGAACTTTCATTGCTATCGCTAAATCTTTTTTCTGTAAGGATTTTCACTTTCAGAATGATATTCAAAAAATTCAGCAAATTACTCAATTCCTAGACTATTTAAAAAGTCTTAACATTGTTAGGGTGAATGCAGTAGAATTTGCGAAGAAGGTGACATAAGAAAGCAGCTATATGGACATCAATCCTTCTTCAATTTATCGATCTATGAACATTCCTTGTGTGTTTCAGGCTTCAATGGAATCTATCCGTGACTCACTTGCTGAAGAGCTAGTCAAAATGACTGAGCAGGTTTGTTCCTCAATGATTACTTTTTATTCAAAGTATTGTGTTTTACCTAGATAAATTTATCTGTTGCTGCAGTGTGACAGATTGAGGAATGAGGCTGCTATGCTGCCTGGAATTCGAGCGGAGCTTGAAGCATTAAGGCGGAGACACACTGCTGCACTGGAGTTGATGGGTGAACGTGACGAGGAGGTATGTCATTGTCGTCTTCAATGTTTTAAAAGCCCAAAGCTGCTAGTCATGGTTTTGCTGAACACTTTGAGCAAAATGTGTAAGGTATTAGATCATAATTATGAGTGTGCCTTGTTACTATATGCAAGCTAAGCACAGTAGACTATTGAGCGAGTTAAGTGGAACCCGGTGTTCGAGCATATCAAACTTTTCTTGAACATTTTACAAAAACCTCTTGTTATCCACTAGTACAAGGATGACCTTATTTGGAATAGTACTCAATTTCAGTTCGAGAGGTTAAGGGTCCCTGCATGTGGGCTCGTTGATCAACCCCTCTCCCCCAAAAAAGAATAAAAAGAAAGAAAGGGAAAAATGACAAAGAAGAGGAAGAACCAGAGGAACAAACACACATGATGGCACTGTCAGTTGGCCCTAAACCACCTTCAAATGTCACAAAAAAATTTCCAAGTAAAACCCAGAACGTGAGGATTACTTGCTCCTCTAATTATCGGTTGATGACGTTGTGTAGTTAGAAGAACTCCGTGCTGATATTGTTGACTTGAAAGAGATGTACAGAGAACAGGTCAATTTACTCGTTAACAAGGTATAACCCTGTCCTGAACCATCTTCACGAGACATTCATTCCTGTTGTTCACCTTCTCATGAAATCTTATTTCTCTCTTTGCCCACTTTGTTTCTCAGGTTCAAATGCTAAGCTCGCAAATGGGTACTGCTTGATCATCCACACAAGACTCGCCGTCCAGATTCTTTCCGTATGTGGCACAAGTCATAAAACACGCTACATCAGTGGTCATGCAATTATTGTGATTTTCAATACGAGGAGAATAGTGTTGTCAATATGTATAGGAAATATGACCTCTTAGTTACATTTGTGGTTACTCGAGCATTTTTGTCCTTTCAATGATTTATTGCGAGGAAGAAAATGTGGGAATTGAAGTAGACAACGTCTAATCGATTGTATAGAAAAGGATATATTATCATTTTGTTTGATTTTCTTCCCATTTATTGTAATTTTGTTCTTTTATTTTTTAATTCAGGAGCGCTTCTCTGCATATAAACTATCAAGGGAAGCATCCTTAATTTTTTTGCTTGACGTTCAACAATTTGGCCTTATTGATGAAATAATCAAAATATAGTCTAAGCAAATTAATAAACATGTAAATGAACAATAATTGTAACAGATGCACAAATGTTGTAATAGGTTAATCTTAGTTTCGTAAAGCACGACTAGAGCATAATTGGTTTTCTAATAATATTCTATGTCATAGTTCTTTTAGAACACTCCAATTTGTCTTTTAAAATTAATATTTCTACTCAAAAATTAAAGTTGCTTATATGTAATTCTCTTTAAATTTTTTAAAATTAAAATTCGTATTAAAGTTATTGATATCGTAATTTTTGTATTTTATTATAAGTTGATAGAACTTTTAAAAAATGATGAACATATCTTGTGGAAAAATTTCAAACAGCCGCAGCACGCCAAGACCCACGCCATAAATGATTTTGACGCTTAAATTCGTTCTCTATCGCGCGCGCTCAGCCATCCCCCCAAAAAACCCTCTTAATTGTGACGCTTAAATTCGTTCTTCCTGCCACGCTGTCATCTCCCCATCTCTCTCTCTCTCTCTCTCTCTCTCTCTCCCTCCTCGTTCTGACAAATAATTTACGTCAAGATTTCCTTGTCCTCTGTTTACATCTGATTGCAACATTTCTCTCTCTCTCTCTCTCTCTCTCTGTCTCTCTCGTGTTACTGT
The DNA here is from genome assembly GCA_021018815.1 of Talinum fruticosum. NCBI lineage: Eukaryota > Viridiplantae > Streptophyta > Magnoliopsida > Caryophyllales > Talinaceae > Talinum > Talinum fruticosum. The sequence continues at coordinate 10,613,399 of JAITYX010000002.1, read as the reverse complement.
ATGTTAATGTTTAACGCAGATTTCCCCATTGCGTATGCATAACTTTATCTTCACCCTCCCCCATTTTCCTCCCCCTTCTCTCTTCCTCTTCCACACTTCTCTCACCTGCATTTCTTCTTCTGATCGATGCCTCTCTCTTTCTCGCTCGCTCGCTCGCTCTCTGTTGCTCGATCGGGAAGACTGATCTGATTCGCTGATTCTGAGGTAAGAGATCACTTGGAAGAAGGTAGATCAATCTTAGGTAATTTCTGTTTCCTGATTTCATGGTCCCTGCAAATTTCTAATTAATAAAGGATTATCAACAGGTATTTTGTGGAATTCTGAAGAATGCGAGGCCGTCAAGCGCACGGCGACGCTGCATTATACAAGCGAGTGCCGCCCAAAGATCATCTAGAAGATTCTCCAGGTTCATATTATTTTTCAATTCCGCTTAAGCCCTGCAATTTCACAATTTTAATTGCTAATTATTTTAGGACTCTATAGCCACTGCTAAAACTTTCTCACTTGTCACTGTCTTTTTGTGCGATCCCAAATTTCCATCGGCTTTTGCTACTTAAATTTATTTCTTAATCCTTTGGTTTTTCTCATGGTGTATTTCTTTATTGCTACTTTTTAGAGTTCAATTTATTTTTTTTTTTGGAATTTGTAGGTCGTCGCCAGGGCTTGGTGAAGGAAGGTGCGAATCCGCCATGGACGAGATCATTTCCTCATGTTTTGGCAGCGACAATTTCTTCATTTTTATTTGGGTACCACCTCGGGTATGTGTAATTTGGATTATTTATCTTAAATTTTCCTGGTTGAACATTTTCGTATTTTCATTCTTCTTAAAGAAAATATACCGTACATAAAACTAACTTGAAGGCTACTTGAAGCATCCTGAAACAAACCTGTCCTAAAAAGAGTGAAGATTAACGGACTATCGATTGGAATATAGAGAGAACCTAACCTTATAGTACTTGAAATTTGTGATTTACAGTGACACAACTTTCCTATGTATGTTCGGTACTTCAAAAGTTGATCAATGTAATGTCTAGGATCTGTCTAACAAAGTTTGAAATGAGAGAAGAGCGCAATTTGAACTTCTATGAGTTTGTCACCGTTGGACAAGTATTGAGATCATTTGGTGTTATGTCATGATTTGCTGGGCAATGTAAGGCTGAAATTAGTCATTGTAACTTAATAACCTTGACTATACACATCTTGTAAGTGTGGTGCTGCAGGATAGGAAATCATGAATGAGTTTGCTATCCTGAAATCAAATTAGTTAAAAAACCCAAAAAATAAAATAATTAATTGAATAGCTGACAGGTTCTGTGTCTTTATTGTGGAAAAATGGTTAAACATAAGGATGAATTATGTATATGAGGTGTGGGCGGTTGGCTGATGCGTTGAAACATGTAAATCAAATTGCAACAATAAGATAAGTGTGGGCATGCACGTGCACACACACACACACACACACAAGCTACTCACACTCACATTGTGCAATAATAAAAGAGATGTAGTGCCTTGTTGATTGCGGGACTTATATCAAGTTTTCTTGTTGTTGATTTGTTGTATGCAGAGTGGTGAATGATACACTAGAAAGTATTTCTGTAGATCTTGGCTTTAGTGGGAACACCATGGCTGAAGGTAAAATTGTGTCACTCGTTTCTGTGTCATGCATAGTTGTATCCTTCCTCATTTTATAGCTTGAGCTATCAATTGTTAGGATTCATTGTTTTAGGGAAAAAGTTGGCTACTTTGTATTGGAGCTCTGAGGTGAGCCATATAGGATATATTAATTCCTGTTAAAAATGGACTTTATGAGGGACATAAGTGAGGTATCCTTATAATTTCTTTCACTGCAGGTTTGGTTGTCAGTACGTGTTTGGGTGGAGCTTTTATTGGATCGATATTTAGTGGTTCTATTGCTGACCATTTTGGCCGAAGGAGATCTTTCCAGCTATGTGCATTGCCAATGATTATTGGTGCGTCATTGAGGTGAATATGTTAAATGAAGTACCTGTCTGTCCTCATCCAAGTTCTGACATCAATTATGTTACTGTATTTGTTAAAAAAATGCAGTACATCTTAATTTATGATTAATGATTCTTTTAGGCCTTTATGATGTCGTAGGGTCATATAAATTCGATTGAATCCTGCAATGGAAGTGCTAGGACTACAAATAGAACTCAAACTTAGGTCTTTTTCTTTTCTTACCCACTTGATGGGATTTCATGTCCATGCAATTCATATTAAATTTGAAAGAAAGTTCCAGTCTGTAGCCTTTCCTATTGTGTGGGATTATTGGGTACTTGGGTTGGATGTCCACAGTGGAAATGCATAACAACTCTCATGCCCTCTATCAAGTGATAGTTTCCCTTATTTTACCACCAGCATGTGGTTCTTCTGTGTGCTAACTGCAGAGTAAGTAGCTTCTTGGGTCCTTCAGAATCTAACAGACCATCACTTTGGACTTCAATGTTCAGCGCAACGACAAGTAGCCTAGCAGGCATGCTTGTTGGTAGATTTCTTGTTGGAACTGGCATGGGACTTGGCCCATCTATTGCAGCTCTCTATGTGGCTGAGGTACAGAGTACTCTCTGCTGTAATAGGTCCACAAATTAGGTATGGCTAATTGTGGCACTCTAATGAATTATGTCCTGATAACAAGCAGGTTTCACCAGCGTATATAAGGGGTACATTTGGTAGCTTTCCCCAAATTGCAACATGTTTGGGACTTATGGGGGCTTTCTTTATCGGCATCCCAGCAAAGGAAACAAAGGATTGGTAAGAGGAGCTATGGATTTTTGAGTTAAGGTTGTTCTGCCTTCTGGATTCCCCCACTGGAGTTTAGATGCTCCACTCTAAGTTATAACTCCTTTTTGTGATCAGGTGGCGTGTTTGTTTCTGGGTACCTGTGATTCCTGCTGCTTTACTTGTTCTTTCAATGGAACTCTGTGGCGAGAGTCCTCACTGGCTTTATAAGGTTCTTCCTAGTTCATAAACAACAAATAATATACACATTTCATCAAGTTGTTATGTGATTCTCCCTCAAATAAATCTGTCTGTACTGATAGGCACACATGATGCCGCTATTATAGTCTATTCAGTAATGGAATGCTTGTCCTTAGGATGTGATGTTTGTTTGTTTTTTTTTTTCCATTTATTGTAGTATGAAGCTCTGTATCTAATAGCAGGGTACATAAGTGCATATTTCAACACAAAGTGATCCTCATGTGGCTTGCAAATGATGTGCCTAAAGTTCTATCTGTAATTGGCCAGTGAAGTCATCATTGGATCCAGATTTAAATGATGACTATAAATGCATTTGCGGAAATTCATATGTGGATATCTAAAATTATGCATGTCATTGCACATAACAGCCTTGTCTATTTATCTTCATTGGTAAGCTTTACTACGTCATTTCTGAACTATTCACATGATCGCATGACTGATTTGTTGTGCATTGTAAATTATGAGGCTATGTTATTCTTCTCATTTTTTTCCTGCAACAGTCTTTTAAACAGCCCTTTATTTTCTGATTGCTTAAGTATTGAGGTCATGACAGAAACTTTGACTATATAGTTATGAAAAAGTTACATTGTTGGTTGCAATGAGCTGTTCATCCTTCATGTGACACAGAAAGGAAGAAATGTTGAAGCCGAAGTTGAGTTTGAGAGGCTGTTGGGAGGGCTACATGTCAAGAGTGCAATTGCAGAGTTATCCAAGTTAGAGAGAGGAGACGAAGCTGATGGAGTCGATTTTTCAGAGCTCCTATATGGTCGACATTTTAAAGGTATAATCATTCATTTTTATTTTAGCATCAAGAGTTGGTAATTTGTTCTTCCAATTCTAATTGCTGTTCCAAATCTTCATATTTTGCTTGTTTTGCAGTGGTTTTTATTGGGTCTGCCCTCTTTGCTTTACAGCAGCTATCTGGAATAAATTCTGTGTTCTATTTCTCGTCTACGGTCTTTAGAAGCGCTGGGGTTCCATCAGCTACAGCAAACACGTGTGTTGCAATTGTAAACTTAGCAGGTAGACAGCTTGCCATGCTAGTCAAAGTTCTTGAAATTTTGTGTCACCTTTTCTTTCTTACCACCAGGGGGAGGTTCTGAGGCTTGAGATTTCTGACTCGAGAGTGTCATATGCATGTGCTGGTTATGCAATCGGCCTCCTTGTATACCCTATTACCAACTTCAAAATCATATAATGTCATATTGTGGCAAATTACTTCAGGTTCATTCGTCGCAACGATACTAATGGATAAACTGGGAAGGAAGCTGCTTCTTATGGGCAGCTTTTTGGGCATGGTAAGGGAAATCATTTACATATAGATTATATTCATGAGGTAGCTGTACATAGAGAGTGTGTCGATCTAAAATAAGAGTCACTCCCTTTCCCATGATACCTTAATAAAATGTATCACTTAAAGCCCAAACATTGTTTTCTAGCATAAAGATAAGATAAGGTGAATGACGGCCTTTTCATGTTGGTTACAAGAGTCGTGAATTATGGCATATTGTTGAATTATAAAATCATGGTCTAATGGTCCAGCATTTTTATCTTACCTATTTCAAACTGCTCTGAGATTTCTGTTTCTTTTGGTCACATTCACTTTGTAAAAATGGAAGCTGAAACTGGCATTGGAATATTGAGGGTGTGAAGTGATTTTTTAAAAGATTTGTGTTGGCAGACTTAACTGACACATTTTGGTGGTTTTGGTGGCAATAGTTATAGGCTGCTTTCTAATACCATGTTTGTGCTACTAGCCCTCATGTCACATGGCATGAATCATGTTGGTCTGCCTTTGTAACCATTATGTTTGTGTATTCATTTTCAGGCTATGTCATTGAGTCTTCAAATAATTGCAGCAAGCTCTTTTGTAACACATAGAATGTCATTGTACCTTTCTGTCGGAGGCATGCTACTGTGAGTATTCCGTATTTAAGCTTCAATCAATTTGTTGTTTATTTGGATAGAGCTTTAATCAGATAGAGAGAAATATAGACTCAAAAGGAAGAGGGGGCGGACAGGAAAAATATGCATGCTGGTGCTAGACATGATTCTTTTCAACCTTTATTGACGATGCTATTAAACAGCCACATCATCATACTGTGAGAGGTAAAATCGTCACTCATATTTTGGTTGGGAGGGGGAGAGGGGTGTAGTAGCATCATCACTGTTAGATTTAGGTGTATCTTCATTTCCAAGTTTATGCATCTCAGGAAAGAGAGGACATCCCTTTTTTGACTTTGGAGATGTGGGCATGATGACTTATGACTTTCTTGGTGTCTCAGTAGCTTTATGACTCAAAGGATGCATGAATAGTGATGTCAGTCTTCTGCAGTTTTCATAATGACGGAACAATATTTTCAGGGTGGTTCTGAATTTTGCTCTTGGAGCTGGTCCAGTCCCTACTCTTCTCTTGTCAGAAATTTTCCCCAATCGAATAAGGGCAAAAGCCATGGCTCTTTGCTTGGCTGTGCACTGGGTAATGTTGCTCTAACTCCAATCTTTTGAAGATTCAAAGAATTGCGTTTTGTTTTATTCAAATTGATATTCTGTTTGCCTATTAGAAATCTTATAATGTAGCAAGAGTTCATCAAGAAATTTTCTTCATCAATATACTGGATTTTGAATTTGAAGCCTAATTGCGTGCGTTTTCGCATAATGTTAAGTTTAGATAAACTTTGTTGTACCTCAAGAATAAACATTGGTCTTGAAGCCGATGTCTTATGCTGATAATTATGTTATTATTTATTGTCGGACATACCAAACCATTAGATTTGAGTCTCTTGAGGTGGAGGGATGGGGTCATGTCTTGGCAGCCAAATCCTTCCACTGGAATAGTGAAGAGGACGTTTCCCTAGGCTTTCCACAAAATAATTGGAAAGAAAGTCGACGGTCACATTTTCTCAGTATCTCTGTCGCAGTCTCACTGTATGAAATTCAAAGCCCTCACTGTATGTTGAACCAAGATTTTGTTCTCCTCAGATTTTCTTACTGTCTAATCAGTTACTGCTGATTTGCAGCTGATAAACCTTTCTTGTCTATTGCAGGTGATAAACTTCTTTGTTGGCCTATTGTTTTTGCGGCTACTAGAGCAACTCGGGCCGAAACTCATGTATGGAATCTTTGCAACCTTCTGTTTCATAGCATTTATCTTTGTGAAGAGAAATGTTTTGGAAACCAAGGGAAAGTCGCTCCAGGAAATTGAGCTTGCCCTCCTCCCCAGCTGAATGAAGGTGTGTTGACCGAGCATATTTGTTCTTGTTTTTCTCTTGTCAAATGCATAAAATTTAAACCTGGCTTAATCAAATCAGCCAAAAAAAAAGGGCTGAATCAAGAGAAAATACGGGAACACCTTCGCTGAAATTGTCCTAAATACCCAGGTCACTTGTCTTTTCACTTCATCTAGGCTAGACATTTGACCAACAAATTTCATAAAAATATACCCTAGTCCCTGCCTACCTAGCAAGGCAAGCCAAACCAAAAGAAAAACTTTATTCCTTTTATTGAATCCCCACAGGCCAAATCCCCTTATTTCCATCCGTCCTGATGTCCAAAAAAACTTCCCAGAGACTACCATATAACAACTCAACAATTTCTTAACTAGATAGCATGTTTTACTTTGAATGGGACCCGACTTTTGCTTGCCTTAACTTTACCAAATTATTAACCATTTGCATTGTAGAATTGTTATTGCTTAAATTGAAGCTAGGCTTTGCTTGGTCATGGTGGCAGTTGTTGCTTTTGATTTGTCCTGTCACATGGACCTTCCAGCTTCATTTTTGATGCATTGGCTCAGGCATTGCCGCAAAACCAATGACATATGATTTGGCATTGCCTGGTTTTACAATACGTATGCGCTCGGGAAGTGAAATTCAGTGTGTATTCTAAGAGATTTGTCATTGTCTCTCATCATTCTATTGTTGAACCAGAAATTACTTGCATGAATGAGCATATAGACCACGGTTCTCGTTACTGGTTCTACTCTGACATTCCATTTATTCCCTTATTGATTGAGTCTCCTGTGCATAAAATGGTGTAAGATAAGGGTCGCCAATTTGCCGCTTCTGCCTGTATTTGAAATGCCATTCACGGCACATATTTTTACCTGGTTTTACAATACATAGGTGCTTGGGTCAGACTGGATTTAACTCGAGTCAATTTTAATTCTAGATTTATTTTAAGTTGGCTGTTTGGAGTCGCAAGCCGGATATAAGTTGGGTCTTATGTAAATAATATACTAAATTGATTCTTTCATCCGTACCATGAAAAGTTTAGATTAGAGGTTTATTTCAAAATAATGATTAATTGGAGAAATCAAAGAAAACAAAGTACATTGTTTACTTTTCTTTTGATTTTATTAAATTTTTTTAAAAAAATATTTTACTTTTTATAACCGTGTGATACATGCCTAATATGACAAAGACAAGTGCTGACTAGAAAATAATAATCAGTTTAAAATTTATTGAACAAGTAATAAAATGAACTGACCATGATTGAAAATAAGTGGGTATTTGGCCTAGATTTTAAAACTGTTTTTGAATTCTAAAAATTGAAATTAGGCCAAACACTAGTTTTTTAAAAAATTAAAACTATTTTTCAGAAACGATTTTGGAAAAAAAAAAAACTCCCTAATTTTTGGAAAAACTCGTAACAATCACCCAAAATCTCATTTTCTCTATGTCTCTCTTATCTTTTTAAGTTATTTTAATTTTTCTCTCTCCTCTATCTTTATCTCTCTTCTCTCACTTATTTTATTTTATCTCTATCTTTCTAGAAATGTTGGCCAAACAAATTAATTATTTGAAAAACACTTATATAAAATTTACACCAAAAACTTCAAATTTTTCCTCATAAATAATTTTTAAAAAAACACTTTTTAAAAACAAAAATAAATTTTTAAAAATTAGGCTAAACATACTCTAAATAAAGGATGCACTTATAACGACTCTCGCTATACGACGGTCATCATAAGATGCATTAATCTGTACCATAGATGTGTATCACAATAATCACAACCGTTTATTTTTTTCTTTTAATTAAATTAAAAATAAATTTTGAAAATTTAATTTAAGTATTTTAAAAATTAAATTAAAATAATTAATTATTATTATGTTTGGTAAACTATTTAATTAACCACTTTTAGGGAAAAAATAACCCAATAACCTCAAACCACGTTCTTATCAAACTAATCGCCATTGTTTCCCGCAAAATTCCAGCGACAATAACGCTGGCGATTGTCGCAACAAAATTTTACGTTGAATAGTGGGATTCTTTCACGATATTCTTTTCCTTTTTGTCCGGGATAAAATATGTTGGGATTGTGGGGATAGATACCGATATCCTTAGTGTTTGAGAGTCCTTAATCTTCTCACTTTCCCTGGTTATTTGTTGATTGCAACAACCCTATATATTCTCTACAATCGAATGTTTTTTTCCAAATATGTTTTCGATCTAATTATACTTCAGTGAAATTCTTCCTCAAACTCTCGATTGTCGCAAATCTACAATGGTGACAGAGCTTCCTTTGGATGTGATCACTGAAATACTTATATGGTTGCCAGTGAAGTCTCTTTTACGTTTTAAGCGTGTGAGCAAAGATTGGTTTAATCTCATCAAAAGCCCTCTTTTCATCCACCTCCATCTCCAAGGGTAGTTAATTAAATGTTATTGTCGTCGGAATTTTGCCGGAAAAAATGGCAGTTAGTTTGATAGGAGCTTATTGGGTTATTTTTTTCCCCAAGGGTGGTTAATTAAATGGTTTGCCAAAGATAATAATAATTAATTATTTTAATTTAATTTTTAAAATACTTAATTAAATTTTTAAAATTTATTTTTAATTTAATTAGAAGAAAAAAATAAACAATTGTGATTATTATGATACACATTTACGGTATAGATTAATGCATCTTATGGTGACTGTCGTATAGCGACGGTTGTTATAAGTTTTTTCCTAAATAAAATGATTAACGAAATGCTAGAACAATTATACTGATACAGTCATACTGGAAAAGATGTCAGGAAAGGAAAACAACTAATAATGAAATTGTAAGAACTTAGATTTTTAAAAATATTAAAAATATATTTTACATTTTATAACTGTGTGATACATGCCTAATATGACAAAGACAAGTGCTGACTAGAAATAATAATTAGTTTAAAATTTATTGAACAAGTAATAAAATAAACTGATCATGATCGGAAAATAAATAAAATGATTAACGAAATGCTAGAACAACTATACTGAAAAAGTTGTCAGAAAAGGAAAACAACTAATAATGAAATTGTAAGAACTTAGATTTTTAAAAATATTTAAATGTATAAATATTTAATATATATTTTTTTACCTTTTCAAATTAGAGAAAATACAAAGAGAATGAATATTTAATGAAAATGAGACATTATATCGACATAATTAACGGACAATCCCTAAAAAGGGTCAAATGTGAGAGAATAGAGAGCAGAATTTTCTTTTTTAATCAACGGAATGACGACATTCTATGAACACTCTTCTGTCCTCTTAGCCGGTCAATTGAGCTGACCAGTTTTTGGGCATTCATAATTAATTAACAACGTGATTAACTTTCTTCACATTAAAAAAAAAAATGGACGTGATTAACGATTAATTTCTTAGCTGGAGACCCAGAATCCATATATATTCTTGAATTCTGCTTTCAATTCTTTTCTTTTTTTTTTTTTTTTTTTTTGGTATGAAAGCAACCTTTTAAAACCTTGGTAGTGAGTGGCAAGCATTAAAAACCTTAGTCATGGTGATGGCATGCATCATCCATTTGTCCCAATTAAATTAAACAAGTGAGGGAGAGAGAGAGAGAGAGAGTCAGTGAGTTGGGAAAAGTTGCATTGCTTCCTCATCATCATTTCCCATTTCTTTGGCAAAACATAAAGTGATTAATTGTTTGTTTATGCGGTTGCCTCAATGTAATTAGGAAATGTGAAAACTGTAATAAATGAGAAATAATAATTCACATGACAATTAGGCTAATGTGAAAATTGTAATAAATGTGAAATAACGATTCACATGGCAATTTCTCCCTTCGTTTTAAAATTAAAATTAACATAAATGAAAAAAGGAAGTTAGTTAAGCGATAAAATATCTAATATATCCTATTTATTTTTTTTTTTAATTTTTAATAAAATCGTATCTCTCTAACTTTTTCTCTCCTTCCAATTTCCTAATACTATATTTCTCTCCCTCTCTCCCTCCGCTTTTCTAATCTTACAAAATTTCTTTCCTCAAAATACTCCTATGTCTCTTTCTAAATTTCTAATTTCATAAAATCTCTTTCCTCACATTACTTTCTCTCTCCTCCTTGTATCATCTCTATCTCTATCTCTCTCTTTTTCCTTTCCATCTTCATGTAGGATATTATTAGAAATAATAAAATTTTAAAAATAAAAAATAATTAAGAAGGGTAAAATTAGAAAACTAATGATTAATATACCATTAAAATTGAAAGTGACAAACACTATAAAACTAAAAATTTAGTTAAAGTAACATATTGTGAAATGTATGGAGTAGTGTTTTAGGGCATGCTTATTAAGGAGTAACTGAGATGAGTGTTAAAAACCAACTATTTTGTAAACGTCAGGTTCTCTTGTCCAAATAAAATTTATGGTAATTGCTGAACATATATCAAAGATAATTGCTATTGGAGTGCATTTAAGGAATCTTCATTCTTTTTAAGCTCTCTAGATTAAAAAAAAACAAATTTATTCGTGTGTATTATCTCCCATCCAATTAATTTAATTTCTGAATCTGCCACTAAATAGTAATACCCGAATCTTAATCCCATTAATAATATTAAGATTTATCACTAGTTGCAAACATCGCATTCCAAGCTTCCAACTCCTTTCAATTAATTTCGATACAAAAACAACTCCTTTTAATTAATTAATTAATTAGAGAACAACACCAAAGGCTTCTGCTACAATATAATGATATATAATTATCAAATTGAATACGCAAAGCTTATATTATATATCTTCTCCCTCCTCCACCCCCAAGTTGATTAAATTGGGGGAAAATACAGTCCGTCCTTCCCTCATAAACCAATCAAGCAGGAGCTGGCTAGGGCATCCAGTGACTAAATTAACCTCAGACACACTCTTTTCAAATCCGTTTAATCTAATCTCCTCAAAATTAAATGTCTTCAAGATCCTCATCATCGTATCACTTCCTTTTGTTGGTCCTCCTGGTGCTCCTCCCCTGACTACCCATGTGGCCGGGGAGTGCACCTGTGAGGCCGAGGATTTGACCCACGATCCGAACAACATTACTATCAAGTATAAGATCGGGGCCATTGCTGGCATCCTCATTGCCGGCGCCGTAGGGGTGTCCCTTCCCGTTGTGGGGAAGAACGTCCCCGCCCTCACCCCTGGCAACAGCTTGTTCTTCCTAGTCAAAGCCTTCGCGGCAGGGGTGATTTTGTCCACGGGATTCATCCATATTCTCCCGGATGCATTCGAGAGCCTGACAAGCCCTTGCCTGAAGGAGGACCCCTGGGGAAGTTCCCCTTCACCGGGCTGGCCACCATGGTGGGGGCCCTCGGTACTCTGACTATTGAAGCTTTCGCCACCGGATATTACAGGAGGGCCCAGAAAGGTGGGACCGAACGGATCGACAACGTGGACGAGGAAAAGGAAGGAGATGCACATTTGGACCTTCATAACCATGGTCATGTGCATGGAGGTGTTAAGGATGTCCCTGAGGGTCTCCGCGACTTAGATCGCGTCAAATATAAGATTACTTCACAGGTAATTGTAATACACTAATTTTTTTTTTTCTGCACCAAAAAGAATATGCTGTTTTTTTTTTCTCCCTCAAATTTCTTGATGATAAAAGATTACGTAAGCTACATGCGGGTATTTTAGTGAGTGAGTTCCATATACAAATAATTTGGCTTGGATTTATGTGCGTTGGGTTGAACTCAAATTAATGTAGAATGGTCATCCTCAATATATCGAAAAGAATTTTAGAAGAACTATACGACGAAAGTTATATATATGGGAAACTATTAAAGTTGAAAACTTTGATACTTATAAATATAAGATTGTTTATATTTGAATATTCTCAAATTTTACGCAGGACTCACAATAAAAGTTAATGTTATGGCTGTCAAATTTGAAAAGTTTGCTATCAATAAGTAGATTATTAGGGGGAAAATTGATAGAATTGTGTTAAATTTTGGGTTAAATTTTAATGTACCTATATTAATTGATGCTATTAATTATATCTTTTACAAAGAAGTAAATATAAATTAAAGTGACATTTGAGGCGAAGTTTTCAATAATAGTTTTAAAGATTTTATTAATCGAGTATATCACCAAATCTTTCTTCTAAAATTAATTTATTATACATTATATAAATGAAAAGGTTTTGAAATTTTATATAAATGAAAAGATTATATAAGATGACATTTTATTCACAATAATTCCCATGAGGACTTACTGCTATCTATCTATCTATCTATCTATATGACTCCATTTTATTCACAATAATAATAATAATAATATAATCAGTTGTTCTTTCGCTGATCAGGTCACTCACTCCATGAGCTTGTTTTTATTATCGTCATCAGCACTGTAGCTCACGAATTCACCAACCAAATACATTATAATTGTCTATGAATTTAATATAAAGTTAGGCCAAATCAATATTTTTTCTGTAGCCACATTTATCATTGACAAAGTGATAACAATAGTAACCACATTATCATTGACAAAGTTTTAAAAAAGTATTATCGTCTTAAGTTTATAAACTCACCCGTAATATTCAAGTTTTTTTAAAATAGTTGAATATCTTGCTAAATAAATAACCTTGTTCGACAAAATTAATTATTTGAATAGTGGATAATTATTTGTTTAATGAATAATTGTTAGATTTTAATAGTTAAGAGATAGTTGTTTAACTAAGCAGTTTTTTTGAAAGGGGGATACTGATGTTATATTAAATCAAGCTCCCAAAGGATTAAGACCCCTCGTGCAAAATTCCATCGTACAACTAAGTAGTTGAAGAAAATATATTTGGTAAAAATTGATATAAAAATATATAAATAATTTTCTAATAGAGATATCTTTGACAAAAAAATAAAAATAATGCTGATTGTCAAAGTTAATATTCTTAATGTTTCAAAAATACTAGTTAACACTCTATAAGATATTATAATCACTTGTTTAAACGCTATCTTATTAAGTATTAAAATTTTAATTTAATTAAAATATTAAGCGTTACTTCATATACAGTTGTCAAACCTAATCTAAAAACATAGTCATCAACATTTTATTATCTCAAAATACTTTTTTTTGATAGATTAAGAGAAGACGAAAAAGTAGTAGTTAACACACATTATGACAAACATAATTAGTTGACTTATTGGGATAACAACCAATTTTCAGCAAGTAGTCAGCCGGTTCTCTTTTTTCTATACATCCAAATGACGACATTCTAAGGACACTCCTCCGTTATTGGAGGCCATAAAAAATAAAATTAAAAAAAAATCAAAAGATTTTGATTTTTGCCATTTATTTTTTAAGTTTCTTTAACGTCAACGGCTTTTTTTCTTCCTTTTTGCCGTGTTTTGATTGGTTCGTGCTACTGTTTTGTTCGTGGTCTTTGAACCCGGTGGGAAAGCAAAGAAAAATAGAGGAAGCTAAAGTATCTCTTGTGGTCCAATTGTTTATGTCATCTTTGTAATTAGGCAGAGTTGCCATTTAATAAAAAATAAAAATTTCACATTTATTAATATAGATTTCTTAATTACTTAGAGTCGGTTCGTTTCAAATATTAAAACTAAACAATTATAACATTTATACCTAGGTTATGAGCTTATTATAATAATAATAATAATGACATTAATAACTTTTTTCTTATTAATAATAATAATACCCCCAACACACACTTTTCGGCCAAATTTATGTTAAATTTTCTAAACCATTGTTTAGAATATAGATATATTCCACTATTACTCCAACCTTTTTAGGAAACTATCCAAAAAGTTGATTCTCAATGCTCGTTTAATTAAATTTCCAAAAAGGTTTGCACCAATAAAAATAATTCCCGAATGTGATTTTTAGGGTCCATTAAATATCAACTATGGACTCGAAAAAAGGAAAAAAAAAATCAACTGTCGACATTAATTAATAAATAATAAAAAAGAGTTAAAAGTTTCCTTTTTCCTTTAATTTCTTTTTATAAAAAGGAGAATCTATGATACATACATACAACCTAGAGAACTTCACTTGAGAAAGCCTTGTGTTCGGTATCGGTATCTCGTTCCCCTGTTTCCGTCCTCCCTATAAAAAGCCTCTATTTTCTCTCAATCTCGCCACTATGTTGCGAGCATCCAACTTCCTTATTCTCTCTCTCCTCGTCCTACTTCTCCCGGCGGCCCTCGTCGCCGGAGACTGCACCTGCGACAACGACACCGAAAGCAACGACCCACGCAACGTGACTGTCAAATACAAAGTTGGCGCAATCGCGGCCATTCTGGCCTCTGGTGGCGTTGGGGTATTCCTCCCCATCGTTGGAAGAAACGTGCCGGCGCTTCGGCCGGAGAGCAACTTGTTCTTCGTGATAAAGGCGTTTGCGGCGGGGGTAATTCTGTCCACGGGATTTATTCACATCCTCCCCGACGCCTTCGAGAATCTGACAAACCCGTGCCTGAAGAGTGCCCCATGGCAGAGCTTCCCTTCGCCGGGCTGGCCGCCATGGTCGGGGCTCTGGGCACCCTGATGATCGACTCTTTCGCCACCGGGTACTTCCGTAGAGTACACTTCGAGTCTAAGCGCGTGGGAGTCGACGAAGAGACGAACGGGGACCACGCCGGCCACGTCCACCTCCACACCCACGCCACCCACGGTCATTCCCACGGCCCCGCCGCTACCCCTGACGGCCCCATCAGCGACTTGGATCGCATCAGATATAGGGTTACTTCTCAGGTGCTCATTTACTTAATCAATAGATTTTTTTTTGCCAAATTGGGCTAAAATTTAATGATAATTCATAATTCAGCATTATTCTTGCCTGATTAGCAAATAACTATAAGAGTCCTTCATAAAAAAAATTTTTAAAAAAACTGTAAGAATCCTTCTATGTAAAAGTACTTTAATTCAATTTAGAGTTAACAGAAAAAAAGACAATCACTCAATAATCATTAATTATTTTAAACAAAACTTGTGTAATTAATTAGTAGACGGTGGAGATCCATATTCCCCTTAAACTAAATGTTTAAAATTTGGTAAGCACTGCCGTGCATGTCACACTCGACATATGTGTCGGTCAATATACTTTATAATCGAGAGTTACTTGGGGTAGTGGCTAAGTTTACTTGTATATATAATATAATTTTCAACTAAATTTTTTATTTACAAATTAAATTTCACTTAGGTCACGTTCGGAAACAACATTTGGGGTAACTTTTAGTGTTTTGACCGGGTCAAAACATTACTTCTTTAATTTTTTTAGTGTTCGATTAATTAGCTTATTTCAATAATTTTTGGCGTTTTCAATAGTTGATCGGAAAATGTTAGGAGGTTTAACGTTTCAGAATTGAAAGCAGTGTTTTAACATTTTGATTTCGAAAATGCCCCTTGGCTTTACATGAATATTACCATTCATGTCATTAGTATAAAAACCCAGGTTTCCAAAGTTTGGGAGTCAGATGAGCAAGTTCCGAAAATGGCCCTTGGATATCATAAGTTCTCAATTTCCCTCAAAGCAAAGTTTTTCGAGAAAAAGGGTTTTATGGGGAAAGAAAATTCTATAGAAAGGGAAGAATGAAAAGGTGAGAATGATCAATATATAATAATAATAATAACAATAATAATAATCAGTTACTTTTTCGTTATTTTATAATAAAAATAATAACATCATATCCTTTATCTTCATTTTATGTTCATAAGCTAATTTGAATAGTTAATTTAAGCGAACACATTATTTACAAATTAAACAGTTATCAATTAACAAATAAAATAAATATCCGCTATTCAAATAGGTTATTTTGCGGAATAGGGCTTTATTAACAAATTTACAGATTCTTTAGTCGCTAATTTATTTTGATATATCTATTTTTTTTGTTAAATGCTAAAAATTAATTTTTATATTATTGGTATGGTGCTTTTGCACATACTAATATTATTTTATGGTCAGTTTTTTCAGAGTACAAAATCAAATGTCAAACTCAAACAAAAAAAATTGTTAAGTCAAATATAACAGTTTATTATAGTGCTACCCTACTCCCTATGACTCAAACCAAAGCTTTTCTATTACTTTTAAATCTTCCCAAATTAGAGAAATATGATATCTCTGTCGATAATCCCCTAATTAGGTTTTTTATATATGATCAATTTGATTCTAATTAGAAGGATCTATATTATATATTTGAGTTTAAATTTAATTTATATGAATCGTGCTTTTTCACATTCTTCATATTAATGAATATATTGTTATTAATTTATTTGTTTGAATGTATTTAATTAGGTATTGGAGTTAGGTATTATCGTTCACTCGGTGATTATCGGGATAACATTGGGCACGTCTCAGAGCCTTCATACCATAAAACCTCTAATGGCAGCATTGTGTTTCCATCAATTCTTTGAGGGCATTGGACTTGGTGGATGCATTGCCCAGGTATGTTTATATTCATTTAAATCCATTCTCCCTTCTCATCTTTGACTATCTTAATTTATAATCTGAGTTTGCCTTATAATTCTACTAAAAACGTAACCATGCTAGTCGAATAGTTGATATGCTAATTAATAATTGGATCTAACAATTGGACAATCCGTACTCTTCTTATAATATAAGAAAAATTTATGAATATATATAAAGTAGAGTCCAACAATTTGACAATAATTTGGGTTGAAAATATGAATTCTTATTCATGAAAACAATTATTGTCCTGAAGAGCTGTTTTATTTGACCATAATTTATACACATGCAAATAGCATTCCTTATAAATTTATTTAGTTGTCTTGTACCAGTTATACATTACGTAATATCATGTCACATATCGACGTGTATGACATTATATTAAGATACAAAATCGGTATTTTAGATTTCTTGAGATTGATATTATAGATTTCGTGTATGCAGGCGTCATTCAAGAGCAAATCAGTAATAAGCATGGGATTGTTCTTCTCGCTGACAACTCCGGTGGGGATTGCGTTAGGGATCGGAATAATGAAATTTTACAATGAAAATAGCCCGACGGCTCTGATAATCCAAGGGCTTCTGGATGCATGCGCAGCTGGAATATTGATTTACATGGCACTTGTTGATCTCCTTGCCCAAGACTTCATGAGCCCAAGATTGCAATCCAGCTCGAAGCTTTTCTTAGCCACCAACATTTCCCTGCTTCTGGGTGCGGGATTTATGGCTGTCTTGGCTATCTGGGCTTAGCTTTTATTAACTGTTTCAGAATACTGTTTTTACATTCTAATTTTCTCTTATTTTTCATCTCCTTTTTTTCTTGCATGAATCCTTGTAATTGATTTGTATCGTATATATCATATATATGATGGTGTGGGAGCTGGAAAACATTTTTGTTACCGATTGCCTTTTTCTTTGAAGAATACAAGAAACACATACTACAGGCTTTGATTAGTTTTTTAAATTATTATTATTCATCTGCCACAAGCCACAACACACGCAATATGCATGTGTGCCATGTACGTGAATGTACTTGCAATTAAAATAGAAAATGATAAGAAACTCATATTTCTTTAGGGCTATTTTTATTTATTTGAGAAACATGTAGTCATCATTGCAAAAAGCTTTCTCATGTAGAATTCAGATTATTTACTTCACTTATTTCAAATAAGTTTTGAATAATTTTTTAAAAATGGTAAATAGGTCCACCTGTTCGAGCCCTATTTTAAAAAAGTCTAAATAGTTAGGTTAAGGGGAAAGGTATCAAAGTCCAATATCTTTCCCTACCCTACAATTTCATCAGATTAGAAAATTATTTCCTCTATATTCGAACCCGGCCGAATTAGTGGTGCTTTCATCCTTGAGTTCTGTCTTCCTTTTATCATATAAAAACCACGCATTTCTTGACATGCATAATATAGTCCAAGTGATGTCCATTTCAACAAAATCGGAAATGTACTGTGCACATGAACAGCTCGATACCTATGTGGAAATAGAGTGCGTCCCTAGTGGTGATGATGAGTCTATATGACTAAAAACTCGCTTGCTAAGAGACTGAACTTAGCCTGCTTAGGTGGCGAATTGCTTTGTGTTTACATCTGACAGAAGACTGCTCATCTTCAAAACTCAACGTAATAGGAGGACTGCTCATCTTGTTTGTCTTTCTCTTTCTAAAGGACTTACAATAATGGACATAGCAGTCCTATTTAACAATCAAATGTTAATTGTTAACTATTAATTATTAATTATTTATATTACCTATTTGTAAAATTAGTTGTTTCTAATAAAGTTGTTTGATGAAATTTCATTTATATCCATAGGTCCATTTTATTAGTTGTTTTATTCATTATAATTATTTTTATTTCATACTCATATTTTTCTCAAAATTAATTAAAAATTATGTGATATATAAAATTACATTTATACCTTCTATACATTTTTAATAATATATTTGAGATTTATGTGACAAAACTATTTATTTATTATGATAGACTAAATTATTTGTCAACATATAGAAAATATTAAAATAAAAAATATTAAATTAAATATTTATAATCATTGTCTATTATTGTCCCAAAAGTGAAAAATATGAACTAAAAAATTCTCACATAAGTGTAATTTCAATGGCAATTAGCATAATTTCACCAAAATGTGAAGGATAATATGATAACTTTAAGTATTAATTGTAATAAGTTCTTCCAAAAAAACTATTCCAAAGAGCTTTTTGTATAAGAGCTTTTTGGGTCAAAAAGATATTCCAAAAGTTTTTTACGAAACAGTCCAATTAACTTTTTAACACAATCAAACAGACTAAAAATAGCTTTTTAAAAGCAAAAAGCTCTTTGTCAAACACCCCATTATACCACTGCAGACTACAGTGGGGACTTACACATGTTGGGATTTGAGATCCTCAATGCTTGAGCAAATGCGTGGGTTAATGTAACGTTGATAGGTAATTTGTTCACAAGTTAGTATTCTAATGCATTTTGTTTTTCATTTGCTAAACGGACCAAAACATGTTTCCTCTGGCTTTGCTTTAAGTGATCCTGAAGGCAGAGTAGTGCACACATACTGGCGATCCGATAGGTGTCCAAAAATTTGTGACTCTGTATTTGAGTAGATTTAGGTAAACTTTGCTTTAGGTTGACCATGATGTTTGTACGGTGTACTTGCTTGGGCTCGGCTTTGATGTGTATTACTCTGGGTCTTGCTGTGTCAACATATGATTTGGAAGCCATAGGCCTGAGTTTCTATATATAAGACTAAGTTGATTCATTGATTGATCGTTTTGATGCCTTAACACAAGGCCCTTATCCTTTGAGGCACATCCTAAAATGGCAAGCCCTATTTCAGGCTGTTTTTGCTTGTTCCAAGCAGTGCCTTCACTGATGTTTGAGCGGAAAAAGACTTATTTCGGGTGAGACGATCGTATACTCTCTCTGTTTCTCTGTTTTTTTTCCCTTGCCTCCTCTCCTTTTGGGTTCTTCAGAGTGGTATTCTTGGACAGCAGTTAGAATTAGAGGCATCAATCTTTGTTAACTACACTTCACAATAGGAAGCCGTATGTTGATACCATTGAATATTAGCTGCAACCTTCTTTTTTTTTTTTTTGGGGGAGGGGGAGGCCCTCAAGAGAGGTAAAAGTAGAATCTAGTAGACTATATCCTCTTTGGACTGTAGCTACAATTATCTGCACTTATTTTACCCACTTTTGTCAAACATGTATCTAGAACAGTATGCCATGCCTAATTTATACCCTGTGGATGTCCAAGTACTGAATATCTTTGGTTTTATTTCTTTTTGAATTTTTCATATAATATTTTATTGGACTACTTGCATGATTCTGCTTTCCATGCTTCTTTAAATTCTCAGTTTTATTTGGGTAATTACTCTATCAGGAAGCTTATATGTAATTTATCGTATGGATAGGCACCTTTCTATTTGAGGAACCTTTCTTGAGCATAGACTTGCAGGTCCTTGCAGAGCAGTTCTTGGACTGAAGAAGTGAAGTATCAGTCAGTTACTCTCATTGCTTTTCTGCAGGTTGTACCATAATATCAGCACGACACTGAGTTACAGAAGAGATCGATTCTTCCAGTAAATTGCCGCCGCAATCAATTCGAAACCTGCTATCAAATGAGAAACAGAACAGTAGTTTCATTATCCAGTATGGCAGTATCTGTTGTAAATCCAGGTATGTTTGAGATTATGGATATGGTGTGTGTGTGCATTCCAGAACATTACAATACGTTTTTCCATCATATTCATCACTTGTGCTGACTTTATCTTATTGTTTTTAGATTATACCTTTACCTTCACGATATGCATTTCGTCCGGAGCAGCTAATTAGGAACCATTTCCTCTATTGTTACCATTTTTATGTGCCTTTTATGTGATACATACTTTCCCCATAACCCTTGAAAGAGGCATCGAACCTTGTTCATGTAGGGCTACTGTAAGTCATCGTTTTGGGTGATCCAAGATGAGGAGACTACCTTAGCTTAAGCAAGGTCATTATGGAGAGAGTTCTACTTGTGGTTTATATGGGGTTATTACTTATTCTTCTACTAATCGTGCCCAATTATTCATGCCCTTCAATACTTTCATCCTTGAGTTCTTTATGTTTTAATTTTAGGATGCTTTACTTACATTAGATTAAAGGAAGCATTATAAATGATATTTTTCTAATTTATATGTACATTATGAATAATTATTTTAGAGCAATTATTTCATTTGATGTGAATATTCTTTTCACACAAAATTTAATTATATTATAATATTATGTATACATTATATAACGTAATTTTTTTGGATTTAGTTACCTTCTTATGACATACTTTTTTCCCTCTTTTTTCGGCAAAGGTGACGGAAAGACGTGCTTATAATATACTTGTGTTATGATATACTTCTTTTTTTTCTGTGTTATATAAAATGTGCATTGTTAGTGGGGCCATATATATTTAAACGGGCTCATTTACCTCATGACCAGTATACTCCGCTTATTAGGGGCCACGGCCCATGGGCTATATGCCGAAAATAATCAGAAAATAAAGGGATTTTTTTATGAAATAAAAGGCGTTTTTAAAACCGCGTTGTTTGACTAGTCAGACTCAGGTCCGAGTCCAACCGATTGAAATCATAGGGCCCTGGTATTTGGGTTGGGCTCTTCTACAACATGGAAACCCATGTTTGGAGGGGGAAGCAATCCCAACGCCCAACCCAAAATCCAGTTCCCTCTCCCTCTCTCTCATCCCACTTATTTTGGGGCTGGGCTTTGATCCCTGCCCAGTCCATTTGCAGTAAACATCTCTTTGTTGGCGCCAGGTTTCTCAAATTTCCCTCGACTTTTCTCACAGTTCGTCAGTTGCAGTTGAAGAGAAGAGAGAGAAAATGGAGGACGGCGATCAGCCATAGCCCGCAAGTAAGGGACGAGCACACGCAATTTTTTAGGACGAAACCCACATTGCCGCCGCCCGAAGACGGCGAAGCGGGGGCCAACGCTGTCGCCGGAAGACGAAGAAGCAGAAGCCAACGCCGCCGCCCATCACCACCCGATGGCTTCATCGGCCAATTTCGGTACGATTCTTTAATTGTACTTGTTTCTTGCCTGTTTGAAGGGAGGGATTGGGGTTAGGGTTTCAATTCTAAAAATTAGGGTTTCAATTCTAAAATTTAGGGATTATATTTTACATTGCAGAATTTGGAACATCAGGAGGAGATAAGAAACTAAATTAAAAATTGAATAAGAATTTAAACTTCTATCCATCATTTCTCAAGTGTTCTCACATACAATTTGTTTAAAACTTTACTTATTGGACTAAAACCAATGGGATTAGACTAATAGCAGATCCAAAGGATTAATCAACTGACATTTGAAAGTCTTGTCGCTGAATACTGACAAATCCATGTGTTGTTTGAAGATTTTCATCACAATAGCAATGGAATTATTTATAACAAAAATAGGTTGCATAACTTTGCAATGACTGGCGGAAAACATCATTGGCATTCATGAGGAATAGAACTCGAGATGGAACACTGCAAAATGTGATATGACATCTTTATTTTCTTATCTATAATCCTAGATAGTTAGGAAAGATTAATGCAGCTTGTCGATTGTGACACATTTCGACTATGATTTTGATTTAGCTTTCCCCCATTTAAGTAAATGCTAGTGATGTGAAGGAATAATGTGTGGGGCACACGATGGAGTTGTGGGCATATATATCTTAAGACGAGAAGCAAGGTATATACAATTAAGGTGTGCAACCACGTATAGTGAAAATGTATTTTAATCATCCCTTTCCCCTATGTTATATTGGGATTTCCTATGAAATCTGTTTATTTAATCACGCAGGTAAGGGTTTGATTGCTTTAGCAGCGGGGATCCACTCTGTTAGCAAGGCATAGTATGCACTAGAGAGAATAAAGAGTTTCAGAGAGTTTCTACGTGTATTATTCCTCTTCCTCTTGTTTGGGAGTGTCCTTCAAAGGTAAATGGGTGTCTTACTGAGCTGTACCCTTCTTTATGCTCTCTTTATCTCTCTGTGTTGTTTTTATCCATCTCAAATTTGAACAAAAAGAGCACGTTGAATGTAAGAAATAGAAAATAAATGAGTTATGTATTATGTATTATTTCTAAAAGACCATGAAGTTAGTACATATTGATTGCAGTAATATATTGAGATTGACAATCTCATTCTAACTTATGAGTGGAGTAGTGGACAAGACTGATCTTCTGTTCAATTGTGAAGAAGTTTGATGGAGTCTTTCTTTATGCAATTCACTGAAGAAGCTACAAAGAAAAGCTAGAAGCATGGAAGCATTATATTGGGTTTGAAAGCTGCCATGCCTCAGGATCTCGTTCTTTATTAAGTATGCTAAGGTTCAATGTATTTTATATTTGAATTGTTAGCTCTGCATTTAATAGAGGAATCTCAAATGGATAATTCAATCTTCCCTATACATAAATATTTTATTGAAACTTGCTAAGATCTTCTTCGAACAAGCTTTACATTAAACCTCTAAGTTTATACTCCTTGCTGGTTCCATTTGTATATGTCCATGTTTTTGAAGCTAATTAATCAATGATTTGGGGACATTTCTGTCTGAGTTAAAAATTTTGAAGATTTGCTCAACACAGCTCGTGAATTCCAGTTGCATGTCGGTAATTCATAAACAGAGAAATGGTAACTCTTTAAGTTGTCTTTTTCTGATGCTAATGATATTGGAGGAAAAGGGGAACCAACAGGAAATAGATACGAAAGAGATGTTGGTATATTTGTTCACAGCACTAAAGAGATATTGAACACTTTTGTACATGCAGGTAAGGCATGGAAGGCAAGAGAAGATGAGGATGGGTGCCTTTAAGAAAGATGACCTGTAAGCATACATGAAAATGGTGGAGGAGAGCGAAAGATGCTGGTTCAAATGGAATTGAACTCCAAGCCCAGATGATGATATTGACATGAGTGATGAAGACTCTGTCAAGGGTTTCATTGGCGTATTGGTCAAGTGCTTCCAAGACCAAAAAATGAATATCCATGTTTTTTTACAATTTTTGAGAAAATTTTTAAAAAATTGTCAAATTATATCTTAACAAACTTACTCGACAATTTATGACTATTTAAGCCTCATTTTAGATCATTTCAAGAGTATTATACACTAGAAGAACATTCAAATAAAACACCCAAATATTTCTCATTCTTGATCGCATTAAGATCACCTTCTAAGATAAAAAAGATAATGATAATATTATAAGTAGTAATTATTAAGATCATCTACATATATAAAGATAATACTATGAACTTTTCAAGGGATTTCGGAGTCATAGTTGTCAAGTGTTTCCAAGACCTAAAAATAAAGGCTTTATCCAAGATTTTTTGCAATTTTTAAACAATTTTTGAAAAATTGTCAAATAATATCTTAACAAACTTACTCGACAATTCAAGAGTTTCTTGGCTATTATTAATGGTTTTTTGCAATTTTTGAAAATTTTTGGAAAGTTGTCAAATTATATCTTAATAAACTTGCTGGCAATTCAAGAGTTTCTTGGCTATTTATGGCCTATTCTAAATCATTTGAATAGCATTGTACACCAAAAAACACTTAAATAAAATACCCAAATCTTGTTCATTCTTAACTCTTTTGGGATCACCTTTTAGGAGTAAAAAGACAATGGCAATGTCATAAGTAATAATTATCAAGATCATCTAAATTTATAAACATAATATTATTAACTTTAAAAGGGGTTTCAAAGGAATACTAGTCAATTACTTCCATGACCAAAAAATAAAGGCTATTATCCACGATTTTTTGTAATTTTTGTGAAATTTTCAAAAAGTTGTCAAATAATATCTTAACAAATTTACTCGACAATGCAAGAGGTTCCTCACTATGTAAGGCCCATTATTAATCATTTCAAGAGTATTAACCACCAGAAAAACACTTAAATCAAACACTCAAATTTTGTTCATTCTTGATCGCTTTGGGATTACCTTGGAAAATCAAAAGACAATGACAATCTCATAATTAGCAATTATCAAGATTATCTTAATTCATAAAGACAATACTATGAACTTCCCGAGTGGTTTTATTCATATACTTGTCAAGTGCTTCCAAAACCCAAAAATGAAGGCTATTATTAATGATATTTTTGCAATTTTTGAAAAATTTTCGGAAAGTTGTCAAATTATATCTTAACAAACTTACCGACAATTCAAGAGTTTCTTGGCTATTTAAGGCTCATTCTAGATCATTTGAATAACAATGTACACTAGAAAAGCATTCAAACAAAGTATCCAAATCTTGCTCATTCCCGATTGATTTGGGATAACTTTCTAAGATAAAAAGACAATGGCAATGTCATAAGTAGTAATTATCAAGATCATCTAAACCGTAAACTTCAAAAGGATTTTTAAAGGTATAATGGTTAAGTGCTTCAAAAACCTAAAAATGAATGCTATTATCCACGGTGTTTTGCAATTTTAAGGAAATTTTCGAAAACTTGGCAAATAATATCATTAGAAGCCTACCGACAATTCAAGAGTTTCTTGACTATTTAAGGTCCATTCTAGATCATTTGAAGAACATTTGTGCATTAGAAAAACACTCAAATAAAACACCCAAATCTTGTTCATTTTTTATTGGTTTGAGATCACCTTTTAAGAGCAATAACGCAATGATAATGTTATAAGTAATAATTATCAAAATCATCTAAATTCATAAAGATAATAGCCTAAACTTCAAGGGGGTTTCGGAGGTACAAGTGGTGAAGTTCTTCTAAGACCCAAAAATAAAGGCTATTATTTACAATTTTTGCAACTTTTGGAAAATTATCAAAAAGTTACAAAATAATATATTAACAAACCTTCTGAAAATTAAAACGGTTTTTGTCTATTTAAGGCTTATTCTACATCATTTCAAGAGTATTGTATACGAGAAAAACACTCAAATAAAACACCCAAATGTTGGTCATTCTTCTCTACTTTGAGATCACCTCTTAAGATAAAAAAGATAATGATAATGTCATAAGTAGTAATTATCAAGATCATCTAAATTTATAAAAATAATATCGTGAACTTCCCACGGGGTTTTAGAGGTATAGTAGCCAAGTGATTCCAAGACCCAAAATGAAGGTTATTATTAATGGTTTTTTTGTAATTTTTGAAAAATTTTCGGAAAGTTATCAAATTATATTTTAACAAACTTACTCACAATTCAAGAGGTTATTGGCTATTTAAACCCAATTTCAGATCATTTCAAGAGCATTATACACCAGAAAAATACTCAAATAAACACACTCAAATCTCACTTATTCTTGACTCCTTTAGGATCACCTTTTAGGAGTAAAAAGATAATGACAATGTCATAAGTAGTAATTATCAAGATAATACTGTAAACTTTTAAAGGAGCTTCAGAGGAATACTAGTCAAGTACTTCGATGACCAAAAATAAAGGCTATTATCAACGGTTTTTGTAATTTTTGAAAAATTTTCGAAAAGTTATCAAATAATATCTTAACAAACCTATCGACAATTCAAGAGGTTCCCGACTATGTAAGATCCATTCTAAATCATTTCAATAACATTAACCACCAGAAAAATACTCTAATAAAACACTCAAATGTTGCTCATTCTAGGCTACTTTGGAATGACCTTCTATGAACCAAAACACAATAGCAATGATATAAGTAGAAACTATCAAGATCATCTAAATTCATTATGAGAATAATGTAAACTTCTTAAGGGGTTTCGGAGGCACGAGTGGTGTAACGCCCCAACCTTCAATCCACAATTAACTCGACCAACATTTGCTTAATAACCACAACGACTTAAGGATGATGAAAATTAAGATCAAGGTGGAGGCATTACTGTCGTCTCCGGATAATAGAGACAAGGCTAGGACACTCAATTGACTAATAAAAAAAAAAAATTTCGTACGACATAAACGATAATATGAAAGTTATGTTTATACAAACAAGTAGTTAGGATGACTCTATTACCATAATCGTAGTCCATTCATGACCCAAAAACTTAAACTTATTCTAGCGTAACCCATAATAGCAAAGAAATGCAAGAGGGGTGGTCGATACGTCATTGCCCGACCTTGTCGAACCCTTCTCGTCGGACTCCTCTATCTCCCGATTCTACTGTTTAACCCTTGTCTGTTTCTCCTTCCCTAAAACAAAATTTAAAGAAAATAGGAAAACTAAAAGTGAGCGGTTGGCTCAATATGTTTTCCTTGTACTGTAAAAAACATTTTTGGTGAGCCAGTGAGCGCGCGTTTTCAAAAATTCATTTGAAACATATCATTTAAGCAAAAGCTCGGTTTTCGTTTTTGTAGACTTTTCGGTTAAAATTTTCGGTTTCAGTAAATGTTTTACCTTCCGGCTAACACTAGGACCCCAAATTATATGCAATTGTAGCCATGGTTTGGCTAGACAATTCGATAAAAATTTCCCGTTACCGGGAAGGGCCCGATACGATTAATTCCGCTAGCAGACGATTAAGAACGGTTAACGATGAATCGATCAACGATTAACGGTTAACGATTAATTGGGTCATAAAATCTTAGGCCGTATTAAAAATAAATACAGTAAAGTTTTTCATAACAATTAAAATTTAACTATTTTGGAAGGGTACAAAGCAATAACGTATCTTGGTTGAAAAGTTGTTTCGGACTTATTTTCGATTTTCTTTGCTTTAGACGTTTCCGATAACCTTTTATTTCCAAATAAAAAATTTACCCCCTTTTTACTTATCAAAATTATCATCCAATTCTTGAATTTGGTTTTCCGACACATACATATATATATATATATACATACATATATATATATATATACATACATATATATATATATATATATATATATATATATATATATATATTTGTATGTATTTATTTCCAATTATATTTTTTTCTTTAACTTTACTCCTCCAATTAAAAATCCCTACTATATTAATTCATTCCTTCCTTGTATGTATTTATTTCCATCATGAATAACTAAATTTAGTTTTAAAAGAAAAGAATTATTACCTTAGTAAAGGTGTTGAAAAAAAGTGAAGAAGGGTAATTGGTGGCTGGCCGGAATCCGGCGACCGGCAGCAGGCGGTGGACGGCAGTAGGTAGCGGGCGGCGGGCGGCGGGCGGCGGCAGGCGGCAGTCGGCTGGAGGCAGGTGGGCTGGAGCATGAATTGATATTTCTAAGTCAATTATTTCTCATTTCCATTTTGACATTTATGCGCAACTCACTGCTTCTTAAATATTGAAACAATGAAAATGTAATAATTAGATACAATTAAATTTTGGGGCCTTACAAGTGGTGAAGTGCTTCCGAGACCCAAATATGAGGGTTATTATGCACGATTTTTTTCAATTTTTGAGAAATTTTTATAAAGTTGTAAAATAATATATTAACAAACCTTCCGAAAATTAAAAAGGTTATTCGTTATTTAAGGCCCATTGTAGATCATTTCAAGAGCTTTGGGATCACTTTCTATTATCCACTCCAATCTTACATCAGAAAAATATTCAAATAAAACATTCAAATCTTGGTCATTCTTGACTTATTTGGTATCACTTTCTATGATCTAAAACACAATGGCAATGTCATAAGTAGAAATCATCAAGATTATCTAAATTCATTATGAGAATATCGTGAGCTTTTTCTAAGGGTTTTAGAGGCATAGTGGTCAAGTACTTTCAAGACAAAAAACTAAGGCTATTATCTATAGTTTTTTGTAATTTTTAGGAAATTTTCGGAAAGTCCTTTAATAATATCTTAGCAAACCTTCTGAATATTAAAAAGGTTCTTAGCTATTTAATCGCCCATTTTAGATCATTTCAAGAGCATTTTATACCAAAAAACACTCAAATAAAACACCCAAATCTTCCCTATTCTTGACTCGCATTGGGATCACCTTATAAGATAACAATGACAATGGCAATGTCATAAGTAGTAATTATCAAGATCATATAAATTCATAAAAATAATATTGTGAACTTCCAAAGGGGTTTTCGAGTCATACTGGTCAAGTGCTTCCAACACCCAAAAATGAAGGTTATTATCCACGACTTTTTGCAATTTTTGAGAAATTTTCAATAAGTTATTAAATAATATTTTAACAAACCTACTCGACAATTCAAGAGATTCTTGGTTATTTAATACCCACTCTATATCATTTAAAGAGCGGTGTACACTAGAAAAATACTCAAATAAAACATTTAAATCTTACTCATTATTGGGTGCTTTGAGATTACCTTCTATGATCCAAAACACAATAACAATGCTATAAGTAGAAATCATTAAGATTATTTAAATTCATTATGAAAATACTGTTAGCTTTATAAGGAGTTTAGAGGTATAGTGGTGAAGTGTTTCCAAGACCCAAAAATAAGGGTTATTATCCACAGCTTTTTGCAATTTTGAAAAATTTTCGAAAAGTTGTTAAATAATATATTAACGAACCTTCCAAAAATTAAAAAAGTTATTAGCTACTTAAGACCCATTCTGCATTATTTCAAGAGATTGTATACCAGAAAAATAGTGAAATAAAACACCCAAATTTTGCTCATTTTTTGCTGCTTTTGGGATCACCTTTTAAGTTGAAAAAGACAATGGCAATATCATTAGTAGTAATTATCAAGATTATCTAAATTCATAAAGATAATGTTGTGAACTTACCAAGATGTTTCAGAGGCATAATGGTCAAGTGTTTCAAAGACCCAAAAATAAGGCTATTATCCACGATTTTTTGCAATTTTTGAAAAATGTTCGGAAAGTTTTGAAATAATATCTTAACAAACGTATCGACAATTTAAAAGGTTATTGGCTATTTAAGGCCAATTCCAAATCATTTTAAGAGCATTATACACACAAAAAAAACACTCAAATAAACACACTCACATTTTCCTCAACTCCTTTGGGATCATTTTCTAAGATCAAAAAGATAATGACAATGTTATAATTAGTAATTATCAAGATTACTTAAATTCATAAAGATAATATTGTGAACTTTCAAAGGGGTTTCAGAGGCATATTAGTAAAATGCTTCCAAGACAAAAAAATGAACGCTATTATCCAAGGTTTTTGTAATTTTTTCAAAATTTTCGGAAAATTCTCGGATAATATCTTAACAAACCTATTGATAATTCATGAGGTTCTTGACTATTTAAAGCTCATTGTAGATCATTTCGAGAGCATTATACACCGGAAGAACACCAATATAAAACACCCAAATTTTCCTCGTTCTCGACTACTTTGGGATCATCGTATAAGATCAAAAAGATAATGGAAATATCATAAATAATAATTATCAAGATCATCTAAATACATAAAGATAATATTGTGAACTTCTCAAGCGATTTCAAAGGTATAGTGTTCAAATGCATCCAAGACCAAAAAATGAAGGCTATTATCCACCATTTTTTTGTAAATTTTAGGAAATTTTTAAAAAATTGTCAAATAATATCTTAACAAACCTATTGAGAATTGAAAAGTTTATTGGCTATTTAAGGCCCATTCTAGATCATTTGAACAACATTGTATACCAGAAAAACACTTAAATAAAACACCCAAATGTTGCTCATTCTTGGTCGCTTTGAGATTACCTTCTAATAGTAAAAGAATAATGGCAATGTCGAAGTAGTAATTATCAAAATCATCTAAATTCATAAAGATAATACTGTGAACTTCAAAAGGGGTTTCAAAGGCATAATACTTGGTCAAGTGCTTTCAACATCCAAAAATGAAGGCCTATCAACGGTTTTTGCAATTTTTGAAAAATTTTCGAAAAATTGTCAAATAATGTTTTAACAAACCTACTTATAATTCAAGAGGTTTCTAACTATTTAAGGATATTTAAGGCCTATTCTAGGTCATTTCAAGAGTATTGAATATTAGAAAATATTCAAATAAAACACCCAAATCTTGCTCGTTCTTGACTCATTTGAGATCACCTTGTAAGATCAAAAAGACAATTTCAATATCATAAGTAGTAATTATCAAAATTATCTAAATTTATAAAGAATAATATTGTGAACTTTCGTAGGGGTTTCATTGGCATACCGATCAAGTGCTTCTAAGATCCAAAAATAAAGACTATTATCAACGTTTTTTGTAATTTTTTGAAAAATTTTGAAAAAATTGTCAAATAATATCTTAACAGACCTATTGATAATTCAAGAGGTTCTTGGCTATTTAAGGCTCATTTTAGTTCATTTCAAAAGCATTATACACCACAAGAACATCCAAATAAAACACCCAAATTTTCCTTATTTTTAACTAATTTGGGATCAACTTTTAATATCAAAAATACAATTGCAATGTCATAACTTGTAATTATTAGAATCATCTAAATTTATAAAGATAATATTATGAACTTTCCAGGGGGTTTCAGAGGTATAATGGTCAAGTGCATCCAAGACTCAAAAAATGAAGGCTATTATCCACGGTTTTTGTAATGTTTAGAAAATTTTCAGAAAGTTATCAAATAATATTTTTACAAACCTACTCGACAATTTAAGAGTTAAGAAACTATTTAAGGCCCATTATAGATCATTTAAAAAGCATTATACACCAGAAAAACACTCGATTTTGCTCATTCTTGGTTGCTTTGGGATCACCTTATAAGAGCAAAAAGATAATAATAATGTCATAAGTATTAATTATCAAGATCATCTAAATTCATAAAGATAATACAAGTAAACTTCAAAAGAGGTTTCAAAGGCATAGTGTTAAAGTGTTTCAAAGACCCAAAAATAAGGCTATTATCCATGATTTTTTGTAATTTTTGAAAATTTTCGAAAAGTTGTCAAATAATATCTTAATAAACCTACTGATAATTCAAGAAGTTCCCGACTATTTAAAGTCCATTTTATATCATTTCAAGAGCATTATATACCAGAAAAAATACTCAAATAAAACACTCAAATCTTGCTCATTTTTTGCTGTTTTGGGATCACCTTCTATGATCCAAAACACAATAGCAATGTCATAAATAGAAATCATGAAGATCATCTAAATTCATTATAAGAATACTGTGAGCTTCTCAAGGGGTTTGAGAGGCATAGTAGTGAAGTGCTTACAATACCCAAAAATGATGACTATTATCCACGGTTTTTACAAATTTTTGAAAATTTTGGAAAAGTTGTAAAATAATATATTAACAAACCTTCTAAAAATTTAAAAGGTTCTTAGACTATACACAATAATAACAACTCCCTTTGAGTTACTCCAAGTGTCACATAGGCAAGGAAGTTGCTCCCTTTTATTACCTAATGTCAATGGTAGTAATTCATGCGAGTTATTCCATAATAATTTATATTATAAATGGGTCCATATAAAATATTTTATGAATACAATTGTTCTCTCTCCTCCTTATTTTAGGAATTTCGTTTTAATTACTCTTATCCGGTTTTACTTTCTATTTGATATTTTTACTGCCAGTTCTTTGTCTGCTGGATTAGTGTGACTGGAGCCTAGCACAATTGCTCTGGTCTATGTTAGTGGGTGGAAAGGTATGTGCTTATGTAATTTATTCAATGTACAATTACAGGTTCATTGGCAAATTTCGGTGTGGTTCTTTAATTTTACTTTTCTCCTGCTTCTTTTTTTTTTTTTTTTGGGGGGGTGGAGTTCAAGGGGTTAGGGGTTCTATTCCAAAAATTAAGTCTTGTATTGTACGTTGCTGGAACCCAGAACATTGAGGGAGATCAAAAACTAAAATTGAATAAGCATCTAAACTTGTATCGATTGTTCCTGAAGTGTTCTGACATATAATATATATATATATATATATATTAAAATAAAGTCAACTCAACTTATATTTATACAAAAAATAATAGTTTATCGGTTCAATCTGGTTCAACCATCAACCGGATCAATCAGTTTAATCCGAGTCAAATGGTCCGACTGCTTGAACCATTGACCCACTTTACCGACCGGTCGATTACCGGGCCAGTTCTCTTAATATAGTCGACAATTCAAGAAGTTATTGGATATTTAAGGTCCATTCGAAATCATTTCAAGAGTATTATACACCAGAAAAACACCGAAATAAAACACTTAAATCTTCCTCATTCTTGACTCGCTTTGGTATCTTCCGAGATAAAAAAGACAATGATAATGTCATAACTAGTAATTATCAAAATTATATAAATTCATAAAGATAATAATGTGAACTTCTCAAAGGGTTTTAGTGGCACACTAGCCAAGTGTTTATAAGATCCAAAAATAAAGGCTATTATCCATAGTTTTTTACAATTTTTGAAAAATTTTCAATAAGTTTTCAAATAATATATTAAAAACCTAGTGACAATTCAAGGGTTTCTTGGCTATTTAAGGCCCATTCAATGTCATTTCAAGAGCATTATATATTAGAAAAACACTCAAATAAAACACCCAAATCTTACTTATTCTTGACTGTTTTGGGATCACCTTCTAAGAGCAAAAGGACAATGACAATATTAATATAAGTAATTATTAAGATTATCTATATTCATAAAGATAATGTTGTAAATTTCAAAAGGGGTTTTAGTGACATACTTGGTCAAGTGCTTCCAAGATCCAAAATGAAGACTATTATGCACGATTTTTGTAATTTTTGAAAAATTTTCGAAGTCAAACAATATCTTAACAAACCTATCGACAATTCAAAAGGTTATTCGCTATTTAAGGCCAATTCTAAATCATTTAAAAAGCATTGTACACCAGAAAAATATTCAAATAAAACACTCAAATCTTGCTCATTCTTGGCTTCTTTGGGATCACCTTCTATGATCCAAAACACAATAGCAAAGCCATAAGTAGAAATCATCAACATCATCTAAATTAATTATGAGAATATTATGAGCTTCATAAGTAGTTTAAGAGGCATAGTGATGAAATGCTTTCAAGACCAAAAAATAAAGGTCATAATTCACAGCTTTTTGTAATATTTTAGAAATTTTTGAAAAGTTATTAAATAATATATTAATAAACCTTTTGAAAATCAAAAAGATTCTTGACTATTTATGGCCTATTCTAAATCATTTCAAGAGCATTGTATACCAGAAAACACGTAAATAAAACACTCAAATCTTACTCATTCTTGGTTGCTTTGGGATCACCTTTTAAGATAAAAAAGACAATGGCAATGTCATAAGTAGTAATTATCAAGATTATCTAAATTCATAAAGATAATATCGTGAACTTCCCAAGGGGTTTTAGAGGTATAATGGTCAAGTGTTTCAAAGATCAAAATGACAATGACAATGTCATAAGTAGTAATTATCAACATCATCTAAATTCATAAAGATAATATTGTAAACTTCAAAAGAGGTTTTAGATGTATACTTGGTCAAGTGCTTTCAAGACCCAAAATTGAAGGATATTGTACATGATTTTTTGTAATTTTTGGAAAATTTTCGGAAAGTTCTTAAATAATATCTTAACAAATCTATTCATAATTCAAGAGGTTCTTGGCTATTTAAGACACATTCTAGATCATTTCAAGAGCATTATACACCGTAAGATCACCCAAATAAAACACCCAAATCTTCCTCATTCTTGACTACTTTGGAATCACTTTCTAAGATAAAAAGATAATAACAATGTAATAAGTAATAATTATCAACATCATCTAAATACATAAAGATAATACTATGATTTTCCCAAGAGGTTTCGAAGCATAGTGGTCAAGTGCTCCAAATACCAAAAATAAAGGTTATTATCTATGTGTTTTTGCAATTTTAAAAAAAATTTTAAAAATTTGTCAAATAATATCTTAACAAACCTACTAACAATTCAAAAGTTTCTTAAATATTTGAGGCTCATTCTAGATCATTTGAAGAGCATTGTAGATTAGAAAAACAGTCAAACAAAACACCCAAATGTTGCTTATACTTGATTGCTTTGGGGTCACCTTTTAAGAGTAAAAAAACAATGACAATATCATAAGTAGTAATTATCAAGATCATCTAAATTCATAAAGATAATACTGTAAATTTCTAAAGGAGTTTCGAAGCATACTAGTCAAGTGCTTCCAAGACCTAAAAATGGAGGCTATTGTCCATAATTTTTGCAATTTTTGTGAAATTTTCGAAGAATTGTCAAATAATATCTTAATAAACCTACTAACAACAATTCAAGAGGTTGGCTATTTAAAACTCATTCTAAATCATTTCAAGAGTAACATATACCAGAAGAACACCAAAATAAAACAGCCACCATACTGAAGAAGCTACAAAAGAGAAGCTAGAAGCATGTAAGCATCATATTGGGTTTGAAAGATGAAATATTGAAAAATCTAAGCCATGGCCAACGTAAGCCCAAATTCGACGAGATACAAATAACAACCTCCTAAATTGATCCCCATCCTCAACCAACCTCACTATATCAAACCCTAACGTGGTGAGCTCATGACACTTGAGAATAAAAAGAGCAATTTATTCACTCAGAGAAGGAATCCAAATACACACTCGATAATTTCTAGAAATGAATTCAAAGCACACTGATGAGTAAAAACAGGGTACAAATTCAAAATTTGATTAGAATTGTCATCATGAACAGTCAGGTTTCTAAAAGCAATGAAACCTTTTACAAAATTATAACCAATAATAAGAAGAAATATCAGAATTTAACCTTGATGCAATCGTGAAAGGGACAAAAGAATTGGCTAGCTTAAATTAGTTGAAGTTGGAATCATTTCCCAACCATTCAATTTTCACAATAAGACAAGAAAAATAATATTCGTATTGAAGGGGTGACTTCATCCGGTAATGTCCTATTCCAAAACAAGCATTTGACTCCAGAAATGGCAGTGTGCGGCAAAATTCATGTAAATAGTAGGCATATGCATACATATTTGCCAACTTTTCCTTGATAGTAGAACATATATATGCAAAAAATCCAGACCTATGCTGATTATAAACCTAATAAAAGCAGAGTCATCATCACTAAGGTATACGGACAAAAATATGTTGAGACTGAAGAGAATTATACAGGGAACAGAGCAAAAGAAGCTGGAAAAAGATAAGAAAGAAAGGGTAGATAGATTTGAAAGGGCACATATACCTGAGACTGGCTCATAAATTTTAAGAAACGAACATCAATACTATGATCAAACTGTACGGGTTCTGTCCAACCAAGACTGAGGGTATTAAACCAACGGTAAGCCAGAGACAATGTGAATTATGATTAATATTTAGATTTAAGATGCAAAACCTAATACAATGTTAGAAATTTCCACCACTGACCAACTAACTAAAACCCTGCACATCAATTAAATCAATTAATAAAGCAATATCAATGCAAACATCTACACTAACTTAACTTCAAAATAATTGAAATTAATCCGTCACAACTCACAAATGCAAAAGAAATTCTGAAAAATTAGAAGCTTCTTTGCCTCTAGAAATTAATACTTCATCCATATGGCTGTCCTCTTTCATGTTTTTTGGTCAACTGACTATTCTTTTTCGTAACTAAATAAAAAATTATGTTACAGTAATTATTTTAGAAACTTGAGAGGTAATATGTTTTGTCACAATTCGTCCAAATGCCAAATGTGAAGTTCATTAAAATTAACAAAACAAAATTAAAAAGGGTAATCATTCAGCGACAGGGAGAGTAATATCAAAAAATGATGACAAGCTCTAGCGTAGAGGATCGTAAGTATAATTCATCAGCCATCAAGATTAACGGGGTGTTTGGGCAGGACACGCGGGCCGGGCCCTCGAAAGGAACAGAGACCGCTGAACCGAACTTCTAAAAAGGGGTTCAATGTTTCCTCATAAAAAGGGCTGGGTCTCAAAAGGTTAAAAAGTGCGTTTTATTTCCTCATTCGGCCCATGCGGCGGGCCCGCAGTTCAAACAAACCGCCTCTCTCAGTTTTTTCGCAGATTTCTTTTTTATAGTATTTTTTTTGCCCCACACATTTTCCCAATTTTTTTAAAGTAGTAGAAGTAATTTCATAATTGCCTCCTAATCTTGTATACTTTTTGGGGATAAAAACGATAAGAGCATCTTTTTTTCATGGTAAGGCGTCAAAAGCAATTAATCAATGCATCAACACTCAGGCCAGGACAAAGTTATGATAGGCCAAATGTGAAACTTTTTGGGTTTAAGAGGGAATTTTTGGGATTTTGATGAGAAATTAAGGGAAACTAGATAAAATCAGCAGATAAAGAGAAGTAACACACATCAAAGCCAAACTGAACCAAGTAGACTATCCAAACATCATGATCAATCTAAAGCACATTTTCTTGCATCTACACAGATACGGAATTTGAAGTTTTTGGAAACTTACCGAATAGCCAGTAAGTGCTCTATTCTGCCTTCAGGGTCAGTGCAAACTTTGAGAAACATGTTTACAAGTATTAGCAAATAAAAACAAAATGCAGTAAAAATGTATTTAACTTTGTGAACAAATTACCTGTCAATGTCACGTAAACTCGCATCAGCTTAAGCATTTGACGATCTTCGAATCCTTACATGTGTGCATAATCTACAGGGGATTGAGGAACGATCAGAGTACTCTGCAGCTTATTAAAGCTCTAACTAATCATAACTCCCAAGACTGGGGAGCTCGTAACGCTCTCCTAACTGCAGCTATCCTATATGCAATAATGACGTTGCAGTCTTTCCATCACCAGCATTCCTGTGTTCAAAACAAAACAAAACAAAACAAAAAATGAGTTTGAGCTTACCATAATTCCACAAATAACCAAGTTCATAAAGGAAGCCTCCATGCCACCACCAAGCTCAGTACCTTGAAATTGGTGCTGAAATGCATGAGTTGATGACAAGGATCATAAATTAATGGATGAATAGGAAAGAATTAGTTTTACCACTAGGTTGACCTCATGGGTACCATTCACAGAATCTGATAGCAACTCATAGTCTCCTCACTCTAGACTACAGGAATAATCAGGCTTAGGTTCCATAGATTTTCTCTTGAACACTATTAGCTCCCTTATTAGCATAGATTTCGTCCATTTATGTTTTCTGACTTCACCAAGTTGACACTCGTCAGCTCCAGAACCATCCATGAATATACTGTATAACCCACATGGAACCTCTTCCCATGATCAAGGTTGCTAGCCTCATGTTCAATTTCAGGTTCGCAAAATGTAGTTGAATTAGGGATGTATTGTCATAACTGAATGCGATTGCTGAAGACTTGTGAAACAGTAGCCCTGCAAAATTTGACAAGAAACAACTCCAAGCTGATAAGCATGATAGCAAATTGAAATAAGAACTTTGTTCTCATAGGACAAATTCAGAATTGAACAAAATGGCCTTAGATAAATATAGCAAGAGAAAAGTAGTTTATTATGTGTCTAAGCAGAAACAGAGGAAGCCAAGAACCCTTTCAAGTTCAAATGCATCTATTCCAAACCATATAACCTTAGCCTTCAGAAGAGAAAAATGCTTCCAGGGTCTTTATGAGAATCATATTGCAGTAGTCAAAATTAAGCTGAAACATGAAATAAACATAAATTCAGCTTTCAGAACACATAACAATGTCCAACATGAAATATGTCAAGAGGGGGAAAAACAGAGCAAATCAGTATCGAAGGAAGAAAATAGAGGATATAATTTTGCCCATAGTTAAGCTGATTAATATTGAAAAATCTAAGATACAATTTGTTGTCTGAGTTAATTTTTAACCTTCCCATTTATAGGATGACGGCAAAAAGAGGCTAAACGCAACAGAACAGGAGCAGAGAAGTTGAAACAGAGGGTACAAGGGAGATTACATTAAGACATTTTTCTATGAATCATTCATTCTCATTAACCCCTAAGGTCATAAATTTCAAAGGTCTCAACTACCTTTTTGTGTGTGTGTGTGTGTGCGCGCGCGCGCTTGTGGGAGACAGGGGCATATATAATCTTCTGGTTCTTTCTCAAGGACCTGCAACTTGTCAGCCACTTCCTCCCAGTTTGTACATAGACGTAAGTATTGCATATAATCTTACAAAAAGAAACCAAAAATAAACATGGTAAAAGTTAAGAACATCAATGTCACAACATCACAGGTGAGAAGGATCGGAGAACTCAACAGCTATTTGAAATGTAGACAGATAATTAAGCAGCAAATGCATCTTGGAATTAGCCACTTATTTCTCCTTGTGTCTCAGCTAAATGCATCTTGGAAAGATAAGGTCCCATTCATTATATGGCTGTGACGGCAAGTAACCTTTTTCTTCCTAAAACTACAAAATAAGTGATGCATTTCCCTGTCATTGACGGTCTCACGGATATGGGTTACTGCCATGTATACAAAGAAACACCGGTAGACATTCATTCCAAACAATTAGACAGATTATCATATATAAAGGAACTTTTAAAAGAAGAAGAATGGTTTGGGTGCTACAACTAAAATTCTTGAGAATGTGCAATAAATTCTTATATGAGAAAATAAGATGATCAGAAAACATGACCATATGGCACCTATAGGGGTTGTGCTACATACATGCTACAATTGCAATGACAATGGCTAAAAAGGTGCACAAAAGTAAATTCAGCCCATCCAGCATATAACAATTTCCTCTGTGTAGCGCAGTACCATAACTCAAGGAAATGCATTCTATCCTCCTCCCCCCCAAAACACACACAGAAAGGTACATTACTGAACTTAAAAACACAATGGTGATGGTTGTCCCTGTCAATACATACCTCTAGTCTAGCTTTATTAAGCTCCATAAATCCTCTTTTAACGACTGTCCTCGCACAAGAACCAGTGACAATGAAAAAATGTAAAAAATCTCCAAGGGATTTTGAGACAAACAACAGTGGCCGAAGTTTCTGCCTCGTCTCTAGAATTCCCTGCAGTTTGTTTAGTCAGATTTAAACAAATTATGATACTAAGAAATTGGATAAGGAGGAAAAAAATCATAATGTTTTCATAACCCAGTTACCTAATTAAAGCAGTTGCTACCAGGCTCGTCTTTTGCTATTTACAACTAGATTTAAACATATAAAATGATCATTACAAGCCCAAGGATCCGTAAACTCAATATACTTAACACCAGGTTGAAAGCAACTCATAGGTCTCCTGTCAGCATAGAAGTTTTCTGACTTCACCATCTTTAGACACCCATCCATGAGGTATACACTCTATCTTACGTGGAAGCTCTTTCCAGTGATAGCTTGTGAAAGAGAAGTAATTCTACCATAAAATCGTACAAAATTCGATAAATAACAAACAACTCCAATTTCTTCCCGTAAGACACATTCAATAATGAACAGAACGGCATTTCACAAACATCATCCCTACCTTTCCTTACTCTTCATTTTAACCGAGCCGTACAAAAATCGATTCAACAGTAATCTCTTATTTCACCCAAAACAGTTTATCCACAGAACAGAACAGAAAAGCCAAGATCGCAAACCAGATGATTACAAGAGCAATTCATCCTTCAAAATTAATTATGTCCAATCACCCCAAATACCAGATCAAGCAAAGCCTAAAGCGGATTTATTCGCTATACCCTAAATTGGCAAAGTGAGGCGTGAAATCAAAAGTAGAAAACCCTAAAATTGAGCCAAGAAAGATAATTCCAACTATAGCGAAGAAGGCATTCCTTTACCAATGACGAGGCAACCATATGTCACGAACAGTCAACAACTCCGCAGCGTCCCACTCGAGAGAGAGAGTCGTCGAACAAAGAACGCTCATAAAAATTGGTAATCCAAACAGAGGGGGGTTGGGGGTATTTATATGAGCGTGACGCGGTTAAAATCACAGCTGTCGTCGCTAAAATGACAGCTGTGGCCAGCTGTTCTTTTACGCGGTTACCGTAATTATTCCCGAGTAACAACCGTGTTATTTTATCAATATAAAACAATGCATCGAAACTGCGTATTTATGAAAAAGACGGAGATTAATGGGTCACTCTTTTTTTTTAATAAAAAAATCAATTTATTAGAAGACAACTAATTTCAAGTACATGTATAAATTACAATCAATCCATAAATTTTGTTAACAATTAATCATTTAAAAATCAATTTTTTAGTTAGAAAATATTAACTATTATATTTAAGATCATCTTATTTAAAAAGTAGTATGAAACATAAACACTAAGGAGGATTTTTAATAATTATAAGGATAATTTATTTATTTAGGGTGACATTTTATTAAAACTGTCCTTAGTCATTTGTAGATTTAGAAGTCCATCTAACAACTTTTTCACCCAAGTTATTTTTATAAGATAATCTCACCCAAAATTTGTACCAAGATCCACACCACAACCAATCAAAGAAACTAATTTTTCAAAAAAATTGTTTAAATTTAAATACAAATAAGACTTTGTTTTCAGTTAACCAGTGATAAATCCATTTTTTATAGA
Source organism: Talinum fruticosum (assembly GCA_021018815.1). Taxonomy (NCBI): domain Eukaryota; kingdom Viridiplantae; phylum Streptophyta; class Magnoliopsida; order Caryophyllales; family Talinaceae; genus Talinum; species Talinum fruticosum. The sequence continues at coordinate 10,572,400 of JAITYX010000002.1, read as the reverse complement.
ACCAATTGAACTAAAATCAAATTGAGGATAACTTTATGAGTCGTTTACCAAAACATGTAGGTATAGCCTAGTGGTCGCACACCACCTTCCATTCCCCCACCCCCACCCTCAACATCTAGGTTCAAAATTTGGTGAGGGATTCTGATTGTTGGGTTAAAAAGCCCAGAATTGTCTAAATTTTGACATTTAAATTTCCCCCACCCCACCCCACCCCCTAACCTGTGTGATAGGACCTAAAGTGTCGACCTGCTTACCTTATGCCTTTTTATCTTCTAAAAGTACACATTTAAACACCGCAAGCTCCTTTACAAGAGGCCGCCTGATACTCACCAATAACCACTCTCAAGTGAACTCACCAATAACCACTCTCAAGTGAACTCACCAATAACCACTCTCAAGTGAACTCACCAATAATGGTTTTATAACTAAATATTTTGGAGGAATCAGAAAAATCAGACTTCTTTTTTTTTCATCATGCAATTTCTAACCACACTCAAGAGATTCAATGGCTTTGATATAATGACGACTAACCACACTCAAGATTACAATTTCACTTTCTTTAAATTGAAGTGTCAAAAACCCAAATTCAAATGAAAATAGAACGGAAGCCCAATCCACAAATCTAAATATAATGCAACAGTGAAGCATGAACTCACAACACCCAAATAGAAGCTTGAATCCATACCCAAATAAGAATATTAGGTCTCAGGAGTGATTACAAAGATGAAGAAAAGCGAGTGTTAACCCTTCTAAAAAATAAACCAACTCCTTGGACTCCAGAACTCAGAAAAAGGATATTTCAACTAATCAAAGAGTCATAAAACTATTATATAAGAGATCTAACAGAGGAATCGAAGCGGCATCTGGATCAAGGTTCAAGGACCTCTAACCAAAATCAACCCACCCAGAAGGACTTCAGACTCCAAATTACAAACCGGAAGTCATATGTGTACGAAGCCTGATTCATAGATCCAAGCAGAGAGTTAGCTTGAGACCAAACCAAGCTAATTACTGCCAAATAAAAATGATATGCAAGTTTTGAGTATATAATAATAAACCCAAATGTTGAAATACAAACAACACCAAATACAATCTGAACAAAATACAGGCACAAGGACCAGAAGAAAAACCCAGTGGTACAAGATTTTTTTTTTTTTCAAGAAAACACAGTGCCTAGACCTCATCAAATTGACTAAAACTAAAAGTTGTCAAAATTTTCTATTTTAGATATCCAAAAATATTGTCAAAAATTCTTTATATAGTAACTGACCCTTCATGTGAAATCTGCGAATGATAAATGATGTTCCCTTGAATTTATATATTTCTAAAGTTTGACATCACAAGCAGAAAAACCCAGACCACCAATAGATATCAGGAGTCTCCAGCAGAAGTCCTTTTAGGCAAGATACATGTTCCTCTACATTCTTGACTTATTTATATCCATCTTACCATGCTTCTTTCCGTGAAAAAAAATAAATTTATGGAACACGATGAAGAACATACCTTGTGGAATTTAGTGAGTGCAGGCCTAAAAGATTTCATTTGCTGTTCTGGGGGAAGAGAGGCAAACATAGGAAGAGACCAGTCAATGTTCTGACGGTAGTGAACATACCTGAAGTGTTTTTTTGCTACAGCTGCATCAACATAGTTGTTATCAGCTTCCAGACTAGAGAATATATCACCAACAATAACAAATGATTGTTGGAAACCTCTTCACCAAATTACTAAGCAGTGTCACATTGATTAAATTAAACTGAAGTAAAGACCGGAGAAATAGCAAACACCCAAAAGCAACTAAACTTCAATCATAGCTAATCCATTACAAACAGAAGAGTATTCAAAGGTGGATAACTAGAATCCCACACTACTTGATCTAAGGAGCAAGGAAAGAAAATCTCCAACAAATTTCCTGCAAATAGAGAAATCTACACGATTATTAATTAATCCACATGATTGTAATTGCGAAACGAAGAAAAGGCAATAGTGATCACATCAACTTAAATTCAGGACATAATATATATCAATTATATCATCCAATCATTCTAGAAAAAAACTGGTCATTAACCATTCAAGAGAGTGTTATTTGACCAAAGACTCAGACAAGCAAAGAGTTTAATCCTTTCCGAAAGCAGAACACACGAGTTGCCCCTGGATACCTTTTGCCCCAACCCGTTAGCACTATGCAAATCAGAACAAAGAGAAAGATATAACAAGAGAAACTAAGACAGGGGAGGAAAGGATCTTAAATGTATGATTCAAACCAGTTAGAAAATCCGATCATGAGGTATGCGAATTTTCCATGGCAAGTGTATCTTGAATTTCTCGTGCAAAACCCTTTACCATATCCAGGAACAACAAGAGACAATGTGCCAAAGAACATCAGACTAAAAAAGCCATGATGAGTGCATGTTGCTTAATTATATTTCTGCACCAAATATTATAAAGACTGTTAAATTCCAGAAAGTAATTCATCTGAAGTGACAACCGTAGTTACCTGCAACGCAATATGCTCCTGTACACCTAGGAGAGAATCCAGTACGTGGGTTAATTTATTTATTATTTTTTTGCTGAAGACAACATAATTTTGGGAATTTTTAGATTATGAATAATGGTTATAGAGCAAAATATATTTTTTAAGATATAACTCGATTCTAAAAGATATAACCCCTTAAAGAAAGGCTCAGCTTATGTTTAAAATGGGCCTTGTCTGAAAGTCCATCCTATCTTTAGGAATTTTAAAAACGACAATACCTTTCTTTCATATATCCACCAAATATTTTGTAATTGGATTCTAAAATACATATTCCCACCAAAAAGACTCAGCTCATGTTTTAAATGGGCCTTATTTGAAAGTCTATACTAACTTTAGCTCAGGTTTAAAATGAGCCTTATTTGAAAGTCCACACTAACTTTAGCTCATTTTAAAATGTGTCTTATTTGAAAGTCTATACTAACTAAGATCTTTCGTATTTTCCATGGCAAGGTAAGTCACTAAGCACTTGTTCTTATTTTTAGTTTACTTTTAAGATCTTTCGTACTATCTAAGATGATAAATAATTTTGTTGGTTTAAATGTTAAGGATATCGAGTTTTATACCAATAGATATAATGTGGAACCTTACAATACTCAGCTTACCGCGCTACCTGGACCCTCAACACAAAAGGCTAGCATGTCTAGCCAGGCTTTGGACCGGCTTATGACCGCCTTTATTCCAGTACTCTTGACAAACATGCAAATTTAACACATACGCATACCTTTCATGATAAAAGGAGCTCAGCCAATGCAAAGTGGGCACTGCAGCACAGCAAGCTGTATGAGTTATGTCCAAACATGAGTAAGGATATTAGTAGACACGTGTACCAGAGTTAAATAGTAGAATAGAGAAATAACACAAGTCTATAAACGAAAATGTAACAAGGATCCTTGAATAATGTAAATGCTGTTGCACATTTCTTGTAATGTGTTTTGAACATGCTGAAATAGTTGAACCAGCTGTTCAAGGAACATTGAATGTGCTACGATCGTGCAAAAGGAATCCATCACTGAGACGTGTGGTGCTTACTTCATCTTCATCGACTATTAGAATTAGAGAAGATATTGATCCTCAAGTTCCTCTGGATGAGTCAGCTTGGAGCTTCACAGAACTCTGTAAAAGATTCCAGGGGTGTGTGTGTGTGTGTGTGTGTGTGTGTGTGGAGGGGGTATTATGTACATTCTAGAATGATAGCTCCCGAGTATGAGATTTATCCGGAACTGGGGTCTGAGACAAGTTAAGCAATGTGTTTACTTCTATCTCTGAAAAATAGACTGTTTTCTTGCTTTATTCAATGCAAGGAACATGAGATTCACTCATTTTTGTTGCAAAAGGTACGGTATGGACTATCAAAAATACTGGCAGAGAGGGCAGCATGGGAGTTCTGCAAAGAGAACAATGTAGACTTGGTCACTGTTCTTCCTGCATTCATAATAGGACCTAGTCTGCCCCCTAATCTTTGCTCCACTGCATAAGATCGATGTCCTCGGATTGTTTTAAAGGTAATAATCTAAACTTCTTTAATTCTCTTAACCCTAAGAACTTAAGATCATTGAGCTAATCCACTTATTAATAGTTTCTTGACCATCAAGCTGATTGATGCAATGTATGTTATGTACAAACAGGAGACAAAGAAATTTGAGTTTCATGGGCTATGTTCACATAGATGATGTGGCTCAATGCCACATATTAGTCTATGAAAATGAAGCAGCAAGTGGCCGATACCTTTGCAGCTCAACTGTAATTGATAATAACGATCTTGCCTCATTTCTATCATCACGTTATCCTTCCTATCCTATTCCAAAAGAATAATGCTATTTCATGCACCTATTTTTTTTTTTTTTGTGTTTGGTTAGGTTGATTGTCCTGTTTTTTGACCTTCATCTTCAACCAATTTTTCTGCTTGTCAATATGTTGGCAGGTTGAAGGAGCTAGGCAGGCCCTACTATGAGTTTAGCACCACAAAGATAGAGAGTTTGGGGTTCAAGTTCAAGCCTTTGAGGACATGTTTGATGACCGTGTGGCTTCCCTCATACAGCAGGGACACCTATAGTGTTATGTTCCCTTGAGGTTTAAGATTGTGTTGCAAGCAGGGAGAGACAAAAGGTCCATATGTTGCAAGCAACTACTTGGTAAATAAAGATCAATATAAAGAGAAATGAGTGGTTAACTTGGAAAACTTACCTGATGTTAGAAACAGTTGATGGAACCACATACTTTAAACTACAATATGCAATTATCTGGTCATCAAAATCCTTTCTGATATTTGATTCGTTGAAGAGATTATTATTTGCTCTTTGTCAAGCAAATAAGTTAGTTCATTCCAAAAACAGAAATCACGAGTTGCCCTCACATACCTTTCCCCAACCCCTAGCACACATACAGCGTATCAAAAGGAACATAAAAATAACAATAAAGACCCAGGATGGGGGGGCAGAGCTTAGAAGACAGGAAGGGTAGCAAACTAGTATCTCAATTGTATAAACCCTACCCCCTGAAAAACAGTTAATAACAATACTACATAACTAAACTACCTTTTCAAGTCGTTGAAGAATTGAAAGCGCCACTTCATAGATCTGTGACACCTGCAAGATCATAAAGCACAATTAACTGATGTACATAAAAGGGCATAGACATGACATCTGTATTGCTTGTAGATGATCACAACGCTCTTTGCTGCAAGATATTCAAGAAAGAGTGATTACCAAACTACTGCGTTTCCCTGCTTTGGGTCCAAACAATATATGACTGATAATTAGAACAAACAATATATTGAAGCCTAACAGATTGACCAGAGAACATAATTAAAAATAATTCATAGCTAGATATTTTCGACCCAGAATTGAGACGTAAGAAAAATTTATGAAGAATGGTACATTATTGAGGATTCTTCCCAAACTGAGAGGTGAAAATGTTAAAATAAAATAATATAAATTCATTACCCATTTTCTAGAACCAAGACACCAAAATAATATCTAAAATTTTCTATATGAAAAATTTAAATCTTAGAAATATCTAGATGATTATTGAATTATCCTAGGAAATATCTAGATATTATTGTATTCTCTAGAATTATCTTAGGAGCATTAAGATTTTGACACTTGGCCAAATCTCCACCTTGATGAGGTGGAATCACTATAAATAGGGGAATGGCCTACCTATGTAAGCATCCACAAAAAGTGAAAGCATCCACCACAAGAAAGAGTGAGAGCTCCTAAGAGAGCAAGTGAGGTATCCCACATACTCTTGAGTGTTTATCAAAAGTCTTGTAAGTTTGCTCTCCCAATTTATAATAAAAGTGTTCATTCTAACATATCACTTTATCTCCTAATTTCTCAACAGAAAATGAATACTTGTACAAACTCTCTTGAACTCTTTCCTTGCTCTTCTTCCAAACCAGCCCTTACTCCACCTTCCTTCCAGCTAAAGTTTACCCCAAAACTCTGTTAGCAAGTCCACAATAGTGAATGATGAAAGTCAGGAAAATGGGCAGCTAAAGAATGACAGGCATGGCATTTACAGATTAGATTAAAGAAACTGTTGTCATGATAAATTGTTCACTGTTTTCTTTGAAATTAGCAATGCACAAAAGACGTCTCCCTTGATCTGATGTGCATAAAGCATCCTGAAATTAAAACACACAAAGAAGTCAATGATGAAAGTTCTGAGGGGCATGAAGATGCATATAAAGAACATATATCATTTCAAGAGATAACAATAGACTACACCTAGAGGGGCTCATAAGCAGTTAATCGTAGATGGGCACTTGATCTCCTACGCTCATGATTACGCCAGCTGATACATCCAAGTGTTTAAAGCGTGATTCCTCCACAAAGTGTTTAATTTAACACTGACCTTAAGAATGAGAAAATGATGGCATCTCAAAATTACAAGAAACCGACATACACACTGAGATCCACCAAAGGCTTTGCAATATCATTTTTGATCCTGCTTACAGCAGATTAAAGATAAATTAGGAAGATTTGTGTAAACGAAAATAGCATTTATTCAACAGGGAGAAGAATTTATATGAAGCTCGGTATGAAAAGTAGCAGTTGAAACCTCTGATAAGTAACAGTAATCAACAATATGCAACAAGTTGAAACTCAACATTTTCTAGATTAAAACAAAGGGCAAATTAACAAGGAACTTAATTCGAAAAAGGAGAGATGCCAGCTTTCAAAACCCAAGATGGTGCTTCAAACCTTCTAGCTTCTTGCCATAGCTTTCAGTAGTCTGTCACGTAGGAAAGATAATGCTTGATTGCATTCTCAGAATAACGAGAAGTAACATAACTATGAGTTAGTAGTTACACTTCACTGCTGAAACACTCTGGACTGTGAGTTTTACCAAAAGCTCTGCAATTTCACTTTTCAATCTTGCTGCTCCTTCCTTATGGCAAACTAAAGATTGAGCAATCAGAAAGGTTTATGTACAGGAAATAGCATTTAATTAATAGGGAGAAGAAACTTTGGTACAAAAAGCAACATGTCAAACCTGAGTACGCATTGTTATCTCCAAATATAACACCGCCTCATTATCGAAATCGGGCCCATTTGAGATAGAATACACACATCCTATTATAGATGTCCATCCCAACAAGGCAGAAGCTATGGTATTTTTTGTAATAAACAATGGAACATGAGGGAATAATTAATAGCCATCCATTTCAAAAGATGAAAAATGGTTGTAAGAAATTTAATTAAATTTCGCTGTACACATACTTTTGCCATGGGTATCCTTAATTATGGGATTCACATACATAGAATAAGCCATAAGGACGGACCCATTATAATCTGTTTCTCCTTGTCTCCTCTGCATACATCAGAACCACCATCGATTGCATTCTCCATAACTAACAACATCGTTTATGCTCTCCACACCCCGCATAGCAAGAATGTCTTTTCTCACTTTTCCAATCGAATTGAATGCAAATTGAAGCACACATCACATTTAATCCATGATCCCTAACTTAATTTCACCTTCATTGAATTAATAATAACTAAATCGCCCAGCCCAAGCCCTAACCCTGACACTAATCTTAACTCAAACCCTAACCTAAACCTAAATTCTTCGATAGCACATGTGAGCCCCCCCAAAAAGCCCTAACCACATCGTTCTTCTTCTTAAACCCCAGACCCAAAGACAAAAAACAAGGAATAGAGCCGTTACATACCTATGTAATCAACACTAGAGTGGGAAGGTTTAATTGTGCCTCTGAATCTTCTCCAGGAGATCGGCTGATTGTCGTCCTCCATTTTCTCTCTCCTCTCTCCAACTGCAACTGATCCAAGGAAATTTGAGATACCTGGCGCCAAAAACGATTGTTTAGACAGGCTATATGATATGGGCTGCAGCTGGGATCCAAAGCCCACACCCAAAATAAGTGAGAAGAGAGAGACCGGGGTTGGGTTGGCTTACTTCCAACTTCTTGGTTACAATGTTGTGAAGGAGGCCCATACCCAAGAACAGTACCACACCCTTTTTATAGAGATATATCATATGATCTGGTGGGCCTAAAATTGGTCAAAGTCAAACAACGCGGTTTCTAAGGGCCTAGGTCGGTTTTCCAAAAGCGAGTTTTGTTTCTTCTCAACTGTGTGCCGCAAAAGGACCCATAGGCCAGGGCCCAAAATAAGAGGCCGTTCTCAGTGCTATTCTTTATAGTATGATTTTTTTTTCTGTCCCGAATTTTTTTCCATTATTTTCAACATTCATAGTTTCTAATAATAATAAAAATAATAATAATAATAATAGTAATAATTAGAAAAGAAGAAAAATAAGAAAAGTGGTAATAATAACAAATATCAATTTTATAATAGCAACCTTATCTTCACCTTTTACAATTTAGGCATATGTATTTTTTTTTAAATAAAACTATATGGTGCGAATCAATACTAAATTAAATTCAAGCTTTTTTCTATGAAAAAAAAATTCAAGCTTGCAAAAGACTTGTCGGTCAAGTCCCCTCTTTGATGACTCCCATAAGGAATAATTTAAAAAAGTTAATTTCATATCTGCTACAGTATTTAACAAGAAAATTAATATAAATTTGACACATAGTGTAGACAATGCCCAACACAAGCAATGAAATAAGATCCCATGACCATCCTTATTCCGCTGGACTATGTGAAACTTGAAGAGGATGCTCCCTAAAGCAATATCAAAAAATATAAATCAATTGCACCATCCAACCATTTAAGTAAAAACTGTTAATCAACCGTTCAAGAGAGTATTATCTGATCAGAGACTCAGACAAGACAACCAAATAGCCCCAACTAACTAGCGTTGCGCACATCAGAACAAAGACAACAGATATAGGTACAAGAGAAACCACTTGGCTTAGAAGACAGGGGAAAATAGGATCTCAAATTATGGAGCCTTCACCATGAAAAACAGAGGAAATAGCACATACAACTTACTTGGAATTGGACACACCCCTTCGTACAGATTTGAAGTTTGGCACCTGCAAAATTCCACCAAAATAAGTTGAGATGCATAAAACGGCATGGATGGATAATATATTTAAGGAAACAAGGAGTCAGACAAAAACCAATTCGAAATGCGGATCATTAGGTTGCAAATTGCCCATGGCAAATCTACTTGGTTTTGTCTTGTGCGAAACCCCTTGGCCATATCCAGGTATAACCTGACAATGCAAGAGAGACAATGTAGCAAAGAACGTCAGATTGTACTTTCTGAAAGTGGAACCATTAGTTGCCCTTGCATACCCTTGGCCCAACCCTTTAGCATTGCTCACACTCAGAAGAAAGAGAGCATATATAGCAAGGGATACCGCAGGGGTTAGAAGACAGGGGAGGGAAGAACGTCAAACCTCTCAAGCCTTCCACACGAAAAACAGAGGAAATAGCAGTAAAATATAACTAATTTACCGTTCCAAGTTGTTGAAGCATTGGAAGCATCATTCATACAGCTCTGACACCCCCAAGATTGTAACCAAAATCCGCTGAGACGCATAAAAAGGGCATAGATATTATATTTAAGGGAAAGGAGCTAGATTGCGCACAGCACTAGTATCTTGAATTTACCTTGTGCAGAATCCCATAACCATATCCAGGTGCAATCCAACAAGCAAGAGAGATAATGTCATATTGTACTTTGACAAAATCTGCACTGTGAAAGATGTGGGAAAATAAAGCCATGAGTATGTTGTAGAATTATATTTGTGCAATGTATTGTAATTAATCATCAAGAATCCAAGTTGCCACAGCAGATTTTTCATTTTGTATAATGTTTTCAACTTGGTCATTCCATCTAACTAATGTAGATACAGAGACCACAGTAAGTCACACGTGTCGAGACTTCAATCAATTGAACATATTGCTCAAAACCAAATAGTTTTTTGGAAGACAAAATCAAGAGAGTTACCGAAGGTAATAGAATCCAACAAGTCATGACAATCTAGATGCCCATCACATACAAATTCTGAAGGCTAGGCACCTATTTCACTGCATCCATTGAAAGCTGATACTGTACAAGAAAGCAATGTCATCTTTTTGGGATCAGAGCAGTAAACAACAACAGAGGATTCCAAAAAAGAAATAAGAGAACAAGGTAAAAGTAGTAACCAAAGAAACCTTCAATCACATTCTTTGTACAATTTAAGCAAGTGATTTCCATTTCGTGTCAATGATGGAGCCTTGCCACAAGAACCAGCCATCTGCATCAGCCATGAATACATGCGACACAACAGTTAGCAGCTTTAACCCAGAGTAAAATCACATGAGAGAAACTGTGGGGAAGTCAATATATATTAACCTGAAGACCACCAGTGGAAAATTGAATCATCGGATAAGCAATAACAGGAACAGAGTAAAATCATCGTATAAGCAATAACAAAAAAAAAGATTTGACAAAGGAGACAAACCAGCTTGCAAAATCCAATATGTTGCTTCCGACCTTGTAAATTGTCTCCATAGCTTGATCCTCTTTCCAAAAGCATAACCATGAGTGCCTCTGCATACCTTTACCCCAACCCTTTAGCGTTGCACACAGCAGAACAAAAAGAGGTTAGGATCTCAAATATGTAAAGCCTTCCCCATGAAAAACAGAGAAAACTGCAAAAAAAAATATAACTTACCATTCCAAGTTGTTGAAGAATTAGACGCCCCACTTCAAACAGCTTCAAAACCTGCAAGAACCTAAATCAGCTGAGATACATAAAAAGGACATGGATATCATATTTGAGGAAACAAGGACTCAGATAAAACCAATTGGACCAGCGGATATCAGGCAAGTGCCTCAATGCAAATTCCCAGTGTATCTTGTATTTGTCTTGTGCAGAACCTCATGTTCATTCACGTCCGACGGACCTATAGAACAAGCAAGATAGGTTATGTACCTAAGAACATCATATTGGCATTAGCAGATTTTTCATTTTATATGATGAAAAACTTTGCCATTCCATGTAACTGGTGTGATACAGAGAGATGAAGTGCCCTGAACATATTGCTCAAAACCAAACAGTTTTTCGGAATAACACAATCAAGAGAGTCACCGTTGGGAATAAAAGTCAGCAAGTCGTGACAGTCTAGATGCCCATCAAATACAGAATCTGACGGCTGGACCACTGGACACCCTGTATTTGTCCCTGCATCCATTACAAGCCACATTTTACCGTCAACAGTGAATTTATATATACAATTAGAAGTCTAAGCATGCCCAGTACCAAGGAAAAACCATACCTATATGAAAGTTAAGTTGATGGATGCCCATTGCAAGAATCATCTGAACACAAAGATCATCGGCTGTCACTACAAAAATATCTCTCAGAGCACTTTGGGATTTTGTAATGAAAATCTTACTAAACTAATGCAAGTAACAAGACTTTCCAAATCCCAGTTTAGATTAATCCCATGGATCCGCTATTAGTTTAAGTGTTTAACCCCGTTAATTAAGCCAATAAATTCGGTGATTAAAAATAATCACATAGGCTTCTCAAGAATTGGTGCGCATTGAAGTAAAATAAATACCCATCGTACCCGTTTAGAGTTGTTTACATTAATTATCGTAGTTTTTAATCATCCTCAAACTTACAATTATCAAACCCTAATGTTCCGGCGGGATAATCAGATATCGTACAAGCCCTCATTTTTTAGCACTAAAACCTAGGGCTTATATTTCCCCTTATAATCCCCAAAATTAGAAGAACCAGTAATGTAATTACTAGCAGATAAAGTAGTAAACATACTCTCCGATTAAAGTGGTGACGGCGGCGCCACCGGTGGTCGTCCTCCAATCTTCGCTCTTCCCTCTCCAACTTCGGCTTAGATGCTGTGAATGAGAATGAGGCCTACAACTTCGGCTTCAAATTAACGCTATACCAAAAAACGCGAATTAAACAACGATTAAACACCGATTAAACGCGTTTTACGACTCAGCTGTAATGACGCCTTGCCAAACACGCATTTACCATCCTACATGGGTCAAAATAAATTACTTTTCTTAGGATTGATTTTTCTTTTCTACGAAAAAAAAATTTGGTTTTTGTTTTTTCTTTTTCCGGACCTACACTATTGTCCCAACTTTTCAATAATAAAAATAATAATGAAAATAAGAATACTATTCCTCGAGCATGGACATAGGAAGCCATTTTTCTACAAAGTGATAGATAAATTTTAAGAGATATGAAAATTTTCACAAAAATTATGTGTTGCACCGCACTCAATTTGGATGGAATAAAAAGAAAATATCAAGAGGTTTATACTTTAACATACCCCCTTAAGCAAATGTTTTCGGACTTAATGTATGGATGCAACAAAGGTTGCTCCTTACTTTGTAATGATATTCAAAAATCAACTCAACCAAAAGTTTAAACCGATAATTAAAAACCTAAAATTAAGTTTATATTCTAAAAGTAACTTTAAAAACCTGGCGCTAGAAAAGGGATGTTTAGGCCGATCATATGGGGTCGAGGCTGGGATCCGAAGCCCAAGCCCATAATAAGTGGGCTAAAAAGGGGCTGTAACTCAAAGTTAGAAGTTGGGTTCAAAACATGGGTCATAATGTTCTAAACCCAAGACCAGAGGCCTATTTATTGAGATATTATACCATTAAGTCAGTTGGGCCTGGGTCAGTCAAAGTCAAGCACCGCGGTTTCCGAGGGCATGTGTCGGTTTTCTTAACCGCCTTTTATTTTTACTTGATGCCGCAAATGCACCATGGGCCGTGGCTCAAATTAGGCAGCTTTCTTCTGTGTTATTCTTATTATGATTTTACAAATTTTGCCCTTCTTTTCAGATTACTACAAATAACAATAATTTTTTTGATTCTGATTTCATCATAAGTGATTTATTTTCACAGATTAATTATTAGAGACAATTTTCATATATTTATTTTTTTATATGGGCATGTTTTTGTATTATTTTAAATTCCTGCAATATTTTACTTACATCTCAATAATTTTACTGTTGGAAATTTCAACCAAACAAGCTATTTTTTTTTATTTTAGCTAGTTTGGACAGATATATCACTAAATAACTATAATATTTAAAAACTTTGAACGCACCAATTAAAGTTAATATCATCAGAAAGCTTTTCAAAGCAGCTTTAACAACCGATGGAACATTGTTGATTCCAACTGTAATTAGCCAACAAAGAAAGTAAATCAACCTATACTTGATATCGAAAACAGTGCTGCGTTTAGGTCATGGAAATTTAGAAGTAAATTTCCATCAGTTCAATTCACGGCAGGATCCAAAACCTGAGTGTACTTTGCCAGACTCGGCCATCGAAATGACCTAATTGTACATACAACTGTTTGAAATTGAAGGCAGGACATCACATAATAATAGTACAATGAAGATAATCACAACAAATGAATCCTTTTTAAGTAACACAGGCATTTCCCACCAAAACAAAGATACACCATGAAAAGATAGATTTTCCACAAATGCCAGGTTGCCAAATTGTAGACCGGTAGATCTGACCATTCATTACAACCAACCCTCGCAACAAGATTAGTAGAACCTTCTTTGTAGCCTGAGCTATTATATTACTGATGGAGCTCTCTTGCTCTTTTGCAACCTCCATCAGTAATATAAAGCATGCATTTACACGAATATTCAAATTTAAAAAGGGTGATTCGAAGATATACCTCAAAGATCAAATGAAGACGCTGAATGCCCAACTCCTACTTGAAGGCTCCGTTCAAGTGCTCTCTCTCACTTTGAAACTTACATTGTGAAAGGTCAAATTAAGCACTAAGAAGACGGATTAAATAGAGCACCCCTCTTATCGGTCGATACCGGAAGGAGGCGGTACCATCTCATGGCTCGGACCCGAATTTTAAAATTTAAATTTTCAAATTTTAAATTCAAAAATTCAAAATTTCTAACTCACCCGAAAAATTAAAGAAAAAATAAAATCGAAAATTAGGGCTCGGGGTTTTGTGGGAGGGTTAGGGTTATTAGGGTTCTTTTTGGGGGGTTCAGTGGGGGAGAAAGGTGGGTTCACGTGGTTCGCAAGCCATAGAGTCCTAACCTTCTTCCTCGGACTTTTCGGAAGAAAGTGTCCTCACCTCGAGTTTTTTGAGGAAACTTTCTAAGGAGAGGAAGGAGGAGGTGAGTCAACTCAAAGGGGAAGCGAGCTTGCTCAAAGAGGAGGCGAGCCGGATGAAAGAGGAGATGGACGAGCTGAAAGTTCAATTAGAAGCAACCCGGGAGAAAGAGCGAGACCCGGAGGCTCGTCTTGTGGCTACCCGCAAGAAGGCGCGAGATTGGAGATCTCGTTTGAGGCCGCCCAAGAGGACGTCGCATCGGCGAGGACACGGCTCTCGGGAAGCTCCTTGTGGCGGTCTTCCCTTTGCTTAGTGAGGATGAGGAGGTGCTCATCCTTGGGTCATATTTTCTTGCATATATTAGATAGTAAAATTATTCAAACATATATGTATATGGAAATATAAGGACAATATTTTTTTAGAGAGAGGAATATTTTAATTTTTTGGAATATTATAGAGCCCGAGAATCTTTATTTTTCAAAGTTTGTTTATTTCTTATCTCACCCTCTCTTGTGAAATCATCATCCGATATAAAAGAAATGTTTTTAGAGGATGAACAAGAAAATTAACAAGATATTGATAATTTTTAAAAAACATTATATAATATGTTATATGTCAAATAATATTATTGTTATTTAAAAAAACTAACAAAAAATAATCATCATAAAATAGTAGTAGTTTTAAAAATTTATTTACAAAATTATTAAACAAGATTATTTTGTAATATAATGCACACATTGCATAACAAAAGGGCATTTTGGTCATGTTCCTCCATTTGTTCATATTTCAATAGTTTAATGGACCCAAAAATTTATTTTTATAGTTATGGGTTCCAAAATTTATGCACCATACTTGGATTGTTTCAAAAGTAAATAATGTTAAAAAATAATATCATGTAATAATAATAATAATAATAATAATAATAATAATAATAATAATAATAATAATAGTTTGTGACATATGGTATAATTTCTCCAAATTTTTAGACAAATTTATCACTTTTACAAACAATTTTTCCTAATATGCTTATGTGAAAAACTGTTTGAAAAAGAGTTGTTTGGGGTCAAACACATGTTCTAAACAGTTGTTTACCAAACACTCATTTACTTGGTCAAAATAATTAAACCCTTTCAAACAACTTTTTCTCCCCCAAAGATTATCAACCAAACATAGCCTATAATAACGCCCACTTTACATTGCTCTTATTTTCATCTCCCTTTTTTTTTCTTGCATAAATCCTTGTAATTGGTTTACATATATACCTTAAGAATAAGAACAACGATGGCAACAATAATGATGACGACAATCATGCTAAAAAATACGATGAGTGGCCAAAAATATGTTATAAGATTAGAGCCAATTGATGGTATATTTTTCATTAACTTTTGAATATCAATATTTATTTCGATATTTTAAATTTATTTTTTATACAATAAATTTATTCTTGTTAAATAATATTCAATGTAGATGCTATATAAATTTTGATTAATGAATATTATATTTTTCACTTTAAAAAACCCGAATTTTATGATGTTTACATGGTCCTTCGGCCTAACAATTTAAAAACTTTAAAAAAAGGGCACGTGAGAGCAATAGCTCTCGTAGCTCAGTTGGTTAGAGCACCCGTTTAGTAAGCGGGAGGTCTTGAGTTCGACTCTCAACGAGAGCAAATGTGTTTTTAGTTCAAGACAATAATCTATCCATATTGTAGTATGTAAAACTCTTAGAATGTTGTATATTTTACATAACGCCATTTTGCTGTCCTTCTCTTTTCGTGGTCTGTATATTGTTGGAACGAATCGTTGCTTAATTCTCGGTGATTAGACTGGCGTAGTTCGGAACTTGATGGGTCGGTTGGTTCTCTGCAGAATGATAGCATTTAAGCTTGGAAACATTAGTGACAATGGGCGATGCGCTGAATGTGGAAGTCAGTCCATTGAAGATTTACAATCTGACATTGGCATTCTCCATAGAAAGGTTCATCTTATGCCCTTAGAATCTATTTGATGTCATGAAGTTCTAATGTCTTTGTGCCAACGTTAATGTGACTTAGTATAATTGATCTCAATCTGTCGTCTGAACTATTCAGAATTTTTTTTTTTTTTTTTTTTTGGGAACTTGGATAGACTTGTACTGCCATTATCACTGCTTGTAAGTGATCCTACAATATGGCATAATGGCCTGAATCTGAATTTATCTCTCTGCCTCTCTTTGCTTTCCATCTCAGAAGAAAAAATGGATCAAATTACTGTTTTCATTTCATGATCAGAATTTTGGATGGATCACCTGGGTTCCGGAGAATCATAGGATATCTTCGTACACTTCCCTATTGAAACCTTAGGTTAGTGACCATTAGTTTCATCACTGACAATGCTCAACTAAAGCCTCGGCCTTTGTTAGCCTTTTCGCGGTGCCTAGAGACCCAAGGCACTGGAAGTGAGCTGCGACTGATGACATGAATTTGCCAGAGTAGCTTTTCATCTCATAAATATTTCTGCTTTTGATTTCGTCACAAATCTAGATTCACAAAAATCATCTTGTCACCTATAATCCACCCACAGAGAAGTCTTGCTCTGGCTTGCCCAAAGCGTTGAACATAGAGAATTAAGGTTGTCTTACATATGCACTGGTGGAAGAGAGCTACAACCAATATTAGAGACGCTAACATAACATAATCATCTCTCCTAACCATTCTTATGACCGTCAAACTTTCCCGAATATTTTTACTTATGAAATTTCTAAACTGGGTTACAAGAACTTAGTTTTCCATGACCCAAAAAATACAAAATACTACTGCTGAGGTACATCGAGTTCTTGTCAAACTATTTTTAGACCCAAAGTTCGAAAAATGATTCTAAGTCCCTTAAATTATGTGTAAACTATATTGGTGGCCCAAATCCGACTAATAACGTCGGAAAACCGAATGATGATGTCGAAGCCCGAATTTACCCTCAACTTCATCTTCTTCCCTGCTCAAAGTCTTTCTCTTCTCTCTCTCTCTTTCTCAATCTCCCATGGCAATGGCCTCAAAGAGCTCCACCATTGGAGAGCACCTAAAATGGCGGAAATCCATAATACCTCCCATCTCTACCAGTCCAAGCAAATCCAATTCCAAACCAAAATATCCCTTCAATCAACCTATCAACTCGCTGCAAATTCCTCTTTCCTCCTTTCAAGTCCGACCAAGTCGTGAGGTTGGGTTTGCTCCGGCGAGCATTTCCGACCAAAGAGAAGCGTTAGTTGTGAGCGAGAGCAACTAAAAGGGGGAGAGAAGCGGAACGAAGAGGTAGAAACACGAGAGAGGGCGATGAAAGCAGCGATAGAGAGAGGAAGACCGAGAATGGGGAGCGAGAGAGACAGAAGAGAAGAGTGAAGAGGGAGACTGGGAACAAGACAAAGAGCGAGAGAACAGAGAGCAGGGGACGGGAGAGAGGAGAAGAACAAGTAGAGAAGATGAACAGAGAACGAGGAACCATTACAGAGACGAGAGAAAGAGCGAGGGATGAGAAGGAAGAAGGAGAGACAGAAAAAGAGCCAGTAAAGAGAGAGAGATAAATGAGGGGTATTATAGATATTTTACACTTCCGTTCACCCTTCGAGCTGAATTTGGCCACCAATATAGTTTACACATAATTTAGGGAGATTTAAAATCATTTTTAAGAACTTTGGGTCTAAAAAATAATTTGACAAACACTTGAGGTACTCTCAACGTAGGTTTTTGCAAAAAAATATTGTGAATGATTTTTAATTACACTAATTTCCACTGCACTCTGACAATTTATACAAAAAATAAATACTATCTATTATATAATAGAAAAAGAAATAGACATTTTTACACTTCCACAAAAATTTCCTCGGGCCAATTGGCCCAGTCACTCCAAAAAACCTTGGGTTTGTAAAAGGTGTTGATGAGGCAAAAAAAAGAAAAAGAAAAAAAGAGAAGTAAAATTTCGTTTTAAGTAGAAGTAAAATTTCGTTTTAAGTAGTAGTAAATCTTTGGGAAAATGAAGAGTAACCGAAGAAATTGGGAAAGAAAACACAGCAACTGTAATTGCGTGCGCATTGAAGACCAACTGTAACTGTAACTGTACATGAGAGGCGGGGAGGTGATCTGAGGCTACCAAATTAATTTTGATTTTGACTTCTGACTCAGCTACAGCTGCTTGGTTTGGTGGGCTACTCTCTCTCTCTCTCTCAATACCTCCATCTAAATGATCCCATTTAAGGTCCTCACCCAATTCAATGCATTTAAAACTCGCCCATGCCATCTCTCTCTCTCTCGTCAAACCAGCTTCTACCTTTGCCTCTCTTCCTCTCATCTTTACTCAAGTAAGCTCTCCCGTCTCCAATTTTGCTTCCTTTTTGAATGTTTATATTTCTGCGCATAAGGTGTTCGACGAATTGCTTTCATTTTTTTCTCTGCCTTGTTCGGTGTCTGCTTTTGCGGAAATTGACCGTAATTTTGATGTGGGCATTCAGAGAATTTGCGGGGAACTGGGCTCCCGTAGTTTTTTTCTGGGATAATTGTGAATAAATTCTTGCTGGAATTAAGTTATGATCACCCCCACCCACTCGGGGGAGGGGTTTCTTTCTTTTTTGGTTGGTTAAATTTTGAGTGTTGTCGCCAAATTTTGTGTGTATCACTTGGACGGACTGATCTTTTCTCTAACTAATTTGTTTGTTTTCCGTATTTTTTGGTTCCTCTTATGGAGCCATTGCTGAATTACATTCCCTTTGAGCTGGTGTTGCTTTGTGATTGGCATTGTTGTCACTAATCCATTTTTAATCTTAATCAGCTTAAAAATAGAAGTTGCTCACTGTCAGACATTACCCAATGTACGCAATGTTTGATTGGATGATAACACAGTTGTGATGCAATGCATTTAAGAGAAGTGGGGACGGAATGCAAAAGAAAACTGCTGGGCAGGAGGGTCCCGGGGGGATGGTGTACATAACGGAATGAAGGTCACATTACACCATTACATTACTATATGTAATCACAGTAACTGAAATCTGAATGTGTTAATCAATTGCATGGCTAGTTTTAATGATGATTACAATAATTTAAATGAGTACAATGAGATCTAAATGTATGTGGCCTTATCCCTATAAGCTTAGAGGCCATGACCAAGTGACCCAACCAAAATCTTCAGAATATTGAAACATAGATTAAGGTACAGAATCTCAAATGCAATTGACATAAGAATGACAATGACATAGGAACTTATTCCTGTTGTCTTTGTTCCACTATGGACACAATGAAAGCCGATTCATTTGTGACCATTAATCTGTTTCACCTCGTCATGTGGAGATAGCTCTTCTTGAGGGTTTGTTTGAGTTTCAAGATTCCAATACTGCATAAGTTTATTACTTCATGCTGTTTTTCATTACTTCTCTACTACAGCATCAAGTTCAGCTTTGCTTATGGAGGTGGTCAAAGCTATTGCAAGGCAGAGTTCTGCAGCAAGTAATAGTATAGCTATAAGAGCTGATAAAAAGAATTACAGCTATAGTCAACTTGTCTTATCTGCACAAAGGATATCTAATCTTTTGTGTGCAAATGACTCAAGAAGTGTAAGTTCAACATGCTTTGAGTTGAAATTAGCACTTTATGTTGATTGGTTTTCATTTATGAATTAACTAATTCTGTTTTTAATTCTACTATCGCTAAGAGAATCAAATTATTTTAATTTCTGAATGTGCTAAACCTATTCAGGCTCTTAATGGCACCGAAGCCATTGGATCTCGTGATGGAACTCGAGTGGGAATTGTTGCTAAACCATCGGCTGAGTTCGTTGCCAGTGTACTTGGGACCTGGTTGAGTGGAAAAGTTGCTGTTCCTCTTGCACTTAGTTACCCAGAGGCAGAGCTCCTGCATGTGATGAGTGATTCAGTAAGACCCTGAAACATGCATTTAAATTGCCGAAGAGTACTAATATCTGCAGGGCTTGGCACATTTCTACTTTAATTCTAATTTGTTACTTGTAAGAATCACTTCAAATATATTGGACTTCAAGGTCTGGCACTGGGGTTCCCTCTCCTGAATTGCCTAGCAAACAAAAGGCACTCTCTTATAATTGACATTGGACCCATGGTTTTTATTGTTTCACTAATGCATAAAAATGTCTGTTCTTAGCTATACCAATCTAATTCTCGGAAGACCTTTTTCAATAGTTATTCTGTTTAATTAATATGTTGGTATCATACATTCCAACTGCTAAGTTACTGATGATGTTAGTCATACGGGTCAGGATGTATCCATTGTATTGAGTACAGAAGATCATCAGGAGCTTATGCAAACTGTTGCTTCTAAAAGCGCTGCTCAGTTTTCTCTTATTCCTTCTGTTCCCACTGCTACTGATGACCATCTTTCAGAAGCTGGAGGACTAGATGACAGCACGCAAAAGGCATCAGAAATTCCGGTCAATGTAGAAGGTATTCTTCTTCTTTTTTGGGTAATGTACTGATCTGTTCCACCACACTCAATTGCTATTAACTTAGTCATTGATATCTTAATTGCAGGGGAGAATGCAGCATTAATCCTTTACACTAGTGGAACGACTGGTAAGCCTAAAGGGGTCGTTCACACTCACCGGAGTGTGTTGGCGCAGGTATTCATCCAAATACCATCTTAATCCTCATCCATGGGGTTCAGGCCATATGCATTTCTATAACCTTTGGATGTAATCAACCTCGTAATGCAAACAAATTTTTAATTGCATTTCCATTGTCATTAGTTTAAAAAGCGCGCCCGGGCGCGCCTAAGCTCACAAAAGCCTGAAGCCCACCCCCTTGCACCTCAGTTTGCGCCTCAGCCAATGCACAGTTGCGCCTCGTGCGCCTCAGAGGGCTTTTTTCTGTTTTTTCTGCAATTTTACCGTCTCTCCCTCCCCCTTCCTCTTTCTTTTGTCTTTATCTTTTTTTATAATTTGAGTAAGTGGGTTAGTTTCCCTTTTTTCAATTTGTGCCATTTTTTTCTTTTTTCTTCTTGCTTTTTGGTGAAAATCGTAGCGAATTCATTGTGTTATCACAATCTAAGACTCTTTATAGTATTTTTCGTAATTACAATGATATCTAATTACGTATTTGATGTCATCATCTAGCATATTCAACCAAAAATACTGCTTGGTAATGATTTTCAAGCATCTTTTAGTAAGTGCGTCTCATTCCAAAAAGCTCGTGCCTTCGCCTCGAAGCCCGTGCCCTGGGCCCTAGGACCCTTTGCACTTTTGTGCGCCTTTAGCTTTTTTAAACTAATGTTTGGTTGCATGAGAGTATTGTAATAAAAAAATTATCTAGTAATCATTATTGCGACAAACTATGTGATCATGGTTGCATTACAAGGCTGATTGTATTAAAAGGTTGGTTGCATAACATTTTAGTATATTATCTCCAACCAAACACCATATTAGACTTAGCAGTGATGTAGATAAAGATGATTTAGAGCGGTGGCTATGCCCAACTATGATGTCTTATATGGCTCTCTTACATATAGTTTCTCTATGATGTTCCAAGTCTCACTTCCCTTCTTGTTTTTCAGGTCCAAATGTTGAAAGAAGCTTGGGAGTACTCTGCCAGTGATCAGTTTTTACATTGTCTGCCATTACACCATATCCATCAACTATAAGTTTAATTATTTGTTTGCTATCTTAACTCTAGTGTTCTCTTTCTGCTCATTTATGGCTCAGTTTTCTTCCTTGTTAAATCCTTAAATCTTACCTCACATGTGCATGGTTTTTTCAATGCTCTATTTTCTCCTCTTTATGCGGGCGCCACTGTAAGTTTCCCTACCCATTATATTGACATTCAAAAGCTTTATCACATTTTCTTGGAGGTTCTGAACAACAAATGTTTGCACAAATTGACATTTTCCGATCTGGATCATCATTCAAATCTTGAAGGTTGAGTTTATGCCAAAATTTAGTGTCAGTGGCATCTGGCAGAGATGGCGAGAATCATATCCAAAGGATGGAGCAAAGTCTGATAGCGCAGTGACTGTATTCACTGGAGTGAGTTCTTTTTGAAATTTCTTTTTTGTAATTAACTTCGTGAAAGTCATTTTGACTTACGAATTTATTGAAGAAGTGCACAGTTTGGCAAATTCTGTGTTGTGATTCTTGTAACATTACCCACAATTGGTTTATGTCACTTTTGGTAACATATGAAGGTATTGCAACAGTTCTTCATTGTTGGCTAGCCATTTGTATTCATTAATTAAGAAATATTTTGATGATGTGATTCTCCTCAAGGTCAATGGTGTTTCATTTTGGTAAGCAACAGTAGCAGGTTTATCTTTTTGTTTCATGACATCATGATTCGTCTTCCAAGTACCTTATTAGTGTGCTGGCAGAGGGGATCTTGTTCTTACATATGGACTGATTTTAGACGCTCCTTATAGGTATTTTATAATGTGTCCCAAAACGATCCATGCTTTAATGCCTATGTTATCCATGTATAGGTTCCAACAATGTATACTAGATTAATACAAGGTTATGAGGCAATGGAGCCTGATGTGCAGGCAAATTCAGCCTTGGCCGCAAGCAAGCTACGCCTCATGGTAATTGGATCATCCTCTGTATCAATGGTTAAATTTGTACAGATTAGTCTTTCTAGAATCAGTAAGCTTGCCTCGGCCATGAAAGCTGTCATCTTTCTTGACCGCATTTCTGAATTGCATAAAATGGTAGCCTATGCCAATAATAAGAAGATGCACAGAAGAATAATGCTCATTGTATTTCTCAGATGTGTGGTTCCTCTGCCCTTCCTTATCCTGTTATGCAGCAATGGGAAGCTATGACTGATCATCGCCTTTTGGAACGCTATGGCATGACTGAGGTAAGCAATTGCAGCACCTTGCAAAGATTTCACTTTGCACTTTGCACCATGGTGTGCTACTTACGAGCTGGAGTGAGAGCATCAGGTAGAATCCTACTAATATCTGACAATTGTTGTTTCCATGAAGTTTGTCATGGCACTTTCTAATCCATTACGAGGTTTGAGGAAAGGAGGCACAGTTGGCAAACCATTACCTGGTGTAGAGGTTAGCAGAATCCTTCTGTCATTAATTTATTTGGAGCTGTGTTGTTCTCTTGCAGTCCATTTTGATATTGTTATAAGTGGATCTTGACTATCTCCACATTCTTCTAAATGGAAACTTCATGCATTGGTAATTCATGGAGTAGAAAATGTGTGAGTACCTTTGCTTAACAATATGGTCTCTGAGAAGCATTTAAATAAACTTACAGGTGAAGATTCTTGCAGAGGATGGTAGTGGAAATGAGACAACAGGTGTTGGAGAGCTTGGTGTCAGAAGTCCTTCATTGTTTAGAGAATACTGGAGATTGCCTGAGGCAAGTATTATTATTAACATGGTTCTGATGTCCTTTTGGCAAAAATGTCTTATTTTAGATTTCTATACCATCTAATGACATGAGGATGCTGATTACTAATTTATGTAGACTTTTGACGTATTTTATGTTTTACTTATGTAATTATCGATGTACCTCGTGAGTCTCCCACTAAGGGTAGGGTAGAGCGCAGGAAAATATGTAACTTTTCCCCTTGAAATTGCGAGGATGATATTTCTGTTAGACCGTACTTGGAAAAGACCTCCGCTCACTTTCTACTTCATGTTATTATTTGATTTTTCAAGTTTCTGCTATCATGCGTGTTTCATTCCTATTGGTGCTTGGCAAGATGAAAAATGCATATATTACATCTTACACTATGGGTAAGGTTCTAAATTTTTGCCGAAGGAAAGTTGTGGTGGTTGTTTCAGTTTTAAATGGAATCATAAAAATGCATGCTTTTTGAAGGGATTCTGTCGAAAACTAAATGAGATGCATTGTCAGTAAATACTAAACAGCAAGGGGAGCAGGAAACTGTATAATTACCTGCATAGAGAAGTGAAGCGAAGTGAGATGTGCATCATGGAAGAAAATGGACAAAGGCCTAAATAAGTGGAAAGTTTACAGTCGAAAATTACCATTTTTTTTATTAAGAAAGCATCTTAATGACGGATGGCAAATCTACTACAGTAGGAGAATGCCTTCTTTTACTTTTCGTTTTGGGATCCCACCCCGGGGTGGGGAGTTTGGGGGCTGATATCATCAACTATTCTCATGATTCTGAATCGTTAATAAGACAAGAAGTATAAATAGTCACAGTAAGTGTGATTTCCAAGTTGATTCAACATCCATACATGATAGATACCATTAAAAGACTTGGAAGTCCGATGCTTTTGATGTTTAGGCTGTTCACAGATTCCAATGGAAGTCTTTCGGTGCAGTTGTTTGAAATCCTCTCATGCTATTGGATTAAGGATTAAATAGGTCTAATATTAAACAAAAGGGGTAATTATTTTTAATCTTATATGTGGGCTGTTTTTCTCCTAGGTGACAAAAGCATCATTCACTGATGATGGGTTCTTCAAGACAGGCGATGCTGTTACAGTAGACGAGGATGGTTACTACATAATACTGGGAAGTAAGCACTTAGACTTGCGGACATATATATCCCTTTGTTAAAGCAGTATGTAGATTAGAACTGCATGCTTCTACATCAGGGGTTTCATACATCAAAGGATCTCATGAGGATAGTAATTTCTATTAACACCACTGTGTAAGTTGATAACTGTTGGCTATTATCTTTGTTAAAACTATCAGGAACAAATGCTGACATTATGAAGGTTGGTGGGTACAAGTTATCAGCATTAGAAATTGAAGCAGTTCTTCTAGAGGTGAGTTCCATTTAATCTTCATTTTTCTATGTTTGAATCCTAGGGAAGAAAGCAAAAATAGTTCAGATCAGATATAAAAATTCATCAGTTATGATGAGTTTCTAATTCCCTTGGAATTATTTCTACTTAAAAATTCATCTGATATAAAATATTCTTTCCGGTTCTTAGGAGGCTTTGATATAGCAGGCAAACATAATAGCAATTTATCTTTTAGAGTTTTACTACTGATTGACCCCTCTGTGTAGCACCCTGTTGTGTCAGAGTGCTGTGTATTAGGCTTGCCGGACAAAACGTATGGAGAAGCTGTTTGCGCGATAATTGTGCCACAGGAGGAGGTCAAGAGGAAAAAACAAGAAGAGATGGAACCTGTTATCACTCTAGAGAAACTCCGGACATGGGCAAAAGAGAAACTTGCTCCTTACAAGGTATTCAAAACTTATGATGTCTTTATCGAAACTTCCTCTTGAAAATCGAACCTACTTTTTTCATCATTTATTACCTTTCTCTCATCTCGTTTACATGATTAGACGTTAATCGTTGATTCGAGGCCTTCTTTGTTCATTTTGGTCATCATCTTTCTCCCCTTTTTCCATTTTGATGTAACTGAGTTGGCTTTGCTTACTCATGCACATCCTAATTCCATGAACCTAACCAATAATCAACAAATGATTCTTGTCAAGGCTAAAAAATCATGTTAATCGAATGAATTTCTTACAGCCAAATCTACATTCTACTATGGTTAATGTTAACTTTGTTTTTCCTAACGTGACTATGTTCAAGGAACTTTATTTTCTGATGTGAATATGTCAAGGGGGAAAACCGTATCATGCTTTGTTTTCCAAGCAGTTTTAATGCTCACCCTGCTTGTATATGATGCTAAAAACACAAAATTCAGGTGCTCAAAGCTCCTATGAGAGGCATGAAAAAGACAGCAAGCATTTGACTTTACCTCAAAGTACTTTTGGTTCCAAGTATTTGCTTCTCGGAAGTTCATTCTTACTGGTCTGTTTAAGTTATTCATTTTGTGTATTCCTGAAATAACTGATCCAAAACCAAACCAATGCTTTAGAATCCCACCTAGCCAAGGGCATGGGTGAAGGGGAGGAGGGTTCTATTTATCCTATCTTACCCTTGAATTATATAAAGAGTTGGTCTCTGTTATAGCATAAATTTAGGGAACACTCATTGGCCACTACTCCATAGCAAAGGAAATTGAAGTTCAGTTTGGTGAGGCATTTTACTTGAATAATTAATTGATTTAACTGAAAATAGTGCCATTTCGTTCTATAAAATCAGATTAAGGAATACTTCAATCCATCAGTGCTTGCTATCTATATTGTAATTTTACTTTGCGGTGTTTATCTTTTGCAGCTACCAACGAAGTTGTACGTTTGGGATAGTCTACCTCGTAATGCTATGGGGAAGGTAAAATGATGCCAAGGATTTGATGACCCCCGACCAACACCCCCGCGTGTCCTTCCCAATTGAACTTTGTGTAAGTCTAAGAATTTGCACGAATTTGTCCACTTCATTTTCAGGTGAACAAGAAAGAATTGAAGAAACTATTGGTTGCCGAAGGGCAATGAGTTTATGTATTTGGTTGGTGGTGGCTAGAGGCTGCAAACATAGCATCAATAGATTCATACACAGCTAAAGGAGAAGCTTGCATTTTACATTAGAAAGTTGTATTTGATTTCAAGAGAATATTAGATCTAATATTAATAGACATCATTTTGGGGTATTGATTGATTTTGATAATAATAAGCCATTATCCCTTATGGGTGGTTATCTTCTTTTTACGTCTCTAATAATGATGAAAATAATATTTTCCTTCCTTTAACCTGTATTGTACCGTACACTATGCCACACTGTCTCTGAGTACAGTCGAACAAAAAATTTATTTGTTTGGTCAGGGGTAGACATAAAATTGATCTAAAAAGACTAATAATTCCGACTTTCTTGAAAAATTACAAAGTTGAAGCCTTTATTACTAGCTACATTGACCCACAACGAGTTAGAATAGCATGATTTTCTTGTTTGGCGAAGTATTTTACCAACACAAAAGCTTTAAATTAAATGACGAAATATATAAGTTCAAATCCCACTAAAGGAATTCAATAACCAAAGGCAAATGATTTGACTGCAAATACAAGAGTGGAAGAGGAGACAGAAAAGGAATAATTCAGGATTTACTGCTAATAACAACAGCATGCACCCACAGTTGATTTGGTAGGCTCCATACTCAAATTTTCATAAAAAACATTTAGAGAAAGCAAACCAGACTCATTGAGTATCCTTCTCATTTTATTCACAGTAGCAAAACACGGGGATACTGACACTCAGACACCATTAAACACCAAACAACAGCAGCAAAGGCTTCCTCATGTGGGTTACTGATACTCAAAAGTCTAGGGGTAGCAACAAAAGTAGGTGCTTATGGATGTTGCGATCTGCAGGTTCACAAGGCTTTGAGGATTTCATCAGCACCGGAGACAGTAAACTCTCCACCTGATTCAATATTAGCAACTTTCACCTTGAGATCATCAACTAGGAGAGCAAATCTGCGAGAACGAACTCCAAGGCCTTTGTCCGAAAGGTCAAGCTCGAGACCAAGGGCACGGGTGTAAGTGGCAGAACCATCAGCCAGAAACTTCACGTGCTTGTTCTCTGGGTATGTCTTGGCCCATGCCTTCATCACAAATGGGTCGTTCACTGTATATAGCAGCAAGCAGAAACATCACAAGGAAATCAGAATCAGGAAAATTATTGTATCTGCATTAAAAAAAACAGCATTTATAGTTTCAGTACTGAGCATTACCACTGATGCAGAGGATTTCATCGACTCCCTTAGCCTTCAGTTCCTCAGCCTTTTCGATGAAACCAGGCACATGCTTCAAACTGTGCCAATAAGACGTAGTAGGAAAAATTAATGCATAACCCCAAAATGCATCATCCACACCACAATCCACCAAAAAAGGGGGATTAGAATCATACCAATTGTAACTCCTACAACTACTGGAAGTTACAGAAGCCTGATGGGACAGAATAAGTGGAGCCTTAACATTTACACAGAAGAAGAAAAATGAAAGGCACCAGCAATGGCATGGATTAGTAAACTAAGATCGCTCTCTACTTCCTAGGGAAGGAATAAATGAAAGGCAAGCCAGCAAGAACAAGTTGCAGTTATTCCTGCTCTTGTATGCTAGTTATTGCCATGCTAAATCCACAAATAAGCAATGTTACCCAAATTGCTCAGAAGCAGCGCACTAGGAAACAGAAACCTATCTACCATGGATTTAATGGGGACCATAACAAGGGTATGCACGTCTCCGTAGTGCGCCACTCGAAATCTCCCCCGCCCCCAAAAAGAAAAAATCATTTCACCTGCTAAACTAGCTCATCAGTTCACATGAAACCACTACCAAGTAGGAACACAGCCCCAACAACTCACTCCCAGGACAAAGCCTACAGGCGGAGGAAGTCATAGTCCGAACCTAATCCCAGTATAAACCCTACAACTTCACCTGCTAAACTAGCTCATCGCTATGGCGTATGGACTAGTCTTGCCGCTGGGATTTTGGCCTATTAAAGCCCCTAAATATTAAATCAAGTTCAATTTCGCCTCCCCCAAAATTGAGTTTGTAGTGATTTTTGGCATTCCTCAGCAATTGAACAACGCACATTGCTAGCACTACATCTAAATTATTTACGCTTTACTTGTATAAGCTTGATTATTAGGCTCCTATCATTCAAGAGATGATCATTCCAATTTTATTTTTTTAAAAAACACTCAAAGGTTATGCTTATGCATAATCCTTGGATATTAACTCAGCAAAAAAGAACAAAATAAATAAGAAAAATAAAACTAAGCTTGGCATCAGTGGAAGCTTCTTATTAATTAGATATCCATTAATTTATTGTAATAATTTATATAAATATAGTTACTACCACTAACACTACTTTAGACAACCAACACGAGTATCATTGAATCCAGAACCAAACAAAAACTTAATAGATGCTAAAGCTACACTGCAACAGAAAAATAAAATAAAATCATAAATCAGATTATCAGTGGGAAAGGGGAAAACAAAAGGCAACTAAAACAAAAGAAAAAAATTAAATAAAATCATATGAAATGCTTGAATCAGATGGAACCATTGAAGAGGGGTACCTGCAAGTAGGTGTGAAAGCACCGGGAACGGCGAAGAGGACGACCTTCTTGCCGGCGGCGAGGGAGTGGATGGAGACGTCCTGCTTCTGGTCGTTCTCGTCGAAGTAGGACAAAGTTCCGTCCGGAATCGTGTCTCCAACGGCGATCGGTGCCATTTCGATCCTTGAGAGAGAGAGAGAGGGAGAGGGAAGGAAAAGCGGCAGCGATCGAGTGAGAGGCTGAGGAAATTGTTTTTAGTGAGTCAACTTACTCAACGCTCCTCTCTGCCGCTACCGCACCATAAATTAGATAGTCAAGACTAGGTGGATTTTTCTCAATATTATAAGCTGTTTTTAAAGGTCTCATTCGCGTCCGTTCCCACGTGGCGCTTTCTGTATGGTGGTTGATAAGGAGGTTTTTTTATTTTATTTTTACAGCAGCGTTGATGAACCGCTACTCGTCCGGGTTAATTTTGAATCGGATAATTTTATATTTCAGTTAGATTGGAGTGATTTTTAATTAATATTTAATCTAATAGATTTATTTTATGAAAGAAATGGTTTGATTTGGATCAAATTTAAATTTTAGCTGTAAAATCAAATATAAACAAAGTTAATTTGAAATTTCTAAGTCAATTTTGTCAAATTATAAATACATTTAAATGATTTTTACGGCGGGACGGTAGGGGTATGGGGGTTGGAGTACATTAAAAGGCCCTTAAAATGTGGAGCAGATCACGGCCCATACAGGGTCGCTTTGAATTTGAAATATTTTATGGGATTATGAAATAGGCCAATGCTATGCGGACCACCTAACCATAAGTTAACAGTCTAAAATATTTTCGTCATGAGTTTGTATTTGAAGAAGATAATCATCTTTTTTAAAGAGGTGTGAAACTGATACTCACCAAGACCAGAGTTCTTTTTTAAAATTGGAGATTGTTAGGGTCAACTTCTTTCTATTGCCTTATATATTCTTAACTTTATGGTGTGTTTGTTTCACTTGGAAAATATTTTTTCGGAAAATTATCATTTTATTTTCCGGCGTTTGGTAGCATAAGTGGCGGATAAATATTTTTGGGGAAAATAATTTCCCTCAATCAAGGGAAAATAAAGTCACTTTCAGTTTCTTTTTCCAAACTTATCAATGGGAGTTCAAATTCTAAACTTCTCTTAATGTGCCACCTTCAGTTTCTTTTTCTAAGTTTTGTGCTTATCTTTTTCGCTTTTTTGTTGTAAAGTTCATACATAAAAAGTTTTTTTACAATATTTATTTCTTTTTTTAATTTCTATTATTTTATACATAAAAAAATTTGATCATAGGGAGATGTACAAACTTATCAAATTTATGTGCTCAACATATATATATATATATATATATAGGTTTTGAAGTTGAATTAGTCATTTACCTTTTCTTTTCATATTTATGAAGTTTTTATGGTTGGTTTTTGCATTTAAGTAGCTATTTTAGAAAATTATTTTTCTTCTACCAAACAAAGGAAAATGTGGACGGAAAATAGTTTTCCTTGAAAATTCATTTTTCCACGAAAAATAATTTCCTTGGAAAATATTTTCCTCCAACCAAACACACCCTTAGTATTTTCTTATTTTCTTTGTAGTATCTTCCTAACCAAAAAAAAAAAAAAAAAATCACTGAGAAGAGGAGCATTTACCCAGTTCAGAACTTCTGAGAATGAATATCTAGTATCCAGAGAAATATCAATAGAAGTTAGTTTAAAGGAATTTTTTAAAAGTATGTACATGACTAATGAATTATATATGATGTATCCAATAGTCAATGTTAGTTAGGATCGGTAAAATCTCTAAAATTATTACCTAATATTAAAGTTTGAGTCCCATCTAGGTAGGTTTTTGGCTAACTTTTACACCAAAAGAATATACATATAACCAGTCCAATTTTACTACAAAAAAATAAAAATACAAAAATCACAAGGTCAAAAATGGAATGCAAGTTGCGCCAAGTGAAGGCACAAAATCGAGATGCCCTTGGGCCAGTAGGCCCAGTACCTTCATTTAGTCATATGTCGAATCCCAATAATTGGCCCGTCGTCCGTCCGTCCGTCCGTGTTATGACTTGTCACGGAACCTTTGATTTTACTTGCGGCCTTTTCGCAATAAAATCGGCATCTATCATTTAAAAAAGAATGTTAGAAATTTAATTATTTTTTGGATAGGAAAAAAATTGATATATTTATTGTTGACGAAATTATTTTATACTCCGTATCAAGTTGATCCAAAAACAAAAAAATTGATATCAATGGGTGTGTGATTGTGTATTGAATCGCAATCGGATGCAAAAATTCGAATAAAATGTTTAAATATAAAAAGTACTTGCAATTAAGTTTTGGTTTATTATTAGTTAAAACAAATGAAATGGCTAATTTTTTTCGAGTAAAGCGTTACTTAGTCCCGTGATATTCAAACGAAACTAACGAATACATTTATACATCGAATAAGTATAGGTTCAAGCCAAAAGAACAAGGAAAGGAAAACCGATTAAATAGCTGCAGCGTTTAACCAACTGAGTAATAATGCATTCCTCAAACAACCTTGGAAAGAACACCCTAATTACATACATAGATTAGCTTCAAATTCAATTACAAGCAAAGCAACCAAAAATGCCTATCAAACATTTTCACTTTAAGTGAAATGGTACATGGTCACAACTCCCCAAAAAAAGAAAGGAAGAAAGAAAAGAAAACACCAAACCAATCCATGCATCCTATGTATCATGCTCTTCTAGCTACATGCCAATTTTTACTTGTACTAGAGATTCATACAACAACAATCCACCATATCTTTCATTAGAACAAGGGGAAAAAAGGGGGTGGGATGGACCATCAAATTCCCATCTCATTCGATTTCGATAAACCCAACTCCTCCTCTTGTCGACTTGTATTCCTCAGCATTGCCATCTCCTCCTCAACCAGCAACTGCTCCTTCTCATCCACAACCTTGTTCCTTTCCTCAAACAAAGGTCCATAACACCGGCTGCATAATATGTAGTACAATACATTGAAGAAGCTCAAGGCAGCTAGAAGCCAATAGTAATAGTCATAGTGGCCCTTGTTGATGTTGCTTGAAACCCAACTCTCCTTTCCTCCTCTCTCTGTAACATGATCCACCACGTTCAGTATCACACTAGCTAACAGGTTAGCCACGGCCATTCCTAACCCAGAGAGACATGTGGCTATACTTGACATGCTCTTGGGGAACTCAGAGTAGTAGAACTCTGTCTGCCCTATTGCATTGAAGGCCTCGGCCAAGCCATTGAAGGCAAATTGGGGAACCAGCCACATGGCTGACATGTGGATCACCGCCTGGCCATTGCTAGCGATGGCCTTTTTCCTGCGGATGTTCTCTACAAGCCCAGCCACCATCATGGCTGTGAAGGTGCAAAAGAGGCCGACCCCCATCCTCACCTTCACACTAAGGCAGACTGGCTTTCCATGGATTTTTGATGCCAGGGGAGAATTACGCGGTCATAGATGGGAATCCAAAGTACAATAACTATGACTAAGAATGTACCAAATGAGCCAGCTGGGATTTCGAACTTTGAGCCTAGGTGTCTGTCCATGGTCTTTGCTTGGAGCAAGGGAAATGAGCTCTGGCTTGCTGTGTTTATGGACATCATGATTGCAGAAGACCATATTGGGAGAACTCTAATTAGGGCTTTTAACTCCTCAACTTCCTCCACTGTGCAAAGTCTCCAATGATCTTTTGGCAAGCCATCTGGGCCAATGTCTTGGTCAGGGTTCCTGATGATGCAAGCTTTGTTCAAACACCTAAATTCACAAAACACCACACAGGTCAAATTTCTCCACAGCTAAGCCAAGACCGTAATCATATTATACGTTTTATGACTAAATCTGGCACAGCAGAACTGTACCACACCCAACCCAAAACTTGTATGGAAATGAGGTCCTGTGATCAGAATTAACCAGTCCCAACCAATCCAATATTCAACAATTTAACATCATAAATTGCATTTTCCTGACAAAACTTCCTGAAATGGACCAATGGAAAACTTAAATATGACTCGAACCCAAAATGATTCAACTCAACCTGCTCACTAAGTCTAGTTACAAGATGTCGTCGAACAAAACATTAAACAGACCTTATGTTGTCACTTGGGACAGTTGGTGTAGAACCCTCCTTATTACGACAGTACTGCACATTTGACCCAGGAGGTGGCAGACTCATCTTTCTGTTCCTATAAGCAGCGACAGCAACTTGTACCAAGCCGGTGAACAGGCTCTTTCGGACCTTATTCTTCACATAAAAAGGAGAAGCGATGAAGAAGGAAACAGCTGACATAAACATAAGGATTGCAGGGATTCCAAAACCAGTCCTCCAACCCAGGTGATCTTGAATGTACACAATCACGGTCAAGGCAATCACGACAGCAAGGCAAGCGCAAGCATAGTACCAGTTGAAGAAGGTCTCTAGAACCCTCCGTTTCTTGGGGTTGTCTCTTTGGTCCACCTGATCAGCTCCAAAAGCTTGGGAACAGGGGCGAACACCTCCAGCACCAATCGACATAAGAAGGAAGGCGAATACCAGGAGGGCAATCTGCCCCGCTGTTGGTGATTGGCAGTTTTGGGCTAATGGATTGCATGGAGGAGGCTTGACAGCTGGGATTACAGTTGTCAACCAGAGAAGAATCATCCCCTGCATTAAGCCAGAGCAATCTGATCAACTAACCTAGCTTTTAACTTTCAAGTTCAAGTGGACGTTGCTAAATACAGTATACATTCTCCAATCGCGTCTCTAATTTGATATTTGTGTCTCCTAGGATTACATAGTACCAGGAGTATGATATAATTTGCAACTGAGACGGTTTCAAGCTGAACCAGCTCACACCGACTTGCTTCATTGTGTGGGCCAAGTTGAGCGAAATTTGACTTAGCTGACACCCACTAACTACAGGAACTACCATATGCCACTACAGAGTGCTCTTACATAAACCAATATCAGCTACATAACTCCCCCAACACCCTTTTTTTTAGGGTTGTTAAATATCCAGAGCTGATGATCAAATCAGAAACGATTAGTAACTATACTGAAAAAGCGGCTTCTTTTTCAAAAATTTGAAGGAGCATAGCCTAATGAATGAAGCTAATAGTACAACGACATTCTATGTATTCAAAACAAGACAGGTCAGGTGGTCCAGAAACTCGCACAGTCTCTCTCTCTCTCTCTATCTCTTTCTCTCTCTGCTTGATTCTGATGCTCTTGAGCTGGAACAGTTATGATTCTTAGCTGCTCATAATAAATATTTTATTGATTAAACACTGCATGTTATGCGTGATACAAAGGTTTTGTTCACTGAATCACATTTAATTACACTGAAACACATGAAACCCTACGCCACAAATGTGTGAAACTTCTCTCCCTCCCACTCCCCAATGAAGAATGACAGATTTCAATGTCAGTATTAGGAAATTCTTAATGCCAGATTGTCATTTTTTCACGCTTCCCATCAACTCTTCTAATAATCATATGCCGGAGTAACAGATCATGGCTTAAAATAGGGTCTTGGAACATCAGGACGTAGGCAAACCTTATTGGTGAAAAAATAGCTTCATATTCTCGCCAGACGTGACAAAAACCCGTCGCTCCAAAACAAACAGGGGGAAACAGGGACCTTTAATAATTAGGAAAGTGCTCACAAAAAAAAAAAAAAAGAATAGGAAAACGGAGGGGCAAAATGGGAAAAAGAATATTCTCCCTTACAAAAAAGATGCAAAAAGCTCCTGAATTCTTTATGACAAAAATCGTGGACCC
Organism: Talinum fruticosum; assembly: GCA_021018815.1. Taxonomy (NCBI): domain Eukaryota; kingdom Viridiplantae; phylum Streptophyta; class Magnoliopsida; order Caryophyllales; family Talinaceae; genus Talinum; species Talinum fruticosum. The sequence goes on along the minus strand of JAITYX010000002.1, from coordinate 10,537,654 downwards.
CATGACACGTATGCGCCATGTGACCATAAAGCCCACATCGAACTTCAATTTTACCAACCAAATAATCACCGTAGATGTACTCCTAAATTAATCAATTAAGAAAATTGCACTTATGCTCTTCATGACTCAAAATATTACAAAAAAAACCTTAAATTTTTAACTCTATTATAATATAAAAATATAAAGGCTAACATACTATACAATTATCCATATGTATTTTACCGCTGTACTCATACATATTTATACAATAATAAATAAACTTCTATTCGACTTAAAAGTTCATCTCTAATATTACTGGACTATCCCAAGTAGAAATATTGGAGTGAAATAGACGACACAAAGTAGGGCCAAGGCGAATCGCATAATCATGTTTCTCTTTCTCGTAAAAAGATGCAAATTTTGAAAAGGGGAAAATCCATAATTGCATTGGCTCAAGCTAAAATTACATGCAAACTCTACTCCACTTTTATTTGATTAGAAAGGCTAACCAAACCCGATAATCCAACTACCTGTCCAAACTCGACTTTTATTTGAAAAAATAACAAACTTGGGCACTTGAAAACACCAAGAACGGGGAAAAATCTGTGAATTTGTGGCAAAACCCACATACGATACAAGATAGAAGAATTACCCGAACAATTATCTTTCAAATTTATAAATAAACCTAACAAAATGGAGATTGAAATCAAGATGAACTGGGGTTTCCCCTTATTGGGGGATTTGAATTTGAAAAGGGCAGGAGGGAGAGAGAGAGAGAGAGAGTTACCAAGAGACTGATGATGGAACCGAAGCCAATGGTGAGAAAACGGCCCAGAAAAGAGTCAGCGAGAAAGGCCCCAACGAGAGGCAAGAAATTGGTAGCAGCGGACCAAAGGAAGATCAAATTGGTGCCTTGAGCAACGCTCATCTTGTAATCCTTGATCAGGTACAAAATCATGTTTGGCATCAACCCATAACTCGCCACCTTCTCAAACGACTCATTCGCTGCATCCCCCACCACCAAATTCCACATCAATTTCGGGGTTTTAGAGAGAGACACAATCAATGCCTCTCCAGAAATTACAGTAAGGTCGAAGAAAAACAAAACAGAAACCGAGTAATTTGAATAATTTACCAATGATGAATGGCATGGTGATGAAACCGCCCTTTTTCCTCTTGGAGCTGGGTTGATCTTCTTCTTGGTGGTCCACCTCCCCGTTCATTTTTCTATCTTTTTCATCACTTGTCTCCATGTCGTCTTCTCTGTGAATTTTTCCGCAAATGGGAGAGAGAGAGAGAGGAGAGAGAGAGAGACGGGAAGGACTAAGGAGAGGAATGGATGTACTGATGACTGAATTCCTTACTTCGAATGTAGTAGTGGGAGTAATGAGGAGGGAGTGTTTAAATATGTTAATTCTCCTTTATTTTATTCACAAATAGAGGGAGCTCATTTAATAAAATATTTCAAAATTGTCCCTCTCTTCATTTATTTTGATATGAAAAAGAAAATACTAAAATACCTTCCTAAATACTAGATAATTACTAAAAAAGGTTAGTGTCAGTTAATTTAGTCAATAAAATATACTTTATCTGTATTTAAAAATTATTAAAAATTTTACTTTTAATATCTCGTAATAATTATCAATATAATATTAGAATTAAGTACTTAATTATTTAAAAATTATAATTTATCTATTGCAACTAACAATACAAAAAATTTTATTTAGAAATTTGAAGTATTCATTGATTACTACATTGAAAATAAAAATAATTGGTTTTATTAATGAAATCATGATTTTTTTCATTAAAAAAATAAAAATAACTAATTAAATTTTAAAAATTTTAGTAAATAAATAATGTTTTCTTACATTTATATTTTTCTTAGGTTTTTCAACTTTTTAGGGATGAATAGAGTATAAGAATTGTTATTAAAATTTACATTCCAATATCACAATATAAGATTTTGCATTTTCCTTTAAATTTTTTAAGAGGCGTTCACTAACAAATTCTCTTTTTGTTTCAAAATACGTATTATCTTAAGTAACTTTTATTGTTTCACAATATTTGTTACTTTATAATTCTAATGATATATTAATTACTAATTTACTAATTTTTTGTTCTTATTAATTATTTACTAAAAAATGACAAAGAGATAAAGTGGGGGCATATGAGACCATTCACCATTTAACTTTTTAAATTTTTAGTTAATATTTATTTTTTCCTACCCAGCACATTGACATGTAATCTAAAATGAAGGACGTAGTTACTAACAATGTATGATTTTTTTTTCCATTGAGAGATATATTCCACTTTTTTTTTTTTGGCAAATGATGTATCTTCAATTGCAAAAAAAGAAAAAAGAAAAATGAATTCAAATGTAATATATATTTTGCAGTAAAAAAATGTAATATATATTAATTAAAGAAAAATTGTAAAGATTTCCTGGCATTTATAATTTTTTTTTCAAATTTAGTCTAACATAATAAAAATTAAACATATTTACTTGTATATATGTGTATGTAGTATGGGGAACAAAATCTAGAGATTTTAAGAATTTGATACAACATATATATAACTTATAGGAGTGAGTGAGAAGAAAGGTTTATTATACAGCAATGAAAAAATATTCCATAAAAAAAGGAAGATATGGTAAAAGGAACATTAAAAAAAAAAAAAAAAGAGCTTACCATGCATTATCACATTATAATATATGGTTTGTATTATAAGATAATTTTTGATATGGTTGAGTTTGCTATACAGATCCTTCCCATGTGTGTTGGTTTAAAGTTGTTGAGTATACAAAGAACACAATAATTATATACAGAGCAAGAAAAATATGATTTCCCCATCACTAGAGAAAGTTTAGTGCCTTTGTAATCATAGTGGATGCAGTTCATGAGGGACTTTCCAGTTAGATCATAACTCCATATATAAAAAGAAGGGAGAAAAACAAAGGCAATCAACTCAAGATTTCAGAAAGAAAAGTCGGAAATTTTGCTTTTCCTCTACTTTCCTTTTATTTTTCTTCTTCTTCTTCAATATATAGATAGAAATAATGGATTAAAGATGTTGGTCTGAGTTATATTTAGTTTTAAGCTTACAATTTTACGGTTTTTACAACTCCTTATAACCTTTCATTAGGAAACCTATCAAACTCGGAGCTCGGCTCGTAAATACCGTTTTAGCTCAAGCTCGGTTCTTGACTCGCCAAGCTCGGAAAAAACAAGCTCGAGCTCAACTCATCGAAAGCTCGAGCCTAAGCTCGACTCATCAAAAACTTCAGCACGAGCTCGGCTCGTCCTTGGCTCGTTAGTCACTATACTTCTTATAAACTCTTGTTTTTAGTTTTAAAGTAACACTTTATATACTTATTATAAAAACATAAACTTGAACTTAGTTGAGACACATTTTTTCTCAACAATCACAATACACACACATAATTGAGGCTCGGTTGCTCGGCTCGTCAACTCGTTCGTTCGTTCGACTCATTTATATTTGACTCGTGTAGATTCGACGAGCTTATTACGAGCTCCAAATTGCAAGCTCGAGCTTGGCTCGGATAACTATCCAAATTTGCCGAAAGCTCGGCTTGGCAATCCTTTATACGAGCCGACTCGCAAGTCTGGTTCGACTCGGATACACCCCTACTTTTAATAACTAACTAAACAACTAATTTATAACCTATTACAACTTCTTAGAAACTTATATATTCTCACCATTAACTACAACAGGGATTTTATATTTCGTATATTTATATCAAATTGAGTTTTACATGAACAAACCTAGTGCCACTATTTGGTTGTTTATACAGCTTCCAACAAATAGTAAGCTATATTGGCTATGAATATTGATTTTACTTGCTATGAATATGTACACTGTACGAACCCCCATACAATGAACATTGAATGAAATCAAATAATGAGTTTTCACTTTTCACACATATATCATGTGTCATGGCCCAAAAAGTCCCTTCCATTATTTTGCTCCTAAATTTTACTCCTCAAACGTATTCCGTTCTATAAATGTGAAAATCGATCCATACATGTACTTTTATGGTTACTACTTCAAGATGAAAAACTACAATAAATTAAAAAGAGTTGTAAGAGTAATAGGTTGAAGTGTTTGTTTATAGGTTTAATTTAATTATTATGGACACTAATTTTATACATATATATATAATTTTATTATATTTATTATTTTTTAATGTGAGTCTTTTAAAATTGGTCTCTCTATTAACAGAAATATTTATAAGAGTAAAACTGCCTACATATGAATATCACCATAACCCGTAAAAAGGGGATTAACACTAAAAATTATTGTTATTGTTGTATTATGTTTGTAAAAAAATTATAGTAAATTTATTATCTCTTTAACTAAATTTAACAAAGTTTGATAAAACAAAAGCAAAAATTTCTAGCCCCCTCCATCATCTCTGGCCCCTCTACCTCCCGCCTTTCCCTATACACAATCTCCCTTCTGGATCTTTTACTCCTTTTGTTGATGGACTTTCTCCACCACCTTCTTCTATTATCCTTACTTTCCAAGTTCACGTTGATCGATCCCTCCTGGCTCACACTCATGTGGGAAAAAAAGAAAAGAAGAAGAAAGAACAAAAACTACATAAACTAATTTTTAAAATTTTTTTATTCGGATGAGACATAAAGCGACAATACTAATATAATGGAAATGAGGGAACCAAACATACTCGTACCACAATTTTAACAGCTAAATCAATACTTCGTTAGTATAGAAAGCTAATTAGCAATTAGTACTTGTGTGAAGTACTTTTGTTCTCATGCTATAAATGCACAGGTTTATTGGTGCTTTTAGCTCGCGATCATGGAAAGAAAAAAGTACCAAAAAGTTATGAAATCATGTCACTCAGGTGTTACGTTCTACCTTGTTATATAAGCTAGGATAATGATGAGGGGTTCGAATCAACTTTGTTACAAATAGTAAAAAGTTAATGGTGCCTTTGTTAGGTATTTTAGTCGAAGACTTTAGTTTATTATAGTAGCTATTATAAGCTAGATTGTAGTCGTGCTTTTAGGTCCTTCTTTGGTGTTCTATGAGCTGTACGAAGATTTTTATTGTGTTGTCTATTTGGCATCTAATTTAATATATAAATGTTCATTTTGTTATTCTCTAGCAAGAAATGGGTTAAGATTAGTACCAAAGGTCTAAGGTCATCAGATGTGTCTCTAATGAAAGTAACTTTAGATTTACAATAATATTACCGTCACATTATGTACAAAATTTTCAATAATCTTTGTTATTTTTCAGTAAATCAGTAATTAATATGTCATTAAAAATTTTAAAAAATAAGAATTGTAAAACGATAAAAATGAATTAGAGTGATATGTATTATAAAACAAACGGAATATATATATCATAAGAGACTTTTCTAAGCCATTGTATATAGGAAAATCAAATTGTGATATATTATCACTCTGAAGTTGCATTTTATACAAGATTCAAACTAAAGTTGCAGTACTATATTTCACGCATAGATTTATTTTTTAAAAAAACTTAAAAAATACTTTAAAGTATAAAAAAAAAAAAGAATATATGTGAGAGGAAGAACAATAAAGGAAAAAAACAAAGGAAAAAAGTAAGTATAGTTGTATACTATTGAGGCTAAAAGATGGTATAATACGTTACATGATATTCCTTGTACACAAGAGATGGGCCATGCAGTGCATATTTTTCTGCCTGAATACCTACTCCGATGGATGACATTCATCCGAATAATAAATGAGAGGGGCACAAAATCCCATGTATACCCAGGTAACGTATTTCCATGCTTCATGCAAGGGAGAAACTCGGACGCTATCCCAATCTCATACCCAAACCACAAGCAAAACTATTACTCTTCCCTCCTCTTCTCTGTACCTTTTGACTCTTTGCTTCTGTTATTGTGCTTCTCTCTCTCTCTCTCTCTCTACCCCACCAAACATCACTCATGAGACTACGTATTATATTAGTCATAGTTGTCACACATCAATATTTTGGCCATACCCCTCTCTAGCTGCCTAAAAATCTTGACTGCCCATTTTTATAAAAATTATTATTTATAAAGAATATAGTATGATAATATGATAATTTTAGGGGGAGGGGAGGTGAATAATGGACAATTGAAATGTGGACAAGAGCATGACCCCTCCATGTTGTTAGCCTCTTTGGTGTTTTATTTTTAGCTTTCCTTTTCTTCTTTAATTTCCTATTGAGAGGGATTGGCTTCCCCACCCTTGCCTTAATAATTCTTCTCCCTTCATTTCCCATGTCCCATCCTATTTTCTGTACCATTATGATGTGCTTTTCCTGGCCCCTCTTTTTTTTTTTTTCTTAGTGATATCGTCTTCTAGGTTTTATTTTTTCACCCACTACAGACACTCCGATCTAAATTTCATCCAAAGTAGATTGTAAGAACATTCATATATAGTTAAGTAATATTCATAATTTGATTGGTCCTGAGGCGTCCTGACATTTAAACTATTCATTTGGAAGAAAAAAGTTAATTTAATTTTATGGGAATTTATATTTGATGGATGCGTGATAATTATATTTAAAATCGTCACTAATGTCATATGAGAAGTTACTTTAGTATGAAGAGTTAAAATCATACATAAAGCTATCTAAGCTAAGCCAAAATTTAGTGTACGTCTAGAACACAAAACATCTAATCTAAGGAATAATTGAAAAGAAAAACAAATTAAAACAAGTAATGTCAATGTGAAAAGTTATAATCATATGAACGCCCTAATAAAGATATTATTTGGAACACTGCTCTTATCAAACCATAATAACCCTATATATGTGTACTAATACTAAACAGTAATCATATCTATTATTGTTTATATTACATCATTCGTCATCATTTTCAAAACGTATTAAAAGTTTAGCAAAAACTTATAAATTTAATAGAAAAATATTGAAATTAGGTATTTATAAAATAATTTATTGAAATCAGTATAATTCGAAATTGTAAAGTTTTTTGGATAGAAAAATATTGAAATTAGGTATATAAGAAAACCAAGTTATATATTATCCTTCTAAATTAAAAGTTTCTTATAAAAATTGATAGAGCTTAAAACTCAGTATGTATACGAGTCAACATTTACATCTCCACTGCGGAAATTTATTTATTTATTTTTTGGACGAAAGCCACTAAGCCAAATTAACACATCAGGAAACCGAAAAACAGGTTCTCTAATTATATATAAAAAAATTACCGAAATGGATAATTCTAAAGAGAAAAAATCCTAAGTTATATGAAGAACACCCGATAAGCATATTAAGATTCGGAAAATAACAATTATTCTAAATATACTTATAAAATTGGCACCAAAATTGACACTTATGTGATGTGGCGTAATCATATGGAATTGGTTTTAAAAATTACAAAAAATCAACCAATCAAAATATATTGATGTATGTATTTTGTTGATACAATTATACTTTTTCTAAATTATTTACCATTATCATCTTAAATTTTTAATTAGTTACATTAAAATGGTAAGTATTTAAAGATTATTATTGAATATATATATATATATATATATATATATGTAAATTCAACTTTTATTTACATCCACCCTTATATATGGTACATATATATATTTTAAAAAATAAAATTTGATGGGAGGGAGATAAAACAAGAGTTGGGGAAATAAGAGGGCATGCATGTAATGAGCATTCACAATGATATATTGGTCCCAACCCTAACATATTACTTTGATAATTTATTATGTGTAGTGTTAGGGCATGTCAATAATTGGGTTTTGGGGGGTATGGGAGGGGGTGGGACTTTAGCACTTTACAATTGTGTGTGACCTCAAAAACGTTGGGTTCAGTCCTCCTTATAATTAAGCTAGCCATGTTATGTTACCACCAACTTTATATTCTGTCACAAAGATTTGACTTCCCCTTCCCTTTCTTTTCTCCCATTATTGCATCCATGCACTCCATTAATTCCCATCACTCCTACTACTACATTTAATTTCCTCCTTCACCACTCATATATAATATTATATATCAATAATAATTAAATTAAATACAATGCCGACTACGACTATACATAATTATCCTACCCAATAACTTAATCCTAGTTGATGTATGATCAAAAATTTTATGGATCAGACTAAATTGTTATTAAAATGCTATACATGGATAAACCTACTTATATATTTATACATGAGTACACTCTATTTTTTTTTAATTAATTGTTAGGATGTTGACAATTTTCTATCGAAAAATAAAATATAAATAAGTTTTTTTGCGTCTAAAATAGCTAAAAAGATTAGATAACAAAACAATTAGGCCAAATATTTTTTTCTTTTTTAATTGACTTTATGTTAATTATTTGATATCGAAGAGACAAAATCTTACTATGAATCTCAAGGGACGAAGATTGTTTGAACAAAAGTTTGAAAGTTGAAAAATTTACAGCAGTCTGATTGACGAAGGCCCACCATAATCCAAAATCTTGTAAAAATTCACTGCAAAACCAAAACCCAGGTCTGAAAAATTCACCTTACAATTTGTTCCTTTTGATGTGGATGCATGTGATTGTGAACTTTCAACTAAAATGCCCATCTTTTTTGGGCGCTTCGTGCGTGGGCATGGATTTTAGTGATCAGTGAGTGTGAATTGACCCTCCCACTTCGACTTGTTCGGGAGAAATGCTCAGACAGTCAACAAGTTTTTTATGGACCTTAATATATGCCGATTAGATTTTCGTCCGATCTTATTTGATCTCTATGTCCCCGTCTTCAGCTTACTCCAATCCTATTTAATTGTTATAGTACAATATTAGGCCCGGTTAGAATAGACCCGTTTTCAGTTTTTCTTTACCTTATATACAATAATTAATGTGGGTCTACTCGAGATTCGAACCCGAGACTTACTCGTTTATAAAGGCTCTAATATCATGTTTAAGAATTTAGACATTGATATCAAAATGAAAATGAAACCATGTTTGATTATTACGGTCACTTGCTTTCATCTTCACACGCTCTCTCCTGGTAGTGGTCCTAGTACGTCCATGGAGTTGATTGAGAGAGAGAATACGTAAAAAGAAGAAGAAGAAGAAAAAAAGTGTCATTTTTGAGTCTAGCTAATTGTGATTTTGACAGGTCTTAATTTATTAGGCTGGAATTTGGTTTTTCTAGTACGGGTTTTATGGAATATGTTCTAAAGGTTTATCTTCAAAAGTAAGGTTGTTCAATCTCCATGAACTTCTCTGGGACATTGTTTGTAAAAGAATACAGACATGTGTAAATCAGTCGACGATGACCTTTATTTTGGATAAGTGTGTCCGAGTCCGGGTATCTTTTAGCGGAGAGAAAAATTAGAATTTTAGGATATTTGTAGAAGTTCTTAAATTTTTAAAGTGAATATTTATAAAAAAATTATTAATTTGGAACCTAAACATGTAAGATAAAAGCTCTCTCAACAAGTGTGCTACCAAAAAATTTCCTATCTGAAATGGTATCATTATCACTTTGTTGGTATTGTAAACATTTTGATCCACTTTACCAAAAAACAAACACACAAAACTTTATTTCTTTTTTTTTTTTTTGATAGAAAGGCTAATTTTATTAATAAATAACCGAAAACGATACAAAGTCCAAAGTAGCCAAATCAAGCACACAATCTGGTCCATCCCCGGCCAAACTCCGGTCTCCGAAACAAAGGGTTGGAAATGGGCTAAACAGTGAGCCACCCGATTCCTCTCCCTCTTAACAAAAGAAAAAGGTGAAAAATCTAAGGAATTGCAAATGAGAATAATGTCATCAATTATCAGCCCCATACTTGACAATGAACGAAACCTTCTTTTGAAGCTTATAAATTACGGAGAGACAATCACCTTCGATTACCATGCTCGTGAATCCCATCTTTACCGCTTCTTGCATAGCAAAACAGCAAGCTCCGGCTTCCTCGACCTAGGGACCAAGAAAACCGGGACCTTGCTGAACAAGTCGCCATCAAAACCGAGCCCTCATTGTCATGAACAACCACCCCCAACCATAACCCCAATCACCCAACTTAGCTGCATCAAAATTAAGTTTCATGACACCAAGCACTCGGCGGTTCCCACACTCTTGGTCCACTCGCCCATCGGTATTGTAGTATTGGTCATCAACTCCCTATACCTTCCGTCATTTGGATAGCTCTGTCCGCTACCAGCCTGAGATTTACACGCTCATCGCCAAATAAACATTTGTTCCGGCCTCCCAAATTCCCCAAGTCACGGCCACAAACTCTTCCTAATCATCTTCACCCATTAAATCTTTCAACCGGAAGAACACATCCCATATATGAGGCCAATCAAGGTGAGAATGTTATTGATTGAACTTACTAGATAACTAGATCGAATTAGTAAAAAGACAGCGAAATAATGCATGGACATCACGTTCTTCCACCCAGCCATACAACGATACACCTAGGCGAGATAGAAGGTACTCGTGACCCCAGTCGATGAGCAGTAGGTAGTGTTCCCACACAAGCATCTCCACGCAAAAACTTTGATTCTCGGTGGCAACTTCATACCCCAAATACTCTTTCACCCTCTCCTCGTAACCTCCAAACTAACCTCTCGCTCTTCCTTCACATTTAGACTCCACAATAAACCGATAAGCAAGTTTAGCCAATAACTCACCACTACTCGAGCCATACCAAACTAATTGATCCGGAGGAAGATTGATACTCAACAGGATAGCTTTAATAAAGCATCAATGGGTAAAAAATGGCATTCACCATACTAACATTCCATTCCCTCTTTTCCCAATCAATAAAATCACCCACTCTAAGTAAAGCACAATTTGGATCAAAAGGAGTAATTACCTTAATGAATAAGGTCTAAGGATCCATTTCCCACACATTAAGGGACATGCCATCTCCTACACGCCGAAACTACCTTGATCGATCACCCTACAAACGCCCCACAAGCTCCTCCAAGTGAAACCCGTCGATTACCAAGAGTCGCTCTCGACAAACCGCAGTTCGGGAAATATTTGGATTTGAGAAGCCTCCAAACTAACGAGTCCTCGTTATGAGACAGCCTCCACAGTTGTCTAGCAAGCAATGCCAAATTGAAGTCATTTAGATTCCGAAACTCGAGCCCACCATCCTCCTTTGGGCGACACAACTAGTCACTACTAAGAAGATGAATTTTACGCTCCTCTACCGATTTGTGCCCTCGCTAGAACCGATTAATGAGAGATTGCATATTATCACAAAGGTCCTTGGGAAATTTAAAGATACTCATAGAATAGGTGGGGATTGCTTGCGCTACCGCTTTTACCAACACTTCCCTCCCTACCCACTAGAGATGATTACCTATCCATCTGCGAAATACGCTTCGCTAACCAATCCTAAATAGGAAAAAACGATCTTTTCTTAGAGTGCCCAATCTTAGTCGAAGACCTAAGTATTTATCATGAGACAGTAACCTCCCTTATATCCAGGCGTTAGAGTCACGTTGTCTCTCTTGGTCTCGTGGAACAAATTTGCTAAAGGATACATTAGTTTTGGAGTAGTTAACCTTTTGTCCCAAGGCTCTTTTGTGCTTATCCAGTCGGCTCTTAACAATTACAACTTGATTAACTTCAAGCACTATAGAAAATAATAGTGTCATCTCGCAAACAAGAGATGAGAGATGATATGCGCATTCTTACGGACACGATGACTAAATAACCGCCCGTCAATCACTCGGTTTAGAAATGAGATGGGATAAGCCCTCGACACGTAACAGGAAAAGATAGGGAGAGATCGGGTCACCTTGTGGAAGTCCTTTGGTAGGTACAACATGGCCTCTTGGTTCTCCATTAATAATAAAAGAGAAAGAAGTAGTCCGAACGCAATGCATCACTACATCTACCCAATTCACATCAAAGCCAATTTTATAATCACTTTATGTAAGAAATCCCACTCAACCCTGTCGCATGCTTTCTCCATATCTAGTTTGATGGCCATGGTTCCTCACGTCCTTGCTCGACCATTCATGGAATGAAACACCTCAAAAGCAATAAGTGCATTATTTGAAATGATTTGTCTCGGGGTTAAAGCACTCTGATTTGGAGAAATAATAGAAGGCAACACCTCCTTCAACCTATTTGTGATAACCTTAATCAACAACTTGTAAATCACATTACGGAAACTAATTGGCCGAAAATTCCGAATATGAGACTGCTTATTTTTCTTTGGGATTAAAATCACATGGGTGTGATTAAGACCTTCAAGGATAGGATCACCTTCAAGAATTGCAAGCACCACTTTAGTCACATCCTCCCCAACAGTTGCCCAATACTTTTGGAAGAAGAAAGGGTTAAGCCCATCTAGACCCGACGCCTTCCTTGGATGCATTTGCTTTAGAGCTTCCACTACTTCAGCATTAGTGTACGGCTTAGTTAGGAGCTCATTCATATTATTAGTAACCAAAGGAGGGATAATGGAGATGACCTCATCAACAGCAGTAGAGTTAGGGATGTAAAGAGTTGCCCAAAAAATCAACAATAGTAGCCTCAATCTCTTCACGTGAAGTTGCCATGGACCCGTCTTGTTTCTCCAACCCCTTAATTGCATTAGTGGCCTTCCTCCCATTAGCTTTAATATGGAACCACCGTGAGTTTTGGTCTCCATATTTGAGATAATTTACCCGAGCCCTTTGCCACCACAAAATATCCTCCTTCCTACGCCAATCACGAATTTCTTTCATGAGCTCCTTACGTTGTATCGGGTCATCTATCTCCCTTAGCATTGCAGTCTTCGTCTCAATGGTACGCTGTACATTCCCGAATTCATACCTGTTCCAATGTGATAGAGCCTTCATGCATGTACTAGCTTTGCTCAACCACACCGATACTGCATTGCCACTACGCGGTTGAGCCCATGCATTCTGGATGATTGCCTCGCAACGCTCATCCTCTGCCCACATAACCTCGAACCTCTGTCTCTTCCTTCTCCTTCGACCTCTCTCCTCATTATACCAACATCGAAGACGGATTGGGACATGATCAGAAAGGTCCTCTTCTAAGTGGTTTACATACATGGATGGGAACATCATGACCCAGTCAATATTGGCACAAAATCGATCCAATCTTTCCTCCACCGAATCACTACCTTTTCTACCGTTCCACCATGTATACTCTCTCCTAGAATAGCCCAAGTCTGACAGCCCACTGCTAGCTAGGGCATCATTGAAATTGTCAAGGATTACTTGGCTCTCCGGAGGCCCACCACGCTTTTCATAGTTGAAAAAGACTTCGTTAATATCCCCTCCAATCAGCCACAGGAAGGAAACTTTATTTGCCAAATCAGAAATCAATTCACAAATAAGAAGTTTATTGCTAGTCTCCCGCCACCCATAAATACCCGTAAATCTCCATACAGGATCCTCCTCATTCCAGCGAATAGTAACATCAATGTGATGAAGGGACACAGAGAGAAGTTGAACATCAATGTCCCTTAGCCACAGCAACGCTAAGCCCCCTGCCCTTCCTCTTGCGTCAACAAATTCACCAGTAAACTCCATCTCCTTAAAACTCAGTTTCACATGCACCAATTTTTTACTTCAGCAGCACTTAACTTGGTCTCCGACAGGAAGACCAATCTTGGCCTTATCCTTCGTAACAGATTACGAAGGTCCCTAACTGACTCCTGTTGGCCTAAACCACGGCAGTTGAGGCATAAAATACTCATTTTTCTTCACGGGGCTGTTCACCACCCACCGCTACTTCACCTGTAGATACTTCACTGTCGTCCATGATTCTCACCTTACGTTCCCCCTCTTTTCGCCCCTTGAGTTCACTTAACTTTCTTTTGGTCGCCTCTGACAAGTCTTCAGTACTTGAGTTGTCTATCATCATAGGGGCTGATTCCTCTCTCCCTTTACCTTTATTTGATCCAGCAGAAGCAAAGGTTTGGTCGAAAGATAGCTTAGTAGCCAATCTGCCCCCATTAGTCCCATTACGTAACTTCAACAGTTTCCTCTTATCCTCCTCCCAATCCCCATCACCACGCCGTTTCCTTTTCAATAGAAATCCCCCAAGGTGAGGACCATAGGGAAAGTCCGCCCCTCTTCAGCCATTCTGTCGTCAAAAAGATCGCAACCACGAAACACATGACCTCGAAGGCCACAGATATAGCAGTAATCCGGCAATTTAACATACTTAACCTCCACCCATTTAGGCTGCCCATTAACGTTAATTCGAATTCCACGCCTCAAGGGTTTAGTTAAGTTGATTTCAACTCGGAGCTTAAGGTATTTTGATGGTACAAGGATATCCTCTTCGTCCACACCCACAAAGTTACCTAACGTATTACCAAGAAGCTCCGCAAAAGCAAAAGTTTTCTTTTTCATGGGGAGATCACAAATCTTTACCCAAAACTGGACATTGGAAAAACTTAATTGTAATAATATATGCTGTATTCATATTTTTCTTTTAATACAGTAGACATCCTCAGGATTGATTTTTATTAAATTAACTTGATTCAATTAATTGATTTTTATCTCTCTTTTAGTATTTTCTTTCATGTATCGTAGCAAAATTCTGCATATAAGTGGATTTTTCCCTTTGAGGTTTTAAGAACAAAGTACAAACGAACATGCATCTAGTCATTCTTGCAAAACATTTATAGGACCTATAAAATGAACTTTTTGCAATTATAGATAAGATTGGTCACCAAATCTTTCTAAAATATGTTCAAAAGAAATATGAGTTGTTATTTCTTGTTATATATAGATATATCTATCCAAAAAATATAGAGTTTGTTAGTGTACTACAATTACAACAATCACCGTAGTTACCTTCGATTCTAACTGTACATATGAATTAACATGTACATTACTATATAACTGAACGCTTTCAAACAAGTAAGAAAAGGAAACTAACATTAATGAAATAACAAGAGACAGAAAACTCTTATAAATATGCATGAAAAGATGTACACATATGTGATATGCAGGCCCATATGGCTATTTAATTTCTGTTGATTTTTGGTGCGATTTATTTCTACTTGGTAGTAATAATAAATTGCACAAAAAAGTTAAGTTCATTTATTTTTTCATGTGAATTTATGTCTGTAAATTTTTTACTATCCACTTGTACATATGTCACGTATGACTCGTATACTTTGAAATTTGAAGAGTGTATATATATAAATTTTAGATTTATACCCATTAATCTATATAAATATATTAAAATAAATCGAACGGCGTTCTCTATTCGTCACATATTGCTCTGAGGATGTAATTTTTTAAAAAATTGATTTAAATTGGCATATGTTACAATCGAACTTCATGATTGATTGATCGGACTTGGGCTTTTTTGAAGTTGGGCTTCTATGAGGGAGAAATCTTTCGATAAATGGGCCCAAGTATATTGGGCCGAATTGATCCTCTACCCAACTCGCTAATTGCCGTAAGACATGTCTTTTGCAAGTAAGCCCAGAAAAATCTTAAAATAATTATTTTAGAGACTATTGACACAAATTCTTAGTAAGAATGTCTTACGAAAGTATTCGGATGAGACAAACCCTTGAAGGATGATATTTTAGAGATTTTGTAGTAATTAATGACTCATTTTAGAATATTTTTTTAATTTATGGGTAACTTAAAAGGATAATTTAATAAAAATAACTAAAAAAATAATTATTATCCTTATAATCATTACGATTTATCTTGAATATATTCTTCTTACAATATATTTCAATTAAAATGGTCCTACATAAGACTCATTATTTAACATAAAAGTTAGAAGTGTAAGATAAATAATCGTTATGGTGATAAGCAGTTTTTAGCACGACCATCCGATCCTGACTGTATAAAAAGAGTTTTCATTTTATTAAATGTCACAGACACTCAAAATCACAGGGTCGTCAAAGAGAAAAGACATATCAAAACAGAAAAATAAGCAAGCATTGTTCATCTTCAATTGGTGGCACTTTATACTGTACATTGTAACTAATATATGGTACAATCATATGTAGTTTGAACTGAAAAAACTATCTCAAGTAGCATGGCGTCAAGAGCAATGCGTCTTATAATACATAGTTGATTTTGGGTGAGACTGTCTTACGAAAACTTATTGCGAAATATCAACACTATTTATACCGTTCCGTAACTAGTTACATGCGCCATATTAATTATCTCGCTCGAATAAGTTATTGTGAAACAGTCTCACTCGAGAATTTGTATTTTTGATACAAAATTAAGAAAATTAGTCGATTTATTAAAATCCTCCACCAAGTGATTGTATCTGTGCCCAATAATCAGCTCCATTGTCAGTCCCAACAAGGTGGGTACAAGATGTGGGAACCAAGCATAACCCCCTACTTTTCCAGTCACTTGCTGCATCCTTGTTATCCTAAAACATCAAATATAATAAAATCTTTTACATGTCTGATAATTTCTCAATAATGAAATTTATTTAAAGAAAATATTTCATAATCAACATTTAATATTACTATGAACTGCAGTAAGTTGGACACTGTCACTTTGAGAATTAGTAAGAAAAATGAAATTTAATTAGATTGCCAATTTCATAGCTAGTTAAAACTACAATTAATATATTGGATCATCAGATCATTGTAAGTTCTATTATACATTATATTGTATTATCGGATTCCTCATATATAAATTAATTTTTTATTAAAGTAATTTTGCATATATCCAAAGAGGTTTAAAAGGATAATTTTTTATTGGTTCGTGTTGTGCAACATAAAAGGGCTATCATTTGTTATATGTACGACCTAGATACACATAGTACATCTTACATTCATATAGAGTAATTTTTCATGTAATGCGGGTTTTTTCGTTTACATGTAAATTTAACCTTAATCATAAAAAATATAAGCAAAAAAGGGAGACGTTTGATTACGCTAGGGTTTGTTATTTTCAAAGAGCCAACGAGGAGTGTGGGTATGCTCTTAACTATGCACATCGCACTAAATCTACGTGACCTTTTTACATACTTTCATAATTCGATCTAAGCCTTTCATAAATTGTAATTAATAAACCATTACCAGCAAATCGTTGGAAAGTAAAGTCAATTACAGTATTTTTATAATCAAAGACGCATGATCATAATAATGGTGTTTAAGAATAAGCAAAGTTTGAGTTTACATCAATAATCATGATAGTAATGACTTTTTAATGATATTAACAATCATTATGTGTTGCTAGTAATATGTCTTTCACCACTAATTAAATAATAATGAGTTTAATTGATTTTATTTTATTCATAAAATTTCAATTGTAGGGGAGAAAATGAGTCAGAAGAAATATATATATATATATATATATATAAAATTAATATTGACACATAAATATATGTCAATATAACATGGTACCTCTTGATTATTAGCAGCACCTCTTCTTTTAAGGAAGGAATCATTGAGAAGCTACATCAACGGTGTAAAAAGAAGTTCTATCAGTATTTTTTAAAACACGTATTTTTAACCTTTCATTTTTTTGTTAATTCCAAAGTAAAGGCATGCCTTAAAATGATTATTTTGTAATTGAAAAGTTAACCCCTAAAAGCTGATATAGAATTGTTCTTTTAGCACATTCCTTTTCCTATAGACTATGTCCTAATCACGAGATGCATAATTAGCTTTCCAAACAATGTTTTCAACAATTTGTCTACTTTCTAAAGCAAAATGATGTGTGTCTTACATGAAAATATATCTTAAGTGTCTTCTCTCGATTTAAAAATTAGTATACCATGTAATAAATTGAAAAAAAAATTGTATTATTGAATAGTACAATTGTATTACAACTTATAAATTATGTAAAATCACCATTTTATCCATAATTTTTTATATTTATAAAATTATACACATGACACATCTTCTGGGTAGGTTGATGTAATTAGGGTGTCATTTGATACTTGTTGGCTACGCCAACAATTATTGAAGTTTTACACTCATAATTAATCATAATTATTAAAAATAATAATTTTTGATCATAAAACACATTAATATAAATTAAGACAAGACATTTAAAAGTGTATTCATGCAAGATACGTATATATCATCACCCAATTCTAAAAAATGTTAAAAACATTTATTATATGTTGGTTTTGCAATCATACCTGTCCCGGATGATCAGGAAATAAACAATTCATTTCACCATGAACCTGTTGGAAATGAGGTTTTCAAAAAGAAAGAGAAATTAAAAAGTACTTCTTATAAAGATAGAAAATATAGTCATCTACATGAGATATAAGAGAATGCAGGACTGCACTTAAATGGCATGGCAGCCTAAATTACTCAAAGATCTCATTTCATTCTATGAAAAATATTTTAATTTGGCAAAAATTGATAGTATATTTCTACGAAATAACCAAATTGTATGATACTTGTACGTGTTATATATCCCATAAAGGAAAAAAAGTCACGTGATATACTTATCAATATGCACTGCCTATACTTGTATGATACTTGTATGATACTTTTTCCGAGTTGTTCATAAAATTAAATAAATGCTAATATATTTATTATCACTTCTATAATTTGCAACTTTCAGACATCATAATGACATAAATATTTGTTTACATAATTTATATGTCGAGTTAATCTCTACACATGCATATTTTGCCCACTACGAATTCAATCCTGAATTTGTCATTATAATTTCTCCTAGTATATATACATCAACTAATGTATAACTGATAATGTTTTATTAGCATGCTAATTTCTAAAATGTGGATATGTAAGGATTTTATTTTGTTTGTCAGTAAAACATAGTTAATCCAGAATTAATTAGGAGTTTATTCAAAAAGCATCTTCAAGAATGCCCACCTAACCTAAGTTAGAGACTATAATTTTCTGAATGATAACAGGTTTATACATGCCATTGTAAAAACATACAAGAAAAAGAAGATATGATTAACTTACAGAATGTTGATTCTTGATTGGTGCACTATTATTATTATTTCCCATGTAAGGAGAACTAAGGGCCTGCAACCATGAAAATAAAAGGCTCAATTTTATAATATATAAAGAAAGAGAGAACAAAAGACCCACAAAAAAGAACAAAAGATGGGAATAAAACTTGAATTTTGATTTGATCTGATGAGTAGAATAGACAGAAGGATGTTCGGAAAAGGCATATGAATATAGGTATGAGCTATATGTGGGTCTTTCTTAACTACTCTTTGCTCTGCATGCTTCTCTGATTTCTTCCTTATTTTCGTTCAAAGGCTGAATCATATGTATAAATACATTTGCAGAAAACCTGAAAAAGAAAACTCAATGGAGAGAGAGAGCAGAGATTACCTCAATTTGAGTGTGAAGGAATCTGATATAACCAATTGCTTCTAGCAAGACTGAGGCAGTGTCAGTCTGCAAAAGAGATGAAAAGAACACACCCACCATGTGTTCTTTTTCAGTTCTACCCTCTTTTATTTTTTAAAAAATGGGTTTAAAAAGAATTTTACCATACAGTTGCAGAACATACTGCACTGCAGTATATTTTTTTTAAAAAGATAGTTAAAATGATGCTTAATGGAAGAGTTAAGGTGTTATTACCTTTCCAAATGGAGAAACAAGCTGGTGTAGGGCTGTTATTCTATCTCCTAGCTTCTCCTTCCTCACCTGCTTCCATGATAGAAAAAGACTCAAGAATAACATTCATATCAGTAATACAATGTTACACTATTTTCAGTTTTTTACTTCCCTCGCTCCCTCCCTTGAGTTAATGATAAATTAGTGTGTGTGTGTGTGTGTGTTTGTGAGAGAGAGAGAGAGAGAGAGAGAGAGAGAGAGGTTGGTTACCTTGAGAGGAGGGGTGGAAGAGGATTGGAGTCTAGGCTTCTTAGGTACCCCTCCAGTGGGACTACTATTGCACTGCAACAACAGCAAAGAAACAAAACACTTGAATCCATATTTATGATAGAATTAACCACAACAGTAACCTCTGATTATAATCTATATCAACCCTAGAACTAGGGCAGGGAATGAGTAATACAAAACCATCACAAAAACTGCTACTAATTATGAATTACGAGAGCCAACTTAAAGATCCAAGTCACAATGCACACGATTTTACATATTTCTGACATACATAAAACTAGACTATGGTTAAGAACCTTTATATAAGTATATTATGTATTGCTTGAATTTATCATGGATGTCCAAGTTAAAGCTACCTTAGCATAGTTGTAGATTGGACGGATAGAAGTTAGAAGTATATATATAACCTTAACTCTAACATGTACGAAGACTATTGCCAGGAAGCACAAGGCTATATATATCTCAAACTCCACAGTTAGTATTCAATACAAGCTTTGGATCAAATTAAAGTCAATGTGTATGCAATTTTACTCTTGATATACATGTAAAAAGAGTATTTCGTGTACCCCATATTACTTGGATAACTACATGGTCAGATGCTAATTCAACAAGCTATCACTTAATTGGAGAAGCCAAATAGTACCTCAATTAAATTTTTTTAGAAGCTCGCATCTTTTTAATCTATACTTAATTAAACTATTAAGAATTCGCTGGTATACCCATATATTAACATATATCGATCAAGTTCTCGAAATGAGTAAGTAAATTAAGATAAAAATAAAAAATTCAAGTAACAATATAGGAACTAAACTATTAAGAATATATATTTTTGTATATCGATCAAGATATCAAGTACTTATACAGGTATAGTAATTATACATAAAATGAAAAGTTGAAATAACAAAGTTGGTATATGTGACATACCTCAGAATTAGAATGATCAACATGTTGATGGGTAGGCTCAGCCTGAAGAGACCTTTTATTGGTGGTAGAGAAGTCCAAAATATTGCTATTGCTGCTTAAGCTTGTAACACAAGATCTTGGGGATGAAATTGGCATATTTTGGGACCAATTAGCTGCTGGTATTGCCAGCCTATTACTAACTCCTGCTTCCTGATCTTCATGATTATAACCATACAAGTTGCTGTTGCTGCTGCTGTTGTTGTTCCTTTGGCTACTCAACACTTCTTGCTTTGCATTGCTTAATACCCTTGTCGATTGAAACACACTTGCACCATACCTTTCCTCTTGTTCACTAGCCAATCCTCCCCTGTTAGTTAGATAAAACAATTATTAAAAAATAATTAATAAAGTCAGAGTACTTGAAAGAAGGGCTGCATAGTTATTATTTCTTCTTATTTTCGGGGCCGAGGGTAAAAAAACACCAACTCATGATATTAAACAACCAACACATGTCGGTTCAAAAGGTTTGCAATTACTCCCTTTAAACAAGGTCTCAAATTTCGAGCCTTGTAATAGAGATAGCTTTGCTTGCTTGGGTGAGCTTTACCCCTTACAGCCGGAGTGACAACAACTTGATTCTGGGGAAGATCAAATATAAAAAACAAACGGTAGCGCGCACTTAGCTTCACCAGAGAGAGAGAGAGAGAGAGAGAGAGAGAGAGAGAGAGATTACAAGAGGAGTTGGCTCCATGAATGAGGGAAGTCTTGAGCAGGGTGTTCATGATGATGAGGTAAAGAGCTTAGAGGAAGAAAGGAAGGAGAGGAGGAAGGAGAGGAGGAGGAGGAAGACTTAGAAGAAGATAGATATTCATCAAGAGGCAAGAGAGAATTTGAAGGGTGTGTTTGGGAGAGGAGCAAATTAGAAGCAAGTAGTGGCTCATGATCATGACTTGCTACTGATGATCCCAAGTCTGGATGCATGCTCCACCAACTAGGGTTCCCTGCCATCATAATTTCATCCCAAACAAGCCACAAAGAGCCCCTTCAATCCTCTCTCAAACATTCATATAGCTAGGCAGCTATCTCTTCAATTAAACCAACAACAACAAACCAAATTCTCCCTCCTCTTAATTAAGATATATAAAATCTTTAAATTTCCTTCTTACTGACAATGATATCACCTTGTTGCTTTCCCTTGTTTATGCACCCAATTAATACATTTGTGATTTGAAAATTTTTTGAGGGCTTTTTTTTTGGGTTGTTGGGGTTGGCTTTTCTTTGAGATGTAGTTGTAAGAAACTCATGTCATAACTTCTTTGGTAGAATTATTTTTGTGGCTTTTATTTTATTTTTTTGTTGGTTGTGGGACTAGAGAGAGAAAGAGAGAAGGTTTGTAATTTGCTTATTAAAATCTCTCTCTTGCTTTAATTAATTTATCTATATTAGCTACAACTCTTTTTATTCTGCTTTTGCTTTAATAGAAAACTTTATGTAAAAAAAAGAAAGTGGGGGAGGGAAAGATGGTGGCCAAAGCTTTCAGACAAAAAGTAGTGGCAATTTGGGACAAGTCCAGCTTTGTTGATTAATCTGGGATTTCTGATTGATTAATTAATGTATACTTGGGATTTGCTCTGTTATAATTACTACAATTAGGGTTACAGTAAAATGATACACCTGTTGGAGTTGGATCCTCTCTCTCGCTCTCTGTTCCCCCAATAATTCAGTGAAAACAAACAAAAGTAGAGAACCCAAGTAATTCAACAACTTTGATGTGATATTAATGCTTTTTTCAAAAAAAATTTCTGGGAAATTATTCCTACAGTCTTCCAAGAAGTTTATCAGAAGAAATTTATCCTCTTTGTGGTTTCAGCGCAACATTATATAATCAAACTGAAGTAAATAGAACCACGTACTCAAGAAAGTTCTTGAAATACTAGTGCTTAGTGTCTTTAAGCCAACAAGGTTTTGGGCTCTTAGTTTAGTGGGTTATGATTGAGACTATGGGTACATTAAGTTTCAAATTTGATTTTTTACTTCTTTTGTTGTGTCTTAATGATATTATATTACATTTTATGACTTGTTTGGACTCAAAAAAATTTACCGTTTTGACTTAATACTATCAATTATGTAATTAATTATATCTATTCATTAAATTAATACTTGAAACCAAGTTTTTTTTTGAAACAAATTTGTATATATAATTCTTGATATCTAGGGTTTAAGTTTACCGATTATCGAATATATTTATTCAATTGTTTTACTAAATTGTTGTTTCCTAAGGTTTATTGCTCCATATATGACAATTAGTTGCTCCAACAAAAGTTAACAACTAGCTGGTTTAATTTGAAACATGGTTGCGGAACTTCTTTTTTTTTTTTTTTGGGGGGGTTGAGTCTTTACTCCAAAGTCTCCAATAAGTTGCATAATTCATTAATTCAATATGAGGATGAGGATCTTTTATTGCCTTAGCCCCATGTATGGTTACATACGCACCAATATTATAATCCAAAAATAAAATTAAAGCTACGTTATGACTAATGCCTCGTGACCTAACAATCTTTATTTCGTTTGAAAGGAGTCTACATGATAATTTAAATTTAGAATATGATTTGGATTTTGTTACCAAAAAAAAAAAAAAAAAAACCGAGGCTTGTTCTTATTATATTGTATACGTCAAAAAATAATCCATAAAAATGATTTGATGAAAAGTATATACCATAAAGTATTGTTTGTGGTACTATTTGCCATGGATTTGATCCCGCAAGGTCCTTGCTTGCTTCGATTCAATTACTTCAACATCATTTGAAGTTTTCAAGTGAATCTTTATTTCATCATGGAGTATGCTCTTGGATGACTTTTAGGCATTAGACTTAGATTAATGGTAAATTGGTCACAAGATAAAAAATAAATAAATAATCCTTATATCCAAAGTAATAAGGCGAAATTTGAATCTAAATATTTGATTATAACTCCTGAACGTTATACTAATTGACTAACTGATACCCTCAGTAAAATTTATCACATTTAGGCACTCAAATTCATACTAATATATATATAAATTTATCGAAACAAAAAGAGTAAAGTAATAACAGAGACATAAATAATAAATCTTGATAGTTATGAAATTCATTATATATTCTTTGGAGGGTAATATTATGTTGTGCTCCACTGCCCAAATTTTGGAGTTATTGGCACATCGGATCCGTAATACATTTTTTGGGGGAGGGGGTGTTGGGTTTCCATGGAAGTCTCTGCATATTTGAACTTTGAAGTATGTTTGTCTTCATATGATCAATTGAAAGAAAGCCATCTCCATCCACAAAGCAAAACTTTTGAATAGATTATTGGATTTGCAAATACGTAATAGTCCACGGCTCTCCTACTTTGAATAGATTATTGGATTTGCATACTTTTTCGTCTAGGTTTAGTTACAGTGGCAAAGTTAGAAATTTTATTCAACGATATCTCTGTTTGAATATCCTTAAATTTTTAAGTATTCATTATTTTTATAGGTATATCCTTTAATAATTTTATGAAATTTTGAGAAGTTTTAAACATAAACTTTAACGATATTTTTTGGCCGACAGTGTCCTGGGACACCGTTGACCAAGAGTAGCTCTGCCCCTGTTAAGCTACCTTAGTACCTTGGGTGAATGTCTTACATATAGTTGGGATATAGGTTAGGTTAAATCAGATTCGTGTTCATGTTTGTATTGAACTTAAATTAGATTAACTATGTATTATCACCTAAAAGTAGTAGTATAACCATCTTAATTCCCAAGTTTAATACATATAATAGTAAGAGGGAGGAGGGAGGAGGGAGGAGGGAGGAGGGAGGAGGCTAACATCTGCAACGGGAAAACTTCTAGTTTTGTATTATCCAATGCTTTGCAAATGTGCACCGTGACGATGTCCAAGGGCAATGCACATTGTACCCTGGGTTACCTTTAGAGTAATATTACCATTTTAATTAATCGCACAAGGGATTAGATTTTATGGGACACTCTTAGTAAAAATTGACATGAAAAATACAAAGGAAAAAAACTAAAAGAATTTTATGTCTTTAGCAGCATTTGAACTCGCACCTCTTCATTAAATGATCAAAGTGTCAAATCATACTAATTATCCCTTTGGTGATTTCTCTTCAAATTATATGCAACTACTCCATCCGTTTTACAATATATGTCACTTTAACTAACTTTTTTCGTTTTATAATAATTGTCACTTTACATTAATAATAGTGTATTAATTACTAATTTTCTAATTTTATCCCTAATTATTTTTTTATTTTTAAAATTTTATTGTTTTTAATATATAATATCCTGATAGAAAGAGAGGATATAGTGATACGATAGAGAAAATTAGTGAGGAGAGAAAAAAAAAAAGAGTTATAATTTTTCTGAAAATAAGAAGAGTATATTAGATCTTTTATTATGAATTTGTGGGAAGAACAGGATTGCTCATGGATAAAAAGGATATTTAGGTATCTCCCCGTTAAAACTTAAAAAACTTGGAAATTCAAAAAAAGAAATTATAACGCATGAACTTTCCTTTCCCTTGACTTCTCTAGTTCCCCCACTCATGTCAAACCTTAGTCCACTAAAGTCTCCCTTTGATCAGCGATAAAATTCTTTAAAAAAGAGGCGAAAAGGAAAGGAACAAGATAAAAGAATGATAGAGAAACAGTAGAGCAACCTTGTTTATCCAAGAAAGAGACATATACTTTGTCATGAAAGAGACTAAAGAGCTTAATCATAATCCCCTAATAGAATCACCAGCCAGCAATCCCAACTTTATCATTGTCCATTTGACCCCATGCCCGTGATCCAGCGTACAGGCACTGGATAGATTGTAGTAGTACTATGAATCTATTCCTTAAAATTAAAGATTGGACAAAATACCATAATTAGTCCAAAAAAATCAACAGTAGCCAATACAAATTGATGCTTCGGTCTGTCTTACATTAGCGTGTAAACAGCTGCTTATGCAAATAATTGGAGGCTGCCCCCACATTCAAGACCTTCAACATTATTGGACAAGAGAGTGAGTTAAGGTCGCCCCTTGGCGTGGGGAAAAGAATGATTGTCTCGTGAAGAATTCTTCTGGAGAGAGAATTAGGATCTGTTTGCTTCTGATTTTGGGTGCTACTGCAGTACTGCTTTTCTTGAATTTGACAGTTACCACAAGTTGTTACTGGTGAAAATAGGAAATCCAAGCCGTCTTTTCCACCAGGAACAACTAAGATGTGAAATGCTACCTCCTGGTGTATCTTGATTTTTAGTCCCCGAGTACTGGCTTCAGGCAAGGGTGTATGCTTCAATTTCTGTATCCCATGTCATCGAGAGATCCGCTGCATTGCTGTAACTGGCTCGCTGCATCTAGCACACCTGAATGATGGAGCAGCAGAACACCGAGTTCTAAGGCAGTAGTAACAGTATCTGCAGGAAGAACAAATAGGGCAGGCATCAAATACTTGTCCAGGCTTGTGCTTCAAACAAGCAGTTTCCCAACCCATCAAGAGTATTGCACTAGTAACTTCCTCATATAGATTCTTTTGGGGTATTCATGATAGGATGCACGTCAACCCAGGCTTGTGCTTGATATTTACCCTAGTCACAGCAGCTCAGCAACAAGCAATTCACAGTCTAGAAAGACAAGCTATTCATCAAAGACACAAAAAAAACAAACCTAAAAAGAGCCATGTTTAAGGCAAAAGAATCTGAAGTCATCGAGGCAAGTAGACCTAGGAACAAGTACTTAACGGGCTCCTGGAGTTACTCAAACCAGGCAATAAATGTTTGACTTCATAATGTTCACATTCCAAGGAAGCCTACCAAAGGGAAAAGAAATGTTTCAGACCTTGGAAATCTCCTCTAAGATTACCCCCCAAAAAAAAAAGGCTGGCTCATGTTTCAGGGCTTTCTCACAGGGCCCTCAAGTTCACCGGACAAGGAGAAGGGATTGGAAGGAAAGACAATATTTGAGATTTTGACACTGCAGAGCGCAAAAGTTTGTCTGTGGGATCATAAGGCATTTTTATCATGCTAATGGCAATTCGCTTTGTACCTTCAAAAAGAACATATAAACCTCTTACACTAGCCATGCCCACCAGTTGCCTCTACGCCATTAGCACGAACAAAATCAGTCCCCAATCTCCTACCTTCATTCGCAATAACAATGTAACAATAAATCCCACCACAACAATTGTGCCAGACAGAAAAACAAGATAGGCTACTGAATGCCCAGCATTACTCTCAGCCCTTCTCTCTTAAACAGGTTCTGATGCAATAGGGTAATGAAAAGATGGATTCAAGCCATGAAACCAGGGAGAAATTTCCCTCTCCATGAGTCCCAGTAGTGTAATCCTTTAATAAGGTAGAAATCATCTGACTCCATCTTCTGTAGCTGAACACAAGTTCAGGGCAGAAGCAATGACACAGCTAATGCAGAGAAAAGGGCTGCATAAAGATATCAATAGCAGCAGCAACATTGCATAAGTGTGCATCCCATCCCTGACCACCACCCCCCAAAAAAAAAAAAAAGAAAAAGAACCTAAATTAAACAACTAAAAGAACACCTATGAGAAACCCTTTGTCTCCAGATAAGAAATCCCAGGATCACTCGTGCCTCGTACAGGAAGAAGTCATTTACC
Organism: Talinum fruticosum; assembly: GCA_021018815.1. NCBI lineage: Eukaryota > Viridiplantae > Streptophyta > Magnoliopsida > Caryophyllales > Talinaceae > Talinum > Talinum fruticosum. The sequence goes on along the minus strand of JAITYX010000002.1, from coordinate 10,510,323 downwards.
AAATGTTAGGTCTTTCCCCAAAAGTTATAAGGGGCCCCAGAATATCTCCTCTAAGAAAAAGCTTAATTTAAAACAAAAGTAGCAAACAGGTTGACAACTCAGCTGACCCCAGACGAAACATTCTGAAGACGCAGGGAGGTGCGCACCGCAACTGAGTTGAAGGTGCAGGCCTTTGTACGTCTCACAGCAATTCATGATGCAAAGATAGATTTGAGAAATTAGTCATCAAAATCCCAAAAATCTCTCCAACTTAGAACTTATCCAACTCATGGTTGACAAATTTGAGCAGAAGCTGTCAATCACTTGCAGCAGATTATGTTGATCTAAAAATTCAATTGACACCCAAACCTTTAGTTCGCAAATCTCAAATTGTTGCGGAAATTAGACCTAGCACAACCTTCCAGTGCAGGCAACACGTATGGTGTTAGGACTTTTCTGCATTCCCAAAGTCATTATTTATGGTATAATAACCCTTTTTCAATATCTCAGCACCTTATTTGAATAATTTATTTAATTACTTGGCACAAAATATGTTTTGTGAATAAAATACTAACAATTTTCAAGAATTTATGCCCTGCATATGTGAACACCCCTCCACCTTGAGCCTCATGACTCGGGGCTTTTAGCCCGCTTTTTAAAACTGCAAGGAGAAGCACTAATCCAAATCCGTGCACTCCAAAGTCCCACCTGAGCAGTTTTTTTTTTTTGGGGGGGATGCAACATTATCCCCGAATCATATGGAGGTTGATTCTATTCAATCTTTTTTTTATAGGAAAAAGTTATATTTGATGTTTAGTTTAAAACCTTTTTGAGTTACTCCAAAAAGAAAGGCAGTTTTGCGAGGCATTATGCTATAGTCTGCTATAATCCAAGTGGGAAAAATTGCCACAAAGTGAGCTTTCCAGAAAGTGGACGTAATAAGAACTAATCGTTGTAACCAGATCAGCACAACAGAGTCCAACTTCTATTGAGAGATATCACTCGTCCTTGATACAAGCTACCTTTAACTCAGAAGCCTAGTTAGAAAGCTCATAAGTAAAAGCTACTTATCTCAAAGAGAGCAGATAAGAAACCACAGTTTACACTTGTGACAGGATATTTGACCACTATTGTGATGAAATTTGTGCTTTTTCACAATCGTTAATTATTGGATTTAAAATAAACATAGAAGCCTAAAAGGAGAACAGAAAAGGATAACCAAAAAACTGAATAGTCCCTCACCTGTGCCTACAAGGCAATGCAATGAACGGAATGCTTGGATTAGCCTGGCAAATGGGGCAAGAAGTTTCATCTTCTCCAGAATCTGACGATTTATCTTTGGAGAATGGGCGAAACAAATTTTTAAATGATGAAGAGTTCAGAAGCGGAAGAAGTAACAATAGCATTTCCTGCAAAAAACCAAGAAATTTCTGTGATCACATAGAACAAAACAGAATAACAGCATAAAATCTGAAGAGCACGAAACTGAGCTGTCTGCTGAAAACAAACACCCAAGCATACAAGACCTTACATTGATTGCAAGGAGAATGCATATGCTCTGACTTTGACAGAGACGTGCTTTACAAAGATCTCCAATTAGAACTCCTGAGTTTTAATAGAGATCTTCAGACAACATCTAATCTAATTATCTACTTTCCAGCATTCTCTCACTTATCAGCAAACAGTGACTAATGCAATTAAAGCATACATCAGGCAGCATATTTATAGATCTTGTGACTCCGCATAAAAAGGACCCTTTTGCTGCATCCGTATCAAAAGGACATTTACAGGGCTACCTTATCATTAAATGGGATAATTCTATGCTTCCTTCTGTTATGAACCGTAGGAGTGAGCAGTACCGGGTACCTCGTCATTTTGGCTGGATCCGGTAGCGGACCCAATTAGAATCGGGTCCAGAAATCTGGACCATTCTCGGACCCGGTTAGAACCGGCCCCGGACTCGGTGGGAACCTGGGCCCGACATCGGGTACTTGGTTGTTTGCTTCACACCATTTGAGTTTTTGTGATTTTTGCTTCTTTTTTAAATTTTGGCCTATAATTATCCAATATTTTCAATGCATCTAATATTACGAAGCATGCAACCATATAATTGTGACTACTATAAAAAATCTCAAATCTTAAAAAACATCATGGAAAAAAATATAAAAAGAAAGTCTCAAATAATCTAACAATAACAATCAAAGAGAGACTCTGAAATCCACAAAATTTTAGCGTAAATTTATTTTATATATATATATATATATATATATATATATATAGAAGGAGTACCCGGGTAAGTGGTCCGGGTCCAACTTTTCATTACCCGGTCCCGGACCCGATTCTAACTGGGTCCTAAAAATTGGACCTGGTCCAAGACCCATTTCAACCGGGTCTGGGTCTGCTGGGACTGCATATCCGGTTTTTCTGCTCACCAAAGTATCTTTCCAACAGTAACAAAATTACTGCTGAGATAAATGGGTTTAAGTTCAACCAAAGTAAAAATGGCAAAGAATCATGGTAAAAGTACAGTAGAATTACCGAGAACTCATTCCACACTAACTGGCGATTCATGTACTCAAAGCTTACAGAACGATTCATGTTAGGGCTTCCATAGACAAGCCTAGCTCTTAAAGCTCTCTCTATGAGACTTCTATACCTGCACCATAGCATATGCAACAATCCTTGATCAGACCCATGTCATTGCAAGAACAGATACTTCAACCAAAATCTGTAAGGAAACCCAAAATTGGTTGATTTCCACATTTGAAATTCCAGCCAACAAAATATGACATCTAAAAAGGAACCCAACTGAAAAACATGTTATCATTATTTGACATTGATAACTCTCACAAATCTAGTGCAACCAAACCAATTTCAAAATCCAAATAAGTTCCCTTTTCCAACCCTCCACCCACCCTCAGTGCAGTCAACGTCAGAGGGGCCGGTAACTGCAAGGTTTATTAACTCTAGTACATGAAAGAAAACAATAGCTCAGAAACTTACTTTCCAGTCAAGAGAAATATAAGCAGGTTGCAAAATGATGCAGCCCTATAGAATCCTTCAATTTTCTGCAATAAGAGCCATGCTCTTTGTGACAAGGGCCTCTGGAAAGAGGGGGCATGAAAGGAAGAGTCAATCAATTTTACCGGAATACAAAACCTTATAGAAATTTTTTAAAATGGGAAATTGAGCAAATTGAAATGTTGTAGGACAGAAAGCAATACTTGCTCTGAATCTCCCCATCTACGGAAAGCAGAAAAAGACTGCAGGCGCGTCCAGATGTACTGACCACCTACAGTCGCAATACAGTACCACATCTTTTGAGCAACAGTCAACCCAGGACCTTCCAAGCCCGTTCTTACTGCAGGAGCTGGGTATATTAGAGAGCACAGGAACACAGCTAAAAGAGTTACATAGGAACTACAGACAAAATGGTTGAGGAGATCTACTGTTCTCTTTGTTCTCCATACTTTGGTAGTTTAGTTTTTAAGCACATAATAAACTTAAAATGGATGCTAGTGGCTAAAACCAGTGACTAGTTACTTTAGAGCATGTTTGATTGGATGTACTCAAAGTGGTAATGTAATTAAAGTGGTAATGGTTATTACATTACCATGTTTGGTTACAACTTTGTAATGCAATCAAAATTACATTGTAATCACATTAACCTCTACATATGCAATTAAAATTACTTAGACATTTACTAAACAATCATAATTATATCCATCCTTATGATCAAATTTTAATACACTTGCAATAATTCTCTCTCTCTTTCTATTCCATATCTTTTTGCTCCCTGCTCCTTGGCAAGCAAAAAATTCATCCATTTGAGAAGGAACTTGATTTTCTTTCTTCTATTATCTTAATATATTATATGATCGGTTGGTCATTAAGAGAAAAATTCAACTTCAATATTTTGGATTCAAAATTTAACTATTCAATTAAAAAGATAAAAGAAGTTTAAATTAAATTTTTTAGATCAAATTTTTTTACTTGTTAACATTTATCTTTAATTCAATAAATATCTATCATCAATAAAATAATTTCAGTTGGTATTTTTACCAATGAAAAAAATTCAAAACTTAATTCTATGATAGAAGAGATTAAAAAGATGTTAAATATAAATTTAAAGTTTAAAATTTTGTTATTTAAATAACATTTATCTTCACTACGACAAATATTTATCACCACTAAAAACATTTAAAATTAGAAAATATGATAAAAAGATTTTAAAAATCTCAAGTATGATTTTGAATTTAAAATGTTTCAATGCGGATAACATTTATCTCTATTACGATGTTTATTGCCATTAGAATAATATAGTTGATATTTGTCACAGAAAAAAATAAAACTTGATTATTTGATACAAAATATTTAATAAAGCTCAAATCTAAATATGCAGCTCAATTTTTTATTTAGATAACATTTATCTCCATTACAATAATTTAATTATTATTTTTTGTCATTAAAATAATCCATTACTTTTGTGATTACATTACACTTTTTATATAACCAAACATGGTAATATAATTATTATCCTATTACATTGCATACCTAATTACATTACATAATTGATTGTATTATATCGCTATTGCATTACATTCAACCAAACGCTACATTAAGTCTTTTGCTTTGTTAGACAAACAAAAGTGGATGTTAAAAAATTCAATAGACCCCCGTCCCCAATATTCACAAGAGACTTTCACACCCTCAAACATTTCCTGGCTTTGTGGATACTAGCTTTGATTTACAGGCAGTGCATGTAAGAGTAAATTAACTATAAAAAAATCATGTCAGACAAATTACTTATTTCAGGAATTTTAAACTTGACTCAATATTACACTAACCATATATCTCGTGATGTTGAATGAAAAATTATGTATAGAACTATCATATGATAAGTAAGGAGTAAGTAGAATAATCAAGTAATGACTAAGTCAAAACAATGAAAACTATTATTTGATTAAAAAAATGTATTTCTAGAATGTGAATTTTTGTAAGCATATAATCAAAATTTTCATTGCACAAAAAAATCAAAATTTTCATATCATAACTCACAGAAACTCACATGAAAAGGTCTCGGAGGAAAGAGAATATGAGTTTCAATATTATGATTCACGAAGAGATAAGACAATGATATGAGTGAAATGTGAGTTGCAATATCATAATTTACAAAGTGGCAAGATGATGATATGGGTGGTCTGCTGATATTGATTGAAAATTAAAATTTAATATGACAGTTTTTTTTTGGGGGGGCTTTTTTCCATTTTTCTTTGCTTGTTAACCACAAAAATTTAGCAAAGGACAAATATGACCCTAATAAGTGGAGGGTATTTAGACAAAACAAAAGGCATACAACCATAAGAGTGTGTTGGCTTTATATATAACATAGATTGAAAAAGAAGTTACAAACTCAACGGTTCCGTTTTGGACAGATTTTGTGTGTAAAAATTTTAGCCCTTTTTCATAGTTTTATAGAGTTTACCAGGTTAATGGATGGCCTGGTATTGCATCCAGTACAGGAACATTCTTCACAATTTACTTGAGCTAATTTCGTCTAATATATGTTTCCCATAAATGTTCATGGCATATTTGATCAATAGAACAGGGGTGCAGACCACAAAATGTCCAGCAATCCTGATAACTGTATACAGTAAATGAAAACCAAACAATTACTCCAGGGCACCACCTAGAGTGAAGCATGACTGCATGACTAACTATACAGTCATTTGGGAGGAACAAAACAAAAAAATTAGAAAATCATAGGAAGACATCTTTTGCCTCAGAAAGACATGAATTCCACAGAAATCGATGGCAGATCAATTAGCATTCTGTCTAATTCATGAGATGTGTTTTTACAACAAAAAGAAAACATAAAATCACAGTAAAAGAAACCAACAACACAAATAAGCTATTGATTGAATGCTCCACTGCTCTTTCAGAAACAAATATTGCCAGAATGTAGCAAAGTAAAGGGGTTTACCCATGATTTGCATAGAGCACACATAAAAACAATTCATCCTCAAGTGACGAAAATTTAAGTCTATGATGACAAAGTAATTTGTTCGTAAGCAAAATCTTCAAGACTAGAGTCTACTTGTGGAAACTCGAATTTAAGTAATATGCAAAAAAAAAGAAAATGGAATGGAGGAAGAAACACTGGGTATCAAAACTTTTATAATTTTACCTTCTGTATAAAATTAAACCATGACGATGGCAAAATCTTCCAATTCGAGTTCATTTGAGGTTGAGACCGAACATCGAGAGTAATTTTTGGGTCAGAGTTGAGCTGCTTCAAATGGCTCAAGGTAGAGAAAAGCCAAATTTTTAAGCCTAATGCTGTTCTTGAATAAGGACATCCCCCAATTTTCCAGGCGATAAAGAATGGACATCAGAGTTGGTGATATAATTGCCACCCTTACACTTCATTTCTAATAATAAAAGAGCAACAAGGATCTCCCATAAGCCCAATGACAGAATTTTAACCAAGAACATTTGAACAAAGTCATGGTGAGTAAAAGGAAGAACTTGAAACAATCAAAAAGGAATCTTTCCAAGAGAGTCATGAAGCCAATACTTGGTTCATATTACCATTTATTGCCCCGCAATCCACAATAGGAAACTTTGAGTTTGGCATTCTACTCAACCCCATGAACAGCACTCCTATGCACACAACACAAATAAAACAACAATTGCAACAACACAAAACATGGATCCTATCCCACTAAAGCAGGGACTGGAAATGTCAGCTGTACAAGCAGAACACCAGATGTTCCTATCAGGCTTCATTAATAAATAGAAGAAACAGATTTTTGCATGCACAAGTAGCTAGACAGAGATTGCTGGCTAGGGCTCATACAACACCTACCTTTCTCTCGTGCTTCCATCATGCGTTCGTTTCTGTATCTCAGATTCATCAGCGAATTACCTGGTGTTGGCTTATCTACCCAGATCGAGAACCGCCAGATAAGAAACTCAAGGAATGCATCAAGTTCTGGTTCATATTGAAATAAAATCCCTGGCTAATTGCAGCAAGTTTACAGAAAATAGATAAATATAAATAAAAAACTGTCCCAAGTTAACAGTGCAATCATTTGCAAAAATGCATGCAGTAACTGATAAAATAGAAGACAAGTAGATACCTTCATTAAGGAAAAGACTTTAACTAACTGCTCCTTCAACATAGCTGACATTTCAACATCTAATCTTGCTGCATCAACTTGATTAACTCGTGATATGGTAATGGGGATTACTGGCTGGAATGAGGTTAAAAAACACCAATTATACTCACCCCATTACCACAAAAATTAATGATGAAAAAATTGTACACTATGCTTATAAATTGAATCATGCATGAAGAACAGTACATGATCCCAAAATCATTGTTGGACTAAAGGTGACCGTGTTAGGTTATTATACACCTTAAAAAATGGGCACAATCAAGTAACTATAAGGCCTCAAACCACAAAAAAAAAAACAACCATAATTTGCTCAACGAAAAATCACACCAAAAATGTAAGTCCCAATATGAAAGAGCTGCAGGACTAATCAAGTTGTAGAAATGAAGCATCATCCAAGATGAAAATTCATGAAAGTATCAAAGCAGTGATACATTAAACAAGTTCAATGCATGTCGTGAACCATTTGAACAATAAATTTGCTGAAACAATCACCAGCAAATTAAATAGGGAATAATAAAAAGCAACGTACAGTTATGAATCGCTTTGATAATATCAATTTTCATTGTATGTTAAGCAGAAAAACTTCCCAGCCCTGATTTGATGAGGAATATTTGAATAGGAAGTATTTATCTGAGATAGGTGCATAACTGCAGGTTAAGAACAAAGCACCAAAGAGTGAAGAAAGGAGCATATAGGAGCTTAGGCTGCAAGAAATTATGTGAAAATCTATTGTCTGAAGAATAACTGATAATCAAGGAGTCCTCTAGTGGTTAGCCTTTAGAGCACTCCTCATAGGATGACCTCTTGATTAGCTTGTTCATATTCTTGATTCCCTAACAAGAATTAGAATCTCTGTCTATCTATATTTCAGGAATCTACTGAAAATTTGAAAATATACAATCCAATGGAAGCCCTCAATCATTGTGTGAATTTCCGAGCACCCCCAATAACCCAAAGTGGAAAAAAAAAACGTAAACAATTGATAAAAAGCAGACAAAATATATCAAAAAACCTAAGCGTAGGATTTGAGATGCACAGAATGCGCAAAGAAAATAGATATCCATGAACCCTATCCAGAGAAAACAGATCAAACCCTGTCGGCTATGATTCGTCCAAGTCGGTGAATTCAGTCTCGTTCATAAAAATACAGGCCTAGAAGAAGTGCCTACTTGGATAAAGTTCACAATGCCATTGTTGTCGCACTCTTGCGTACAATTGAGATTGCTACGCTAAGCGTTTACACATAAAAGAAATTCTAACCCTACACCCTCCCAGGAAAGCCCATCAATTCACAGTTGACTCAACAAAAGCAACACAATGAAGCATGGAGATCCCTAAAAACAGAAAATGAATGAAGAAGAACGGAATTCGAGATTACCTGGAGAGAGAGAGGAGAAGAAATCCATTGCGGGCGCAACCTTTGATAAGTGTGGATCCAAGTATCTGGCGGAGGCACCTCAGCAATTGAAGACGAAGAAGAAGCTAGGGTTACTGCTCCATCCATTAATTTCAATTTGAAAGAATGATATGAAGAGAAGAGACGGAGAAAGATGGAGCTGGTAGATGATAACAAGGAAGAAGAAGTGCCGTTGCGCCGAAATTTCCCGATCAAATTGTGAAGTGTGAAGTGGTGGAGAGAGAGATAGAGGGAGAAGAAGGCAGTGGCGGCAGCAGCAATGGAGGAGAGAGAAATTCAGGGGTGTTTTTTACGGAGGGCCACCGCGTTGGAGGGAGTGAAGTGAAGGGTCGGCCGAAAGCCACGGCGGCATGAGTTTATGTTGTTGACCCCATACGCTACTGGTGGTCATTAGTCAATAGCAGCCATTTAAGTTTGTTGAGCCGGCCTCTCTTGGTTAACTACTTGGGCCCTCTTTCTTCCTCACTCACAACTTGCATTCTCTAATTTCATTTCCTTCGTATCAAAATCTTTTTATTATTCCTTATTTTTAGAGTGAAGTCACATGCCAATTAAAAAATAAATAAAAATTACAATAAATAACATATATGGGAACCACATTATCTAAGGCCATCTCCACTCTCATGTAGAGGAAAGAGAAAATATAAAAAAGGGGGTGGAGATGAGGTGGAGCGACTCGATAGAGTTGCTCCATGGAAGCAACTCATCAAGAGGGAAAAAGAGGAGAGAGAATGAAAATGGGGAGAGAGAAAGAACAATTATATTATGTGGGATCCATTTATAATATAAATTATTATGGAGCAACTCTTATGAGTTACTGCCATTGATAATAAGCGATAAAGGGAAGCAACTCCACTTACGCATGTAGACTTGGAGCAACTCAAGGGAGTTCTTACTTATTGTGGATAGCTCTAGGTTTACGGAATTCAATGGACTGTTCTATACTTAAAGCTGAGGCAATTGGAAATTAAGGGGAGGAATTAATTGAAGCAAGCATGAGCAGGTCTGTGGTCATTCAATTTGTTTTCCTCTCTCACCCCATTCAATTTGATTTTTATTTGAATGCTCCTAGCAAATTAAATAATCCGTTTTACCTCTATGTTGTTTTTCTTTTTAATTTGCCTTTTAAGAAATGTTATCAGTTAATGTTTTCTACCCTTCTAAACATAGATAAACACTTAATGTATGAGGAGAATGAAGACAATGTAAATAAGATGGATACTCGTCTAAACCCAATTAGGAGATATTTCTACACTAAGCTCGAGCTTTTTTAAGAGACGTTCCAATCCTTCGATCTCTCCTTCAATTACTGCTGTCTTACATGCAAGCCTTAGTTAAGCTCAAATGAAATCTGGATGCCCAAGTTTGAGTTCTTTTGCAAGCCTGTAAAGCGACAAAAAGGTGGCATCGCATTCATATAAGAGAAGGTTCACTCACCATCATTGAGGTTTAATCAAGCCCTGAGTCAAAATAAAAAGAAATCTCAATAGTTACATAAGTAAAAATATGTAGAGAAAATAGTTAATGGAAAATATAATTGAACAAACGACTTATTTCTATTTGCCAACTCTAAAATTGTTGAAAATATTAAAATCATGTCTAACAAGGTAATATAATTACCTATATAAATATCTTGAAGAACCTTGAACACCCCTTTTGCGCTTGGTAGATAAGATGATCCGACTAAAATATATAAAAAAAACATGCAAACTTTACAAATTACACCAAAAGATTCACAAATGTAAAAGCACATTTAATCAGGACTCGATATAATTGAAAATTACATAAATGAAATTCCTAAGGCATACATATTAACTAATCGAAGTGGTAAAATTGTTCAAAAAATAGGGCCAAAAACTTGAAATTAGACCCTATTTACATCAAAATTTGTACATTCTTAACAACGTAACCCAAAAAAGTAGAAAAACAAAGTGAACAGAGTTGTGCCTAAACCACAACTCTACCTAAGCAAGCATTGGAATATCTCTCGAGAGCTAAATCAACCTCTCTAGCCAACTCTCTCTCTCCAAATCTCCTCAACCCTTTGCTCAAAACCTTAGCCACATACTCATCCACCTCAACCCCGGATCCAATGCACCCCCACCCACTCTTCTTCATAACCCCATAAATGCGGACCGTCGATTCCCTCCTCTCAGCCCCGATCAACGCTCTGATCAGCCTACTCAACCCTTTCTTATCCCCCAAATCAATAACCCCATCTTCTATTTCCATCTCCCCAATCAGACGGTCGATATCCTCCGTCATCCCATCCTTCGCTAAAGCTAGCACCAGATCAGCGTAGAGCCCCAGGTCGGTGTTGTACCATGATTCAGATCGGACAGTGGAGAAGACCGTGAGAGCTAGGTCACAGTGGCCTTGTCGTAGCAGCTCTCGCAGGGTAGCGAGGAGGTCGGCCTTGATGAGTCGCGAGAGGGTTCTCGAGAATTCGGGAGGGTTCGGAGATCTCTGCGCCCGTTTTAGGGCTTGCACGGCTTGTATTGCTTCTGAGCTGAGAACTCTGCCCTTCACTAGTGGGCCCCGGTTATCCCTGGGGCCGCACCGGATTGTGAGGCGGAAATTGGAGACGGCGCCACCGCGTGCGGCCGTTGTGAAACGGGGTTGGTTTAGAGAGGAGAGAGAGGGAGTTCAGTTGTAGTCGGAGCTGCGTCGCCATTGCTGGAGGATGAGAGGAGACAGAGGATTTGGAAAGCCGCAAAGTTTAAAACGCTACTACAGACTACAGTACTGTTTTTTATTTTTGACAGTACTGTTTTATGAAACACACTCATCTCAAAAAGCAAAAGAAAAAAATAGAAATCGAAATCAGGTTTGGGGAAATGAATTAGAAAAAATTAGCGAAGCGTCGACAGCAGGATTCGAACCTGCGCAGGCAAAGCCCAACAGATTTCGAGTCTGTCTCCTTAACCACTCGGACATATCGACACCGGTTAACAAACTTTTGAAAAATATACAATTTGTTTATATCAAACTAAAGAGGGTTAAATTGGAAATGCCATAACTATATGGTGGCTTGTTGGCTACTACAATGACTTAAAACTAGTGAAGATAATTTTCTTTTAAACAAAAGGAATAAATTTGTTATTGACTAATATTTATATTTTTTATGGATTCACTAATTTTTATATATAATTATGTTAGATGATTTTATAAATATAAATTTATGTTCATGACTAGTCTCTTTTTTTAGAGTTTTCATAAAATCTAATTATATTCTTTGAATCATCAATAAATTTTTAAATATAAAATCGTTTCACTTGTTCAAAATAAACTATAATCTATTATACTCCCTCCCTGACGTTATCTTAAAGAAATAAAGAGCCATGACTAAGGTTGATATTTCTTAAAGAAGCAAATAGAGTAAATTTGATATTTCATATACAAAAGTTGATGAATCATTATAAACAAAGAAAACCATATAGAGTAGTATGTTCTCCACGTTGGAAATATAGTCATTTATTTTTAAACCTCAATAAATTCACATGTACAAAAAAGAAAAAAATAAGATTAAATATATTAGACGCTCTTATAAAATTAGATATCATGAGTAAAGTTAAGGCTTTTTTGTTTTTTGTGTAAATGAAATGTAAATGTTAACATAGATAAAATTTAAATTAAAGTTTTCGCTAATAATTTATAGAGATTTTATCAGTTGAGTTAAACTTATATCCGGACTAAGTAAGTATGAATCAAGTGTGATTAATATTTTAAACTGCATACTGGGATTCTAGAAACATGTCCCGATCAAGTGGATTGAGCATAGCTAAGCTAATTATGAAGTCCAAGTACCGAAATTATGTATAATGATGGTCTGTATACGCATGAAAACGATCGCTTTTGACTTGTTTATGACTACAACGAACATTCGATCAAAACGCAAACTAGATTTTAAGATATAGTCAAAATTAGATTTATTATTTAAACCTATAATTATTTTTATCATGAAGAATTTAAACCTATAATTATTATAAGTAGAACCTATAAAATAACTTAATACTACAAAAAGTTAATACAGTTTAATAGTTATATATTCTTGATTATCAAAAAATAATATAATGTAATTTTAAGTTACATGTAAAATAAGTGAGTTTAATTTTTTTAATTTAAAAACTATTTTTAGTAAGATATAATTATCTTTAAAAACTAATATTCTAGTTCTAAAATATATTTTTTTGACTAATACTATAAAATTTTAAATCATTAGGTTATATTACATAATAATCATATAAAAACTGTTATATTACTATTTTATAATAAATTATAATTATAATTTATTTTATATTGGTTAAATAATTATTATTTATTTCTATTAATACAAACTTATTAATTTTTTTACATTAATATTTTTATCAATAATAATCCATAAACACTGCATTTAAAATAATTGAGGAAAAAATCAACTAATGAATGTAATATTTAAGAGTAACCTATGAGCAATCTCAAAACCCAATATTCATCTTTGAAAATGAAAAATTATATACTGTGTTATATATATTTTTTCTAGATTTATAGTGCATGTATTAATTTTTTAAGATGTACAATGAGTAAGCTTCATGTACAGTATATAACACTTTTTAATTAAATATTAATCAATCCGTTGGATTTTCGACATCTAAAAAACGCATATCGTTGGTTCTTAGTGGATTACCCATCAAATTATTTCTATCGCTATTTTGATAAATTTTTGTAGCGGTACAAACTATTGAATGTTACTTTAAATTATAAAATATTATTATCATCAACACTTTAAAAGCTTATGGGACACATGTGATGTGAATACCGTAATATTTACATTGACCTCTTTTAAAAAACTTATTTATAATTTTTTAAGTCTTATATTTTGACTTGTCTTCCTTTTGTTCAAATTTATAATTTTAAGAGTATGTAAATAGATAATAAATAAATAATTTTTTAAAAGGTATGTATAAATATGATGACAAAAAAAAACATCATCATGATTAGTTAGTCAACATTAATGGAGTTGTATTAGTGATACTTTCTTTACTTGATCTATTGATCCTAATGTATGATTTATGATGATGAAGAAGAAGAAGATACTAAAAAGGGTGAACTAATATACACTTGAGCTTCTTGGCTTCTACTTATTAGATTTATAAAGAAATATTTTAAATTGATAATCAGAATAAATTTACATAAGAATATAATTATTTTTTCTAGAAGTAGGTTTTTTTATTATTAATAGTAAAGAATAAAATCAAGAGCCATACTAAATAGAAATAATAAGATACTTTAATAGTATTTTACTAAATTAGTTATTTTCTTACTCATGAATAAATTTTACCTTAATATTGTTATTAAAAAAATTTACCTTAATATTATCAAATTAAAAAAAAAAGAAAGCTACTTAAATGTAAAAACCAACTGTTAAAACCCTATAAATATAAAAAGGAAAAGTAAATAACTAATTTAATATATATTTTTTAATAGCATTTAATATATCTTTTAAATTCAACTTCAAAACCCAAATATATATCTATATGATTTTTAAAACATAATAGATATAAGTATGAATATATATAAATATATTTTTAAAAAAAATATAGATATGGATATAATTATCTGGATCCATACCCGTTCCATTTTAGTTGCTAGTGGACTAACGACGGTGAAGTGAAGACGGAACGGCGTTATGTTTCCGAACAAGCCAATAGAATGATACGAAAGCGGATCTGGGCCGTGGGTTTAAGTAAGGGTAAGTAATTGTGAGGCGTTGGATAGTGGGGTGAAGTGCACGCGAATCAGGCCTTTTGAGAGTACAGCATAATTACCTGAGATACGGGCGTGGGCTACCATCATTTGAACTTCTCTCTCAGATGACAAACGCAGACACAGACTACTTAATTATCCATCTGATGCGAGACACAGAGATAGACAATAAAATCTTTGAGTGTAGCTCCCAGTTATTTATACAGAGGGAGGGGCCAAGTTAATTCAGAAATTGTGCACAATCATGATAATTACTATACACATTTTCTTTTTCTATCTTTTCTGTCTATGCATACAAACTTCACTTGCTCATGTGAATAAACATAATCATGGCTGTTTGTACATTTCTCTGTAGGTGATGGTTAAACCTGTCATTGACGCTTCAGCTAACACTTGTCGGATCAGGGAAACTGAGACCCTCTTAATTACACACTGTTATTAATACCAAGAAGTATAAAATTTGCATTAAAATACTAAGTTATTCTAATGTTTCATTGAAAATAAAGAAAGTCAGTAAAAAAAGATAACTAGTAAGGGATACACTTATCATTAATAAGTCGGTGAAATTATAAAGTGAAACCTTTAAAAGTTAATTAAAGTAACATATATTATGAAACAGGATGAAGTATCAAAATCATTCAATTTATTCCAGTACAATTGAGTTTTTCTTTATTCTTGCTGATCAGCCCATGGACACGGTTCAACAATTTTTAGGATTTTATTTCCAATACCATTTACACTTCATTGATCCAAATTTTAAAAAAGGGGTTCTTCCTAATTTTCACAGTAACAATATTTGAGGGCAAAAACATATCATCTATAAATTTGTAATTAAACAATTAACATTTACGGGGCAAGTGATGACTATAACAGTAACACATGGAACAGTAACATAATTAAAAAAGAATGTTAACAGCATCTTATTTGGTCCCGAAACCATGATAAGCTTGGATGTTTTCTGCATAGATGGAAAGTAGCAAAACATGTATATATTCAAGATATAGAAGCAAGCTAGGCATATGAATCCAGGCATCTTCAGTACTGAAAAAGGAAATTATAGTGCACAACAATTCTGGTGAGGTATGAATGTATATATAGATATGTTAGATTGATGGAGATGTATAACAAATTAAGTTTTGTTGCATACATCAGGAAATTATAGCCCGAATCGCCTCCAAAAAAATAAATTATTAGCTAATTGCAATCATAGCATTGGGTACAAAATCTTAAGCCTTAACCAATGCTGACAAATTTGTATCTAATGCAATAATGGTCATATATATCAAAGAATTAACTTTAATTAATTGTAACATGCATCTTTTACTAGGATGATTTGTATCATGGCTTAGATGTACTATTATTCCTTAACATATTTTTTTTTGTCAACATACAAATAATAAAAAATGTTGAATATTTTATCTATTTCACAATACTTGTTGTTATTGAGATGTGATGAAATATCAATAAAACATAAAATTCATGACAAAATTTGTATTAAAAGATAAAGTTGTCTGAAGTTTCATATGAAATGAAAAAAGACAATGAAAAAAGGAGAGAAAAAAAGACACTTAATAACGAAAAATTGGTAAATTATTGGTTATAATTAATATATCTTTGGAATTATAAAGTGACATATATTATAAAATAAAAAAATTAGTTAAAATTACATATATTATAAAATGAAAGAAGTATATATATATATATATATATATATATATATATATATATATATATATATATATATATATATATATATATATATATATATGGTGGAGGGTACAGATTGAGATTGAGGTGATACATAACTAATATAGGTAAAGGAGATACAGTGGTATATATAGACAAATTCATATGATATATGTGATAAATACTCCACATTTTTAACCTCTTTAATAGGGTTTGAATTTTAAAGGAGATAATTTTTTTAATAAAAGTATACAATAAAATTGAAATATATTGTAAGATTAAGTTAAACGAAGTAACCCCGAACCTGAATTATGACAAGTAGGAAATAATAAGCAAGATGCGAAAACGCTCCATATCATATTGATATTGATATAGCAAAGAGAATCTATAGATACGTATGAATGTGAGTGAGTAAAGTTATAATTATATATTCAATTCAAACACCAGAAAATCCAAAGGGTGAATATATGTTTTCATCAACTGTTATTTTCTTCACAGTTCTGCTTCTGAGATGTAATTAAATCGCAATCCCATCAACAAGATGTTTTCTCTCTCCTCTCTCTCTCTTAATGTGAATGTGATCCATCCATCCATCCTCACTCACTCACTTTAATCTCTGTAATCGCATGCATGATTCATTCACGTACGATTCCTTCCTTAGCTTGCTTCAGAATTTAATACTATTATTTATCGATTAATTCCAGAATCCCAGACCCTGGAGATCAGACAACAAAAGGACAGACTTCTTAAACCATGGGGGAAACACCATGCAATGCAACAAGAAATATTAGAAAACCACCCCACAAAAACTGCCGTCTTCTTCGCTGACTCTTGTTCCTTCTTCCTTCCATTCCCTACTTCCTAGGGTTTTTGGATTTTTATTGTCTATTATTCACTTTCTCAATTTTATTCATCCTTACATTTGATTATCTTAAAAAGTTAAAAGAAATATCATTTCTCGAATAATTTGAAATATGATAGTGTGTATATATGAATGT
Organism: Talinum fruticosum; assembly: GCA_021018815.1. Classification (NCBI taxonomy): domain Eukaryota; kingdom Viridiplantae; phylum Streptophyta; class Magnoliopsida; order Caryophyllales; family Talinaceae; genus Talinum; species Talinum fruticosum. Next base: position 10,493,317 of record JAITYX010000002.1, on the reverse strand, counting down.
ACTCAAATTAATTCAAAAATTTGAATTCAACTTACGATACTGCGGCAATAATCTGATAAAAATTGTTATTGTTTAAATGAAGATAACTTTATTTTGTGATGCAAAGATAGCTTTTTGTTTGTAGAGATGTCCTTGTATAAGCGTGTGGTTGAGGCAGTGAATCGTGACGTTTGGGGACTTGTTTGGATTTCTGGAATTCTTCTTTTTCTTTATAATAATTTTTGGTTCTGGGTTCACATCCAATTGCAGCAGCAGCAAGCAGGTAGGGTACTACGAGTACTACAAATTTGTTTTGAATATTAATTAATCATTAATTTGATTTGGTTAAAGTTTGCAGTGGTAGTAGTAGTTGGTTGTAGTACTATTTTGGAGCTCCATTGTTGTTCTGTCACTCTCTCCCCCACGAGCTGATATGTTACTTTCTCTCTCTTTAATTATGCGTAGGTTAGCGGTGCATTCTAGCATCCTGCACTACTTCAAAAGGCCACCATGGGATTCTGTTTAATGGAGATCCATCACTCCTTTAATTTACAGTTAATGGCGTTTTTGTTCTCTAATTGCTATTTTCAGAACTTGAGCTTTGGACTCTTCTATCGTAATTTCAAGTTATGTGGCTTTGTATGGGGAGAATGATTTGAATACAGCAGCAGCCTATAACCCGTTCATTTCAGCATTATTAACAGTAAATAGTTGTAAGCAGCAAAAATTATTGAGCAACTGTAAACGACACGCTAATGCTGAGTGGGTATACTCTAAACCATATTAAGTGTATGTATATCTCTGAAAATAGTTTATATATATAGTGAACCACATAGGTCAACTATGAAATTTTGCTCCAGCAGAATGTTACAAAGGCCAAATATATCCATCTTCATTTCCTATTACTGGAGGCGTATATGGAGCTTTCCGCCTTCCTTTACCCCGCTTCCCTTTCCATGCCTTCCTCTGTTAGGGTGACAACTAGCAAGATATGGAACTCTAACGGACTTGCTTACCTATTGAAACAGAAAATACATATATCTCTGTTCTCTCATTGCAAAGATGATAGTATTTCTGTTAAATTCAGAGATAGTATTTATGTTAAACTTATTTGAGTAGACTATAATCTATATTTTTAGAATATTTTGTCCAAACAAGCAAATACTGAAGAATGTAAACATATATACAAATACGAAATTTATTAAGATGATGATGTAATAATTTTTTAAAGGTAAACATATCCAAGATTTTCAGCACGATTTTTTGCGCAAAATTAGAGTAAAATCAACAAAGAAAAAGAAAACATAATTAATGTGAACTATGCGGCAAAGTAGACTTTGGCCCTCCTGAATTGATGATCATTTCAATTTTTATGTAAACACCCTGATAACATAATGAACAGATAACTAATATTTAACATAGTTAAATTAATGCGCACCAAGAAAAAGAAAACATAATTAAATTAATTGCAGAAAAAAATAAAGATAGTATATATTTGAGATTTAGAGAATAATAAGTGATATATAAATAAGAACCAAATACGGATAAAAAGGGGTTTGATGCCGGAAATTCTGCAGTAATCTGTCGGTGCTAATTGTCTGCTAAGTACTCATAAAAAAGTTGGACAAAAAAGAAATTTAAAAATAAAAAGAGAGTGGTCCAAACCCCAACAAATATATAATAGTAATATGGAGTATAATAAACAAAAGAAAAAGAATATGTTGGAGGGGTTTATGATGATGAAGGAACATTGCAGTTCTGGTTCTCCCCTTTTCTCTTTGCCGTTTTAATTATTTTAATCCTCTCCTTTTTCTAATTTAATTAAAACCTTTTGCATTTTTCTTGCAAAGAATTCCCCCTTTTTATGCATCATTTAAAGAAAAAGGTTGGCAAGGGTGAAGAGAGTGTTTCAGTGTTTGAGCTACAGAAAGGCCAAGGAAGGTTCTTTTCTGCATCAAATCCAGTTCTTTAAGGGCATATCTTTGAGCTCTCTCTCTCTCTCTCTCTCTCTCCCCTGACCAGTTCACTATTTCACTAATTCTCTCCAGCATTCACTTTCTTCAAGGTCTTGTTTGTTGGGTTTCATTTATAAGTCGTGTTTGATGTCTAAGGCATTAGAGCATGATTACATAGGGTTATCAGAGGTTCCTTCAATGGAAAACCCTACTAAAACACTCTCTTCTCCAAAAGCACCCTCTTTCTGCATTGGCAATGAGAAAACCGGTGGGTTAAAGACAGAGCTTAGCCTTGGATTGCCAGGCTCTGAGTCACCAGAGAGGAAGCCTGCTTCTGGGGTTACTCTTTTTGGAAAGGAATTGGAAGGAAATCCCCAAAATGGGCTCTCAGTTGGGTCAATAAAGACCTCTGCTTCAGGGGCAAAAAGAGGTTTTTCTGATGCTATTGATGGTTCTGAGAAATGGGCTTTGTCTATCAATGGAAGATCTGAAACCAATTTGAGCAAAGATGGTGGATTGTATTTATCCAGGGAGGTGCCTTTGCCTTCATCTCTAAAGCCTGTTCAGGAAAAACAGACTCAAATTTCTGCTGCTAATGAACATGGCAATGCTCCTGCTGCCAAGTAAGTTTGCTGTTACCTTTCCGACTCCTGTTTTTCCATTTTCTATCGAAATATATGCTTCTTTTGCCATTGTTTTTTTCAACTGTTTATCAAGTGTAACTACTGTGTATTTGTATTCTTTTGTGTTTTCTTGCCTTGCCTTACCTTGGTCGGGCTCTAATATTCAGCCTCACTGAAATAATGTTCCAATAATCTTGCTTGTTTATGCCGATCTTCCTAGTTTCACTTTCTTGGACTCTTTGATTATGTTACCTTTTTTTTGGGGTCTTTTTTTTTGGGGGGGAGGGAGTGGGGGCTTTAAGTGTACAAGACCTTAGGTCAGGTAGCACTCTTTCGAGTTTCAACGGTTCTAGCCAAGTTATCATCGATAAGAATAGTAACTCACAACACAAAATACTGAACTAATGAACTGGACAAGTAATATGCAGCGCAAATCGGCTGCCGATCTTGCTGCGCTGGAATTTGTGAAGACAACGGTTTGGAAGTGCTGAGTCCATGTCTGTGTCCAGATATTAGACTCACATAATTGCAGAGGTTCCCTGTGTTTTAGGTCCAACAGGTCTCCATAACATGTCAAAGTGCCGAGTATCTTATATGAGTACAGGGTACTTGTGGTCAAGAGTACAAGGAAAATATCTCCATAGGCTCCGTACCTATTTTGGACGCATATTTGACAGCTTAAATTGACACGTTTAATTGGTTATGATCCTCCAAAGAGTCAAAATTACTATTGTATTTGGTGTCCTTGGTTCATCATTCCTGCTTGAGACTTTGAAATTTTGCTACATTTCTGCATTCCCTGTCATGCAATCTAGGAACAGTCAAGCCATTATTCCTAATATGGTACACTTTGATAAGTGTGATTCACCCTCTTTCTTTCTGTCACGAGGAAGTTTTTGCTGTCTGATTCTGCATATAGGCAATGACATACAAAAATGTCACGGTTTTAGCCCTTAATGCGTTGAGCCATTGCCTTGTTACAGAGCACAGGTTGTGGGTTGGCCACCAATCCGATCTTTTCGTAAGAACACCATGGCATCTGCCTCTGCAAAGAACAATGGAGAAGCAGAAGAGAAATCGGCATCCACATGCCTCTATGTCAAGGTTAGCATGGATGGTGCTCCATACCTGAGGAAGGTTGACCTCCAAATTTACAGAAACTATATGGAACTCTCTTCCGCATTGGAGAAGATGTTCAGCTGTTTTATCACAGGTCCTCTTTCTCCATCTCCAAGCAATTTATGCTTTTTTCATTTATTCTGTTTTGTTTGACCAATTGTTTGTAGCAGATTCTTAATCTTCATATCCTGTTTCCAGTAGCCACTTCTTGTGCTAAATATGCAGATGCACCTATGTTTTTTAGCAAAAATTCACCAGTTTTCCAACAGTACCCTCCCCAACCCTTTCTTCCTGGCAATATTTGCCTTCTGCTAAATAAGGAACTACAGAAGCTCTGATATTCAGGGAAATTGTTGATTTTGTTGTCTAAACCATAATGAATTTTCAAATCATGCATGAGATTGTGAAATGACGCCCTGTTCAGAGTTTTTGATGGAAAGATAACAATTTTTTTTTTTACTACGGTTCAGGTCAGCATGGCTCACACGGACATGCAAAATGTGAAGGGCCAACTGAGAGCCATTTAACGGATAATGTCCGTACTTCTGAATATGTGCTGACCTATGAAGACAAGGACGGTGATTGGATGTTAGTTGGTGATGTCCCTTGGAAGTAAGTGCTCTTAATCCTGGTTGCTTTTCATAATAGACTTTGCACTAAACTAAAAGCTTTTTGGCAAAGCTCTCTGGTCACAGATGTCTAATCTCTAGATTTCTGCAATCGGGAAATCAAGCTTACTTATGAATGGAAAGAAATACTATTGCATTGCATCAGTATGCACAATATTTTGTCTCTGTGACTGGTACCTCCGTAAAGGAAAAGAAATAGGCAGAGAAGTTACCTAGTGTCGGTTCAATCCAATTGCCCGGATAAGTTTGGCTATTGTCGTAATTGTTCAATGGTTTAACCTCCTATGTATGCAGGCGTTACGTACAATTAGGATGTTGATTAGGTTTCATATTTAACTAGTGCTAGAGAAAGAAAAAATGATTCAGTGATGGCCCTCTTTGAATTTGTTCAAGTTAAAACTTATTTAGACTTGGTGAATCCCCAACTTGGAGAAAAATGCTTCTAGAACAGCTGCTTGGTGACAGCCTCTGTGCTCGGGGATCAAGCATATGACAACTCCAACTAACAAGCACAGGAATTGGCATGCTAGGAGGCTATGTGGTTTGGGTGAATAAATTACCATTTTGATAAGGTCATTTAGGTGCTTCTTGATGCGGTTTTCTTGTTTTCCGTATAATGTCCACTGAAGAATAAAGGAATGGTTACAATGCATCACAGTCTCAAGACTGAGGAGTGTCTTAGCAATTTCGGTTGTGTATTCAAGTCACAACCTGGAGAGAGTAACATCTCATACTTGGTGCATTTATTTGGTCATAATGTCAGAGTAACACATCATACTTGGTGCATTTATTTGGTCATAATGTCATACACTTGCAAAATAAAACAAAATGCTTACCACAACCTCTCTTTCAGTCTTCTGAAGCAATATATACTTATCATCGCATTGTCAATGATGTTTCCCCATAACAGGATGTTCACCGAGAACTGCAGGAAACTCAGGATCATGAAAGGATCTGAAGCCATTGGACTAGGTATTTACATGAGAGCCAAACTGTTCACAGATTTTCTCTTTGAAAATGATTAAAAGTTTTGTTGATCTGAAAAGATAGCCTAATTGTGCTGTGCTCGTTGTTGTTGCAACTTGCAGCTCCCAGTGCAGCCGAGAAGGGCAAGGTTTGAGGCTGAGGGATCCATCTAGGAGGAGGCATCTAGTGGAACACTAGGAGCCTTCAAGAGGTTTTGAAATTTAGGGGGCAAGTCTTCGATTTTCAAGTATATGTTATGGCTGTGAAAAAATATTGTACTGCTGGATGACTTATATTATTGTAGACATGTTGAGTGTTATTATTTATCTGCTGAGTTTGAGTGTGCTTAAATTCGTATTCAACCTGGAAACTGGGATCTTTAGCTGCCATGAATTTAGGTATTGAAAATGGGTTAACTTGGGAGAATGATAATTAATGGGTGCTACAATAATTAGAGCAGACATCCACATCCCCAGATCCTTGAGTTGGTTCAATTTTCGCATACAATTTGGCCAAGTCAAATTTTCCATTCAAGTTAGACGTCAGAAAAACTTTTGACTTGAGCGGAATATTTCTGACTAGGCTCCTTTTACCTTGATAAGCCAAGATAAATTGGCTCCTCCTCCCCATCATAGGTCATAACAACCCCCAAACAACAAAAGGGGGAGAAAAGAAACAAAGCTAGGTTACTGTAGTTTCCAATTTCTTATTTAGGCATTTCTAATATCAATGGTCATCCATATGTAGACCCGAAAAAATTGACGTGAAGTTCAAAACTCAAATCGAATGACTTGTACCCATATCTTACCAACACTTGAAGCAGGCAAATCTGAAAATGGATCTAAAATTATAATAAGCATATTGGATGCTGAGAAGATTGAGGATTTCGCAAATCTAATCTTGTCTAATTAAAGCCAAGTGGACAGAAAGCAAGATAAAGACAAGTATGTTAACTTCATTGCCTGAGAAATCAATTACATTGACTACTAAATCACTCTGTAGTTTATAAAAAAACATGTCAAAAGATATGATTACAAAATTGAACAGGAAAAAAAGTGGGTAAGGCGCAAAACGTGAACACTGTTCCTAGAAAACAACCAAGCTTAGTTGCAAGTATGCATGCTAATATACTATCAACACATCAAGGTCTATCAAGTTGAATCAAGGAATATTTTCTCAACCTATTTCCGACGAATCTAAGATTCAGGATCAGATATCTGAACATATACCATCTGTGTGTATCCGTTGAATACAGAGGTTTCGAGCCCACCAAGACCAAGCCTTTGGAACAAGCGAAAGCGGCCATCTTCAACAATAGGGGAACAGCCCGAGCAGGATCATACCTGGTCTGGTGAGTGAGAGATGGACCAGCCACGGGTGGAAGCTCCCAAAAAACTTCCAGAATTGATTCCACAAACCTGCTGTTCTGGAAGTGCTCCGAGTAAGAAATTGGCTTGTTGCTGTGGTTGAAGTCATCACGCATGTAGCCTCTAACACCCCACCAAGCTTCACCTGGCCCACAAAGTTCATTGATATCCACGGCTTTCTCCCAAAACTGCTTTCTTCTCGCTCTTATTCTAGCTTCATCACTGTCTTTAAAGCAGCTGTGGCCACCACCTAGAAAGGAAAGCAACAATAAAATTATCCATCAGAAACCCCCTCCAAGATACACTTAATTTCCCATCTACAAGGAAGGCTAAAATACGCGGGCATTTGCGCAGCTTTTAGACCAACTTTTCGAACCCAGAAACAGAAACAGGCCCAGACACCTAATTTTCTGAAATCATCTTAGAAACTGTTTTGGGACTCCAGCAGCACCCAAGACCTTATGCAGCAAATTAGTGTTTATGATTCTGGTTTCTGCTTTCTAGTGCAATATAGAAGGCACTTAAGTATTTAACCATTCTGACAAATAGACCAACATGCCCCAGCTCACATTACAGTCTGCAGCACAACTCAGTTCCCCAGCAGCAACACATACCCTCTCCCATCTTTCCAGACCAGAAAGAAAACTCTCCATTTTTCTACTCGAGATAAATTGCTGTCCATGACCAGCAGAGCATCCTCCAATTAGTACCAGCAACAACACTTATCAAGTTTCATTTCTGTTCACTGCAGAGCTTTTCCACACAGGTAGATTTTGTGGCAAATATAGATTTTAACATTTCTTTGTCTGTTTTCACTTTCATCCCGGGGGTGGGAGGCGTTCATTAACATCTGCTAACCTATTTCCCGACCAATAAATATATCTTTCTAAACCTTTAATCCCACAAACTGTCTCAATTTATGTGTTTTACATCATATTTTGTGAATTTTTAACACAACCTCCAGTCCAAAAAGACAGGGGCCGAGAAAACAAAAGCTCTTCTTCATAGGCCTTTAATGTCATGGGTTTCAAATTCTACCAGGGAGTTCCACTTAGAAAGGGTACAGTGTATCAGATGGAGCAGCCACCATGAATTTTAGAGAGGCGGCTTCAATTGAGCCCTATATTAACTATGAATCGTCTACTACTCCACTGAACAGAAGTAGAGGATAGTTTAATGAGGAATTTGCTTCAGTTCATAATAACACTGAATAATCACTCAATTTTTTTAATTTTCTTTTACTATCAATAAAGTGAATGAGTTAAATTCAAATCTTAGTTTTTTCACCATGGAATAATATTGCTTTTCTAGGGGAGAGTGCTCGAAATTTCAGCTAATTTCCTTCAGTTAAGGGTCACCATGTTCTCAGTCAATTCGTTACGGAGAAAAATTAGAATGGGAGCTCGTATTTATTTTGTTGGGTCTTGACAATGTAAGAAATAGACTTTCCTAGTCCTAATCTTTATGACTATTTTACAACGTCAATTAAAATTCACAGTGCACGAGATTTAAAAAAAAAAAACATGTATAAATTGGCCAAATGGATGGAGTGAGTGGGAAAGTTTTGCAAAAGCTACGCCAGGAAGGGGAGGGGGAATCTTCCAAATGCTAAGTTCTGCTTTACGCCAAAAACCTATATATTCTTGAGAAAAAGCTGTAAACTGTTCCAGAAAATTGATTGTGAAGATATTAGGTGGGTAAAATTAGGAATATTGTATTTTGATATGATTGTAAACCCAACCCACACCTGCGAGTGCACAAACTCATTCCACTTTAGCTGTCTAAACATAAAAGTCAGCGCGTGAACATTTTGAGGGCGATAAATACAGGAATTTACACAAGAGGTGTGTGCATCCAAGACACTACTAAAGGGGAGCTTTGAGAGTAGGCTTTGTACATGCACATAATGAGTACCCACACATCCAACTTAGGAAAACCCCTAAAAGTATGAAAACCCAACAAGAAAAAGATGCTAGGTTGGACAATGAATGGATGAATGATAAGCAAGGTCGGACTTAGGTGATGCTCCATGCAGCTATTCACCTACTTATGCACCCACCTGTTATTAATAATGCAGATAAATAGTCACCCAAGGACCCCTGCTGCTCACTACCAAGAGCTAACGAATATAATTGAGCTCCATTTTGTTTGTCTAGAATGGCTATTAGCTTCAATCAGCAACATCTCAAGGCATCTCCCCCTCCAAAAAAAAAGGAAAAAAAAGAAGAAAATAAAAAAGAAACAGTAGGAAGCACACTAGAGCACAGATATGGATTTGGATTTGGATTTAGAATGGTTCGGATATAGACTGGTCAACACATAAAAGAGCCAGTAGTTTCAAAGGAAAAACATATACTCGTCACAAAAGGCACAATTTCACAGCAGCTAAATTAGTTACATTTAAAGGTAATTCTAGCATCTTAACAGTAATTAGTATGGGTCTGGAAGTATAAAAAAAGGCCACAATAGACCTTTTAAGTTCCAAAAGCAAACTGGTAAGGAGTATTTGCAGCATTAATGAAATATGTAAAAACAGAATACAGCACTGATGAAATTAAGGGTGACTGAACAGAGAAGGTACCTCTTATATAAGATTGATCACATATCTGTCTTAAGGAATAATGATCTCCAGTTCCAGTATCGTAGTTATCTTCAAAGACAATATGTCTGAAGCCAGCCTTCAATGCCTGCTTCAATCTATCAATTAAAAATTCAGGGTAAGAAAATATCTTCTGTTAGTAGCTGATATGAGGAATAAGGGGGAATAATATATCGCACTAAATATCACGCAGTTATGTGTGAACAGGATGGACAAAGAGCTAACCCTATGCTAATCAGATAACCATACCTTTTCAGCTCACTCTGATGATCATCGAAGAAGACAAGAACCCGACTGAGATCAGTGACCCCATGTTTACTCATCACACTTTTCCAATCAACATTTCCAAAATCTATGAAGTCCTTCCCTGCAAAGTATGTGCAGTTCTGATCGACATATGCTGGACCTTTTCTCAAGTACTTCTCAGGATGACGGGGTGTCACTGATATTATCTTAGTATCTGGCATAGCCTGCCGCAGCACCCAGGTGGAATGCCCCTTAAAAGCACCACTCTCAATCATGATATCGGGCTTCAACCATCGTGTAATAAACCAAAGCCCAAAGCTATGATCAAATCCCATTCCGAACATGTTGTTCTTGATTGGCCTTGTTTGATAGATAGGTACAAACTCTTCCAAGCCTTTTATTAGATCCTTGGTTGTCCACTCCACAGTTTTTCCATGTTTCGATCTGCCTTTTGCCAACAAGAACAATTAAACTGATGCAGACTATGAGGAATTTCATGATTTCAGGCATCTATGTAAAATATACAATAATATTTAAATCTGTTCTGAATGTTGAATATGAATGGCACAAGTCACTTTTTAACAGCTCATGCATGATGTTCATTATTTACTTCTTGCTCCTTTAATTTACCCATTGTTTTGGGTAAGCTACTCTTCCTCCCTATTCATTTTGCTGCCCCCTCCCTCCTTGATATCCTCTCTCAAGGTGCCTTCTTCACCATTCTTTACACTCAATCAGTCCCTTCACATATATCTTTCAAAAGCCATGTGTAAAGACATACAAGAACTGAACTTATTTTTATCATGTAAAGAAAGTCCAATCAATCATACTTGTCCTCTCATCTAAATATTGAGACCATTTTAACCCAGTTAAAGAGACTCTAATCAATTACTTGTCCTAGTATCCTTTAGAGGGAATTGTTGATATTTATCTTGATCTCACATAGGCTGTGCAAACATAAGCCACCCCACAGCAGGAAATTTTTTTGTTATTTTCCTTCTCCCCTATCAGAGTTTGTAACAAATTTGTCAAACCGCATCCATCACATGGATCCTATAGACTGATGAAAAAGTGACAACTTATAATAACTCAAGATGTGATTTTGTGAAAAAAAGGATGAGGATAAATAGGGGGAAGAAATGAGACCATGCTCTTAAAAGAATGCTCAAGGATTGTTTTACACACAAAAACAAATGCAGGCCAAGAAATAATCAACAAACAGTAACAGAGGACCAACAAACAAGTCTGACTTTAAGCCATAAAAAGTAATAAAATGACATGCAAGAGTTTAAGTCCTACTTCTGACTTCAGGACGAGCTATTAATTGATTGGTAATCACTTGTTTGGCTATCGGGATTACTTGAATTCTGAGACTCTAAAAAGAACTCGAGGGAAAATACTCCTCCAAACAAAGAATTGGAACCAGAAACTTGTTGATTTTTGTTAAAGATATTCATGTTTGCATGACTGAGATGTGCATTATCAGAAGTTGCAGCTATTTCTTTAACACATTGCCCACATCTACACCATATTTATGAAAACAAGCTATAAGACATTAAGAAGTATCTTACAAATTTATGAGGAAAACCAGCCTTCCTGTACGTTTTTGACAGATGTTTGGAAGATTTGATAATTGGTAGGTCAGCAGTCACGCAGCATGCACTTTGAGCATTGAAAATGTGTAATGAGAATACATGCTCTATAGCCAGCAGAAGTCTAAGTACCAATTGAAACACCAAAGAAACAAGGATTTCATAAACTTCTTGGGATAGAGGGAGATCCAAATCTCAACCCCATATTGCAATCACAAACAATTATTTCGTCAATCCCAAACAAAAAACCCTTTTCAAGAAACACCTTGACAGTAGGAGGAGCTCATTCAGAAGTCATCAAACAAAAATATCACCAGTACCATTTAAAGAAACAGTCGGGGGGCATTTCGTTTGGGACAACCACACTTAACTTCTTCACAATTCTTCTCAGTTTCTGTCTCTAGGAACTGATGGCTAAAATTTCTCTCAATTTCTGAGTTTTCTTTGGGAATTAATAAAATGATCCCACTTTCCCAGTTCTTCTGCTCACAACAACAACAGTGACAAGTTTGAGGCCGAACTTCGCTTGTACATAGTGTATGAATCTAAATTCCGTGTACTGAAAAGAATAGTCCCAACCAAACTTTCAACATCCAAGAATCAAACCAATGGTGCCCTTTTTTTGAAGCGCAAACTAACATCAATCGCATCAATCCTACTCAAATAAATAAAGATGAAAAGTTGACAACCCACCACCCCAACTCCTACTCAAACGACTAAAAGTGAAAAGGGGGGTATAGTGTAATTGCAGGGACAACATTGCCATCCAGCCCCCGGAAACCCCACAGATTCGGAAGAACCAAAGATTAGGTAGTATTATATCACACTAACAACATACCCACATCCATGATCTCTAAGAACTGGGCTAACCAAGATTCCGATAAGAAGAAACTATAAAGAACCATCAAAAAGATTGATGAAATTTCAGATCCATCATCAATTAAATTGCTCTTAAAAGAAAAAAAGAAATAGGAAGCTTACACCAGGGGACGCCGAGGGATCCGAAGTCGGATTCGAGGCCATCAAAGCCAAAGAAGGCGAGACGAGAGTGAGGATCCATGGCGGTGGGGGAGACGCAGACGAGGGTGCGGGTGTAGAAAACGACGGAGGAAGAGAACAAGAAGACAACGAAGGCAAGAGCGAGGCAAGGCCAGAGGAGGCCATTGCGGGCAATGAAGTTGGCGAAGCGGGTGGAGATGGGGATGGCCTTCTTCTTGTCGTCGTCGTCGTTTCCGCCGACGTCCGCCGCCATACGCCGTGTGGAGTGCATCCTGTCGAGCACTATGTCTCTGTCCATTCTCTTCCAAGAGAGGGAAACGCCACTGAAGAAGAAGAAGAAGAGGAAGAGTGAAGCAGGGGGAACTGGCAGGAGCGAGGAGAGAGAATATCAGATTTATGAAATTTTTATGAATTCGCTTGTCGGCATTATTATTCATACATCCTCTACATTTCAGTCTCTCTGTAGTATATCACTTCAACCCACAACACACGACTCCTCAGACTTGATAAATTTGTGTCCACCCAGGATTGAACCTGGGTGGGAAGCCTGGGAGCAGGGTCCTCTCGGCACTGTATCACTTCAACATGTCTTGCCTTCAAACATTTTTCATGAAAATATAAAAATAAAAGGTTTATTGGATTTGATTTCGTCCTATAAAGATGAATAGAAGAGCACTTATTCTCATTTTAAAAAATAGAAGAGGAAGTCATATGAAAGTAATTTTATTAATTTATGAGACAATATAAATAGTTTTTGTGATACCATAATTTTTTATTTGACGGTTTTTATTATTTAATTAATTTTCTTCACGTTTTATAATATGTTTTTGGTGAAAGTATCTACGAGACTACTCCTTTAAAAGGATATGACTTTTCATAAGCATACACTTTTTTCTTCTTCATATTATCAGTTAGGTAAAGTCTAAAAAAATATACAAAATGACAACTATTAGTAATACCATTTGTGCAACGAAATTATAAAAATTAGGATAAATTTGCTAAATATTGCTGTAACAACTACTAATACCCTCCCACAAAAAGAACCAAGAGAACTTTATCTCGTGCTCTCAAACCCATTTCTCGTATTCTTAGAGTAGGACTACATTATGCAGTTAACAACGTGTTAATATTGATGAGCAAATCACTTTCTCTTTCTCTTTCAAATTGTGGATTCATACGGGTCAGATTACATGAGCATGTGAGTTTGCTGATAAATTTTCAATTTTGCAAGGACCATTGTTTTATACTGCAATATGTGGTATATTATCTGTAGGTAGGAAAATTAGCCTATTCGAAGTTAAATAAAAATCAATATATATTTATACTTTCTATTCATTTCTGTTCATTTCTACTATTTTCTGTTAATCTTTTATATTTATTTTTATTTTTTCAATTTGTTTCTACTATTAAATATGATATTTCTATTCGTTTTTTATATAACTTTGAATACACCTTAATATCATTTGTAGTTTACGGGTAAATTGTGAGTGTCCCTCTCACATATAGGCTATGATGTGGTATGATGTGGTATGATGTTTTTTGGGCTTTTACAGAGTGCCTCATTGGAAGATCCATGTGTATTTGTAAGCTTTGAGGGAATTGGTTAGACTATGTCCATACTTGGCCAAAGCCCAAAACTTGGAAACCTCGGGAGTTCAGTGTACAATTATTTGAATCAGAACCCTGGCCTGCGGAAACGCAGTGGCCTATCTGTGGGTGGGGGACTACGTATAATTGGCTCTCAGGCTCAGCTATTCGACTGGTACACCTTACTCTCATTCCAATTACTAGACGTGGTCTCATCTAACTTGGACAATACAAAATTTTGCACGAATATTTTTGTCTGATACTTGAGTTAGTTTGGGTGTACAACTCCCACAAAGCTGAATTCGTGTTCAAGTTTTGTTTACATGATAGAAATAGGAAATATTGTACATCTAAATTCGTGAAATTTAAAAATTGAGGTGGACAAAATTTTACCAACACTATCATTTACAATGCCAATACTAGTGTGGTAATACTGATGTGGTTAAGAGACGCTAAACACATGTTCGAAATGACATTTAAATCAGTATTTATAACAATTTGTAACTTATTTTAATTTTAACAATTAATAATTTCGAACTTATAACATCTAACCATTTCAACTCATTTATTCTTATTTTAACTATAATAAATATATAACGAGTTGATTTTAACCGTCATTTTAAACAGATCCTTAAACTACACTCTCAAAGTTCGCTAGAACCAATGCTTGTCATCTTCTAATTAAACTTGTAATCTATTTATGATATATAACCATGCTAATTTATTAGACTAACTAGAATCATTATCTACTATATAAACCATCATATGACTTGGAATGTTAAGCACAAATTATCGTTTGGATAAATAGATAAAATCCTTTAAAAAAATAACTATTTAATATTATTTATACTTATCATTTCAAAAAAGGTTATCGATTGAATGCTTTTTATTACAAGATTGGCAACCACCATTACATCCCATGAATTGATCCCATAAGACAAATGTGGCCGTAGTTTGAACAGTAAATCATCCCCGGCCGGCCATTAACGGAAAGAACATGTGCTTAATTAATCACTTAATTCCCTTGATTTTCAACTGTAATCAGAGGCATAATCAATTGCCGACACTTAACCATGCTCTAATAGCAACAGTACGTACTATACCAGACAAAAAGGGCCGAAAACACAGGTCCTCGAGATTCCCCCAAATCTAATCTTCATCTTTTGGCCTGCCCACCCAAACCACGTATTTTGCCTACCCTTTAGGTTTTAACTAGACCTTAACAAACACCATAATCCATGTTTAAGTTGCCATATTTTTGTAAAAGTGATAATATAAAAATAATTTAAATATCAATATTATTAAAAATTTAAGTTTCCTAACGTTTATTTTATAACATAATAATAATATCGGATAACTTAATAATTATGAAAAAATTTGACATAATGAACACAAAAACATCTATCTATCGTCATTCCTCGTCAATATAAGCTCACATAGCCGGTGTGCAAATGAATCAAGTCCACTCAAATTTAGCCTCCAAATGAATCATATCCACTCATCAAACTAATAAGTTGTACCGTCTTGAGCTTGAGGTTGAGGGTACCCCACTTTGTATTTTAGGATGATGGGCGGTGGATTTATGTGGGCTAAGATAGATGGTCTGGTCATGCCTCCATTGTATAACTTTTGCCTTTATGTCTTTCACACAGAGAGAGGGAGAGAGAGAGAGAGGTGTAGTGAAGTGTAGGGTAACCTTCATCAAAAAAATTGAAAATTTGAATGTCTTTTTGCCTTTAAATTTTTTGGGTCACTATCCCTGTCTTTTGTAGGTCACATGCAGTAGAGAATCGTTGATGGATATGAGGATCGGGACATTTCCATTTTCCACTACAGTGGGCAATTGACAGCTTGGAAATCACACTAATATATCAGATATGTATGTGCATTGGTTGTCGTTGGTGGGGAAGAATGAATGTGTCGTCTCTTGGATTCTATATATTCCATTTTATCCACACACCTCATACATTTATGCGAGGTATGTGAGGTATGTTCCTCACTACCTCTGATATTTGAATCTTTTGTTACCTCTCGTATTAATAATTCAAATGATGAAATTTATGTATATTAGTTAAAAATAGTATTTAGGTTTTACTTACATTCTTAAATGTTTTTTTTAAAATAAAAATATTTTATTATTATAATAATATATACATCTCAAACTCATAGTGAATGGCTCACTTTGCACACATAAATATTAGGAGGCGTTTAAAAATAAGAAACAACTATGATAACTTATTTTTCAAAATATTTTAGTTTATAACTTATTTTAATGGTATGCAAATACAAAAATAGTATAAATTTTTGCATATTTGGTTCAAAACACAAGTACTTCAAATCATATAAAAAAAAGTTCTCACAATATATAGTTTTTCTTTTCTCTAAAAAAGGGTATTTCTTTTCAGCTATAATCAAAGGCTTCCTCACCCTTCTAGCCTAAAGTCTTTACTAAATCACATGTTAGGGTAAAGCAAAAATATTTAACTGCTTCTGGGACTTTCTGCATTCAACACATGCAGGAACAGGAAAACCAGCTTGTGAGCAGTAATTGATAATTAGCGTTTGATATGTCCAAAGAAGGGGGATGTCAATAAAAATAATTCCTTTTTTCTTGGTCAACAAAAAAATAATTCAAAGTAGTACTCTTTAATAAAAGTTTGTTGAGTATAAATAAATGTAGAGCGGGCATGACTTTCTATATATAGGAGTTGTGTGGTAAGCCTTTGTGGTATCCAAAAGCCAATATCTCTCTATTTGTCTCATCTTCATTATTCTCTTTAGCTTCTTCATCTTTGTGAAGAGAGAAAAAACAGAGATGGGTTCAGGAATTGCCTTTGGGAGACTTGAAGATTCCTTCAGTTGGACCTCAATCAAGGCTTACATTGCTGAGTTCATCTCCACTTTGCTCTTTGTCTTTGCCGGAGTTGGCTCCTGCATTGCTTACAGTAATTTTTCTCTTCTATATCACTCAGAGTTTCTCTAATTGATTCTAAATATTAACGACCTCGGGATAAAATATTATTTCAAGTGTCAGAGGATCCTGTGTAGTATTCACATTGTAACTATATTGTTAGATCAAATTATAGTTCGACATGTTTCTAATTAGTCGAGACTCGAGATTATAGATAACATGGTGGCTTATTATGTGTGTGTATTTTTTATGACAGACAAGTTGACAGCTGATGCAGCCCTTGACCCAGCAGGGTTAGTGGGAGTGGCAGTGTGCCATGGATTTGCCCTGTTTGTTGCAGTGTCAGTGGCTGCCAACATCTCAGGCGGCCACGTCAACCCAGCTGTCACCTTCGGGTTGGCCCTCGGTGGTCAGATCACCATCCTCACTGGCATATTCTACTGGATTGCCCAGCTTGCTGGCTCCATTGTGGCTTGTTTCCTCCTCAAGGCTGCCACTGGTGGCTTGGTTAGTACCTTGGCTTCCCTCGTCCTATCTTTCTCTATGTCTAATCTCCATGCATGCTCACTATATATGAATCTTCTGACTAAAACAATTAACCGAGTTATCTTGAGATTATGATGGACAAGTGACTAATAATGCACTCGTTATACTATAATATTGGTCTTATGAGAAACACTAGTTATGATGTTCGAGAAGGGGTAAGGTTACATGGATCTGAGCTGTTGTCATCTATTGGAAGTACAATGTCATTATCGAACTTAGTAAGATATTTAGATATTACTATTAGTACTGAGATTCGGGTTCAACAGTTATATTGTAGCACTAGCTCATTCTTTGTAGTTGAGCACTCCAATTTTAATCTTGTACATATGGTTGATCTAGCCCCTAATTATGGTGTAAATATGTTTCTGTGAAATTTTTTGATTCAGACAACTCCAATTCACAGCGTGGCATCAGGAATGGGAGCACTTGAAGGAATAGTGATGGAAATAGTCATAACATTTGCCTTGGTGTACACTGTCTATGCAACCGCAGCTGACCCCAAGAAGGGCTCATTGGGCACCATTGCCCCCATGGCTATTGGGTTCATTGTTGGAGCCAACATCTTGGCAGCCGGTCCATTCTCGGGTGGCTCAATGAACCCAGCCCGCTCCTTTGGACCCGCTGTCGCCAGCGGTGACTTCCATGATAACTGGGTCTACTGGGTTGGTCCCCTCATTGGTGGTGGCTTGGCTGGCCTCATCTATGGCAATGTTTTCATGCAAAATGAGCATGCCCCACTTTCCAGCGACTTTTAAGCCTAAATTTGGCCTGGTTTAGTTTGCCTTTGTGAGATAAAAAAGGTGGAAATCGCAAAAATATTTCTTTTGCCTTTTCTTCCCTTTCTTTAATTCTTCCAACTATTTATTTCTTTATTTTCAGTTTTCTGTACTAGTATTTGGGTTTTGGTTTGTCAATTGTCCATGTATAATCCACTTCTTGTTGAGTTCTTGCTATTTCAAGGGAATTATTCTATCCGTTTCTGTATTTGTTCTGTTTCTTTCTATTGCAACTGAATGTCAAACAATCATAAAAATATCAAGATCGATAGCATACATTTAACATAACAGTAATGCAAATATGTAATATCATAGCACTAAAAATACTCGGAATCTTACAAGGTATCATGATTTACTAGATCTAATACAACTTGATAGGATTTCGGAACACAATCATTATAACTACATGTGGGACAATAGGAGTGGTAACAGAAGTTCAAATTTAGCAACAATGACAGGCACCATCTAGTATGAATCCCGCTAAAATAGAGTTCAAAGAGATCGAAATGTATGTTGCCTACTACACCCCTGCATACTGCAATGAAAAAGGTTGTTTACAAGAGAGACAGACAATGTCTATGAGAAGAGGTTTTCGGAGCCAATTTAATCTTTTGGTTTGATAAATATGGAATCAATCAATCCATGTAAATTATATTCTGCTAAAAACATACTCGAAAAGTTTGTGTCCAGTGAGTTCCAACGCCTGAATATAGTTTCCTATGATACAATGCCCGCTGCCAAAATGACTATAAAAATTTTCAAGGTTGGATTTTTTTCCCTGGGTAATTTACAAAGCCTTCATCACAAGAAGTGAAGAAGATATATAGATCATAACTATTCAGATTCATCAGTAGGGACTTGTTTTTCATATTTCCACTCATGTGCTTTCCATTCTGGTAGCTGTTGTATGACAACCTGCATCAGAATATGTTACATGATAACACAGCAGGTCAGAAATTGTTGTAAATGTAAATGTAAATATCAAATTATTTAGTTATATGATTATGACCTAAATTAGCAATTTAACAATGATAACCACCATCACCATCTCGTGTTAGTGAACTTAATAGAAATATATCTTTACATACCATGCCTCTGGAATCGGCTGAACCAACTGTGGTTTGACAGGCTAGTCTCCAGTTCTTGGGTTTCTGTTCATGTCAACCATGTTAGTTAGTCACAAATTCATGATATTCTAATGCCTTATAGTCTCCTAGATAGGGTATCGGGTTTCATACATTCGCAACTTTATTTTTGAATAGCAGAAAGGTTATAATTATATTCATCGGTTCTTGGATTTGGAAACTACTGATTTTTTATGATGATAGTAGGGAGCAATTTGGTGAGGCACTCACATCAATTACATAACATAACATGCATAAGTACCTTCTTTAAGTGTTCTTTCTCTTTGTCAGTCTTGGGGCTTAGGAGCTCCTTGCCTTCAACAACCTAATAAAATAGATCACCCTTGACATTACTACACAAATTCAGACAGTCCAGTGTCAAACTCAATCAGACCTCAAATTTTCAAAATTCTGATTCCTGTTCTACAGTTTGATACTTATACTCATCTTAGTCTGGATTATTTAGATTCAATTATAAGTGTCCAACACAGGTATGAATTCAGCATTCAAGGGTTACACTTGTACATCTTTTGAAAATTCAGCATTCGGTCTATGAAGTGTCAAGTGTCCATATCCCATACCCATGTTGAAATTTCAAGTACTTGATACAGGTACCTGTGTGAAATGAAAAATCTGGCTAACAAGAAGTTTACCGTATTAGCATAATGTATGGTATGCATCAGCCCGATTGACCAAACAGAAGTCAGTGACAAACTTCTCCTAAGCTAGATAGCTAGTTTCTGGTAGGCTTTAATTTGGCATATAGCAAAATAGAGACAATAAAACTGACACAGATGAGACCACGAACATAAACTCAGAACTTGAACTCAAACATAATAATGTCCTTAATTACCAGTAAATGAAGTTATCAGACAAAAAATTATTAGAATGAGATGATTTTAGGGGGTCACCTCCACTGCGCAAGTTCCACAAGTCCCTCCACCCCCACAATTCAGTAGAGGCCTGGCCTGAAAAATACAAGACATTTTTTTCATCACTATTGCAGGGAAAAATTCAGAAATACATGTAAATGTATAAATCAAGCATTGTCAGAAAACTTGAGAGAAGATTAATTCTTGGAATTTCAGTCACGTTCATTAATTTCAAGGAATAAATTAGTTAAATGAGATTACTTACATAAGGTCCATAAAGATCAATGTCATTATCTAGCATTATATCCCTAAGCTTCTGCCCTCCAGGTGCTGCTCGCAGGTGCACATCTGGTGTTCCATCAGGAAGTAACACAGACTGATAAACCAAACACCCCAAAAAAAGAAACAAATGTGAATGATTTTTACAACAATTTATAGAGAGACTGCTTCCCATAGACCCTAAGTAAAAACCTATACCACTTTTCATGCACTATCGTTAAAAAAAAGGGAAGAAAAACTTACACTGACAAATGCAAAGCCAATAGAAGGAGGTTCTTCTGGTGGAGTTGGCTCATTACTAGTAGCCTGATCTCTTTCTGGAACAGTTCCAACTGCTCTGATTTTGCCTCTCTTTCTAAAGCTGACATTTTTACTTGTAAAACTGGTTTTTGGAGAAGCATAGTGCTTCAAACTGTGACAAGTTGAGAAGTTAGAAGATAAACCACAATGAGAATTCAACTGAAGAGAACCCATCTTTGCTTTTTGGAAATTTTGGATGGGATATTTATTTGGTTATTCCCTTTTTTTCTTTTCACAGGGATATTCTATCTGCTGTATATGATTGGTAGTTTGGTTTTATGGTATGGGAGGGGTGTGTGGTTCTTATTTTTCTTATCTTCATATGGTGTATGATGAGGGGCTTTTGCCTATTTTCCTCAATATATATATATACTGATCGATGTTTTCCCTCTTCCCCCTCCTCCTTTTTGGATTGTAGGTGTTAAAAAAAGGAACAACACATGAGGTCAATCAAAATATATGCCACTTCTTTTGATAAAAAATAAAAATAAAAATCTATGCCATAAATTTAAAAACTGATTAACGCTAGAAGGAGGGCTTGAACCTCCGACCTTGTGGTTAACAGCCACACGCTCTAACCAACTGAGCTATTCCAGCTTTGGTTATTAGCCCGTCCTGTGGATTTATTATTATATATATTTGGTATAACTTAAACCAAAATTATATGCAAAATTATTGTATTGAGTTCCATCATGATAAGTAAAAGTTCCTTGATTTCTATGAATCTATGATACTTTTACGAATTCAAAAGTGAAAATTAGTTATAAACTTCACTATTCTAATCTCAACGGGAAGCACTCGAATTATATATAATAACGGAATAGTTGACATCTGAATTTTTTTTTCTGAGTCAAAATCAAAGAAATTTAGCTTATTAATTAATTAAATTCAAAATTCATGTATTTTTTCACATCTAGTGTGTTGGATTGAATTGGTGATCTCTGATTCATAATTTAGATGTAGTAATTTCCATTTCATGCTAAGTAACCCTATTCCTATCTTACTAGGCCCAGTGAGCTGGCCCAAAAATTACCAAGGAAAAAAAAATAAAAAGGAAAAAGAGAAACGCCCGGGCGTAGGCATGAAGCAAACAGTTCTTCGCACGTCGTCGTCTTCTCCCTCTAGTGATATTTCTTAAACCCAGAAACCGTAAGTAGAACCCTTCAAAAGTTCGAAGTTCAGATCATCAGCAGCTCTTTTCTCTCTCTGGCTCCAAGGTTTTCTCTTTCTGCGAAGCAAAGAGAATTACCCACTTCTACTTCTGGTTCTCTCATTTTGGACTTCTGGAGGGAGAAAGAAGTCCTAAAAATGGGGAAAACTGCGCCGACTGGGTGTAACAAGAGAAGGGCTGAGGCCAGAGATAAGGGAAATAGGCCTGAAAACCTTCCATCAAAAGTTGGAAAGCCCAACCCTAATTCTACTTGTTATGTTCAGGTGGGTACAATAAAATTTGAGACTTTCCCTTTGTGGGTTCTGTTTAATTGTGTTCTTATGCATTTCGGTTTTCTGTTTGCTTGATTGAATGATAAAAAGTGAACCTTTCAATCATTTATGATCTGGGTAAGATTGCAATTGTTAAACTTTGATACTCAATTACACCTAGTTATTTTGGTTCCTCAGCTAGTAGAATATGATATTTTGCCAAAGTTGCAAATTCTCTGTAACATTTATGGTTGAATCTGTTGGTAATTCGTACTTGATCGCCGAACTTGTTGCATAAAAATTTGTTGCTGATTTGAGGTGATGACCAATTAGTGCAGAATGAAGAGTTGTATTTTGGAACTTCATTTTGATGTTTTTTTTGGCTTTTGACTTTATACTGTTTTAATTGCACAAATGGATTTTCTAAAATTTTCAGTTTTATCATACAGATTCTTGGAACTGGGATGGATACTCAGGATACATCTCCGTCAGTGTTGCTATTCTTTGACCAGAAAAGGTTCATATTCAATGCTGGAGAAGTAAGATTTAGCGGAACTAGGCAAAACATGTATTATTATGTTGTGGGAAACATCAGAAAGAAAATGGAAAAAAATTAATATGCATCTTCATTCTTGAATTGACGCAGGGATTGCAGCGTTTTTGCACCGAGCACAAGATTAGGTTATCAAAGGTATAAACATCCACAGCCTCAATCCAGGAACTAATTGTCTTCATTCACTATGAAACCAAAATCTTAAACCTTGTCAAATTAATAGCCACTTTGGTTTTTGAGCCATTCCATGAAAATGATAACATACTGATTTGTCCTAGTTCTGTTCCTCGCTTGCTGTTCACCCTTTTGGGGGGGTGCTTCGTAATGTGTGCCACTTGGATGGCTGAGACTGTCTTGGGGAGGAGGTATTATGCATGTTGCTATTTGGTATGCAGAAGGTTATAATTGTGTCCATCTCTTCAGGTGGATTATATATTTCTCTCTCGAGTCTGCTCAGAGACAGCAGGTGGGCTTCCAGGTGTGCCTGTTTGCTCTTAATCCATAAGGCATGAATCAGCAAACTATGCCTAGCATACTGCTTCTTAGTTTTAGATTGTGATGGACGACAATGGATATGCTTATTTGAATGTTTAAATACCTGCAGGACTTTTGTTAACATTGGCTGGAATGAGGAATGCAGGAATGGGTGTGAGTGTCAAATTTTGCATGTTGCATGTGTTATTCAAGTATAGCCTTGTAATTCTAATTTATGGTTATTGATGCAAAGGTTAAGTTCAAGTTGTGGGGGCCACCCGGCACTGCATATTTGATTGATGCAATGAATACATTTGCTCCGCATGCTACCATGGTTAAGCCTCTGCGAGAACCTAATGGAAGTGCTACATTAAACTCTGGGAAGTTCTCAGAACCCATAAAACTTGTTAATGATGATGGCCTTGCTAAAGTATCAGCCATTCTTCTGCAACCGGGTGTGGATAATGGATCAAAGACTGCTGAAGAAGCTGGTTTTGGAGTGTCCCACGGTTCTAATGGTGAATTTCACACTGTTACAAAGCCCAGCTTTCTCTCTGTCATCTATGTTTGTGAGCTTTCTGATATTCCGGGAAAATTTTATCCTGAAAAAGCTAAGAATCTTGGTGTGAATGGTGGGCCAAAATGTGGGCTATTGCAGAAGGGGAAATCAGTGAAGTCAGATGAGTATGATTTTATGGTATAGTTATTAACCTTAATCTTTTCCACAGCAGTGTTGTTTAAATTCTCTCATGATTGCTCTCTTGTAGGTTCATCCCAGTGATGTTATGGATCCTCCTATTCCTGGCCCAATTGTACTATTTGTTGATTGTCCAACAACGTCTCATTTACAATATTTATTGTCTGTTGATTCTTTCAATCAATACTACACAGATGTCCCTGGCAATCAATCTGATGATGCCAGGGCAGTGAATTGTGTAATTCATTTAAATCCGTCATCTGTTACAAATAGTCCTGATTATCAGAGATGGATGAACAGATTTGGCAGCGCCCAGCATATCATAGCTGGATACGAACGGTGAGTTCTGGCTTTGTGCCCGTCTTCCTACCCATTCCCTTTCGCTGAAAGACAGGCTTGTGGTTCTAGCGATGATTAGACTCCTTGAAAAGGTTAACAAATGGGCTTTTTGCAGAAAAAATATTCAAATTCCAGTTCTAAAAGCAAGTGCTAGGATTGCTGCACGGCTTAATTACTTGTGCCCTCAATTCTTCCCAGCCCCATGGTTTTGGTCTCTCCATAATAAGGAGAATTCGTCTCTGAGCTCTAATTCCTTAACTGAGGTTTGTCTTTCCAATTTCCGAAACATAGTGGTATGACTGTTTTATGTTGAATGATTGAAAGGTCAATGTGGCTTGAGTTCAGTATGCTCTGAATGATTTGGTCACTTCTCTTGTTTTATAGGTCCCTCAAGCCACCGTTTCTGCGGAGAATCTCCTCAAAGTATGTCTATCTTATTCACCGTGTCTATCTTGTTTTTTTCTCTTAGGATAGTACTTAGCAGTCTTTTGTTGCAGTATTTGTGATTCTGTCCCTCTTTAGCTTGATCTTTTCTCTGAGGGGGCAACTTTTGAAGCTGTGTTGAATTCAAATCAGTTAACAGTTGCAGCAAAGTTGTATATCGTTATGAGATCGAACAACAGGTTGAGAAACTCAGTGATTTTGATTTTTCTTGTGAAATCCACAAATTGTTAATCCATAATCATCTTTTATTTGATTTGATGTCCCAACCCTGTTGACAGAGATGCTTGTAGGGGTAGTGCCTACGTCTAGATCTCCCTAGACCTAGCACATGCGGGACCTGCCATGGGAGTTGTATGTACCAACTATGTGCTTCTTCTCAAGTCTCCCACCTAGCATACACCTGTTCTCCCCCTTTCTGCTTTTAATCCTTTGGCACATCCCTTTTCGTTGGCATTTTTATAATGATGATCTTGTGAATGCTTCTTCTGTTTGTACTGGATCATTTGTGTTTCATGGTAATTTGTTAAATACACCACCAACCCAGTGTCGTCCTGTGTGAGTGTGGCTCTAAATATAGGCAGTAGTTACCTCTATGAGCACAGAGGCCTATTCCAGATACCTGCAAATTTTTTTTGCAGAAATAATTGTTGAATATTTCCAGCATTTAAGAATTTTTATTTTAGACATCATGCCGCTCACTTCTAGTGTTGTCCTTGCCTTTCAAATTATGATTCATGTCTAATTATGCGGAACAGTTCTGCTTGCGTCCGTGCTCAAACCTAGGTTTGGACAGGTCATGTGTCCCTAGGACTACCAGCTCCGCTGAAATCATAGCCGAGTTACTCACGGAAATTCCGGAAATCACAGACGCTGCTCAGAAAGTTCGACTGTTGTGGGATCATTTTCTGGAAGCTAATGAAGACATTAAATCACTAGCAAAAGATAATTCTATTATTGAAGATCAACAGTTCAATGCAGTTGGACATCCTAGTTGTTTGGAAAACATAAGCAGAGAAGATGTGGAGATAGTCCTTCTCGGTACTGGCTCAGCCCAGCCATCCAAGTACAGGAATGTGAGTGCTATTTACATCAATCTCTTCACAAAAGGAGGTTTGCTTTTTGACTGTGGCGAAGGGACATTGGGCCAACTTAAGAGAAGGTAACATTTTTATTTCCCTTGTTCTGCTGAAAACCTTAACAACGTATCAGTTTTCCTGTCTAACACATCCCCCTCCCCCAAAAACAAAACAAAAAAAAAACTCTTGAGCAGATTTGGTATAGAGGGAGCTGATGAAGCTGTTAAAAGTTTGAGGTGCATATGGATCTCCCATATTCATGCTGACCATCATACTGGTCTAGTGAGAGTACTGTCTTTGCGATGCAATTTACTGAAGGGAGTTCCTCATGAACCATTGCTAGTGGTTGGGCCAACTCGAATAGGGAGGTTTTTGGGTGAATATGAACAGCTTGAGGAGTTAGATATGCAGTTCCTTGACTGCTGGCATACAACTAGAGCTTCTTGGGATGCTTTTGAGAGTTCAATTAATCCAAATATGAACCAATTGATAAATAACTTGAATAAAGTTCTTCAAGATGCCGGCTTAGAGAGGTTGGTTAGTTTTCCCGTCGAGCACTGCCCAAACGCTTATGGAGTTGCCCTGACAGCACTTCAGAGAACAAATTGTGTTGATAAATTGATACCGGGGTGGAAGATAGTCTATTCTGGGGACACAAGGCCCTGCTCTGAGCTGATAGAAGCATCTCGTGGAGCAACTGTTCTGATACATGAGGTAAATTATAAAAAATGCAGTTTATTCTGTTATATAAGCTTGATGTTTGGATTTAAGCTTTTGTTTGTTGGCAGTATATCTGATTCATAATCTGCTAGAGATGCAGGATCTGGTGACGGGATTTACATTTACCCCTTCTTTTTTGAATTGTGATGTAGCATGATTGAACTTGATTCAAAGGTTTTGAAGTGTTCCTGACAATGTTGTGAACATGTAGGCAACCTTTGATGATGGAATGACAGATGAAGCCATAGCCAAGAAGCATAGCACAACGAAAGAAGCAATTGAGGCAGGAGAGGCAGCTGGGGTGTATCGCATAATACTAACCCACTTCAGCCAGCGATACCCCAAGATTCCGGTCATTGAAGATACCCAAATGCACAATAATACTGCCTGTATAGCTTTCGACTTGATGAGCATTAACATGGCAGATTTGCCCCTTCTTCCTAACCTCCTGCCTTATCTTAAACTTCTCTTCAAAAATGATGCAATGCCACTCGATGATTCCGAATGATCTTCTGCATCCATCCATTCCTGGTTCATTGCCACCTTGGTTTTGTCAATTTTATTCTTTTGCGTGTTGTGGTCTGTGTGTGTTTTGGGGGGGAGATTAACTGCTAATTTTACACTACCTGTTGTCCTGTAAATTTTCCATTAAGATGTGCAGACAAATCATCCCTTTTTTTTTTTTTTTTGGTAAGCCAACAAATTTAACAAGTCGGGGATGGGGGTGTCAAGCCTAGGAGCCTTCACCACACACCACACAATATCCTCAAACTGAAGAATATTGCTCCTCCAATATTCGAACTCGTGGGGTGGGTGGAGAATAGAGCAAGTGGTCAATATGCCACTGGCTTCTTTGACAAGAAATCATCATATATTACATTGACTTCTTATAAAAATAAGAAAAAGAATATCTAATTTTTTCGATTCACATATTTAATATTTAATATGACGTATTAATCACTGACATATTTAATATGACGTATTAATGAGTAATTTATGAATTTTTTCTTCATTTTTCATTGGTTTTTTTCATTTTCAATGAAATTTTGAAGTAAGTTAGTTTTTTAGCATAAATTTTATCTTAAATTTTATATTCGCTCATAATTTTAAGAAATAAGTATTTTAAAATCGAGGAAGTAATAACTAAAAGTAATATAGTAATAAATATAAAAGAAAATCAAGAAATAAGTCTTATTGAGATATTTACAAAATAAAATATTATTACCAATAATAAATGTTATGTCAGTGGAGGAAGAATATAATTACGAAAAAGAGTAGAATAAACCTTAATATTATCTATTTCTTAGATTAGAAACGTGATATATTTAATTTAGCAAGGATAAAAAAAAGATATAAAAGTTTTGCCGTTGCAGATGCACATTGTAAGCTTAAACAAAAGAAATATGTCAGAGAAAAATACGAAGAAGAAACAAGCAGTAAAATGTAGCCTTTTTTAAAAAAAAATTTATGAAAAGTTTGACTTTTATACTGATATATTACTCCAAAAAACAAAAAAGGTTTTGTGAAAAAATAAAAACAATTTTGGGAAGCTAGCCTTGGTTTGGTTAGTTAAGGAGGGGTGTTGTCTAAAGTGCGCGGTTGGTGCGCAGGGGCTCACTGAGGCTTTCGTTTCTCTCTCCGCTTGTCTCCCTTAACCTCAAATCAGATTCCCAATTCGTTGAAATACCAAGATCTTCTCATATTCGTTCCTCTTCCGATTTCGTTATACTCCCAGGAGACCACCCAAATCACCTCGCCTTTTCTGTCTCCAATTTGTTTGCTTTCTGAGCGTGGGTCTTTCTCAAACTTCGTCGATATCTGTGTTCTATTAATCAACAAAAAGGAAATTCATCATCCGTTTAAGCCATTTGGCTTCGCGGGTTTGTTGATTTTCGGCCAACTCATAGTTAAGTTCGGTACTATCAACTTCCGTTGCTGAACCCTAGGGAAATCTGTCGATTACGAAACAAGAGAGGAAATTTTCATTGATTTTGACCATTTGGCTAAGTGGGTTTCGTGAGCTTTCGAGGAATTCAGATCAAGAATCGATTTGGTATTGGAAAATTTTGAACTTCTCTATTTTCTGGAGGGTTGATTGAAGCATAAAAGAAAGACGGATGGATTCGAGCAGAAGAGCGGTGGAGTCATACTGGAGGTCTCGGATGATCGATGCAGCTACTTCTGATGAGGATAAGGTCACGCCCGTTTACAAATTGGAAGAGATTTGCGAACTCCTTCGATCCTCGCCTGCTGGAATAGTGAAGGAAGTCTCTGAATTTGTGTTAAAAAGGCTTGATCACAAAAGCCCAATTGTTAAGCAGAAGGTAAGTTTGTCCTTGTGTGTTTCTTTTAGCTAGAAAAATATGCAATTCCTGGTTCCGCAGTCGCTGAGGCAGATCTTACTCAGCTGGATTTTTTTGTTTGAAGTTAATAAGGCATTGCTTGAGTGTGCTGATCTTTGCTTTGATTTCTGCTGAGAGTAGAGGGTTGAGGATACTTAGTCCTCTTCTGTGTCTCAAGTAATTTGCATGTTTCACGCTTACAGTGATGATAAATGGGGATATTCTTGTCTTAGGTTGCCATTGCGGATTACTGCACTTAATGCTATATGGCCTTGAGATTTAGCCCATGAATTCAATTTGGGGGCCTATCTTTTTGTAATTTTCTGTGATTGATATTCATTACAGGCTCTAAGACTCATCAAGTATTCAGTTGGTAAGTCAGGGCCAGAGTTTAGGAGAGAAATGCAAAGGCATTCGGTGGCTGTGAAGCAGCTCCTTCATTACAAGGGGCAACCAGATCCTCTTAAGGGTGATGCTTTGAACAAAGCTGTAAGGGAAACAGCTCAAGATGCTCTTTCTGCCATATTTTCAACCGATGACAATAAGCCGGCAGTGAGTGAGGTTAACCATAGGAGAATGGAGGGTTTTGGGAATCCTAATTTTGTGCCACCGCCAGAAGAGAAGAAGTCACTTATTAGTGAGATAGTTGATCTCGGCAGTGCTTCTTTAAAACAAGGTCTGAGTAACTTGGCTCAAGGGCATTCATTCGTAAAGAATGACACTGGCAGTTACAGAGGTCCAAACCTGCAAAGATCACTGACAGCGACCACCAAAGTGGACTATGCAACAATAGAACATTATAACCGCAGTGTTCAAGGAATTCCGGAAGCATTTAGGCATCTGACATCGGGTCCCCGGGGACAGGATTCAAGGACAGGTCATGTGGAGGCAACTAATGGAGATTCAAGTTCGGGTCACACTGGGAGTAAGACGCGGGAGGAGAGGCTGCTCGAGACAATTGTGACATCTGGTGGCGTGCGTCTGCAGCCAACTCGAGATGCTTTACAAGCTTTCTTGGTGGAGGCCTCAAAGATGGATGCATTGGCCTTGTGTAATGCCCTTGATTCGAAACTTCAGGCTCCTCTGTGGCAGGTATGATGCTTAATTCTTTATGCTGCTGATACTGCTGCTGCTGCTTCTTGTGTAGGATGTATGAAAGTGCAGGTGAATAAGCACATGCTGTACTGTCTTTTAGTGACCAAACAAGCAACCTAGAGCATGAGACTGACTACCTTTTCTGTGTTTCTGTGTGTTGTGTAGGTGTTCTTATATTTTCTTTGTGTATCCTTTCACTATAGTAGTAGAGAAAGGTAACACCTGTAGACCCTAGGTTGAAGATTCAATGACATTCTACTAGTAAATTCTTTTGGTGGCAATATTCTCAATTTAGTTTGTTAATCTGTCTTAGATTTTAACTATCCTTATTTAGAATTCCTTCTCCACTTCTCACATTGTAAACTAGTATCTTTTGATTGTGGCAATAGCAATCTTATCATACACTGTCAAAGAAAGACAGATTCTGCTGTAAAGTGGTAGATGAGCTAGGTGGAGGGGAAGACTAATTTCTTTAGATCTCTTCAATCTAGCCAGGGACTTTTGTGCATAAACTGATAAAAAGTGAATCTGGTTTGGGGTCATTGTGTCTCTTCCCTCTGTGTGTACGCCTGTTTGCGTAACGCTGTAACATTTGTGCATGTGTTTGCTCACATCAAGCTGACATTTTTCCCCTTACAAAATGGTTCCTCGGGATATTGCCGCCAGCAGATTGTGTTTCACTTGGAAGAATTTTAATACATGTTACTATCTTTCAGGTTCGCATAAAAGCAGTTTGCGTCCTTGAAGCAATTTTGAGAAAGAAGGATGATGAGCATTTTGCTATCATTGCTTCTTACTTCAGTGAAAATATTGATATTGTGATAAAATGTTCGGAGTCCCCTCAAGCTTCTTTAAGAGAGAAGGCAAACAGAGTAAGTCCTTTTGTTCAGAATTTGGATTTTTTTTATGGGGCTTAGTTTAAGTTTCTTGTTTCTTTATTGCTTATAGTTTGTTTCTCCATTTCATATTGACTCAGAAAATTTTGTTTAAAGTACCAAATGATTGTCACACGGTCCTTCTACCAAAAACCTTATATAAGCTCAATCTATTTGGTGTGTCAACAAAATTGAGGGAGGGTCGTGGTTTATTGCCTTCCTCCATGATCAAATCCAACTTTGATGATGACAAGATCTCGTAGGAAGAGCTAAGGTCAATTTGTCTATGCCTTCCTAGGTAAAGCTTTCTTGTTGATCTTGCCCCTTCAAGTGTTATATAGCACTTGCATGCATGCTTGAGATGGTTATAGCATAGTAGGATATTTTTGCCTTGGTACCCTTTCAGTTTTTATTGGACCTATGTTCTCAAACTAAGGATGAAGAATATTCAGCCTTATTTTGTGAGAGGCCTTGCTTTGCAGATTGGGAACTTTGGGGTCATGCAACAAAGTTATGGCTTATCTTCCATGTTGAGTAATGCAACTCCTGGAGTTTTTGTGCCCTTGTGTGTCTCTAGTTGCTACTCATTTTGTCAGGAAAGAGAATAAGTTAAAGTTTTTTTTTTTTGCATCGCTTTATCTTGTTGTTGTCAAGTGTCTAATATATTGTGTGCGTGCCTGTACTTACTCCCTTAGTGACAAAGTGACAATCTTACTGGCTTTCTCTTACCCTTTTTTTTAGCCATCCCTTAATCACTGTCCTTTTCTCCTTTATGTTAAAATAATATTTTAGAGCTAGATCCACCCCCCAAAAAAAGAAAAGGAAAACCAAAAGAGGCAGTTGGGTTGATTTTCTACCTTCTATATATGTCTATTGGTTGTGTTGCATATTAAACACATATTTTACATTCATGAAATGTAAATGTCTTAAGGATGCTGAGAACTAAATTTGCGCATCTTTGCTCTAAAATGAACAAGTGTAGGTGTACATGTCCATGTTGGAGTGTCCAGTGTCTGATGCAGGTCATTCAGGTAGAATGAAGAGTGAGAGTGACATTGTTGTCTGGTAAAGACAGGCAATATAATTCATGGAAACATTAGTATTTGAGTATTCTTTATTGATTGCATAATACAGTAACGGAGAGTTATTTCATGAATGGGTGCCTGTGATCTGAATTAGGGAGTTGATGTGCAGTGAATTTTTGGGTGACAGGTCTTAAGTCTCTTAGGTGGGGGCAGCCTGGAAATGCATCAGAAAGAAGTGCAAAAGTTGAGAAAACAGTGGTTGAGATGCCTGACTTGATAGATACCGGAGATAATGATTTGCTTGTATCAGATGGCCCCGAGGAAGGCAAAAATGACCAGCATGTTGTGGCAGCCAAGTCATCATCAGCATCTCCGTTAATTGATGACTTATTTGGTGGGGATATGAGCTGTGGTCTAAGTACGAGCGAACATAGAACAGACGATGACCCATTTGCTGATGTCTCTTTCCATGCTGGAGATGATGGGGGCCAGGGGACTGACCTCTTCGCTGGAATGACTGTTGGAGAGAACTCTAATGCTTCCATTAGTGCTCCAAGTGGTGGTTCTGATCCTTTTGATATCTTTGGTTCTTCAGAACCTGTGCAGAAGCAGGAGGTTCATGCGTGTGATGTTAACAATTTAATGGCTGGATTATCTATCAATGAAAATGGTTCAATGGTTAATCAGAAAGCAGCCTCTCCTGCTGTATTTTCTGAATCACTTTTTTCAGATTCAAGCTCAAAGCCTGATGCTGAAGCATTAAATCAGCCTCTGAGCAATGTACTTGATCCCCAAAATACTAGCAATAATGCAAATGCCATGTTTCCTATGGGTGCTATGCCATTCAACATACCATCTGGAATGTTGCTTAACCAGTTCTATCCTCCACAAACTCTGAATTATGCTGCAATGGGTGGGTTGCTTGCTCAGCAGCAGCAGCAGCTTATGACAGCAATGGCTAATTTTCAATCTCTAGGCACCTTTAATTCCCAGAACATCGGAGCTGGTAATGTTGCTGGAACATTGGGAGGAGATTCTTCTTCTGCTTTTCCTGATATATTCAATGCTAACTTGCCGGCTCAAACGGCCACAGTGACTATGAATGCTTCAAAAAAGGAGGATACAAAAGCTTTTGATTTTATCTCGGTAAGAATAAAGATGCTTCTCATTTTCTGTTATGCATCAAAAATTGTGTTTTCCCTTTATTCTTACTAAAAAGATTTGATTTTCGGCCAGGGTCTTTTTATGTCATGCTGTCAATTAGCTTAAAATTCAAGGCATTCATTATACCCTGTGATAATTAGGCTATTATGCTGCTGTGGTGTTTTTTTTAATTATTTTTTTATAATTAGGTCATTCGTTGTACTTGTGTCATATTGTTCTAATCAAGATGCAATAGTAGTGATATATCTCATAGATCTTGAAGTGTATATGTTCTAGGTGACCGTCCATATAACAGCCTTGTTTAATGCTTTCAAAAATGCAAATGGTCGACCCCATCCCATGTGATGTGGCGATATTGTGTTTGTCTATTTCAATTCCTATGTTTTGTGGTCCCTTGTTTAAGTATTTCTTCCCGGAAAGTCTTTCTAGCTAATGTTGCATGAAGTTGCATGTCCATAGCTGTTCAACGATTGATATAGAATTGAAGATGTCCCCCTATAGTTGAGAATGTGATAATGAGTGAAGCACATCATGATACCATCTAGTTGCTTCTGATCCTCCCCTCCCTATATGCTGAGTGCTAACACATAAACTAGATTCTGGATAGGAAAATTGTGCAATCATTCTGCCATGCATGATCATAGAAGCTAGTTGCTGTCTCTTCTATAACCTTTCGTGTCTCTGGTGCTTTCTTAAAATCTTCAAATTTTGCAGGATCATCTGGCAGCAGCTCGTGATCCAAAGAGGGTAATCTAGTTTGTTGGGGAATTCAGAAGCCATGCGTCGAGCATCGAAAGCACGAACATTGATTATACCTCAATTCTTTCAGCAATAATCCAATATGATGAAAAACTCCCAGATATTCAAGTTTTATTTTTCGCTTTCTCTGTCATCCTGCGACATGTAGTCATAAGCTTTCAGCATTGTTCTGCTTCTGTATGTTGTTAGGACAGGGGAGCCTATATTGTGCAGTTGGTTTTCTTTTTTCCTCTTCTTTTTCTTTTTCAGTTTTCTTTTTAAATTTTAGCTTGGTCAGCAGTTGATGTCAAAGTAGAGATTTTTGGCTGCACATTACTTTCCTGTTTTGACGAAAATATTTGAAGTGAGCAACACTATGAAGAAGAGTGATTGTGTTGTATGCTTTTTCTCAGAATAAATTTCAGGGAGCTTCTCTCATAAATACAAGTCTATCCGAGAATTAACTGGGGGAGTTTATTAGTGTTGAAAACTATACCATCTTCATTTAGGAAAATTATATTCTTATCCAAAAATTGGAATACATTAACAATGGGGATACAGAATCTTATTAACCTCTGCAAAACACAACATATCTCTTTATTTATTTGCAGTCCCCTTGCTATGCCTACAGATTTTCCTATCTGTATACCGTATACATTTCTGATCAAAGGAATTACAAAACAATCAAAGAAAAGAGTAAGAATTCAGTGTATATAGTGTGTCATAGTGCAAAAATACAGCTCCTTCTGTCAGACATTTAGCAACTTATCCAAGGACAATGCTTCTGAAATCTTAACCCGTAGCATACGACCCAGAAGAAGCTGCCAGCCTTGCTTGAGTGATCTGAACAGAACTTTGTCGGGATGAGTTGGGTTGCTGAACTATAATCAGCCCCGAATCCTTTGAGCTCTTAGCACAAGGAAGAGAAGTTGGCTATGGAGGATCAAAAGAATTTCGAGTTATGATCATGTAATTGTTCTTATCACACAATATGTAGGGCCATAGATAAACACGACTTACCACTCCAATGTGCCATTCGTGACTGCAAAAATCTCGAAAGGTAGAAGCATCCATCTCCTGCAACAATCATGGTTTTACACGAATAATTCCCAAAATTAATAATGTACCATCAAATTTCTAAATATTTCAGCAAATCTACTGCTTCGTAAACATGGGATAACTACATTTGCAAAAAGCTCACCACTGTATAAATCGGAGGAACTATGCTGCCTTTAGACTTCTCAGCTGGCATAACAGAAAAGCGCGGTGCCAAATCTTGTGAGCGAAAAGTCCATCTGTGAACCCAGGGTGTTCCCAATTGTAAGAGCAAAATTAATTGGACAAAGACTTCAGAATGTATCAAGCTAGGATAATAAACATGTCATTCATACCCGATGTACAAGAATACGCAAAACTGTG
Source organism: Talinum fruticosum (assembly GCA_021018815.1). NCBI lineage: Eukaryota > Viridiplantae > Streptophyta > Magnoliopsida > Caryophyllales > Talinaceae > Talinum > Talinum fruticosum. The sequence continues at coordinate 10,458,465 of JAITYX010000002.1, read as the reverse complement.
TCCATTCTCGAACCAAAAGCCGGATCCAATAAGTTTCAGGAGAATCATTTACGTTGATATATATCTGCAATTATGAATATTAGTCATCCGATTTCAAATCAGGCAATTTTACACCGACTTGGTCAAGAATGCTTACAGCAGCTTCTGCCAAAGCTACCAGTTGCATTGCTACCCGAAATTTCCTGCTTGGTGCACAGAAAAGCAGCAAGCAGGGTTTAAAAAAATGCAAGATGGGGGCAAGAGTAGATTACGAGTGCAAGCAAAGACGATATTATACATACTTGAACATGACATATTTTGTACGGACTGCAGCACGCATTGCTTGAATATCATCGTCTTCTATAACACTCAGCTGCTCCCTAAGAGACAACAAATTCTGTGATATATGGTGGAAGATCACCGAGAATGAGACGAAGTAGTTGAGCAGCAACAGGGCCTGAGTCACAGAAAACAATGGAGACTTAGCTAGAATATCACACCAAACACCAAACTAGACCTTGTTATGCAAGGCCCAAATCAAAACCAACCAAATACCCTGGAATTGAATTCTAGTCGGCTTGTTTCCTTTGAACCATAATTTTAAAAAGTATTAACCATATACTTCTTGAAAACAAACAAATGGATGTCAGTTTAGTGAGACATCTAGCTCGAGTACATAACAATGTAAAGCTGGACTTACAGTGAAATATGGCACAGAAGCTCTGTAACCCACAATGGTCAAGTAGAATATGCAACCAAGTGCAGCGGTAGTACGTCGTTCACGGATAGATAGATGCTCACACATGATGCAATAACCATGAGCAATAAGCAAAAATGACACAAAAGAAGCTGTCTGAAACATGACTCCAGTAATGTACATGCCGAAAGACATCCACAGGGAGCATACTTGGGAATAAAAGCAGGAATACCTACACAAAACAATGATATGTTGTGAATCACAACTTTGCAAGCTATGTAAGAAGATCACCTATCATAATCACAAACTGGCAATGCTTTTTCTTTTACTTTTTTTCTTTTTTTCTTTTTCTTTGGGGGGTTGTAAATTCAGAAAATAAGACTGAAAGTAGAAGGAAATTAGACATACCAGAAGAGAAACGATAAAGCCAGCTGCAAAGTTTTGATTAGGGGAACTGATGCGAGCGTCCATTGCAAGTTATTTGTCTGCTCTACCACAATCACAAAAAGAAAATAAGAATAAATCACCCAGCAAAATTATATGCATTAGAAAAATACCCCATATCACAATATTGATTTTTCAACAACTGTGGGAATTAAAAATCATGACTATCACTCATTCAAATTCATCTCCCAACTTCCTCTTCGGTAAACAATTCCCTACATTTTCAACAAAAATCACTCCAACATTCAACTCAGAAATTCAGAACAATCCCAGATACACAACACCCAACAAAATTAATAATAAAATAGCATGTCAATTTTCGGCTCTCAAAATCCTTCCTTTACAGTTAAGAAGAAAGAAAAAATAGAAGGCAAACAAAAACTTGAAAGAAAGAAGCTGCATTTCAAGCTTCAACCCTTTTTGTGGGAGGAGAAAGAGAGAGAGAGAGAGATGAAGGACCTGAGAATGGCGGTTGCGGCAGGTGATGAAAGCCCAGGAGAGAGAAGATAGGAGCCAGACAGAAGACAAGGCGAAGTAGAGAGCTGGGAGGGGTCTGTACGCTTCGTTCACCCACATGCTCACGCTTTCTTGATTTTGATCATGGTGCACTGTGATTGTCCCTCCTTCCATCTCAGATACTTTTAGAGAGAGAGAGATGAGAGAGATAAAGGGTTTAAGAGAGGATTTGGATCAAATGAGAACGACTGATAATGCCCGAATTAATTTGGGTGCAAGGAGAGGAGAGGAGAGGAAGAGAGGGGAGGATGTATGAATGTTGTGACCTTATAAATGCAGGGAGTGAGGAACGAACGTCCATCAAAATACTTTTTAAAATTACTCCCAACTTTTGAATTCAAGTCTCCTCATTTATACGCATCAAAAAAAAAAGTCTCCTCATTTATACCCAATTTCCCATCAACCCTACCATGCGCTTACTCGACTTTCCAAATGAATATTCTCAAATATCAACATTCAAAATAAATTTCTACATTCACCTTTATATTTTATTTCATATATATATATATATGAATCTTATTAAATTAATATTTTGATCTTAGTGACTTGCGCTATTTCCTCCGAGTGGACTTGATCGATATAATTTATACTTTAGTATCCGACTTATAAAATATTTAAATGTTATTCATACAGTTTTATATTTCATGAAATTTACCAATGATGCTTGAATAAGCTATTAGAATACCTGTCAATTAATAAAAAAAAGTACGGTATATAAAGTCCTACTAAAATAATAATATTACAAACTATGCTAACGTTGTGATAACAGTATGTTTTACTGTATTTCCAATTAACATATAACTATCATGTGCCAAAATGAAGTAAAAAAAACCCCTTGAGAAGGTCTCCGCTGCTTTGTTGGGATATCAATCTTACTCTCTTTTGTATCATCATAAGGCCAATTTCTTTTTCTCCCTTGCAAAGGGGTTGTTAGGTGAAACCGCAATCAACAAAATCACTTACCATGAAACATAAACAAAAGTACTAATGACCCTAAAATACCCTTTATACAAAAGGCATACCTGATTAATTCTTCATACTTATAAGTTTTTTCAAGTAAAATTATAATGAAAAAAATCGTAAATGTCCGTAGTGAATATAGACTTATGTTTGAGTTTTAACTTCATACATTTAACATTGAATTAATGAGATTTTTTTGAGTAAATGTGTATAAATACTTACAATATTACGTACAAGAACAGTGTTTATTGTAATGTATATATTATACAAAGAAAAGCCTAATGACACCCAACATATTAATTTAGGGTAGCTAAATACCAAGTTTAATCATATTTTAAATATATTTGTTCCTAATAATGGTTAGTTATTGAAACATGCAAAGGTGATGAGGCCATATTTGGAGGAACAATCACAAGAGCATAGGAATGATTAGTAGTCATTCATATTAACAGAACCGCTTCCCCCTTTTCACCATTTTTTTATTATTATTATTTAACATCTAATTTACGCCAAATTCCCGTCAAAATCTCGGCCAATAAATAGCGCCCATTCACATCAAAAGAGCTCCTAGGAAAGGAAACTAATTATTTTCATATTCTCAATTTATTTTATTTAAAATAAGTTTTATAAGAGAAAAATCAACAATTGATAAAAAGGTATTAGCATAATTTAAACCTCTTAATTACATTACATAACACTCATAGAATTATTATCAGTATATTTAATAATTTATCTCATTTGATGTAATATGACCCAATTGGGTTCTTCATAGTTTAACAACATTACCAAGAGGAAGAGGTTATAAAAATATTGGACCAACTACCCTTCCCTTGCAAAAGAGTTTTGGGCAACTGACATTGACTAGCATATTATATTCTTATAAATTATTTTATTATTATTATATTTTCTTAAAATAAGAAGAAAAAAATACATGTGTCTAAGTATAAATGATGCAGTTGAACACAAAAAGAGAACATAAATTAGGTAAACAAACTCACTAAGCTAGGAACAAGTTATACAATACAGCCTTACCTAAAGCTCCTTCCTTATATCCTACTCCATTTTCATTTTCACACAACTACTATTTTTGCATATTCTCTTATTTAAGATTTTGTTTTGGACCAACATCACAATTGAACTAATGCTGGTGGGTCAACATTAACCTAATATAGCTAGCTAGCTAGCTAGTTTCCCAGTCAACCATTCTCATGTGTTTTAAGCAACAACAACACACACCAATGGGAAGTGCAAATATCTCATCAGTTCGGTTCATTCTTGATGCAACTGCTCGACTTAGATTTTCTTTTTCTTCCTTTTTATCTTTATGGTTCATGCGCCAGACGATCATTCAGCCCCTTGTCTATCCGCAAATATAAGGAATGTGCATACCAATGAATACATGCTTGGCATCTTGGTTGTATTCTAGACACCAACGGCCCGTCGTCCTAATGGAGGGACTGAATGCTAAATGCTAAAATTGACCTTATATATACATATGTACTATTAATTCATTTTTCGAATAACTGAATGTAATTTATTTAGAATTTTATTTAATTAACTTTGCATCGAGTAATATAATATTACATAACTTCCAGTAGGGGCTTATTGGGGTGCAGTGAAACACAAAAGTAAATACAAGTACAAAGTTGGGGGCATTAAGCTGCTCAGACTTGGTTTGGTGGGTTGGGCTCAAATCAATATTTTGGGCCTCCATGCTTCCAGGTCTGCTCTCAAGGCTGGATTGAGGGACTAGTGTCAAGCCCACGGTTCAGGGCTCGTCCAGTTAATGGGCTGGTCAAACTATTAATCGATCTAGGATGAGGAACAAATGCTACAATTTGATTCAAAAAATCGAAAACAAATATATGCTACGATAGATGGGTTACTACTAAATATGGATGTATCATATTTTAATTTCGGGTAAATATTGGTTGAATGTACACTGATGTTAAGTTATAAGTATTATATTTTTAACTTTAAAATTTTTTGAATCTATCTCAGTACAATTAAAAGTAGTTATCACTGTTATTAAAAGTTATAATTTTAGACAAAATACTTATACAACTTAAATATTATGATACCCTAAAAGCTGATCATATTCACAATTATCTCTTTACACAAAAGTTGACATAAGTTTTCTCTTTACATTGAAAAGCTTATCATAGTTCAAATATTATCGGGATGGAACATACCGCAAGATTTATCACCCCACTCATCTCGACCCTTTTTGATAAATATTGGACAAATTTTTACATAACTAAGTTTACTTTTTTTTTTTTAAAGGATAAATTGATCCCCTAAATTCCTCTTAATATCTAAAGTTTATAACTTCTTGATTACCTTGAGGCAACTATAAACAAAAAGAGGGCAAAGAAAAAAAGAAGTCACGTGTATTGTCTTTGGCTACACTAGACTGTACACAACAAGTATAGCAATTAATTTATAAATAGAAAATAAATAATAATCTTCTGCTTTCTTTATGACTCCACAATAAAGTATTTTAATTAAGTGAGTTGGGTCACAAAGGCATTATTATATTGGCATCAGAAGTAAATTGGATCCACCCAAATGGAAAATCTGCCAGCACAACTGAAAAATATTATTCAGGTTTTGTTTTATTTTGGTTTGGCATAAATCCCACGGGACCCTCATTTAGATACGGTCCATTATTCAAGTTGTGTGCAAAATACACAGCTTCGTTGGCCTCTTCGACCAACACATCTCTACTTTTAAATATTATTATTTGACTATTTATTCATATATTTCTTTGCATTACTTCACCAATATAATACATACATGCATTTATTTCCGTTAATATTTACCCTACAACTTGCTCATAATAAATTAATAATGTTCACGATTTATCTGAATTTATACATTCGTTTTTAAAATAATACTTATGATAATTTGAGTTTATAAATTCGAGTGATCATGATATAATTTTCACGAGGGTAATGTGTAATTACAAGCATATAATCTTCTTTAACTAAAAGAATTTGAGAACCAAATCTCTATGATCTCTCTATGTCTTCTGTTCTTTTCTTTTGTCCTTTTTTTTTTCTGAATTTTCCCCCTCTCTTTTAGGTCTTTGATTTTTTAAAAGTTGGTATAAGCTTTCTGCGGTCGTTTGCGATGGAATCTAATAATTTGCGACAAATCTTGGTTATTTGTTTGCTTTTCGTGATTCATGGTGCGTGCTTTTAATTTTTATTTAAGCTATATATAGACAGAGAGAATAATATTTAAAATAAATTACAAATTCTTTCCCACACAAGGAGGAAAAAAAGGAAATAATAATAATAATATGATAATTTATGCACTGAAAGCATCATATGTTGATGATTTTAGTACTTTCTCGTAGCCCATATTTGTCTACACATTTAATGGGCCCTGGCAATGAAGGAAAATCACATTCAACCGCGCTGGTCGATATAAACATTTGTTCAAGATCCTGGACAACATCGACATTATTTTCGTCACCAATCGATATATTAAGACCATACTAGCAGCATATGACTTATGTATTATTCATTTAATTTATCAAATTTTTGTGTTTTATTATTGTACTTTCATGTTTATTGAGAATAATTTCGATAGAATCCTTGTTTATATTCGTACCGAATTAGGTGAGATATCAGTTGCTTTCCGGTCACAAGTGGGCATAAATGGAGTCCAAATTGGGCCCATAAAAGAAGAGGAAAGAAAAGGCCCAAAAAAGGGGAAAAATAACCACATTCCATTTTTTTTTTTCTACGAAGGAAAAGAACCTCCACTACAACTTTTTCTTCTACTTTTCTCCCTGTGTTTTGTTTTGTTTTTAATTTTGCAAAAAAATTTCCTTTTCTTAAGGACAATTTGCAATTTGTATTATTATTATTCTTTTGGCCTTAAGTGAATGTTATTTCATTATCATAACTCTATTAAAAGTCAAGCTGGTTAGTCTTAATTTTTAAAATTTAAATCGTATATCACATGCGAAATTGTAATGAAAAAATTAATTTCTAGAAGGTTCAGACGTCATTATTAGAATTTTTTTCATATATTTTTTAGTCATGTTCAAATTACCTAAACGCTATAAATATGTAAGTTTTATGCTCTTAATTATCTTGAAGAGACATGGACATTACATTTATGCCCTTAATTATCTTAAAAACTTTGACAGCTAATATTCTTGATTTTAAAAAATAGGAAAGACAATTCTAAAATCACGTATTTTCTCTCCAATTATATGATGCTTAATTCTACATACAGTGGCATAATTAGGTAGAAGCGCTGCTTAACTCTCTCTATAAGGTTCAAGATGATGCCAATTACTAACTACTCATTAAAATACACTAATCCTATACGTACCTACTTTAATATAACATTTTAAATTATTAATTTGTATTTGAAAATTCATTACAAGTACGTGCTAACTAGGAAGCAGCAATTCATTCTCGATATAATTATACTATAGTCTCCGGTTATCATCATATTTATTTTTTTGAAACACGCACTCTATATATGCCCCCAAAATGTGCCATGTCATTAAATTTATAATCTCAAATTCATAGTATATTACATATATACTAAAAAAGATATATATGGGAGGCAAAAGAAAGGTTGCCCAGTGTTTCTTTCTGTTGAGGTTTGCGTGTTATAATTTAATTGCACTGTTTCTGATATGTGTTGATTGATCACGGTTTCTAATTAAGTAAAATATTTACTGAAAGCACTAAAATAATTGACCTGTGCATATTTACTGGGATATTTTGTCTAATGTGATTGACGAATTATGGATTTAATTAAGCAGTAAGTAAATAAGTATCCTAATATCACCATCATAGTTGTTGTGAAAGATACAAGTTATGTAATGATAGATCATTAAAATGGGTATTCTGAAAGCTTCAACATTGGTAGCTTGCTGGGTTTCTTTCATTTCTTTATCATATGATATGATGATAATCATCCAACATGCTGCTTAATTGACTATACTATACATGTCTAAAACTCGAAATTTAATTTATATATGCATAATTAATTAAACAAATATCTGAAACATAAAAAATGAGATAATATTGAGTGATCCCACCCAGCTAGCATGCTGTATGATACGACAGTGATGAAGATCACCAGGTTGATTTATTGCCAACTTGCTCAACTATAAGCACCTGGACAACTCTGCTAGCTACCGAGTAATGCCCGGGAATCAAACTGATCATTTATATTCTAATCTTTATTGTCAGTTGCAATGTATATGTGTACACTGATACAAAGATTTTTGAACAGATAATTTTATGATATACATACACCTTATAAATGTCGAAAGGTTAATACTTTCAAATGAAATATTGATAATATACATGGTTTAAGAATTAATTCGGATAAAAGCTTAAGTTAATGGTTGAAAACTCACGAATAAGTTTATTCTCTAACAAATATATTATCGTTATTATTTATTTTCTAAAATTATGGATTAAATTATGCAGTATAATATAGAGTTTGCACTATAAATGTAATACTTTTTCCCTTAATTTTTTACTTTTCATAACCAGCACTGATCATATATGCAAATGAGAATATATAAATTTCTAATGGCTGGTTAGCCACTATTCAGGAGTTGAAAGAGAGAGAAATAGAAGAAGTATGAAAGGCATCTAGTTAGCGTAAATTCAGCACACCCATAAATGCAAAACACATGCACTAGTCAAGTCACAAGGACCTTAATTAATAATAATTAGCTTAATTACTAATTTAAGCCCATTTTTTGGGGGTTTTGAATTAGACGATTCAAGAGAAGAAAAGAGAAATTAGGCCTTGACATTTCACGTACTGATGTACCAAAAAGTAATTAGCATAATCTGTTGCTTTCTACTGTCCAAACTGCATTTGAATGAAATCTTAGTATATTTATGACTTTGATGTAGTTGGGATGAGCATAATCCGCGCACCCATTCACTCCGTTGTCTCCAATAAAACAAGAGAGAGTCATGCAAGAGAATAAGGGTGGCTATAGGGACAAAATGAAGAGTACATACCAGAAAAAGAAGATATGCTATACAAATGGTCAAAGACCTTGCCCAACATTCTGCTGCCTAGGTTTTAGGCAAAAGTACCCAACCCAAAATAACATCATATCTGACCCACCAAAAATTAATTGCAGAAACAACTAAGTACTTCACTCATTATGACCACTTTGATTAACGGTGTCAATAGTTCAAGGTGAATTTACTACCGCCATATGTATGAAAAAGCCTATTAAAAATGTGTCAAATTGGCACCGTGAAACCTAAATTTAAAACAAGTAGAGAAAACAAAAGGGAGGGACAAAGGTTGCAATTTTGGTGGAAGTAACCACCACCGGTGAGATCATCGACATTTTTTGAGTTTGGAGTAGGGTCGAGGTCCAATAGTAGAGAGGGCTACATTTGTTCATTTCAGTGTTCATAGAAAGCATAACAACTAACCACTCAAAAATCACCCACAAATGGTGCTGACTATTATCGCTAATGATAACTGTAAGCAAGTTATCAATTGTTAATCACTAGCTAATACTACCTGCAAGTAAATACTAACTGTTATTTCTAAACACTAATAAACGCTAAACATTGAAACCAAGTTAACTATAGGCGCTGACCCATTGTCCTTGTGTCGGTCTTAAAAGTATGCATTGAAGGTGCTTTGCAAATCATCAATTCTTGAATGGTCATCCCACCGCCAGACAAGTTAATTAGAGAACGTAACTAACTAAATTAGTAATTTTATCGTTCCAATTCGAAGCTCCATCCTTACGGACTTACCCCCTTATTAGGTAAATAAACAGGGGCGGCTTAAGTTAAGTCAACGTCGCCCTCTTTTAACCGTAGCTGAAATTTGGCCTCGTTGAATTGTTAACTTATGCAAATTGAATTTGTTCATCGTCTCCATGATGGGCTGTTGGAAATTTCCTATCAATTATGACGTATGTGCTGCATGGAGGGAAATTCTCACATGCAAGATTATTATTATTTGTAGCAAGGGAAAGCCGTCTCTCATCAGACTCACACCCCTCTTTTTCATTTTCTTTTCTTGTTTCATTTTCTTTAAAAATATAGAAAATTAAAGTTGGATCCTCAACTGCTTAATTAACAATTTAAGTAATTTTAGATTAGTAGTCATGAAAATTTCCGTAAGATAACCTGTTTTATTTAGATGTAAGGAGTTATAAAGAATCATAAATAAAGTTATATGGAGTTGTAAGAAAACTATCAAAAATGCAAATAATTATAAAAAATTGTAAGGAAGTATAAGTAACAATGTCAAGTTATTTAAGTAGGAAAAGGTGAATTCTTTTTTTTTTTTTAACTACTTATTTCAATTGTTTGAGGGATATTTGATTCTTTCACCTGTTTTTAGGCCACCCCCTAATAATTGTCTCCTCTCCCTCCTATCATATGAGCCATGCCCTATTTCTCTATCTTCCGTGGCTGCTTCAATCACTCCCCCTCCGAGGGGTACTTGTCATTTGTCACTTTATTACCTTCCATTCCTATTCAACTCTTTATATAGACGTCACCCATCTTTAGACTGACATATTCCCTTTGGTTATTCCTCCTAATTGCTCTCTCTCCCTCTGTTCAGACATTTCGTCGAACACTTGCTGTGCTCTGACTAAGCTGTGAGTTCTGACATTAGCTATGGCAATGGCTGAACGCCACGGCCCATCGGAACCCGAAACCTCTCGGGACGACTCTACTTCCACTTCATCTACCCAGGCACAGTCTGGGTCCACTCATTCTTCTCCCAGCTCGGGCCCTGACTCGCCGGAGATTCACGGCGACTCGGACGATCTCAAAGGGAGAGTCACTAACAAGCGGAAGAGAGAGAACAGCAAGCACCCAGTTTACCGAGGAGTGAGAATGAGGGCTTGGGGCAAATGGGTATCCGAAATTCGCGAGCCTAGAAAGAAGTCTCGCATCTGGCTCGGAACTTTCGAGACGCCGGAAATGGCAGCCCGAGCTCACGACGTGGCCGCTCTCTGTATTAAGGGCGAGTCGGCGATCCTCAACTTCCCTGAACTCGCTGACTCGCTGCCACGGCCCGTCTCGAACTCGCCGCGAGATGTCCAGGCCGCGGCGGCGTTGGCAGCGGCGATGGAGTGTCACACGCAGTCACCGGAATCCTCTTGGTCGGAGGTGACGGGGCCGGATGAGGAGCTGAGTCAGATCGTTGAGCTGCCGAGTTTGGAGGATGAGGGTGCTGACTCGGCGTCGAGTGCCGAGGTACTGCGGGTTGACTCGGGGGAGCGGTGGCTATATTCGCCGTGGACGGAAGAGATGGCATTATGTGCATATCTCTATGATCAGACGGTGGACATTTCATTGGTTGATTCTGGAGTGGGATCTATATATTGAAATTTGACAAATTTAATTTATTTTCTTTTTACTTCTTCCCCTTTTTAAAAATTATAGTAATTTTATTTTCTGTACGGAGGTGGTAAAATGCTGCTCCAACATAATTCTGTTTCCGTTCATACTTTTGTAGCTCTGTTTTGTGGTGAATCACAGGTATATAAGATAAATTTTAAAGTTATGAGTGAAATTACAAATAAGCTTGCTGTCAAAACTTTATTTATTTATTTTTAATAATATAAAACTACCACATCTCTTGTTCTACATTGAAAGATTTGAAAAATATTGCATATAGTTTATAAAGGGATGTGTAGAATTACAACCATAACCGCGTCCTCTTTTTCATGCAAGTTTAAATAAAGACAACGGGTTATTAAGGATTAATATTTGGGTCGAAAGTTGGGTTGTTGACTAATGAGCTGTCTAACAACCTAACCCATCGGGGTCGAGCCATTACATGTGGCATCAAAGTCCAAGTAGGTGTGGATAACTCTATACTCGTAGAGTAAAAACAATATATTAGTGATTATTGTTAATATCATAACTAACAGTCCGATCAAATCCAATTGAAGATAAATTATTAAGAGCTAGTCTTCGGTTAAAACCGTGAAGATTAAATTGTTTAAACATACTGCGTTACATGGGAAGGTGAATGTTGATGGTTGATCAAATGTCAGCATATCTATTAGAATTTCTTTTAATATTATTAGTAAGATAAAATAATTGTTAGAAGTTAATATAACCCGAGAAGTAAAATATAATTATGGTCCTGCTCTCCTACAATGTCTCAGTTCCCTTTCTTTCAAAATATGCCAAATTGTGCTTGTTACGCTGTCGCCATCGATCAGTCATTTCAATTTGCAAAGAATTAAAAGCCATATAATTAGTAATTTAATTCACGTAAAACAAAATCTCTGTATATTAAATTCTTACAATTGTCAATTAGATCGTCAATTTAATTTTAATTGAGGTAGTTAGGCATGCACTCGATCAACATGTGCCCTAGTTTGGGATAATATAGATTGTATACTAAAAAACGTACAAGTAGTTAGTATCATTTAGTGAGCATGCATGATGTATATTAATTTAACTAATTATGTGGATAAATAAATGTATTCTACATATTACTCTACTTTATGCCCATGGAAGGCCAATAATAAGACAAGGGGTACAAGCTTTGGAAATACTTGTAGTTTTGTACATAGTGATGTTAATCACAACCACCCTCCAAGATAAAATAAAATAAATGAGATTTTTATAATAATCCAGTTTTTCAATTTACTTCCTCTGTTTTCATAATATTTGTTATTTTCAGGTTGTGAGAGAATATTAAATAAATTTAAAATTTGTAATAAAATTTATGTTAAATGAATAAGTTAAGAAGAAAGAGAAGTTGATCAATTTAAATGAAATAATTTTTAAAAAATAATTTATGAGAAGGGTAATGCAGGAGGGTAAGATAGGTTTTGGGAGACAGCAAAGCAATTAAGGGGATGTGATAATGACAAATTTACTCGTTTTCTTGTTTGTTCTTCTCTTCTCTCACAAGTCGATCACTACCCAACGAACCACTTTCATTCTCTGTCCTTATCCATTCAATTATGAATCCAAAAACTCAGAATTTAATGCTAATGTGTGCATGTGTATGTATGTATGTATGGTGTCACTCACTCCCAACGAAAATTACTTGACCGCGCTGTCTTCTATATTATATATAAACTAGTTTTCTTAACACCTTAATCAACAAACCATGTGAATGCTAATTAAAATGACAAAAGCAAAACGACTCTGTAATCAGATTACCAATGAAACTCGTATTCAATCAAAACATTACTATTTATGCACAATAGACAATTTTACGATATGAGTGTTAATTAGTTTAACTGATAAAAATTTGAAAAATTGTTAAAAGGGAGAAGCAGCGAGATAGGCGGTCCAATCAAGGTTAGAGTAGGCAAAGACAAAAAGAGGCAGATTTTGATTTGTTTGTTCCTAAGAATGAAAGAGAGAGAGGGGTGTGTACAGTGTGAGGGTGACATGAAGATGATGAGAGGAATAAGGTGCATGCATTGCATAGAATGAGAGATGACATGAAAGCAAAGAGCACAGTAAGTTTAATGCTCGGTGAAGTCACTGTCAAATTAATAAATATTGAGAAAAGCTCAGAGCCGACTGTGCTGGTGAATTCAGCAACATATGTTGTGTATTGCTCTTTTGTTGTCCCTGGTAAACATGGCTTGGAGCTGGTAGCAGGGGGCTACGGTGTTTGTATGTTGCTTTTATTTTGCAGACCGCACAAACGGTGCAAGTACCATCAGACATGCACGATTGGATCCGCTAGAGAAAATATTGCACAAAAGGGGTACTATCATCATCTTATACTGTCCAACGAAACCCAGACATAGTCATGCTCCTTCTGGTGCACCTCTAGGCGATCCTTGATCCATGCTACAATTTAATCAATCTGCTCCAATCTAATTACTATTGCACCATGATATATTCTCATTATGCTCTTCCATCAAATATCCTTTATTTTGAATCCAAAAGGTAGTTATGTAACGTTTATTCAAATGAGAAAACAGGTTATATGAGTATGTTTTGTAAAAATAGTTTCAAATTAGAATTCGACAAAAATAGCGGAAAATTCTAGGAGTGCTGGAGGTAAAGGATGCAAAGATTAAAAAGTTCTTGACCGGATATCTAATTACAAAGATGAAAAATCAGGAATGGAACTTTCATAGTGCAAAATAACTCTACATGAGAGTTCCAAATCTACATTTATCCAACACAAGAAGGGGTCAAAAAGCTATTTAACTAACCCTATTTTGTTTGTCTCTCTACTCCATGAAGATGACCTAAACCAATACCAACTCTTGATTGACATTCTCACTTTCTCCCACCACTGGGTCAAATTGCAATCTTGTGGTGTGATTTGCAGCATACTCTTCTCGACTTCCAACATAGATTTTAAAAGAACCACCAACACAATTTTCACTTCATTTTTCTCCCCAAAGCAGCAGAGCAGACTGGACCCTGTCTAAGTCTATCAGATCAAAATGACCGTAACATTACACAATTTCTTTTTTTTTTTTTGGTTGAGGGTAAGGCGCAAATATCAATGTAAACGGTTTCTCCTATAAGCTTTTACCAATTGAGTTAACCCACATGAACGTAATACAGTTACGACACCTACATGATCTCCTCAGTGGCTTGATCGCCCCCATCCTTATCTCCTGTATGACTTGCTCTGTCCACTGCCAAATTTGTTCTGCTTTCTTGAAGGACCAGTACTACTCTGACCGCCCTGTTTGCCAGGGTTTCCATACTTGAGAGGCACAACAGGCTTCAGGTATGAAAACCCTGGAAAGTGGCGTTTATCCTTGGGAAGTCGCTGTAGCTCTGACAACCAATAGGCTACGTATTCACCATCAGGGTCATACACCTGTGCCTGAAATAAAATCCAAGCACATCTCCATAATATTACCAGAAAGACTTCAAAACAAGACAACATGAATCTCCCTGAACCCAAAATGATCCGATTCAAAAGAAAACAACTCAACATTAGCATAATAAATCATGGGTTAGGATCCTCAAGGGCCTTGTTAGTAAGCCTCAGTTAATTATGGATGTGGAGGCCTTACACTAAAGAAAAATTCTATACATGAGAATCAAAGCAAAGTAAACCCAGGCATAGGATTTAGAAAATGTATTACCTGCTTCGGAATGCTGAAGTATCTATCTTCTCTGGGATCATTTCCAACCCCTACAAACAAAACCATCCCAATTCTATGATAAATAAACCAAGAAAATACCCAATTAACATTGCAACATTGAATCCAGGAGAAGTCTCTATACACATATTATCAGATCAAGTAGTGAACAAATTGCTTTGACCAAAGTTGGAGAGTATCCTTGCTACCACAAGAACAAAAGAAGAATAGGAAAAGTCAAGTACCTGCTCCATACGTCCAATTTCCGTAGTTAGAGCATGGATCATAATCCAAGAGGCAAGTCTCAAACCATTCAGCTCCCATACGCCAGTCAATACCCATGTCCCTGACAAGAAAAGAACAGACAATCTAACAGAAAAAGTTCAGAAGCCTCTTTCAGTTTAGCAAAAATGATATCTAACAAAACCTACTAGGATATTAGCCTCTAGGAGGGTAAGACATTTTTAGTAACAACAGGGGAATTGAAACCAGTAGAGAAGGCAAAGTGATAAACAGCAAATGAATAACAAAACATACATAAATAAGTAAAATGGCAATGGAGAAACAAGAGATCGAGCAAAATGATATGTTCACAAATTTTCTTCAAAAACTTTAGACATTTGAAGCAAATTTCAAGCGAGCCACATGTACCTGCCGGCCTCGGTTGGACATGAAACCTGTAGTGGATAGTTCTTTCATGTTTGCATCTATCAAAGGGTACCTAAATGTATCCACATAAAAAATCACACAAATAAAAACAACGCAGAAAATAAAAAACAGACCCTCAAGAAAACATATAACGTCCTGAGTAATCATGTAAGCATCCATACCCAGTCTTGCCTTCTTTCCATGATTCAAACAACTTAGTATCCTGACTCCATTTGTATTCTAATCGCCTAGGCCCACCTGGTTAGCAGCCAAAAAATAATCAGTCAAACTGGATGAATGCTGCTAACATATTCATTACATTTTAACAATGTGCATATCTATAATAGAGCCAACATATTCATTACAAATAAAATTTCACTTTTTAAAAATCTTTAACCATTACCCAAGTGGAAGATGGAATTTCCATATTTGATTGACAGAAACCTGAAGTAATCTCTCCATATCAATTCAAACAAAACCCTGAAATCAAAATAACCAGTTCTGAGTAATGATTCCTCAACAATAAGCCAGATTCAACCAACAAGCAATGTGAAACAAAAGTGGAAACTCGTACCAGTAAGTAGAATCATTTGCTAGCCTCTCTTTCTCATATCTTTTTACCTATTATCAGGAAACCATCTCTTCTTGTCATAATGTGTTTCTACTGCCTTAACCAGAGCATATATAACTCCAACAGGTTTGGTCAACAAACCTCCTCATATATGAATCGTGGAGATAAGCTCCCACTGGCCAACCATGGAGAGAATTTTGTTGAGTAATCAGGCCCAAGCATCCCATTCCTTGTCTCCTTGTATATCTTCAAAAATCCTGAACATATTTGACCATATCACTTAACCTTATGTTAAATCCAACATTTATAGAATTACAACAGAGTTGAAAAGGCCAAACCCCACATTGAAACTTTACAACTTTGGGTTATAATAAGGCTAAATGATATCTCAATTAACTATCTTCTATTCTTCATTTGTTGCAAAGATGTACGCATAGTCAATGTATCTTTCCAATTAGACTTCACAAGTCTTAACACAAAAACCCATATGAGGAGTAGGTTGGCATATATTCCTCCTCCCCCAAATCCCATGGCCCATGGGGAATGAGATTTAAATATAGTGAACTTCCCTACTGGTACTTGTGAGCGCTAGAAATGAAAGACTAACCTTCTTCCAAAAGTATTCATGCACTCTGCTCAGTGAAGCACTTTCTCCCCCAACAAATTCTAAACCACGGTCCACCTGCCGCCACAAAAAAAAAAAAAAAAAAAAGATGTAGAAAACTCGATCATGTTTGTCAATTATGAAAGTGAGAAAGGGAACAGAATCGATTTTTTTTTTGTTGGGGGGGAATAAATGAGGTCTCCCATGTCAGAGTACATGGGTTAGATGCTTCAATGAACTTGCCTTCTCATGATGTAATCCAAACTGGTTGAGAGAAGGAATGCTGCCCCAATCTTCTATTTTGGGCGGAGGTCCAAGTGATGCAGGGGTCTTGATGCAGGCTCTAATTGTACATTTGGATTCAACAGACTGAATTCCACCAAATGCTACTGTCAAGTACCATATGTAATCAACAGAAGAAAGAAAACATCTAAACAACTACCAACCAAAAGATGCATAAAGTCCAGCAAAAGAGGCGTCACCTTGCGAAACTGTGTATATACATCAGGAAGGTTACGGGCATCAAAGGGCAGATCATCAAGATGGTACAAAGTACACCCCCAAATAAGTTGCAACTTTGGAAACCCTCCATTCGAGCCAGGTGCTGATGGGAGTGATACTTTTTGTAGAGCTTTAAGCACCAGCGCTTCAACTTTCAGCTCTTCACTGCAGGTTTCTTTGTGAGCATATATCTGCTGCCATTCAAAGCATGTTAGGCTACAATTATGCATAGAAACAATTTAGCTATGTACTCTATCGTAAAGCATTTGCTTAACTGTGTGAGCTCCAAAGCTTTTTGCAAGTGAAGGGAGAATTTCCTCAGGTTTCCCATGTTGTATGAGCAGGTCTAGGCCATACTTTTGTAAATTCTTTCTCAAGTCAGCCAAACATTCTATGAGAAACTGAGCTCTTAGTGCTGTCACATAAAGTATGAACCCAATTCAGATACATGCCACCCATACTAAATCTCTCCTTTTCTTAAGAATAAGGCTGTTGACAGCAATAAACCCTTTCTTACTGAGATCAAACCATTCAACACAAATGAATGAAATCATAGCGATTAAAAGTGACCCTAAGCATGTCTATCTCACACAATTTCTTAAGTCTGTCTTATATAAGATTTACTATGCAATCAAACTACAGAAAAACCCAAATAAAGGAATAAAAGAGAAGCATTAATAATTCCATACCTCCAGTTTTGGGGAAGCCAAAGTAATAAGTAGCCCCAAAAAGGCGAGGATCAACACAATAGACAGGCAAGACCGCCTCGGAGGAAGCCCAAGCCTTGAACAATGCCTCATTATCCAACACCCTCAAGTCATTTCTAAACCAAACAATCGCAATTCCTTTCCCATTCCTCCTAACATTGGAGGAAGAAGAGAGAGAGTATCTGCGGAAAGTTTGCCCTGCAGCGTTATCAATTTCATTAGGATCAAGTCCCGGAACCCTATACACCATTGATTGAGACAGTGGGTTTGGATGAATGGGTTCAGATCTTGAGCTCGAAATCATGGTGTTGAAGCGTTTTGGGATGTGATTTTGGGTGGAATTCAAAGGAAATGAGATGGGTTTTAATGGGTTTGCAAGTTTTTGCAATGAGAGGAATGAGAGGGAAAACGAACTTCTCAAAGTCGACATTCTTTTTTTAGTTTGGAGGGAGATTTTGTTGGTTGAGAATGAGACAGAGAGGGAAGAGAAAGTAAGATAAATGAGGAACTGACACGTGTTGAATTGGATATAGTGGTGATGTGGACCAGCTTTAGCCTGTGGATATGCTGAGGTAGGACTTAGCTGACTCTGACCCTGACACTGACCCCGACCCGTCCACGGGTCGGAACTGAACACTGAATCGATATTAGTGTTTGGCTTTTTTTTTCTATTAATATTAAGGAGACTTATTATATTATTATCATCTTGAGATGGAGTCAACTCATAATTAGCATTATTTCTTTGAGAGAAATTTTTTTATCAAACTTAGGCTTACTACTCTTAATTATTAGCTCATTGCTAACCACTAATTACGCTTTCTCGCATAAATGTTTATAACTAGTTGCCGCTTCTTATTGTTTTTAACCATTTATTATTTCTTGTAACAAATTTTACTGCTTAATAGATTAAATCTTTATCGCTCCTTGCATGTCTTACCACTAATTTTAACTGGTCGAAACAAGAAGGAGAGGGGACGAAACAAAATTTCAAATTGTGCTGAAATCAACAGTTAATGACTACAAATGTACGATGTTATAAACTTTGAAATGAATGTACTCTTAAAAAACATATAAGTGTAAAAAAGTTAAATAAGTAAATTAAAATAATATATTAAATAGAATATGTGATGGTCGAAACAATTGAGATATAGATTATGGTTGATTATTGAAACACGAGCTTTCATCAATTTTAACGATAAAAAGACTTGGCCGGATGAACAATAATCACAGCCACGCCATGCTTAAAGGGAAAAAATTGATTAACTATTATTTTTAATCATTAAATTCGTAGTAAAGAACCTATAAAATATAAAATAGTAGATAACTATTTATTTAATTTAATTAATTAATTGGCGTGCAAAAGTTTACAAGAGATTTCAAACTCAAATAGATCTTTGAAGGAATAAATTTTTTAAATACTAATTTTGCTAATCAAAGGAATCTCCAACTAGTCCAAAGATGGTTGGTTGCCAATATTATGAATTTCTCACATCAAAAATCTTTTTTTATTTAATTCGAATAATGAATTACTATTTTATATTTTTATAACGACGATCAAGTGAGATGGGTCGAGTCTAGAAAACTCATAATAAGTGATTTTATATTATTGACCCTTTTGCTTTGACCCATTAATGGCCGCTGGTCGACCCTTTAATCGCCCATCTTCACATGACCCTTTTCACTCGACCCTTTTATTACTAGACTTAGGTTTTGACCCTTTTTGGCCCGGCCTCGCGTCCAATGGCACTCTACCTATTCGCCAACCCTAATTTAGATATAAGATAGCTTGATCGAAGGTTTTATATTGACTATATGCTCTTCGTCATATGTAAATAAATAGTTAGATGAGCGAAAAATAGAGATTCTATGGGCCTAAAATAATTATGTGTAACCCGAAAAATATGCTCCCGGAACACTTAAGAATTTACCATATTTCGACTATATTTTTCTTTTTTATAAGGGGTGTTTGATATTTTTATGTTCTTACAATCTTTTCTTGTAGGGAGATTTTTTTCTTGTAGGGTATCTCGAATCATTTTGTACTGGAAAATTCTTTGTGTTTTAACTTTAGTTGCTATCAAATTTTGTTCAATTCATTCATCCATTGGAAAAATAAAAATAAAACTTGTTTAATTTAAAACATACCCTCTGCTTTATTTATTTATCTTTTTCTAAAATTCAAAATAAAGTACATCTTATTCATCAAAAGTTTAATCTTTATTTCAAAATGAATATAAAAGAAGGTAATACTAAATAATATTCTCTTAAAAACTTTGATTACCTAAGCAGAGATCTTTCGAGATGGGGGAATACCATGTGCAATGTAGGTATATATCACTAACTGTGAAATATCTCACTCTGACTGTTACTTGAATAAGGTATGTATCACTTAATGCTGGCCCGATATCTACCTTCTGCTGAACCGGAGGTAAAAAGCCGGGGAGGGGGAGCCAAAAGTCTTTTTTTGGCAAAATAATCAAAATTTTTATTTTCATCATCATGCTAAGAAAATGAGATGGTTCAGTTGTACACTCAGACATCAGCACCTAATCTGCATAACTCTGTGTTTAATCCTCAGTTCGACAAATACAATGTCCTCCCCTAGGAATCTACAAAATGCCATCTGTTGATCCTCAAAATTACCTCATCTATCATCAGCATGAGATTTTTCTTCAGCCAAAGATTCTGCAATATGCTCTTCAGTTCGGCGTCTTTCATGGGCCGTGTGCTATGGCTGAAGATTACACTCTAGATCCCACCGATGGAGATTAATATGGGTAGCCTAAAATTGCAAGAAAATGGTAAGAAATGAGGCAGTTTCATAGAAAGGAACTTCAATTAGATCTCATCACGCATCAACTAGAATCAGGAAAAAGAAAAAAAAAAACTAGAGAAATGTACCTGGGTTGGGGTTCGCAGCAGCAGCAGGTTCAGGTTCTGGGATCTCAGTAACGACAGCATCTGATGTGAGGAAGGTTTTAGCTACAGAAGCAGCATGCTCCAAGCAACATCTCACCACCTTTCCATGCCAAAACAAGTAATGGTTTAGTTAATTCACTCTAAGAGACCAGAATACGGAGGCTCCAACATACGGCAGTATGCACAAAGTTGTGGGTTGCTTTTGCTCAGAACTGGCAAGAGAGTTGTCATTATTAGGTTTAAATTGGGCTGTTTTGTAATCGGCTAAAAATAAGTCAATGGAGCTATTGGGTTAGACGGGGTTGTGGCTGGGCCATTTTGGGTTCAGGCCCATATGAGGTAAGCCATCAATTTGTTCAATAAGTTTGTCGAGAATATGCACTCAACATTAATAAGGCAATTTCAAGACAGTCAAGTTAGGCTCATAACTATCAGGTTTCAGCTCAAACTCAGGAGAAGTAAATTCAGTCCATGACTTTTGAGCCAGCTCATCAGGTAAACGTCCACTTCACACTTTTGCCAAGTACAAGCAAAAGAAAGTGACCAACAAGGTCAGAATCATCCATTGCAGACAACCATTGAACTGCTTTGGAATGAGCAATTGCACACACGTGCATCACAATTCCTATCCTAGCTCAAAAGGAGACCATCAAAAACTAAACTGATTCAAACCTTGGTTGGATCAATTATACCAGCAGCCATCAGATCCTCATACTTTCCTGTTGCAGCATTGTAACCAAATCTAGGGTCATCGTTGGATAGCACCTGCAGAGATAACACAAATTCAATTAGTAATAGAAGTGCTTGTTGAATGTTTTTTTGCACAGGAACCATTCATGGCACGGCACAAACTTATCTTGCCTTTTCAATTACAACAGCTCCATTGACCCCTGCATTCTTGGCAATCAGGTCCAGTGGATAGCTGAGTGCCCTTTTGACAATATCAGCTCCAAGCTGACAATCAACATAAAAATTCAGTACAAGGGAAGCTCAAAAGATTGATTTTGTAACTGAATAATCAACATAATGAAGGGCCTTTCCACATCAACCTTTTGCTCATCATTTTCAAGAGTCTCCTTGATGGCATCAACTTTAGTGGACAAGCGCAACAAGGTGCATCCTCCACCTACAACAATACCTTCCTCAACAGCTGCCTGAAACCATTTCAGGGGTCTTGGTTACTTATCATCTTTAGCACAAATAATAGACAAAGCGGCATTCTTCATTTTGATATCTCTTTTTCACTAAAATCAGAAAAGTTTTTATATGTGGAGTCTAAATTTGAATAAAATGGCTGAATGGAGAGTATTATCCATCTAAAATTCAGAAATCTGGATCTTATCTACAGTCTGCATAAAATTTGTAAAAGTTCAAATTACGGATAATTTGAGCTGGAGAGAGCAAACTCTAAGAAAATACCTTTGTTGCATTAAGAGCATCTTCCACTCTCAATTTCTTTTCTTTCAGCTCAGTTTCAGTCTGTGCACCGACCTGGACACAACAAACACAAAGATGCTTCTATGAAAACTACTAATGGGAAAGTAAAATACTTGAATCTTCCAAGATGGCAGACAATCACCTGGATTACGGCAACACCACTAGAAAGCTTTGCAATCCTTTCATTTAATTTCTCTCTTTCATACTCCTGATCTACATCCTGTGATTCAATAACCTCTAGATCAGATTCGAGATTCTTCCGTTTGACATTTGTGACACTAATCGAAACTAGAACCACATAGGGTCGAAAAGAATTTCACCTCAAGTTGCCTCTTAATCTGGGCAATTCTCTTAACAACTGCATCTTGTGTACTTCCATCTCCAACAATGGTGGCATTCTCCTTAGTGAGCACTATTTTGGCAGCATGTCCCAAGACCTCTCCACCAACTTTGTCCAATGACAAACCTACCTCATCTCTGATCACAGTTCCTGTCAATAGACCGGGTTACTTTCAAGGAAGTTTAGAAGAGCAATTCAAGTAAATAATGAGTGCTCCTGGGAAAACCTCCAGTAACGACAGCAATATCGTCAACATATTGGTGCCTTCGATCACCGTAACCTGGAGCTTTCATTGCAGCAATCCTAAGTGTCTCTCTGAGCTTGTTTACAACAAGGGTGGCGAGAGGTTCCTGCTCAATGTCTTCAGCAATGACCAAGATTGGGTAGTTGGCTTTGATTGCATCTTCCAAGACATTAACTAGCTCCCGTGCATTTGTGATCTTTTTGTCAACCAAGAGCACCTATATAGCCGCAACAAGACGTTAGTGATCCCAGACAAGATTCTCAAGGCAACATGACTGTCTCAAGTAAAACAGTGGCAATCCCAATGTGAATCCCTCTGAGAAGGTGTAATATAGGTCGAGATATTCACCTTACAATTTTCGTATTCAGCAACCATTTTTTCACTATCTGTGACAAAATACGGGGAAATATAGCCACGGTCAAATTGCATTCCTTCCACAACATATGAGTAACTCCTAGAGCTTGTTCCTTCTTCAAGAGTCACCACACCCTTGCGGCCCACTTTCATCATGGCTTCAGCAATCATGTTCCCTATCTCATAGTTGTTTCCTGCACTGACCGCAGCCACATCTGCAAGTTCTGAGTCTTCAACCTGCAAGAAGAAAAACAACAGAGAAAAAAGACGACATTATCATTTTCATATTCCTCCTCGAAACAGCAGACTTGGGTTCACCACTGCAAATTAGTACAGGGAAAACACACCTCTTTAGACATTGACCGAAGCTCAGACACTAATCCTTTGGCAGTGTTCTCAATTCCTTTAGCTATCTGAATAGGATTTGCGCCAGCAATCACAATCTGCAGAAAATTAACAGCAATAGTGAGACACATAATTCAACACTAGAAACATGCAACTTAGAAAAAGACAGCACAGTGTCTCTTCACACCTTGACGCCTTCAGCAATCAAACCTTGTGCTAAGACTACAGATGTAGTAGTTCCATCACCCGCTAAATCATTCGTTTTTGAAGCAGCCTGTCGAACAAGGCTAGCACCAATGTTTTCCACTGGATCGTCCAGTTCAACCTATAAACACAACCAGCTTATCGGTTCTAACAGAAGTAAAATTCCCTTTCGAATTTGTCTTGTTCCATACAAGATGTAGGTTAACATTTGGACTTCACACGCATAATTTCATAAACCATAAAATGAAAAGTGGCACAAGAGGTAGCAATAAAAATGGGAAACATCGAATCATAAAGAAATACACTGATACCTCCTTGGCGACAGTGACACCATCATTAACAATTTTGGGGGAGCCATACTTGCTCTCCAGAACAACATTTCTTCCCTTAGGACCAAGTGTAACACCCACCAAATCCGCCAACTTATTAACACCAGCCTGAAGTTTCCTAATAGCAGAACCATTCTTGTTGAAATGGATTTTTTCGTTGCAGCTTTGATCGTAAAGGAACGCCTTTTCCTGTGTACTACATCATTTGCATTGCCTCTCAGAGAGCTAAAAGAAATGCAATCCAGAGAAG
This sequence comes from Talinum fruticosum, assembly GCA_021018815.1. Classification (NCBI taxonomy): domain Eukaryota; kingdom Viridiplantae; phylum Streptophyta; class Magnoliopsida; order Caryophyllales; family Talinaceae; genus Talinum; species Talinum fruticosum. The sequence goes on along the minus strand of JAITYX010000002.1, from coordinate 10,434,337 downwards.
ATAATTTCTGTGACGAGACCGATAATTTCTTGTCAATTGATTGGCTTCCAGTGGATAGCAAAGATCCAACCGCAGACATGGTTGTGAAACTGGATGCCATTTATTCAAGACACTGAAAAACAAATACGGCATTAAGTTGGTGGATAAAGAATTGTCCCCAGGAGCCAGGAATTATGTTATACTAGCTAGAATCTCTAGAATTCTGACCAGTTCAACCATCATTCATTCTCCACAAAAACTCCTGATTATTAACAGAAATAGCCCCCTTACTTACATATGTATAATGTCTAAAGTAAACCCTTGCTTTGCCCAATTAATTGTGGAGGGGGGTTCAACCACTAAAATGACAAAAAAAAAAAAAAAAAAGATAAGCAGTTCCTGAGTGACTAGTGAGTAACAAAGTGACATAGAAACGCTACTTTGAAGTGCTCATCTATCTTGGGTTTCAAACAATTTTCACCACTTTGTGGAATTTCAGATTGAATGGGAGCAAAAATGTCAAATGCCCACTCCATAACCGATTGAAAAGGTTACAGAAAAAGGTTGTAAAGAATCATGTAAAACAACAAGTGAGTAACAGAAGGGAGGGAGGGAGAGACCTGAGATATTGCGGCGGAGGAGGGGACGACGGAGGATTGAAGGCCTTGAATGAAGAAGAAGAGGCAGTGCCTGCGGGTTGGTCGAGATAAAACGAATGAGAAAGGGGAAGGATATGAGATAAGGCTTTGGTCTTCTAAAGTTTTCGATTTCATTTAATAGAAGGTTCTAGACGTTGTTTGGCCATTTGTGGAACTTCTCGAACTTCTGCTTCTGCAACATCAAACAATCGCTCCACATATATTTTCCGGCAGTTAAAATTTACTTGATAAAATACATATACTTACATATAGATACTCTGAAACCATATAATGTATATATCATCTGACATACATAATATACTTTCTACATTGAAAATAAAATTCTCTCATTTAAACCTTACCAACTTAAATCAACTCATAAATATTATGTGGCATACAAAAATTATATTACGTTACCAACTTAAATCAACTCATAAATATTATATGGCATATAAGAATTATATTACGTTAATATAAACATTTCGATATATAAGAACAAGAAACATTACATTTACGAACACAAGTTTTAGTGTAACTTGAAAATCTTATCAATCAAACTAGTTGATCCCTACAATAGTCACTAAATTTTCTTTACGTTGCATTAGAAAATTTGAGAGGACAAATACACGTAGAGATAACTTTTAAACACTTACTCTCCCATTCTTTTTCAAATTTATTTAATTTGCTTGATTTTTTATTATTTATTTTAATTTGTCAATTTATAAAAAAATATGTGTTACCAACAAGTGTGTAATAATATTAAATGGGATTAAAAAATGATAAATTTATATTATTTCTTAGTAATTTTAACATAAAATAGTCTAAACTCATTCAAGACTCATGGACCTACAAACTCAATAGATCTGAATTTGGGTCCAAGTCCAAAAAAATTAAATGAAATTGGATTCACTTAGACCCAAACCATTATCATCCCTAAAATATACATCAAGCTGTCCAAAACCGGCTAAAAACATGAACCTGACCAGAGGAACACTACTAACAAGAAGAAGCGTGCACCAAATTGAGGAATCGTCTTACACATTTTTCTATCCTTTTCTTTTCTTTTATTTTTGAGGGGGAGGGTTAATGAACAAAATTTCTCTTTTTTTTTTAAAAAACAATATGAACAAAATTTCTCTTCTGCTCTAAGAGATTAGTGTCTTACAGACCAAAATCCCAGTCAGAATTTACATGATTTGTATGGACCAAGGTTTTAACCTACACCACATTGAGTAACCATGAACACTCAATTTTCATGTTAAAAGAATGTTAAAAAATTGAAAATATTGCGCATTGCCATGCCCCTGGAGTTGAGCACACTTTGTCTACTGTTGATGACAGATATCTCCTGATGGAGCAGCAGCCAGCGATAGATTTGATAGACCGTGTGAATTGCTGGTGCTGCTTTCCCGATGTGGGAATTAAGTCGTGAGATCTTCAACATTGGTACAGGGAAAAAGTGTACTCCGACTATCCTGAAATGAGAGAAGCCATCAATTTAATAGCTATCCTCCGGTGACAAAGTGTGTCCTTTTCCCTTTTTTTAATTTTGATTGAGAGGGGGAGGAGTAAGAGTTCACACATAAAAAGAGTGAACTCTTGCCTACACAACAATGGAAAAAGAAAGCAAATTAATCACCTGAGGAAGTGGCTGCATGTATCGTGATCTTGCCTACACATCGAGTGCTATTGTCGCTTGTCCCTGCTTTTTCAACATTTTCTGGAACTCCGAGCGTTTCTCAACTCTGATATCAAGTATACTGGGAGGCACAGGCTCAAGAGACCCATGCAAGTCAACAAGGTAAAAGAATTCCTTCTTACTCAAACTTTTCTTTCTAACCAGTTCATCGACCACTGCCTCCATAAGTTTCTGGTTTCGCTGCAGGATCTGATAGCAGAAAATAATCATACAAAAGAAACAACCAACGGATTTCGCCCTCTCAAACTAACTTGGGATAATTTACTACCTTTTTCACACGCTCATAACACATGTCAACAATCCGCAGAGCCTCCAGGTCAATGTCCTGCCATTTCAAGGTTGTAGAAATAAGAAAGTGCCAAGTGTGACACACAAGTTTATACTTAAACTTTGCAATCAGGTCATCCGTTAGTAGGTTAGTTTGGACCATGTTTGGGTTGATGGCCTAGTATGGATCAGATTATTTTTGGCTTGGATCAAGTTCAGTTGCTTCAGTTTGTCTTGAAAATGCAAGCTATATGGTTATGAAAATACAATAGGCTGTGGGGGATGAGATCAGATTGGTTTCATTCAGGTCAATTTCAATTAGTGGCAACATCATATTGGGTTAGGTTGGGTGACTAGATACTGGTCAATTTGTGTTGTCTGTTCATAGTTCATACCATAGATCAAGAATAAACATTTCGGACTGCATATGCAATTTTAGACTTGGCCTGAAAACATTATAACAAATCACACTGCCAAGAACTAGGATTAAAAACAACAATATAGCACAGGATACATACATTAATCTTCTCAGAAACCCAGAAGTTGTTTAAACCATGATGTTTCTCAGAAAGGCCACCAAGAACAAAGGTCCGAGCTGCTGACCTAGCATTATCAGCTGTTTCCGCCCACATTGTGCTCAACTATAACAGTTAACAGCATTTTGAGCCAAGTCAGTGCGGCATCAAATGAGATTAGACGTAAACATGATGTGATATCTAGCTAAGACAGGAGTAGCAAGCATAATCTTATGAACAAAGTGACAGCAATATGGGTCTGGAGACAGCAAAAGATGCTCAAATCACACCTGATCTTCACCGTACCATAGCTCATCTGCTGCCCGTGGTGCTAGTTGAACTGTAATATGATCAAGAAGAGATTGCCGGCTGCATTTAGACAAACACATGAAAATGAATAACATATTTCAACACAGAATCCATTCGTACAGTTTATTAAGTCCAACTGAGAAATCATAAATACAGTACATAAATTAAAATACACTATCCGCTTGCTCTGAAGTAAATATAAATATTGCATATGGTATATCTCCATTTGGTTAACATTCCACAATAGTGCAAAGCTTTTGCTTTTACAAAATTGTTGGTTTTTTCAGTAAGTGAAGGGAGCATAACAGCCAACGTAAGTTGTATCAAGGTCTCTAGTCACAGGCTCACAGCTCCAAGAGAGGTAATTGTGGTACCATGTATATTGGTAGAAAAATATGAGGATTGAGGATGAACAAGAACTAAAAAACGAGAAAAAAGATGAGGCAGGGCACCTCAGCATTCCTTCCTTAAATTTGAGATGATCCATCTTGAAACGGACATAACCAAGTTCCCTGCCAGCCCTCGGAGCAATGTTAAGCTGCCCACATAGCCAGTAGTCAGTAGATGAAACTAGATCACAAACATGCAAGTTGTGACACTGCAGACAGTTGTGTACTGAATGTTCCATGGAAATAAAAATCATCACTTATCAGAAAGATGGGCAGGGGGTCAAAAAGAATACAAATACTGCCATTCCTCTCCATAAAAGAAGTTGGACATTATTTGAATCGTTGTCTATGTTTGAGCACTTACGTCAGGAAAGGACAACACATAACCAATACATGCAATTTTTCAGAATATGTCCTAACAATATCATTACAATTCTGATAATGGCATGATATTCAAAAAATAAGGCGAGAGCTTTCAGCGAACTCTAGTTAATTTTGCATCACTACAGAGAGAAGCGCTGGAAAACTATCAGGAATCATCAAACTCCTCCTGTCACCTATCATACACCTATAACGGGTACTTGACACTCTGATATGGATGCTTGACCATTCGTGTTCGAATAAACCCCAGAATTTTCAGAAATAGCCAAGTTCTATACCTAGACCCTTGTTAGCCTGAAGGGTCATTGCTACTTCTATATGGCTATAACATAGTCAGGCATAACACTAGAAACAGAAAGTTGAAAATGTTATAGTTGACATAGGAAATAACTTCATCACTGAGCACATTGTTCTTTAGAACATAAGCGATTTAAACCAGGATCATACAAACTCAATGTTTCTGAGATCAGGAAAGTTGACAGCTGCTACAGCTTGTGCTGCTTCATTGAGAGCTATTCGCCTCCATAACTCAGGACTCCTATCCTTCCTGTCAAGCATTCCTCTTTCCTCCATTTGTGCAGCTTGTAATAAATCATCTGTTGTTATCTGAACAGGGGGCAGTGGTGGAATTAATTTCACAGAAAAGCAAATGACTTAGCTGACACACCCAGTAAAACAACACAATAACCAAGAAGCATTCCTATGTTTATCTCAATCAATCTAGTGATCTAATCTAATCAAGAAGTTTGTGTTGCCTTGTAAGTCTTCTCTTCCAACTTTTACTAGTAAGCATAACCACAGGCTCAATAAATGCTCCCAAGTTCCAATAAACTTACCTCAGTTCTACCATCACGCAACATATTTATAGCAGCAACCTCAATAATGTTTGCAAGCTCTGCACCAACCATTCCATCAGTCATACTAGCAACGGCCATGTAGTCCACATCATCAGCCATTGGCTTCTTACGAGCATGAACCTAGCCATAAAGACATGTAACCGTGAGAAAGGGACTAAAACACAAAGCTACCTTGTAAAGTTTCATGGATTCGGTCATGAACATCTAGCTAATAGTAAGAAGAAAGAATTTGAAAATTATTGGCACTACAGTTGACTAGAGTACCTGTAAAATTTCAATACGTCCTTGAAGACTAGGTTTAGGAATATGTATTTTCCGGTCAAACCTTCCAGGCCTGACAAGCGCAGGATCTAAAATATCTGGCCTATTTGTTGAAGCGATAGTTATCACTTCCCCTCTGCCTTCAAAGCCATCCAAGCACACAAGAAGCTGTTGTTCATAAAACAAAGATGAAGATTAATAACAAGGATCTAGAGCTCAATGTCCCATCGATTTCCTCCCTTCATAGGAAACACCCCCCGAAAAAAAGAGAGAGAGGGAGAGAGAGAAAGAGAGCAGGGACATTTGCATAACCTGATTAAGTGTAGCATCACGCTCTTGTCCACCAGAACCCTTAATTAGACCACGCTCCCTACCGACAGCATCCAACTCATCTATGAAGACAACAGCTGGAGCCTGCTCATTTACAATGCAATAAACACATTAACCCATGCTTCAACCTTTGCCCGCTTAAAACCGAAAGCAATCACACTGAGGTTGGGGGGGAGACTGGTGGAAAAATAACCCCAACATTTACACTGAACTACTTGCAATTGACCTACAGAGCTTCATGCAAATGGCCAGTTTCTTGTTTTAAATTATTCAAAATCAGAAAGATGAAAAACATCTAAAATTTTCACACAAGTACGTATGGAAGTTAAAAGAGTGACTGCAGATATTAAATTCAAGTCAAAAATAAAATCACACTCAAAGAAACCTCATTGTGGTAAGTTTCATATATTGCTTACATTTTCCTTTGCTTCCTGGTAAAGTGCTCGAACACGGGACGCACCAACACCAACATATATCTCCACAAACTGAGATGCAGAAATTGAGAAGAAGTTTACACCAGCTTCACCTGCCACAGCCTTCGCCAGTAAAGTCTTCCCAACTCCGGGGGACCGCAAAGAAGAATTCCACCTTTAAAGAAATGTAAGTGCAAACATTAACACTGCAAAGCACAAAAATGGACTCAACCAAACAAACATTGGAAACCGTAGATCAAAGGAAGACCCCAAGTGGGCACCAGAACAACAGAACTTGCTGCATCATTCTTCTCACAAAAACTACGCTGAGGTACCTCAAGTTCTCGGGCAACTATTTTTTAGACCCAATGTTCTCAAAAATGATTTTAAAGTACCTTAAATTATGGGGTCAACCATATTTCAAACCCAATTCCGACCCAGAAGGTGAACAAATGTGTAAAATGTCTATAATATCCATCATCTCTTTCTCTCTCTTTGCTGCTCTTTCTCATCCCCTGCCATTTGTTCATGCATAATTCCATCCGTCATCTCTCAATTCTTCCTCCCTCTCTCACCTTCATTCTCTTTCCCCCAACTACTACAATCCCAAGCTTTTGGCTATGGCTGCTCCCCCTGCCCCTCCCCCTCTCGCTCTCTCTCTCACTCTGATCCAATCTATAAGTTTGCACGATGCACCCAGGCTTCTCTGAACCAAAAATGATGAAGATTATGAAAGCCCCAACACTCGTTTGTACCTTCTCTCTTGATTTTCTTGATTTTTTTGCCTAAATTTCTTGAATTTCCAAATTTTGCGTTTTTGCATTTGCGTTTCTGAGATTATTCAACGCAAAAAACTTGGGGTGTTGGGGCTAAACTTCTTGAATGATTACTTGTTGAGGCAAAAACGCAAAAAGCCTGGGGTGTTGAGCTCTTTCTCTGTCTTGAATTTTTCCATCTCCAGCAATGATTACTTGTTTATCCATGCTTCTGAGATTATTCAATGAAGCATAGGATTTAAAAATGGTTGAATTTCTTCATATGCACCGTTTTTTCTGTTCTGATTTAATTTATTATTTTAAATATGCCGAATTTGAAATTTCGACATTAATGAGCAATAATGACAAAATTGGGATTGTGAATTAAATTGTGAGAATCGATCAATGATGGGTATTTGCAGCTTCCAAATGCCAATTGCAAGGGGTTGGTTCAGCCGTTGTTCGTATATAATTTCTTCCCTCATTTCTCAATTTTTCCCGAGAGAGAGAGGAGAGAGACTTTGAGAGGGGAAAATGGATGAAGTTGTATACTCTGAACTTGTGAGCGGAGGTATAAAATGTCTAAAATATTTACAGTTCTTTGAGGTTCTTGCCATGGGAGACAGAGAGAGAGAGAGAGAGGAGAGAGACTTTAAGAGGGGAAGTGGATGAAGTTTAGGCTAATGGAGAGAGAGAAGGGAATTAATTTCAGCTTTCCAAACATATTAAGGGTAATTTGGGGCCTTCCCCTAAATCCCCGGGTTTTCTGATGTCATTGGCCAGAATTGGGCCTTAAATATAGTTTACCCCATAATTTAAGGTACTTCAAAATCATTTTTGAGAACATAAGTCTAAAAATAGTTGTCAAGAACTTGAGGTACCTTAGCGTAGTTTTTTTATTCTTCTCAAATTCCCTGAATATTGCCATCCTTCTGTTGGGATAAAAATAGTAACATTCCAGGTATAGGAGTAGAGAGAAAACAGACTATTGAACAATGTTCCGTTTAACATTTGTTCAAAGCCTCTCACTAGATTGAACTCAAAGGGACAAAACTCTTTTTAAAAAACCATTTCAATTTCATTATGCCAATCAAACTATCATTTCATAGATATCTACCAGCAAGGCATGCTTTTCATTTTTCTGACTGTGAGCTCAACAGTGGATAATGAAGAACAAACCAGAACTAGCAAAGGCAGTGCACCTGATTTATACCTTTGAGTTTTGTACCTTTGAGTTCTTAATGTCATCAGCTATAGCAGATAATGAGGAAAATATGGCATAATTACCATACAATATGACGAATGCCACTTAAGGCTCCACGAATCATCAATGGTCAACGAATGACTTCATTTTTACATGAAAGCATAAAGAGCCTGGATTATATTTCTCATAATGACTATTACCAGCTGCATTATAAAAATTTGACCAGAAAGATTGAACCAGAAGTATAATACAAGCTTATAATCACACAACAAAGGACAAAGCAACCTACACAAACAAACGCAAAAACAATCTTGTTTATAACAGTATGAGAATATAACTATTTACATTTGATAACAAAATATTATTTCCAGTGTTTCTCACATAATATCAAAATTGAAAAGGGATTCATGGCCAGCAGAAATTATGACACACAAAGGCATTGCTAAGCTATCCAAAACACCTCAATAGATCACACCAATTTAGGCAAAGGTATATGCTAAACACACAAAATCAGATAGACTGATTAGGTTGAACATAACTACAGAAGATAAGAGACAGGTTTGTGAAAAATTATACCTGGTATTTTCACTCCTCTTCTGCGGTACATTTCTGCATGTGTGAAAAATTTAACAATCTCTTCAAGCTCAAGTCGTATTTTCCCAAGCCCAGCAACATCAGAAAACTTCACATCTACATCTCTCTCCAAATACTGTGGTAGTCTTCTATTGCGAGCTCGACGTACACGAGCACCAGACTTCATGAACTGCATTGCCATCTTCATGTAAGGATTTTTTCACCACCCTTTTCATCTTCCTCATCATCTTCACCCTCCAATCCTTGCATTCTCCTCTCCAGCTCCCCCATCTTTTTCTTTCCTCTGCCTCTGCCTTCTCAATCTTTATCCTATCTTCATAATCCTTCTTCTGTCGCTTATAACTGAAAACAACTGTACGGTAAAATATGAAAAAGAACAAAAGCCCAAGAACAGTAGCAACATTGGAGTCCCTAGCCAAATTAGCCCACATGCTCCCCATACGCTGATAATTCTTCCGAGCCTGACGTAAGGACTCCTCATACTTTCTCTTCTGCAACTCTCTTTTCCTTTTCCTCTCTTCCATCTTTTTCTGCTGCTTCATCGCTTTCTCCATTGCCTCCCTTTCCTCCCTCATCCTTGTCAACTCCTCTTTTCTCTGCCTCTTTAACTCCTCCCTTATCCTCTTTAATTCCAAAGCCTTCTTTGACTGCGGCTTGGATTTAACCAATGATGAAAACATCAAAATTGGCACCCTTGACAAAAACCCCAAGTAGGGGGAAGGAATCTCCGGTTTCTTAACCGGCGGGCTATAAGCATTAACACAAAGAGAGTCAATATTCAACTCATCCCATCTACTCCAAAACTTGGGATTCGCCTCCAAAGAGGGCAGCACAGTCCTGAAAACCCTAGAGTCATCCAGAACAGCCAAAACCCACTCAGGCTTTTGCCTCAACCCAGCACTAGGAGGCTTGATTATATGCTTAAGCTTACCGTCCTCCTTCAAATTCAACAAATCAGTATAAGGCAAGCGGTTTCTAACAAGGGGCAACCCTTGAGACCATGATTTCATTTGTTCAGGGGTCAATGCTTCTGTGGCTTTCTTAGAAGTACGCTTCTTCTCCACCACTTTCGCCGCCAGCACAGGCTGTGGCAGCGAAGTCGATACCACTGTGAGTGTCACAGACAACTTAAGCAATTCCAACGGGTGGTTATTCTTCCTGTTCTCGTTATTATCATCATCGTTGTCATCTTGTTGGGTTTTGTGCAATTTGCAATAGATTCTAGGGTTTAAGCCAAATGGGCACTTAAAATTTCGAGACCTGAATGCATTTCCTCGCAATTGACGTGAGGGTTGGAGAAATGAAGAAGTGATTGTGCAATGACCGGCCATGAAAGGGACTAGAAACTACCAACGACTAACACCAAAAAACGAAGGAAGATGAGAGAGAAAGAGTACGAACTTGATTGTGGCGCCACTGGAACTGGTGAATTGATGCCGCATGCTCATTGAAGTTGTACAAATCAGTGACGAACTTGAAGCTTCAAAAGCTTTTCATGAGCTCGAGAGGAACAAAATGAGAGAGAGAGGGAGAGTGGATATGGAGGGTGTTGCAGGAATAAAGGTTGGAGTACATTCGAGTGGGCCGGTAGAGCCTCAGGCAGAGGTTAGAAGCCCAATGGCACGTATATCCCCTGTACCTGGATTCCCGTGATCCTAAAGAAAGCTAATAGGCTTCGTTATTTTTGACGAATATCAAGTGTAAAAATTTAGCTGTATTAGTAGAATTACAATGGAGATAGATTTAACTTTATGAGGAACTTGAAAATTTATACTGTATATATGATTATATTGGATCTCATATGAAACCGCAAGATGAAATGCAGTTAAATGACTACAATTAAGAGTGATAATGATAGGGATGAGGCAAATGTTGCCTTGGGTTTGGCTTAGTTAAAGTGTAATTTTATCTGTTTGCAGCAAGGAGATTAAATTGCTGGAATTGGTACAAGTTCATCACATAGCTTTGAACTTAAGACTCAGATTAATTCATTCACAAACATGTAATATCCAAGCCCATGTTACAAATAGAATCGACATTCACCCTGAAACACCCAACACCCCCTTTACCCATCCTAGAAATACATCAGAATAGGAGTTTCAGTCAAGTCCAACTGGCATCCTCATTTCAGTTTTCTACAAAAAGTGCACCTCCAGGTCTATGTAACCCCGGAAAACTACCGGAAAATAGATAGAATAGAGTTTGTAAATTCAGTAGCCAGTCAGCCAAATTACATCAAGCACAGCTGAGGTGGCAAGCAAGAAGCAACTCAGGAAAGTGAAAGCGATGGAGGCCTCAACTCGGTTGCAGAAGGTGTGCAACGGCTTGCAGAAATTTGGGAGAGCAGTGTGTCGAATCCCTGTTCGGTTTAGACTGGTCACCCCCGATGCTGCTGAGGCTGCACTCATCATTGCATATGCAAATACCTGTGTCAGGGGGAGGGAAAAAGAAAGAAAAATCACCCACTGAGAAAATTTACAAAAACAAATCCAACTCATTCATGAAATTTCAATGATTTCTAGGCAGAAAAATGTATAAACGTTCATGAATATTTGACACTTGACCTGATCACCGGCATACACAACCCATGCATAGTTCCGAGAGGGGATAACAACAGCTTTCCTCCTCAATCTTGACAAACTAATGAGCAACTGAAGCAAGGAGTGAGCAGCAACGGCTCCAGAAACTCCAACAAGATACCTGTATATTGAATCACCAACCAACAAGATACAATTAGGCATGCGACAACTGTCCAAGATTCACACCTCCTCCACCTCCGAGCAAGGATACGATTGTGATGCTAATCCATTGAGCTTCAACAATCATATAATCAAACTAATGGATGTCTACATTCAGTACAAATCTTCAATGAAATGAAGGTACACCAGATGGGATTCCTTAAGATTCTATCCAAATGCCATATTTAAGGTTACGAAAGATTACCCTAAACTTGTTCTCATATTAAAGAACTCAACATATACAAGTCCATTTTTTTACAAATCACAAATTCATGCATGGGCAATTTTTTTACAAAATGGATTATAGTGGCTCTAGTTAAACTGTCCTCCCTCGTCCCTTCACCCCCCCAAAAAAACAAAAAGGAAAGAGCCTGGGTGAGACTCTCGGAGTGTGGATTTGGAGTTGGATCAAGTGTGGTACAAATAGATGAACAAAAAAAGATGAAATCTAATTTTCCCCATTTTAGGTGCCACCATCAGTGACAACCCAGGGAGTGAATTGACATGTTTTCAAGGATACACTACTTGAAAGGCAAATGTTAAAGAAACACAATATCTGTAAGAAACCCACATATGCAAATTGGCCCTGAATTACCATACTTGTACTTTAATTGGTGTTGTCACAGAAAGCCTTCATCTTTGTCCCAGAACACTAAAAACAGTGTCCAATAGTAATACTACCCTATTGGCAATAAAATGCATAAAATAAAAACCCACAAACCCCTCACCACTAACAATTTGAGAGAGAGAGAGAGAGAGAGAGAGAGAGAGAGAGATTACTCAAAGGAATCGGCAAGAGACCACTTGGAGGCGACGGGGATTTGAAAGCCATAAAGAGAAATGGTTGAAGACTGCTTAGCAGTGACCATGAGAGAGAGAGCCGCAACGGAAGTCACCAAACAGAGAATCCTGAGAATCACATGAACGCCGTCAATCATCGCCGGCCTCACTTTCCGGCCAAGTCTCCCGTACGGAAATGGGGATGAAGATGAGACTAAGGGCCCACTCATTGTCCCCATTTCAACCCCCGGCACCGGCGACTGAGCTGCTGCCGGAGCTTTTCCCTCGGGCCCCACTTCCCCCATTTCGCCTTCCCACTCAGGGGACTCTTTGGAATCTACAAAGATTAATGGGTTTCACAGCTTCGATCTCACTGTTCAGTTATGCTTCACCAAGCTCCTCTTTTAAGGGTTCGAATCTGTCTCTCTCTCTCTCTCCCTCCGTCCCTCCCGTGAACTTGACTGTCTGGTTAACGACAGAGTATTTGGGTTCCCGGGGTTTTGGTGTTTGAAAGGGAGGAAATTGGTGGTCATATGCAAGCAACCACACTATGTTATGTGGGCCGTCCGATCATCGTATCATGAATTCTTCGTACATCCAGGCGCTGTTCGCGACGAATGTTGAAGTAGGCTTTTAACGTTTGACTGAGTCAAAACACTAATCAATCAAATGTTAGCGTTCGGTAAGGTAGTGTTTTAACTAGCGTTTGCAGTAGCTTTTAGTGTTTCAAGTAGTGTTTTTGAAAAGTTAAGAATATTAGCTTTTCACATTTGAAAGTAGCGTTTCATATTTTTTGACAAAAAAACCCTTCATTCATTTATATTTGACAAATTATTTATATCCTTTTACGTCAATTTATAATAATCGCCTAACTCAACCGCTAAATTTACCGAACACATTTATTCAACCGCTCAATTGAATAGCTATCCGCTAACAGACTAAAATCTAACAAACTATCGACTACATAATCGCCTATCACCTACACAAACAGCTTATCCGCTACTCAAACAATTTCATTTTCACGAACGCGGCCCTAGTCTAGTTATAGGTATAATACAAAAACATCTCATATCTTGTCTTTATATGTCTTGTGAATGCACATTGACAATCCCCTTTTTAATTCTATAAAGAGAGGTAAAAATTTATATATATAAATTAAAATTAAAATCTTTGCTAATATAAATCAAAAAGAATTACCAGTTAAACTAGTTTATAATATACAGGTGTTTTATTTATTACAATTTTGGTTTATACATAAGAGTCGAGTTTATGACTTTATTTCATAGCAATAGTAAAGGTGATGTAAAGATTGGAGAGTTTGAACCCACGATTTTAGCATTGCTCGATATTAAAACTTAGAATTGTGGGATGGGCCAAATGGCAATAGATATGAAGAATATTTGAAACAGGTGAGAAAATTTGGAATAGTAGTTGAATCTACGTGAGATTTGACAACAGACCAAAGAGGGGAGAACAAGTGGAAAAGTTAGTAAAGTAGTAGTAGAATATCATTCATCATCGTCAAATCAGGCAAAGAGGAAACCGGTTGGGGTTGGGGTTGGGGTTGGGACTACTAAAAGTGAAGTTCTCGTGAACAAACAGGGCCTTCAAATGGTTGTTTTGTCTCAATCAAATACAATTCATGTAAACTACCTGTTACATTAGAGAGAGAGAGAGAGAGATGACCAAAGATGCTAATTTTCATACATCCAACCCCAAAATTTTCAAAATTTCAAACGTCTGATTCTCGATCATCTGAATACTGTGATTTGCTATCCAGACCACGCAGAATCATATACTTTTGTCGCTGGACAAATGTTCAAAAGAAAAAAGAGTGCAAAAGTGGACATACATGCCATTGCCACCCAATAATTAAAGGCAACTTTTCTATTAAAATCCTGAGATTTCACATTGATTCTGTTCAATTAACAATAATCACTCTACTAGGACATAATTTCATGTAAACAGCAGAAAATTTCCGCAAACACCAGCAAAATGAGGGGTATTAAGCAGCTCAAATTCCTACTGAAATAGCTCTCATCATTGGTCACTTCCTGTCGAGACCAATTTCAAAATTATGTCCTTGACATAAATACTAACAAAAACTGTGCCCTTTCTTGTAACATTTATCATCACCCAAGCTTCTGAATGAAGATAAATTATTCACCAATGAAATTGTTCCTCGTATTGTTCATCTCACCTTAAAAGCCAATGTCTGACACTTATCTATGAACACTTGATTTTTAATTTGGAGTAATTGGAAGCTAGCCGCTCCAACGTGAATTTAGCCGAAACTGTGCAACAACTACACAGTAATCCACCCAAATCTCACAAGAGAAACCCACAAGAAACTGTGTAGGTGTGGTCGCTTGGGCCACAGCAGTTGGGGTTAACAAGGTCACCTAGACACCAAACATCAAATCCACGATCTTTGATACTACAGATTTAGCTGGCGAAGCAATTGCACCTGATTGCTTGACAGTACTGGAACCATTCTGAAGAAAATGAGGACGTGAGATAGTTTGCGCGGAATTCAACCCAGATGATGACGTCGGCAAAGTCATGAACCCTGGCCTGTTGGCACGTTCATCAAGTGCTTGGCGTTGTATTGGATCAACAGGCTTCACTCCCACAATTAGAACTTCATTTATTTGCATTCCATTTTTGCTTAGTGCTTTTTGAGCATCAGCCCGATTCTGCATAATGAGAAATCAAGCAGTACCTGTTAGATATCATTTATCAATAGTCCAAGCAAAGCCTACGCAAGGGCACAACGTAACAATAAGTCAGCCTGTTCATCAAGAGCCTACTAGATATCAATTATCAATAGTTCAAGCTTTAGCCTACGTAAAGATACAGTTTAGTACATTCATGAGTAGTGCACAGACTACAAACTGGGGAAATTGGAGGATCTTTAGATACAAATGAAAGAAGCTGAAGACGACTATTAGCAGAAGTCCCCCAACACAACCCCCCCAAAAAAAAAAAAAGAAACACAAACTTTCATACACATGTCTGGTTCTTTTCAATCAAACAGAGATAATGGCAAGGCTTAAAGTTTGGGAAAGCCACAGTGTAAACAGCCTCACACACCATACTCTTATGGAACAGCCAGCCAACTAAACTGGCCAGGGTTCTATTTCGGAACAAATGGAGTAAAAGATAATGTAATCAGTATTTTTTTTTTTTTTAAAGGCGATGAATACCACTCTTAATTCAGGAGATGCAACCTAATGGCTAGCACAGAATGGACAAATGACCTCAAGATGAAATGAAGCAGCTAACTGGAAGAAAAGAGCACTGTCCTATTTGCTTTCATACATATCTCAGCTCAATGCAGAAGTCTTCCAACAAGATATCCACAGACATATTCATGTCAGTTATTCTAGTGTAAAAAAGGGTCTTTTAGTGAAGTAATTGTGAGTGGTAAGTGTTCAGGAACCAACTCAACCAAAAGCTTAAGCTGATGGTTGAAGGCCCAGGAATAGGTTTATACTCTAACACGTCCCCTCACGCGAATGCCCTTTGGACTTGAAGCGTGGATGCAACAAAGGCTCCTCCTTGCCTTGTGCAATAATTAATATGGAGGCTGCTAAGATTCGAACCCGAAACCTCTCGCTCGAAAGGCTCTGATACCATGTTCAGGAACCAACTCAACCAAAAGCTTAAGCTGATGGTTGAAGGCCCAGGAATAGCTTTATACTCTAACAGTAAGCATAGCCAATAAATGATCAGCCTGAGCTATCCTCATTTTGCATGCGGTTATTAATGTGGCCCATTCAAACATGTTATATTAATAAAAAGAACTCCTGGCTGGGGCGGAACCAGAAAATAATCTATATAGCGGATCAAGCATCATAGTACGGATATCCTATAACTAATACCAGTATTCTCTATTTGTGTTTCTCTTCAACCAATATTTTGAATGGTGACTTGAATCTGTTTTTAGGATTTCAAATCAGATTACCTCATTTTCATTCGACATACAAACAATTTTCAAACTGCAAACTATAAAATTAGGGAATTAATTCATAAGATATGAAGGCATCCTGAAATTATCCTTCATTTGAGTGAAGTTCATCCAATTACCTGATACAGAATATGCATCCAATTAGCATTTCTTGGCCCAGGAACATGTTTTAATATAACACCACACTTCTCAAGCTCCCGTAAAACCAAATTGGTGTCAGCAGGACAGAATCTGAGAAAATGACAAAAACAGTCAAAAACATGGTATATACCAAAATGCATTTACCAGAACTGCAGAAAGTCACATAGACAGGAACAACAGCATGCATTTAACAAGTCCTGGTTATAAATAATGCATATTCTTGGCTGAGACCTTCTCATGTAAGAGATACAAAGATGGATGTCTTAGCAACCTTAGAGGCTGTTGGTTGTGACGAACTAGTCTTCTAAAGTAACTTTTTAAATAAAAATAATCCCCAAATATATTATTACTCACCTCAAAATTGCCTCATCGTATCTCTTCGGTGAGAGTATCTAACCCAAAACAAGCTACAGTACACAGACACACACAGATAGGGAGAGATAAGTGATTATCATAACATACCCAAAAACAGTGACCCATTCTTCCTCATTGAGGTTTCCAGTAGGGAGGCTACTCCTTTGCATCTCAGGCCTCGCTACTTCTCTTGGAGGAGGGAGAGTAATCAAAGCTCCTGGCTGAACTACACCCTCAACAGGTGAACCCTTCCCCTTATCTTCCTGATCACTGGTACTTTTGCCAGGGGACCACCAATTCAAACTTAGGTAGCTTTGTTGATTTTGCTGACTAGCTGTCAAAGCATTTGATGTACTGGCCTGAGATTTGTTTTTAAGTGGCGTTGGCGACTCCCTGTCCCTGCCAGAACTCTGAGCAGGTGTCCTAGGATCTGACTTTGTTTCAGGAGACGCTGGATAGTCCAGAACCCCAGACTCCGGTGAAAAATCCAAACGATCTTCCAAAGTGAACACGGGTGGGGGCGGAAGATCAGAAGTTGCAAAATTCTCACGCCACAGGGCAGAAACTGCTGCAGCCTGACCTGGGGTCGAGAATTTACCCCTCCTAGAAGATACTGGTGTAGCTAAATCATTGAAAAACAATGACTGCCTTCCAGATTTTGGAGTTCTCTGCGCGGTTGTACTCATTTTGTGATGATATTTCAGGGCAACGTTCACTGTAACAAGCAAACCAACCATGAAACAGTACACATGGAGCTCACAAATGTAAGAATGGTTACCAAAACCAACTACAAATATGTTGCCTTGAGTCTTTGACATGTTCAAATTACTTACACAGAAACAGACCAAAAACTTTTACGTTAGGGGAAATAACAGGAAAGAATTGCCTTCATTCCAATGGTTCATTCCAATGGGATAAGAAGATCGTAGAATTACTACAGCTTAGAGCCTCACATTAAGCCCCCATCAATGCTAATCTCAAGAAGCGAAATATGAGTTATTAGAGACCCTTATTTGAAAATTGAATTACAATTATTTGCCCGAATATCCAGTTTCCCATCACTGATCCAACACGGAATTTTAATTGATTTCGCAGTTTGAGGGAAAATAACAGCCAAACAATAGATGAACATATAATGGGTGATTCCAGTAAAGTACGGCACAATAGAGAAGAATCAAAAACACGAGATATAGCAATTGAAGCGTACCTTAAAGCGGAAATTAGGAGCAGGACCAGCACCAAAAGGGGATGACAGGGTTTAGCAGAGTTAGGGCTTTTCGTCGGAGGAGGTCAGAGAGAGCGTGAATGACAAGAGGGTAGGGAGGGAGTGAAGAGAGGCCAAGGAGCGCCGAGGAGCTCACGATTGTGCCAAAAAAGGGGAGAGAGAGGGGAGAGAGATCTACTGAAATTCGAATGAGAATAAAGAATACGCCGTATTTCTGGTGATGGCTGGGCGGGGGAATTCTAAACTACAAATATGTATTTACTATTTCTTACGGTTTTCTTTTAAAGGCGTACAAATTAATATAAATAAAAATATTATTTATTTTTTAAAAATGTAAGATATATATATATATATATGTGTAATTATTTTACCGTGATAGAATACATTAATACATATATATATACATATACATGTAATTTAGTTGGATTTTATACGTACATTTTGAGGTATTTTATCATTAACTAAAGTCATAAATTTCATACAGTTTAAGTGTTGGGATCTAATGAAAATAATGAAAGTCACATGATATGTAGTCATAGAATATAAAGGTATTTAAACACATACTTAATAAATACTATAAATACTTAATAAATACTATTACTTTAATTTCATGCATATACATATACAGAAACTTATTATTACATAAAAAAATTTACTTTGCACCAAAAAAAAACATATTATTACATAGTTGAATATGAGATCAACATACACACATATTATGCAGTCATAAATCCAAAAGCTAGTTGCGAATAGTACGTATTTATTGAAAACATGTATGCCCTTGCATTGTAAAGTTGATACTTGTAACAAATTAAAGTTGATGAACACACTAATTAAAATGGTGCGGTGAGAGGTTCTCGTTGTGTAATAGGAGAATGAATGATGCGACTACTCGAATAAACAATGGTGTGAATTCTCGTGATCTATATCGTCAACACCGTTGTTGCTCTCAACTCCTTCGCCATCAGTACTCTCTTCAGCTATTTGCTCTAGTCCGTCCCATGAGTTGCATTGGCTTAATCCCTATGCATGGAAGTTGCAAATTCACATTCATCGTTAATAATTTTAATCACTTTAAAAATTGTTACATATTCTTAATAGTAGAAAAACTGTTAGCATTTTTACAAAGTTTGGATATAGATTAATAGAAGATAATTCATATAAATGAGAATAAGGTACATGATTTGATTTTCATTTTGTAGAACAAGTTTATTTTATGACTTATCTAGTTTTCAAAATTGCACCCTTTTTTTTTTTTTTCTTGTGAAATGACCTTAAATCCACCGATGAACCTCATAGGTCAGTCCATACAACTTTATGAACAAGGCCCACAAGCTGGTTAGGCCCATACGTAGATCCAAACTAATTGATGTTTAGCCGATTGTGGCAGAGCAGTCGCAAGGCCCATTTTCTACATATTCGACTTCTTAGTTCTTACTGTCTGCATTTTTCATAGAACCAACTACTACTTTACAAAATAGTTTTGTTTAGTTTACACTTTAATTATAAATTAAACCATAAATCTACATGTAAAGATGATTAATATTTTGTTTTGGAGACTTTACTCTTTTTTTTTTTTCGCGCCTCAACAGCTACATAGGGCAGTACAACACAATGAAAGAGACTGAACCTAAAGTCTAATGTATCCAGAACTTCGGTATTGACTACTAAATTAAGACCCAATTGATAAGTTAAGAGACTTTACAAGATGAACAACTTAGTATATTATTGTGGAAGATGCCCATCTTTAAAAAAAAAAAAAGGAAAAAAAAAGAAGAAAGTTAGCAATCTGTATTTTCACCTGAATGAAGAAATCGGAGGCTTGGCGTGGCTCCGTCTTTTGGGCTATACGCACAGCTAGTTCCTGTATAACCAAAGGCACAAACGAAATTGTGGTTACCCTACCATAATCAGTAATTTACTGGTGATATTAAAGAGAATGAATAAAGAAAGGGTGGAGAAGAGTTGAAGGTTACCCTAGCATGGTTGATTTGACGGGGTTTCAAGGTCTTGGGCTCCATTTCAATGGCACAAGGAGAGCTAATAGCCATGGTGAAGATGACAACAATGTCGAGGGTCGGATCGAACAAGGCAATTAAGTCCCACGCAAGTAAACAGTAGTAGGATTTGTGTAATTGACTCTTTACCATGCATGTGTTCTCCTTATGTTGTTGCCCTTTTATTTACACATCCCATCTTTTTCAGTATATCGCTTATCACGGGCTATTTTGACTTCGTATATATGCTGATGTTGTCATTTGATTAATTCATATACATCGCGTGGTCTTCTCTCTGATACTCACTTTTCTAGATGGAAAAATATCAAGAAGACGATACTATTCATTTACCACTTTTATATGCCAAACAATATGGCCACTCAAACAAAGATTAACCCACTCCTCCTCCATTGCCTGTTTGTGGGAAGTCTTACTTACACGATGAGTTCAAAATTTTAAAATACTTTCGGCAGCTCACGTGCTATCCAGTCCTAACACATTTTCCCATCATCGGTTTAGTGATTACACGAGCAATATGTTGCTTACCGATATAAATCGACTTAGTAGTTGGCATATATCGACCTTACCGGTTAGAAGATTAGTTTTTTCATTTTGATTAATTTATAACTCGACCCAGAAATCACAAACAAGTATTGAACGGGTGTAGTTGATGTAGGTTAATAACCTTCAATTAATTAGGTATAAAGAGCAAATTGTCAACCTAGCTAGCTACGTAAGAGTGACTGAGAATTAGTTGTACTATATATCTGTAACTAACAAGCTATATATATGAGCTATAGGAATATGATTAACTAAATTAATTAAGCTAGGTGGATCCTAATTAAGAATGACATGGCAAATGGGCAATATAGATATGTAGCTTCATCTAGCTAGCCATGTGATCCGCCACTCAGAGTAATATGGTTGCCATTCAATTTTAATGTGTTCATAGCCCTCTGTAACTCCTTAATGACTCAAGCTTAATTATGCTGCAGGCTCATCGCTGGTGTGCCTCCATTTCTTCAATGGATATGTAGTTATGAAACCCGTCCCCGATTGGAACTGATTTTAATAAGTGAAAAGTTTTAAAATTATTGAGTATATATATATATATATACTATGTATATTACTCCATATAAGCTTAAAATTATCGAGTAACGAATACATCAAATTTGAACATTTTTTGATGAAGAACACAAGACCTCTGCTCTATGATATTGAATCCCAGATTTGATTGCCAACGAGTGTGCTTTGACTGAATAATTGGGGTGTATTATCTGATTTGACCAGCTA
The DNA here is from genome assembly GCA_021018815.1 of Talinum fruticosum. Taxonomy (NCBI): domain Eukaryota; kingdom Viridiplantae; phylum Streptophyta; class Magnoliopsida; order Caryophyllales; family Talinaceae; genus Talinum; species Talinum fruticosum. The sequence goes on along the minus strand of JAITYX010000002.1, from coordinate 10,413,248 downwards.
ATTAATCATATGTTATTTTGAGGCTTCTAGCTCAATACTTTGAAAAGTTTTGGGCTCTTGATTTTACTAGGTCAAAAAATCCGACATATTTTAACTTCAAAAGGTCAAAAAAATAAAAATATATACACGAGTAGTCTTCATTTGACTTGTGATCATGAAGTTAATTATGGAGGATTGGAGACAAATCACTTAATCAAAGAGGAGTGCCACCCAATGTCTACTTTTAATCTAATTCATTAATTCACTTACCAAACTAACTAATTGACATTGACCCCATGGCAATTAATTAATTAATTACCATCATCAAATTGAAATAAATTTACAAATAGGCATGTGAATTGACAGCAATAATCCCCAGCTTCAGTTCCTTCTCTGAGTTAATTTATATGATTATGATTATGAATAATGAGTTGTCCTCAGCAGTAATAATTGGCACCCACATAACACAACAGCCAGTAAATTACAAGATTAAAGGCATAATTAATTAAGTATGATTGATTAAAGTTAAGAGTAAAGGAGGCAGGCTACCACTTACCATAAAAAAAGAAATTAGATACATTTACTATTTAATTAACAGGGCATTGTCAGTCAGGTGTCAGAAAATTATGGTGGTGGAGAGTGGAAAATTGAGGGGATGGGGCTCGTAATTTTTATTTTATTTTATTTTTTAAAGGTGGGGGACAAGAACCATTTTTATTTTCACACCAAATAACATGGAAAGATACCTAGACAAAGGACATTAAGCTATGGCTTACTTTGGATATATTACCTCATTTTTATAATTACTCATTTCCAAAATAATTATCCCCCAAAGTAATCTGAGGCTTTGACTAAACCATGGTTCATCGATATGAGCTAGACTCTTCCACCATTTTTCTCATGTGTGTAAAATATTATATATTCCATGCCCAACTAAAAAAATAAAATGTAAAAAAATTATACCTTCAAATAAATCTTTAAATAAAATACTCATATTCATATAGCCTTCTTTTATCACATATATTCAAGTAGTCTTATTCTCTCTTCAGTATAAAATAATCATATACAAAAAGTTAATTTAAGCGAAAAATTAAATCTAAACTTTTCAGTCTAATTTCTAATAGTTTTATTGGTCGAATTATTACTTTAGCCATTAATTTCATCCATTATTCAACATACAACTCTATCTATAGTATCACTTCTAAAAAATATATAGGGAGAAAATGCGAGTATTATATTCCTATAGAATTTTAAAAAAAAAAAAAAGGAAAAAGAGTACAGCTAAGTCATGCAGATCACGTAGCGCATGTGCCAGGTTCCTTCCTTCAGCCTCGCTCCTCACATGTACGTAGGTCATCCTCTGTCCATGCACCTTTTTTTTTTCTTTGGCGTTATTGTTACACACTGATGTACAATACAATGTACTTCATAGTGTACAATTCACCAACTTGTGAATGTGGACCTAAGAATTGCCTCTACACATTTAATTATTTTCTACGTTCAAAAATATTTCTTCTTAATTATAATTTACGTAAATACAGTATATATTTAAAATATACTGTAAGATTTATTATCTTAGTTTCATATGCATCATGTATGTATAGGTCATTAATTATATGAAGATGTCGGTAATTAAGTTTACTAGTAATAACTCGCTCATAAAAATCTTTGGGTGGGGGGTTATGGCTAGAAGTCTTGGTGTTACACTGATTGGAATTGGAGCCCAAATAATATATGCGGTGGCTGATAATATTAATCTAGTACATGTATATATTCTGAATATAATCTAAACATTTAATACGAAAAATAGCAAACTAATCCTACACCTTTTCGCTTAATTCCTCACTCTAGTGTATTTGAATATTGTGGAAGTATTCAAGAAGATAAGCATAGGGTTGTATGTAGAGGTACAAATTCACATGAAGAACCCTCAAGAAACTTTTTGAACATATCAGCGGGTTATAACATCAATGCAGCTATAATATTATGACAAAAATTAAACTAAATCCACTTTAATAATGATATATTATATATATAATAGAATAGAATATCTTAAAATGTAGACCCACAAAAACATATAATGATACATCCATGCACACAGCACGTGGTTTCACTAACATGGGGGTCCTTGCAGTGTGCGAGTGTACCAAATGCCCATATTCCAACCTAGGAATAATTATCTTCAAAAACCCATTTTTTAAAGATAAAATCATTGATAACAATGGGATCATATACCTATAAAAATCATTATTTTATTCAAATTATGAGCAAAACATTAAGAGGGTGGACCCCATGAGGAGGGAGCACATTGTCTAGGATCACCAAGACAAGATTTATCACCCCCAAATGCAAATATTATCTCTCCCCTCCCTCCCCTCCTCCCCCAATAACCCCCAAAAAAAAATTAATTTCCTTTTAAGTTAAATTCACTATCTCCTCCAAGATTCAAACTCCGATGGAAAGAATGAAAGTGTGAAATATTTATCATTAGAATAACACTCGGTTGATAGTTATTTATTGATTTAATGACATACGGACTAATAACTTATTTTGTGTGAATATATATCTATAAACAAATGAAGAGCCTATTCGAATTGACTAACATTTAATTTTATTTTCTGTTCATATCTATTATAGCAACTATTTTTGCTTGCTTTTATTGCTATTAATTATTTTAAATACTCACTCCATTTCAAAATATATGTTGTTTTAAGATTATGTGAGAAATACCAAGGAAATACAAAATTCATGATAAATTTTGAATTGAAACACCAAGTTGAAAATAAAAAATATTATAAAATAAAAAATTAATTAAAGTAATATATATTGTGAAATGAATGGAGTATATCTAATTAATTTATCCCTAATAAAAGCCGAAATTTTGTAACGGGAAGGGCTTCGTACCCATTACGATGTAGCATCAGAAACTCTCCCCATCTCTTATGTCCCTCAACACACAGAAATCCATGAAGGGGATAATCATATTTTGTATGAAGACCCCTGAAACTTAGTTCCCATTGGCTAGACAACCCTAGGAGGAGCCAGCTCTCTCTCCTCTTGACAATCCCAAAGACTTTAATTTAGGATCCCTCATTTAATTAATCAATGAGAGTTTAATTAATGAATTAGAGATAAAATTTTTCCTTGGAAGTAGAGTAATATTAAACGAATTCTCCACTAATCAAGCCCAGAACCTCAATTAAATTATCATTAGTGAATGAAAAGAAATTAAGTACATGCATTTAATTGAGACCACCGTGTAGCATTAAAAAAGGTCAACGCGAAATTAATTGAAAATTGAGCTTAAATATTTACACACTGTTTTAGGGCACTCTCTGGGAAGCTCTCCCCAATGCAGTCCAGTAGTGAAGACAACCCTTTTTTTTTTTTTTTTTTTGTACATGGAGAAAATGTTCAAGGTTTGATAATCAACAAATTATGTAAATACACTGAATAAAAAAAAATGTAAATATAGAGCTTTGAACTATATAATATTTTCAATTTGTCACTAATTATAATTATTCAAATTAAGTTAAAATTATCATACAAGCAGTATAATTAAAAATTAAAACTGAAATAAGAAATATCATAGTCATAGACATATTATTCTTCGGCGTAATCATCAATTAGTGCAAGCTTTTCATTATATGAAGAAGGCCAATGTGGGTAATTTGAATTTTTTTTTTTAATTGTAACACAAAAAAAATGTAAGATCTAAAATAAATTTGTAAAAATGGAATAAATTTGGACAAGAGCATGTGATTAATTCAACCTTCTTTTTTGGTGTTTGCTTGACTGAATTTCCAGTCTTAGAATCTAAGCTCTACATATTGTCACTTTTTTTATTAATATATAATACTTTGAGAAGAAGTGAGAATTAAAATTATATATATATATATATGATAGTTTAATTGAAAAGGCAATATATTATCTAATTATCTTCAATTACAAAAATGAACAAAAGCTTAATTTGCCTAATGAGGCAAACAAAATCATAAAATTGGGGGTTAAAAATAAAAACTAAACAGCAATTAACAATAGAGTTCTTCCCCCGTCTCTCTCTTTCACTTACTAATTATTAGCTCACGTCTATTTTTAATCTCCTTATTTTTCCCGTTACGAAAAAAGGTCTTCAATTTCGTAGCAGGAGTAAATTCAATTTTTACTTCACGAACTCTATTTTTCAATTTTTTAAATTGTTTTTTCTTTTACCAGCTGTCTAAATTATGGGAAAGGGTCCACTCTAAGAGAAGCTAGACTTAACCGCACTAGATTAATTATATCATATCATATCATTTGCCGGTAATCGGGGCCCAAATGATGATGAATCAAGTAATCATCTCCACCGTTGGATACGCCCATCAACATACTTTGATGATGATGATGATGATGATGAATGAAGTGCTGGTGTTGCTGCTGCCGTTGGATGTCCTTTTGTCTCCGGAGCTCCATCACTTTCCTGTGAGAGTTTGAGTGCTTCGCCGACACGAACGTTGGGCTCGCCGCGGGTCGGTATTCGGGTACAAGCCGCCCCGACTTGTACCGTACCCCGCAGGCATTGCAGAGGGTCTTGGGGCCCATTGGGCCTGTCCGCCATTGTGGGGTCTTCTCCGCCGCGCAATGCAGGCACCGCCGCACCTCCCCGCCGCCGGCCGGGTTGTTGTCTCCGCTGTTATTCTCTCTCCTCTTAGACGGCTTCTTCTGTGTGGCGTTCGGGTTGGGTGTCTGGTCGGAGGAGGAGGTTGCCGGGGAGATGGAGGGGCGGAGTGAGTCGGAGCCACCATGAGGAGGCGGGTGGACCAGTCGTTCGGGGCCACCCTAGAGCGTTTGCTCCGGGCCTTGGCGGGCACCGACGATGAAGAAGGGTTTGGGTTGGGTACCCGGTTCGGATTGTGGCATTGGGTCGGGTTGGGAATTAGTTGGAGTTTGTGCAGGTCGTCGCTTGAGAATGATTCCTCCACGAAATTCGATAGCCATTCCAGCTCCGCCATGTCCTCATACTGTCAACCCAAAAAGAATGACAAAAAAAAAAATTCAGAAATGAAATCCCAAAATCATCGGAAACTATATTCTAAAAAATGAAAATGGGGAAAGAGGGAGCTGAGGGAGAAAGAACTACCGGAAGGCAGAGGTCGGCGGAGAAATGGGAGTCGGGGAAGGAGGGAGAGAGAGAGGAATTGGAGCTGTCGACGGGGGTTACGTCGGTGGAATTGGCGGCAGCGGAGTGGAAGAAGGCGTCGGTCATCATATCATCTCCGCCGTTGGACAAGTCGAGCAGGTCCTCCACGAAGAAATCTGCTCCGTCCATTTCCGGTTTTCTGTTTCTTCTTCTCACGTTCAGTTTGTCTCAGACGAACACTCTGATGGAGAGAGAGAGAGAGGAGGTCGAGCTGAGAGACAGAGAGGGAGAGGGAGAGGGTGTGTGCGAGGAAGAGTGGTGGTGGTGGGGGGTGTATGGATTTTGAGGCTGTTTAAAAGAGGGGTCCAAATTCATATTTTATTTCTTTTTAATTTTCACTTTTTTTTTTAAATTTTCATTTCACTATTTTATTATTCTTTTGTTTTTATTGGGTGAGCATCTTTACCTGGCTACTCAAAGGATTATTAATTAATTAACAAATGGTAAATATATAGTCACCGAAGATAATTGTCCTTCCTCATTTGTTCTTTACGTTGTTTCACAATACCTATTATTTTCAGATTGTTAGCGAACATTAATTAGCACAAAATTTATAATAAAATTTGTATAAAAAGATTAAGTTACTCTCAGATTTTATTAGAAATAAAAAAATTAATAAAAATTATTTTTAAAAAAATAAAAATAAAAATAATAAATAAAAATAAAATTGATAAACTATTATCATTAATATATCATTAAATTATAAAGTAATAAATATTGTAAAAGAAAAAAAATGAGTTAAAAAACATACTTTGAAAGGAATGGAGTATGATTTTACATGAAGCACCAAACTTTTTTTTTTTCTTTTTTGGGTTAAAAATTCTTAGTTTCCTGTTTAAAAATGTAGCCATGTTAGGAGTTCTTTTAGTCACATTTTTTCTCCCAAACCCTTATCTTTTAACAATGTAGTTTTTTCCAAAAAAAAAAAAAAAAAAGGATTCATATTGTATTTGCTTGTAACAGTATTAATTCTCCAAGAGTTTCGCATAACCATAAATCTTCCATTATTTAATTGCTACTATTAGAATTTATCATATGTTCATAATCTCCTTTTAATATGGCATGTGTAAATTACAGTTTTTCCGAATATGTGAAATTTAGTTAAAAAATTCGAAATATATAAGAACAGTATAACAAACTTTGTACTATATATCCTGTACTTATCCTACATTTAGTACTCTATCCTATATCTTATCGAACTAATGCATACTGATTTTCGTAACATAATGTTGTCAAAAACTCTAAGATATGCTAATCACAATATAATTGATAGATTATGTTAGCATCAAGTACCAAACATTTATTTTACTCTGAGTCCAACTTATATATTTACAAAAATTTATTGAGGTAAGTGGAACTCACAAATGCTTGTTGAATCGTACTCAAAAGAACTCAAGCCTAGGTTATTAAGAGTCATGTTCTTTTAAACTTACCTTAATAGCACTAGAAAAAATTTCTAAAATAGCAACATGATTTTCAACGGGAATTCCAACAAAATTTTAAAATTCCGATGGATCCACCCTTCCGAATTCTGCTCGTCGGTGCGGATTGACTGACGAGCCCATCGGACAATTCTCGGGGAATTACATCGGGCCCGTCGGAATTCCAATGTAATTTCCATCGAAATTCCTTAAAAAAACTTGGATGTCGGAGGCTTATATAATACCCGTCGCATTGTCGGATAAACTTTTAACCCATTGAACATTTTCCTTTGTTATTTTTGTGTTCTTTTATAGTGTAGTATTTATTATTAGTATTGAGTATTATTAAACGTTCGTGTTTTCAACTTATTGAGGCCATATTCTCTTCAAACTTAGTATTTATAAGTACAAGATAGATCACGAGGACCAAAAACATCACAAGTTATGTTGAAATTTACTTAAAATAACTCAAACATGGCTTATATTTAGGCCAAAATATTCACTTATGATAAACATTCATAATCAATATTTATTTAAGATACTAATCATGTTCAATCCATTTTATGTTAGAATAAATTAGAAAAATGTTATACATTTAAGTTAAAAGTACTATACATAATTAGTTAAATTTTCGATATATAATTATTGTTTTAAACGTAAGAGAAAAATTAAATTTATATTTTTTTGAAGTCGTTACTATGAGAAGAATTTCAGTTGCTCGTATAGACAAATTAAAAAATAGAAGTATGTAGTTTATGTATTATTAAGGGTACTACATTGATAGAAATAGGATGCTTAAGGAATATGAAAAATTGAATTCTCCTATATTATATACGCTTTACATATTTTTAAGTATATGATTTTCATTGTTATCTTGGTTAGACATCACTTCAAATAAACCATGCCGTTATATTACTATATCATTATTTATTTTCTTATGTGGAAATTACGTATATCATAAACTAGTAGTAAAATAATTAAGCAAAGTCAATTGGTAAAAAAATTATCCACTACTTGGTATAGTAAGTAAGGTAATGAAGAGGAAATGAAATTATGAATGGATGGTTTTGTAGGTTTTGTCGTTGTGACTCTTATGTTTGTTATTACTGCCGGATTCTTCTCATTTTATTATTATTATAAAATTGACTTTTTTATTTTCCTTCTCTACTCCTCTCCTGGGGACTTGTGCTAAATTTTTTATTTAATATTTTTTTTGTTTTAATGTTATAATTTTCTAGTGATTAGGCGTAGTATATTCCACAACCCACGTTAAGGCACGACGCGAACAGCTAAGCTAATCAGGGGCAATGACGTTAATCATCCATCCATCCGTTCCACGTGTCCTTTTCTTATCCCTCAATCCTTTTTCACCACGTCGGATTATACCCTCCCTGTCCCTGCTCTTTTCTTTCATTGGCCATCATTTTATCTTCTTATTCTTCTTCTTCTTCTGTTAAAGCTGTGCGTTGCAGCCTCTCTCTGTCCAATTGTTTTGCACTTGACAACTTGTTACATCTCCATAGTTCCTTCCTTTCGGGATATTTCACTTGCAAGTAATTCCATAACTTATTATTATATATTATATTTTAAAAAATTATATTCTACCTCGACCGTAAATATTTTTAATTATTCCATCAATTAATTACTCGTAAATTTATACTTTTAATTGAAATCTTATTATTAAATATATAGAATGAAAATTAAATTTTAAAATATTTTAGGGGAGGGAAGACAAAGTAATTTTTTCCCCATTCACATCACCTTAAAGTTGTATACTAACATTATATTTGTCGTGATTAGATTAAAATATATTGGTGGGGAGCTTAACATAATAAAAACATATGTTTGAATTCCAAGTGTGAAAATTATAGAAAAAAAAAAAGAAAAAAGGAAAATGACAGTAAAAGATGACCCGTTATACCCACTATTACCACAACAAAATCATTTTCTTCCACGGAGGGGACCGTAGAGATTAGTGATAATGGATGAAATTACATCAAAATTTTACGCCTTTGTTTATTTAACTTCCCTTCATCCGAGAAGAATATATCAATATTATATTATATTAAATATATTACATTATAATAAATCAACTTCAATTAATAAAAGATACAAAATTTAAAATAATAATCGTTTCTCTCATCACCCAAATAATTGAATTATTTTAAAATTACTAAATATATCAAGACATATAATACTTATGGTGCTTTCAGCATAAGCCGTTAGGAGAGATATGAGTACATAAATTAATATGGGTAAAATTTCTATTGAATATAGAAGTTTAAAAATATTTCACTCATTAAAATACGTATTTCACAGTAATTGATAGTAATATTAATTAACTTGTTAACATTTATATATTTATTATGTTGAAAATGTTTTTTTTAAAAAAAACAGAAGAAGAAAGTCATCCATTATTCAATTGTTTTGAATGATAATTTAAATCAAGTAAATGTAAATAAAATAAAATAATAGAATAAAAAAGTGTAAGAAATAAGAAGATAGAAAAAGTAAATGACGAAGGAGACAATTAAAAAGCATATACATATATACTGCACCTCCCAAACCCATTAACGAGATTTTTAAAAATAAAATCACATCATATCTACATTTCTATTATTGTATACAAAGGGATAACTATGAGTGGGGAGCCTCTCTTTACTCTTTGTCAAACAACTTACTGGTTTTTATTTGTTTATTTATTTACATATAAAAAATGAAATAATTGTATAATTTGCCCCCCTTTCCCTTTAAAAAAATAAAATAAAATTATGAATTAAGGGGAGACTGAAGGGGCCAAGCACGTGACAAAGGTAGAGGGGGTGTCAGCTATCATGTGACTTCTTTTATGAGAAGGTCCTCCATTATTATGTGTTTCCTTTTTTATTCCTTCTTTTTCTAAAACAATAAAAAAAAAATGGGGGTATGGACCAAGTGAAGTGAGCAAGCAAAGCACCTAGTTGAGGAAGCTGAGCGGTGGTCAATGGAATCTCTCCCTTTCTTTGTGCGCTCCCACACGTGCGCCGGCTTCCCCACGCAACATGGCAGCACGTGTAGATAGGTCACACCCCTCGCACGTGACTTTAGTTTGACCATTCAATGTGAGAAGGGAAGTTGTTATATTAATGAAGTGATGGTGATTATTTTTGCGGCCCAGCCCATTTGAAACATTTACAATTTGCCCAGAGCAAGAGACTTTGGATCTGGTGGTCTGGGCTGGAGTCCTATACTTGAACCTTGCTACCTAAAACTGGACCCGCCCAGTAAGGCCCATTTATTTAGGTCGAGTTTAGCTCAAATTGTTATAACCCAACAGCCGGCTTGACTTTAACGAAACCACTTACCCTGATTTATTCCAACTGATCTTATGTAGGCATCAAATGTTTTTAGCCTTAGCTCTACAAATGAGAGAAAATTAATGGATTCTTTTTAAAACTATAGTGACTAGAATTATGATATAATCCGTACCATCAATGTAGGCCTGTCCTAATGATTAAGACTGAAGTACGGGTCTGATGCTCCTGTCCATCGTATCGTATGTAATTGTATTATGTGAGACTCATATGGTTTGCAATTTTGCACTCTTCTCTTAAATCCCATACCTAAATTGCAAAAAAAACTTCTCCAATGGGCCTGCCGGCTTATAAGTAAAATACGGCCCATAAATTATCTACTTTAAAAATGGCCATCCTATACGGGGCAGTTGCGGCCCACAGAAATGAAAAAGACGGGCATCGATAAGGGGCCCATGAACTCCAAAAGTCAAGGGGAGAAGTGGGCCCAAAGCAATGGCGTTGTCGGCTCATGCTTGTCGTGTCCCTCTCTCACTCTCTCATCTGTCTTCCGCCCACTGAGAATGAGGCCTCTAACTTGGGCCCCACATTTTCCCACTTTCATTTCAATCAATTACCTTTAAAAGGCAAGTGAAAATTCAAGGTTTGGTAATTATGAAGATTTTACATAGAACTTTCCAACCTATATCCATTATTAATTATATCAAACCACTTAAAAGTCAAAATTTTTCATGGTAAAGTCAATAGAATCTACTCTATTTTCTATTATTTTCGCTTCAAATTACAATTATAAAGACAAAGATAGATATCAAATATAATATAATATATTTACTAAATATAATAATGAAAAAAAAAACTTGTTAACTTATATACCCTTAGAAATAACAACAGTAAATTTTTTTAAAAACCACAAGATTTTTATTAAAATGAGGACAACTTTCTACATCATTTGAAATTTAACTACTAATTTTACCATCGAGAAAAAGATATTTACGAAATAGGTTATGTTTTGTTTAATGATAAAAATTAGCAGTAGAAGACGTAAAAGGTTTTTAGTGCGAATTAGTTTAAAGTTCTTCGGAGTCATATAAATAGATGTTATAAGGTACTAGACAACAAAAATTAACTATAAAACTACAAAGAACAGTAAATCATTGAATATTGAAAAAATACAGCTTTTTTTGATGTTATATTTCTTATACGTTTGATCCACTCATTGAATCATATATGTTTGTGATGGTTTTGGTGGGGGCCTTATTTGTATAGTAAAACGTAGGAGTACAAATAATAATCATATATATATATATATATATATATATATATATATATATATATATATATATATATATACTTAAAATTGAGTGATTTTGTTGTGGGCTAAATATTTGACATATTTTCATCGGTTCTTTTTATTTTATCTTTTTTTATATTATCAAATTTTTTTGTAACACCTGCTTTATTAACTATAAATTTAAATTACAAATAAAGTAAAATCCATTTACTACTCTTGAATGACTATGATTATCAATTACACTTTATTATCTATCAGCTTTTATTATAATCATAATTAATATTATATTTTATTACATGTATTTTTTTGAAGAATTATTCCATTACTTCAACAGTTACAAAATTTATTTATTTTTTAAAAATACTTAATAAAAATAATATTTATTGTATATAATTAATCTAACAGTTACAAAAAAATATAATATAATATATCTATTAATTTTAATATTAAAACTTATGTAAATTATAATAATTATGATAATTATAGTATTTAAAATTGACCTAAGGTAGATTACTATTTTTGATTTTCATAAAAAAACATTAAATTAGCAATTAGTATTGGAAATTATATTGATTATTTTTAATATTTTTTGTTATTATGATCAATAATTTCAGTCAAAGCTATTACCTATGTCATGTTTATTGAGTGTATTTATTCAATGTTTTATTATTTGTTTTATGGAAGGGTAAAAATTACACCGTATGGCATTAAAAGAAATTATGACTAATCTCTTGCTTTTTTTATAAAAAATTGAGGTTTTGAGTATTTGGCCAGACAAAACACTATATGCCATTATTTTTTTTTTTCACCAAAAATTTCATTTTCAAGAAGCAATTAGCTACTACTTAATTAAATGATTAATCTCCAATGACGCACTTCATCTCCATCATCAACTTATGAATTTTATAACAATATAGCATCGAGAAAGCAACAAAGGTTGACAAATATAGGACACTATTTTGAAAAGAAATTAGTAGTTGTGTCTTTCATTATTTTGATGTTTAATTTTTGTTATTATATATATAATCAAATGTGTTTATTTTATGTATAGTGAGTAATCATATAATAATAATATGTTCAAACTTTATATTAATCGAGTAGGACCTCGTGAGATACTTTTTATAAATAACATCCAATAATAAACATATATATTTAAAGGAGTTAGACGCTAAAAAGTAGAGTCGATACATCTCAATTTTAAAATATGGTGGGAGAAAATGATGAGTTGGTAAATTATTTATGAATGAGAATTTTTTTATCATTATGTAAATCAAAATCGACATTTTTCTTGATAGCTTTATATTATAAAACCTCCATATGTATCCTGAAGTTAATGTTTATAAATTTATAAAAAATATAAATTTAATATTTATAAAATATATAAACTAATTAAATAATATAACATATCTGTACAAGTACGGGATTGACATCAGTAGTAATAATAGTAATGATAATAATAATAATAATAATAATAGAAAAACGAAAGATGAGATAGTATGTATCATGTCAAGAGATGATGGGGTATGGGGTATGGCCTATGCGTGATGATTATGGACCATGACTTGGATGGATGGCTCATGACATCATGCTTGGAATATGACCATCACTTCCATCTCCGTAGGGTAAAAACTTTAAATCCCAATGCCGTTATTTACTCCTCCTTATGACCCTGCCGTGCCCTCAATTCACCCCCTAAACTATTTTCTTTTTCATTGCTCTGTTTTTTCAAAGTCTCTGGACTCTGGACAGGCCAGGCCGTTGACGGTCAGACTCCATACCATGTCACCATTTTTACCCATCGTGGTGCTTGTCACTTCCAACATCGTCCCTTGCTCTTCATATTATTTCGTATCATAAAATAATTTCATTTTTAGTAAAACTTTAACTGTGACGACTATGCATGCTAATAAATGTAAATGACATTTTTTATTTTGATCAATTTTAGATGGTAGATTTATTAATTTCGTTTACACCCAATTACACGGTTAGGCATTATTATTTACCATGGCATTGCATTACATCACAATTCACAAACATATAATAATAATAATAATAATAATAATAATAATAATAATAAATAGTTAAAAAAATGCTAAAAAATAAAAATAAAAAGTGAGGGGAAATGTCACATGTCCTGTCATTTCGCACTTACTGGTGAAAAAGGTAGTACAGTGTGGGGGTGATGAGATTCAGAGTGGGGTAGCCCTCCAGACCCCCTCCTCTGATTTTAGGGCAGCCCCAAGCCAGCCGGACATCAGCATACTCCCAGTAGACCTACCTACCTAGCTACCCCCTCCCCCAAGCCTGATAATGACGTACCTCTTTCACCTCATTTATTACCTTAATTAATGAATTAATAAATTTAACTTCTTCTCTATTTTGTCCTCTCCATTTACAAGTAGTTTGCAATTGGGTAAGGTTAGGGTCGTCTTTGCCAATCATGTGTTAGAGGTGAGTTATTAAGCGTTAGTTATGTGTATTATTTATTTGTTTTTATTTATATTAGTCGTTTGAACTAATTATTTTTAAAAAAGTTATTTAATAAAATTAATTGTTTAAAGAAAAATATTTGAGAAGATTTTATTTATGACTTTATATCTAATTTGTCTTTTATATATATATATATATTAATTATTTTATTTTCTTTTTAAATGTAATTATATTTATGTTAGGTATATAAATTATTTTTATTTATAAAAATTTATTTTTTTACTATTTTTACAAAATTTATATTCATTTTTATCTAATATATACTATTTATTATATTAAATTTAAATAAAAAATAATATCATGTAATAATAATGATATAATGATAGGAACAATAACAATAATAATACTAATTTATTTAAATTTTTGGAAAAATGTGTTATTTTTATAAAAAGTAAATAAGAAAAGTTAATTGAGAATGAGTTATTTGGAGCAAAATAATTTTTTCAAACAGTTGTTGACCAAATATAAATATAAATATTTGATTTGATCGAAACAGATAAATCGTTTCAAATTGCTTTTTTTTTTTTTTCTCAAAAGCTCTCAATCAAATATATTTAGATTTGTTCAAATTTCGTGAAAATTAAAGTTTTATTTGTTGATGGCGACAATTAACACCAAAAGGCATTAGGATTAGATTAGTAGTAGATACATATACTCCTTAATATAACATAGAGAGAGAGAGAGAGAGAGAGAGAGAGAGAGAGAGGGAGGGTAGAAGGGTGCGCTAAGCTAAGCCAGAATCGAGACGCATGCAAGACCCTCATCATGGTGTCCTCTGTCTTCCCCACGCAATTCTCTCTCTCTCTCTCTCTCTTTTCTCGTTTTCAAAACCTTTATTTTTCTCTTGTTCCCTCCTTCTCTTTACTTTCCCTTAACCCTTTTTGTCCCTTCACTCCCTCTCTTATTTACGTCTTCTGCCCTCCATGCATCCCCAGCTAGCTATTATGTCATTTCACTGCTAGAGAAACAATTTTCGGCTCCTATTTTTGGTTTTCAACAGCCCTTTTAAGAGACTATGGATGGGAACTCATAAATGGATTGGATTGTCCTTACTCGTACTGGGTTTTGTACTCACAGATTGTTCATATTCGGGTGTAGAGAACAAATTATATATAATAAATTTTATGAAAAAAAGTAATTAGCTAAACAAATATATATGTATATATAACATTAACTTTTCGAAAAGCTCGAAGGTTACACCTATTAGCATGGCCATGGACATACATATGATATGATATAGCAAAAGAGATGCATGATAAACATGATCCTTTTCCTAAGAAAAACCAGGAGAGGGCCAAAAAAGAAAAAAAGAAAGAAAAGGCAATCAATTAGTATGAAAATCCATCCACCTTTACAAACCCACTAATTTCCAAAAACTAACAAACCAAAAGAAATAGAAACACCATGCACCAATCAACACTGGAAGCTTTGATCATGCAAAGTTGTGTCTGTTGTTGAGCCCACTAAATTCCTCATCCCCCTCTTTGCTCCTTTGTCCCACCAAAAACAACACCCACCCTTATCCCTCAAGCTTTCATTCACCAAATGTATGGCATTCATGCCAACCCTAAACTCAAGGGCATTCTTGTCCTTTCAGGTTCACTCAATTTGAAAAAAAAAACCCACTTTCCAATTTTATTATTTACATATACCCATGACCATACACCCATACACAGCTTGATCAAAAGCAGAAAACTAATGAGTGATGATTGAAAAGATAAGAAAAAGGTATTTCTTATACATGCATAGGAGTTAATCTGTCCATGTGGGAGCACCTCATCAATGTATTTCTTCCAGTTATGTATTCATATTTTTTCAAGAAATATTCTAGATTATACGACCATGATAGCATTGTGCATATTTGAAATACCACACCTTATTCAAATAAATCATGTATTTCCCCACAAAAGAGGGAGAAAAAAAACTATGTATGGTTTCATATTTTTTTCTTTTAAATTTTGAGGTTTGTTTATATAATTAAAATATTTAATCTTTTCTTAATATCTATTTAAATAACTATTAAAATTAACTGTTATAGTTGAGTTAAAATAATTAATTTTTATAAATGAAATAAACTGAAGTGATTAACTATTATACCTATTATAGTTAAAATAAATAAAAATTATTTTAAATATTAATATAAATTTTCTTTAAATAGTTCTTATATATAATTTTTTTAAATGATGGAGTATAGGAATAGATTAAGCCTACAGCCCTACTTCTACATCTAATGATTTTTTTTTTTTTTTGTGGGCTAATGAACTTAATGAGGGCACTTTGGGACGTATAATAATATAGGACCTCTTTAATGAAGGGTATTTTTGCTGGTTGGAGCTTTAAATACCTTTTTAGCTCCTTTCAGTAGTTTCTCTCTCCTCAGTGCCTTTTTCTCTCTCTTCAATGCGTTGTTTCAGGCATTTGCTCGTCCCTTCAACTCAATTTGGTTAATGCCAAGTCCCTGAACAAGATGCTGCTCAGGCTAGCTAAAAAGATTTCAGCTTTCATGGAACCAAGAAGCAACGAAGCCAGGATGATGAACGACGTCGTTTTCTGTAGCTTCGCGGCTTGGTTGGATTTAACCGCCGGATCTTGATAGCCCATCTTCAATCATACGGTCTCCGTTGAATCTCTGAGCTAGCCCCTCTTTTTTATTTGTTTATTTAATTTAAATTTCCTGGAACGTCCCCTGGTTGGTTTGACTTGTTATTTTAGCTTGTTTTACCGGTAATGGGGTTTCATGGTTGAGGAGGAGAGAGACGAAGTTGAATAATATGCTCATTTTGGCGCTTCAAGTGGGTTGAATCTTAGGTTTCTTTAGATCTTTCGTGATATTAGAAATTCTGGGTTTACTGTTTTTTTTTGTTGGGTAGTATTTTTGTTCAATTTCAAAAGCTCTGATCTCGATAGATTGGTAGAAACATTTCTAGTGTTTTTCGCTGCCTCATGCTATGTGAACAGGCAATAGTAGACGCTGTCTCCGTCTTCCTTCTCTCTCCTTGAATCCCCGGAAGAAATAGACGAAGAACCCAAAATAACAAGAGAGAGAAGAGAAACCGTATCCTTTCTACGAGTCATATCGTGCTGGCTTGAAGTGATACCTGTGGGTTAGGCGGATTTTGGTTTATTTATTTTAGTTACGGTGAGTTTCTACTCTTGCCCATCAACTGTTTTGAGTATTTGCCTCTGAGGAGGGAGAAGAAAAGGTAAGAAGAAGAGGTTGTTAATTTGGGTGTTTTGGAGGGAGTGATTGGCAAATCTCTATATTGGGGTTTGTGACTTTGAGAAAGGGGGTTGGGTATTTGTGAGATAGAGCTGCAAATTACATATGATGGCAATGTCCTGCAAGGATGGTAAGGGAGGGATGGACAACGGCAAGTATGTGAGGTATACACCTGAGCAGGTTGAAGCCCTTGAGAGGCTCTATCATGAATGCCCTAAACCCAGCTCGCTCCGTCGCCAGCAGCTCATCCGCGAGTGCCCGATCCTCTCTAATATTGAGCCCAAGCAGATCAAGGTCTGGTTTCAGAACCGAAGGTATAGTTGATTACCCCATGAATATGAAAGCTTTCTTCTTTTTCGGGTAATTATTTATTGGGCATTCTTATGTTGTATTATCATGATATAGAGACCACAATCCATGTCATAATTCAAATCGCAAAATGCCCATATCCTGTTTCCCTCACAGAGGTTCTCGGTCACTGAGTATGACAATTAGTGATTTTTATTGGCTAATTTCATTCTTTGGCGAGATATAGATGCAGGGAAAAACAGAGGAAGGAGGCATCAAGGTTGCAAGCTGTGAACAGGAAGCTGACAGCGATGAACAAGCTGCTCATGGAAGAGAATGATAGGTTGCAAAAACAAGTTTCACAGCTGGTGTATGAGAATGGCTACTTCCGCCAACAGACCCAGAAAGTGAGGACTTTTAGTGTTTCTTGATTTTGATTTGTAATTAAATATGCTTTATTTGCTTTTCAATGGGGAACATAATGTATATTTTGAAATTTTATATCTTTCAAGTGGGTTAATTGGGTTTGGTTGGTGTTTTTGGTTCCAGGCGGGGCTCGCCAGTAAAGACACCAGTTGTGAATCAGTGGTGACGAGTGGTCAACACCATTTGACGCCACAGCATCCTCCAAGGGATGCCAGTCCTGCAGGGTTAGTGGGGAATAATTTGGTTGTTGTGTCACTTTCTCGGTTACATCGTGCACTGTGAACTTCTTTGTTGGTGAGTGTGGTTGATGGATTTGTGCTCTCTCTCTCTCTCCTCCCTTCTCTATCTTTTCCAGACTTTTGTCCATTGCAGAAGAGACTTTAGCAGAGTTTCTTTCAAAGGCCACTGGAACTGCTGTTGAGTGGGTCCAAATGCCTGGAATGAAGGTACCCTTCGAAGACTACTGCTCCATTATTATATTAATAGGAACCGCAAATGCGAGCATTACATATTTGCATATACGGGGAGGAGGGAATATAATCTCGGGCCTTTTATATGAAGGACTTCTGTCGTACCTACTAGTCTATTAGTACATTACCTAGTCGGATGTAGATAAGAGTTTCATTGTTGATCCCTTAATTGATAATTTATTGACTTGCTGTGCACTGTTGTATGAGTTTGGTTAATTGTGTAAGTAGGCTATGTATAGAATATTATAAGAACACTACTGCTACAGCTATACAATATTGATTCTGCTTTTGTGGTGGTGGTTTAGGAGATTTTAATGGGTACAACATTATCTCGAACAAGAAGCAAGGCCATTGATTTTTTAATCTCTTAAAATTTTCAACTAAGGTCAACGCTCATACAGATAATTATTTTTGATATGCTTTTAAAGTTTGTAAAAGGGAATTATTTAAGAAAATGAAAAATTGTACCTTAGAGAGGGCATTTTCCCTTGAAATCCCATCAATGTATGCAACAGGTGGAGGTGAAATTAGTTTCATTTTTTCCCCATTTTTATTTTGAACTGGGGTATAATTAGGAAAAAAAATAACGAATAAGAACAAATTGTTGCATGTAGGGATGTATTACCTTGAAAATCTTCATTCTTCATGTGGGAGACCCCGTCATGAAATTTAGCCTGTTTGGGCTTCTGCTATCATTTCTATTAATTAATTGCTGCAGGTCAAATAGGATTGTTGACCAAGCAAGTAAATGTTAGTAGTATATTCTGGCGAAATTTAAATCAAGAGACCGGATCATATTACATATAATCAGTTGATTGACTTGTGTGCAGCCTGGTCCGGATTCCATTGGAATCATTGCTATTTCTCATGGTTGCCCTGGCGTGGCAGCACGAGCCTGTGGCCTGGTGGGTCTTGAACCTACCCGGGTAAGTACTTCTTAATTTGAAGAGTGTGTTTGATTCCCAGGATTCCACTTCCATTATGAGCTGAATAGAGCAATTACACATCTTGCAGGTAGCAGAAATCCTCAAGGATAGGCCTTCGTGGTTTCGCGATTGCCGAGCTGTGGATGTGCTAAACGTGTTGCCCACTGCCAATGGTGGAACCATTGAGCTGCTTTACATGCAGGTTGGCTACATATATTGCTTTGTTTGATATTTCTTGCTAATTTTCATTTTGACCCCTCATTTTAACATGGTGTTTCAACTCTTGTTTTTTTAGCTCTATGCTCCTACAACTTTAGCGCCTGCCCGTGATTTCTGGTTGCTTCGTTATACTTCTGTCATGGAGGATGGTAGTTTGGTGGTACGTATGCTGTTTTGATATACTTGTTTCAGCTGTATGTTGACTGGAGATCAGAAATTGTGTGTTCCTCTTTGTTAATGGAATAATTCGAGCACCTATAATAATTATCTTTAATTTATAGGTCTGTGAAAGATCACTTAACAATACTCAGAATGGTCCAAGCATGCCTCCAGTGCAGAACTTTGTAAGAGCTGAAATGTTGCCTAGTGGATATCTTATAAGACCCTGTGAAGGGGGTGGCTCAATAATACATATTGTTGACCATATGGACCTTGAGGTAGGATATTAATGTTAGATCTTTTCATCCCTAACTTCTTGATCATGATGAATGATGATGGCTTCAGTAAGTAATTGTATTATTTGCCCATGTTGAACAGCCATGGAGTGTGCCTGAAGTGCTGCGTCCCTTGTATGAGTCATCAACAGTGTTAGCCCAGAAAACAACAATGGCGGTATGAGTTTCTTTCGTCATGATTCTATGGATTCTATGATTTAGCATTCTAGCATAAAGCAACCATGAAATTAGGGAGGCAGAGAAAACAAAAATGAGGATGTGCTCACCAATTTTACTAATATGGTGCTGTTTGTAATTTATCATATGAATTCTTGTGCTTGAGTTTAGGCTCTGCGTCAACTCAGGCAAATTGCTCAAGAAGTATCTCAGCCTAATGTCTCAAATTGGGGTAGGCGCCCTGCTGCTCTGCGAGCCCTTAGCCAGAGGTTGAGCAGGTATGTATAATCTCAGGAGTTCTTGATTTTGATGGTTGCAATTGGTATCTGAATCTGATGCCTGAATTTCAGGGGTTTTAATGAGGCCCTTAATGGCTTTACTGATGAAGGATGGTCAATGATTGGAAATGATGGAGTGGATGATGTTACTATTCTTGTGAACTCATCACCTGACAAATTGATGGCCTTGAATCTTACTTATGCTAATGGATTTCCAGCTGTGAGCAACACGGTTTTATGTGCCAAAGCTTCAATGCTTTTACAGGTTAATTTTTCACTCGAAACCACCTGACTGAATCCCTGGAGTTACGCTGAGCACCCCCTCTCTTGCTCTCTCTCTATGAGTGTGTGTGCGTGCATGCTTGCACACACTTGCAAACATGTGTCACGCAATGTTGTTTGTTTGTGTTCTTTTTGGAGGATGGAAGCCAAGTATTGCTTCAAAGAAGACATCTTACTGAAAACAATCCCTTTAGGTTAATGAAGTTTATATCTTATTATTTTCCTTTTGGCAAGGAGGCTTCCTACATTCCTTAATTAGGAACCATTTATAAATTGAAGTTGAAGAACTTGGACTTGTTGAGGTGGTTTTTTTTCCTGATTTCTCCAATTATATCATAGCATAGCCAATGAGAGCTTGTATTTTCTTGAAAATGTGTGTGAGCTTTTGTTTTCGTAACTTCCCTACTCATGTCATAATCTTTTGTGAATTGGAGCATTTATTCTATTGAAAGAGTGTGTGGCAGCCCTGGGCTTCATGTTGCCGTTGTGGTTGTGGAGAGTTAATGGTTATGTATTTACGGTTGCCTATATTTTACCATCTTTTGCAGAGAATCTGTAGATGCTGCCTCTAGTCTAGTGAAAACGGGGGTATAGAATACATTCTTTGCAGCGTAATGTGATTGGTTTGAGATTTGTATGTTAATAGAATATGTCGTTGTTTTGGACTCTGATTACTTGCTAATGATTGGGCTTGAGCAGCTGACTTTGTTGTTATATTAGGTGGTATATCTCACAGATTTAATTTAAGGGGAACAAAATACGTCACTGTATTCTCTTTTCTGTTTCTTATTCTCATTCAGGATTAAGATTAGATAGGGGAAGCAAAGGGCAATATTAGATAATTACAGGCTTATGTCAGGTGATATAGTGCAGATTTGGAATTTATGGAAGTATTGTGGCACCATATTTCTATGGACTTAACTTTACTGTTGAGCATGTCTTGGTGGGTGACTGGGGATAATATTTGGTATTTATGTGAATATAATCCCTAGTATTTGCGCTGGGCAAGGGCAATTCTAGGCCCCCACTGGTCTTTTGTGTTCTTGTATGGCGTTTTGGTGCATCCCATTGTGAATCCCCAGATGTCTGTAATGAAATGTGGCATGGGGTTAGATGCGATTCAGGGGGTAAAACTTAGGGTCAGGATCAAATTTAAATCGGACAATATCTAAAATTGGGATGGAATATTTTGCCGGTATCCTGTTTTTCTGGGTCGGTCCGGTCAGATAAATTGGAAATGCCTAAATTTGGGTTCAGACATTGAAATTAAGATAAGTTTACTGTCCAGATTTCGGACAAAAAAATCACGACTATACCAAGTCTTTTCTGTGTCAGATTAGTTCCTAATCGTGTCGTACAATATTTTGTCAGCCCAAGCTGCATCCATTTCTGTGGAATTCTGTATTTCCTTTATAGCCGGGGAGGGATGCTGCTTCAGATAGAAAATTTTCCATACGCCTTTGTGTTTTAACTTCTCTTTATGGGTCCAGTGATTGGATAAAATGCAATAATCGAAGTATGAATGCAGTTAGAGTGAAGCGTATCTTTTCTTCATGCACTTTAATCCCTGCCCAGAAAAAGAAGCCTGTAATACTCCATTTAAGCTTATTAGTTGTTGTTCAGCAGTTGGATAATTTAAACATTGGACGTATTGTAAAAGTACACAGGAGGCCTCTTTCTTTTATAATTGCTTGATCTGTTTGCTATGTGATTACACATTGTGAGCCTGGAGCTTGAGCCTTCATATGTGCATAGCATTCAAGTGTTGTTCATCACCTTATCTGGTAATGTCTAATCCCTTATTGGTGTTCATAAATTTGCAGAATGTTCCCCCTGCAGTCCTTCTTAGGTTCCTGAGGGAGCACAGGTCAGAGTGGGCTGACAATAATATTGATGCCTACTTAGCTGCTGCCGCCAAAATAAGTCCCTGTAGTTTGCCTGGAGCGCGAATTGGGGGTTTTGGCAACCAAGTTATACTTCCATTGGCCCATACAATTGAGCATGAGGAGGTATTTAATTAAACCATGCATTAAATTGCCACTGTGAATTTTTTGCTATTCCTAGAAAGTTGTCTGCCTCATGAATTCTTAGTTTCTTGAACTTTTGTAATGGTATTGCTTTGATCATCAGCTGTTGGAGGTCATTAAGCTGGAAGGTGTAATCAGTTGTCCAGAGGACACTATGATGCCAAGAGACATGTTCCTGTTACAAGTAAGTGCTTTGCTGCGTGTACTCTTGATCTGTTTTTCAGCTGAAAATTGTCTGGCTTACTGTCTCATCTGTCCTTTTGGTATTCCTTGAATGTTTTTTTTGGCTGATTGGTATTCCTTGAATGTTAATTGAATGATTTTTGGTTAGTTCAGGTTCCAGCCCATGCAATTTGGTCCCAATTATAGACAAGCATCTTTTTTGATTGAATGTTCCTGCATAACGGAGTTCATTGCATGTCTGGCATATGTAATGTCTGCTTTATTTTATGAATTGTTTGCACTGTTGCATTTACATCTAGGATCACTATCGAGTCTATGACATGTTCTATCTTTGAATATGGCCAATCACCGATATAGTAATTCTTCAAACGTCACCCGTTTCTAATGTGCTGTTGTAATTTTTCATAATGAGAATGTATTCGTGCTTGTATTTTGTCATTTCCTTGTGTATGGTGAAAGATGCATGAGCTAGTCTGCTTACTAAAAACAAATACATGGAGGCAAGTTTAATCACGCTTTTAATTTAGTTCTTTATAATCCAAAACTAAGAAATCACATTCAGCAACTAGTTTTTCACATTCATAATGGACAAGTGGAGAGCAGTACATCTAACCAGAACAATCTAGGTTGAATATGCTACATAATCATGTCCTTAGGAGACTCTTGAGGGGGATTATAGGTTCTTTTTTTTCTTTATAAATAATAAACCATCTAAAGGAAGTTTAACATGCTGATATATTGTAAATTACATGTAATTTGCTTCTCCTGTGGTATTTCAGTATTTATTTTTCCTCATATGTTGATATCTTTTGACAGCTATGTAGTGGAATGGATGAGAATGCAGTTGGAACATGTGCGGAACTTATATTTGCTCCTATTGATGCCTCTTTTGCCGATGATGCTCCTCTTCTGCCTTCTGGATTTCGCATAATCCCCTTGATTCTGTGAAGGTAGCTTTGCATCTTCAACATTTGGTTTTTAAAGCTCACTTTCTGGAGATTGGCTCATACATTTGTATTGCTTCCCTATTTTTGTTTGATTGACGTGGTTGAATTTAACCAGGAAGCCTCAAGTCCAAACCGTACCTTGGATCTCGCTTCTGCTCTTGAAGTGGGTCCATCGGGAAATAAATCCTCCACTGATAATTCTGCTTCTGGTGGTAATATGAGATCAGTGATGACTATTGCGTTTCAATTTGCTTTTGAGAGTCATCTGCAAGACAATGTGGCTTCTATGGCTCGTCAGTATGTCCGCAGCATTATATCTTCTGTTCAAAGGGTGGCACTTGCGCTCTCTCCTCATTTAGGTTCCCAAGCTGGACTCCGGTCACCGCTTGGAAATCCGGAAGCACACACCTTAGCTCGTTGGATTTGCCAGAGTTATAGGTGTGCTACTAAATTTTCAGTGCTCCCTACTACTATATGCGTATATTCTGAGAAATCAGACTTGCCTTTCAGTGCTTTGGGATTCTTTTTTGGAGTCTGTTAGGTTGCAATTGGTCCAATCACCTTCATATGACGGGGAACCTATATATGCTGGGTATTCTTTGGGGCACCTGAAGTGAAATGAGAGTAGGGGGTGTCAGTAGTGGCATGCCACGTGATTATATTGTGCTGAACCACTAGGAATATCTTGCTGCCAAAATAACCTACAATCTTGCTAAGGTCCTGCTGTTAAGCAGTCTGTTAGTTGATTATAATACATGGTTGTACTGAACGGAGTACCTCTTATGATGAGTATTTGTAAGTCCAGTTTGGGGATAGAGGCTCATAAGAACTGTATCTTACTCTAGTATATTCTCTGATCTCTTATCTTGAGTATGTTGCTGAATGATATAACAAGGCTATACTGGCCATTTCTATATTTGATAGTATTGTCACCTACTAGGCTTGTTTCTTAGCCCTGGTTGAGAGTTATCCCACTAAATTTTAAAGCTGCCATTTACTCGGAACTTGGTTTCGAAGTCACTGCTTTGTATTAAATGCTGACTTTAGCTAGGTTTCATTGCGTGATTTCATTGTATTTTACACCCTTAGTCCTTTATCCCAGAGGAATGTCAGAACAATCTCTGTTTTCCTGAAACTTGAAAGGAGAACGTATGAAAAAATCATTAAAACCAAAAACAGTAACTCTTAACACCGCAGTCCTACTTAGGTTTGTGGGAACTCATTTACAGTAATAATCACTCTATTAAAGTCAATATTCTTCTTAAGATAGCCTAAACATATTTGGAAGAGTGGGAATGTTAGTTGTCTTTTCTAAGAGGTTTAATGTAGGCAATGCTCGATGCCAATAGGTCTTTTGCAACTGCTGCATCTTGATTGTGGTCAATCTTTTGGTTGTAAAGAATGGAAGTGATTGCATGGATAATTATGGAAGCTCTAATGAATGTTTTGATGCAACACTTGTAATTGATTAGGGTGAAAAAAGGAAAGTGGGGGAGGGGAGAGGGAGCTTGTATGAATCACCATAATTTCTTGTGCCTCATGAAGATTTATGAGCTGTTTTGGTTCCATTTTCATTGGTTAACTGAGGATATGCACCTGTTCTTGGCAGATGCTTCTTGGGCGTGGAGTTGCTCAAATCTGGTGGTGAAAGTGGTGAAGCTGTTCTGAAGAGTCTGTGGCATCACTCAGATGCAATCATGTGCTGCTCCTTGAAGGTGACTATTGATTCTGCTGTTAAATTGATAGATATATTCGCTTCCTTTTTCATTGGGCTGAGGCTCAGCATATATGGATGTAACCTGAACCAAACATTAACTCAAGATGAGATGACCCAATTTTAATCAATCCAAAATTTTCCCATCAAGCTGGTGTTCTTCTAATTATTATTGCTTGCATTGTTTCTTGACAAGAATATTCGATAAACCAAATGTGGGCTTGATTATAATTATTAGAAACCCAATTTCCTACCTCTAGTCCTGAACCTAACCTGAGCAACTCTTTCTCCAGGTCTAATTCAAGTGCAATAGGAATTTTTCCTTTGTATTGTCAGAATTAATTGTAGTTTTTTACCGCCCCTACCTTTACCCTGCACTGCTGCATTGAAGGCAGTATTATGGTTTTTCTCTGGCAGTGTTAGGGTTTGCTTTGGACCTTTCCATCCCTTCTTCTAATGTTTGGTTTCTTACCTGGGAGTAATGGATTTCATTCTTCGTTTTATACATTTTGCAGGCATTGCCAGTTTTCACCTTTGCGAATCAAGCTGGTCTTGACATGCTTGAGACAACGTTGGTTGCTCTGCAAGACATCACACTTGAGAAGATTCTGGATGACCATGGGAGGAAGGCTCTCTGCTCTGAGTTCCCACAGATTCTTCAACAGGTTTTAAATTTTTTCACAGCTACTGTTCTATCTTAATTCTCAAAACAGCCTACTTTCCATCGATCTACAAAAGCATCAGCTTATTATTGATCAGTCCTAGAGCTGCGAACCTGGTTATGGTACTAAGCGAACTGAATATACCCTGTTTTCTTTCAACAAGCTTATCTGACGAAGTAGCAGCAAGGATGAGTATTCTGTCAACCCTTTTTGTCCTGATTTGTAATTAAACCTGCTTCAAACCTATCCCGAACAACACATTTTGCCAAGTCTATATTTAATGTCGACTTCTTGACATTTTTGTTCCATTGATCTGCAGGGTTATGCATGCCTTCAAGGCGGTATATGTCTGTCAAGCATGGGCCGTCCGGTATCATATGAGCGAGCAGTAGCTTGGAAAGTGCTGAACGAGGAGGAGAATGCTCATTGCATCTGCTTTATGTTTATCAACTGGTCTTTTGTTTAATAGTGTGCAACACTAGTAGGATTGCTGGGTAAAAATACAATGGCGGTAGAATTGCTGGGTAAAAATACTGCTAAAACAGTTTATGTGAAGTTGCTATTTATGTACCTTGCGCTTTTCTGTTCTCATTGTGAAACTCGGGCAAACTATTTAAGAACAGTTAATGGCTAGTGGAGCCTAGACCTGGAACTGCTATTTTGTTTATTTCGTGTCCCCGACTTCTCCACCTTTGTTAATTGTATAGCTTGGTTAGCTAGTGCTCTTTTTGTTATGTGTCATGGGGTGCGATATAGCGCAGCACAATGTAATCAACGTGGAAATATTGACAAAGATTCGGCTATTAATTACATCGTATTTCATCCTACCATACCACACGGCCTTGGCTTCAGGGGGCAATAAACTCAGATGAACTCTATGGGAGAAGCAAGATAATAGTAGCCATGGCCAACGGACTCGACTAGTGGTTAGTTTTGCAGAGAGAGAGAGAGAGAGAGAGAGAGATGCCTTCTAGTCTCTCCAAGAGCTGAACAAGACATACACATGACTAGTCAAGGTAATTTTTTATTATGATGAATATAATAAGGCAAGCTAGCTAGGCCACCTAAGATGCTTAGATGAGCCACTCAAAAAACCCTCCAAAGCTGGGGAGAGTAAAACATTCTTAGTGAGCTCAACCTTACAACTTAATCAGTAGCACATATTCTACATATCACCATGAAAACAGGTGTTAAAAATAATCACCCTAAAACACCCTAAACTGGTTAAACCATGGTGTTAAATACGCCGATTAATTAGGACTTAGGAATTAGTTTAATTGTTACTTAATTAGTATATGAGCAGGAGATGGATCATCAAAATACGCCGATTAATTAACGAATTAGTTGCCGATTTGAAGATGATTAAGATCCTTTGTAATGGCAGGAATGCAGCTGGAGCTCCTGGTGATGCCGGGCTTCCTAGGGCCTTTGAGGTCTCTAGGACTCATGGACTTGGCTCTAATCCTGGAGCTCTTCTTCAAGATCTCCCTCATGGCCTCGGCTTGGCACAGCACAGGGTAAGCCCTTCCGACATTGTTGAACCTCGCGCAGTGGTTCGCGTGAGTCTTGAGGGCTTCCTCGCAGTTCCCTCCATTCTTCTCCATCTCCTCTTTGACCGCTTCCGAGCACAGCCCGCATATCCACTTGCCACAGAACTTGTCACGCACACGCTTTACATACTCCGGAGTGTACTCCTCGCTCATCCCACAACACTCGCACTTTGCATCCTCTGCTTCCGAGATGGGCGGAAGTGCCTGTGAATCAGCAATCTCTCTGTCGATCTCCTTACTTAGCTCGAAAGCTATGTCAGAGATGGTCCTCTTGAGGCCATCGTTTGAGAGTCGTGGCGGTTTTTGTTGGGGCCTAGGGAAGGATGTTTGGACCGCCGCCTCGCTATGTGGTGGTGCCATGACTTGATTCGAATTGACTCTGGCTAGATGGTTGTGTTTAGTGCTTGGTGAGGAACAATTTGGTTGGGTGGGAGGTTTCACTTATGAACAAGATAAGTGAGGGTTGAGGGGCTATTTATATTGGCATTATAAGGTGAGGGGGAGTTGGTTGAGACACATGAGTAGAGTAGATAATGAATGTCTACATCGAGATTTTTCGTGGGGTGTTACGAGACCACAAAAACCAAAGGAAGTTGAATGTCTTTTTCATTCAAGTGTAAAGTTGAGTTTGTATCACATTTTTGTGTGGAGTTGCTAAAGGACCATTGCATGCATGCATGCAACGTGATCAAAACTTCATTTCTCCTTTTTAATTATTTATTAGAACGGATTTTGTTTCTAAGTTTTGTCTCTCTTTTTTTTGTTGTTTTTTGTGCATTATTGGTAAATTCGATCGTTAATGTAATGTATTATGAACGTGATTAACCATGCAAAATAATTATGATTATAAAAAATAAAAAAACTCTCTAGAAATAAAGCTGAAATAGATAGGTTAAGATTAGATAAGCGATATTATGCTTTTAGCACTTATGTAAATATTAAACTTAATTAAGAGAAAAAACATTTAAAAAAAAACTGGCACCCACAAAAGATCGAGCTGGCCTATATAATAAATTTACTGCTACTTTTTATATCAACTTGCTCTCATCAAAGGATACCACAATAAATTGATAAAAGTATATATATGTGATTCATACCATGATATATCTTATCAATTAATTATAAAAGAAAATTTTTGAGGGGCCAATTTGCCTGTCGCTATTTGCACTCCACTTTTTTATTATTAATTTTGAACACAACATTGCGTGGCCATGCTTATTGTTTTCTAAAGTAATTTAATTAATTGGGGGAAAAAAAAATCTTTGATAATAATGCAAAGCTGGTTGCGTTTACTTTACATCACATTGTATACATGATTATCATGTCTCTATTGTGTTGCAATTATGTCGAAATTAATGGAAATAGATATTTTCTATAGCTACTTGCATTGTGTATGGTTATATTTCACTTTATTTTTAAATTTCCAGTTTCTCATGATATTATAAACTTCTTTAATGTTCTAGAAGTAAGAAAAACTTAAAAATAATATTTATGAAGTCTGCATTTAATTTAATAGTACTCCACATTCGTTTCAAAATACATGTCGTTTTTTGACTTTGAGAGAATATTAAGAAAATACAAAATTGATAACAAATTTTATGTTAAAGACCGAGTTGTCCTTAGATTTCAATGGAAATAAAGGAAGTCATTTGAATTGTAAAGTGACAAATATTGTGAAATGAAATGGAGAAGTTATTATGAACGAAATTAGTGGAGATTAAATTGGCATATATAGTTTTGGGTGTTGTATATGTAACAGTTTGCATCCTATTGGCTTGCCTATAGGGAGAATCATGAGAAAGCTAGCCTTTTGTTTTAATCCAAAAACAATTATGGAGAAGTTTTGATGATTTATACGTGATGAATTGTAAGGTATGAATGAAGCAGGAGTTGTAAGAGATTCACGTGCGGGCATCTCAAAACCATGCATGCATGCATGAGTTTCTCAAGACTTCACGAGAGAAGAGGACATGAACAAACATGGAAACCCAGGGTCGTTTTCTACGTCACAGATATGTCTTGATATGTAGTTAGAAAGCTCACAAAAAAGACCTCAATGTTTCTTCCAGTATAACCCTCCGCAAAATACTATTTCATTTCCACACAATTCAATAAAGCCTATTATCTAGCCTTTTATTTAGCACGGGCATCAAAACTATTCACATAATTCAAAATGTGATTTCCTACTTTTTTAAGAGCCAACGTGTCGTCTCTCACTAAAGTATTGTTTATATATAAATTTCTTGTTATGTCGTTATGTTTGTGTTATGTGTGCTTGAATTATTTATTAATTTTAAGATTAGTTTGTAATGAGTATTAATTTTTCGAATTTCAATTATAGTAATTGGATGAATCTTTTCAAAGATAAAATTATATAAGATTTGGATGTCTTTGTTATAGGTTATACTCTGAACTAATTGAGCAGAGAATGTTTTCAAAACAATTTCAATTCATTTTTTCCGATCTCTAATTTTATTTAGTTATTTTAGCTAATAAAATTTTATTTGAAATTCATCCTTTATTATTTTTTTAAACAAAAAACTGATTAACCAATTTACCAGTTTGATTACGGTTCAGTAATTTGGCAAATAAAAATTTCGGGCAAGCGAACCCAATGGTACTGTGGTTCCGTTATCCGGAAACGAACCCAAAAAATAGCCTTTATTCTTGGGCCAGTATCCGGCCCAGTTAAAACTGACCATACTAGCCCAGCCCAAATCACACACCTAATAAATAGGGAAAAAAAAGGGACAAAAACAAAGACAGAGACGAAAAAAAAAACACCAATTATTGTTATTTGAGTACATATTTTCCTCATCAGAGAAAATTTCCAGACGAGACGACTGAAATCATCCTCTGGTCCTCCGCAACGCAACTCAACTCAACTCAACTCAACTCAACTATCTGTAAGTCTTTCTCTCTCCTTCTCTTTCTCCAGATCTTTTCTCTCTCCTACTTTTTATCTGCTTCTATGCTTAGATCATCACCGAGCCTCGCCTTTCCCGGCATAATTATTTGTTCAAAGTAATAGATCAATATCATATCTTGATTATTTTCAACTCTATAAATCTCTACTCCACTTCAGATTTGGTCTTCGTTTCTGATTTCAATCATGTCCATTATTGTTTCTGTATTCTATTACTCTCTTGGATTTCTTGCGTTTGATTCCAGGATTGGACTTTCAGTTCTAATGTGAATTTTCTGCTGATTTGAAATTGTGGTCCTTCAACATCTTCTGTTGAGCCCTAATTATTTGCTTAAAATTTTTGAACTAGGATTTGTGTTGTCGACATTGCTTTTCTGATACCAAAATTTGTATTCTTTTTTCGCTTATCGGGTGGTGTCATGTCTCTATCGTCGATTGGAAATTGGAATTGGCATTTTGGAAATACAAGCTTAATTATCTTATGTGGATAACGCTTCTGAGACTTAAATCGGGGGCCATTAAGTATCACCATTGATGTTTTCGGATCATATGATTGACTTAGGTATGGAGATTATCTCTCTCTTGCTTCAGGTGTTGGAGTTTGTGGGGCTCTAGTTGCTGTACAATTCTTTGTGGAGTCTCGTGATTTAAAGAAAGATGTTTTCTGTCCAATGTCAAATTAAGGGAATTCGGAGTCTGTGCTTTAAATAAAGATGTTTACTTTTCAATGTCAATTAAACGGAATTAATGTAGTTTGCTTAAAATTTGATGTTCCAGAATGATGATTGATTTTTATTTTTCTCCTTAACTTCATGATTTTGAATGTGAACGTTAGTACTGATTGTTCTACGCCACATCCTTTTGTAGATTCAATTTTTGTATAGGTAGATTTATTAATCTCTATAACTAATCTTTTGGATTTTTTTGTTGTCGGTTGATCATAGCTGAAATAATTGTTAACTTAAAGCTTTTCCTACTTCTTTTTGAATTGTTTGTATGGAGTTTGAATGCTATTGAGATAATGTCGATGTGAGTCTCGGTGATGTAGTATACATTATGAGAAGTGCACAGATGCCTTTGACCCCCATCTCTGAAATGAGTTAAAGATTAGGAATTGTGGGGCTATTCTAGATTATAGAAATCTAGGAATAGTTCTTGGATGCATGAACAGAACTATGCTATGAGCATAGTATATCCTCTGCCAAGTGGTTTTCCATTTTGTGCTACTTACTTTGAAACATTATCTTAGAGGTGATCACAAACATCCCAAATTATAGAACTAAATGTGTCCTTCACTTATATTTCATAAATAGCAACGTAGTATGAATTAGTTTATTACCAGGAGATATTGTAGTCACTGAAAGGAAAGGAGTAAAGTTGTGGGCTTGTGGCTTTTACCTGTCGAACACAGTCCTTTCACTTGTAGACTCACATTATGCTGTCCTGTAGTTTCATGTAATATCCTAGTTGGATGAATTTGATGGATGCCATTGCTGATGAATCGCTTTAAGGAGGATCTCTGGACTGTTTATCTGTGTGCTTCCTTGTCATTTACTTACTATGAGGTCCTCGAAGCATTCTAATTTTTAAAAGCGGTAGCAATCTCTGACTCTAGATGGTGGAGAAAGCGAGTGGGTATAATCTGTTGATGGTCCTTTTTGTGGAGGATGTTCCACTTAGATGTTGAGATGTTATATTTTAGTTTCATTTTGTGCGGATGAAATTGCATCATGCCATGTGCTGAAGAAGAACATGTAGACTTGTGTATCACCCTCTGTTATGTCACTTCTTGCATTGTGCCCCCTTCCCCCATACTCGTGTGGAAATGCAATTAGTAGTGTGTTCCTAATCTTTTCTTTTTAATGGAGTTTTTCCTTGCTGAAAACTCATAAGCCTAAGTGAAATACTTGTACGAATTTCTATTTGGTATGTTGATGCTTTGTTCTTTGATTGTCCATAAACTTTTAGCCTTGTCCATTTCTTGGTCCTGATATATTTTTAATCTCTGTTTGGGATTAATTTTAGAATTCATGATTCAACTGTATGTATAAGTATTTTGCTTCCTTGATATTTTATTCATTTGGTGTCTTTATACAGTTGATAGCTTTCAGGCCTTTTAAGTGTTCCCAGTAAGTATGGAGGCAAGCAGAAGCCAAAATGGAATTCAGCTGTTGCTGGCTGCAGAGCAAGAGGCTCAACATATTGTTAATGCTGCTAAACAAGGTGTGCATGCTTTTCTCATCTAATCTCGTTTCCTCTATACTTAGTGTATTTTTTCTACTTGCAGCCATATGTTTACAAATACAAAATCTAATAATGTCATGATGATTGTATTTGATTTTTCACAGTTCACACATTTATCATATGGAACACGACAGACACAGTGTCTAAAGTGATCTTTTTATTGTTAAGGTGGCCTAAATTTCTTTGTAGATGGGCTGTATTTTCCAAATGTTTTACCTGTTATGTGCAAAATCTTAAGGATAAATGGTTAATTCCATTTTAGATATGCAGTTCTTTACTATTTTTATATTGGTTGTGTGACATTTTTGAATAATGGAATTTTTGGTAAGGATCTTTGTTTGATGGAATCATATTTGCAATAGCAGCTACTTCAAAAAGTCATGCTTGTGACCATGTCATAATTCAGACAGGTTATAAATTCATGTAACGGTTACAATCATTTTAGAATTACTGATTGATAAAGCTGTAGATATCTATGTGCTCCTCATAAATGTCGACTGCAATTTGGTGATGAACTGATCATAGTCTTGAAACTGGTGTCCCTGTGATTTCATATGTGCTGGTTTGCTTTCCTATTTGATGATGAAATTTATGCTTCTCTTTGGTATTATGACCTCAATGAGTGTGGCTTTCCTGTTAAACTGTCATCTTAGTGATTTTAGTTAAACTTTACTGGTTGGTTTCTCAACAGCCAAGATGGCTAGACTGAAGCAAGCAAAAGAAGAGGCTGAGAAGGAGATTGCCGAATTTCGTGCTCAAATGGAAGCAGAGTTCCAGAGAAAACTTGAAGAGGTAAGATTAAGAACTAGGATATCGGTCTGCTATTTTCTCAGGGGTCAACTGTGTTCATATTGCATATTCATAATTGACTTTTGTTTCTGGTGTTTCTGCTCGAGATCTTTTCGTCAGAGTTCCATACCCTTTGTTTTTCGCTTTGTCATGTTCTTTCTTGTGTGAGTCAGTGATGAGAGCAAAAAGAAGAGTAGGGGTCGGACTTTCATAATTTTCATTGTGTGTCAGTCAGAACAATAAAAGCTGAAGTGACTAATTTACAGCCACAGTGGAAGGGGAGTTTTGTTATATTTTATTTAATTTTGTTTGTTCAGTTTTTCTTTCTTTTCTTTTTTTATTTTAGCCGCCGAGGGGCGGGGGAGGGTTGGGAGTGTGTGGGAGACTCCACTCACTGCTCCTCTTGTTTGCACAAACATAGGGCTTTCCCTTCTTATAGCCATTGGTGTTTGAGATATCAAAGCTAGGTTAGCTAACTAAAAAAGGACTCGTTTAAGGCTAGCCTCTGGTTTTGCAAATACAATCCACCAGTTGTTTCTGGCCTTTCCTGATGCATTCTGCAGTCAAAACAGGAGTCGACCAAGTAGGAAACTAATACCTGGGGGTCCAATCTAGGTTGGGAGCATGGATATGTTTTATTTTTTTCCTTTTACCCTCTTAGACTTCAGCAAAAAAAGGGGTGGGGAGTATTCAAACGTATGCACCTCACCCTCGAATTGAAGAGAGGTTGTTCCCTTGAATTGCGGAGGTGAAACATATATTTTTTTTTTGGATGAAAACGGGGTTATATTAACTTAACTCGGAAATGAGTTACAAACATCAATTGCAGCCAAATTGAGGATATGATCTGGCCCCCATCCAACGAGACTCTAATATTAGCATCATAGGGTTGTAGATGAGCAAGAGCATGAGCTACACTATTCCCCGTTCTACGAACAAATGCAAAAGAACAAATATCAAAACTATCAGCTATTGCCTTGAATTGCCGAGGTGAAACATATTGCTTAAGGATCTAACTCTTTTCCCAGTTCGCCCTCCAGTTGCTGGTTGGATTAGAGTAAAAATAGAACTCCTAAAGAGGGTTCAGGTGCAGTAGTTTCTTGCTTCTGGAGAAGAGGTCCTGAATTTGCTTGAAGTTTTGGACGTTGCTTGTTTGCATATCTTAAACCTTAATCAAATTTTAGAAATTATTGCATTCTCATTCAACTGCAGAGTCAGTTTTGCAGGTGACTCAACTCAAATATAGTTCCCTATTCAAATAAATTGTAACTGTGGTTCTCTTTATACTAATGGAACAGAGTAGCGGGGACTCAGGTGCTAATGTGAAACGCCTAGAACAAGAAACTGATGTTAAAATCGAACAGCTGAAGAGTCAGGCCGCTAGTATATCTCCTGAAGTTGTTCAGATGTTGCTCAAATATGTGACAGCGGTTAAATACTGAGAGTTTGAATGATGGAAGGGATCTGATTAAGTCGCTGGTAGAACTTGCTGGTTGAAGACATTGAGATGGTCTGTTCCATTTTGTATTGTATTGAATGCGGTATTGGTTCACTTGTGAGTCTGTACTGTACAATGTTTAGTTATTTATTGCTGGGTGGAACCCCCTCTGTTTCAAATAAAATGCATCGGAGATGGTCGCCGGAGCTTCTTAGCATTGTGATTATGGGATTGTTTTCGTTTCCCAGTTTCGTTGTTCTTGTTCCGACTTCTTTATGGCTTCTGCACGCCTTTTTCTTGTGATGCTTTTCGGAATCTTAGGCATCATTTCAAGCATTTAGCTGCATTAATCTTTATGGCTTGCACGCCTTTTTATCTTTTGAGGTCAACTTTTACAAACTTTGACCAATGGTTTATGAATATATATTGATATACGTTGATTTATGATATGAAATAATTGTCAATAAATTTATTTTAAAAAGTACTTGCATAATAATATAATTTTGTAGTTTTTTTCCCCTATTAGAGTGCATCTGGTTTTAGGGCAACTATTGCAATACATAATTTTAAGAATTGATGGTCAGTGTGATAAATTGAAGGGTACAAAACGTCAAAAAACGAAAGAGTGGTTTATTGGATGTTATCTTATAAGTTTTTTTTGGTATGTAAAATTGGTACTTAGGAGCGACACATTTTAAAATATATATGGGTGTATTTAGATACATGTTCTTTTTCAAAAAAAAAAAAATTCCTTTTGGTTTTGTTTTCTCTAAAGAGATGTATATATGAGTGTAATCAGATACTCCACATAATTTGGGCCATATATATCTCATAGACAAATCTATTTGAAGAATATGTAAAAAGGATGATTATAATTCTTTTACTATACCAAAATCCTTATGTCACGTCTAATACAGTAACACTAATATAACTTTCTTTTATATAAATAATTGAACTAATTATTAAAAAAAGAGAAAAAGAAGTGACACTCCTAGATCGACCAATAAGCATAGTGTTTCAAGAACATTGATATGATTTACAATCCAATTTTGATTTCCACGTTGCATGCGATAGTCAATGTAAAAAGAGATCCTTTTATTGCGCATTGGAAATCTATTTGATGGCAACCCATCTTTAAATTAGAAACATTAATTAGACAATTAAGGTGATGATTAAGATATTTTAATTTGGTTCAATGACAGTAATAGAATGATCTAGACAAGCAAATCAAAATGTGGTCTAGAATCATAAAATTTTCACACGT
Source organism: Talinum fruticosum (assembly GCA_021018815.1). Classification (NCBI taxonomy): domain Eukaryota; kingdom Viridiplantae; phylum Streptophyta; class Magnoliopsida; order Caryophyllales; family Talinaceae; genus Talinum; species Talinum fruticosum. The sequence continues at coordinate 10,377,131 of JAITYX010000002.1, read as the reverse complement.
AATAACGTGTATTTTGAACCTAGCCAATTACTTTTGTAAATAATCAAGGACACGTTGTCCATTTCATTGTCTTCACCCTAAAGCCCCCATCTTCCACCAATTATTGAGCTCAAATACCCCCGATTTTTTTAATTATATTTTGCACTAAATAACATGAAACCTAAGTAATAAACACCTTTTCATTTGATCCCACCACCCACCTTCCATGCATGATTTTCCAACTTTAATTAGTGATCAAACATCTAACTCTAAGCCTAACAAAGAGTTTTAGTTAGACTTACAACAAACACTGATAAAGAGTTCTAAAACAGATTCCCCATCCGTTTCACAATACATGTCACTTTAATTAACTTTTCTCGTTTCATAATACTTGTCACTTTACAATTCTAATGACATATTAATTATTAGTTTACCAATTTTGCCCTTATTATTTATCTTGTTTTTCTTCATTTACAATGAAATATAGGAACAACTTCATCCTTTAACCTAAAATTTATCATTAATTTTGTGTTTCCTTATTATTCTTGCATAACTTTAGAAGGAAATATATTTTAAAACGGAGGGAGTACAATCATTACAAAAGCCTTTAGTACTAACCTCTAAGAGGGCTAATACTGTCATGTACCTCTATGTATAGCATCCTTTCTCCTTAATTAGACTAGTATTTAGAAGAGTTTTAGTTAGAAGTAAAATTAAATTTTTGTGCATTAAATTATTTAAAAATACTCATCTTCAACACTAGTAGATCATGTTTGGGAAATCATTATAATACATATTATAATACAATGAAAATAAAGGTCGACTTTTAAATAACTATAGTACGAATCATAGTAAAGATACAGAGTTTCTAAACATCAATAAGAATCGTATAATTAATTATTTGAAATAAATTATTGAATTTTGTTTATATATTTTTGATCTACTATTATTCGCATATGATTTTTTCAATTATAATTTTTTGATGTTTTATTAATAAAATTATTATATTTACCTATTAAAAATTTAAAAAATAACTTCGAATTTGTAGAATTTAGAATAATTTTCCCAAGTAATATATTTTTCACTATCCTAAGTTTTTAAACATCAAAAAGTTAAATCTTATCTCAAGAAAAAGGAAAAATAAATCAAATAGCTTATTTTCTAGAAAACCATTTCCCTTGCTCCAATCAAGCACACTTTAGTCCCATTATTAATCCTCACTATATATACCCTTCCATCACTTGCTTCCTCTCACCAACAAATTACAAGCAATGGCAAAGAGTTTATGGCACATAGTAAGAGTAGCCTTCTTCATGCTCAGAAAAAACATCACCAAAAGAAAGCTCCTCCTAGACCTCAAATACCTAACCCTCAAACGCTCCAAACTAACCGGAAAAACCCCTACCGGAAAACTCAGACACCACCAATCCGGTGGCGCGTACGAGTTGAGCTGCACCAACACCCCAAACCACCACTTCCCCTTTCACTTGCCACTAACCAACAAGAACAAAGCCCACCACAACCACGTTGAGTTTGACCCACACGCGCAAACTAATTATGATTATGAAGCCGCCGAGAGTGAAGCGGACGCTGTCAACAGGGTCTTGGAAATTATGGTGGTGGGGGAACGGCCGAGACGACGACGTCGAGGCGTGGGCTTCCCCGTATCCGCACCTGAACTCGCCCGTTTTGCCCGGGTTGGGGTTCGGGCGGAGCCCCGCGGTGAGGCAGCTGAGGGTGACGGACTCTCCATACCCGCTGCAGGAGGAAGAGGTGGGGAACTATCGGGTGGATGAGGCCGCTGAGGAGTTTATTCAGAGGTTTTACGCTCAGCTTAATCAGCAAATGATTACTTGCGCTTAATTATACTGTACTACTACTTTAGTTCGATCTTAGTAATTAATTAAGCAGCTTTTCTAGTTATAATTATATAGGGTTTAAGTACCCCTTGCCTTCTTTTTGTACATTACCGCTAGAGAATAAATCAAAATAATAAAATAAGGATAAAACGATGTGAATTAGTTTGACTGATTAAGAATCGGAAGATTTAGTACGATTAATTTACACGATAATACTACATATATGTTAATATATGCTGAGTTTGTGAGAACATTAACTTTTAGATTTGATTCCCCCTTTTCTATTGTATTGTATATATATGTTAATAAAAAGTAGAAATGATTAAATAGATTTTTTATCGGACTTAACTTATGAGTTGTTTAAATATTAGGAAATTCTTCCTTTTTTTTTTTTTTCTTACAAATTATTAAATGCAAATTTAGTATAGAGGGGATTGATAATTTGAATGAAACTAGATGTATAATATTATTAATCATGGATGGAGTTGATAGTAAGAATTTAGAGTCCCTAATCATTGAGAAGAATTATTTGTCAACTAGAGCTTGGCTGATTGAAGAAATCCCTCCATCCTCCAAATAAAAAATTGACACGTTTTCTTTGGCAATTTTATCTTTTTTTTTTTTTTCTAAACCGTTGATGAAAACACTACTAAGACAGAGATTCTAATGAAAAAAAGGGAAAAAATATTACCGGGCAAGGGCTTTTGGAGGCCATCATATCATATCAAAGAATGGTGGGGTGGTGCTGAACTGAAAGGAAAGGGTCAGCCGAGACTGAAAAGATATCAATTTAATTTCATTGAGGATTAAAAACTAAAAACATAAGTAATTGCAATTAGTACTTCCCCATCTTCTCAGAACTATGAAACATAAATTAAAATTGCAAATATCCAAAATAACCCAAAGAAATAATTATATATTCGATACATAATATTTGAGTTTTTAATTCTATTACTTTAGAAATCATAATTTAATTTTCTCCATTTTCTTACAAACTAATCCCTTCCTTCCTTCCTTCCTTCCAAGAAGTGAGGATAGAGACATGTCGTCTAAAAAATATAAATAAATAAAAGAAAGCTTTTTTTTTTTTAATTTTTGGTGAATGAAAGTCCTCGGCTGAGTTGAACTCAATAAAGAAGAAAACGGACAAAAAATTAAAGGCAGCACTAATTGCCGAAATGGAGAAAGTGATCAACTTTCATTTAATGGAAATTTCTTTTTCAACCTCTTCACCACTTTCACAATAAAAAAATAAAAAAAGGCCCCCACCAGCAGCCAGTTTTTGATCAAAATGTTTTCCCTACTCATTATTCTCCTTAAATTATATATATATATATATATATATATATATATTATATTATTGTTGGATTTAATATATAATTAAGATTTATTTTATGTGAGGGCATTTCACCTGAAAATAATATTTGAGTCATAAAAATATATACATTCAAAGAGAAAATGGGTATAATTAGATAAATTAAGACTTAAACTGAGATTACCCACGTATAGAATTCTCTTAAGAAAAAAGGTTCTCAATTAAACTATCTTAATCACTTAAAATTATTCTAGATATGCAAAAATATTTTATAGATAATGATTTATATTTCATGTTTCTAAAATTCCCTATCCACATATATTTTATTTATGTATTCCAACTAAATTCTATCCAAATTCATATATCCACTGAATCTTTAGAACCTCAAATGATAATCATTTCTTTTCTATTCATCGACTTGTCCATTTCTCAGGACCAATTTTTTTATTCATCTTTTATGGGCAAAATACTTAAGGTTCAAGTATTATAGGAGGAGGATATATAGGATATCTTAATTAAACCTATGAAACCATTATTATTATTATTATTATTATTATTATTATTATTATTATTATTATTATTATTATTATTATCTTGTTCCCCTAACTATATTTAAATATATTTGTAGCTATTTTTTGGTCTTGTTGTAGCTCATTTTTTTGGTTTTTCTTTTGATGGAGTGGAGTGTTATGGCTGATTGTGATAATCTGTTTTTGATTGGGTGTTTTTATTTTTCTATTGCTTGTAAATTTGTACTGTTTCTACTCCTACTATTAGTAGTTCGTCTAATTTGATTGTTAGCACAAATTACTGAAAAAAATAATAATTATATTTTTCTATCTAAGCTTATTATATTGGATTAACATGATATATAGATAACACGGTAGGGAATTCCCCTTGAAAAACCCACTTCATCAAAGTCCATGTCATTCTATTTTTTCGCCTTTTTGTTCGCAAAACATAAGTATAAGAAAATGATAAATATTGTAGCTAGTATTAAATGTCGTTTCTATGTTATAAAAAAAAAAAAAAAAGTATGAAAATGTGTTTCATGAGTGTATATATAGAATATAGAGTTTGGTCAAAAATTGAAATCACTATATGACTGTCACGCACACTATATTTGCTTCGCTCAGAAGGTCTCTGAATTTTTTAATCTGTCTTTTTTTTTTAAATTTTTGTTTAAGTAATAAAAATGTTTAACTTTTATTCCTGCAGCTTTTGCTATTGCCTTTGAGATCCTTTAATTCTCAGGCATAGCAAAATTATCTTCTACTGTAGCACTTTTTAAGTTAAGGACAGGGAATTAGAGTTTAAACACTTCAATTTCCATTTTATACAGAATTAACAAGTTCTGATTTTTTTTTATTTCCTAGTGATTTCTCAGTAAAAATAATTTCACCAGTACTCTTGGAATATAAATTTTACAAAGTACTTTACAATTAATACAAGTGATCTTTGATGTTGATTATCGAGTCAGATGCTTTGGGTGTGATCTCATGACTTTCAAGGGATTACCACGGGGTAATGTTTATAATATTTTCGTGTTTTTTTATATTGATTTACATGCACCATCTACCTCTATAGTATAAATAATTTATGTATAATTTTGGACTATTTAAATAGTTAAGTTACTCTAAAAGGTGACATAAATATATGGTATACTCCTACATAAATAAATGATTGAGATTCCTTAATATTATTTGTAAGTGCCGTAATTAGGCCTTATCCATACACATAATCCATCAAAACCAAAGGCAAAGAAGAACATCCTTATCCGATCCTCATGAATTATATTCCTCTAATGTCTTGTATTATTTCCCAGTTAATCTACTATAAATTATCCAGCTAGCCATCTGCTTCTTTTTTATATTTTTTTCAAAAGGGACCATAAAATATACCAAGCTTTCTGGGTTTTCCAGGGATAATTCTTAGGTATCAAGTACATGAATGTACATGAACGAACCGGATAAGAATATCTTTACACACTTTAATATTCTTCCTACATCCCCCCCAATTTCTTTTTTGAAAGACATCCTACCTTCCCTTTACTAAATTCACACATATATTCATTCAAAATTAGCTTAGTCTATATATATATATATATGTGTGCGCGCATGCATAAGAAATTGACCATATATAATAAATAGACATAGACTCATAAAAATTAACATATATAATGAAAGTTTTATTAGTGGCTCTCAAGACAAATTTTTAAAACAGAAAAAAATATTATAAAATTTTCAGTCGTTAAACACAAAAAATAAATTCAATTGAAATTGTGACAAGAGTCAATTAATTTTTTAGGTCCAAAAAAGTCATAAAGGAGAATATAATATAGTTACTATACAATAAGGAAGAAAGGAATCAAACATGGGACTTAACGCAATTATAATTGTTATATATAATCAATTAGACTAGATATTTTCCAAATAGCAACCCGAAAAAGAGCCCGCAAGCCAAAAGTTGGGACACGGTTGTAGTGAACGTGCCTCAAATGACTTGTGGCATATTAATTGGGCACACCTTTAAAAGTACAACTATGATAAGTGAAACTTACACTGATTGTTCAACATAATTTTAAGGAAATAACGTGAAAATGGGAAGCACAAAAGGAGACGAAGAAAATGAAACTTCCTCCTACCCCCACAAAAGCCACACGAGTTAAAGGTATTCCTAATCTTTTATTCAAAAGCTCTAACATATTATATTTCTCCGTTTTCCTATGCCTCCTCTTCTCCTATATATAAGTCCATATCACATGCCCTCCTTTCCCCTCATGCAAGTTAAACTCCTGCCTTCTCACTCTCTCTTCTACTCCTCCTCTACAGTTATCTCTCTCCCTTGTCAGCCACACAAAAGAAATAGAAGCTAAGCTCAGAAACTATAAAATGGAGCACCAGAAGATAGAAACCATGGCTAAGAAGATATGGCACATAGTAAGGGTAGCCTTCTTCATGCTTAGAAAGGGCGTCTGTAAAAGGAAGATCCTTGTAGACCTCAACATGATGATGAAGCGCGGTAAGCTCGCCGGAAAATCCCTCCGCAACCTCATGTTCCACCACCACCACTCCTGTGACACCGCCTCGAACCCAGAGGAGTACGAGTTCAGCTGCAGCAACACCCCCTCCACCGCCGCTACCTCAACAAAATCAAGAAGTCTTCCCGCCACGACCACGGCCAGCATGACTTGGAGGCGGTCAACAAGGTCTTAGAGATGATTATGATGTCATCATCAAGCGAAGACGTAGCAGCCTCGCCTGCTTTCCCCGTGACCAGCCAGCTACGGATCACGGACTCTCCCTTCCCACTCCAGAATGGGCCGGAGGAGGATAGTGGGGTCGATGAGAAGGCCGAGGACTTCATCAACAAGTTCTACTCTCAGCTTAAGAAGCAGAAGTATTACTGAACACAAGTTTTTAACCTCTAATTATAGTTAATTACCCAAAAATATGGCATCGTTGTTGACTAATTAGGAAATTAGACTGTGGATTTTTGAAGTAGTTACTGTAGTCTGTACTCAGCAAAAGAGTGAATATATATGACAGCAGAAGTTGCAAATATACATGAACATTTTTTCCCTGTTTTGAATAGCAAGAATAGGGCAGTATTTTATGATTGTACAAATTATTCAACATAAATAAATTAAATTTTAACTATTCTTGTAGTCGAGTCTTCATTTGTCTTCACTTGACTCAATTAGTGTTGGTCCGTATGAGTTACACATATAAATTTCTTTTATCAGCAAAACTCAAATTTAAAATTTTATTTAAGCTAACCAAATATCAAATTATCTAAACTATTTTTTACGGGTGAATAAATATTTAATTTAATGCTCAGATTCGTACGTAACATATTTCTTCACACATAAGGTTTCAATTTAATTATTTTATAGTAAAAAGCCAGTCAAATAGTTGGGCTTTCCTTGGGTATTACTATATTCTTCAAAGTAGTAAGTGCTCGCCTTTATCTCTTGACTCCACTGAGTGAATCCTTCTTCCAAAAAAAAAAAAAAAATGAAGCTGTGCATTTTTATTTTATTTTTTTACTATATGTTTTTACTGCCTGCCAGCTAGTGTTCTAAAAATTATGTGGCCATCGACTAAATTTTTGTTCTAATTAGAATCGAATTTAGGAAGCCAAAATTTATGTTTTCAGGACAAGTTTTATGAATATTAAGATAAATATCTCCTAATTTCTAAACAATCACATCTATAATTTCGACTCTATGAAATTGAGGAATTCACATCTGATTAGAATAAATTACAAGATTATCTTTTTACTAGTTTTTTTTAAAAAAAAATTTCCCTACCTTACAAAACTTGCAATATGTACTTTTAAAATAATAAAACTAAAAATAATTGACAGATAGATTGATCTCATAATAGGCTGAACTCACCCTTGAGTCATGTATATATAAACACAACCGTTATGTTGTTTACTTAGCTTCTTTCAAGCCTAAGTCAAACATTTTCTAAGGCTTACTAGCGGACTCAATAAGGATTTTGAGTGCAGTTTGCTATGACACCGTAAGGGTGATTAGTTTCAGTGAATTATCATCTCGTGACACATAACCATAATCCACTACATATTAAAGTATTTCATACTGCCAAGTATTGGAGGAAAGCTAAATACTAGGGTATGGTAAATTTAATTTTGTCACATGTTTCTTGATGAAATTGTTTATTATGGTGTTGATAGAGAAACTTCGCACTGAATCACTAAGATACATGTATGCTGTAGCTAAAAGTAAAGGGGGAAGGGAGGGCATCACAGATTCACCGGCCAATACTTTTGGATCACTTTGTCTGAAAGGAATGGTAACCAAGAGAAAGGGAAAAGGCAACTATTAGAGTGAAACTCATAGATCCATGCAAGTATTGTCTTATACCTATTTTACTATACAAATTAAAAATTTCAATAGTTATTAGGTTTAGAATTACTTTTAGAGACACGGGTTCCATGGTATTAGTTAGAGAGTGATTTAAGGATATATAAATATAGGTATTTGATTGGTTTAGGCAGAGTGGTATTATTCTACTTTTATGTTGTATTTCATTACGTTAATGATATTATTCATCTAATTTTACGAAAATTTCTAGTCGAATTTTTAAGTAAATATATTTTAAATAAATATAAGTTGAGATAATTGAGAAGAATAAGTTTTATCACATCTGCACTATATTAATTGCTAATCGATTGATGTCCTCAAAAGAGAGAGTGAATCTAACAAATAAATGAAGGAAATAAAAATTTATTTGAAATGGATGTGCGTGAAATAAAAAGGAGAAAAATGGAGGGATTAAAGACAGCACTAATTGCGGAAATGGACAAAGTGATTGTTGAGCTTTAATTTAATCGAAACGGGATATTATTACATTCATCTTTTTGCCACCATGAAAACATGAGATGAGCACCCACATTAATTTAACTAAAAGCCTTCGTCTTTTACTTTCTTTCATCTTCAAAACCATTTTACAAAATATTTATCGTTTTCATATTTGTAAATAAATACTAAACAAACAATTCAATAACATCATGGCCACTCCAACATGGCATTTCGCCAGAAGAACCTCAACCGATCAATAATAGCATGGGCAGGGCACACATCAATGGTTTCCCACAAGAACCTTCTATATGTCAATATTGCTTACATAGCATAAAATCAAGAACGACGCACTGTGCATATAAAAAGGAACTCGAACCATACTCATTGTGTAGAGATTGATAGGTGAGAACCTTAATAGGTTTTAGACTCTTTCTCCAACAATTTGGCCAAAATTTGATATCTGAAAAGCTAAAAAGACACACTTTCCGTCCGTTTACATTCACAAGTGAAGTAATGTGAATGACATATCGACCTGTAACACCCAAAGAAAAGTTCATAGAGTTTTTAATAAAAGGTCCATTGCTCGGCAAGTTGTAAACTACCTCAAAAGCTTGGTAGGATGATAGTAGTTGTAAACTCAATGTATTCTATTTCACAAGCACAAAACTATAGTTGACATTGCTCTCTCAATGCTGAATAAACAAAGCCCTAATTTATAGATAACAAGTCTGGCCAGGGCGTGCTCACCAATAGCTCATGCTCAAACGCAGAGCTGGGCCTTTTAATTCAGGATATTTTAGTAATAGCTGATAGTTTTGATTTTGGTTTTTTTGTGTTTGTTTGTAGAACGGAGAATAGGATAACTCGTGTACTTGCTCATCTACAAACCTATGATTCTAATATTAGAGTCTGATTGAATGAGAGGCCAGATCATATCCTCAATTTGGCTTCAACTGATGTTTGTAACTCATTTTCGAGTTAAGTTAATATAACCCCGTTTTCATCCAAAAAAAAAAACTATAAAAACTAAATGACGACAAAATATAAAATTCTCATTAAATCTCTCAATAGAAAAAGCAAAACAGCCATAAAGTTAATGTCAAAGTATAAAAGTTTCTGATCACAAAAATTACCATAGGACTACTTCCGAAACGAAGCAAATTAACAAAACTTGACGATTCCTACAACGGGCATCCAACCGGAGTCTAGAAGATACGGTATGGTCTTCCCATGGTACTTTTCAGGTACAGGCATCGAACCTGCCAAATGTAAACATATAACAGTCAGATAATCTCTGTAGATGACACGTTTTCTTCTCAAATGCATCTATCTGAGAAGACAAAAACCTAGAGCACCACAAATTCACACTGCAACTCAGGGATAGTGCTCTAAGAAGTGAAGACAATCCAGTAACCTAGACGGACAACAACAAACATGAAAGATAAAAATCAACTCACATTTTGCCAATTCTTCTTCAAAAGTGAGACGAGAAAGTTGACGCTCATCTGCACGTTTTGGAAAATCTGCTTTTCCTCCATGCTGCAATTTCCAACTGCAACTCCCATACATAGAACCTTCTTCAGCTGGAACTTCACAGTCGCCTTGGTTTCATTCACCTTGTTCTCAAGAGGCTCCTGGTGGGTGACAAGAGTAGGGAACTTCCCTGAAATAAGAGTTGGCAGAACATGATTAAGAAATTCTTAAAAAATAGTAAGAGCAATCCGAAGTCAAAAACCAGTAAAAAACATAAGACTAATTAAGTAAATTTCAATGGCTGTATGCCACATCAAAGGGATAAGTGAATTCTTTCTGCAACTGGAGGGCAATCGCCAACAGATCACTTGCCTGCCTTGTTAAGACCTGGACCAAGCAAACGGGGAATCTGCTTGATAACTGCTTCAGATGCAAGGAAAGCATGGTACTTTTTGGCAAGTTTCTTAACCAGCTTCTTGTTCTTGTTAAGCTTCTTCAATGCTTCCACATCCATCCACTCTAAACCAATCCTCTCAGCCTATCATCACATTAAAAGTTTTAATCGCTAAAATAAGAAGGAAGTAAATAATAACAAAAGATCATAAGAATTTACAAAACACAACCAGCACCAAAAAAAAGGTCACAGTGCGCATATATGTACAATAAATGGTACTTTATAGGGGTAAACTAAGATACAGCACGTTAGCTGTTGTGCAATTAAACAACTGTATGTTCTGAAGCCAGTATGCAATCACACAACTGTGTGGGCAACACTACTCAAATTAGAAAGAGCTCAAACACTTCAATAAGACAGCCAACTCACATATTAGCACAAGTTCAAGTAATCTTGCTTTTTAAATCTTCAAAACAGAAGAAAAATTTAGAGCAAGGATGATTTACCTCTTCCACATGTTGTGCATCACCAAGCATGCAAACTTTCATCTTGGGCCGGGGAATGTGAGGCAACTTAACAGAACCACTGAAACGCTTGTCCTTTTGAGGATCATAATTCTTTAGCCCGATCTGGAGCTCAATGGTCTCGGTGAACTTACGGTTCTTCTCTTTGGAATCATTTGTAATTCCAGAGATAGCTTCCCTCAGGGCATCACTCTGAAGCTTACTGCAATGGAGACCAATCATACAAGTAAGAATAAACCAAAGGGGAGAGTTTAACAGACGTAATCAGGTAATCAGAAGGTCTCCAGAAAGATGAACAACAATGTATTCATATTCAGGTATAAAATGCTGGAACCTAAACACAGCAGAGCACAAGCCAATGCAATGAATGCAATCGATAACAGAATTGAGACCAATAAAATCATATCGACATTGTGTTACATTCATAGACAAGCCAAGGGCCACAATGGGAAATCGAACAACCAAACTTCATGGCTCCACTCACATTCCGAACCACATAAACAGAGGAAGCTCTCAATCTCACCCGCGGGCATTTATTATCATACAGTTTTCCTCAAGCAGCTAGTAACTTAACAATGTGGGTAAAGTCTAAAAAGGACAGTGCCACCCCCTGAGTTCAAATTCTACCCACATTGGCTTGTTTCTGTGCTTCCCTTTACACCCCCGGGGCCCAAAAAAACCCCCAATGAAGAAATAAATGCTATAAAACATAACAGGGATCAAACCATAAACTACCATCAACAATACTCCACAAGCAGCTAATTTTAAGAATTTATCATCCGTGTTGCTTCCCTAGACGAATAAGGCAAAATCTATCACATCTTTGATTGCAAATAATTGGGAATCAAATATCAATGGAGTTGGAGAATTAAAAACAGGAGTCTAAATTCAGAATTAGAGGGACATAAATTACGAATTCCATACATTAATATCCGCAAAGATCGATCAGAAAATGAAACAGAAATGATAGGGAGAGAAACCAGAAATGGGAAGCAACTAAGCATACCTCATGACGAAAGCTCAACTGATGGAGCTAGAAGATCTGAGACTGAAAAAAGAACCCAGTTAGTGAAGACGGAAAGGATTCGAATACACGGGAACACGACGACTATAACAGAGAGAGAGAGAGAGAGAGAGAGAGAGAGAGAGAGAGTACCAGTGCTGAGGGGAGTTAGGGTTTTGTGGCGCCGCTCAGAGAAGAAGAAGATAGAAGTGCATTGGTTTTAACTTGAAAACCCTAATAAGTTTCGTGGGCTTGCTTCGCCCTTTGGGCTAGGGCCTCCCTGTCACTATTGCTTTGGACCTCCAAGTTTTTAATTTCATTTAATTTTTTTATATCAGTTGTAAATTTTATTTTATTATTTTGAACTTAAGTAAAAAAAAAAAATGAAGTCATTACTAAGGGCTTTTAGTTCAATTAGTATTAGAGTTTCCAAAACTTTCTAACAGGGGTTCAAATTACGATGGATACATAATTTCATGGAGAAATTGACGACTCCTACAAAAAGATCTAGTTTCGGATCTTAGGCGATGTTAGGTTACGTTCGGTGATTATGCACCCTATCTCTATCTGTGAGCTCACTAATCTTATACACTCTAAAAGAGTTCTAATGGTTGGACCCATTTACCATTATAAATAAATAGTCATTCTATTAAAAAATAAAGAATAAAGTAAACCTTCCCATTCGATCTCAAGTTTGTTAAAATTGGCATGTATATCAACATTTATTTCTATTTTATGTTCATTTCTACTTGTTTCAATTTATTTTTTCTTATTTCTTCTCGTTTCGACTATAACAACTCATTTTAACCGTAAAAGCTCATTTGTACTCAATTGCGTTCGTTTCTACTCATTGATGTTATAGCAACTATTTCTGCTTGGTTTGGCTTTTGGGTGTAAATTGATTTGCTTATTTTATATAATCCTATTGGATACGGTTTGAGTCGTAATAACAAGCTTTAGTTGCATAATAATGGAGTCCAGAGTGGAAAAATATATTAGTAGTGATATCGAAAATTGTAAAATTTTTAAATTTCAAGATTAAAGGTATATAATAGTTGTCATTGTCATGAAAAGAAAATTGGTAAATATGATTAAAAAATATCAAGCAATTAAGCCAAAAGAAAAAGGATGTCATTGTCAAGCAGAAGTATGAGGGGAAATCATGAATTCCAAAATGGTAAGTTGCAATGGACCGGCACACCATATTTCCTTAGCTGAGAAGGTCTATCAAGTTTAAAAATTCTTCTTTCTCTAGAACTACACCTGCTCCAAATCAAAAGCACCCTCTTTTTCTTTATTTTTATTTTATTATATTTAATTTATTACCTCTTTAATTATTATATTCCTGTTGCCACCTTTGTTCCCACAGCTTTGCTTGCTCGTGCTGTAAGAAACATGGTACCTAAATCAAATAAAATCACAAACCAAAAACCAACAAAAATATATAAAACTTCTCTACTTATAAGGGCTAGCTGGCAATTTTTGTGTGTCACTTTTAATACATTAGGTTATTCAAATTAGTTTTGGTTTGGGTTAGTTTGGTTCGAGTCATGCCAATTCAACTGAATTTTGGATCGAGTCGGGTTCGGGCCAACTTATATTTGGTTCAATAAGTTTATCTTTTAAAAACAAAACACTTAAATAAAAAATATTCGGGGTTTTATTCGGTTAATTTGACTTTTTAAGTGCCGGATCGGATGCGATTCGGTTCGAGTTGAGTTAGTTACGTCAGGTTTTCTCAATTAAAATTAATTAGTACCGTCACATACATATGAATTAAAAAAAAGTTAACACGAATAAGTTTTGGAAGCATTTAAATGTTACAGTACCATTTTTAGAGTAATTTTTCTAAGCTTATTTATTTTCTGTTGATATATAACCAGTACAAATTACGAGTCAAGATCATTGCACCAAAACTCTGCTCTACAGTCCAGAATATTTAAATTTTGTTTTTTCAATTTATGAACGAGTGTTACAGTTAAAACTTGAAATTAAAATAATCTCAAACTATAAAGCTTAGAGTTGATTATCAAATCTAAGAGGATTAAGATTCGTTAATCATACTCCTTAGGGCTGGCTAGTTGAAGCTATATGCAATATCCATATCCATATCCATGAAGCCCAAAAGGGAAGAGACTGTCCTTAATCCTCATCATATTTAATTCTGCAATTAGATTATCCAGCTTGTTTATTTCTAGCTGCCTTACAGGATGGTGCATCATACATCCAACTTTTTTGGTTTCGATTCATAGATTAGATATACTTGTGGATGAAGTCCATACACGAGGCTTAATCTAAAAGTTTTTAAATGTGCAAAAAAAGAAGATAGTAAAGTAAATTTTAATATATAATAATCAATTTTAATTAAGTTAAAATCATATAACATAATAATAAGGTAGGGCAGATTTCCATGGTAATAATTTCAAATTTATATGAATGAAATAATTAAGGCTTTAATTGTTGATAATATTTATTTTAAACTAATTAAGCACGCGGTTTTTGTGAAGGCAGGCGAGCTTTTTATTTGTGGGCTAATACCTCATCACCAAGGCAAAGTAAGTAGACACAATAATGGAGTAAAAATTATATATCACTTATTAAACAAATAAAAAGGGGAAATTGAGAAAAATATTTATTTTGAAACTTCCTGCCCCCACACACAAAAGTCACTAAAGTTAATTAAAGTATGCTCTTAATATCATATTAAAAAGTTTCAATATTTTTTTCTTCCCATTCTACCCTCCCTAGCCTTCCATATATACCCCTTCCATCTCTAGCTCCTCCGTTCCATTCATCAACAACTTGTCTTCTCATCATCTCCCTCCCTTCCTCAACAACACAACTCTCTCCTCTGTCTCCCTCTCTCAAGACAATCTCTCATCAAGCAAAATTACATCAGAAAAGAATTTAGAGATGGAGCATCAGAAGATAGAAGGGATCGCAAAGAAGATATGGCACATAGTGAGGGTGGCCTTCTTTATGATCAGAAAGGGCATTTGCAAGAGGAAGATCCTATTAGACCTTAACATGATGATGAAGCGTCGTAAACTCGCCGGAAAGTCCCTCCGCAACCTCGTGTTCCACCAACAACAACACCAGTCCGAAGACTACCAGTTCAGCTGCAACTTGTTCGGGAAGAGGAAGCCACACCACTTCGACGACGCAGAGGAAGTCAACAGGGTGCTTGAGTTGATGGTCAATGACGTGGCAGCCTCGCCGGGGTTGGGGTTCGGGAGGAGCCCCATGGTCCGGCAGCTTCGGATCACGGACTCCCCTACCCTCTCCAGAATGACCCGGCTGAGGATAGTCGGGTGAACCAGGCTGCTGAGGACTTCATCAACAAGTTCTACTCCCAGCTTAAGCAGCAAATGTAATATTAAATATGATGAGGATTGTATTTCAATCAATTCAGCATTAGGTATAGATAGTAAATACATTGTTGATATTTGCAAAAAAAAAAAAAAAGAAAAAGAAATGGAAGTATGAGGATTATTTTCAACCTCACCAAATGTTTTGGAGCTACTATTGTACAAGAGTACTTGGAGCTATACATAAAGTTTTTTTTTTCTTCTTAGATTTATAATACAAAATTGTTGTACTATAACTCTGTGTCCAACATATTTTTCCTAATAAATTATATTTTCAAGCATGTTTTTCTTAGCCCTTAAGGTTTCAAGCTAACTTAGCTATACATTTTTTATTTATATCTAAATAATGCTTCAAGTGTAATTCATAAGTATCATTTTATTTGACTAATGAATGTTTTAAGTATTATATATAGGAAAAAAGAATTTACTTTAGATCCCGTTAATTATTATAATGTAAAAAATACTTAAAAAATTTAAACTGACAATCTTTTCATTTTGAATTATTAATTCGGGTGTGTTTTTCGTTCATCATGGACTACTAATTCTGCTAGCTCCATTAAGAAACTTGGGAGGGAAAACACAAATTAAGTTTAATAGGTCTTGTGTGAGAGTATCTTAATTAAAAGTTACTGTGAGATAAAAATTTTTATGATGACTTTAAAACATAGAGAATGACTAATAGTTCATTTAAGGGTAACTACGATAAAAGTTACCTCTTGATAAATTAGTAGAGTTGTTCTCAAATTAAAAAGTCAATATAATATAAATCACATTAAAACTTTTAAAAAATTACATCTAATGAAATTTGTCTCACATTAATAATTACGTGAGACAGTCTCATACAACAACTTGAATGTGAGGACCTTTCTTTCCCGGTTTGGGGAAGTCCGTCAATGAGACATTTTATGTGATGCATTTTTTTGGTAGGGAAATCTTTAAATAAAGTGGCTGAAAGGTCTTCAATTCTGACTGCATTATTATATATGCCATATAAAATTTAAAGTATAATGCAATATTAAATTCTCATCCATTTTTTGGTAGCGTACTGATGTTAAATATTTTGAGTAATTCAATAAACGCTAGAATTGTTTTTTGATTTTACTTGCATGCGATTGATTTGATATATTGGTTCCCCTATCTACAAATTTGCTTAAGATCTTCATCTATAAATATTTTATTTTATACAATTTTTATGTTAACTAACAATTTTATATTTAATCAATATATATATATATATATGTTCTATACATTCAATTCAATTAATACGTTCAGATTATTATTTAAATATATCCCACTTAAAGATAATATATATATATATATATATATATATATATATATATATATATATATATATATATATATATATATATATATATATATATATATATATATATATATATATATATATATAAAAGCGTTATTGTTTTCTTTTTGAAATAAGTCGGACACTAAAATATTGTCTACATATAGAATTAAACCCCAGGTATATGAAGTACATATTTTATTCTCTTTGGTTTATCATATTATTATGGTAGATTTTATACTCGGGGCTTGATCGACTTTATATGAAAATTTTAATTTATTAATGTTTTATATTCGTTTAAGTTCTTTTATGTTTATTTATGTTCGTTTGTGTTCTTTTATGTTCGATTATATTTGTTTATGTTTGTTCGTTTCTTATTTAACAACTCATTTCTATTCGTTTACGTTCTTTTATGTTCGTTTGT
Source organism: Talinum fruticosum (assembly GCA_021018815.1). NCBI lineage: Eukaryota > Viridiplantae > Streptophyta > Magnoliopsida > Caryophyllales > Talinaceae > Talinum > Talinum fruticosum. Next base: position 10,360,160 of record JAITYX010000002.1, on the reverse strand, counting down.
ATTATTTTTTTTTATTTATTTGCGTTTTATATGTTAGTTCGACCATGTCTAAACTAATTTTCTACTTTAATATGAAATTCAATTTTTCAGCAAGTACAGTGTCCTTCTAGATACCTTTAATTTATTTTATTTTTATTAAAATGTGAATAAAGTTGTAGGTGAGAAGCTAATAATGTTTAACCACAGTTGTCAGCACAGTGTTTGGCCACATATATAATGATGTACATAACGTACAGATAAACGCAATCCAATGTATATATATTTAAAAATTAGGTATATCGTACATAAATGATTGAGCTTCACTTATGTATAATTAAGTTGCCTATCCATTTAAACCCCCCATACTTTTGTATCAAATTCGTGTGTGAGTGTGAGTACATCCCAAGATCCATACAAACCCATCTTCAAAAATGATTCATCCTTCCACGTTTTCATTCCATTCTCAACTTATCTACGAAAACAACACCACTACCTTTTTTTTCAAAAAAATATTAAACCTAAAATGGAAAAAAAAAGGTGCTTAATTAGCATGAGTATTTCACTAGGATTTCTCAAGCTATCATTAGATTACATGCATCAAGAACCCTAATTATTAAGGCTCTTCTCCTCCCTTTTCGTTACGTTTAAATTTATTCATTCCACATTATTTATAAAACTTAGCTGGTAAATTCTCAAGAGCATATGTTATTAAAAAACACATAAATAAATACGTGTTTAGAATTAATATATATAACCCTCAAAACACATACTTTCGAATGTATATAATATTTATTTATTTTTTTTGGTGTGATTTTTCTCATCTTTTTATAAGTAGCTCCTAAAAGTATAAAAAGGGAAAAAGAATAATAATGTACAACGGTTGGGGACAGTGGGACAGTACATTTCCTTAGCATAGAAGGTCTGCATAATTTTTTAAAAATGAGTGTTCCTTTTTGTGGAATTACAAGTGCTAGAATCCAAAGTACTTTTAGCTCCTCTAACATATATTATTATTGTTGGCGCCACTTTACCCCGAGCCTTGCTGGTCCCTTTGAGAGTAATGCCACCAATTCCGCCATAAAGGTTATAAAAGAATAATGCTAAATAAATTATTATAATTAAAACCAACACAAAAATCATCACCTCATATATTAGGGCCGGCTGCCCTTATAGTATACCAAAACTTCTGCCTCAGGAGTTTCCAAGTTTTCAAACACCACATTTAAATTTTCATAAAAAATATTTTGAGGATATTCATAAAAAAAAAAAAAAATTACTAGTATTATTGAATTCTATAAAATTTAAAAATGTACATTATTATATAAAATTCTAATTTTTCTTCCTTTATTTTGTTAAAGAAAATATTATATGAATTTCAGTAGTTTATATTGTATAATGATTTTTGGTGCTCGGCGCCCTCATTGCTTAACAAAAAAGGAATAAATTTTTATTTATTAATTTCACTATTAATTGGGATTGTTTGAATTAATAAATTAAAATATTTTATAAAAAATCCAACAAAGAATTTTAAGTACTCTAATGAATATATTTGTTTGGATCAAATATACTTAGATCGACCCAAATCAAACGGGTCAACCCGAACGATCCAAAATTCAAACCGAATCGACATTCGAAACAGTTGAGCTGATTTTGACCCGAAAATCGAAATGAATAAAATTTTGAATGAATTGTTAGGAGGATCATAATTTGAAAAAATTAACATTTAAAATTTGCAATTATCCATTGGAGACTGCTTAATTTAATGGGTTCGTGCTTAGGGCATATCCATGAAGGTAGCCGAAAAAAGCAACCTACGAGCATATCCCCCTCCCTGGTTAATTAATCCTCATCATGTGGCTTTAATTTGTGTAATTAAGCAGTTCGTTATCCCTTAATCAGCAGATCCCCTTTAATCTGTCCAGCTATTAGTTGGTTCTTTCTTTCTGGCAAAAGGGACGATACCAACCTTTTTTTTTTTTTTTTTTTTGGGTTTTCAGTCGGATAATTATGAAGTACATGCTCGTACGTACATCACGAGGCTTCAATGTCTTTACAATATTCTTTGATATTATTCTGGAATCATCCCTTTAATTAGTATCATTTGAACTAATTCAAACTCTTCATTTGAAATTTTGACAGTTTTTTCTCAGAGGTTTTAACTGGATATTATATTGTTCTTAAAATGTTATATTATAAAATGAAGGTTAAGTGGAGGAGAATTGTTTAAAATTAAAGAATATTAATTTTTTCCTTAAATGGAGGCTTAATTTTGTTAGTTTAGTGAAGTACTTTTTTAATATGAATTATTGTAGATACTGTGCGGGTTTTAATTAATAAATTTATTTTTTATTTTTAAAATAAAAAATATTTTCTGAACGTGTATTATGAATAAATTTATGACATAAAAGCAAAATTTAAGGTGAATGAGCCTTTTCTAAACCCTACCAAATACCTCCCCACCAACGGAAAGTACAATCATAAATTGGCTCAAACAATATATACTTACTATTATTCAAAAATGATAACAGGTTTGATTTTATTTTCCATCGTTATATTAGTATTGTCCTTTACTGACTTTTATGTAAAAAAATTATAAAAAGTGGGGAAAATTTCTAAAAAGAAGAAAAGAAAAGATGAAGCTTCGTCCTACCCCCAAAAGCCACTTGAAGCAGGCTCCTAATTAATAATATTTTCAAAAGCTTCATTACGTTACGTACATTTTACTTTCTTTTTTAAAAAAGTCTCCTGTTTACGGTTTTACCCTCGTTGTTTCTCTTATATATATCTTCACCCACAAGCTCCTCCTTTCCATTCATTCAACAACTTGTCTTCTCTTTCATTCTCTGTCCTTCCCCTACAAAGAAAAACTCTTTCTCCAGAAAACAAACCCAGTAGTTTCTCCCTCTGATCAAGCAAAAGAAAATGGAACAAAACGGACCAGGGATAGCTAAGAAGATATGGCACATAGTCAGGGTCGCCTTTTTCATGCTTAAAAAGGGCATTTGCAAAAGGAAGATCCTCTTAGACATCAACATGATGATGAAGCGCAGTAAGATCGCCGGGAAAGCCATCCAAAACCTCATGTTCCACCACCATGACCCCTCCTCCTCCGACGCCGCCGACCTCCAATACGCCGCCAAAGCCGCCGCCAACCCCGATGAGTACGAGTTCAGCTGCAGCAGCACCCCATCCACCGCCGCTACTTCAACAAGATCAAGAAGTCCTCCCACCATGACCACAGCAGCCAACGCGACTTGGAGGAGGTCAACAAGGTCCTAGAGATGATGATGATGTCATCATCAACCGACGACGTGGCTGCCTCGCCTGCCCTTCCAGGGTTGGGATTCGGCCGGAGCCCCGTGACCCGCCAGCTCCGGATCACGGACTCCCCTTCCCACTCCAGAATGGCCAGGAGGAGGATAGTGGGGTCGACGAGAAGGCCACAGACTTCATCCACAAGTTCTACTCTCAGCTTAAGCAGCAAAATTGAGTACTAACAAGTCTTTGCTGTCTATCGGTATCTGGAAAAAAAAAAAAAAAAAAAAGAGTTCGGTATGAGATGATCGGATTCTGGAATTTTGCAGTAATTATATATTTATATATATGTACTTAGCACATAGTGAATATGTTTTGATATTGCAAAATAAATTGGGGGAAAATGGAGGTATACCAATGTTTTGTACCACAATTGTACGTAGCTAGAGTAGAATTTCTCTTTTTAAGTATTAAAAATTGTTGTTTCAGAGTACAATATCGTTTAACAAAAATAAAATAACATAATATGTATTAATGGTCACATGTTATAGTTTTATTTTTATTCGAAAATAATTATTAATAGGGTGGATAGAATAATTATCAACCACTTGTTTAACAAGTCTCAATTTTTCCTCGCTCCCCAAATAAAAAGGAAAAAGAGAGAAAGAAAAATTTAGCAAAAGTTGGATCAATTTTTCAATACTTGTTTGCACTTGCTAGTGTATGTAGTTGTGTTAGGTTAAGGGAAAAGGAAGAACCGTTCTAAAGTTATTGTGGAGAGACTTTTCTTCCTTTTTTGTCCATTGTCTGAAAGTGCATCGGACTTGAATTTTAATTTTTTAAAAGGAATTTTTGGAGATATTTTAGCATAGTTTAAAGTTCAAAATTTTAAATATTCAAATATCCTACTGTATATTCTCCTTTTTACTAGAAATTTTAATGAAGAAGATTTTAAAATATTGTGTCAAATTTTGTTTTTATTTCTTTTAATAGATGTTGAATTAAGTAGCTTCATATAATTTCTTCAATATGGCAAATTTGTATTTTATAATATTTGTAAAAAAAAAATTAACTTATTCTTCTTAACCAAGGTTTTACTTTTGAATATTAGAGAGTAGCTTTACATCGAAGTAGAAAAAAAATCTAATGTACTATTTATGAACCTCTTATTTAATTTGGAAGCTCGGAAAAAAGTTTGGTGATTATAAATGGAAGATATATACATATAATTTTTAGTATATGAAAAATGTGAAGATTTGGACGGAAAGGAAGATTTGAGTTTTTGGATTGTATTTCTTTTTGAGAGGAAAAAATAAATAAACAGAGACTAAGTAGTCAGGAGTATTAAACAGCAGCTAGCAAGTGTATGAAGCCTGGAAAAAAAAAAAAAAAAAAAAAGTGTATGAAGCCTGACAAGACTCCACTACGTTAAAAGTACACAGCCTTGATTTGATTTGATTTCACTTCCTTCTCTTTTTGCCTTAAAATTTTCAAACAGAAACCTTTTCTCATTTCTTTCTGATTTACTATTAATAGTATTATAAACGTTCTTTAAAAAAAAATCACAGCTCATGTTCAACTGTTGAAGGGAGTTATAAACTGCACTCAATAGTTTGGAGCATAATACCATAACAAATTATATATGCACAAAATTATGATATCGTATAGTCGAACAAAAAATGATATCATATCTGCACTCAACGAAATATTAGTTTTTGATAAATGGGAGACTTGTAATCAAAACATTTACGTGTCCCTAATTATCACCAATTTAACGAATACAGTGATGTATATATCTAAAATTATGGTAGGATTTGTATAATTTATGTGTGTATATATATATATATATATATATATATATACGTGTTAAATCTAAAACTGTGTAAATGATTATTTTTAAGTATCATTTAGTTCACATGTTTTGATTTATTATAAAGGTTTTTTTTTATTTGTGTTTTTTCCCTCCTATAATGGATCATATAATTGAGGATCCCCAAGACATGCATTTATTGAAACCTAGCCGCCTCTTACTCCTTAATTTATTTTAAAATTCAGAGTATAATTTTATACGTCTTAGTATATTTTTTTGACTTATTGGATACAACAAATACATTATATTAGGATCGAAACAAGAGACCATTCTCATAACTTATGTTTTCATTCTTTATGGTAGTCGAATGACGTAAATAATGCCAGAATTCCATTAAAAAAAAAAAAAGGGCACAATTCTTTTTTTTTTTTTAATATAGCTTAGAGATTCAAGAATTTTCGGTTAACATTCCTGGCCTAAAGGTGATTGACACTCTAGCCAGCTAGCAAAGCACCAAAGTATTTATTATGTTCAGGAAATACAATGGTTTAAAAAGAAAGAAGGAGATATCTTAAGTAAAAAATAAACAATAAACTCCTTTTAAAAAATAAAATTAGACGAACTACAAAAAAGAACAGAATTTGACTAGCTAAAACTTTAACAAAATATCACAATACCCTCTTTTTTGCGCATAAATAATCACATAAGTACACCATTTAGGAGAACTAAACCTTGATTTTCTTTGTGAAAATCAATCATCCTATCACTACGATAACCCTTAAAAGACATTGCAATGTCTTTATTATTACGTCAAGAAATAAATTATTAGGTAGTGAAACTTCTTTCCATAATAGATAATAAATTATTACAAGCAAAATCAGTACATCAACATCGAGTTTCATAATAAAAAAGATATGTATATAAGTGGGAAAAAATAACAGTAAAAAAACTAAAGGAAATTAATTAATGGGTTTGCTACTTTGCTTTATTGAATTTTGTGGGCATACATAGATCTTATTATATATATAGTGTACCAATTTGTTGCTTGAGAGATGTGATTAACTTTTGTTGATATGATTTTTTCGTGGTGGGCGAAAAAAAAATCTCCACTAGCTAGTAAAAGTGGGCATGAAACACGAAATAAAAAAAAAAGGAAAGAAATTAGGTTAAATTGGAAACAAAAAAAAAGGAAAGAAATTAGGTTAAATGGGAAATTAGTGAGAGAAAATTGGCCCCATAGAGGACACATGTCTCCTTTTGAACTACTCTTTCCCTTGATTTGTTCTCAACTTGTTATTGTTAGTCACAATTACTTTTACTTGTACCAATCCTTATTCATTATAATCATTGTTTATACACCAAATTAAAGCCAACTTTTCTTTTCTTTTTTGAATCAAAATTAAAGCTAACTTTTTCATTAACAAAACTTTAAATTTCTCCTTTTTTCACGGTTTCAATTAAGAATGTGTTTTCTTTTAGTCGGGCGGGCTAGTTTCGCACCTTATAAACAAAAAAGCTATGCGTAGCAATTCAAGCACGCTTCCGGTCAATTGTTTTTAAAGGGGATAATTAAGTTGTCATTAAGGCGATAAGAGGAGAGATCCAACCACTTTGAGAGATACAAACTCTTATTTAGGATACTCACTGTTACCTTCGAACTGTCATCAAATTTTTATTCAACAAATGTTATGAGAAGGTAATAAACTCGTAGAGTGGGTGGCCAAATACGGCCTTTGTATTCCCTCATTTATGTTTTGAGTTTCTTTTCCTTCTCTTCATTCCTATATGTTTTAATAGAGGACAACCCTTACCCTCTCTAAAAAAAATAATAAGGAGTCCATGTATTAATATAACTCCTAATAATGTGATTGAAATCCTTAACCTCCATAGTTGAAAAAATAGCATAATGATAACTTTTTAGTGAGTGTTTCATATTAGTCGGCTCAGAAATGATTCAAATATAAAAAAATTTACTCTGATTCTTATAAACATTATTGTTATCATAGATTGATAACATAATGACGGTAACATTATATTTTTAAAATTATGTTTAATATTGTGAGGACATTGAAGTATTGACCAGATAGTTGTTTTTTAGTTGAATTGATTTTTGAATATGATTAGAGACGCTTTTTATTTTGCTTTTGTGTGTTGTTTTCTTTCTCGAACCGGCATGCCCTTTGGTGATATTTTGACCAGTTAGGAATACTTGGTGACTAAGGCATAGAAGAGAAGAGAAGAGTTGGGACGAAGCAGAAGCACAAAAATGGAAGTCAAATATAAGACCACAACAACTACTGGTATCTTGTTTGGGTAGGTAGGCAAAATGTTGTGCACCCCAGTTGGATCCCTCAGCCTCTTCGTTGCTAATTAAACATACATTTATGTACAGTTTATTTCACTTTCTGCCCTTTTTGCTTAGGTTTTCCTCCTTTGCCAATTATTCTATACTTCTTCTGCTTTTAATTTTTAGTTTCTAGATACATGCGTTATGCATAGACCCATAGGAGCACGTCATCGTGACATCATTGTTCTCTAAAAATTCACGTTTTATATCAAGAGTTTGTTTGTTTCATCAGTTAAAACAAGTTGTTATAGTGATTATAAGATGTTACGAGCTGTTAGAGGTTGTCATAAAATGATAACTACGACAATAATCATAACTCTCATCTAAAATCTATCTTGTAAAAGTTAATTGAGTGCCGAAAACCGAAATAGGAATCTTAAATTCTTAATGAATGTGTGTGGTTTTGTAAAAGAGGAAGAAAGAAGGAATCCGTGTGCTTAGTAGTAAGCAAAGTACCTAAAATGTTAATCATGTTTTAATTAATGAGGTCTAAATGATTTGAGGTCCTAATCAAAACTCTCTTTCCTCTCCAAAAAGCCTTGTTCAGTGCATTGCAATGTAACGTTTTTCTCTTTTCATTTCTGTCTTTTTCCATGCAATTTTTTCTGGGTTCGTTGAAACCTCAAAAAGTCAGAGCTCCGTCCAATGATCAATATTTACATAGACTCACTTTTGTTTTTCATCCTTCAAAAAGCCCTTATTTAGCCTTCCATTTTTACATGTTTCATGTGTAAAAAACTAAAGTTGTACGTACTTCTCAATGTATGCCACGGAGCCCTGTGTGTGTATTAATCAAAGTCGTACGATTAAATTAAATGAACTTCATCTATCTCGTACTTCTTAACTCTAAGATCATGAGTTCTAAAAAGTCATTGTCCGTACCAATTATCCAAAATAATTCATCACTTTCACATTAGGGGAACTGTTTTTTCAAGAGTAAATGTGGGTTCTACAGAACTCTAAAATCTTAGGGATAACTTTAGTTGGGCAAACACGTACTTGGGTAAAAAACGGTCTTTTTTTTTTTTCTGAGGGGTCATTATGTATGATATTTGGAGTCTTTCTTTTTCATTGGAGGAAAAGAATTAGGAGTGATGTAATTTTCTTGAAGAAAAGGAGGGCTTTAGAGGCAGCCACAAAGAAAGTGGAAGAGGAGCTTTACATAAAGTGGGGTTGCTTTGGACTTTCAAGGCAATAATTTTATTGTGTACTTACTATAACACAACGAGATGAACAAAAGCAAGAGGGCTTTAATATTAAACCACACTTACATTTTTAGCAATTTATGAGTTTAATTTGGACCGCCATTTATTGTATGAGTTAGAGTTAGAGTTAGAGTTAGTCTATTTGTGCATGCAAAAGCCACCCCTATGCTTCATCCAAACGCGTCTTTCTAGAACGCACAAGAAGTTATTAAGTGGGTTAATCAGAGATTAGCTATAGATTAGATGCATCATCTACTTCACTGTGTTGGATTGTTAGGCATATGATATGTATGTAGGTTCCTTTTGTTAGGATAACCACGTACTGTTTAAGAGATCAATCGAATGGAGATTAGTGTAATCTATTATGTGTATATGTACGTTGTTGTACATTTGGTTTTGACTATAAAAAATATCGTGATATATGTTGTATTAAGATAGAGTATATTATCATTATTATAATCCCATTTAGGTTGAATTCAACTATTATTAAAATTAGGTGATGATCCTATCTAGTGGAAGTGGCAAATATCCTATGAAATGTGTGTTCCATCAAACTATGAAAATTCGGCAAAGCAAAATTAAAAATAAGAAATATCCCTTGATAGAGACGAGTGTGGATCTATATTTTGATTGACCCAATTATTTGTTTAGGTTTGTCTCCGGCGGCCTTCAAAATCAAATTATATCATTGTATATGAATCAATAATTAAGGTAGCTGTAAATTTTAAAATCGATAATTAAGCCAGATTACCAACAATTCTCTCTGCACACGTACAAATTTCTACAAATTGTTGCTGATCCAAATTAGGGAGTTGATATTGATTAATTAGATGATCATAATCTTTTCCGTCGATATTTTAACAAGCAATCAAATATGTCAACATATTCAGATCAATGAGCTAAATCTATCTGAAATATAAACGGACCATTTTCCATTAAAATTGTACTTTTCATTGAGAAATAATGCCCGTTTCATTGTTTTTTTTTGGTCGAAATTAGCCAACATTCTTATAGTGAGTTTCACCTTTTGTTAATGATACTATAAAAAAATTAAAAAAAAACATAAATCCACCATTAGAGCCACATCTCGACCGAAGAATTTTTGAGTTTCATAATTTACAAGTCGAATTAAATTTAGAGGAGATTCAAATATCTATCAACCTCAAGGACATCCACCCGTAGACATGAAGCTAAAAGGAAAAGTATCGGTGAGCATTAAAAAGAGAGGAGTCAGCACAAGTATAAAGCATGAATTTGAGTATTAGCCACTTACAGAGACAGACATTTATATACATATTTATGTATTGTTATGTTAAATCAAGAGGGAAAAGCAAAAATAACAATAATAATAAAGGGCATGGCCTTTAAGTATTAGCCAGAGGTCATAAGAAAAGATACTGACTTTGGTGGGTCCAACAATTGTCTTTGTTATAGATAGTATTTTTCACGACTTACTTGCAGAATCAAACTTTATCAAGCACATCCATTTTCATGTAAAAATGTCCACAAGCAATGGTTCTTTTATGGTCCCAGGATTATAATTCCGTAATGGTGATTTATAAATATTGATTAAATATACTTTCAAAGATTTAGCCAAGAAGGCTACTGGACCACTGCCCACCTTTCCAAAGCCCACATCCAATTCCTACAAGCATAAGCCTAGATTTGGCCCACATATTCTGTGGGCTGCATAGCCAGAGTAACAGAAACCTTATTCGAATCTCAGCCGTCGCGGGTCGGTTATCCTTCCACATATCATTGGGTGTGGATAATCAGAAACAAGTTAGTTTTGCCAGATCTTATGTACAACACTGTGTAGACCTTTCGGCCATAAACAGTATACTGATTTACAAAATTTCTACCGTCACAATGGTCGTAACAATCATAACCTCACTCCATTTCTGACAAGTCGAAACTGGAGCTAACTTACAACCACATAAGTTACATTGGAAATGCAAAAAATCCGAGAATTTTGGTTTGCACGTCAGCTGTCTCCAAACAGACCTTATGGCCTACAACAGAGCTTGTTCAGCTGGACTTTTTCCTAACGGAAGAGGAGAGATTAGAAGAGGTAGGTATTTGAGAATTTGTACGCATAATTCAGCCAAGGCCACAAGGTCAAACAGTTCACTTCATATATGCAAGGGGAGGGTCTCCTTTTTGGGAGAAGAAAAGATAGAGGGAAGAACTTACCACGGTCTTATCTTCATCAAAACGAACAACAAAGATGCATCTGCATCCCTTAATGTCGTGCAGTCTCCTCTGGATTTCCAGGACATGGGCATCAGTGTACACAGCGTAATCTGGTCTTTCCTGAACAGCACCCATGAAGGTAAAGATGAAATATGCAAATGACAAGACACACAAAGGGAGAGACTGCAGACAAAGAGAGCAAAAATACCTGATAGCAAAGAACAAGGTCGCCAACCTTAACTTTATGGCACTCTGAAGCTTCCAGAGGAATTGAACGTTCCCGCACTCCCTCTCTCACATTCACCCATTCGTCGTGGGAGTTACCGAAACCAGCAAATCTCACACGAGCTTCCTGTTTTAGGTGCTAAACCCTTAGTATATTTAACGATAAGTGATTTCTTCCGCTGCATGCATGGGCTACAAAATGCCAATAAATATATACCATGTAACATGGCGCATACAAGTAAAACTCAACGGTCCAAAGACCTTCAAGCTGAAAACCTTGGCCAAGATGGACTTTTTAAGAGCTCCAAAGGCAAAGATGTGTATGAAACTTAAATTTGCTCTTGAAAAAATAGTAAAGTGAGATCATCCAAACTTGGAAAATTTATAGACAGCATTTCTACTTGAGCAATGCAGCAACCAGAGGGCGAAATGCACAGGGAAAACACAAACAGTGCCAACTATTCACTAGAAATCAATACAGTTCTCCATTTGTTCCTAACCTCTGGGAACTTACCTTTCATCTTAGAGATTAACCCCACTCAAGGACTTAATTAATGGCTGAGCCCAATACCAAAACTCATGTTAAGCACTCAACACTCCAGAACATGATTATATAGTTGAGCCCAATGTACTTCTACTTGAACTTTCATTCATGCACTCGCATAACCAGACTAAATTAGCTAAAAAAACCAATATTGAAAGTAGCACAGCAAATAAAAGACAGATTAAGCCAATTAGAAAAATGAAAAGGAACGGAAAGAAAAAAGATGAAAGAAAAGAAGTGAGAGCATAGCATACGGTAATAATCAGAATGAGAATGGTTATGAGGCTTACAAGTTCTCCAGAACTGAGGAATCTGTAGTTAAGAAATACACCAACATCATACCTGGGATGACAATGAGCATGTTAGCAAAAATGTGGAACTTGGTACTAGGGGCATTTGAAAAACATTTTTACTCTATAAAACAGCATAGTTTTCTCTTGAGTTAATTTAGCACATTCTCTTGTATAATTTCATCCATAGATGCTGATTCAGCAACTCTGCAAATTTACGTTAAAGTTTGACTTTATGTCAACAGTTGCATGAGGAAACTCACCATCATTGTCCTTGTTTTCTAAATAATTGCATGTCATTGATTGAAAATCCTGAGTAACATTAACAAATATTCCATATGTATAGAGTCCAACACATATACTCAAAGGGGAAAAGAAGGAAATTCACCATGCGTTGTCCCTAGCAGATTTAGCCTCAAAAGCCAACTCTGAAAGTTCTGCAGATGTTTTACCTGCGTGAAATCAAGGTTTTCAATCACATATAGTAACTTTTATTGATCACATAGAGTAATTTAGGCCGAAAGAAGTTGGAAAGACTTAAAAGATGAGCCAGACATTTAGACAAGCACAAATAAGTCACCATATTAGATTAGTAACAAGACATATGCAGTACTCAAGTCCTACTATCCCTCCTATTCATGACTTACAGGACCTTTAAGCACTATAGAAGTCTCCGGCATTGAAACACAGTTGTTTGCAGAAGCTTGCGGATCCTGTTGTTTATCTTTAAACCAACTTTGCACCTGCACAGAAATGGTGGATCAGAGAGAACACATAAGAATAAAGACATGGATATGAAAGGAAGAAACAATGGAAAGGAGGAGAAGCTACCTGTTCCCAGCTTATAGCTGGTTTTCCCGCACGACAAGTGGAGAAACTGCAGATGTAAAGAACAAACAAGAAAATGATTACTTCATACATAAAGCTAAAGCTAGATTTTGGCTAAAATGAGTAATAATGAAGTAAGAGCCCACATCAAAAATGTATTTTTTTTGTCATTTTCATCAAATGAATATCCCTAAGTCCAAGCAACATATAAGGAATTAGCAGTATATAGGCTTATCCCTTACGCTCAAAAAGATTTCTCATCATACATTCCTGATCCTCAGATATGGGTATGGCATTTGACACCCCGACAATATATTAATCTCAAATAATGCAGTCTCACCTTTGGACACATACCCATATCTGAGTCTCCTGCGTACGTTCAAGTAACATAGCTAACAAGTTCATAGCAAAAGAAGTTGAGGACTATTTAGGAAGGCAGTTATAGTCCATAGTAATAGAAAGATAAAATAAATAAATAAATAGAATATCTAAAAATAGCTGCGCCAAAGGCATGCAAGCATGTGTCACAATTATAGTTCATCCAGCTACCTGAAAGTTGTCGCTAGTTCTTGGCAAAATTCTTGGTTCAGTGAATCCTTCCCCAGTTCTCTGAATAAATTCTCCATCTCTGCAATCTGCAAAAAGCAACCAAACTATCCCTTTAGGGACCAGACACATAGAAACGAAGTATTTATAAAACTTGCAGAAGAATTTACCCAATCACTAAGTAGGTTGAACAATGAGTTCCGTTATGTTGATTGTTAAGGTTGCAGTTTGTGAAGCCAGCTAATATTAAGCTCCAGTAAATCCTACGGATGTCAATCTAACAATGTACACCCCAGAATGTCCAGAAGTACTATCTTATCAGGTTTCCACATAGCATTGCAAACTAGAAGAATTCAAATAAGGCTAAAAATTAAATATTCCTCACATATAGATGGCTTAAATACAATAATATCACCTTCCATGTTGGGCAGTCCATAGATTACTAACCCGTGCAACTTAGCTGCTCACTGCTTACAATATGGTTCTATAACTGTCGTCAAATCATATACCAATTTTCAAGCAAGAAACTTAATATGGGATAAAAGGAGTAACTGACAGTATTATCAATCCAAACCGAGAGGTTCACTGCCTCTAGAATGTACAAGATAGAAAACATATTTCTTCTTTGCCCTCATAGGCATACAATACCAGATATCAATATCGTTCTCAAGATTGATGTACAGAGTGATCGATGCCCATGTCAACGGTGCATATGCCCTGAATTGGTTGGTTGCCGCAAGTTATATTATCCACTCTTGCAAATATTGTTCACATAAATGATGAGGAAAACCCAAAGAGGTCCCCTTAAGATGATACCACAGCATTTTTCTGTACTACTACATACTAAGCTCAGTCAAACTGGGTTGTATTAGAGTGGATTCTGGAGACACCGGTATCCAAACATGTCCTCCTTGCCTCAAACTTTGGCGGTAGCATCCCCTTGCTATTACACAAATCCATAGCCTGCGCTCCCCTCCCACCCACCCATCCCCCTCCCCCAGACGGGTCCTCTCTCATCTCCTCTCCTTGCTAGTTGCTACAACAACAAATTCCTTCCTCGATTCATTTTTTCTGTCTCTCTCATCCCTAATCACAATCAATGTGAGAATTCACACATGGGTTAGTCCCAATAACTATAAACGATGAAGCTGGATTCATATGTCGAAGTCGAAAATACTGGGAATCCCTCATGAAAACCAAATAAAGGGACTCCCTCGTAACAAAATGCAAGAATATCACAAGGCTGGGAAAGTGTCAATTTTTCTCTTCGCACAATCAACCCCTCATAAAAACCAAATAAAGGGACTCCCTCGTAACAAAATGCAAGAATATCACAAGCTCGGAAAGTGTCAATTTTTCTCTTCGCACGATCAACCAAAAAAGATCATTTTGCTCAGATTTCGACAGACTAAATGCAGCACGAAAACCCTTTTCCCCAAAATAAAAAAAGATCAGATTTGGGTCAATACCTCCACAAACAAAGTCCAGATTTGACGGGAGAAACCCACAAGGGAATCAAACGGCAGCAACTTTCTTCCACCATTTCAGACGATTGAAGGGAAAAGGCTAAAAATTGGGTTCAACGAACAAGCTAACTAAAACTAAAAGTGCCATAGATGATGAAAGAACAGATTATCGCAAAGCAAAAACAATAGAAAAAATGTAAACATAGTCATTAAAAAAGATTTTTTGTTCAATATTTGTATATGGAAAAGGGTGGGAGAGTGAAATTACCTCAGACTCCGAGAAAATTGAGGAAGTTTCGATCAATTCCTGGAGAGTCGCTTCCATTGTTGAACAACTGCGTGAAGAACCAGCAGTTGCACAAACTTTACACGACGAGTGAAGCGGGGGAGCAACTATGGGAGTGACCAGATTTCTTGTGTTGTAATGTCGAGGGTTTTCCATTTTATATATAAAAAAAATTAATGAAGTAAAATATATTTTAAAAAATCAATGTTAACGCTAAGGGATTTCTTTGTTGTTTTCCTTCTTTAAAATCAAGATTTTAGTGTCACATTAGCCAATCAAAGTAGTTCGTGTCCATGTATACATAGATAAATTAAAATAAATGAGTTTAGATGAAATCTATTTATATATAAATTTATTTTCATTATATAAATACTTATAATACAAATGACACAAGCTCTCTTTCTTTACTTTAGAGACCAAAGTTGAAATCTTTAATAAATGTATGCACCTAGTTGTTCACGGGAGACCAATAATCAAGTCATGGGAGTTGGACCTAGGATGTTGTTATAAGCTTATTTCTTCCTTACCTTCCTTTACCTACTTACTAAACCCCACTAGGTTGCCATGTCATAAGAGATCAATTGGATAGAATCCTTAATCAACGAAAATATTTTTAGGATTGAATTAACGGAAAGAAAACTTCCAATCAGTTTAATCATAAACAAATAGTATTTAATTCAGAGAACTGTAATTTTTGAGCAATTCATAAGATAAAATAATCTCCACAAGGATATCATTTAATATTGACGAAAATTCAATAATTTTTACCTTATACAGATTAAAAAAAGGTGTACTTATGCTGATATAATAAAGGTCTTAGTTACGAGAAAGGCTAACAATGGAGTTCATAACTTGCTGTATATATGAAGAAGAAATTGGCAAGCAATTGTGAAAAATATGGCAAACAACACTTGTTCTCTCAGTGATATAATATTCTTGTGATCTTTCTTAATCCCTTGTTGCTCAGGAGGGAGTAAAGGAAAGCCATTGATATGCAATCCCGATCTTTCTCTGTGTAAACTGGTCTTCCTATCACGTTCTTGTATTGTCCATCACTCCATGCCTATCATCACCAAAATTTATTTTTTCTTACAGTTAGTTAAAAAACGATAATTAGGGCAACCCTTTAGAAAGAGAGAATACAGAGGAAAATAAGCATACAAAGCTCCCATTTGAAATTGAAATGATTAAGCTCGCTTCCCTTGATTTGCTCATATAAAAGAAGCAGAGAAAAAGCTGTGACAACTCGAATGGGGTATACCAAAACCAACTTCCTCTAGCTATATATAATATATATTCCTCTTTTCCCTTTTGTTTTCTCAATAAAACATAGCTATAATCATGCCTTATATATTGGGATCATGATTCTAATAACGGACACCATGGACCTTCATGTTAAGCATGGTGAGAATTTAAATCCCACTTTAGAATCTTTGTCCTTTAAAAATATTGGTGGTTGTTTGTTTTGTTTATTTATTTGATGTTCGATAAATATATTATATTTAATTTGGTTGACAAAGCTATCATCTTGCCCCATGTGATAGATATTTTTTATTTCAAAAGTTTTTGATTGTCCAAACTAAATTTCTACGGTTTTTGACAGTTAGATAAGAATTTAATATCAATATATTAAAACATCAAATTCAAACATTTCAATGACACAAATTATTCAAATATAAGCCTCCCTTAAGAAAAGGACTTTTTTTTTTTTGGTGCATTTATTTACCTGAAGTTGATCCCGAGAAGTGAGGACCAAGGCATTTTCCGAGGGGGTGAAAGAGAGCCAGCCTTTCTTGGAGTAGACATGGAATTCTGAGGACCCATCACAAACGTGCAATGTCAAAGCATGGGGGTATTCTGACCCTGTGATCATCGTCCTTATGACATCATATCTAAGGGAGCTTATGCATTGATCAACGGCCACACCATGAGGATGCTTGTAAATGTGGCATATGCACCCATCCGCTACTTGCTGCACTTGACTGCACCTCAAATTCCCTCCATTATTTTCGTTTGGATTGTTGGGGTTGGGACCTTTCTCTTGGATTACCAGCATGATTTCCTTGGCAACCTTCTCAATGGCTAATGCTAGGGTTTCCATTTTTCACTGCAACATTGAATTGATGCATTTTATTTGGCATATTGGTATGGATGAGGCACAAAATGTTGATTTAGTTCGGATTCAAACTCAAATCTCTGATAACAACCGACATAAACTCTACCAGTTAAGCTAACTAACACTAAAATTCCAATTAATGTAGGTAAGATTCTTTATACCAATATATATATCTATACTAAAATAATTTTCTATCTATTGAATAAATTATTACATTTGAAATTTTCTAAGAGATCAAAAACAACCAAAATGAAAACTATATGCCTCACCTAAGTACCTATAGTTTTCTCCCCTATTCGCTATAAAAAAAATCGTAACTATTCTATTCTATACATCCATAATTAACCTATGTAATAGAATTTTAAACCGCTCATGTGTTAATTAATATTGTTCATAATTAAACCCAAGTAAGAGGGGGAAAATTGGGAGTGAAAAACAGAAAATGAACTCGAAAACACTTTGCAAGAATTAGAGGAAATGGCCGTTATTTACCTGAATTTTGAATACCCAACAGGCCAAATTCCCTCCATTTTCAACTTGAAACCATAACTCCCACTCCAAAAGAACTCTTCACTCATCTCACTCATGACTTCCTCCTCTTGATCCCCACTCACTTCCTCGAATCCAAACGGCAACTCTGGCGACTTTACTGCCATCTTCTTCTTCTCCGGTGACAACCCGAAAATCCGAGCTGCGTTGTGTGCCGCCAACCCAATGAGCTCTGGCGAGATCCCATGATTGATCACCTGGAAACACCCGATTCCGGCCAGAGTCTCACGGATCTTGGACCCCGACCCGTTTAGGGTCCGGAAGTCTATGGTGAGAACGTCTTGAAGGGGTCTCTGCCTAGGGAAGCCCCGACCTGGGAGGATGAGGTCCGGGACCAAGAGGGTGTGCTCCAAGAACTCTGACAGGTCCTCGTCATTGGTGACCGACGAGGACCTCCGGCTGCCCAGGGTCGGGGACGGTGGCGGCGCTCGGAAATCGAGGGAAAAGGGTTCTCTGTCTTGGGCATGGTGGGAAAATTGGGGTGAAATCAATGGCATTTTGGTGTTGATGATTGAGATGTTTCAACGAATAATCAGTTCAGTTGCGAAAAGAATACATGAGATGTGAAATGAAATCACGAGTTGGCCACATCATGAGTGCAATTATTTTGGTTAGTGAAGCAAAACAGGGAGTTTGAATTTGCAGGAGAAAGGGGGAGGAGAGAGAAAGATGACGATCGGAATGTCGAGACCATTGTCATATTAATCATGATTTTCTCTGCTTTCTTCCTTTGTTTGTTTAAAGAGAAAAATCTAATTCTAGCTTTTGTTTCTGCTCTCAACTTTACAGCTTTACTTTGTTCAATTTGGTAGGGTAGGGTTTCATTATAACTCAATCTCAGAGTCTGGCCCCCATGACAAAGAAAGAGTTTTGTTCTTCCTCAAATTTTCTTTGATTGTCCTCTCCACCTATCGTTGTTCCCTTTATTAAGCTCTGTTCGTTTCGAGATCTTAAAAATAGTAGTTATAGTGCTTTTAAAGGTTATGAGACTGTTGTAATTAGCTGGTTATACCGTTATGAGTTGTCATAAAGCTGCTATAAGCGGTTATAAACAATTATGAGATGTTATAATGGTAATAATAATATTAATATTTTTCTTAATAATAATAATATCCATTCAAGTAAGTAAAGGATAATATAGTAATCCTTATCGGGCTTCGAGTGTTTTAAGGTAAAATTTCTCTCAACAAACATGTGTATGACTATTTGAACTAATGCTCCTTTTCTCACGAGGCTAAATGCTAACACATGCATAACGAAACTACTTAGGCCCAATAACCTCCCGAAGAACCAGCGATCTATTGAGATGATATTGAAGAATATGGTCCTATTCCATTTAACTTTAACTTACGAGTGTTACATCTCCTTAAAACTCCTTACAACTTTTTACGATTCCTTACAACTTTTTATAACCGACTTTACAACTATACTACAACTCCTTACGGATGCTTACACCTTCTTACAACTCCTTACAATTATTTACAATTGCTTACAACTCTTTACAATTTTCCTTACACCTCTTTACACTTTTACAATTCATTACAACTAGACCTGTCAATTCGGGCGGGCGGGTTAAATACGGGTCGGGTGTATTCGGGTTCGGGTAAAATACGGGTCGGGTGTATTTCGGGTTCGGGTAAAATACGGGCGGTCGTATATCGGGTTATACGGGTTTCGGGTCGACCCAACGGGTTAAGACCGCCTTTTTATCGGTTGTTTTTCTTTTTTAATTATAAATATTAAGCATAATTTTTGCTTAAAATTACCAATAATTCAACGAAAAAGTATAGTATTTGTATTTTCTAAAAGGAATATTCAAAAATATTCAAAAATTTCATTATGATATTTGTGTAAGGTCCCATTGAACCGAAGCGGGTTGGTGCTTGCACGCATTTAAATAAGGCCAACGAAAGATTGGGTTAATAATGAGTTGAATAATAATGACTTGTTACTGTAATTATTAGTTTAAGGTTACAATGTTTATTTCACCGTTTATATTATACTAACAAGGTTTATATGCATGTTTAATGCATTTTAAAACAAATCGAGTAAGTTTTGACTTGGGTAGGCTTAATCGATCCATTTTATTCACTAGAAAAATTTGACTTTGTTTTAGTTTGGCTTATTGCCTACCTTAGGAGTTATGGTTTAGGTACAGGTAAAAACAGGTTTAAAATAAATAAGAATTAGAGATTTATAATAAACTAAAATTATTATTTTTAATTATAACATTAAAATTTTAAAATTATTATAATAATATTATTTCTACAAAATAAAAGTATATTAATTAGATGTGACTAGGTATATTCGGTTTATCAAAAATACAACGAGTATAACTTGTACACTTGTATTATTTTAATATATTACACCATTTGAATACATATATGTTTTTATTGAAATTAACTATGCATAATTTTTGTATATAATGGCTTTTGTTTATGGGGAATAAGTTGAGAAATGAAAGCTGTATCGAGTCTTCGATCCGTAAATGATTGTAATAAATATGTAACGTCTCTCTAAATAATCGATATGATAAATAACCATTATTAAAAAAGTGATAAATTGAAGGAAAAATCATATAATTTGCATGAAACATTCAATCAACAAGTTACAAAGCTAAAATGGTTGTTTTTATTGCCTTGACCCAACGGGTCAAATGGGTTCGAGTCGGGTTTGACCCGCTAATTTGCGGGTTTTCGGGTTCGGTTTTTTCGGGTTCGGGTCAGAAAATCATGTCCAAAACCCAAAACTTTCGGGCGGGTTCGGGTCGGGTTTTCGGGTCGGGTTAGTTTTTGCCAGGTCTAATTACAACTAAATAAAATCCAATAAACAAAAGAAACATCATAAAATAAAGATGGACTGGAGAGTTCCTGATTTAAACTTGGGTTAGCACATAACCTAATTAGCCCGGTTTTAAGCTCAAGGCCCGTTATCAAAACTGCACTTATCTATTAGCGAATGGTTCATCACAATACGCCTGCTCCCTAAGCCCAATAGTTTTCCTTCTTTTTTTTTTTAACAGAACCAATAGTTTTCTTTGATTCTGGTGTTTTTCTTAAAAGAACTAAAGAATTTTTTTATTTACAAAGTAAACATTATCAAGTAGAGCACATGACATAAATAATTTTTTATAGAAACATAAATTGTTATATTCTGTAAATAAAAATTCATACAACATCTACATTGATAATTTCTCATTCAAAAAAATAAATATCAAAATAAAATTTATATTTTTTTACAAATTTATTTATAAAATTTTACTTGTGTATTATATTATACGAGTATTAATTCAATTGATAAAGTCGGTATCATCATACAAGTGAGACATGAGTTCAAATGATCTGGCCTAACTTTGCACACTTACAAACGAATTGACTACATACCCTCCTTGACAAGAATGGAAGCATATATGCATGCATATAATTTTCTCGTCAATATCTTTAATTACGAGAATCATATTCGAAGACGTAACTAATTACTAGTAATTAATAAAGTATGGCCGCGCTAGTTAGTATAGGTCCAAGCCAAGGACTTTTATTTCTACCCTTGGAAAATTAAAGAATCCGAGTATAAGTTTAGACTAATATTATCTCCGTTTTAAAATATTTATCGTTTCTAAAATTTTAAAAATTAAAATTTGTATTAAAAGATTAAGTTTTTCTAAGTTTTTATTAATAAAAAAGAAGAGCAAAAATAATTAATAAGGATAAAAATAGTAAATTGGTTATTAATATTTAATTTATATTATAAAATAATAAATACTCGTTCCATTTTAAAATACATGTTATTTTAAGGTTAGAGGGAATACCAAGGAAATACAAAATTTAT
The DNA here is from genome assembly GCA_021018815.1 of Talinum fruticosum. Lineage (NCBI taxonomy): Eukaryota > Viridiplantae > Streptophyta > Magnoliopsida > Caryophyllales > Talinaceae > Talinum > Talinum fruticosum. The sequence continues at coordinate 10,338,693 of JAITYX010000002.1, read as the reverse complement.
AACAAATTTTGTGTTAAAAGACCAATTTATCCCCTATATTTCATTAGAAATGAAGAAAATTAATGAAAAAAGGAAGAGAAATAAAACAATTAATAAGGATAAAATTGGTAAACTAGTAATTAATATATCACTGATATTGTAAAGAGTGAAAAGTATTATAAAACGAGAAAAGTTAGTTAAAGTGACGTGTATTTTAAAGCGGATGGAAGATTATAAAATAAAAAATTTAGTTGAAATGAAAGATATTGTGAAAGGGTTGGAATGATTATGTTCGTAAAAGTTTGCAAACTTGAAGTACGTAGTGAACAAGAAGGTGTTTCATAATTGATTTGTTGATTGTGAGGTTAGTATTATATTGGGAACAAAGCCTAAAAGTCTTTGAAACTCTTTGGGTGTCATTTTCTATTTTCTATCCTTAAATTATCTGATACAAACAAGTGGCTATACTAATTTCGCCTATTTAATCAAAATCAAGAAAAAGATAATCCGAACGAGTCAAGTTAATTTGAGAGCCACGGAGTTGATGGAAACATTTTATCCTATTAAGAAAACTACTTGTGACACGATATACTTAAGAAAGTCTTGGTTTAGATCCGCGTATTGTATGAGTCCTTAAGTCAAAATACTTTTATTTGAGTTAATTTAAAAGAAGACAAATTATGTGAGTAGTAAAGTAACGATATATTTTTCATTTCATCCAATTTATATATAGGCTATTATTGACAATAATTGTTTACAATTTATCCAATTTGGGCTAAAAAATATGAAAGAGAAAGTATAAGGCGTTGTTACTAAAGGATGCCGTAGTAATTATAAATGAATTAAAATCATGAAAATGAAGAGACAAATTGGGGAAGAGAAGTGGATGCGGATCTTTTCTTCAGAAGCAAGAAGGTAAGGGACGAATGATGAATGATGGAGTGCTGGGGTTCTCGGTTGGACTGCGCCTCCTTTTGGGAGAAAATGAAATTATGAATGTTAGTCGCTCCCCAACCCCAAATATTGGCCGGCAGCTACGTGCCCAACTATTTTCCTTCCCATGCATACCTACGTATATATGTATCTACCAACTTAATATACTAAATTGTATTTAATGAAGTTTTGTTTTTTAGGGCGATGATACGTGTCTAACCTACATATATATATGTATCTATCAACTCAATGTGTGTCTTATACAAGACACATATCATTATTGTTACCTTATAGTCCAAAATTAATGGGTTATTGTCACATATATTTAAATTCGGAGTATTTTCTTCATATAATTAAACTAAAATATTTAAAATTGTGTTGACATTTAGTCTTATAACCCACAAAATTATACTCTGTATTAATTTTAAAAATAAATAATGATATAACTTTTTTTCTCTTCTCTCAAAGCTTAGTAGTAAATTTTGCTTAGAAAAACTTAACACTCTTATTTTGGTGGACAAACTAAGAGGAGAAAGTCAAGAGTACTATGGGCACGGTGGTCAAAGCTGGTGCCATAGAGGTCAAAGAATCGGATACGAGTGAAGAAAGACCTTGTGTGGGTATGTGTCTGTGAGAGAGAGAGAGAGAGAGAGAGAGAGAGAGAGAGGGGGGTTGGTGTTTGGGTTGATATATTTGACCGAGGGGAGGGGCAGTGATATGATGATTGGATGCAAATTCCAAACAATCTTGTTTCGTCTCAGTATACTCTGTAGTCATCCCCAGATTGGAGGCCCCTCGTTGCTTTGCCTTTTTTCTTTCTTCTCAAATAAATTAAACTACAGTTGAGCTGTTCATTTGCTATTGCCAGCCTCCAAAATCCAAATCTTCAGAAAAAACCCTAAAACTTTTGTGTTTTTATATGTGGGATTGTAGGCTGCATACTACAGCCATCTTCCTTCACTTTCACACTATCAGCTCCAACTCCCAACACTAGTTTTTTCATTTCTTTTTGTATAGACCTCATAATATATACTACTATTCATAGGTACTATATATATATATATATATATATATATATATATCCTTCCAAAAACACACACCGAGAAAAAACGTAAAGAAAATATGGTATATATTGTAGGGAGCATGGCAATAAGTGAACTTTAGTCAAATAAATTAGTTATACTTGTGGTCTCCAAATTTCACTACATTAAATCCTTTTCACACTTCCGTTATATTCCTTTCATTTTAAGGTATTTGTTATTTTTAAGTTGTGCGAAAATATTATAAAAAAACACAAAATTTATAGCAAAATTTATGTTAAAAGATTAGGTGATCTTAATGTTTCATTGGAAATGAGAAAATTCATTGAAAAATAGAAAGAGAAAAAATAATTAATAAGGATAAATTTAGTAAATTAGTTATTAATACTCATATGTGATTATAAAGTGTCGGATATTATAAAACGAAAAAAATTAGTTAAAATAACATGTGCTATGAAACGGAGGGGAGTAATGATTAGTGCAGATATTAGATACAACTTCATTGATAGTTATATTGTTAAAAGTTTGAAATATATAATTGTTGGAAAATGGAATCTTTGAAGATGTCTCAGTAACGATGCAAAAGTTACTTAATGGATCAGCAGAATGTCTTAATTTCCCATATCACCATCATCATGAAGAACTGCTAGGCTTTTTATATAAATATAGTCCAGGTAATAACAAACACTTTGTAGAAATCAAGTGAAGAAGCCAGCAACAAGAATTAGGTTAAAATTTTAAAAATACAAAATAATATGACATGGGCAAAAATTAGTTCATGAAATGGTCGTGATCAGACTTATACCACCAGGTCAGGTCAATTTATTGCCTATTTTCCATGAGCTTTTTCTCCTAAGAAAAATAAACAAATCAAATATTCATTTTTAAACTGATTTAAACCTAACAAATTAACGACTTTCATGGTTCTTCATCTCTGGTTTTTTCACCTTGCAAGAGGAAAAGGGGGGTGGGGTGGGGGTAGTTTGTGTCATTAATATTTTTTGACCGCAAAGTGGGATTAGATAGATATTTATAATTTTCTTTTTTTTTTTTTTTTGGGGGGGAGGGAGGGTTTTAAATACATCATTAATTAATTAATTTTTTTTATTCTCATGCTTTTTTTTTAACACCTACCACTATCACAGAACTAGTGTGTGACTAATATCCTTTTGAATTTTGACCCCTAAGAGAGAGTGTGAGACTATTTAATTACTTCCTTTATGAGTACTAGTGGGATAAAAATTAAACAAAATAACGGAAAATTACTTTTCTTTAATTTATATATATATACCTACCATTGGCATAAAAGTTGTGACCAAGTCCATAAGGGACGACTGTACTTGATCAACGGGAAAAAATATATTAAAAATGACCACCAAATTATATTATATATTTGGGTAATATAAAGCATTAAATTCATAATTTTGAGTACAAAAAGCACTTTAGGGGTGAAAACGTGAACCTAAAATTCACCTACCAAATAATGGTAATTTCATTATTTGTCGATAACTTTATTTTGTGTATAGATAAAATATGACAACACATTTTCGTAATAAACTAATTTCTTTGCATTAAAAAAACTAATTCTGATTAAAATTTAGGTTGGGAAACCAGTGTATATAGAGTAATAAAATAAGCCGGTTAGCTTGATGCTCTTTAAATAGGTCGAACTTATTATTGTAAGGTGAGTTGTTTTAGTTAGTTAGTCGTTTTTATATTTTTATTTCTGCTTGCCATGTAATTTTTTTTTTTAAAAAATTTAATCTAGCTCGGTGGATTACTTGTCAAAAGTTCATCCAACCGAACCCTTAAATTTAAAAACAATGTATTTTTAGAGAAAAATTTTTAAATTATAGGTAATTGGACATCCTTAAATTTAACCAAAAAATATTGGACATCCTTATTTCAGATTTGTGGCACGACCGTGCAACATATACAAGACTATTTTGATTTGCTTTTGCAAATTTTCAACAGAGCATCACATAATCTTTCTCACTTTATGGTATACGAATAAAATCTTAATCTTAATTATTATGCAAATTGTAAAGAAGTATATGATGTGTCCAAAAATAAAACAGAAGTATCCCATGTGAATTTATGATAGTATATAGATGCATTTTTAATAAAGTTAATTAGAAACATTGTTATTTTCCTTGGAACTCAATTAGTTAATAATTAGTAGATATAAAAGGGAATGTAATGGATTAAAGTTATAATTAATGAGCCAAACAAAGATACAAGTTTGGAATCTAATACTGTTGCATTTGATGGAGTAGTCTGACATATATACACACAAACTTGACAAGAAATTTCGCAATCCTTTGCTTTGCCTGTACTTTACATCCTTTGCCTTTTCTTCTTCTTCTTCTTCTTCATCTTTTATAATTTGTAGGGGACGAGCAAAGGAACAGAACATTCAAGACTTGACCAGGTTAGTTATGTAGCACATTTTAATTATTATATGCAGCATTTTTTATTCTTTTTTGTTGGGGTGGGGCAATCATATCAAGTAGCTACTTTATTACTTCTCTTCTTGCATTCAATTATATTCAATTTTATATATATGGATATAATGCTTCAGTTTAAAAAGATTTTAAAATAGGGGATTATAAGTTTATAATGCATGTCCATATATATATATCTCTCTTGTTCAACAAGAATTATAAGATTTTAAAATAGGGGATTACAAAGTTAGTATCGAACAAAGCTAACCCATACATCTATTTACATTACATGACAAATATATTCTTCATAATTTTCTTTTAACATTCTTAATTCTCATGCACATGCATTAAAGGCATGTAAATAAAAATAAGGTTATTAGCTATAATGATATATTTCTTTATCCTTTATCTTTTTTATATATCGATCAGAACCATTTTAATAAGACAATATGTTCTAATAGGATAAATATTAGAAGATTAAAGATAATAAAAAGTATATATATATATATATATATACATAAAAAACGTAAGGACAAGTATTAGCGTAAATATTATTTAGAATATTACCCTCTAATACGGCACATGGTTTTTTAAGGCATATTATACGAATATTATTTTTAATTTTTAATAATGGATGAAGAGGCAAGAGGGCATGGAGAGGAGCAAACACAGCAGCTTCTTGAGAGCAGCCTGGCAAGTCCACCAAACATTTGGGAGTCGTAGAATTTTGAAAAGCCTTTTTCTGGGTGGCCTATCAATAGAATTTCAATGCTAATCAAGTAGAAAAATAAAATTAAAAAAAAAAAGTTTTTATCACAATTATTAATTATCGATTATATTATATATAATTTACCCCTTTATTTATTTATAATGTATGACCAGGAAAATCCAAAAAAAAAAAAAAAAAAGTTGAATTCTTTACAACTCAACAACCCCCACTCCTAACTCAAATATAAATCCATCAAAGAGTTTCCTCACACCTTATAGCAACTCCCCGGGTTTAGAGAGACAAAGGAGCTCTCTTTTCCTTTCTTCACACTCCCTCCCTCCCCTGTTTTCCCCTGTTAAAGAGAACTTTTTGAAACCATAATTTGAGCAATTCCCGCAATTGGGTATTTTGGTGACACAGGGTTGAAACAGGGTAGTTCACCTCCCCTGTTTTGGAAAACAGAGAAATTGAGCCCTAGAAAGGAAAAAGATGGAAGACAGAGGGTGGGGAAGGAACTTGAGCAGGAATCTGAGCAGGACAAGTTGGGGAGTGGAGGATGTCTTCAGCAGCCAAACAAGGCGAAGCGTTCGAGCCCATGAAGAAGATGAAGAAGCCCTGAGATGGGCAGCCTTAGAGAAGCTGCCAACCTACAACAGGCTAAGGACAAGTATTCTTAAGTCTTATGCTGAGAGCCAAAAGGAGAGTGGGATTGTCAATAACAGGATTTCTCACAAGGAGGTTGATGTCAGAAAGCTTGATATGAATGACAGAATTCAGTTCATTGATAGGTTGTTTAAAGTTGCTGAGGAGGATAATGAGAAATTCCTCAGAAAACTCAGGGACAGAATTGATAAGTGAGTTTTTTTTTTTTTTTTTTCTAATTTCTCTCTTTGATATTTTATCATGTTTATGCATGTGCCTGTAATTTTATGATTCCAGAACAATTTTTTTGGGAAAATTTAGGCTGAGGATTAAATGCTTCCACTTTTGCTATATTTGATTCTAACTTTTCAGCATTTTAGGATATTATTTGTTTTTTAAAACCTTTTGAATGCAATCATGATTTAATTCATATTTTGTCATGCATGTTTGGTTGGTTTTGAAAAAGGAGTTGTTTTCCATCTCAACCAATGTTATCCATATCCTATAAAAATAATGCATGATTTTTGCCCTTTTTTTTTTTATTTAAAGGGAAGTAAAGATGCTAATGGAAAAAAAGAACAAAAAAACAAAGATGCTTATGGAAAATATAGTCATTTTTTCTTTTGTTAATTTGTCATGTAAACATAATCTAAGTTAGATGACAAGTAGTTCCCCCTCCCCCACTCTAAAAATGAAATTACAAAATAAGGGCAGTGGATAGTCAAAGAGCAATCACTAACCAATAATTTTTTGTATTAAAAAATAAGAGATTTTATGACCTTTGCCTTTGAACACACATATCTAGCCCTTCCAAAAAAAAAAATAAACCTTTAAAAATATTATTTTTAATGAAAATATTATTTTTTAATGTGAAGTTGTGACAAAATTTTTGGAATGTGTTGTAGATTGTTTTGGTTGGTGTAGCCTTTTTTGCCCTGTCTTTTTTTTAACGACAATAATTGAAACTAGAAAAAGCATAATCAAATCATGTAGCTAATTATTTGTTACCCAATATGAAGAAGAACCAAAGTTGAAAATCTCCTAGTTTTCATTGCCTTTCCTTTTTATGAGAAAAGGATCAAATTAATGTTATTATCCTTTGGGCACCAAAATTATTAACCAAGATTTTGCAAATCAACAATTTACAACCAATCATATTATTGATTTTTCATATGCAATTACTACAGGGTCGGAATTAAACTTCCAACAGTTGAAGTAAGATTCGAACATTTAACAATAGAAGCCGATTGTCATGTTGGGAGTAGAGCTCTTCCAACTCTTCCAAATGCGGCTCGTAATTTTGCTGAATCCATGCTTGGTATGGTTGGGATTAGGACAGCTGAGAGAACAAAGCTCACAATCCTTAAGGATGTGTCTGGCATTATCAAACCAGCAAGGTATAAATCAGCTTAAAATTGTATAATTGACCGATAAATACAATATTTTGGTAATAATTTTCAAAAATACTTCTTTTTTTTTTTCGGGTGCAGAATGTGTTTATTGTTAGGGCCACCATCTTCAGGGAAAACCACTCTCCTGTTGGCTCTAGCTGGAAAATTGGATCCATCCTTGAAGGTGCCATTTTTATTCTTTTTCTTTCTAATGGAGTAGCAACTACTTCTTCATCAACTCACTACATTGTCGTTTTTGTTCATTTGCAGTGATGCTATGTTTTACTTGTTTGACAAAATGTTGAATCAACAACTAAATTGAGGAGCTAATGTTAGTTCCGATAAATGATTAATGATGTTGAATATTAATTTAACAGGTTAAGGGTGAAGTGACTTATAACGGACACAAACTTAATGAATTTGTGCCACAAAAGACATCGGCTTACATTAGCCAAAATGATGTTCACATTGGATCCATGACTGTGAAAGAGACATTGGACTTCTCAGCCAGATGTCAAGGAGTTGGCTCTCGCTATGGTAAATTAAATATTTTTTTGTCTCTTTCTCTTAATTAAAAAATTTCGCTCCTTATAATTCAAAATAAGTAGAGGATCAACACAACAAAAACTAATAGCATGGATTTTTAATCTTATATTAAATCCATCATTGTAGAGCTCTTGGCTGAACTTGCAAGAAGAGAGAAAGATCTTGGCTTTAAGCCTGATCCAGAAGTAGATCTTTTTATGAAGGTAATTTTAGTGTTCCAAAAATTATTCCAAGTGAGAAAGGAGTTTCAATTATTGATAATTATTTAATTTAATTTTGTTATAATTCTTTCAGGCAACTGCAATGGAGGGAATCGAAAGCAATCTCATTGTAGACTACACACTTAGGGTAAGATTAAAGAATCACAAAAATTTTTTGTTAAAAGTTCTTATTTTGGTTAATGCTTAATAATCCTTTATGTGGAGTCAATTAAAGTTAGTCACGAGATAGGAACCCAGTTAGATGACTCACACTTACCCTCGTAAAAAAATATGTAAGAATCCTCTGCGTGGAGCCAAGTTAGGTGTTGAAAAAATCAGCAGAAAGTTGAAATCTTTTGACTTTTGTTTTTTGTTATTCTGTTAAAAATTTCTCCTTACCTACTCACTCTTGGTGTTGTTGGTTTTGATGGTCCAACTTTGGTCATATTTTAACCTATTAGGAAAACAAAGGAAATGTGATTTTTGTGATTTGGGTTGGTAAACAACTCCCCCCCGGGCATGCAAGTTGAACTAGACCAAATCCACCCCTGTATCTCCCTCTCATTTTTCTTTCTTGAGTTGGTGTAGTTAGACATGATGATATGGAGTGATTTACCTTTTGTGTTTTCGTAGCAATATCGAATCATGTCGGTTGTTATCCTCAATTATATAAGATTTACTGTTATAACAAGTTGAGATGCTTAGATAAACTTATTTCATATACCTTTTTCAAACATTATATATTGACATTCGTCCGTAAATATCCAATTATGACATGTAAGCTAATTTAATTTAATATTTTATAAAACAGATATTAGGATTGGACATATGTCGTGACACTCTTGTGGGTGACGACATGCTACGGGAATTTCAGGTGGACAGAAAAAAGAGTTACTACAGGTTATTTTTCTTACCAATATAGTTTCTATTTCTTTTTCCTTCCCTTTTAATGATTCAACTAAAATCTAATTCGTACATCCTATGCTTTGATCACTTAATGTTGAAAACTGAGAGATTGACTTTTTAGACATATGCATGTTTCCACTTCATTTTCAAGGAAATATTAGGTGCCTCTTTTGAACAACTTCACAGAATTGAACCCTCACCAACCCATTTTCTCTATTTCAAGAAAAAAAACAAAAACAAAAACCATTTTCTCTACATGAAAACGAAGCATCGATCGTCATCGACCCACATCTTCGAAATCAGACATGCCCAGCCTTGAATGACTTCAGGATTTGGCTAAAAATAGAGGTTTTGGGGATTAAAAAAATAAAAAAGAAAATTAAATAGGTCAAAAACTACGGTATAATTTTACGATACTACTACGGAGTAAAAAATTGCTAATAAGGTGTGTAAAAATTGCAGGAGAAATGATCGTGGGTCCAACAAAGACACTATTCATGGACGAGATATCAACTGGGTTGGACAGCTCCACAACCTTCCAAATAGTGAAGTGTTTGCAGCAAATAGCTCATTTAACTGATGCCACCATTTTGATGTCCCTTCTTCAACCAGCTCCTGAGACCTTCGATCTCTTTGATGATATCATCTTACTGTCTGAGGGCCAAATTGTTTACCAAGGGCCGAGAGAGCATGTTGTTGAATTCTTTGAGAGTTGTGGCTTCCGCTGCCCGGAAAGAAAGGGAACTGCTGATTTCCTTCAGGAAGTACGTCTTACCATCTCATCCCAATGATTTCAAATTTAAATCTTTCTCGTCGTTGATAGTCATAACTTATCATTATGTAATGCCCATTGCATAGGTTACTTCGAGGAAGGACCAGGAGCAGTACTGGGCTGACAAGAACAGGCCCTATAGATACATACCGGTATCAGAGTTTGTAACCCGATTCAAGCGGTTTCATGTTGGGCTTAGATTGGACAATGAGATCTCGGTCCCATACGAAAAGGCCCAGTCTCACAAGGCAGCCCTTGTGTACCAAAAATACTTGGTCCCTTACAAGGACCTACTAAAGGCATGCTTTGACAAAGAATGGTTGCTAATGAAGAGGAACTCCTTTGTCTATGTTTTCAAGTCCATACAAATCATGATCATTGCATTGATCACCTCTACTGTCTTCATCCGATCCAGGATGCACTCGAGGAACGAGCAGGATGGAGCTCTCTACATGGGAGCCCTCATCTTCACCCTGATTGTCAACATGTTTAATGGCTTTGCAGAGTTATCTTTGATCATCCAGAGGCTCCCCGTGTTCTATAAGCAAAGGAATCTCTTGTTTCATCCTGCATGGACCTTCACCTTACCAAGTTTCTTGCTTGGTATTCCAATTTCAATCTTTGAATCGATTGTTTGGACTTGTATCACATACTACACTATTGGATTTGCACCCGAGGCTAGCAGGTATTGGAAAAAAATCCATTCCTCATTTGTGAATTTTGTTACATGATTGAGTTAAACACTTTTAACTCTAATTTTTGGCTATGTTTTAGGTTCTTCAAGCAATTACTACTAGTATTCCTTATTCAACAAATGGCTGGTGGAATTTTCCGAGTCACAGCTGGGCTGTGTAGGACAATGATCATTGCAAATACTGGTGGAGCTCTAAGTGTCCTCCTTATGTTCATGCTTGGAGGCTTCATCCTTCCTAAAGGTATTAACGAAATTCTGAAGCAAAATTGTTTGATCATACCCAACCTGAACCATAGAAGCAACCCAGCCAGTTGAACATCCCACACGGGGTGATCAATTTTGAATCAAAAATAAATTGTTTAGTCCAAACCAGCTTAAACCGAAACTTTCTTGATAAACGAAGCTCGTATTTCAGGGCAATATAAAATTATTTGATCTACGAGTCGTGTTTCCTTAATTTGATTCAGATTATATATTAACCAACTTGAAGTTTCATCAATCCTGTCTTCTAGCTGTATTAAAGTTTTAGCTGTTGAATAATCTAACATATGATTGTTTATGTATATGTTTACAATAGGTCTAATTCCCAATTGGTTAGAGTGGGGATATTGGGTATCTCCTTTATCATACGCCTTCAATGCCCTTGCCGTGAATGAAATGTTCGCTCCCCGTTGGATGAACAAAAAGGTAAGCCTTTTGTGCTCCGATATGTCTTCTTATATATGCGCGAAATAACAGCATGACTTGTTCATAAAAGCTAACTTTTTTGATGTTCTGATTGTGAAATTGCAGGCATCAGATGGCATAACTCCATTAGGGGTGCAAATTTTGAAAAACTTTAATGTCTTCCCACACGGAAATTGGTATTGGATAGGAGCTGCTGGACTTGTTGGGTTCATGGTTCTTTGCAACGTGGGCTTCACTATTGCCCTTGCTTATCTCAATCGTAAGCATCTCATTTCTGTAATACAGACTAACTTAAAACCAAATTGGATCTTCTAATCACTTCTCTTTGTTGTTATTGTATAAAATAGCCCTAGGAAAGCCACAAGCAATCATCCCGAAAGAGGAAGAAGAGGAGGTTGAAAATGTTCGAGAAGAGAAAAGGTCAAAGAGAAATCCATTCCCACATTCATTGTCTTCTGCAGATGGAAACAACACAAGTAAGTACACTCGCTACACAAAGATTAAAGATTACATAGGTTTTTTATGTTATTGTTATTTGTTAGCTTGGGTTACATATCCCTTACATGGGGTTTGAAAACTTTTATAGGGGAGATGGCACTTCGAAGAATCATGAGTCGATCCAACCCTAATGGATTAAGTAGAAATGATGATTCTTCTCTCGAGGCTGCAAATGGTGTCACGCCCAAGAGGGGCATGGTTCTCCCTTTTACTCCACTCGCTATGTCCTTTGACAAAGTTAACTACTTTGTCGATATGCCTCCGGTGAGTATGGATCTTTTTTCCCATATTCTTCGTTGCATGACGTAATAGTACTAAATTGGCATTTTTTAATTAGGAAATGAAAGCACAAGGTGTGACAGAGGATAGGCTTCAATTGCTTCAAGAAGTGACCGGTGCATTTAGACCAGGAGTTTTGACTGCTCTCATGGGGGTTAGTGGAGCTGGAAAGACGACACTAATGGATGTTCTAGCCGGAAGAAAGACTGGGGGTTACATTGAAGGCGATATAAGAATCTCCGGTTTTCCTAAGAAACAAGAAACTTTCGCTAGAATCTCTGGTTATTGTGAACAAACTGATATACATTCTCCTCAAGTCACTGTTAAAGAGTCCTTAATCTATTCAGCATTCCTTAGGCTCCCTAAGGAGGTCTCCAAGGAAGAAAAGCTGGTAAGAATCACAATTCTACGACATTAACAGTTAGACTTGAAAAACCAATATGTGCTACATGGTAATGACTCTTTTTCATGTACTATTTTAGATTTTCGTAGATGAAGTGATGGAATTGGTTGAGCTCGATAGCCTCAAGGATGCCATCGTGGGGCTACCAGGAGTAACCGGCTTGTCAACTGAGCAAAGAAAACGACTGACAATTGCAGTGGAACTCGTTGCTAACCCTTCAATTATATTTATGGATGAGCCAACTTCAGGCCTTGATGCTAGGGCCGCAGCTATTGTGATGAGGACAGTTAGGAACACGGTGGATACTGGGAGAACTGTGGTTTGCACAATTCATCAACCAAGTATCGACATTTTTGAAGCATTCGATGAGGTAATACCTTTGACTGAGAAAAATAGAATACCTTTTTTTTCCACTCAAGCTCCATTTAACCAGTTATATATGCTCCTGCTCTAAACTTGTCTATTTTTTTGGTTTCTGGCAGCTTCTGTTGATGAAAAGAGGAGGACAAGTGATCTACTCGGGCCCATTAGGTCGAAACTCCCACAAAGTTATCGAGTACTTTGAGGTAAGTTTTGCCTTAGAACTCAACATATCTATTGCCAAATATTGCAAGAACAATGACTGGCCTGGTACATAGACACAGTCTAAGCTGTATTACTCTTCCAATAAATGCTCACAGGCGATTCCTGGAGTCCCGAAAATCAAAGAGAAGTACAACCCCGCAACATGGATGTTAGAAGTAAGTTCAATTGCAGCTGAAGTACGACTTGGTATTGACTTTGCTGAGTACTACAAATCATCATCACTATACCAGTAAGTTGAAGAAATCAGTTATTTCATAATCTTGCAAATGTAATTTATATCATGGGACAAAATTTAAATTATAATAATTTATATATAACTTTGAGCAGAAGGAATAAGGCGTTGGTAAACGAGCTAAGCACACCCCCGCCAGGAGCAAAAGACTTGTACTTTGCTAGTCAATACTCTCAATCAACATGGGGGCAATTCAAATCATGCCTTTGGAAACAATGGTTAACCTACTGGAGAAGCCCAGACTATAATCTTGTCAGATACTTCTTCACCTTAGCCGCTGCCCTTATCGTCGGAGCAATCTTTTGGAAAGTTGGAACTAAAATGTTCGTACTTTAGCTAGTCTTTTTCCCCCTCATGTATAAGCTCCTATCTCGCCCCTTTTTTCTGTTATTAACGTGTTTTTCATCTAAATGATCAGGGAAAATGCGAATAGCCTAACTATAGTCATTGGAGCCATGTATGCTGCCGTGCTATTTGTTGGGATCTGTAATTGTGGAACCGTTCAACCAGTTGTGGCGGTTGAGAGGACAGTGTTCTATCGAGAAAGAGCTGCAGGAATGTACTCTGCCTTACCATACGCCATCTCACAGGTACATAACTAAGCCATTCAAACGCAGAATTTTCTTGATTTCGTTACTTGACAAAAATATTGACAAATGGTGCCTTTGTAGGTGGTTGTTGAAATACCATACATATTTGTACAAACAACATATTACACGCTTATAGTTTACGCCATGGTGAGCTTCCAATGGACAGCCGCAAAGTTCTGTTGGTTCTTCTTCATCACTTTCTTCTCCTTCCTCTACTTCACTTACTACGGAATGATGACCGTGTCCATCACACCAAATCACCAAGTGGCCTCAGTCTTTGCGGCTGCTTTCTATGCTCTTTTCAACCTCTTCTCCGGATTCTTCATTCCAAGACCGGTAAGTTCATCTATATCAAATATGTTATAATTTATACGATAATTTCTCTGAGAATGCAGGGTTGCTAATGAGATGTATGCATTCATGAATTACAGAGAATACCGAAATGGTGGATATGGTACTACTGGATCTGCCCAGTTGCATGGACGGTTTATGGTTTGATCGTGTCACAGTATGGTGATCTAAACCAAAAGCTTGAAGGCACCGGAATGCCAACTCAACCAACAATTAGACAATACATTGAAAGCCATTTTGGATACGATCCCGACTTTATGGCACCAGTGGCTGTGGTTTTGGTTGGCTTCACAGCGTTTTTCGCCTTCATGTATGCCTACTGCATTCGTACGCTCAACTTCCAATTGAGATAGGCCGGGAAATCTCACTGTCAAATGTTTCAATTGAAATATAGTCTTATATATCCACTATTTTAATCCACTAATTAATTGGCTTGTTAAAAGAAAGCTGTAAATATGAGAGTTTTGCAACGTTAATTTGTATGTAATGTATCAGTACTATGATCTTGCAGTAGACATCATTATTGTTGTGCAATTCACAAAATTGTATATGGTCATTTGATGAATGAATGGAACTTCTTTTTGGTTGATGAACTAATATTAATTTTTATGTCCTTGAAGAGAAATGTAACGATGTTCACCAAAAGAAGACGACTTTAAGAATCACACTAGATTTATTTATAAGATTTGTTCAATCTGTAACCGAGTCTAATTTATAAAAAACTGCACTCAGACTATCCAAAGGCAAGGCAATGAATCGGTGAAATAGCAATGAGAAATCAATTTCATAGGATGATTTTCTTGATTGAACCAACAACTTTTAATTAATTTGAATTGCTTTTTTCAATTGATATTCATGTTCTTGATAAGTGAATACAATGAGAGACTTGCGAAGATTTACTATTGTGTGCAATTTGCATTAACCATATTGCTCTTGAGGACATAGATGAGTTTCAAATAACAGTAATTACTAGAATTATCTTTTTTTTTTGGGGGCTTTTGTAGTTAAATTAATTTAGATTTAATTCCAACTCTAAAATTAAAGACTATGAATTTAAGAAGCTTGGATCCCTATTATAACTTACCCAAACTCCTCCAACATAGGATTACTATACTACTTATTCCATCTAATACAAATAGAAACAAAATCTCCGAAAAGAATTGAGTAATAAATAGTATTTTTGTTTTATTATTTATTTGAGTTGTAAATTAAATAAATTTAAATTTTTTATTTTTCACGATTTTCTTAACTCACCTTATACTCAATGTATTTTATTTATTTTCGGTCTCCATCGTTAAGACTTAGTAATTTAGTCATTTGAATAAGGTATACAAGTCAGGTTATCTTCAAATTGTTATCAAGTTTTAGTAAGATATTTTTTTGTTTGGATTGACTTTTAATCACACGATTTTTTATCCAATAAATTTAATTTTTAATAATAAATAAATTTAATTCCGGCTAGATCGACCTCGATTCAACCATTTGGGGTTTCATGTTTCGGGTCAGGACCCAGGTCCATATCGCGTTATGGACCTAAGTTCATGATACAAGAATTTTTACAGAAAAAACCAGTAATATAAGCGGGCCTGACTTATATGGGCCAAAGAGAAGCTCTACGGCCCGGTGCCTGTAGCATCGGAAGGACGAGTTTACCGGGAAAGACTCTGGAGTTTGAAGGAGAGTACAGAAGCATAGAGAAGGGAATGGACATGGCCATGGCTATGGACGTCACCAACTGGGACGAAGATGCTTATCGAGACTCCATTCTTCAGGAGAGAGAAACCCAATGCCGAACCCTCTTCCGATCAATCTTCGCTCCGTCTCCTAACCCTAACCCTAACCCTAACCCCGACATCATCGTAGCTGCCGCTAGCGACGGCTCTGTTGCCTCTTACTCTCTCTCCTCTTTCCTTTCTTCTCTCGTAAGTCTCGCTTTCTCCTTTTCTCGCTTCTTCTTTGGAATTTGCTCTTTCTTATGCAATTATTTACTTCTGTTCTGTCCATGCTTTCAGGGGATGCAGTACTGCAATTCCAACCCTGAGAAGTGAGTTGCATTGCCTAATTAATTAACGAATTTTGGGGAAAATAGGTTGTCTTAATCCAATTATGGAGTGCTTTGTTTTTATGTTGCCTTTTAGAATACTAGCAGCTAAGCCCAGGTGCTTTCTTCAAGCTCATGACGGTCCAGCTTATGATGTAAAATTTTATGGCGATGGTCCCGGTTCGCTGTTATTGAGGTTTGTGTCTTTGTACCGGTGACTAAAATTCTGTCAAATTGCAAAGCTTGTTTGCCTATGCGAAAGATGATCAACTAGTGTATAATATCTGCCCGGATTTTGCTCAATTTTGCGCGTTCAACCCTTATGTGTGGTTCTTGTTCCCTCCAATGTTAGTGCATTTCTTGATTTTTAGGTCAAAAACTTTGCTTAGATTATTGAGTTTTAAAAAGCCGTTATTTCAAAAATGCCCTGGCAATTAAAACCAAAAAAAAAAAAGCCCTTGCAGTTCCTGTGATGGGTAAGGTTATGCGGATATCAATCAGAAGTTATGATGGGCGTAGTTGCTAAGCTTTTAAAAGTTGTGAAATTTGGTGCGGTCATTGCTGTCATTGTTACATTTTAAAGGTCACCTCGAGGTAGTTAAACCAATGCAATTAAAGTTGGAGGGAGGGAGCTAGTTAGTTTGAATTAAGATGGCCCAGGTAACTTTGAAACGTGTTGATGTAGCAATTGGCAATTATACTAGTGAAGAATTCCAGTGCATTTTTATGTGGTAGCTTGGAGAGCTTGGTGGTATCGGTCAGTGAACATCTTTCTGTATTTTTCTCTTCTTTTTTGTGAAATTTTCTCATTAGTTAACACATATCTGTAAGGTATGTTTTTATGAAATAATTTTTTGATAAGATAATTTTAATGAGATAATTAAGATGGTGTTTGAATTATTGGTCATGTTTTGGGATTTCCTATGCAGCTGTGGAGACGATGGCCGGATACGCGGGTGGAAATGGAAGGATCTTGAAGAATCTGAGACACCTATACATGAACAAGGTGATCTCTTTGGCTTCTAGTCTCCAGGCTGTGGATGACTTCTTCTAGTCAACGTTTTGCCATTTATTGGTGAAATTCTCATTGTTTCTGGAATTTTATGTTTTGTTTATGAAGCTAAGCTTATCAATTGGTTCCTATTGGCTTGTTTGACTTCAGTTGTGAACGTGAGTGTCAGGTTGAAATGATAATGCTATACTATTTTCACATGGTTTCAGTTTCTAGTATCTGGAGAAACCCATGGTTAAACATCGCTTGTTTCATGGCATAATTTTGAGTAATGATGGATAAGTTGTGCTTATGCATGACTCTTGATATAGGATGGGCCTAATGGCATTTGTTTTTGAATATATCTAGATTGACTCTGCTGACGGGTCAATGTATATTTAGCTAAGCATTTCTACTATTTCCTCGGGTGGATGTGCAGGCTCCCATATAAAGCCAGTTATTGATCTGATGAATCCACAGCACAGGTTAGTTATTACGAAGATATTTTTCTAATCTTGCGTTGGTATAGTTTGGAAGTAAGTGGGTTTAATAGTTGTTAAATGGCTTTCAGTATAGTGGTGTTCTGACTTCCTGAAATCACTGCATGTCTCCACTGGCATCCCTACCACACTCTGTTCGTATTGCGTGTACCCCCATTTCTTATGATTCTCCCTTAAGGATATTTGCCTTATCTTCTTCCAGGGGTCCTTGGTCTGCTATGTCTCCGATCCCCGAGAACAATGCAATTGCTGTTGACCACCAGGTTTACAAGCTTCTTTTTCTTTCTTCGTGTTTTATATTTTAAAGTCATTATATGTTTTCTTGACACAAGATTCAAAGATCTATGGTTCGAGTTCCCTGTTTAGTCTGAGTTTTATGATGTTGACTGATCTATGATCTGCTTAATACACCCATTTTCCTGAACTAATCTGTCTGCCCCTCTCTGGACTGTGCAAATTACTTTATTACTCTGGATGGGCTTTGGTAGCTCTAACTTTTGTTTGAGGGATACACATTGTAATGTTGGGCTGTTGGCTATTGAGTACATGGCTTCTAAGCATCTACATTTTTTTGGATATAGCACTTTTAGCTTACTGATAACTGACTTGCTTCAAGTTGTCTTAATTAAATTTAATCGTTTTGTTGTCTTAATTAAATTTATGTCTTTTTCTAATTCATTATTGACATATATTAGTATGTTAAGCCTTTCAGCTCTGTAACAAACACCTTGCTCTCTTTTTCTTCCAAATCAGGGAGGATCAATATTTGTTGCTGCTGGTGACTCTTGTGCATACTGCTGGGATTTGGTATGTACGTTTTTGTTTGATTTTTTTAGCACTTTTTTTTGTCCTTATATGGACAATTTTATTAATTGTTTTTGGATGTATCCTTGTATGCTAAGCTGAAAACTATTTTGGTCATCATTGTAAATGTCACAGACTCACATATTGTCTGCACCTCCCCTCCCCCACCCAGTAGGAAGATATTTTGATCGTAATGCTCCCAGATACTCCTTTTCCCTGGCTCCTCCTCCTTGTATTTGATCAGTTCTTCCAACCCCATTCCTCTGCATTCATTACAGGAGATGGGCAAAATTAAGATGAGTTACAAGGGGCACTCAGACTACTTACATTGCATTGTTGCTCGTGAGTGCAGCAATCAGGTAAATTGTAATTTTCCCTGGGCATATACCCCACTTCCCATAAAAGGGAAAAAAAGAGAGAGAGAAGATGATATTACCACTCCTACGAAAAAGAGAATTGTTAACTTGCTTTGATCATTGTTACATCAATCAAGCAACCTGACTAGTTAGTAATGCTGAAGATGGAGTATTTATTGATGCATCATGTCTTATTATTCCCCTGAATACACAAGAAATGCTGAAAACCCCTGCCTCTGCCCCCCCAAAAAAACCCAAAAAGGAAAAAAAAGAAAGAAAAAAAAAGAAAAGAGGAGCAAAATGAAAGTACCCCCTAGCCACCACTACATTTGGAATAGCCGCAATACTGATCTGATTGGCAAATAGACAATGACTAAAATTATACTTGATCCATACCTTAATGAAGGCAACTCAATTTCAAGGGTGAAATCAGGGGTTCGACATTAAGTATTGTGAAAGTATACTTGTACAGCTTCTAAGAAATGTAATCATACCTTATCCTTGATCTGTAGAGATATCTCTAATTGATTGGAACCCCTAGAAATTTAGGGACCCCAAAGCATGACCCAATGAAGTTAACCAGACTAGAATCCAAATGAACATCCCATTTGTAACATTTACTGAACACATGCATGTGTATGAACAAATTGGCTATTGTGTGGCATCTCCCCTTCCCCTGCTTGGGTCAGGGCAGGATTTTGGCTCCCTTTTTAGTAACAGTAAGAATTCAATCTATTATTTGTCATGTTTGAACTTCTGCTGTTGTGCTTGTGGTATTCTTGAGTATTCTATTGTCAAGACATATCACCTTAATTTGCAAAGAATTTCTGCAAGATATGACAATCTAGGACTAGGACATTAAATCTTCTTTTTGTGTAGATATTCCAGTCATGGACTTCTGGGCTATTTTGATCTCTGTGGTTGATTTTTCTGGACAATATCACTCACAAATGTTTACAACTAACTGGTCTCCTGTAAAATCATCATCTATCTGCTTCAAACATAGAAGAAGAATACTGGTTTTCATATGCGAATTTTCTTATCATTGCTTTTCAGATCATAACTGGTTCAGAGGATGGAACTGCAAGAATATGGGGTATGATGATACCTCTTACTCAGCTACTACAATGCTCCCTTCTTTTTCTGTGGAACATTTTGGTCTTCTTTATTGAATTTGTTATTAATAAGTATGCTTGTTAATCTTGTTAGACTGCAGAAATGGAAAGTGCGTTCAGGTGATATCTCCTCAGCGAGATAATAAGGGTCTCGAAGAAATTTCATGTGTACGGTGCGTTGCTCTTGATGCAAGTGGGAGCTGGCTGGTAAGATTCATAATTCTGGGCTCTCTGAATATTTGGGATTGTGTCTGATTTTATTAATGTCTTGAGGTTGATACATATGTGCGAAGTGCCATAAATAATGGTATTCTGCTATTGAGAAGGTTAATGGACCAGCATGAGGATAGTTTAATAGTTGAACTAGTGAAACATGCAATACTATTATTGTTTTTTTTTTTGTTATAAATGTTACTTTTATCGCCTTTTATTGTAATTGTTATTAATGATGTTATTATTGTTATTTCTATTTTTATGATTTGCTGTTATCATTTTTATTTGGGTGGCACTGCATGTGTAGTGACTGTCTTGAATGCAAAGGGGTCCCAGACCACAATTTGTCAAAATTTATGCATAGTTCTGTATAAAAATCCCTGAAAGTCTTAATGTGGAAACCCATATTGATTAATTAGTATTTTCGAATCTTAAAAAAATCAAAAGAGGTATGCTGTTACAAAAATTTTGGGATCGGGCTCACGATCACTAGGAATGCCCTGTGCTGATTGTTGTAGGTTATCCATTAGTTGTTGCTTGGCTGAAATTGACCACCAGTGGTTCTAGTGAGCTATAGGCACAGCAGCAAAGGGCTATGGGGAGTCTAGTGGTGAATGGCAAAGGGTGAATGAGGGCAAATTCCAGTTCGTCTTGGGTCTTCCACTCCCCTCCCTAACTATGCAAAATGGTGATCTTCTTGCAACTTTTTACTCCTGCATATGACTGCACCTGTGAGAACCATTTGAGCCTCACTTCCTGCATCTTATACACTTTGGAATGTCTCTCATTAATTCATTCCTTATCTTATCTACTTTAGTACAACTGCATTTCCTGATCGTTATTTGTACTAATCTCCCTTCATGAGTAAATGTCAGCAGTGGGGGAACTAGAATTATTGCAGTTCCTGTCCCCGTCTTCCCTCTAACTGCCGCAATCATTCTTAGCATGCATAAAAGTAAGAACGAAGCCTTCTGTCTCCTTGCTCACCAGCTTTAGAAAGTATTACCAAGGAGCCTAACATTTTCTTTCCATCAAAGATTCATTCCTACTTCCATTTAAAAAGGAGTTCAAATAAAGATCAGCCTATTAATTACTTGAAGTTATCCTTTAGTTTATGAAAAGTTTTCATTTACCCTCCTTGAGGTTTCAGTAAATGTTTTTTCCTACCAAGAATTTTTCGAATTATTTTTACTTCTCTTGACATTCTCACCCCATTATCATAAGAATTAAAATTATAAAAATGCCCCTTTTCTATGACCTTTTTCCCGTGTAATTAATTTTTAGTACCCTAACGTATGTGACATTCATTTTAGGGCCTCACCTTTTTTACCTAATTTTAGGGTACCTTTACCGTTTGAACTTGTATAAAATAGGGCCTTAACTCCGGTAAGTAAGTGAGTAGACGATGATACCCTTCGTAATTTTTTATTGTGTGCTCCCCCTTCTCTCTCTCTCTTATTCCCCTCTTGTGCACCATTCCCTTGCCCGATCTCCAGCACATACCTTCGCGCTCTCTCTCTCACTCTCTCGTGCGCCATTCATTTGCCCAATCTCTAGCACAGACCTTCGCTGCAAACACCGATGTTTTCTTTTTCAGGTATCCATGTTCACGACCTCTATTTTCTGTGTAATCCCTTTTGTTAATTCATCTAGTTTTTTCTCTCTGTGATTTTGTTTCATAATTTTTTTCAGAGTTTGCCCATTGTTTTCTCGAATTGCCTTTCGTTATCCCGCAAATTTCGTTAGATCTTTCTTGCCCACGTTTAATTTTTTTCAACAATTTCTGGGTTTGGTTTGTGGGTTTGTCTTAGTTCATTTCAGATTGTTATATTGCTCTACAATTTCTGGGTTTCATTGATTTTTGAGATTAAATGACAATTGGGTTTGTTTGAGCCTTGTTGGTGTTGCAAAGCTTCTGGGTTTTAGTTACTGGATTGAATTTTTTTTATGGGATAGGAAGATTCTTTTGTGGCATTTGAATGCCAAGAAGCTACAGAGATTTGTTTGTCAAAAAAACCTGTTGATTCTTTTCTCCATCATCCTCATAAGGAGCGGTTGAGTCCTCTCCAATTTGCGAAAAGAAGGTTGAAGGGTCTGAGATTTTGGGTTCCAAATACAAATTAGGCTGTGATAATGTTGTTGCAGCCTCAATTAGCTCAAAATTGGTGGCAACTGATGAGGGTTCTAGCGGTTATCGCCGTTCACGAGATATTTGATTTATGAGATTCTCAACTGTTCATAACTCTCGATATAGCTTGTTCACGAAAATTAAAAAGCAACACTTACCTTGCCTCCTCGACAATGGAGTCCACGATTTAGGTTTCAGGTAAAGGAAGAGAGCTTCAAACTTCAAAAATGGTGGAAATGAAAAGGAGAGGAGGGCTTTAGCTTTTATATTTTGACCTATATGCATTTAAGGGTATTAATGGTAATCCATCTGACCATTTGTTGCCTAAATTGTTCACTCATCGAAATTTTAAATCTTTATCCCATTAATGTTCACGCTCCTAACGGTGAAGGTACTTTAAAATTAGGTAAAAAAAGGTGAGGCCCTAAAAAATGAATGTCACATACGCCGGGGTACTAAAAATTAATTACACCCTTTTCCCCTCTACCCATCCCCTGGCAGCCCACGAACCATTCCCCTAATATGAAAACCCAACCCGAGGCATTCGCTGTCCTTTGATAACACTACTTTGCCCATTGTTTGGCGCTTCTTCGCTCACAACTACTTGTGCATGTTCCTCTCTCTCTTCCCTCTTAAAAATTTCAAGTTTGCCATTTTCGGTGAGATCTCGACCATAAATTGTCGTCATTATAGCCATAAGTCATCAATAGTAGCTTCAATAGTTGCATGTTTCCACAAAGGTGAAATTTTGGGGATTTATGATAATTTGACATAAAGGTGAAGGAAGATAAATAATAATTTGAAAAGTTCAGGGTCAGAAAAAACATTTACCAAAACCTCACGGGGTAAATGAATTTTTTTATTTAGTTAAAACTACTCTTAAGTTCTTGAGTTTGAATAACCTATTAAAATTTCATATCTTATTTAATCTAGAGAAAAATAAGAAAACAAAAAAACTTTTTAAAAGTAAAAAAGAACTTATATTTTAGAGTTCAGATATTTCATAGATAAAAAGAACCCGTTAAAAAATTCACAAAGAGATGCACTTAGAGTTAATACATTTCATACATTTGGCTAAGAGGATGGCCACAATAGGTTTGTCAAGAATGCAGGCATTGAGATAAAAGGACCTTTATTTGTGTTTTTAAAACTTTGACAAAAATAGTCTCAATATCACTAAGGTACCTCACTGTAATTAATTGAACACCATTTTCAAGTATATGGAATTTTCGAAGTCGTATACCAAGCTTTAGGAATTTTGGACTAATACCTTCAATTTTTCTTGTCCTCCAACTTTCCGAAAGTTATTTGTTTGACACTCCCGGCGGGTGCGCCTCTGTTTTCTTTTGTGCTGTGTTTTGGGGAAGTAAATCTACCGTGTTTCTCCAGATCCATGTTCCACTGTTTCAGATGGGCTGTTATCCTTATTTCTTTAAAAATCATGAATATGGTAAGACACTCTTTAGTATAAAAACAATACAATTGATAATTTTCTTGGAATTGTAAAACAATATTGTCTACAGACCGGGGTAAGACTGTCTACCTATGGGTCTCTCTTCAAACTCGTAGAAGTGAGAGCCACATTTGGAGTGGTGTTGTTGTGGGAACCCAAAAGAGAAAAAACTTTGTGTTTTAGATTGTATTTACTACTTCCCTATCTTATTCGAGTGTATGTGTTGGAAAAGTAATTGTTCCCCCAATTATTAATATGTGCACTATATCTGTAGGATGAATCATGCCTCACTTAAATGTTTACTAAACAACACTTTTCACTTTCTCAGGCATGTGGTAGTGGTCAAAGTTTATATGTGTGGAACCTACTGGCTGCAGAGCAAATTTCAAGGATCTGTACTCCTACATCTTGCCAAGATGTGATATTTGATGACAATCATGTAAGATCATTTCGTTGCAAGCCCACAGGGAGGGGGCGTTTCGAGTGTTTGACGAAGTTATTTTTGGACAACATTTTTTCCTTTAGATCATAGTGGAGCGAAACAATATTGTCTCACTGGAATGTCCTCAACTTCTCTTGTTGTGGAGTAATAGACAGTTTGACTTTTTAAACCCCTAGGTCCAACAAATGTGACCTCTCGGCAGGGGTAACACTCTACCTAGGCGAGACTCTGTGGTATTGATTTGATTTGATCTTTGATTTTCTTTTCCTTTTCCTTTACTGCATTAGTGGGAAATTCTATCTTTGTGGTATGGCCTAAGTATTGAATCATAATCTGTGAAGTTCTGTTGGATTGCAGTTGCAATTTTTCTTGCACTAATATTTGTACGTCTTTGATTTTTGTCAAATTGATCCATTGATGTCTAAAAAGTTTTGGCTTCTATCTATTTAATGACTCTCTACACTTTTTAACCCATATGGTTTTTGGCTAATATTTAAAATTTTTGGGTATGATTTTTGTTATTACACACCCCTTTCGTAATTTGGGTGACAGTGGCTCCCCCTCATATCAATACGACTTTTGACTACTCATCTGAAAAAAGAAAAAAAGCCCCTTTGTATTTAACTCATGAGAAAATCTTGATGGCATAAATTCTTCATTACTGCACATTTTCTAATGTCAATATCTCATTTGGTTGAAGTCTCATTTGGATGATGCTTGCTTACATTTTGGTACAATAAGTGCCTGTTTCTCTGGTGGCAATTTGTCTTTATCTCATTTGAAGAACATTTGGGATAGATAGTGGTCCGTGTTACTAGACTTGGCAATCGGGTCATTCGGTTCGGGTCAACTTCGGGTCGATCTCGTTCGGGTCCGGTTCAGATTCGGTTCAGGTCAACTTCGATTCGGGTAAACTTCGGGTCGATCTCGTTCGGGTTCGGTTTGATTTCGACTCGGGTCAACTTCGGTTCGGTTCAACTTCGAGTCAATCTCGTTCGGGTTCGGTTCGGGTTAATTTCGTATTGGGTCAACTTTGGGTCGTAATTGGGTCACTTTTTGGGTCAAAATCGATTTAAAATTGTACCCACTAAAAAAATTATACCAATATAGGCACAAAAGTCCATCTTGAGAGACCCACAAAAAAAAAAATGTGGGTTGGGTCACTTTTTCAGGTGAAATCTGTTCGAGTCTGATTCGGTTTAGGTCATTTTCGGGTCGGTTCGGTTTCGGTTTGGGTTATTTTGGTTCCGGTCAGAATCGAGTCCATTAGATTTCGGGTCGGTTCGATTCGGGTCGGTTCATTTCGGTTTTCGGGTCAAAATCGGTTCAACTGTTTTGGATGTCGGTTCGGTTTGGGTTTCAGGTCCTTCGGGTCAACCTATTCGATTCGGGTCAGTTTTGCCAGGTCTACATGTTACTATCATATGTTAATAAAGATGGTAAGATTGTGCTTTGTTAATTGGCTCAATTGAGACACTGGGTGCTAAGAGAAGGTATTGGATTCACCTTGTAATTTGAATGCGTATATGATTGTTTTGATTACTATAATTCCTAGTTTGAGGCTCCTGGTTCTGTTGTGGATCTAGCTAAAAATTTCTTTCCAATTGGTTTACTGTTTACACAAATCCTAGAGATAGCTGACCTAATTCGAGCAGAAACATATTTCTACTCTTTTAGACACTTAATATGTTAAGGATCGGTGTTAATAGATAATACAATTAATTCTTTGGATAGTGCTTGTTTTCATGGACTCGTGCATACCAGAATTGCTTTGTGCTTCATTCAAGGTTGCTAATTTTTCTGGTTCACTTTAATCGCCTTACGCTTAACTTATTTTGCATATTCATGTTGTATTTGCACTGACTGGTTTCAGTATTCCTTTTCAGGTTTTAGCAGTTGGAGCCTCACCTATCCTTAGTCGCATGGACATGAATGGCAAGATTCTATCTCAAATAAGATGTGCTCCACAGTCGGCCTTTTCTGTCTCCTTACATCCATCCGGCGTATGTTCTTCTAACCTTTCTACTTTCTGCAGCAATACATTTCTGCTAATTGGACTTCCCAAATGTCCAACTTCATGTCCACTGTGTCTTTTTCTTTGTTGGGGGGGAGGACACGCTGTTAGCGGTCACCAGATTATAGCCCAATTCTTTGAGAGTCATTCATGGATAGTCTTATTTATCACTCTGTGCGGTTGTGCCTGTAGCCAGATCCTGCTCCAGGATCCAGAGTTTCAATATTTATAATGAATAATAAAATGCATATTAGTGTCTGTGACTCTGTGATAGCTATGATGCTGACTGCCAACCTGACAGCTCGAATTGGAGATACAACTCAAAGTGATAGAATGCTTTTTATCTATTCTTTTTTAATTTTAATTGTTTTTTTTAATATTTCATCTTCTGGAAATCATATTGTTTCAGTTAGTTTAACGTGACTCTCCCACCATTTTGATTTCAGTGACAGTTCAACAAGGTTCAATAGGGGCCATTTGTTCTTGTCGTGTGTTATGCTTTTCTTTTTCCATTACAGGCATCACCCTTTTTTCTGAAATTTGGGGGTTAGGGGTTAGGCGGTTTAGAGCATCCTACATTGAGAACCTAGAATCGGATGCCCCAGCTTAGCTAAATGAACTTCAGTGGGCCTTTGATACCATATCTTCCTTTTCCAGCATCACCTCTCCACAATAAGACACTTATTATTCTTATAGGACCCCTCCAGTCTCTTAATATATTTGACCATCTTGGTCGTCATTGTCAGCCCCTGCTGCTTCAGTTGTCATTCATGGGAGCATCGGAGTAACCTGCATTTTTTTCAATGCTGTGGATCGTCAACCTGCCAATGACACAGCAATCCCATTGGTGCTCTATGTTTAGGACATAAGTTCTACTCATGCTATTCTTTAAAGTGCCACAAGAAGTCTTGCGTCCCAAACTGTAGTTATGAACTTGAAATACTATAATCCTTTTTAAACATTTATTCTATTTCCTCCTGATGTATGTGGAGCTTGGACTATCAATTTGATCGCTGACATACTACAAAATTTCTGATTGATCTTCTCCTGCAGGTGGTAGCAGTTGCTGGTTATGGTGGTCTACTTGATGTTATATCACAATTTGGAAGCCACTTGTGCACGTTCCGCTGCACACCTGTATAATTAGCACTCTTATGCTGTATATCTCTGCAAACTGCAGTGTACCACTGTACACCAGGCCCTCCATATGTTATTCCCAGAATGAGCTAGGATGGCTTGCAAAGGTGGCTATGATTGTTTCATTTGCATGCTTGTATTGGGAGAGTCCTCACTCCTCACTATTGAAGGTTTTGCTGACAGGAAAGGGGCATGTTGGTGAAGTGTACAAGCTGCAAAGTTGGGACAGGAAGGGCAATTGAATGAACTGTCTACTCCAGCACTAGTTACTGGCATACTGCATAGCATTTTGGGCATGACTGATGATGTCGTTACTGAGGAAAGGCGGAAGATAGCATCACATAGTGTTTTCTTCCCTGATATTTCTGACTGTTGTAGTTGTGAGGTCTGTGTTCACTCAGCAGAGTAGTGAAATGTAAGAATAACTAGTATTAATAATTTTTGTTTTTTGGCTTCTCTGCGTTCCCTGTGCAAACACCATAATCATACCAACTAACAGCAACACTGCCCCCCCACGGCCCGGTTTGTCTTACCACTCACAGCAGTCACTGCTTCTTAAACTTCACCAGTTAGAGGCGGGAATGCATGGATCACCGGTCTTTTAACCAAACAGGTCAGATTTGTGGTTCTGATCAAAAAATAACCCCCAGGGGGGAAGGGTATAGTATCACTCAATTGCTCAATCACAATCAGAATTTCCACACCCCACAGGAGGGAAATATCATAGAGCTGGCTTACAAGGTACAGGAAGGTGAAGAGATAGAAGTGAAATGCCAGAGTTGAGCAAAAGGGATAAATTCTCTTTTCTCATTTGAAGAAAATGATGTAAAATCAAATTCTCGGAGCATTTTGGGAAAACTAGGTTGGTTTTATATGGGACTAGCTTGGATTTACACGCTATGTGTACCACAAATATAATTATGAATGATAAATAATAATATTGGTAATTTTACATCTAATTAATACTGATAAAAACATAGTAAATATGAATAGAATATAATAGTTTAAAATTCATCTTTTAAAATCATGCTAGATTTACACACAATACATGTGGACTTTAAAATAACCTAATAGAATCAATACACTATAAAATAAATGATTTAGCAATGTTGATATATAAGTGGCCTGAAAATTTTAAAAAATATATTTTTATAAAATTATGAGTATTTTTATAGAATTTGTGTGCATGTTATAAAATAAAACTTAAAAAAAAGGACAATGTGAAATCATAATCTATAAAGCAAAATATATTTGTATAGCTTGTAATTGCAGAATATGAAACAAATAAAATGACATATTAAATTTAATTAAGGAAGCTGTGTTTGTCATGCTCAATACTTTATTAATTTTCTCAATAAACTTAAAATTATGAAACGGGTTTCAATTGCCCTTCTATATATGTATGCTATTTTTTAAAGATGTTTAGGGAACTCAATTTGTTAGAATCATATAACTATCAATGTCATCCACAAAGTAAAGTCATCAAATATAATTAATATTTTAACTAATTGTAGTTTATAATTCATGAAAAAGATATATACTACATTACATAAAATGAGTAAGGTGATGAATGATGACCTTCGATGTTAAAATTTGAGTAAGTAATATAATATTTACGCCTTATCCATCCACTCTAAAAAAATAAGTTAAGTTAAGCTTATATAAAATAATTCTGAAAATTTATTTTAAAAAAGTTAAAAAATTTGTTATATACTTTTGAATAAAGTCTCACACATGCTACCTATATAGAATTATTATTAATTCAATCACAATAAAATAAGCCTATAATAGAAAAAAAATAACAAAAGATTAAAATCTATAAGTATTAGGGAGCGGGAGAAAATATTATCTAAATAATAAAGTTAAATTTTTTTTTGAAAAAAAGGAAAATGTATACATATATTGAAAAAATGAAAAAAAATGTACCCAATTAAAAATTATGAGTTAAATTAATGAAACCTTTATATAATCTAAGTCCTAATAAATTACTTAAGTTCTTTAATATAATGCTATTAAATTTGTAAATTGAAAATAAGAAAAATAAATATTTATTTAAAAAAACTAATTAATCATATCAATGGTTACTATATTGTAGTGAAAATATATAAAATATTGTAAAAACAGTGAAAAAGCATTTAATAAGAATGAGAATAATATATATATATATATATATATATATATATATATATATATTGCTTTTTATCTCTTGTTCAAGAAGGTATATATGAAATTTTTTTGTGTATTTTTTAAATTAATGTATTTTATCGTTTGGAGAGAGAAAGTAGGGAGATGGGAATATGGGAGAAGCAAATGACTTGGAATGACATTTTTTTATGTGATTGTCTTATTCGACAATAATGCTTTTATTATTTGATATTTATTAGTTGTTAAATACATAGAGAAAATATTTAATTAGTAAAGATATTTTTGTCTAAAAAAGTTATACAACATTAAGGTCCTCTTAACTTTATATATAACATGAATATAACATAGATAGATAGATATATAAAGGGAATAAATAATCCAAATTTTATATGTTATATTTATTTATTTATCCAAGTTCCAAACTTTATAACTTAGACTTTATTTATTTTAAATTTTTTTATTATCCAAGGTAATTCATATAAGGAACCAAATTCATAATGTATCTTTATAATTATGCCACATAAAAAATAATTAACAAATTTGATAAAAAAATAATTAATAAAAAAATTATTTTAAAAAAGGATACATAATTGGGGGAGAGAGAGAAATAGAGAGAGAGAAATTAATGACTGTGTGATTGCATGTAATTGGGGGAGAGAGAAATTAATGGCCGTGTAATTGCACGTAATTGGGGGGGAAGAGAGAGAAATTAATGGCTGTGTAATTGCATGTAATTGGAGATAGGGGAGAGACGGGTTAATGTCTAACTGCACGCCCGGGGGAGGGGGAGCGAGAGGGGTTAATTTGTAAGGATAAATTTGTCAAAGAAAAATACACAACACTAAATCCCTCTTTCCTTTATATATTACATAGATATAATGATATATTCTAGATAAGGGCGAAGCGGGGAAATTACATCAAGGTGTTCTTTTGTTTTTTTGATGCCAAAGGCTAGCGCTCAGCACATGAAAATGCTAGTATGTTACTCTTTTTTTTTTTTTGTTAAATGGAATGGAACTAGCACTTGAATCTGTAATTTAAAAAAGAATTATTCGATATAGATAACAATATACTGAAAAAAAAAATAATTCAAAAAAATCCAATCATATATATGCTAATTAATTAATTAATTTTTATTCCTTTGATTTAGACTAGTGGTAAAATGATTAATTTTTTCCGTGGTAAAATGACTAACTTTTAAAAAGAATATTGAGTTCAATTTTTCTTAAGTTATGTGTGTATAAAATTTATCCATTAAACAAAAAATTGTTGCTCATTCCTCATCTATTGGATTACAAAAATAAATAAACAAATAAAAATCTATCCCCCTCCCAAATTTTTTCTTTTTCTTTTTCTTTTTAAAATACTTCTTCATTCATCAATCTCCACATTTCATCCCGAAATTCATGCAAAATTATAGCCTTAATTTTGATTTTTTAAAGCTTTTGCATGCACATTTCTCTCCCTCCTCTCTCTCTCTCTCTCTGCGTCTTGGCAGCACATTTCTCTTTCTTCTGATGGCGAGCTTGGTTTCGCCGGAAACCACCGAGCCGACGACCATTCGCCGGCGGCTGAACGCCTCCGGTGGGGTGAGTTTCAAAGAGGCCACTGTCGAATATTCCGATGCTTTCAACAAGGCTTCAGGTGACGCTGTTGATGATGTTAGGGATGGCGCTGATCGGATAAATTCGGGGACCACCAGTACCGGCGAAGAGAAGATCTCCAATGGCGGTGGCGCAGAGGCCTCCGGGGATGCGGTCAAGTACTCATATCGGCCGTCATCCCCCGCTCATCAGAGGTCTAAGGAGAGCCCTCTCAGCTCTGACGCCATTTTTAAACAGGTTTGATGAGCTTTAATTCTTGATTAGGGTTTAATTTAACGAAATTGATCAAGATATAGTTAAATGCCAAAAGACTGCCAATGGCTAAAGATTTTACGTGAAATTTTGCCTTTTAAATTTCGGATGATATCACGAACTATGAAGCCTGTGTATGCTTTGGCAATTTATTAATGACTTGGACCTCTTTGCATATTCATACAGTGACCTGAAAAAAATAATGCGACTTGGATGGCACATTCCGTAAAGTAATCCCTGGCCTCTCTAGCAATGTAGGCCGGGAGACATAAACCTCGTTTTTCCTCAGTTTTGTCGCCTATGCTATGCAGTATCTATTGTGATGGAGGGTTTTGAATTCTGACAAATTTCTGCAAAAACAAATTCTTCTAGTTATTGTTGTCGAGTATAAAGTTCGTTCACAGTTATGTGTGGCATGATATTGATGAACCTTGATTATGAGATAATCCATTCGCAGAGTCACGCTGGTCTCTTCAACCTATGTGTAGTGGTGCTTGTTGCTGTAAACAGCCGTCTTATTATTGAGAACATCATGAAGGTTAGTATCTTTTGTTTACTTGAATTGGTGGTTTGGCATGCTCTAGTATTTTTAAATAAGTTTGCAGTGCTATCTGAAGGTTTTTCATGGACTTACTGCAGTATGGTCTGCTAATTAGAGCTGGTTTCTGGTTTAGCTCAAAGTCACTAAGGGATTGGCCTCTCTTAATGTGCTGGTAATGATTGATAAGCATTTATATGGTCAACAGATGACTAAATGCATATATGCATCTTTGTCTTGAGTGGATGACTTTGCTGGCTTTCTTGTTTAATTTTTTTCCTAATATGTCGCAGCCTCACACTTCCTATATTTCCATTGGCTGCTTTCATGGTAGAGAACCTGGCAAAACAAAGGCGTATAGATGATGTGGTGAGATTTAAATCCTTATGCTGGTGTCAAGATACTGTATTGTGTTAATAAGCTGCCCTTTATTCCAGCATTAGTAAACATCAAGCATAGTCCAACATGTCCTATCTTTGGTTGCTTATTATCTCAAGTTTGTAGGTGTTAAAATGAAGGCTTTGAAATGGTAGGAAAAAGTCAAAATAGCACACTGTCCTAGAACCCTGACAATAGAGGGGTGAGTATTACATTTGTGCTGCTGTTTTGTTGATTACATGGTGATTGTTTCAATTAAAATAACACTGATGAGCCTCAGGCTTATTCATTTGGCCATGCTATGCATGTCCAAACTCTGCGGCTCTGTTGTACATCTGTATGACTCTCCGCACTGTAGTATTTACGTGTCCAACAACGTGAACAATGATGCTAGAGAAGGAAAGTTGAGGTTTACCCTTTTTCTTTTCTTGATTTTTTTTGTTTGGGGGGTTGGTGGTGGTGAGGATCTCTTCTACAATGTTTCCTGTTATTTGTATAGCTTACCATTCTAGTGGACCTTCGTATCATACTTAGCTTAGACACTAACTGCATAAAAGGATGAACTCTCATTGCTTGTCAGTTTTTTTTCTTTTTTTGGTATATATGTCTCTCATTTATTGCCTGCTTTTGGCCTTTATATTCTTTCCTTGAATTTTATGTGACATGCTTTTGTTTGATGTTTATGTCATGTGCTTTTGTGAATTTCATTTATTAACTGTACGAGTGATTGTACAGGTGGTTGTCCTGTATCATGGCCTAATCGCAGCAGCATCTGTTTTATACCCAGTTTTTGTAATTCTTAGGTTGGTTTTCACTGACTTTTAATATCTTTAGGTTTGCAAAATATGCTGATTATCACTCTGTTTGCTTTTGCATGTTGATTTCCAATTTAATACATGAGAATATATTCAGTGACTCATCAAAATGCAAATTAACCAATTATTATGCACTGATGCTACCCTGTTACAATGTTGATGGCTCTATCATTGTTGTATAATTTGCAATCAAGAACCTGCAATCTTTCTGTGTCTGCTGACTAACCTTCAGCAAACAGTGGACTTTTGTGACCGTTGCTCCAGCTGCTGTCTTGAATGTTAGCTTGTGGTGTCTCCCTCGATCTAAGAAACTTTATAGGAAAGAGAATTGGATAGAAGAAAAGTGGAGGAAGGTAAAAGGGGAAGGATATTACCCCCCTCTTTTTTCTTGCTTGGAATTTGAAATTTGAAGGCAGACGATAGTTAGGTATTATTTATCAATCGTTGTACCTCTCCCCATCTTCTGTTATCCCTCCTCTGCTGATTAATTTTACAGTACAATTTATTTATTATTTTTTTAAAAGACCAATGTGTTTCAATTTTAGCCAAGAACCCACAAGCCACTCAACCTGAACACAATGATAACTCTTTCTTTTCCCCTTTTTTTTGTGGGGAAAACTAAAATAAATGACAAGACTAACTATGATGTCAAATTCTTAGATTATTTGAGTTTGATCCTTCCAGTCAAATTCTAGGATGTCCAGCAAATTCTCCTGATTAGATTTCTGAAAACTTTTGATGAGATTGATCACTTTTAAGAGCTTGAAAAGAAAATGGAATGCAAATAGTTTTCTGCTTAACTGTGTTGGAAGATGACATTATTATCATCATTTTACATGCTTTTGTCCATAATTGATGGTCTTTTGTTGCTTACTCATAAGTAGCTGGTTCTCTGGAAAATTGCTCTCATTCTATGTACTAATGTTAGAAATGGGCATGAGTATTCATAATAGGATGTAGTATTGTTACAGGTATGATTCTGCTGTTCTGTCTGGTGTTGCATTGATGCTGTTTGCTTGTACCTTGTGGTTAAAGTTGGTTTCTTATGCACATACAAATTATGATATGAGAGCAATTGCCAAGGCATCCATCAAGGTAACGGTGAAGTCTTTTCTGTCACAAGCATAAGTAATAAAACCTTCTTTACGACTTCTACCCATGCGATCCAATATTTTGTGTATTCCTTGTCTCATATTTTTACTCAAACAACAAATCAGTTATAAACAATTTTCTTTCCAATTTGAGCACTAAACTTTTTCATTGTCTGTATCATTTACTTTAGTGAAGTGTATTCCTCTTGTTTCTTTTGCTATAGAAACTTATTTTTCTCCAAAGATGATTTTCCTGTGTTGATCTTTTGGGCAGTTTGAAAAAGTCAACTTCAGTTCGAATGCAAATATGCACATGCCAAGGTCACTTTTGGAAAATGTTTACAGCTTATTGTAATGGATTAAAGCAAAATGATTCAGGCTATCCTCTACTTCTTTTTTGTGGGGTAGTAGGCAAACCTAAGCTTTTTTAATATAGCATCTAAGGGAATCATCCTCTGTTCAATTTGTGGGTAAGATTCCTTTTGGAAACTAACACCCTTCCACTGCCTGACAAATAAAGATAACAAACCCCTCCAGTGGGAATTGGGCTATTCTTTCGATTTGATTTTATTTGATAACGATGTTTTCCTCAGCTAAAATCTCCTGCTGTGTTGGGCATATTTATATTATTTATGCTGTCTTTATTGGATATATGGTTTGGTTCCAGGAGGATGGATCGAATATAGAGCTCCCTTATGATGTCAACTTCAAGAATCTTGTCTACTTCATGGTTGCCCCAACATTGTGTTACCAGGTGATTGGAAATTTTACTGATTTTGATTTGAATCGTGCTTGAGGTGTGAGCCGGGTGAAGCATTGCGTTTCACATATCCAGTTTGGTTTGCAGTATAACAGAGCTTCTCTTATGGTGACTTTAACTGTTTGGTTGTCTTCTTTTAACCATCTATGTGCTTGTGCACTCGCAATTTTAGTTGCTGCATGCTGAAGAGTTTGATGTCACAAGTGAAGTGATTATGTTGAGGAATAAGCTCATAGGTAGTTAAGCATTAGTAGCCATTTCTTGAGTGGGCAAACAAAGAGTTCCTTAAACATTGCTATACAAGTCAGTTTTCAATTATTTTAAAAATTAGCTGTGGTATGAAGTGCTTTGCTTAATTGAAGATACTCAAGAGCTTGTTTGGGTAACATTAGTTGGATTACTTTGGAAGGGGAAAAGTATGCTCTTGTACTTTAGATTGACTTGTGTCTTGCGAGTAACATCTCTTTCCAGGCAGTGCTTTAAAATTTACCATAAGTTATTGTCTAAACCTTTTGCCCCCTTATTGTCTCTACTTGTATTTTCTAAGAGATGTTTAGTGAGAACTGAAGTCCAAATAACTCTGTCACCTATGTGTAACTGAATTCAGATATGCTTCACCATGGAACAGTTTTCATACTCTTTGCCATTTGAAATTTCACATGAATTCCTATGCATTGTACTAAGGCAAATATGTGTATGGTTCCGAACAGTTGGTTCTAGTGCTTTATCTTGAATTGAACTGTTTGAGATGATGCTTATATTACATCATCTTACATTCTTCAATCCCAATATAATAGTGTTTTATACTTTTGCTGGTGTCTTCAATTTGTCAGTGGTATGGAACATATGCTTGAAGTTGTTAAGGGAAAGTAGAAGAGAATGTGGTACTTGGATAAATCAACAAGCCATGGACAAAATCACTTTCCTTAAGATTTGTTTGTGGTAACCACAATTAATCTTAGGGATTAAATGGATAAAATGCTGACAAGAACAAGTGTATTGGTTCAAAGTTTCCCAAGTTTCATCCATGGAAGTGATGGAGTTACTTTCAAAGATGAATAAGTTTTCCATAAGTTTTCTTTTGCCTCTTCCATGGCCTTATACTAGCCACTTTATTCAGAAAATGGATAAAATTGGCTGTTAGAATTGGAGGGAAGGATTAGTAAGTAATCTCATCCTAAATCGGATAGCCAACCACTCAAAAACCCACCAACACAGGCCGGGTTAATCTACACAGTTGGACCGTATTCGCTGTCAAAAGATTGGAAACTTGGATCAGAGCTGACTGAATTGTCCTTGTAGTAGAACTAGGTCTGGCCATGTTGCCTGCTGATTGTCCCGGTTTGTCAATTTGGCTATCCGGTTATCATTCTGGATTATGCCGGATTATCATTCTCGGAACTTCCCAACAGAACCCCCCTCCAAATAATCCGAGGCTGTCTATTTGTAATTTTTTTCTCTTAACAAATTCGATCATCTCATACATCTAAGATTTAAAAGTGTGAGCCTGTATGATCATTTATGATGATTGAGCTTTTCTCTTGCATCAAATAAATGTGTTTACATCTTCATGGGCTGCAATCTTATTTACAGACAAGTTATCCTAGGACTGCTTACATTCGAAAAGGACGGGTGGCTCAACAACTTCTGAAATTGGTGATATTTACTGGAGTGATGGGGTTCATCATAGAACAAGTTTGTATCTTATGTCTGATAAGTTAACACATTTAATTCATAGATTAAATAAGCTCCTGACACAGTTTACCGGTTGTAAATCTCTGTAGTATATCAATCCCATTGTAAAAAATTCGCGTCACCCTCTGAAAGGAGACCTTCTATATGCAATAGAAAGGGTTTTGAAGCTCTCAGTCCCAACTTTGTACGTGTGGCTGTGCATGTTCTACTGCTTTTTCCACCTCTGGTAAGCTATCTTGTCTATTGCTTACATGCTGGTTTTCACAGCTGGTCTCATTTCAGGGATTTTTTCAATCGGCAATTTGGGACTCAATTATAGGGACTGTCGCTTTTCAGGAGAACCTATTGCTGTTGGCCATTGGCATGTGAATACCATTCTGTTAAATCTAAAAGTTTAGTTTCTATGCAAAAATAGAAATTGGGACAATGTCCCTTTCTACAACTCCTCCCAATGTTGATCCCGCTATTGCGGGGTCTGGAGAGATGCAAATGTAGGCAACCTTACCTTTGCAATCAATAGTACAGAGACAGATTTCAAGAGACACAGTGCCCGTTTCTAACAATTGGATTACATTGTTGGTTTTAATTGAGACTTTTTTGTGAGAAGATATGTGTCTAAATTATTTAAATGTGTGGTAGTTAGAGATCCTTTTGGTTGCAAGGTGCATCCTTTTCACAGGCGCATTAAGCTTATTTGTGTGCGGTAGTACTTGGTGGATAGAATAATTAATTTTATGTGAATTACGCAGTCAAAATAGTCGCTCAAGACTATGCCCTACATTCTCCATATTACGAGTAGTCTGAATCTGAACTTCTTGCTATGATGCTATCATTATGAAGATTATTCTCTTTTATTATGGAGAAGCTCAAACTTGTCCAGTTTGAAGATAACAATCTTCATTTATTTATTGTCGGGGGGATGCAGTAAATTCATTGCAGAGATTCTTGGTTGGTGAACAAGGATTAAGTACATGCTTTCACAGCCAACTCAATGATGTTTATAGACTGTCAATCTTATCATTGTGCTTTATTAGAATACATAATATTTAGATGCAGTCTTGCAATTATAGGTTGAACATACTAGCTGAGCTGCTTCAATTTGGTGACCGTGAGTTTTACAAGGACTGGTGGAACGCAACAACGTTTGAAGAGGTAGGTTTTTGTCAAAGAACATGAGCTTTTAGTATTTCCTTTCCAACACTGAAAGTTGCTGATTCTTTTGTCCTGCCTATTCTGTTTGCATGGGTTTGATGCTATGATGACTCCATCAGTACTGGAGAATGTGGAATATGGTATGTCTCCTTAGTGTGACCATAACATCTAATTTTGTGCTCTGTTCCCTGAGATTTGCTGTATCTCTCTTCACTCTAAGGTGTCCACTGCTTGTTTGATATGACAACGGATTAGTATATGTGTCTCATTTCTTGTACATGGCCTGCATAGCTAAAAAAATATGCAGTAGTAGCAGGGCTAGAACTTCCCCCAGAACATTTCGCAGGGCTATCTATAGCCTTAATTGGTGAGGAAACATGGATTCTTTCTACATGTGCTAGAGTATGCTAGTCACTGCAGACGAGGTTTGACAATTACCTGAACAGATAAAGGCTCACCAGCCTTGCAAGTATCACTGCACTTCCATCTGCTATGGAAGAGCTGCATTTCTTTTTCCATTTTCCCTGGTGCTGATTAACCTTCAGTTGCTCTGCCTACGACTAGAGTACTGGGTGTAATCTATAAGGAAATTTAGAGATGAAGCCCAGCGAGCACCTCTGCTTTAGGCTTTCATGGTTAGAAGTTTCCCCAATTTCATGGAATCTTGGGACCATAACATAAATACTTAATATCTAACAGCTGCTGAGGAGGTTATATATATATTTAACTGTTGAGTTTAATTTAGTACATTTATTAAGTACTTGATCATTGTAGCAATTTCTACTTGCTAAAGTGAATTTTTACCCACAGCCTGTGCATAAATGGATGGTTCGCCATTGTTACTTCCCATGCTTGCGCAATGGAATACCAAAGGTATTGTCAATGTCTCTGTATAAGTTATCCTTGTTTGAGTCATTTGTGGCTTGACGTCCTTGGAAGAGGTATTTTAGTCACTTCAACTTTAGCAATTTGCTAGTCCAATCCTGAAATGGAATGATTTTTAAGATTCCATTCTTTGTATCCTTCTGTTGATTCGTTTCCCTGGGCACGAGATACGATTTTTCTTTTCTTATCTAATCTAAAAAAAAGCTAATACAAATAGGAGGAAAATAAAGTGTCTTTCTGCAATCTTATGAATCACAGCTGTAACTATGTCCAGTAATTAATATTAAGGCCTATAAGCATGAATATTTGTTGGAATCCAGCCAAAAAAAAGGGAGGAAGAGAAGAAGAGGACATATCGATGTGATAGACTATCAGCCTTTATAATGTTGTGTCCTTGGGTCCATGTGCTTGCACAACCTGGCAAGACTGTCGCAAGAATTGTAAAATATATATCACTCTGGAGTTTGTAACACTGATTCGTATATCCCAGGGAATTGCTGTGTTGATAGCTTTCCTCATATCTGCCATATTTCATGAGGTATGTAAGATCTTAGTTTTGGTGATCTTCTTATACAGGTTCTGTTTTTAGTGATGCAGTCATTCAAACAATAATGTTACAGGTGAAGATAGTACACTAGTAACAGCCTCCCTAAACCTTTTGTTGTAGCGGTAATGCTGAGTAAATTTGAGCCCCCAACACCCCGCTTCTGGGTGGCGAATCTCAGGGATGTTGGTTTGGCGTGGCTCTGTTTGGTTTCAATGAGGACACGTTTCTACAATGTACTCAGCTATCTAACTCATAGCTTAATAAACCAATATTATTGGCAAATTTAGACGTTTAAATTCAATAGATATCTTTTCAATTTTTCATTGGTTGAAATTATGGCTCATGAACCATGAAATGGCAAGGATTCTTGTTAATTCTTGACACAATATTTTGTAAATTTTCCTATATGGAATTTGATACCATCCTCTGCAAGCTCAGGCTTTGTTCCGAGTATGTTTCATTATTGGTTGTTTCGTGCTCATCTTGTGGGGTTTTTATGTATGTAAAACCATTTCGTTTTGCAGCTGTGTATTGCAGTCCCTTGCCATATGTTCAAACTTTGGGCTTTCCTTGGTATTATGTTTCAGGTAAAATGTGCATTTTTGCTTGTGATCATGTACTTGCTCTAAAATATATATCATATATGAAACAAATTGCACCTTTTCCCTGATTCTGTCGTGATGTGCACTAACAGGTTCCCTTGGTTGTGATCACAAGTTTCATCCAAAGGAAGTTCCAGAGCTCAATGGTATGCTTCCATACCTCTCTTGTATGCATGCATTTCTGCAAACAATATCTCATATCATGTTATGTTCCTAAGAATGAGGCATCCTAGAGTCCTATTTCAACAAGTCCCATGAACCAAACCTCTTCCACAAAGCATCTGAATCTAAACGGAGAGGGATCCCCCCCAAAAAAAAAAAGAGCGGAAAATAGAAAAGGGGAGGGGAAATGAAGACAGTTTCATATGTATTTCTTGATACAATTCTTGCAAAATGCAATTCCCCTGCTCCCCAGAAGTACAGGGCTTCCAAACTACTAAATTAAATCAAAATTGGTGCCACTTTTGGTCAACAACTGCCTATGTACTCCCTACGCTGTCTCCCACTTTAATGGGATTTAATGATTCAAGCAACCTTAGCTCATCAGATGCAGCGGCATTTATGTCCACATTGGTGAGGGTCTGATTATTGTTTCCGTCCAGCTCTTCATTGGCGTATATGGTATAGGGTCTTCACTTCCCATGATTGGTAGAACCTCAATGATTATTCTCTAAATCATCTTTTCTTGTATAGTTCTATTGGTTCTGTCCCTCACTTTGCTTGGATGATTCTTGTTTGAACAAATTGCCGGGCATTGAGAACAACAAATAGATGCTTCTCTCAATGCATGTATTCTAACACATTTAATCTGCAGCAAATTAATTCTACTGTTATTGTCACTAATTCCAGGTGGGGAACATGACCTTTTGGTTCATTTTCAGCATTTTTGGTCAACCAATGTGCGTTCTCCTTTACTACCATGATCTGATGAACTGGAAAAACCGATCAAACTGAGCCTTTTAATGCTAAAGACATACTGATATCAAGAGTTCAGGAGTATCAGTTTATATACCACACTAAAAAGAACAAGGATGGTGTCGGCGTGCATTATGATAACTCTATGGGCTTGTGCATATGTGGAAGATCCCATGCCAAAGGAGTTAAAGTCTGGGCGCAACTAGCATAATTCTGCCCAAGCAATGGCAGTTCAGCTGTGTTTGAAAACATATGTATGAAATATCAAATTAGGGTGAGGAGCTTTTCGGAAAAATTGTACATGATGTGCTTTTGTTTTCCACCAAGACTGTCTATGCCCTTGGTTGTGCTCGCATTTTCTTGTTTTCGAAAATTCATGTTGAACGATTGCCACATATTATATTTTTTACACACACACATATATATATATAATTAAATCTGAAAGTTAAATTATCTTTTTTAAGGTTTAAATGAGCACAAAAACAGCGTATTATATTACGATAAATCAAAATTTGGACTTTCCTGCGGGAGACTGTGACAGTATATGGGGAATTATTTAGTGAGAGTTTCAAAGTAAAAATAAGAGCGTGTCTCGGGGATCGGGAAGGAGCATTGCAATACTAATCAATTCCTTGTTTAATGTGTATGTTTTAACAAAGAAAATTTTACAAATTTATCAATATAAGAAGTTTTACGTAAAATATATTATCAACATATGAGAATTTAAAGTTTTACGTAACTAACTCCACAATCCAACAAACATACTTACATAAGCTTCGACAATATGACTCCTATAAATAAAGTTATTTCCAATATTAGTTTTGTATCCAACAAACATACTTACATAAGCTTCGACAATATAACTCTTATAAATAAAGTTATTTCCAATATTAGTTTCCTTCAAAACTCGTGTAAACTCAAAAATTAGAAGTCTTAAATCTAAACACTGCTGTAATCGTAATCTAACCTCATGCGTAGCAAACAGGTCATACATACAGTTAGTCTCTTGGTCATCATTCTCAATTAGTCGTCAGTCTCAATCGTTAAGCAACGACGTCATTGACATTATTAAGAATTCAATACCCGATATAAATATCTTATGTGTCTGTGCTTTATAATTAGCCGACACCACTACTATTTTCCTCCAACGCAACGCCAATTTCCCCCATAAACATGTCTATCCCGGAAACGAAGGAAGCGTGAAAGCGTTTGTCACTCCCATTTCAAAAGTCGAGGGAGAATCCTCTCTCTCTCTCTCCCCTCACCCCTGCCCAGCCAAAGGGTTTTTGGGTTCTTAACCTCCATCCTCTCTCATCCCAAGTTAGAAGCAAAAGATTGAATCTTGAAAAACATAAGTGACTGTAGCTATCATTCAAATTTGATTTTTAGTAATTTGATCAGCTGGGCAAAATGGAGGATTACAGATCCAAGTCATATGGGGATGGGAGGATGGAAATGGAGAGCTATTATGGTAATGGAGGAGAGAGAAAAGTAGCAAATGGAAACGGATATGGAGGATTTGAAGACCTGAGGTGTTACAGTGCTTCTTATGCAACCTCAGCAACCCAACCACCTCCACCCAGACAGCTCAAGAAAGGGAAGAGCACAAATGGGTCAATTTCTTCTTCAAAGGCAGCTGTTTGGTGTTTTAGTGACCCAGAATTGCAGAGGAAGAAAAGGGTTGCCAGTTACAAGGCCTACAGTGTTGAGGGCAAAATCAAAAGGTCTTTTTCCAAAAGCTTTAGGTGGCTCAAAGACAGGTACACCAATATGCTCCATGGTTGATAAATTTTATCTATCATAAGTTGTTCTTGTTCATCTCTTCCCCCTCCCCCTCTCCCTAGAAAAAGAATATATGAAGATCTAGCTTTTGGGATTTGCTCAAGTGTGTGTATCTTTGGGAAAATGTTATAAGCCCTCTGGCCTCTGCTATATTATACAGTAACGAGTGTATTTCGACAGATTCGGATATATATATATATATATATATATATATGATCGCTCATTTTGATTGTGATGCTTGATATGTAGTGTGAGTTGATGTTATGATTTCCATTGTGGATTGATTGTTCAGATTGTTGGGTTTTGTCTGACAAAAGACTCCCTTTTGCAAGATCAAAGTGAGAAAAAGCTGCTTTCTTGTCTTTTTCTTTCAGCTTCAGTATGGAATGATATTTCTCTGGTAGTTAAATTTTGCAGGTATGTTCTTTAGTTCATTTCTTAGGTACATATGTAAGATCCTAGGATAGCTAGGCTTGGCGAACAAATTCTTCAGATCGAATTAAATTTGGATGGTGCACAAAGAGCTATTGAAATATTCAGCTGCTTTATTTGGAAAGAGGGGATTGTCAGTATATGACATATTTGCCTAGCAGCATTGGGTTTTCTTATTCTGATACTAAATCGTATTGAATATTTGCCCAGTGGATCCAGATTGCCTTATTCCAAGTCTAGATTTAAGTTAGTTTCAAGTTTTTTGGTGAAATCGTCAAGTATGGGTTCATTTTCTGCCTGGAAGTAACAGACAACTAGACATGTTTGTGTTTATGCTTTCTAGCTCGAAAAGCTTATCCTTACCAAAGTGGCCTTTGTCCACTTTTTCTGGATTGATCCTTGGAGCATC
This sequence comes from Talinum fruticosum, assembly GCA_021018815.1. Classification (NCBI taxonomy): domain Eukaryota; kingdom Viridiplantae; phylum Streptophyta; class Magnoliopsida; order Caryophyllales; family Talinaceae; genus Talinum; species Talinum fruticosum. The sequence goes on along the minus strand of JAITYX010000002.1, from coordinate 10,295,616 downwards.
GAATCCATTCCGCATACTAGAAGCAATGCTTTTTACGTGTCCAATCTCAGTGCCAGATTGACCAAAAAAGGAGAGATTGTTAATAGGTCATCCTTCTTATAGGCTGAGTGAATTCTAGATGAGTTTGATTCTTCTGTTTATTCTCACGGCATTTGGTTTTAGAATCTCATTCTGATTGCTTAAATTGTCTCTGAGTGTGCCTTTTTTAAGTGCAGATGATTAGTACTCGCAAACATGTGCTGATCAACTAGACCAAGGCTTTCATCCACCCCTATAAACTTACACCCCTTTTTCTGATTTTGATTGATATCATAAATTGATAGTTGTCGTCACTGTCATCTGAAAATTGATATTCAAGAACTTGAATCACTTGTCAACGGTAAATATGGCTCATAATAGCACGGGGATAACAATGGGGCGAGAAAAACTAATGCCTATAGGACCCCACCCACCGATTTAGGACTAGTATCTTCATTCAAAATGGGGATGAGGATAGTGATAAAGAGGGGTATGATATCCCTACAGAAATTCCCATAAGTTTTTGATTAAGAAATTTGGCTCTTCTACTTCTTTTGCAGAAGCATAGAAAATATACTAACAGAAGATGTCCTCCTAAAAACTAAACTAAAAACTTTTACTTTCCAAACAATCCGGACTAGTTTTTGAGGACAGAGGAAGTATACGATCAGACGGAGTATAGTTCACATCAACATAAATTCCGAGCTCCGAATGTGATCTTATTTTACTATAGAGATGTTCAATTGGTCTTTGTGTAATTAGGAAATCTGGCTTCTTTGTGCGATATGAATTTGTGCTAGTAGTACTGTATTAAACAAGTATTAGGCCAACAGCCTTGCAATATAGTCAACCAATTTAGGCTGCTTTTGAAAAAGTGTCCATTGATTAGGATCACATGGACATTATTGTTTTCACACTGTGGATTCAAATTGTCTTTTAGTAATACTTTTTAAAATCCCAAACTTCCATGGATTTGCATTTGTTTTTCATCTTATCGCCATATTGCCTTATAAACTACTTTGTTCAAAACTCAGCAATTTGGCATAGATTTTTTCAATCTTCATTTTTTTAAATGGGGGTGTTGTGAGGGAGGAAAAATAATTGATTCATCACAACTAAACCCGATTCAATAATACCAATTAGTAAAAACTTTATTAATTAAGCTAAGCCGATGATATAAATTTTGCATGATCACAAAGTAGGTGGAAAAAGAGAGCTCCCCTTTTTTTTGGTGGTTTGAGTGGTGCAATGTCACATTAATTTCAAAAGATTCACATTTTAAACTACAAATGGGATGCTAACTCTCCTCTAGGTCTTTGATTTGGGCAAGAGTTGGATATCTATCAAAATCTTATCCCTTTCTTGACTTTAAAATGATGGCCACAAAGACAACTGACTTTGGAAACTGTCCTTTTCTGTTATTAAATTAATAATTTGCATGTTGCAGTCACAAATCACAATATATGAATTAATTGGCATTTACATTCAACATCAGTACTACAACAAATAGAGCTGGCAACAGCCTGTATTGTATGATGCACATAAACATCATCATATTCATAAATGTATGAGCATTCTCGAAACGAATGTTCTGATGGCTCTACACGGTAGCATAATCAGTAAGAGCTTTTCAGAGTTGTTACCCGAGGTCTGAATTTAAATTCGACTGAGATTAATCATTGTGTCTTTCTGTAAACAGCCTTCACATTTCACTTTCATAATTTAATTTCGAATTGATCATGTTTATAAATTATAAAGATGGGAGGTTTTAATTTGTTCATACCAAACAAACCCAGGAGACGAGATGGTCCTCTACCACCTGCACTTGTTTTCCAGGGGCCATATTGAATCGTAAAGGGAACAGCCAAATAAATGCATCACTGTGTTTGATCATAATCTTCTTCCCCCACATCTGAGATTTTGAGGATCCAACAAGTGGCTTTTAAATATACAAATTCCAGCTATTTGTGTGGCCCATTTCCTTGGTCTATTATTTGACCTATGCATCTCTATTATTTTTACATATAAAATATAAATGTCAACACAAATTGTTTATTAGCCATTCATAAAATAATAATGTATAAGTTATGGTAAAATAACTAATTAGTCATATATATGTAAGAATTTTAAAAATCACCCCTACAACTGCAAGCATTCAATCTCACGAAATACCTTGCTCATCTAAAAATTTGCAATTATTATTCCTACTCTCGAGCTTTATTTATGGTAAATGTTCATATTTCCTTTAATGTGTTATGTTTTGTCTATTTGTTTATGTTGGCAAAACCAGAAATCTAAAGTCCTCCAATTAGAGAGGGCTGAGGACCGGGCTGAATTCAGTCTGATTCTCCAACCCCCGCCTCCCCCACCACCCCCCAAAAAAAAACCAAAACAAAAAAAAAGTGGAAAACCTTGGTCCATTTCAGTCGGTCCAGTCTCGACCTGGCAAAATGACCCGTTTTCCAGGTCTACGAGTATTCCAGGCTGGGTAATTCTTGCCATCTAGACCGATAATGAACATTCCTAACAGCAGCAAAAGCTGCAATAGCACACATAACTGTATTCTTGCAATTTTACATCCAACCCTGATCCAGTGTTGTAGCACTGGCAAATCCCATAATTAAGAAGACAGTAACACACCAACTGATGGGAAGACTTCCTTTTCGAGGCATATCCGGTACAAAGACATAACCTTCCGTTAATGGAATATGAGGGCAAACTGATTCTGGCACAACCAACCTTCACCCCCTTTCACTCGCCAAATGGTTCCATTTCAGTCGTGATCCCTTAGGCTGTGCCCATTACTTACCAAGAAACTACAGGGATCTCACTATCATTAGTGTAATTGCACACAATTATAGCATTATATTATTACAAGAATGTAAGCACGAGAATGAGTATCTAATGGACCCTCTCATCATCAAAATGCAAACTCTCAATGCCCTTGAGGGTGGACTCATAGTTTTTAATACTGGTAATCCTACCGGTGGATGAGTGCTTTGCATCCGAGGATCCTACAGGTGAACTTCTTTGCCCACTCGAGAACCTCTGCATTATGCCTGGGCTTGCTTCTGCAGTACGAGATCGAGATGGAACAGAGTCATTCCCTCCTGTAAGAGCTTCACGGCTACTTGAAATAGCAGCTCTCTTTAACAATCCACTGGAGTGCCCGAAAAGGTTTGAGCTTGACAACTACATCAGTGAAAGGGGTACCAGTCACTCTTCTTCCTTTTTGGAGATGGTTACCAAAATTAAAAGCTAATGGCTACACTCATTTCAACTAATGTACAAGGTTATGCATGGAAAAAAAAAAAAAAAGCCCTAGAACACTGAAATATCTGACCACAAGTGAGAGTCAACAGTCAAGGCACTAAAGCTACTGAACAAACTGAATATTTGTTGAAGATGAAACATGGTCCATGAACCAAACATAGCAGGAATTTATGTAGAACTAAATTCTACAGTAACCCAGGTATTCTAGGAGTCAAGACAAAAGCTTAAAGCTCGATCTCAATCAGATCAAGAAAAAACAGCACGGTAGCACAGATAACATAAACTTTAACCTACTTTAGCCCAGCCATCCACACTGAAGCAAGCACCAACCACCCTTAGGCCTTAACTTGACAAGAGGAATTATCATATTACCCGCCAGAGGTTTTCGTAAATAATTTTAATAATCCTGAGAACCCGACCTTTTCAAATTCTATCTCTCCCTTCACTCGTCCCCCCTTTCTAATCCTCTTTTACACCAAATTTTTACTCTCACTTCCCTCCAAATTCCACATCTTCCCTTCCCCAATCTGCTTATCAAGTGCAACATTGCAAATGAAAAAATTGAGAACCCAAGTTCGGCGCACTAAACCGGACCTAAAAGTAGGTGTCAGACTAATAATGCATCACCTCAATATACCTGACAATACTAAGATACTCTTTTGGCAGACAAAGTACGAGCAGTGAATCAAACAAAGACAATCTGAATAGAAGGCAACATCGTAGGAGTAATTTTCCAGACAGACATCATTACCAACTATAAAGCAAAAACATACCACAGCATCTTTGCTCAGTGGTGCATCATTGGCAACAGGGCTCTTCTGCTTCAATAAACTTCCAGAATTCAGAAATGAACCTGACATTCTTTGTCGGGAATTATCAAAAGACGACATAACACCAGGCTGGCCATCCTCTTCACCTGAAGATATTAAAGAAAGAATGTGGGTAAAACACATCCATTAACATATAGTATCCCCCAATTCCCAACCTTGTACTCCCACCAAACCAGAACGAGCAAATATTAGCCAAGAAGGGGAAAAATCCCACAGCAAACGTATGACCTGAATTTCTATCAGCATTGACAATAGGAGGTGCCACTCCACTAGTTCCAGCACCAGCACCCTAATCCGAGACACAGAGACATATATAGTATTATTATCATCATCATCAAACATGCAGTTAACAGTTAAAGAAGATGAAGAGGTTACCCTGAACACAAACCTAATGCACATTAACACTTACAAGAGCACGAACAGGGGAGTGCCTAGCTGTGATTGTTGATACTTCAAAATGGTCCAGTCAAACACATAATCAAATTGGAAGCCTGAACCAAAATATAATAGAATACATAAAGAGGATGGATATAATGGGATACATAGGCAATGACTACATAAAAAAACTATGCAAAGCGATGTCAAATTGGAGAAGAAGTAGAAGTAATATTGGAATTTAGATATGAAGTCCCAAAACACTTAAACACAAACAGACCTTCGCGAATAAAAAGATCCCGAAATATTCTTTTCAAGTACGCATAGTCTGGTTTATCATCAAACCGCAGAGAGCGGCAGTAATGGAAATATGAAGCAAATTCAGTTGGATAACCGCGACATAAAGCCTGTTAGCAAAAGATAGTTCCACGAAACATCAGAAAGGGAAAAACAGAACAAGAAAGAAAAATAAAGCTTATCAACAATACCTCAATCGATGTTGAGACCTTTTTCTCGCTAATTTTATCATACTTTTGCTTCTTATTTCCAGCCTTCAGACCCTGCCAAGGAAGGCTGAAAAGTGGTCCTCAACAAAGTCAGCTTAAAGATCACATTTGGAAACCAACCATAACTTACACATTTGGGTGATAGCAATTACCTGCCTCTTAGAAAGTACATCAGAACATAACCAAGAGATTCCAAATCATCTCTTCGACTTTGCTCTAGCCAGTGCAAAATCAAGTCAGACAGTACAAATATTACAGCAACAACATTATAAATATAGTAGCCCTTTTTCCTTTTTATCAACAATAAATAGACTAAAATGAAGAAACATACCGATTCCAAGGTGCGTATTCATACTAGCATATCTTGCAGTCCCCGTCAGATTCTTATTTTCTCTGCAATATCAGATACGGTGAACATATAAGATCAACAACTTCAAAGAAAAGTACTAAAAATTCAAAGAGGGTAATGCTTGTAGCAAAATCCATGTAAACAGCAGGCTGTTCAATTATTATGTAAAGCTGTAAAGCAAACATGAAACTGACAGATAGAAACTTTGTGGGGATAACATAAAATGTGTATAACACTAAATTAATGGCCACAATTGATTCTTTTTTTGGTTTAAGCCTTCAGAGCATTAATTTCAAACAAGTCTCCAATTTAATTATTCTTATTTCTTATTTTCCCTTTACTAGTAAATTAATATGCTCATTGAAGCCATGTTAAGTACAGGATCTACTGCAATAATTTCTTTGTAATGACAGTGACAAACATGGAAAATGTCCAAACCTCCCCCTCCAAAAAAAAATTATAGTAATATGTTGGTAACATAAAGTTAATATAATTTTTCTTTTTCTTTAATGGGATAATGGTAACGAATCAAAACTCCAATGCAGGGAGAGTTCACATTACCCAAAATATTTAGAAATTAGAAATACAAGTGATTAATACATGACTAATACATACATTGCACGTAATCAGAAGTTAATTGTTTATCAAATTATGAAAGAACATTCTTTTACTTTTGCCGAAGGGTATCGAGCAGATCCCCATAAACTTTTCATGTAAAATCACCAGTAAGACTCCACCGTCAAAGCCTCAAAGGCATAAACTAACTGGAAGATCATGTACCTATATGGGATATGCTGATGAGTCGTAGTGTCTCTGTATTTCTTGGCTAAGCCAAAATCAATTATGTAGACCTGAGCAAATGCAAATTACATCTATCTAATTAATAAGAATGCTCTCAAGTTAAAAGTAAAAACAAATATCAAATCAAAAGCATCAAGAGATACCTGATTAGCCCGCCTACCCAAGCCCATAAGAAAGTTGTCCGGCTTAATATCTCGGTGCAGGAAAGACTTTGAGTGAACAAACTCAACACGGTTGATCTGAATAAAGAAACTTGCTTTAATAAATATGCTATAGCTCATGATATTTTCAAATCAAATCAAACACATGACAGATTCTACCATTTGATCCGCAAGCATGAGAACCGTCTTCAAAGAGAATTTCCTGCTGCAGAAGTTGAACAAATCTTCAAGACTAGGACCAAGTAAATCCATTACCAGGACATTATAATCACCCTCTACACCAAACCATCTGACATTTGGAATTCCAGCTGCAGGCATGGCAATAATCCATAATCAGCTGCCGTTTACCAGCAGAAAACACCAACTCGTAAAAAAAATTACTGACACAAAACACAAAAGTCTTATTACTTCCTCCCTGCAGGATCCTGTACAGCTTTGACTCGTAGAGTAATTGTGGATGTTTAGTCTTGACATTTTCCTACAAAAGAATCATCGGATGCATTAGAATGAATCCCAAACCATCTAAAGCGTAAACAACATAGGTTGATCAAGGCACAATACATAATTAAGAATCAACTAGTGCAGAAATCAGAAAGCACTAAGGGGCCATTCAATTTAACTTGAGAAAGGGAAACAGGATTAAGAAATGAAAAACAGCAAGGGAGCGAAAAGCGGGAAAAACACAAAGAAGATAAACTGTTTGGCTCAGGGCAGGAATAGAATTAGGTCCAAGGCAATGATTTCGAAGACCCCGATGGTTGGCTTGGGTCTAAGTATGGACTTTTGGGTAGGGTTCAGAATGAACTCAAGAAAGATTTTGGGCTAGTGGTATGGTGGATAGGTCTGTGATAGTAGTAGATTCAGATGGGATGGCACTATTAAGTGTGGTAGAGGTGGTAAACTGGTAGTAAAAGGTGTGTGTTAGTGCCTTAGTGGTAGTCAGCATGGGGTTGGTGGTTCCGGCTTTGTGGAGCTTAACAACAAGTAATGGTGGCAACTGGGACCTGGGAGGGAGAACATACGGTGGTGGTGTTCTGATATGGAAAGCAGTGACTGTTGGTGGCAATTGGCAGTTGGGATGGAGCGCACGGGATGGTGAGCATTCAGATGGAGTACAGGAGTGGTGGTAGTGATTCAAGGGGGTGGTGCCAAGGGTAAAAGGTGGATGAGGCAGCAAAGGGGTATTCAAGGCAGGTTTGGAGGAGTGACAAAGTGGAGATAATTGCTGTTGGCAAAGTAGGGAGTCTGCGCCCTGTGGAGATATACTAACACGAAACAAAGTAACCAGTCCGCTAGCAACTTGCAATATTCCAAGCAACCATGTTACCTAACAATATGCATGGCTTAATGTGCATCTCACTCCAGAAACCACTACTTTAGATTCAACGTGTATACAAAACTGATCAAACACTAGCTCCTAAAACATGCCAAAATCCACCAATGAGCATTAATTGCTCCCCTAGAGGAGTAACTTTAATGTTCAAAGTTTGAACATTTTCCCACTGAATCACCAGCATTAAACTAAAATTCAACATTTAGATGCCCAAACAATAAACATATAGATAATTTTACGTCACTAGCTCAGTCAATCAATATTCCTCAAATTCCAACAAACAAATAGGTTTCTACTCCAAATTTCCACTGGGTAGGTTCTTCTATTTGCTTCAATGTAAAATTGAGAAGAAAAATACAGCATCCTAGTCTATAATAAAAATATAAAGATAAATGTGCAAACATTTCTAAATTAGACTAACTGGGCACACTTCAACAGAGCGAATAATGAATTAGCATCAGCAGTGTAATGAAATTATAGCGCTGCAACAAAACAGTTTGATAAAACCATATATAAAGCGCACTTACAAGTTTGATCGCCACCTCTTCGTTAGTCTGGATATTAGTGCCTAAAAACAAAGAAAATTCCGTTGAGCCAGAGCAGCAAGAAGAAAACAAGACGAGGGGGAGTGTGAGAGAGTATGAACGGAAGCAAACCAAGATAGATCTCTCCAAAAGAACCGCTCCCTATCTTCCGGCCAAGCCGATACTTGTTCCCAACACGAGGCTCCATTGAAGTTCAACCCCAAAAGAAGAACAACAAAACCCTAACTCGAAGAGTACGACTGAAATTGAGCAAATTGAAGCTATATCTTCAACCAAAATGACAAGTGTAGCTCAGCAGATGACGAACCCTAGCATTGGAAGCACCATAGACGAACAAGAAGCTTGGATGAAGAACCACTGAGAAAGAAAATTGAAGAGAGTGAAGAGGGTTTCGCTCAATCTGCTAAATTTTAGGGTTAGGAGCCTTGATTAGTGAAAGTTTTGGCGGATGGTGGAGGCCGGGGGAAGATGGGAGAGAGAGAGGGAGAATTGTGGTTGGTGATGGTGAGGTGGCTAATCGAACGTACTCCACTCCTCTCTCTCTCCGTCTCTGTCTCTCTCTCCCCCTCGGTGACTGGGTTGGATAGACGACGCAATATGGACAGCTTTTTTAACGGGAGGAACATGTGAACTTAAAAAGGGGGTCGCCAAAACATAAAAATAAAAAAAGAAAGAAAGGAGGAAGGAGTACTGGTCAGGCAGGACCAACTACTGATGACCCGGTGGGTTCAGACAGATTGATCCAACGAGGTCCAGTTTCGATCCTTGAAAGTTGAACGTTAGAAAGTAAAACTCAGGTAGTATCGATCTTGATATTTTAAGTATAACTCGACTAATATGAATTTTATTTATTATTATCTGTATCGAAAATCGAACTTGATAATAGTATAGTAGTTGGCTTAATGTTAGAATTTAATATAAAATAAAGAAAATAAAAGGGCGATATTTGAGTATCCAAAATGAAAATAAATTTTAACTATAGTTGGACTTGATATGATTGAATCTAATTTATAACTAAGTTAAAATAAATTTTGATTCTCGAATCAGATATCCAATCTATTCACTTATTTATAACTAAAGTTGGTCATTTTAATAATGAACTAAGAATGTTATCTTAAAGTATTTTGTACTTTGGTATTCCATCAATGATAGGTATAGGCAATATGGGCTTAACCACTTTGTAGAGATGATAACAAATTAAAGTGTGAGACATCCCCAATCCACACAAGTTCACTCGACAAATAAAAAAATATTTAAAACATGCCTAAATAAGCTTGAATACAATTGAATGGAAATCTAACACGCAGTCATTTTTCACTTTTTTTATTTGTAGATTTTTTTCATTCTACTTAAAAAATAAATAGATAATTGTGGAATTCAATTTGAATAAATTGTAGAATTCCCAATACAGAGTACCAATGAATCTCTCCTTGAGTGTTTTTCATTTGCTTGAAACGTGAATAACGAGGCGTGGCTTGACTTTCATAACCGTGTAACTGTGTAAGAATGGACTGTCCCTTTCTTGCTCTTGGGGACTGACCTCAATTTTTTACTAATCCGTAGTATTAGATTATGGAGTACAAAACGTGCAAGATTGAGTCAAAATACGCGTCAGGACAATTTGCCCACAACTGGACTGATGATGACTGACCAGCAACTAGTCTTTTGGTCCAACCCATACACAAGAGCAGGTAGGGAGAAAGGGCCAGACACAGACAGACAGACAGAGACAATATATTAACTTCATCAAACGCCTTCTGGCTTTGGCATATATCAATCTCATCATCATAAAAAGGTTAGGATTACACTTTGATGATATATTGCATGACGCACAAGCCATGGTTTTATGTATACAGAAAATCAATTGAACAAATCAAGGGATAAGTTAGGAAAGACGGTACTAATTCACACTTTAGGGCACCAGAAGTGCCCAGCTTTTGCCGTATATCCCATTGACAATGGCGGGATCCACACTGGGTCATGTTGTTCGTTTTCATTGCTGTCATAGTTGTTGAGTTTAGCGCCTCCACTAAGTCAGTATCATTTGTTAACAGTTCAGGCACCAGTAACCTGAGCCCGGGGGCTAGGCAGGCCCATATATGCTAACCTAGGTGACATCCGAACCTTCGGGCTGGGCCTTGGAGAAGGAATTGGTCCAGAAATTAAGGATCCGGGTCTGACTCGTGGAGACAAGTTGACATGCTCAAGAGCTTGGGATTGTAGATCCAATGGGTAGTCCCTAACACAACCGATCCTAGGTCCATTTCCAGTGCTCCATTTGCAGGACAAGCGTTTGGCCAAGCAGAAGACGGGTTCTTTGTTGTCACCACTGGCCTTAACTTCGCTGGCTGAGCTTTCCACTTCAGCTGGTATACCTTCATCATCATCTGCCGTTTTTCTGGGGTCCCTTCATCTTCAGGAACTTTGAATGATGCTTCCTCGTTATATGCGTACCTCTGCACAAGTTTCATTTTCAATTTTAGACACTGTCAAATATTCATCCAGGAAACTAACCCACTTCAGATCATTGTGTATTACTGGATTCATTGATACCAAGAAATATTCAAACAGTATCATTTTGTTTCTTATGGTGTCATTAATTCGGATTATAATCATGTCCCATTCTATGTTGTCATTTTGTCTAAGGCTAACCAGTACACCTCCCACTTCACGGGTTATTGAGGATTGATTAGTATGTAACATACAAGTACCAAGTTTGAAGGTTGATACCTTGACATTGGAAATATCAACATGGTTATCTTGTAGGAAACTCAGGAACTCTTTGAAGTTTTCTTCTGTTGGATGATAGTGACCACTGTAAGGCCATATAGCCTGAAACCAGAAACATCAATTTCGGCATCAAAAATGACATATAGTTCGAGATTATATATGCAAAAGACTACTCAGTTTCAAAATTGACAAATACCTCAAGAACCCCTTTATTGGCAATTAATCTTCCAGCAGCTGTGGTAGCAGCCCCGGCAAGGAAACTCGAGTGCTGAAATAAACCTTTTTGTTTCTGCCCCACATACAAGTTTCTCGATGTGCTCAGAACAAATATCCATTTGCACTCCCCAACAGTATCAACTAAGTCTCCACTTAGTCGGTACACAAGCTTCCCATCTTCAACAATTACTTCATATTCTTGTCTTTCTTTCTGAATTTCATCCCAGAGTATAAAAGAAAAAACAGCATAAGCTAACGTGCAAGGCTTCATAGATGCAAGTAATTCAACTACTCTTAACTCTTAAACCGTCCAAACAGACAAGGGACTTAAAACTTACTGGTCCAAGGTACTTGATGCATTGCTTGTGCAGTTTGGTCCTCGGGCATTTCTCAAGACTTATCTCTTTCCCACCTCCAATATCCAACCTTGATTATAGAAAGCAAAAAAGGTAAGCATGAAGAACTAGACAAACATTGTCATCTGATACCAAACAGAAAACCATATTTACTGCTTTCATTGTTGTGTCTAATATTGCATATGAAAAGGAGCTCGAAGGATCATATACCAGTAAAAGAATGGTTGATTGCTTTCGCTTTTGAACCAGACATCATAATAGAGGTGCAAATTGTGACCATATCGATGGCGTGGGTCAATCTGTACAGATATCAAAAATACAAAAAGCATTGTTAGATGTAGTATGAATTAAAAGCTAAACCCGATTTTACAAATGTAGTGTAATTATTGGTAACAGTCAAAGGTGTATTGACCAATCATCCAATTCTCCTCGTTTTTCTTGAAACCATGAATCACTAATTATTACACTATAATTTGCACTACAGGAAAGTGTTGGGCGGCTTACCGCTTCAAGCCAATGCTGGAGTGCCAACTTTTGAGCTTTCTCATCTTTTGACAAACCTTTTCCCACCTATAATTGGCATAAAAAGAAAGTTATTTTTTCAATAAATTGAACCACTTTATCTGATCAAGTAAAGTTCTCACGTACGAATCATTTACAATACCTTTGCAACTCTTGTCTTTGCCCTTGCCCACTTCGCACCAACAGTCTCTTGTTTATCATTATCATAGAAAGAATAGGAGCTCCTCTTAAGAGCAGCAAAATCCAAGGCCTTCCACCTACAGAAACATTCAGATATATCTAATCAGTCAATTTAAATTGGGAAAGGGCTACACTACATAAACCATAATAAACACATTCATATTCTTGATCATGGATTTGACACTAACCATAGTTCTTCAACAACAACAGCACAATCAGCAAGGTTTCTTCTAGTCCTGTAACTCTTGTACACTTTCTGAAGCTTGACAGCAGCAGCATCGAGCTCAGAAACCGGCCTTGGAGAGAACAATATCGCTGGTTCTGGAAGAGTTATGGCGGGCAAAGGCTTGTGAATCAATCCGTTCGAGCCTGATCTACACAACCCATTAGGAAACTCTTGAACTAAACTCCTGAATGAAGGGGATTTCCCAAGCACTATGTTTTCAGGCTTGAGGTCCCGCAAACTACTCGTATTCTTAGCCGCCATTTCATCACATCCGTTCCTTTCTGGATTACACCGTGATTGAGTTCTCTTAAATGATTCTAATCTCTTGAAGCTTCCTGTCCTTAAATGTAACCCTCCAGCTCTTGAACATGGACTACCACTGGAAATCATGCTGAAAAAATTTTGGTTCAGAATTTCATGCCAAGCTGAAATCAGGATTGAAACTGATAGTCCCATAAACCTAATAATAGAGACAGATTAAAAGAGAGAAATTAGAAGAGGACTAAATTGGATAAGGTAAAGAATCCTATTCCAGAAAAGGACCTTCACATCAATTTCTTTCATATTCAAATTGTTAAGCCAGTTTTGTTTTTTAACTCCCCTTCCACTGGGTATTGAAATTTCACACACCCAGATGAGAACCAAGATATATTCATACATTGTTGCATTTGCAAGGCCAAAAACCCCCAAAATGAAGAATAAAAATAACACCCATCGAGGATCACAGCCACCAAAAACCCTAAAAATGACGAATTACAGTCCCAAATATCTAAAGAATAGAGCTTAGATATTATCGCTAATCATACCTTTAAGTTTTGACCAGAAGGAATTGAGAAATCTCTCTTTTTCTCTAATTCTCTTTCTCTAGCAGTATTTGGTTGAAAGTAAGACCACTGACAAGGGTTATATATACCCCCAACTGCTGTGGAATTTGGAAATTCCACACGTTGAACAGAAAACTGAAAAGGGATGACGCCGAAGAATTTTGCAGAGTCTACTGGGACCTTCAAATACGGAATAAATAAAAACAAGAAAACCCCAAATGAAGAGGGTCGGCACACAAAACAACAGAAGACTGAGATTGGAAAATGAGACCCAACTCTCTCTCTCTCTCTCTCTCTCTCTCTCTCTCTCTCTCTCTCTCTCTCTCTCTCTCTCTCTGTGTGTGTAGAGAGTAGACTGGAAATTGGAAAATTCAGAAGGGGTTTTGCTTGCAGTGTTTATATTAGAAGGAACTAGAAGGGGGTTCAAACCCACGAGTTTCAATTCAAAGCCTGGAAATGAAAGAATTTCTACTTCTAGGGGTCGAGTTGAATGTTGAAATCACTGCCTTTTAATGGTCTTTGAAGGAGGGAGCAAGTACAGAGAGAAGGAGAGGAGGAGGGCGGGAGGGAAGGCGAGAGAAAGAGAGAGATAATGGTCAAGAAAGTAAGCCCGGAGTTACGCGGTTGTTTCTATGAAATTTAATAAGAAGCACCACTTCCAACAACAAACTACAAAAGCCACCATGACTTCTTTAGTCATTTTTTATTTTTTCCAAAAAGAAGGATATTATTCTTTTTATAGAATTTTAAAATGAATAAATTATTCGTAATTTTATCCAAATTCCTATTTGTTGTTATATCGTAGTATCATCATTGTAAACCACACGATCAGGAATTTAGTGATGGAGTTTTTTTTTCTTTTAATAAGTATTTTTTTAGAAGAATATTTAAAAATATATTTAGTATCAGGTAGAACGGCTTGATTTGCACTATGATATGAAGGAGTTTTATTTTCCGTGAATAATTAAATAATTTTTATTATTATATGTAATTTTTTATATTTGACAAAATAGGGGAGGATAATATGTAAAGATATGTTAGGTAGTTTAGAAGTTAGAACTAACAAAAAAAAATTGTAGACTTGTCAAACCTTATATGCTTGAAAAAAATGGTAATGAGTGGAAGAAATATTCAAGAATATTTTTGGTGCTAATGAGAAATGTATAGATAATAATTATTTTTGAAAAATATTTTTATAATTCTTTTATATTTGAAAAGATTTGAAGAGAAAATATTTGAGAATGTGTTTGGTACCAACATGGATATTTTTTTTTTTTTTTTGTAGAATGTAAGAAATTTTTATTTTATTTTGAATATATGATAAAACAAGGAGAAGGAAATACGAAGAGTATGTTCAAAACTCACAAAAGTCAATTTTATTTATTTGTTTATGAATGCTAATTATTTATCTAAATTTTTTTTTTTTGTTTTTATTATTTGGTAGAATACCAAGAGGAAAACACTAGGACATATTTGGTAATAAAAAGAATCATTTTATTTGTATATAAATGACAACCATCTTTCACGAAAATATTTTTCTATTATTTTTCATGGTTGACAAAATGGGGACAAATATATTTTAAAAATAATGTGTTTGGCACAATGAAAACTTCTTTTTAACTGAACAATGGAAACATTTTATTCATGCAGGAGTGACTATTATTTTCGCAAGGACAATTTTCTCTTTCTTTGACTTTCCCTATTTTTTTAGAGTTTGGCAATAAGGAGAAAAATTATTTAAGTAATCCTCTCTCTCTATTTGGGACTAACTTTTTGCAGTTAATTATGTCTAAAATAATAATTGATTGGTAAAGTTACAAAAATTATTTCTTTAGATAGAAATAGAAAGAAATAAATTTCGTTAGTATAGATGCCCCTGAACAAGGTGTTAATGTATGAAGACTTTCCTCTAATTTTAATGTTTGCTTTAAATGAACGTCGAAAGGGCATTGAATAACGAGAAATATAAGCTTAGAATTTAGATCAAACCCTTTGGATTTGTCAATTTAAAAGAATGCAAAGGGGACTAGCAACCCTCAATAAACTTGCTACCTTTTTGGGTGTAAGTGTACCAACTACCATTTAATGGTACTACATATGTTGGTATTGTCAAAAAATATAATTGGAAGTTAATTTCTGAAAATGATGGAAATAAATTTAAGGGCTAATGCACCTCTGTACTGGCTTGACTTATTTTGTAGGGAATAGATGGCCTAGTTATCCAAATAGCTTTTATTTTTGTTTTTTCCCCTTAAAAAAACCTTATGTATAAGCTATGTGTTTTATTTTGTTTAAATTACACCCTTTAAAATTAATATTATTTACCACATTAATCTTAAATTTATAAAACTAACTAAATTGATACTCTGTAGTAAAAAAATTAGGGATATTGTTAAATTCTCATGAGTATGAGAAAGTTAAAAATTTTCATAAGTTTGATAGTTGAAACTCTATATTAAAACATTTTTAAGAAACATACTTTTTATACAACCTTGTCATCTGAAATCAAATACAAATTTGGTGTAGATTTCATACAACACAACAAGGGTATGAATTATCTATATATTAAATTTTTAGAACTATCACTGCCACGTAATGACAACTCTCATGACATAAGTTAGTGTAAACGGTTAATAAATGTCAGTTAACTTTATTGATAATTTTTTAAAAAATTATTATTAAATATACAAATTTAAATCTCACTAACATCACCGTTTATGTCTTATTTGTAACCCCGACAAGAAAAAAAGAACAACTATGGACATTTTGTACTGTGTGTTGGTTTGGGTCCATGATAAAGAGAATGTGAGGTTCTCTTAGACACGAGGGGTTGAACTCGAGAAAATTGTTCAGATGGACATGGAGATTGTGGATGGGCTTTGGGCCTGTACTGATGTTAGGAGCCCAAAAGCATATTCAAACAGCAGTCTCCAAAGAGGCTTAAGCAAACAGGCCGATAAGGTTGATTGAAGTCAAAATTCGAAATTTCTCCATCCTAATGGCTAACAGGCTAAGCTCACACTGTAATTCTGTTGTAATTTAGTGCAGAATAAGCTAAAGGAGTCAATTGGAGATAGGGCTACTGAGTTTGGGGTGTTTGCTGCATGTGTAATGGATGGCGGGTGGGCTTTGTGCAACCGGTGCTGGGTGCTGGGTGGGAGGTGGAGGTGGAGGTGGATCAAGCAACGCTTGGGATTAAGGTTGCGACAACCATGCAATTGAAACTCCTCCTTAATGGTGCAGCCCCTGTCGATTCCACCGACACAGATACTACGTGGTGTCCTCCTACTGTTGGACATCACAAAATTAATATCGATGCAGCGTTTCAAGGAGGCAACGCAACTGTCGCTTGGGTGGAGGAACTGGGAGGGTATTGTTATTGGGGCTGATGCAATAAAAATAATCTGTTCATCGGTGGTGATGGAAGGAGCATCGGCTGTCTTGGACGCGACAAAGGAAGCATTGAGAAGAGAAAGACGGTCCATTATAGTTGAGGGGGACAACCAGGAAATCATGAGAGCCCTCCAAAATGGAATTACACTGCCATGGGAAGCTAGGGTGATTGTAGCTAATATCTTGAGACTGGTGGATAACTCTGAGACCAGTGGACAACTCTGAGACCGTGGAGTTCAATTGGGTCAGAAGGCAAATAAATGTGGATGCTCACCAGAATAATACACATTTGATTGACGTTGGTGATATATATATATGGGCTTCAAAAATGACATGAGAAACCCAACTTGATAAGGCCCATATAACTTGTTTGATGGGCTGAATATATAGCTAGAAAAACTTGATTATGTGGGATATATCATATATTTATAATTCACATAAACATACTTGGTTTTGACCAGACTCGATGAAAGCTTCTTTCAATTATAAATCTGTAATGACTGACTGGTCAAGTTTAACGAGATAGCTTAAAGAAAGCGTGAATTAGCTGGTTTACTTGTAGATCTGAAATTCTGGCTTTTGGTGCAAAGGGAAAGAAACTGGAGAAAGGGACCGTGCCCTCACGCAGAGAGAGACAAGAGTTGCTCTCATGGAGACCCGCTCCAATGTGGAAGAAGCAAAGGCAGCTAATTAAGTCGATGAGGAGGAGAGGGAGGAATTTATATTATAAACATGAAAAGGAAGAAATTAAAATTAAAGAGGTAGTGCACAACAAGTAAGAAATATATATAATCATACGATTATCACAAGCAACCTCCCAACATGATCCTTTCTGCTTAATAATCTCTCTGTTTTTTTTTTCCGGGTATTTTTGAGGAGGCCTGGTTTGCGCAAGCTCTCTCTTCCTTTCTCTCTCTGTTCTGCATTGGAGGAGAAGAGCAGCAGCAAACACAGGCCTCCTTTTCAATTCAATAACATCCACTCTCGTCTCGACGCCGTCATCAGCTCCCTCCTGCTCGTCGTTCGTCTTCTTCTCCTTCTTCAATGGCTGATCGTACAACTCCAGGTGCCCCCACAATCCCATATCTCTCTTTATGTGTTTATAATGGAATTCTTTTCCTTCTCTTCTTACAAATATGATCAACTTAGCTTTGTGCTTGTACCAACTTATTACTATAAGAGAAGGGTATTTTGGTCATTCACTTTATATTTGTTAACCTTTTAGATGTTAAATGGTCATGTATGTTAATTTTTAAAAATTCATAATTTCAAACATTATTACACTAAAATTCGATAAATAATTTTATTCAAAATTTCGCAATTTGGTTTTATTTTTTCTTTTTTTGTGTGTGTATTGTATTTTTTAAAAATTATTAATAGCTTCAATCGAAGCAATTGAAAATAAAAATGACGAAGTAATTAGCCGTTTGTAATGTTAAAAACACACCTATCAGAAGTTTTTTTTTTTTTTCTTTTATCATCTTTCCATAGCTACCTCCCCTTGTAAGATAGGAGTCTAGACCTACATATTGGAAAAATAATTTGTTAAGGTCCTTCAGTGGAAAATAACATTAGTTTTGAAAGCTTACAATTTAACCATTAAATTGATCACAAAACATAGTCAACATAAAATTCAATTTTATTTTGTGTTATTTGTTGGTTACTTGATTTTGCTTCTATCTTCGTTTTTGTAGTTTGATTTTGGTATGTATTAGGTTTATTAGATATGTTTTTCTTTATTAATTTTTTTTTACGGCACAACTATTCATTTGTCTCTCTTGGATGTTAATATTAGATCTTTTTCCTATATTATAGGAAGAGACGACAAAAAAGGTAAAAAATCATTAACCAGGTTATTTAGCAGCCCCGCACGAAGCCTCGTCTCAAGACCAAATGGTTCTTCTTCATCATCTACACCAAATGGTTCATCTTCATCATCAAATCCTTTCAAGCGTCTCTTGAAAAGTTTCCGCAGTCGAAAGGATCTTGGTATTAATCTACTTAACTTCACAGAGATTTCTACTTTGACTCTTAAAAAGCGTTTCTTTTTAATTTTTTTAGGTATATATATATATACATAGTGAATGTCAACCCTACCCCGTTGCCCCATCTTAAACGATCAAACTCATTATACCTTTTGTAACTCTTTATTATATAAATTATATATTAATTATATATTTCTATCGACATAAAATTGCATGAAAGTACCCTATCCATTTTGATTTGTTTAATTAATTTTTATTCTTAAAATTCTCTGTGGTAATACTTTCTTATATATTAGTGTGTATTCAATGTACATTTTATTAGTGTAGTATAAAATAGAGTTTATATATATATTGCGTTTCACAACTTGCATCATGCGTTAAACAACCATTTTTAATTCGATCGATCTGTAAACCCATAAATTAATTGGTAAGAGATGTTGTAAATTATATATATGATTCCTGGTATATACAATATAAAAATCAATAATTTTCTAAAGGGTGAAAAGATCATGGACCTCGCAAGTAATGGCGGAACTAGGAATTTAAGGAAGGGTCGAAATAAACTAAATAAAAGGAAATGGATTTTTTTAAAAAAGGGAAGTTGTCAATTAAAGGATTTAAACCTTTCATCTCTCCTTCACATCATAAAGTAATTACTAACTCAGCTATCCATATTTACTCATCATTATTTGTTATATAAACGTTTTATTTATTTTTAAAAGGGGGTCGATTGACCTCGTCGAACATCCTTAGCTCC
This sequence comes from Talinum fruticosum, assembly GCA_021018815.1. Taxonomy (NCBI): domain Eukaryota; kingdom Viridiplantae; phylum Streptophyta; class Magnoliopsida; order Caryophyllales; family Talinaceae; genus Talinum; species Talinum fruticosum. Next base: position 10,276,236 of record JAITYX010000002.1, on the reverse strand, counting down.
GCCACTTTAAAATCCAATACAATATAGTGCAAAAATCTCAATAATCTCTTTAATAATGTTGGTAAAATTTTTAAAAATCATTATCAATAATCTCGATTTAAATTTTACCTACCATAACCTTTACTCCTTACATTACATTTCTGATGTTGGTAGATAAAAGTAAGCATTCATCTTCATCTTCATCGTCATCGGAGTCTGAGAGTGAAAGAGGAGTTGAAGCCGACAGCAAGACGGAAGAGCCCAAGGCCAAGGTTTCCCCCAGCCGCTAAGCGAGCTTCTTCAGGCAACTCCTACCACCAAAGAAAGCACAAGGTCAGGACTTGCCCTTATATTTTAACTTTTAACGGCTAAGGTTTATGCATATGCTTTTTTTTTTCTTGTCGAGCCGTGGGTGGCAAAGGTTCACTCATTCTATCTTCCACCCTCCCCATAATTAAATTTGAAGGGGCATAGGTGGAGACAGTTAGATTTGAAATGTTTTTTCAATTCAATCAACCCTTTAAACTTTCCTAAGATAAGGGTCCAAACGGATGAACTCGTTTATCGATTTAAAAAAAAATTTTTTTCTTTTCTTTTTGATCTTTACGTATCATATGGCTGAATTAGGGGAAACTTGTATTTGTTCCTATCGTATTAAAATACAATACTAAATCAATTTGATTTCCGTTCCAAAATGTAAATAAAGGAATAATTTTAGGGTGGATGAGGTCTTATTAACACTGAATCTTTACATATATTAAGTCTTAAATTTAATTCCCTCTTCTATTACATCAAGCATTCTTGTGAAAAAATGTTTTCAAAGTTATTTAAATTTCTATTATATTAACGTGATAATCATATTGTAGGGAGGAAATAATCGTAGTAAATAAGCCCGATGATTCTGCCACAACCTCAGGTACGACCTCCCCCTTCCCCCTCTTCTTTGGCACATTACAGTGAACATATCATTCAATTTTATTAGCAAAACTAAAACTTTTTTTTGACAGCTCTGGAATTAAAAAAAAAAAAAACAAAAACTCTACGATCCAAATCTTTATATTTAATTTCAATATTTTTATTGCGTTAAAGGTATGACATAAAGACCGATATGAATAAAATCCCGTCCCAGATAGTTTTATATGTTATAGTTGATACTTCAATATGAATCGGCTAATACTCGCTCAAAATTGGAATATGTGTAATGCAGTAACAGCTGAGAAGACAGATGATTTGCCAAGCAAAGTGGAACCACCAAAGCAAGACAATCCCAAGGAAGAAGATGTAAAGGAAAAGGCCAATTTGGAGAAAAGTAATGAGGTGATGATCAAGGATAATATTGCAATTCTGCCAAAAGACACGCCCTTGGAACATCACCATCATCACAGTGAGGAAACCCATGGGAGGAACAATGATGCTGATGATCATAAAAATACGGAGGGACCTGATGAGTCCAAAGAAAATGAGGATCAGCAGCAAAAAGAAGACACTTGTAATTGTGTATCCTCCTTAGCAGAAGGGTTACATACATTCTGTGCTCCGCGGAACACCAAATAACAAGGCTAGCTAATGCTTTGCGGGTATTTAAATTACGCAGTGCTAATGTACTATACAACTTGCATGGGTTTGTAACATAAGTTTGATGGGGTGCTGTCAGGAAAACGTGTGCGATATTCTATCTTGAGTTGTCGGAGTGGAAATTTGCATGAATTTGTTATGTAAGTAGAAATTTTATGTATAGTAATTACGTCAACTCTTATCATTGAGTTGCACAACTGTTAATAAGAAAAGACTCATTTTCCATGTACTTATTTTTTACTTTTTTCATTTCCTTTATATCATTTTCTCTTTTATTTGATTCATTTTTTTAATAATATGAAAAAGACATTAAACTTGGAATAGATAGACTTTAAAATTTTATAATAACTTCTGAATAATTCATACATATAAAATTTATATTATTTTTGAACTTTTGCAAATTTTGTTGGTCTACCCTAATATTAACATTATAAGAATTTAATACTAAAAATTATGGTCAAATTTAAGTGTGAGGCATCCTTCCAAACTTAGAGTTATACTGTCTTTGGCCATAGTGACCTGGTATGAAATAGCCGCAACTTGACCCAAACTTTAGTAGATCCTTCTGGTGCGACATGACATCGGTTAATTTGGTAAAGTTGTGGATAATGATATGGAAGAACAGTGTCTAATGTCTCCAGCTTGTGCAGTGTGCCCACTCTGTCTGTCTCCATCATATGATAAAATGATAACCAGTGATAATAAGCCATTTGTTTGGTTCAGAGCAGCACAATCTGGCAGCGTCTCAGATTATCCATCACTCGTTTCAGAGACTCAGACCCACCTATTATTACTGCTATTCTATAAATATTTCAGGATGAAGCATCCTTAGACAAGTGTCTCTTTCACTACCACCAACTCATTTTGAATTTCTAGTAACAATCTCCATTTATGCATTTGAGAACAATGACAAAGGATAATCTCCATTTATGCATTTGAGAAGAGAATGATATGAATTTTTGTAAAGTATACGAATTGACAATAACAGCATTTCTTGATTGCAAGTGCACAAAAACTAACAAACAATCCCATGTAAGAATCCTACAGAGACCTAGGCTGTTTAATACAAGTTCAAATACAACACTTTTGGATGAGTTCCTACCTATGAACACCCAACTAGGTCATGCTTTCATATATACAGAGGACCCAGTGGAAGTACAAGGGACTCGTACATGAGAACAAACCAACTAATTGCAGCTTTACAGAGTTAGAGGGAATGAGCCTAACCTAGCTAGAAGATGAAAACAATGCAAATGAAACTAACAGAGGCCGTGCACATTGATTCAACTGTGAGAGCCTCTCTTTGCTCTCCATCTCCGGTGGTAAAATTACTCCGGTAAATTCTACTGCCCTGCTCAAGGAGGAGGAGAGCAACAACATGAGTATCATACAAATTAAAATGGAAGTTTATATGTATAGTAATAATGAAAAGAGTAAGAAATGTTTACATACCGATTGGACATGCAACTTCACCAACATTTGCTAAGCTGCCCCAGGGGAGTGGTTTTTCCATCAAATCTTCGAGTTCATGGACATAATTAGATCTATTAGAAGCCTCATTGTCATCGCAAATCACATCATCTTCCATGAGCTTTTCCCACATGATGTAGTTGCCCGTGGACAAGTCCGGGCTACCTGTATCAGATGTCAAGCTGGAACTTTGTTCCTGCTGCATAGAGCTGGAGCCAAGAAATGAGTTCATTTGTGATTGAAAATCAGCGTTTTGGGTCATATCCTTTGCGGGAAATGAGTTTTCAAGGGTCTCACTTGAGGCCAATCTTCGTTTCTTGCGCATTTCTACATTGCCCAAGACTTTCTTCTGCTTGTAGTTCTCAATCAGTTGCTGAAAGAAAGAAGTTTTTCTCATCGCCTTGGCAAGAAGCAAAAGGAATTGCCTTTGCTTCCATTCTGCAAACCTTAAGCGCTCTTCCATGGCGGCCAAACACTTGTTGGAGTCCTCTTGTTGCTGCTTTAGGTCATGGATCTCTACTTTCAACTCGGCCTGTGCTTTCCTAAGGTTTTCTACCTCGGTCTCTCTTTCGAGCTGCTGCACTCTAGCATTAATGTTGCCCCCGTGATGTCTCCTCTTTATTGTCTTGAGCAAATTCTTCTTGCCTTTTTGAAACCCTGCATTTGCAAACTCCCATCGATCCAGATGAACTTTTCGGAATCCCTTCAACAAGATGAATAAGTAATATGAGATGTCAGAACTTTGAAATTGATAGTATCCAACTCAAAATACCAGAACAATATCAGCTTCAAAACTGGAGGATTCAACAGTAAACATCAAAGCAACCCGGTTCAAATCAGCACAGCAACAAATCAATAGAAGAAACCATGTATACAGTTAAAAACTCATAATTTCACTATCATATCTATTCTAATAAGTACTCTGTATCCCATAAGAGAGGTTCGATTCGGTTCAAATCTCACCCACTGCAAAGTTTGCCCCCTTTTCCCCTTTTGTTATGTCATAAGGTTGTTTTACCCTTCCCTCTCATCCCTTTGATATGAGCTTCTTCTTACCCACCGAGACTCGATGGGATCTCTTTCTAGGTTCGCAAATCACTAATTGCATTCTAACAAAACTTGAGGCAGATTAAGTCAATCTCCAACCCCCAACAGTTAAAATACATCACAAATCTCTCACCAGAAAAATCATGAATATGTAAGAAAGCAAAATGATAGTGGCTGCTATAGAAGCATACATAGGTGTTGAGCTGGCGGATGAAGCTGGAGAAATTGCTGTGCTTGAAGTACTTTGGGAGCAAATTGATGGAGAATTTGTGAGGATCCCAAACCACGAAACTACAACTCCTTTCACCCCACGATACAATCATGTCAGTTTCCGGGTCTTCCACCATCTCAAATGTCTTCGTAAGGAACGGCGGCGGCCCCATTTCATGCAACCCCTCCAACGGCTTCGGCACCGCTACTTCCGCCGCTTCAGCTTCCTCTTCCACCTTCACCGCACTCACACTGTAGTCAATTTTGGGCTTGCTTTCTCTCTTCTCGCCAACTCCCAGCCCCAGCGAGAGTTGCTGCTCTTCATCCCTGTTAATGGTATCCATTTTTGGCCAACTTCAGCTCAAATTGGTTGCGTTTTTGGATGAATCTGAACTGATGGAGAAATGGGTTATTGAATTTAGGGAAATATTGATTGATTGGCGGATTGATTAGTGATCGAGGAGAGGAAGTGAAGTGAACTGACAAGGCGATGACTAAAATGGGCAAAGGGTGGAAAAGGTGTCCACTGGGAGCGATGAAAACTTGCCATTTGTAGGTCTATGCGGCGTACGATCTTGGTTTCTGTTGCCCTTTTCCTCAATTGTTGGCGACACTTGGCATTTTCTCGTGCAAGCTTTCTGGAAGGTTCTATCTCTTGTCCACCATCCACCCATACTGTTTCCATAATTCCAATCATAATTTCCGTCTAATTATAAATTTGGTAATAAGACTTGCCGACTTGGTGTGGAACTGCCACGTGGCATTTCCTTACTCGATAATGTTATTTTTGAATAATAAGTATAACAACTAATAGTGCACTCTTCTTATAAGGATTTTACGTAAATTATCCTCTATTAAAATGGAGAGAAAGGAAAAACAATGGATTGAAAACCAAACTAAAATAGAACAAATACAAAGACACAATTTGACCACCCAATCTACAGATCTGGTTCCCTTCTTTATGTGTGTGATGAATAAATACGTGATTGCATGTTCGAAGAAAACAATGAGTGTTTTGAATAAGCGTACGAATTTCCCAAGAAACTTGGATTTCTCCTTTGATTGTCTTAATAACTCGTTTGAGTAGCCTATGCTAAGAGAACTGAAGTCGGCCTCAAATTTGTTGTTTCAATTTGCGAAACCTATCATCCCAACTTATGATCACGAAACCTCCTGCCGCTGCTTGAAGAAGACCTTGACCCGTTGAAATTAACTTTGATAAATCCTCCAGGTGGTTTGTGCCAACAAACAAGATTATTAGAAGTGTTGACACGTAAAGAGGGGAGATGATGATAGGTTGAAATGTTGATCCTGTTTACTCCTAAATTACCATTCAGCCCAAAATGATTTGGCTCGTAGAATTGTAGAAATGGAATTAAAAGATTCATTGTTGAAATTTTTATCATTTACGCTTTTCCAAATACTCCATAACAAATGAATTAATCGGATTATATGAGTTGGTTTTCTTAACATTTTGAATTTATAGACAATATGATTCAAAAGGGATTCTATAATTGACTTAAATTCACCTCTAACCACTTATGCCGAAAAGTCGTGTCCCAAGTATCCATAACACAAGTGCATTGTGATAAAATATTATCAATTGACTCACAATGGACGTAACAAAGCGGATAAATAGTGTCAATGTTCAACATTCTTTTAGCCAAGTTTTCCATGTAGGTAAAGCATTGTGACCAATTTGCCACATAAATATTTTCAACTTAGGCATCATATCCATATTCTAAATCCACACAAAATCCCACGTTGGTGAATTACTAGGAATATTATGAGCATTCCAAGTGGCGGACTTAGTTGAGAACTTTCCATTGCTAGACAAACCTCAACAAACGGAGCCTTCAATTTCATGAGAAGGGAGAGGAATAGTCTTAATAATTTAACAAACATCAGCCGGAAGAAAAGAGTTAAGACGTATTGAATCCCATTTGTTTTCCGGAGTTATAAATTCACTTAATGTGACATTCAAGGAAGGAATATTCGAAAGATTATTGTCATAATAATTCAATAACTTAAAATTATCACACCAAACATCATGTCAGAATTTCATCTTTTTGCCATTGCCTATTTTCCATCTTAAACCCCTTTTAAAAAGATCATGTTCTTTTAGCAAACATTTCCAAACCCAAGAATCAAATGCTTTAATTTTCCTTAAGAAAAATCATTCGATAGAGGATACTTATGTAACAACCCAACTTTAAAAAAACATATTACCTTTAATACATCAAGTTATCGTGAGCGTGTGTATTTTTATTTCAAATTTTCATGTCGCATTATATATGCATATATCTCTCAATATTGTTTTAAATGTAGGACCCTAAGAATAGAGACGACGATGCACAACCATATTTTGTAAATTTTTAAACATGACTTAAAAAGTGTAACACCCCAAAACCCACCCTAGGAGTATTACACCGCCGAGTTCCTCAAAGGAACTCCCAAGGCTCACTCAGGTGTAGGCTTAGTTATCTTAAATCAACTTAAGGGTACGAAATGAAATTCTTCCCAAAGGTCGAAGTTTCCTAAAAATTTCGGCAGAATTCCGTTTGAACTATGGTCCAACCCATAGGCTAAAAGCCTTAAAAACCTGCATAAAATTCACAATAAAACTCAACGAGCCACACGCTCGGAGTACACAGCTCAACGGCCACACGCCGGAATATATTCACAACCACAAAGCTTACATTGCGAACTAGTTTACAACCCAAGCCATGAATTCAGCAAAAACCAGATTTACAACCACGTAAGATCAAAATTGCCGAGAGAAAGAGATCTACGGCTTGTCGAGCTACTAGTTTGGTCTCCGTACACACGTCTAACTTACTATACATTACGGTCTACTTACATAAGTAGCCGAATAGATACAATATATTAAACATGAAACACATAGACTTGACTGCAGCCATAATCGCCTCCAAAGACAAGCATTCCGGCCATTCACCTCAAGGGGTACTCGCAGCTGGGAGGGACGGGGCAATTTGTGGGGGTGAGCAATAAACCACGGGCTCACCGGAGTCTTACACCCTTAAATTGGAAATTCTTTACACATAATACTCATAATAATGAAATCGGCAAAAGCGTAATAATATAATACAAACCGATATACTTTTTAACGAAATCTCTTGAAATCATTTGCAACATAAAACTCATACCACTTCAATCATTCAAGCACGGGTTGCAATCATTTTGGGAATTGAATCACATGAAACAAGGTGGAACCATTCCGCACTTTCTCTCAAACACTTTCGAAAATTCTTTCGGGGCTTTCGGCGATTGAACTAGCACCGAGGCGGTTCTCGGGGCGCTACCCCGACTCGGGTTCCGGGACCTATCTCTAGTCAAATACCGGAAGGCTCCGCTTTCCTCGTCGGGAAAGAATCAACCTCTCCGGTTGATGGGCATCCTGATACGCATATCGGGACCCCGTGGCCCGATACGCACGACCACCTCCTTCCTCTCGGTCTAAACAATCTAGCCCATAATTCATTTCAATCGAAGTGATCACAATCACTTATCAAACTTGGTTTCTAACCAAAATCTCAATCAATTTCTCATCGTAGAAGGCATGACACACGTGCCACCCTTCTAAATTTCACTTTCTCAAACAAGATTCACTTTCTTAAACAAGTTTCGCTTCTTTAAAACACATTCACGTTTGAAAGGCAGTTCACAAGAAGTTGCATTCAAGGATCATTTCACGTAAAATACAAAACGCCTTTCAAAACTACTTTTGAGCATCACGTAAAGAAATCACATAGCACGAATAACCACCATTCAATGCAAGCAATCATTCTCAACTCTTTCCAACTATACATTTCTCAATCCACCACTCTAGTACGATTAGTTTCCATTTTACGAGCCACAATAACCACAAGCGGACATCACCTAATTCGGCGCCTCAACTTCTCACAACTCTCTGTCTTTGTTTAAATTCCTCATTCTATGTCTCTACTCGGTGAACTCACTTCGTTTGCTTATGTCTCAACTTCTCAACTCCCTGTCTTTACTCCAATTCCCCAACTTAACCTTACCATTCCCTGTCTCAAATTCCCGTTGTATGTCTCGAACTCATTACTTAACTCTTGCTCGTCCAGTCCTTAGTTATGTAACTCTTAATCACTTTTCATTACTCGGTTTCAGTTAGCTTTGCTTATTTTCACACTCGGATCAACCTCGAGGATTTATTTACTTTTCGAACTCAATTTATCTCACAATCACCCATTACTCACTTACTTGTACCGATTACGCATCACTCAACACGAATTCATACTCCTCTTTATACTTCGACCCATCATTACCCAATATTCGTAATTAGCTCTCAATATCGCAAGTTCAAGAAATCTCTAAGGCTCAATCTGAAATATTAATTCATAACCTATACCCAAACCTTAACGTGCTCATTCCCAATCGAATTCTTGATACGACTCACTATACTCAAGCGGCCTAACTCTGTCCGAATTCCCGATTTTCAATTTAGGCCTAAACGACTACCAATTCTCTTCACAACTCCTAATTCCACTTTCATCAACTACTAAACTCGTTCAATATCATACATGTTCAACATTCACAATCGTATTCAACAATCACGATAACTCCTCAAGACTCCTAATTCCACTTTCGGTGACTCACTGAACTCGCTCACTAGCATACATATTCCACATTCACGATTACATTTCACAATCACGATAAATTCAATTGGGTTTCGAAAGTACTAATAGTTTAGAGTATAGGACTACCCACCTCGATTCAGGTATTGCGGGTCCGAGATTCGAGCTCCCTGGTTCCCCTCCCTCTTTCGTTCCTTTTTCCTGCCGCTAGCCACGGGTTCCGCCGCCCTCCTTTGCGCCTGGCACCGTCGCCGGTCGCGGTCCCGCGCTCACCGGCTGCCTCCCTCGGCCTTCGCGTTCGCTTCCTCTTTCTTGGCCTCGGTTTCGCCCTCTTTCGCGCTCGGTCGTTTCCTCGCACTCGCCGGCCGCTCCACTTGCCGCTCGATGGTCCCGGCCTCTCTCCCTCGCCTTCGCTCTCGCTCGCCCTCTCGGTCTCGCTCTAGCTCTCCCGCTCGGCCTCTCCCTCTCCCTCTCGGTTCCCGATTCCGCTCGGTCCCCCTCCCCTTCCTTCCTTTTCCTCTCCTCTTTTCTTTCTCTTTTCGGTGGCTACCTCGGATGCGGCCAGGCACCTCACTGCACCGAGTACACTAATCCCCCACAATTAAACTTCCCTTTTTTTTTTTTTTTTTTGACATAAGTCTGCCGGGTCTCTATAACGAGCACTAACCTCTATTAATTAAGCTATATAAACACACAAAGACATAACAATCACATAAAATAAATTTCGTATAAATATCTAGCTTAATTCAACTATAAAATTAATCTACTCAAAATTCGGGTCTCACAAAAAGATACTTATCATTTATCATTCTTATAAATTAATTTTGTCTCAATTCAATAAAATATTAACAAATAAAGATTTTATTCGGAAATGTGTAAATTTTATGAAAAATATTATTTCCGAACCTCAACATTTTCGTATAACTAATTTATTTTGATCTCGAAATATTTTGTTAAAGTAAAATTAACGTAATTTTTATAAATCTAAATATATTTAAATAACATAGTATAAATTAACATAATAAAAATAATAATAGAGGAGGATGTATTAGATATTAGAATTTTCAATTAGATAGATAGTACATGAAAAATTGGGCCTAGAAAATAGAATTAAATCGATTAAGTAGAGAGAAAGAAGGCGGAGTATATAAAGAGGCCCATGTGATTAGCTTTGATGTTATCTTATGGCCCGTTCCTTCCTCTCTCATACTCTCCCTGTCGGTTCCCTGATCCTCCTCTGTCTTTGCTTTGCCCACTGACAGCACCGTTGGCCATTGGTGCCTTCCACCACCTGACTGCCGCCGGTCAAGCACCCCCAGAACCACCGCCCTTCTCCACCAGTGTCTGCAGCATCCACCAACACCACCAAAACCCATCAAACCGCCCTCCTCCACCCTCTCTCACGGCTGCCTCTGCTCAGCCACCACAGCACCACCAGGCGCTCCCGCCACCGCTTCTGCCTCCGTCCAGACGCTTACTGCCGTGGGCCATCTTCCGATACCACCGTGAGCCACCATCATCAACCCCATCGACACCACCACCAAACCATTCAAAAATCACACCCTTCTTTCTTTCGCTTGCTTTCCTCCGCTTCTACTCTGCTATCGCCGGCCTGTTTCTGCCGTCGGCTGCGCTACCTCTTCCCTCGGCGCCCTCTTCCGCCGCCTGCCGATCCTCGGTCACCGCCCAAAGCTTCCTCCGGCAACCACCACAAAGACTTCCCTGTTTCTAACCTCCTCCACTTTTTAGGGTAAACTTTAAATTTTAATTTCATCTTAATTTGAATATTTAGGTTTTAGTTAGTCATTTTTAGTACTATGTAAAGAAATTTTGAGAATTGATGTTGGATAATATTGATATGGATGTTTGATTATGTTGATGAAGTTGAGGAGATTTTAGTGATATTACTCCTGATATATGCTTGGATTTATCGATTTTGAAGTGAAAATTGGGGTAAAGTTGATGTGGACATATTATAAAATTATGTTCTTGAAGCATGATGGAATTAGTAAAAGTATAAATTATAATTAATTTGGTTGATGTTGGGGTTTCAGTGATTTAATAGTGATTTTTGGGAGAGATCTAGAGTAATTTAAGTAAAGGTATAAATTAGGAAAAATTGAAAATTCATCTGAGTTATGAATATGGCATATGTGGTTCATCATTCCTTGTAAAGTAAATAATACTTTATAAATTGGTGAATTAAAGTATGATGGTTGTGAGTTGAATTATATATATATATATATATATATATATATGAAATGTTCAACTTTATTTTGTGAAAAATCGACATTGTTATTGTCATAGCATTGAAATCATTTAATAAATAGAAGTAAAAATGTTATTTATTAATAAGATTTTCATCTTTCGAAATCTGTATGTAAGGTCGTCGATTGTGGTACGTTCATTTATCATGTCTTTCAATGTTTTATTCATTAATGAAGGTTGGATAATGGTCGACATCAACAATAACAAAGAGTTATTTGCAAATAGTATTTGCCATATAAAAGTGGACCCATTTATCAATACCATTATTTGGTATCATCAATATTCATCAATATCTGGATGACCGCACCATACCTGCTAAACCATCTCCAACAGGACTTTCCGATCGGTTTGGGTGTGTACACACGAAGGAAAAACCCGATAATCGCAAGGGTAAACACTCGGATAATTAATCGGCAAGCTGTTTTACATTATTCTCTCCCCTCATTTACAAATGAATTGAAATGCATGTGCTCAACTCAACTATTTGATAACCTTTATTTTACAACATGATAGTGAACGTATTGAGTTTCGCCTCACATTTCGAAAATATTTTCTTATTTTGTTTTAGATAAAAGAATTTTGTTCGGGATTTAAAGGCTCACATCGACGACTATGTTGGGGTATTAGGGATTAAGTGTTCGTCGATATAAATTATTGGGCGTCAAACTGTATGTTGAATATTTTTTGTGAGATCCGATATTTTAAGTAGGTTAATTATAGGATTGAATTAAATTAAGTGATTGATGCGTAAATTATTTTATTCTAAATTAAGTGAGTAGAAAGTGGATGGCGGATGAGTAGGGTAAGACCGAGAGGAGAAGCGAAAAAGAGAGACCGAGAGCATGGAGAGACCAAAGCAAGGGAGGGAACGAAGAGGGCGAGACAGAGGCCAGGAAAGGGGAACAGAGGCAAACAAACCGAGGCGAGGCGAGGAGAGAACTCAAGAGGTCGGGAATCGGGAAGAGGGGCCGAACTAGAAGCGAAAAAGCGTTGTTAATTTTATAATTTGCTATCTCGCTCTAGTTAAAAGATCCGCAGAAATAGAGTTGTTGGCTCTACTTTTGAAAACAAGATAGCCTAAGTATTTTCCAAAAGATTCCGAATGCGGAATATTAAACATAGAGACAACAATATTCCTACCAGACAATGGAAGAATTCCTAGAAAAAATAATTGTCGACTTATGAAAATTAATTAGTTGGCCGGATTGACTATAAAAATCATTCGAGAATATTATGGAGCTTGAGACATATCTCAAAATTGGACCTGCAAAACGAAGGCTATTATCCGCAAATAGCAAGCAAGGGATTTTTGGGCTCGCGAGACAAATTTTAACCAATCCCCGATTTAGGGTTCAAAGTAGCTAAATGAAGCCTATATGCCAAGACATCCATACATAAGACGAACAAAAATGACGACATGGGGTTACCTTGCCTTAGTCCTCTAGATGGTCGGAAAGAACCACAAGACTCATCGTTGATGACAATTGAATATGTTACCGAACATTCACGTATCCAATTAATCTAAATTGAGTGAAAACCTAAATCCTTAAGACATGCAAAAATAAAATCTATTCGGTTCTATCGTAAACTTTCTCCATATCCAATTTCGGGCATATATAAGCTTGTTTATCTTTAATATTCCCTAATTTATTAATGGCTTCATGTGCCAAAATAATATTATCATGGATATCTCTGTTCAACACAAAGACACTCTGGTAGGGGTGACAATATTTTATGAAATAGGCCTCAACCTATTGATAAGAATTTTCGAAATAATCTTGTAAATACTATTACACAAGCTGATTGGTCTAAAATGTGAAGTCAATGAAGGACTCGTAACTTTCGGTATTAAAGCAATGAATGTATAATTAACCTCTTTCAATAATTTACCATGATTAAAGAAATCTAAAATGCAAGCGAGTGATGTCATTCCTGTAATATCCCAATGTTGCTTGAAAAAATCAGCTCAGAAACCATCCGGTATAGGAGCTTTTGCTTGGATTCATTTGAAAAACAGCAGTCTTAATCTCCGATGGTGATACAAGGAGGATGAGTCGTTTATTATCCTCATTGGATAAAAGAGTCGGTAAGTTAATGTTCGGAGACAATTTATTAGATTCGGTTTGGATTTGAAACAATGAGTAAAATCGGATACAAACTTTTGTCTGTATGCCAACTTTATCATTGATCCAAACCCCGGATTCATCTTTAGTTTTAGCAATGTTTGATCTATGTTTTCTAAAAGCACAACATCGATGAAATAACGTGGAATTTCTATCACCTTGAGACAACCATTCTTTTATATAGAATTTTCCCCAGTACTTCGATTAAACAAAAGTAATCTTTCTCTTTGTTTAATGCCGATAATGCCAATGATTAAGTCTCAAACTAAAGGGGTCGACCAACATTCTTTCTTCCACTTTTTGTAACAAAATCGTATTTTCTCGACCTTTTGAGAATAGTTATTGCATGTTTTAACAACCCAAAGCTTAAGTTTTGCTTTCACATTCTTTAGTTTACTACCAACCTTAAACATCAATGTTCCTCCGAATTTCGATTCCACTTGTTGTTGAATAATCTTTTTGACTTTCGCATAATTAGACCGGTGATTTTGAAACCTAAAATTTCGACGATGCTTCTCTTGAATTTCGGGATTAGTGTATAAAAATATGTAACTATGGTCAGAACACGAGAAATGACCATCCGATACAAAGAAATTAGGGTACAAACTCCTCCAATCCATTCGAGCAATTGCTCTATGAAGGTTTGCTCGGGGAGAGTCCGAGTCACCCTAGAGGGGGTGAATAGGGTGATAGAAAATTCTTTTAGAAAGAACCTCACTTTTGTGAAGAAAAGATGCAAAGACAGATTCCGAGTCTAAAGACGAGTCGAAAAGGTTGGACTCGGGAATCGGTGAATCGGAAGAAACAAGAGCACTAACGTCTGTCCGAGCCTAGAATGAACTCGGAAAGAGAACACGAGAGATTTTACGTGGAAACCCTCCCGGGGCGAGAAAACCACGGCCCGTGTCAATCCAGACACGAAGTCAAATCCACTATTTTGAGTCCACAAAATACCGTGAACTTGATCGAACCCGAGTTGCTCCCTTAGACAACTCTATACAAGTTTTCCTACACTCGAAGTTCCCTTATCGATCTAGTACTTCCTAGCTGAGATAACCCTTACAGCTAGGGACAACTAAGCTGAGTTAACCCTTACGACTTAGTCAAGGGACCTTACAAAGAATGTAAGAGGAGTTTGTAGCGAGTACAAGACCTTACAACTCGAAAGTAATGAATTACGAGTGGGAGTTGTAAGTTGAAGATTGAGGTAAATACAATAACTTTGATCAAGTGAGTGTATAGACAATATGTTCGGCAGACCTTCAAGTCTATTGAAGTGGCTTCTATTTATAGATGACCGGGCGAGTAGCCGTTATCTTCATCTGCTGACCGAGAGTCTTCGTGACCGTTGTGAAAAGTTTTACGAGTCACTCGGAAAGTATCCGTTGAAATATGGACGTTGGACAACGGTTTAACTCTCTTGGAAGTCCCAAAACCATCGGTTGTGTCTTGAAAAATGTGGTGAAAACCACCGTTAAGCTTGACGTTCCAGTTTTCGGATATGGAAGCGAGACGGCTTCGACACAAACTTACGAGACTAAAGCGAGGGAAGGTGAAAAGCCATATCTGCTTGGTGATTTGACGTTACGAAGTCGGCTACTTTTGTAGTTTGAAAAGATATCCTCGATTGAATAACCTACAAAAGTAAAACAACTTTGGTTCTCAAAGTATAAAATACTTTGGTCCAAGGTTAGACACGAGATAATAAAATAATCATGTTAATTACGCAATTGATTATCCGAGTCGGAAAAGAAATGGAATTTTACGAGTCTAAAATCCATGATACTCGGAATTCCATATGACTTAGTCTTAAGTGAAAAAACACGTTCTATAGCAAGTATCATAGTGAGAAAGGACTTTATATAGACTAAGCATGAAATGAGCTATGAATGCCGACTATGCAAACAGTAGAGTAAATGAACACAAGTCGGATTCCGAGTGAGAAAGGACTCGGAATAAAGAACAAGTTTTACGAGTCGCTAATCGAAAATCGATTAAAGAGATATGTGAAGGCCGAATCGCATAGGAAGGATACTATTTAATTCAAGTAAGTTTCTAAGACATAGAGAATGCCTTGGAATCAAAACTCTATATGAATGATATCGTTATACCGATTCCTTTTGCATGACTCGGAAAGATATAGAGCAGTGTCCGAGTCTTCACTCTATCCAATTTTTCATAAATAAGATGACCCCTTATGAATTTCTTCCAAGTGAAAATTCTACCAATAGTAGGAATACTCACCCCATGTACATCAATGAGAAAGTCCCTCATACGTTGCACATTGTTAAGAGATAATTTATGCCCGCAACTTTTTCATTCAACCATTCAATTTCATTAAAATCCCCAATAATAAACCATGGTAGGTTAATAAAACAGTTAAGCTCATGTAAATGGTCCCAAAAAATAGACTTATCAATTGCTTGTGCAGGTTCACAAACCCTTATAACAACACATTCTTTTTTGTAAAATCTTATCAAAAACATGCAAATGAATAGTTCATTGATCTTTAATAATAACATTAGCCGTAATATTACTATTGTTCCATAAGACCCACATTCCACCACTATGATTGTGTGGTAGAATATAGTCAAAATGATCATAATTCAAAGACGAGATAATTTTTTCGAGTAGTGTCCGCATTAGTCACTGTCTCGCTCAAAAACAAAATATTTGGCTGAACTTTCCCTTTCAAAATGAGGATTTCTGTTTCACTTAGTGCTTTTCCGCACCTTGAACATTACAAGCAACAATTTTCATAAAAACTAATAGCAACACCCTAATAATCCTAATTATTGAGGCAGGAACAATATACATTCCGGATAATAATCATGCGAAATCGAAAAGTTTCGGCTTGCAAAGCAAGTTTTATTTCATGTCTATATCTTTGGGGCTGTGATTTTTTCTATATCTCTATTTTCACATTCTTTGTTTAGCTATGTTTGTAACATTTGGACGAGCGGGATCTACATCCTCCACCGAGGTTCCCAAGGCTCATTTTTCGGCCAACCCTCCCATGCGCCACCGATGCCAATCTCATCAAAGAGGAGACCGGAATGAATCGGGGTCGGTGGTTGTAAAACAGCTGCCGTTGAAGATGTTAGACCTCGTTTTGCTGGTTTTTAAGGCATTATTTAGCCTAATTCCGTGATGATTTCAATGATATTTATTTAGTTTTGGGTTAGATTTTGCTCATTTTCTCTTTATTGTCACCTAAGTTCGTAAATCTCTTTATTACAGGTTTTGGGCTTAAATTTGAGAGATTCGAGGTAAATTTGATGAAAAGCGATGAAGAGAAGAGTTCGGGCCCAAGAGGAGGCAAGAAAGAAGCCTAAAACACATCAAGAGAAGTCGCACAACCCCTTGTGCGAAGCCGCACAGCCGTGCGGATCATCGAGCGAAGGACCCGAAGTGAAGGAAGGCCGCACGGCCACCGTGTGCTTTCCGCACGACCGTGCGAAGAACACCAAGCGTTCCCAATTCGCACGGTACCCTGTGCAACTTTCGCACAGCCGTGCGAATCGTCCGAGAGAGCAAGCTGTTTCACACTCGTACCCGTGCGACTCACTGTTTCGGCGATTATTTAAGTTTCCTAATTGTATTTGTTGAGGGATTCCATTCCATAATTTAGAAATTTAGCTAGGGTTTTCGAGAGGGCTCGGGAGGAGACTCAAGAACGCTCTTTATTGTTCATCTACTTCAAGTTTTTATGATTGAATTGTATCAAGTTTTTCATTCGGTAATCGTAATTTCTTCTCTTTATCTTTTCTTTACAGTTTCTCTTTGTTTCTCTATGGCTATTTTCCCCAATCTCTGTCAATTGTTTAGTATCATGTTTAGAGGCTAATTTCTTTACTTAGGTTGGGATTGATCCCTATTATGCCTTGATAATCATGAATTGAGTACCAATTGGGTTGTTCTATGCTTTTTAGGTTAGAATTCACTTCGTTCATTACTCTTTCATTGATTGCCTCGAGAGAGGACTCATATGCTTTTATTAGGGTTTTGTGGAACATCGAAAGATGAAAACTTACCTAGAATGATGTTGTGAACGATTAGAACTTTGATATGAAAATAATTAAGGTTTTAATTGGGGGTTGTGAGATGCATTCATTGTGATTTTGCCCTTTATTAATCCCATGAAAATAGATGATTAGATTGTGCAAAATTAGTCTTTGACCTTCGAAAGTAGGCGAAGATAGGCTTAATTGGTGTCTCCCTCTTCTAAACTACTAGCATAGGCAAGTCTCAAACGGTAATCGATTTTGGTTTCGGGCATATTAGTGTGATTAATCCCAATCTAAGGCTTTTTATTTATCGGTTTCTCTTAGTTATTTTGTTATTAGTTGATCCAAAAACCAAATCATTGTCGAACCGAGTTTTTACCTAGATTAAAGTTTTTAGGTGGATTTAGTATTTGAAAACGAGTTCCTTGTGGACACGACCCCTACTTGCCGGTTCCTAACTACAGGCTACACCGTACACTTGCGGTATTATATTTCTCTCAACGAAGACGAGAGGAGACTCTCCGACGTCACAAAATCCAAGCCGGTATGGCCCTCGGTGTAGATTTCCAAACGTTTATCGAAGAAACATTAGAAATGAGTGCCGATCTTGTATCATCACCACTATATCGGGGACCGGTCAAACCATAAAGCATCCCACCGGTAGAAACATACACCATAGAAATGGGTAGATCCAGTAGATTAACAGACGAAGAGGACGAGGAAGGGAAAAGAGATAAGGGGCTCACAAGTTTTCTAAAGACAAACGAGACAAAATCGCCTTGATTATCCTGGTCTAGTTGATTCACGAGTGAAGGCTAGGAGAGGACGAGTGATTTAGATCTAGAGATTTCCTCCGTTTAGGAGCCATAGCAACAATGAACTTTCTCTCTCAAGAGCTTCTCCTCTCTCTTTAGAGACTTCCATGTGACTGTACTCGATAAAATATATTGTACCTATAGGAGTATGCATTTTGATGACTCCCTTGATGAAATTTATTTATACGTGATTGCCATATATGAATGTTTTTGCTAAAATTAATTGTTTTCTGACATGGATTATGAACTTTGTAATTTTTTAGACTTTACTGTTTGGCCCAAATTAAGAAAAGGGCCTTATTATTTGGACATAAATATAATTGTGGATTTTAAAATTTTTTTGGTCTTAACAGTGATTTTGGGAAAAGCTGTTCACCGGCGGCTTATTAACCTTACTCCTTAAGACTATCCAATTAAGAAAAGGGCCTTATTATTTGGACATAAACATAACTAAGGCTGGGTATTATTTAGTCTAAAACTTAATTGAATTGAAGACGCATTAGACCCATCAAAATCAATTCGATCCTCGATCTAAGAGTTTTGATTATTCGATCTTTGGTTTGATCCGATTTGATCCACCAATCTGGACCAAGTACTGATTAAAACCTTGGAATTTTTTTTTTTTTTGCATTTTCAAGTCTCTCTTTGCTCTGTTGCAGTGCCGTTGCATCTCTCTCTCTCTCTCTCTCCACAGTCTTCGGTGTCCCTGCCTGCTGCCTCCCTCTGTTCGCAACTCTCTGACCCTCTCCCTCGCGGCTCGCCCTCTCTCCGGCTCCGGCGCCTTTGCCCAAACACTCTCTCAATCCCTCGGCTCTTGACTCTCTCTCCGGCTCCGGCGCTCTCACGCAGACCTCTCAGTGTCTCTCCCCTCTCAGTTCGTACTTGTCTGGACGGCTCTCTCTCCGCCTCTCCGCCCTGTCACGACTCCCTCTCCCTCCGCTTGCCGGCACCCTCTCTCTCTCTCCCAGACCACACTCCACTCTTTGTGGCAACCGACGTCAGCGTGGCCACGCCAACGTGAGTTTCCACCTGCTGGTATTCCTCCTGGTAAACTCTCCTCTCTCCCTCTGTTAATTACGAGTGTATGATAAAATTGAAAGAGGAACTTGGACGGATTTGACATTTGGAGAGCGTGTGTTGGCCGCCCGACTGTTTTTCTCGGTTCAGTCGGGTCTGGTTTGGACCGACTGTTATTCGGTCTGGCTTTAGGCCGATGAACAGCCCTAGGTATGACGAATTTTTCCCCGATTCAACATATCGGGTTTTGGAGTTTCTGAACGGTTGGCTATAGTGAATTGACCGTTGCCTTTTGGTAACACACTGCATCAACTCCAAACATACTCCCTAAACCTCAACCTTAGACATCTCACGCAAGCCCGCCAAAATTCTTCGATTGGCTAGATAACCCCAAAATTTAACGTCTCCCAATTCTTCCAAAGTTGTAGTCGGCAATGGCCCCAAATTTTACTCCTTTTTATGGGTTTGTATTGCCGGGTTGGAATCGCCAAGAACACATTGTCATCGCCTTCATATGATAAATCTCACCAAAACCCTTGTCAAGTTTGAGAATTTCCGCGTTTCCTAGTACTGGGATAGACGTTTTTGAACTGAGGAGTGAGAACACAAACATTTTTGAAAAGAATTTTCCAATTCTTTTATAGCCTAATCGGGTTTTTTACGTGGGATGGAGAGCTCAAGTGGCGGAGCTATGGCCAACGATTCCATGGCTGAATTATTCGGTCCTTTTCGTCGACGACCGTTACTGAGCAATACTTTGCGTACCCTTTCCAGAATTTATTCTCTTTTTCCGGAGGAAAACCCCTTTTCCGACTTAGCCGATTGTACCCACACCCCAGCAGGTAAGTCAATTTTGTTTTTGTAGGGTTTTGATTATTTTGTATGTGAATTTGAAATAGTTTTGTTCCTGGGTTTTGTTAGTTTGGCAGGCTTGTAATGCTCATCAGAGGGTCCGGGTGCGACCTATATCAGGTTTTTTCTGTTAATTTTTAAAAGGGTTGTGTTAGGGTTTTCTGAGACTGTCATCTCTAATGGGTTATTGATGAAATTCTGTTTTTCCTCTTTGATTGTTTTTGTAAAGATGGTGTGGGTGATGATTCAGTACCAAGAAGTGAAAAAGAAGATTCTATTCAATTGGATGGCCCTGGTAGTTTGGAGTTTAAGAATTTGCCCATTTGTGATGAGCAGAGTAATGAAGGGACTGCTGAGGTTTTATGTAAAGACAATGGTGTTAACGGGTCCGAAGTGATCATAGATGAGTTGAATGGGGGAAAAGAAACTGAAACAGCTGATAAAGTGGGTTCTAATTTGAAGGACACCAGTGATCACATGGCTGAGGTCCATCAAGTCCCACAAGGTTTGGTAGGTATTGAGAGAATTCTCATGGATGAATCAGATGATCTTGGTCTGCTGCAAATGTCAGATAAAGATGTCAACTTTGATATCCTTAAGGATTTTGGCTCCTTCATGGACAATCATGGTTTTGGTAATAACTGCGTGCCTGTTGAACATATTGGAAATGGTACACTGCCTGTTGAGGGGCGTATGAAGGAAGATGTGGTTGTTGAGAACAAAGGAAAGGATATGGAAGCGAAGAATTCAACTTCAGGAGGCAATACAGGGCAATCTCCTACTAATGTGCCTATAGAGAGAGAGAAATATGGCAGTTCAGAGGTTGATGGTGCATCCCCTCAAGCTGTTGGGATGGAGGCAAAGGTTAGCAGGAGAAAAGTTCCTCAGAATCTATCAGAAATTGGAGGTTTGACATTCTCTGCAAAGAGTAGCAAAAATGAAGGTGGAACTGTCTCAGGGGGTAAAGCTGTCAATTCCATTGAGAAGGGGCATAAATCAAAAACAGCGGACAAGGGCAAAACAAAGAAGAGTAAGAAGGCATCCCTGAAGGATGCAAAATCAGGAAAACGTAAGCGCATATCGGTAGACGGTGGAGGTTCGAAGAAAATGAAGTCAGGAAGGGCTGATTCAGTGGCTGATGGGAAGATCCCGGAACTAAATGTGCAAGTAAACAAAGAGAGCTCATCTGCGAAACTGGTATGACCTTCACTTCTTGCTGCCTAATATTTGTTTCACCAAGCTTGTATGATTGATTTTTTAAAAATTGATTTATTTGGTTGGAGTATCAATTTCTTGAGCATGAATAATTCATGATAATACCTTGATACTGAAGTAAAAGTCTTTTGGATTCTGTGGTGTCATTACTGCCTATCTGTTTTCATTTATAATATTTTAAGAAAGCATTGATAAGTAGTCTGGAAAAGTAATTTAGCTATAAGTAATTTTGTCTTCACTTTTATTGTTAGGCAGTTGAAAACCATAATTCCAAACTCACGTTAATAGATCCCAATATCCAATATAATATGTTCCTTCCTGGTGTCTACTCTCTCATTCATTGTTGCTATCTAGAAAGGGTATTGCTTCTTGGAAGAAGATATTGGTTATAGTCTATCTTTTCCTTTTTTTCTTGGGATAGAGATAGTCGAGATTTTTGTCTCCCTTCTCTTGTGTGAGTCTCACCACATTAGGCAAAATATATTATCTTTGCAGTTCGTTTTGTCTTAATTTTGTTCCTTTCCATTTGTTAACTGTTGAAACTTTCATGGCATTAGGGATATTCTATCTGTATCCCTGGCTGAGCAATATGCCCTTTGATGACTTTATTTGACATCAATCTTGACAAGTTTTCATATGGGGACTGCTTTCTTCATAGGCCAAGTGCTTTCCTCGATTCTTGCGCTAGAATTTGATCGATTGGAACATATTAAGCTTTTGGAATCGGTCCCTCCATTTGCAGGGGGTAAGGCTGCCAATGTCCTGGATGTCTCTTGAGTCTTAACCCCCTAAGGCGGGACACACGTTGGGGGAGGGGGCTGTTGTTGGACATGTTAAACCTTTGGGTCTCCCATCCTTAAAAAATGCGAAACTTTTCTCCTGACTAAACACCACCCATCAAAACAACCAATTAAAGAGAAGTTCAAACTACTAGCTTGAAACAATCAGCAAATAAGACAATAGTGGATGCATCATTTCCCGCTCACTGTCCTTGTTGAACAGAAGCTCTAGTTGCATCAGCATTATGACCCGCAAGGTTAGGATATGAAAATGGTACTCCAGAGTCTTCGCAGACATTCAGATCTAGATACACCTTAAAATGCCTTTATATTGGTGATTACTATTTATTTATTTTCTTATATTGCATTTTCCTTCTCTCCCACTATGTCCTGTATTTGAAACAATACATAGTAACTGGGCCCTGCTGCCTAGGGGACTCCCAGACTTATCAGTTATAACTATTATTGCCATTGCCTTCGGATGCCTCTTGTCTTTGTGTTCTCCATAGGACATCTTGTATAATAGCTTGTGTTATATTAAATTATCTTGCAATTTGTGCTATATGTTTTAACATTTAAATTTTGCCCTTGGTTGATCAATTGTAATTTTTGTCTCATTGATGGTCTAAACTCTTTAAGTTTTTGATTGGGGGGTGAATGTATCTAATACTTTCGTTGTTTTAGGTACATAAACATGGCCCTATAAAGGGAGAGAAGATCCAATACACTCGAGAGCAATTGATGCATCTTCGAGAGGTAAACACTGAGCATTCTACCTAGACAAAGTAATAAATGTTCCATGGAAGCTTATCTGCCGAACATGTTTTACCGATGTTGTGTATCAGTTCCTAGCGTGTATGTGTGTGTTTCTCTTCCCTTTTCTTTCCCCTCGGGGAGTTGGGTTCCTTTGACCATGGTTACAGCTGGGTTGCTGCCATTAGATCTTAGGCGAAGAAGCTTTTGACTACCTACTACTTCGCAAAAAAAAAAAAAAAAGAAAAAGAAGTGGACTGTTCTGTGAGGCATTGTGAATCTTTGGTATACTCTACTGTATTCCCAGCTGGAAAAAATTGCTACACAAAATGACTTCTTTAGCTGTTCAAAAAAGTGGACATGTCCGTCTAATACGTTATTTGTAATGTGTGTATGTGTGTATTCCTCAATTCTATTATCTTGTATGAGTTTCTTATTATGTTCCCCCTCTTGCAATGTTTGAATTCTATTATCTAGTAATGTGGGATCTTATGCTGTTTCTTATATTTCTTGAAAGCCGCTTGCTGTCCCTAAGGACATTTTGGAAGTTGTAAAGGAGATCAGTGCACAATTACATGGTGAAGAAAAAGTCGGGTTGAAGCTGCCACGGTGAGTTTTGTCTTTGTAGTGAATCTTTTTCCTGGATTGATGTGTTCTACGGTGATCTTTGCTTTTACTAGAATATCATTTCTATGATTATCAAGTTATCATGATCCCTATTAGTATAAGATCTTATAATTAG
This sequence comes from Talinum fruticosum, assembly GCA_021018815.1. NCBI lineage: Eukaryota > Viridiplantae > Streptophyta > Magnoliopsida > Caryophyllales > Talinaceae > Talinum > Talinum fruticosum. Next base: position 10,252,762 of record JAITYX010000002.1, on the reverse strand, counting down.
CCATACTTGTCCTGCAATATGTCTGGTTTAATGGGTTCATAGTATAGTAGTGTACAGTTATTTGGACAGATAATTTATTATCAGAAACTAGCATACAGTATTGTCCATAGGTTCTAGAATTTTGCACCATGATGTAAATATTACCTTGAGCTTTATTGTCAGGTTCTAGTGATTATTGCCATCAAGAAAATGGAAATATATGCAGGAAAAATATCCTTATAGATTTTTCTGGATGTTAGATATGTTAGATAACTTTGTGGTTTCGGACTCCCATTGTTGCTGTGTATTATGTGAGATAAGGCGGTTGCTGGTTATTGGTTTTACTAGTTCGCAAATTCAGTTCTCATCAATAATCACAATTCTTCTTTTTATTATATTCTTTTTATACAATTATTGAACTCCAAAAACTGCTTTCAGTTTGGTTTCTTGTAGGACAGCATATAGAATATCAATTTTTATGTCGAGTCACTCCTATTATGTAGCATTGATAAGACATTTTCGTATTAACATTGTGGAGGTTTAGCTCTTCATTGCTTGGCCTCCTTATCTATCCCAGCAAACTCTAAGGTCTTGTCTACTGTTTGCCGCTTATAACAGGACACCATTCGGTCCCATGAGAGACAGTCAGCTCCTTGTTTAGGGGATAAGAAAGTGGAGGAAAAGGTACACATCATTGTTGTCTTTGAAATCATTTGTGATAAAATGGTTCTTTTCTTTTGAATTTGGTATAAATATGAGCTGTGGACATCTTTTTTGTATTGGGGCCATAAACTGCTTTTGGCCAGTGAAATGCAACCCCCCACCCCCAAGCAAAAAAGAAAAGAAAAGAAAAAGGGAAGCTTTTCTTATGTATGCTTGCTACATGTGGCTTGTTAAGTACTATTAACGCCCTTCCTCTCTTGCGTCCATCCTTTTGATTTATATATATTTTTCGCTTTTCTTATGAAAACAAAAAAATGAACGCCTTTCCTCACCCTATTGTGTGCATTCAGCTTTTCCTGTCTTCTCATGCAACCTCCTATTTTTCCCCCTTCGGAAGGCTAGGGAAATTACAAATTCTCTGGCTATGATAACTTCAAGATAGGTGACTGTGGAAGTAGTGGGAACAGTGCTTAATAAAGATAATGACAGTTATTATCCTTCTGCAAGGCTTGAAGTAGTTGCTGCATCTATATTGTTTGCTCTTTAGATTGCATCTGCTAGTCAATAGAGGCACAAGCCTAACTTTACTTTTTATAGTGAACCTCATTTCTTTCTTGCTGAGAAAGGAATGCTCATCTTTCGTGATTGACTATCTTACTCTCTCACCATGTTTGGTAAAGTCAGCACTTCAAACAATTCCCTGTTTATCCTGGTTTTACTTCCTGTATGATATTGGACCCCCTCTCTCCTCTATCATTCTTATATTGTGACCGTGCTTCTATAACCTCTCCGTTTGTCTATATCATTGTTGACATTCTCTTGCTTGTAAGTTTCAAACTAAAATTGCGCAGTTTAGCTGCCTCAAGCAGATGGTTGGAGTCCCTCTTCACAACCAAAAGCCAGGACTGAAATTATGGATATAAATTGCAGTTTCTCGTCCTATCTCAACCACAATCCTTCACGTCCTACCAGCCATATAACCTCACAAATTAGTAGCAATGACCCCCCCAAAACTAATCAAGGGTAAATATACATATATTTTAATTGTTGCCAGTTAAGACTTGTGAAAAAAGGATCTCCAAAAAAAAAAAAAAACTTGAGAGAAAGAGTTGAGAAATGCAAAAAGTGTAATTAGTTTGACATTCAACTATAGGAAGAATGAGAAGATGTGAGCGGAAGCCATTTCAATCTTTACTCATCTTGACTTGTTGGAGCTGGTATGATCAATGATGGCAACTGAAAAGGAATATTTGAGTTGTGAAATTGATGAAGCCGATTGCAGTATGCAGCGCTTGATGAACATGAATTTCCACCCTGTATTATTCTGAGTTTCACTTTCTGGATACTTTTTCTATACTAAGGCAAAGGATTCCAAATTTAGCCACATTGATGACATATACTCCAGGGGAAGGAGTTTTAGTCACTCTACATGTGACATTAATGCTAGTGTTCTATTTCTTCCCTAATTTATTTAAAACTGTATTAAATTACCAGGTGTTATGGCTGTATGCCTGTATATAATAAGATGGTTAATATTTCGACATGGGACAAGGGCATACATTCATTGATATTTTCTTTCAAGTTTGATTTTTAATCTCGTAGATGGTTTTATTATTTCTTCATTGCATTCAGTTTGATCTCTCATGTCGAATGGATCACTTATTGCAGGATGCCAGTGTCTGTGGCAAGGGACAGTTAGCCGCTTCTACAGTGGATGCGAATGAAAAGGAGATGGTAGGGGCACCCCTCCCCCTTTATTAATATATGGGAAGTTATTGTTCCTTTTCTTTGTTGGTTTACAAGATTCATCCTGATCTGATGAACAATAAGTACATCTTGGACTAGGCAGCATTATGAGTGTTATGACTTTTGACGAATGTTGTGGACTCTGAGGGAGGGAATGAGCAAAGTGCATAGGTCTAGACAGAAGATGGGAGGAAATAAGTCTTTGCATTTCATATTTATGCTTGATAGTGGTTTGGGTCAATTGGCAAGCTTATATATATACAAGGGATTTGGATAAAAATCCATGTTTCTTATCCGTTGAAATGCACCTTTTTTTTGTTTTAAAAAATTCTTACCTGACCTTTGAATCTTTCTTGTGAATATTTGTTTCAGGTTTCCGACATCCTGAAGAAGAAAAGGCGAGGCTCTTCTTCAGAGACGAGGAAGGAAAAGAAAAAGGTTTCCTTTCTTTTGTAATTTCTTTTGTCGGACACAGTAGTTATGAATCAACTCTGCAAATTTGAGCTGTCTTTGACTTGTATTGCTGCTTCAACTAATATGCTTTAGGGCTAATGGATTGTAATATCTATTGCATGATTGGGGGGTTGGGGAAGGGGGCGGGGGAGGGGAATCTACTTAACCAAAATGGTCCCCTGGCAGATTGTGTAGGTTTTAAGTCCTTGCCAAGTTAGTCTTTTTCCAACCATAATACTCTCTGGTAGGTTGTAATGGTTTAAAGTCCTGGACATGTACTCCCATTTGAAATCAAATGTCTGTAACTTACGCATCTGTGGACATTTTGTTTAAAGCCACCTCCTGTGAATCCACTCAATATATAACAGCACAAGTGTACACGATTAATTATTAATCTTCATTTTGATCATAAAGATGATAGAGTAATGGTTTAAGTTTCATTAGTTGCCACCTTTTGTTAAGAGCCACTTCACATGTCTCATGTCTGAAGCAATGTACAAAAGTAATTATTTTTTCTAAAATCATCAAGTGATTTAACTATAAACAGATGACAAGAAGTGACCCTTGTACTGTGATTAGACTATTTTGATGTCTAGGTGTTTGGGATTAAAAAGGTATTGTGCAACAGATTTTTTCTATATGTGAGATTGTGTTCTTGTTAGAGTCTATGGGTATGTTAAATTGCCAACCACCTGGGAAAAACATGGCTGGAGAGTTTTGTGCATGAATTCGAGCGGGTTAAGCTTTCATTTCGCATCGTTTTATTTGAGACTGAAAACTTAGAAGTTTTGTGTTCCATATTTATGTGGATTTGAATTTCATTAGGCTGAGCGTTTCTGAATTTGCTTCAATGGTATGTCACATTACTTAATCTGTCTCCAATAGTTCTGTCTGGAACATCTCGTTTTAATACTTCTTCCTACTAGTTGTGAGCTTGTGCTAGAAGGTTCCTAATCTTTTAGACCCAAAATGGCAGTTAATAACTGCACTGATTTCTTATTCCCCCTTCTTTCATATTCCTTGTAGAAAGCCAACACACACTAAAGCGGTTTTAGTCATTCCCCCCGCGCGGTACGTAGTGAAAAGAAATATGATGTTTAATTGCAACTTGCAAGATATTTAACCAATTGTTTCTCCATTCATGGAAATTTAGAGATCCTGAAGGCTCAAATACATTACTACTGTAGATGACACAATCAACTCATGCAACATGGGCGAAAGCAGTGTGTGTCGCCAAAAGGAAATTTTAAATTACAAATTCTTGTGTGAGACCGTCTCACGTTAGAGTTATTGTGAGATCGACTCCTCTAGGGGTAACTTTTTAAAGGTTTTGACGTGACTAATTATATATTTTAGAGTGACTTTTCAATTCAAGGGTGATTAATAGTTCATCTAACTTTTATTGGAGTTACACCTAAATAACCTAGTAGTCACCTCAACTATTATTAGAAGCACTATGAAAACATCCATCTCATGATGTCTTACATGAGGTGGTCTCATGCAAGACCTACTAATTTTAATATTGCTCTGGGTATTTAAAAGATCAAGAAAGACTTAAGGGTGAAATGTGTTAGAGAAGTAAACATATTAGTGTCAAAAGCTATAGGCTGAGGGTGTTCCATGTACACGTAGAAACCTGGAAATACATGTTCCTTCTACATCCACTATTTTGCGCTCATTGTGGCTTTTTATTGTCCAGCATCATTCTCGGGGTTTATTCTTTTATAATTTATATTACAGAAAGAATTTGTTTACATCCATAACATTAATGCTTTAATTGTGACTTTTCAAAATAGAACGAACTTTTTAATTGTACATATGAAATATAAGAATAGGCTTGATCTTAACAGACAAGTAAATCATGTACTAGAAGTATAAATATGCTAGCTTATGTACTGTTCTTGTGTTTTATACCGTGGCAGTCGCTTATGAAGTACAAAAGTAATTTTTAGAATAGATATTTTTAGTTTATGCCCAGTCATCCACCCAAAGCTCATTATATATGGGATTTACATTCTTGGCTTACTGAAAATAGCTTTACAAAATTTGAATAAGATACAAACTCAGCAGTGTCTTTAGGCTTGATTTCTACGAAGTTTCCTTAATTTGCCCAAGTGAAGCTCATCTACGTTGCACTGCGAAAGTTTCCTTGTCTGGTTTGTATTTGCTGCAGACAAATAAAGAAAGTAATTCCCATTTATGTAATAAATATACGAGTGTTCAAATAATTTACGTAAATGATCTCATAGATTAATCTCATCTTATATTGCGCAGTGTAGAGTGTACATCCTGCGGCCATTATTAATTTGCAATGCATTACAGGAAACATGTTTGTGTTGATTTTGTGTTGAAAATTGTTTTGTACTTGGATCTTTAACTTGTCTCCAAACTTTTGAGATGACACATTTGGGCTAAATTCATTATGCAGCAAAAGAGAAGGAAGAAGCGAGCTGAACTGAACAAGAAACTTGGTGTCAAGAGGCTTAAACTTAAACCCATCTTGAAACCAAAGGTTGTGCCACATTGTCGCCACTATCTCAAGGGAAGATGCCAGGAGGTTGCTCAATGTCCCTCATTGAATTATTCGTTCTTCCATTTTTGGTTTGTGATGCATCAATTACAAAATGACCAACCCCTTTAGCCATTCATAAGTCCAATCTGGGGAATATCTTACTTAGATAATGCTATTAATTACTCATCAAAAAATATCTTAAATAATGCTACTACTTAGTAGTCTACGGTGGAGGTCAACCAATAAAAGCACATAAGTTACTGAAAATTGAATTTGGAGAAAATGTGGGATGAACAAGTAGGATAGTTTTGAGAATATATAGAGGTGCCATGCTCTGTTATCTGAATCATTTGACACGCTTATAATTGGCCTTGGTAGTATTCAGATGTATTTTTGCCTGCAAATATATAAACCTAAAGTGGTGAAATTCCAGTGGATACTTCACAGACAATGATATTGGCACATAGTCTCCGTTTGATCTTTTGTTAGATGGGCTAACGCTGATTTCCATTATTGATCATGCTTCTGATTGCGGTTTGCTGAAGCACATGTTCTTAGCTAATTGTGCTTCTTCATCTTGACTTTCCTAGTTGTTATGGTTCCTTTTAGGTCAGCAGACTCAGCATGAATGAAGTCTAAATAGATTAACCTGTCCCAAGAAGTATAATTGCACGGTGAAAGAGACATTTCATGATATTGAGAAGTACACCTAAATAACTGATGGATACATTGGCTGATACTGTATGTAGTCAAGAAATAATTATGTATAGGATGCTCAGACCTTGAGTGCCTTTTTAGAAATAATCGATGGCTCAGTGCTTAATCTCTAAAATTCAATTATTGAAACAGCCTCTCTGTAACCAGGGTTAAGGCTGCTCCACCTGAGCCCCACCCTACTATAACAGGAATTTTGGGTATGGGTTCAGATTTAGATTTGGATTCGTTGTGTCCATAATTTTTTGTAAGAGTAAAAAGATTAATTCTTTAAAATCATCTGCGTTTTTCATTCAAGAATATGCCTGTCTGACTGTTTAACATTATTATATTTTATTCTGTCATGTTTTCATAAGTGCTGTTTCTGTTTTGTAGGGTGAGAAATGCAAGTTTTCACATGATGTGATACCGCTCACAAAATCGAAGGTATGTATAGTTGGATGCCTTGCATATCTCTGTTCAACTATCTGCAAAATGCTCTTACTCCAGATAATCCACAAAAACGTTGCTTACTTTTCAATTTTTATTTATATGTTTGATTATGCATTGCTATCCTGAAGACCATAATAGAAATAAAAAATGCTAGTGACTGGTTGACTGATTGTTGATTTGTCTTTGTCAAACAAGCAAAGAAATGGAATTCATATGGGTCTAGCAATGTTATGCAACATTTAGGTAAATGACACAACACTAAAAGCTGTCAAATTGCACAAACTAAGATGTTATAGCAATAGATGTGTGAAAACTAAATAGATGACAGCATAAAGCAAATCAGCCATTAATACTACATTAATGGTTAAACAAGGAAATAATAGAACCAATAGTAGAAACTAATTGAGAAAATCTATTACCAAGAACAAGGAGGTGGGGAAGTATTAGTAAGTGCTTAGTGACAAAAGAAGAGGTCCAGAGGTGTTCATCTAATCTAAGGTTTCCAAACTCAGACCACTATAAGATCCTACGAAGGCCATGTCCTTGGTAAGTTGCAGCTGAGTACCTGAGGTTAAGTGAATAGTCTGATTTTCTTCCATAATCCCTCTTGTTCATTTTGTGTTGCAGCCATGCTGTCATTTTGCAAGGCATACATGCATGAAAGGCGATGATTGTCCATTTGATCATCAATTATCTAAATATCCATGCAATAATTATGTGGAGACAGGATTTTGTAGCAGAGGTGATAGCTGCTTGTTTTCCCACAAGGTATGTTGATACCCTTTTGAAGTTCCAGTTCCTTGGTTCTGCAAAGCTGACCCTAGCTGAGTTCAACTTTTTTGTCCGACTGATGCTATTAATTGCATTTACTTGACTGACTTATTGGACAAACTGACAGCATACCAAAAACTTTTACTGAGTCCAAGATGACGAATCTGACTCAACGTGAATATTCCATAATGTTCTAACCCAATCCAAAATTAAAATGACACTAATTCAACCCAACTGACCGGTTTTTCAGGTCAATGGAGAAATCTTTTTGTTTGTTTATTGAACTACTTATTTATTTTCATGGTTTTTTAATGGAGTTGAAATCCTAATTGATATTTGTTTCATCAGGTTCAAGTTAAGGAGGGCTCAGAGACCGTGGTGGGTGTCTCCAAAAGTCCAACTTGTCCTCTGAATCAACTTGACAAGTCAAATTCTACTCAGCAGCTTATTGCCAGTGTATCCTCCTCTGGTACCACTACAATGAAGAATCTAAAGGAGAATTCTGCTCCGCAGATTAATCGGCCTGCCAAAGCTCTAAAAGGTGTAAGCTTTCTGTCATTTGGAAAGTCTTCACTGGATAATTCAGCTAAGACTAAAGTAGATATATCCCAACCAGATGTTGACGCTGCTAGAACTGGTGGGCAGACAACCCTGGCAGTACCTGTCGGTTCGGGTAACACGATGATGAGTATTCCTGTTTCTCCAACACCTCAAAGAGTTGGTTTCCTCCCACCTAAGAGATCCTTAGTTGACAGCTCAGGAACCAAGAGTCAGGCAAGTGCTTATAATGTTGGACCTTCTGGTCAGCCAAACCTAACTTGGACGAATTTTCCTTCTTCACCTACACCTCAAGTCAGTTCTCCCCTGTTGAGAGAAACTCAGTTGATGGTGTTGTGCCTAAAAGCCTGGCAAATGTTGATGTTGCTGGAACTAATGGTCAGCATCCGACAGTGCAAGGAAGAGCCATCCAATTGTGTAAAACTTTGGTGGTGGATCCACCTGCTTCACCAAAACCGCGAGGAGCCAGTTTCCTTGCATTTGAGAAAGTATCAGCTGATATCTCTGGGAGCAAGAACCAAGCCAGCCGCCCGTCACCTTGTGTGTCACTTTTGAATGAGCCCACTAACATAGGACAAGTGGCCTCAGCTCATCAGGTGAACCAAGGAACATCAAGCGGAGTGCTTGATGGTTCTGGTCGCAAATTATGGGTTGGTCCATCTAGTGATGGGCATTATGGGTCTATAGGAAACAGAAGTGCTAGTGAGTTGGACAAGTTAAAAGCAGTACATTCAGAACCATGGGGTTCAACTACTTCAGGTCAATGTTCAAGTAGGGCTAGTGGGCCAGTCAAAAGCAGTCCAATCACGGCTAGGACGCTTCTGTCCACACTTGCATTTGCAGCAAAATATGAATCTAGGATAAAAATGGGTGCAGCAGCTGCCAACGAATTCAAGAGAAATGAAGGGACTAGTGGTACTGGATGCAAACAAAACGAATCAATCAAAGCTTCTGACATTTTAGAAAGTTTGTATGGTGGAGGCCACAAAGAGAAACAATAGGGACAAACCAAGGTTAGTGCGTGATTTTTTCCTGTTTGATTCAAGTAGATAATGATGGGTGGAAGAACCTTGTTTTGATCTGTATTAATTGATCCAATCCAAAATGAACTGACCTCAAAACCCAAGCCAACCTGAATATTCCATTAGCCTGTTGAATACAAAATCAAATCAGAACAAGTAAATGCCCTGGAGTTGTACTTCTGATGATGTAAGGGGAAAGCCACATGTTTGCAGCCTTGCTCTTAGAAGACTACAGTCTAGTAAGAATATTTGAAATAAGTGTACTATGTTCTAAAATTGAAAGAGTTATCCAAAATCAACTTTGAGGCTGAACCTCCCCAATATTCCATCAACCTGTATGACCGGAGTGAAATTAACCTGATAGCAGCTCAAAGTGGCCTGTTCACCAGGTTTGCTTATAACTGAGTTAAATATGGTCCATCTAAAGCCACTTCGAGGCTGGAGATTGATCTGCTCTATATGTTTTTGAGCTTGACTTGGGTGAATCCTCATGAAAAATTGTGAAATATAATTGAAAGTGATGGGATGTGTTCTCATTCAAGAAAGATGTGTTTAACTTGACTTGATAACCTTTCTGTAGTTGGAGTCCTTTTTCCCCCTTTTTTCTTTTTGCCAAGCTTTTCTTTTGGAGCTGGCCTCACGGTCCTCACCCTTGACTTTTGTTAGGTTGATAATTTTTGGCTCTTCATGTGGTAGATTTCTTTTTCTTTTTTTCCTTTTGTTTTTAAAGATATACTAACATTAGTAATCATTTTTATGTTGTGATCTGATAGCCATCAAGACACGCATTAACAATGGAAGTGGATTCAAGTATACATAAAGACCATCAAGAGATCGGTTGAGAAGACAATCAAGAAGCCAATATTGGCCATGTCTATTTTCTCCAGTATGCTCAGAATTTTGTACAGGAAGATCGAAGTACCCGATACAGCTATAAAACTTTTAGAAGGGGTTCAAAAATTTGTGGAAGCGGCCTACAATGTTGATGAAGGTCCAAATTTTTCGGAAGCAGCTGCAAATTTGTACATTAGCTGTTTAATGTATATGAGCATTAAAATTTGTTGATTTGTTGACACAGGGATCTACAAAACAGATATGCTTTGACAGGAGTCCTGTATGAAGAGCCAACATCTCCACCTTTGCACTTCTCAAGGGAAAATTTTCATATGTGATATCCTGATATACTCAGAAATTTGAATTTTTGGTAACTCGGAAAGGGCTTGGATTGAAGATGTCCTTTGATTAGTTAGTGAGTTTGTAAGCAAAGGGCTTGGCAGTGGTGGCTTGCTTGTCCTCGATCCTATGCAACAGAGATAGTACGAACAAGCTTATTTACAGCTCTGCTTACGCAGCTGACTCCATTGACGTGGTGTAGACCAGGATGTGGTAATGTCAGACTGAGAGTAATAGAGTATATCCTAATTTTGGCAATCGTTGAGTTCACTCTATGTAATTTGTTACGGAAAATTTTGGTAAAAAGTTATTCATGTCAATCGAGACTTTCTGGATCAGCTATTGATGGTTCAGGTGATGGGTAATCTTTTAGAACCATATGAATAGAGGTCGAAAAAATATTGCACAACTTCTGTTGATGATTATTTTTTGTTATATCATGGCCGACTGTATAAAGATCAGGCAAAGAAAATGTGGCATAAACACGATTTTAAATTCTGGAAAACACTTGATAAAATAGTTAATAATTACTACAGTGAATCAAACTTAATATTCTATTGAATATGGTAAATCAAATTGACACTATTGAATATGGTAAATCAAATTGACGCTGAAAAATTACTCTTCTTATAGATAGATGGTAGGATATATTACAGCTGAAATTTGCTTAATCTAAATTCTTAAATGAGATGGTTTTATAATAACTTATTGCTATTATATTAAGATAATACTGCCATAATGATGTATTACGAGACAATTTGGTAATACATGATTAGAGTTCATTCATAAGATTGTAAAATAAAATTACATCAATGATTTATTATTACAAATCTTTAGATCAGAGCATTTCATCTTAGGCTCTACTCGAATAATAATTGAAGTAACATTTTTTTATTAGATCACAACACTACCCACTCTTTTAAATTTTATTGTTAGATAAATTAGCATTTCATAAAAAATAAATAGCGTATGGGCGAAGATAATTTTGATAAACCTCAGTGGAAAAAAATACTATGTTCTTTTTCGTTATTTAATAATTATCATCTAATTTAACCACTAATTTAACCAAATATATTATCTTTAAATAAGTAGTTGAATAACTATCAATTATTTGTTACCCAAATAATTATCCACTACTTAAACAACTATAACTAATAATTAATTTTACCGAATACATCCTTATACATACTAATTAGCTAATTTATGTAATTAACTCCAAATCCCCTGCTCTTAAAAAAAACCCTGAAACACTAGCTAATTTATGTAATTAACTCCAAATCCCCTGCTCTTAAAAAAAACCCTGAAACACCATGCCATCTGAATACGTTCAGTGAAGCAGGAGTCTCCAAAAGGTCAGCTATTATTAATTTAAACAAAAAACAATTTTTCTAAGTTGTTGAAGCAGAGGAAGAGACGAAGCAGAAGTTCAAAAAGGAGGGAAATGCCAACTTATGGTGTCCATAAACCCTAAAACTAGTCTCTCCCTCTCTCTCTGTCTCTCTCTGTACAACACTCTGAGTCTGAGGAAATGCTCTGACAACTGTGTTTGCCTCTCCCTTCAATTTGAACCCCTTTTCTCTCTCCTCAACCGTTTTCTTTTGAGGGATTCTTCTGAACAACTGCTTCGCTTTGAGCTCTCTGTACCATTAATCCTCCCCCTATGGCGAGGCTTCTCCGCGATGCTCTCACCTTGCGCCGCTCTCTTCTTGCTGCGGAGGTGCGCCCCCTTTCCCTTTTTCTTTGAGCGCGTAGACCATTTGATATTTGATTTTGGAAAAGTTCAGTTCTTGGTTATGAGTGTTGTTTTCGTGTATAATTGATGGTTTTCCGCTTCTCCTTTTGAATATGGGTATCTTTGCATGCTCTTTTTTCCCTCTCTCCGTGCTTTTTCTGGAGTCTATAAGCTTATAACCCCTCAAAGAGTTAATTTACTCTTAGTGGCCTTAGTTTGTTGGGAAAATGTTCACTTGCCTACTATTTTACAACAAAATATATTGCTGCAAATTACGTTTAAGTGGGTTCAATCCGTCCTAATTTGAAGTTCAGGATGGTGTGCCTTTAGGCCCTGTCTGGTAAATTTGTTTCAGGGATTGGCAAGTATTGTTAAAAGAATGCTCACTGATTTACAGTTGATTTGCTTCCTTGAGTGAAGACAAAAGATACATTGTAATGAAGAAAAAATGCTTGGTTGAGAACAAAGAATTGTTACTGGGTTCCTGGCATTAGTTTTGTATGATGATTCTTATTACCATTTATTTATTTATATATAATATTTTGAATGTTGCTAATACTTGAGCTATTTTTGCCTGCAGAGCTGTAGAAAGAGGGTATTGGGAACATCCTTTCATTACAACGAGTTTTCATCCAAAGGTGGGGAAAATTCGTATGCTCTTCTTTTGTGTTATTGTTTTGTTACACCTGCCCAAATTAAGAATTCAAAGGGAATGTTCGATTATAGAGTGATTGTGTTATGTTAATGCTGTTGAAACTAGTATTCGACATTGAGTTTCGTCTTTCCTTAGGTTGTGAGGTTGAGTCTACTAAACATTGCTTGATAGAGTTGATAACAAGTTGCCGCAAGATATTTACATCATCAAAATTTGTGTTCCATGTTAGTAAAACTAAATTGCTATAATTTTTCTTAATTAGTTGCTTGGTTAATATTCAGAAACATTATTATAGCACAAGAATGAATTTAAGTGGTGCTTGTGCTCTTCTTTTCATTTGGTTGCTGACTGTCTTGTAAATATCTTTGGTGAAGGTAGAAGAAGGTCTAAATCTGATGGAAGTGATTCTAATGATGAAAATATGTCCAAGAAAGACTTGGCTCTTCAACAAGCCTTAGACCAGATCACAGCTTCATTTGGGAAGGGATCTATTATGTGGCTTGGTCGAACTGTGGTGCCTAGACATGTCCCGGTGGTGTCTACTGGATCTTTTGCTCTGGACATAGCATTAGGTATTGGTGGATTCCCTAAGGTATTTCTAAAGTGTGGGGTTGTTCTGCACGAGAATCTATGTTAAAAAGTAAATTCAATTTTCTCTTCAGATTAGATGATCTTGAAATGAAATGAGCCATTTAGTACCTGATGATGTGAGAACATGCTTCAGATTTACATGCCATTCATTTATTGTTGACTTTAGTTGGCTTCTTCTTATTCCTTCTTTAGTTAGTTTATACACATTTGTTGTGGCTACTGTAGACTTTGGCATATTGTATTATGTCAGTATATTTTTCTGACATGCTTAATTTGGACCCTTGCAGGGACGTGTAGTTGAGGTATTTGGTCCAGAGGCTTCTGGGAAAACTACCCTTGCCCTTCACGTAATTGCTGAAGCGCAAAAACTCGGAGGTTGTAGTAATTTCTTTTCTCATCTATTTATGTTCTGTTAATTAAGTATTCATAAGTTTTGGGGGTCTTCTCTGTTATTTCGATTTGGCACGATGCTCATGAGCTTTCTGTTTCCCTGCCTGCTTGGTTTTGTGAAACTTTTTTCCTTTAGTCTTTCCCCAGTTGTCTTTATTCATTTAGGACTGGAGTCAATTGTTAATACAGTGTATTAGTTTTAGGCTTTAGTGATTAGGTATATTGGTTTATTGTCAAACCCCTGCCTACCTGGCTAAATAATGTCTTTAACTGTGCAGATTGTCAAGTATTATGATGCTATCTTCTCAAAATTTTTGTTGATTCCTCTCCACTCCCCACCCCCTTCTTTCTGAGGACCCTGACACAGGATATGTAAGAACTGTGATCCATACAATGAAAGTAACACAACCCAGATTGGAGTTCTCTTGCTTGAATATGTTACTATTCTGTTGTCCTGGGGCGTGATCTGTTTATCTCCACTGTTATACCTCATGTGTTTTTCTTTGCTTGCAAATTTTTTATCAATCTTTTTTTGATTTATGCAGGCTACTGTGCTTTCGTTGATGCTGAGCATGCTCTTGATCCAGCGTTGGCTGAGGCCATTGGTGTAAAGACTGAAAATTTGCTTCTTGCGCAGCCAGATTGTGGTGAACAAGCTCTTAGCCTAGTAGACACACTCATTCGAAGTGGTTCAGTTGATGTTGTTGTGGTTGATAGTGTAAGGATTCTAAGTTTCTCATTGATGCTTTTGTTTTGTCTTCGTCTTGAAGCATATTTCTGGTTCGGTATACACATGTTTGTGTTTATGCTTGTACTTGTGTACTTGCAAGTGCGTTGCCTCCCTTTTCTAATTGTGGTTGTGGATGCTGCAACTGATCATAACTTGTTTTGTTTCTGGATATATATTGGAAACTAAAATCATTTTGAAGTCCACATGTCTGTTTGTGTGGCCTGCAATGCTTTTTGGCTGCACAATTATGATGTTCTAGCTTTTACATAATCTCTGTTTTGAACATGACTTTTACATAACCTCTGTTTCTGGATATATATTGGAAACTAAAATCATTGTGAAATGCGTATTCAAGCATTTATTCCCAATTGCAGGTAGCTGCCCTTGTTCCAAAAGGAGAACTTGATGGTGAAATGGGTGATGCACACATGGCAATGCAAGCGAGACTGATGAGTCAAGCACTTCGCAAACTAAGCCATTCATTGTCTCAGTCACAATGCATTCTTTTATTTCTGAATCAGGTAGAGAGTTTAGCATGTTAAACTGTGCTCTATACTTATGAAAAGATGTTCCACGGCATCTTTGTCTCCCCCGCCCTTCTCCAGAGAATAAAAATAATATATTCACCTTTTATTTGTGGGAGAGTAAGTTTCATGATTATTGTATATCTCTAAAAATTGATGTTTATGCCCCATGGCTCATGGATTCTCATACATGTGCATTCTAAACAACTCATTCTGTTTGTTTCGCTTGCAATAGTTTTCAGTACCTATTTTCCTAATGGCATGGTATGTTTACAGGTGAGGGCAAAGATCTCAACTTTTGGTGGCTTTGGTGGTCCTTCTGAAGTTACTTGTGGAGGCAATGCCTTGAAGTTCTATGCGTCGGTGCGCTTGAATATCAGGAGAACTGCACTTATCAAGAAAGGAGAAGAGGTACGATATAAACTTCTTATTTGTCCTTTGATTGGTTAGATGGCAACATACTGGAGCCTTATTTTTGTTTCACACTCTTTCTTTCTCTTGTCCTGGGGGTATAAGTTAGAAATTTGTGATATAAACCTCACCCCTCTCCCCCATCCCTTCAAAAAAAAAATTTTTTAAAAAATAATTCTAGAGCTTTTTATTCCTTGAGCTACTTACATTGAGCGTTTAACTTGCCTCTTACTTTTGATACCCGCACTCATTCACCTTAGATTCTCAAGTGTTGAGAAAAGGGTACTCAACTTTGGAACCCTCTTCCCAATTTTTCCCCCATAGCAAAATTATACATGTATCTGGAGGTGGCACATTGGAAGGAATTTATGGTGGTTTTACCCATGAAAGAGACTTCCCTTTTCTCATTTCCGTGGTATACTGCAGACTGTTGGAAGTCAAGTCCTTGTGAAGGTCATAAAGAATAAGCATGCACCTCCTTTTAAAACTGCCGAATTTGAACTCGAGTTTGGCAAAGGAATATGCCGGGACTCAGAGCTTATTAGCCTCGGTGTGAAGCACAAGTTGATAAAAAAGCAAGGCAGTTATTACAACATAAATGGTCAGGCTCTCCATGGGAAGGATGCACTCAGAAGATACTTGGCTGAGAATGAAAGTATAAGGGACGAGCTTGCCATGACCCTTAGAGAAAAGCTACTTCATCCAAAGGAAGAAGATGGAGAAACTGACATGACAGAAGATACAGAGCCATTGGAAGAGACAGTCACTCCCGAAACAACGGACGAAGATGTTGTGACAGCAGCTGAGGCATAGGGCTTCGATGTCCCCGAATTTTCTAGCAGCCTCTATTATCCCTTGTCAAGATTAATGGCAATGCACATTTTCAAGGGTTGAAGTTTTGGAAGTGTTTGGCGCACCTTGAAAGGAAAGTTTTCGGTCTTTGTAGAGAGTTTAGGGGCCTCTATGATTTGGTGAAATTTCCAAGTATATTCAGCTGCATCATGTATTATATTGAGATGAGTTAAACAGTTTTGAATGTCTTGTATATTTTGCTCATATGATCAGCTGAAATTTGATGATTTAATTTCTCTTTTTTTTTTTTTCGGTGTGTGCTCCAAGGCGGACCTTAATTTATGCCAGGTAGTTCTCTGCAAAGCAGAGCTCTAACAACTTCATGGTGTCATTGGTGTGATGTCCTAACCTTGTTTTTATTGGCAAATGTGGAACTTCCCATAAAAGAGTATCAATGGGGCCTCCAAGCTTTGGGTAAAAGAGTATTGGAAAGGCTTTCAAGAAGTGATAATCATTCAAAATTGTTGTAGGATTGTGTTCCCTTTTGTTTAATTTATTTGTTATTTTAACAAATTATTTTTTATAATATCTATTGTTTTATAATTGTAATGACATATTAATAATTAGTTTTTAAAATTTATCTTTATTAATTATTTTTTTCTCCATACTTTCTTCAATTTTAATGAAATTATGGAGATATTTTGGTCTTTTAGTCATAAGTTTAACTTGAAATTAACTCATATGTTTTTTAAGGAAAACATTGAGAATATACTAATGTAAATCAGGGTTCACTAGCATGGAGATGTTAGGAAAAAATCCTAACAAATCCCCCACTTCTGAACATATTTGAGCTAATAATCGAATGATGATACTATCAACTCTTCTAATATGACAAAGAATAAAAAAGCAAAACGATCAATTAAACATCCATTGCCCAAAACTACAAATAGAGAAAATAATTAATAGGAGATATTGATCCCCTTTTTTTTGGCATGGAGATATTGATGCTAAGTTTTGTTTTTATAACATGAAACTCAAAGCTTAATTCCTAGGCTGGCCTCTTGAAGGGCAATTATTTATCCGGGTCTCCCGACTTTCTTTATTATTTATCGAAGTGGCAGTGCGATTTCTAATTGTAAGGGTTTTGAAGCTGTTTCTCCCTCTCCAATTCCCAATTCGAATCACCAATTCGTTCATAGTGCAAAATTCTTTTTCTTCGCCGGCGAAATCCAGTCAAGGGTGGCCGCAATGGCGGCGACGGAGGAGTCGAAGGACGAGGCCTTGAAGAAACTGGAGTATCTCTCCCTCGTTTCCAAGGTATGTTCTGAGCTAGAAACTCATGTCGGCGTCGGCGATAAGGTTGTCGCCGAGTTCATCACCGACCTCGGCCACGAGTGCGAGTCGGTCGATGAATTCGACACCAAGTTGAAAGAGAATGGCGCCGAGATGCCTGATTATTTTGTTAAAACTCTCCTTACTATTATTCACGCCATTTTGCCCCCAAACCTAAGGGTGAGGCCAAGGGTTCGAACAACGATGGGAGTGGTTCTATGTTTTCTGGGTTGTCCATTGCTGATGGTAGAGATAGGGTTAAACAGTTGGAGAGAGAAATCGAGATGGAAGCTGAAGAGCGCCGGAAGAGGGAGGCGGAGGCGGAAGGTGTTAGAAATCGCCATGATAGGGACAGGGACAGGGACAGAGACAGGGACAGGGGTAGGATTAGGGACAGAGAAAGAGATAGGGATAGGGAGAGGGGAAGAGATAGGGAGAGAGATGGAGATAGGAGAGACAGACATAGAGAAAGCGAGGAGGATGGCTATGATGATGTAAGGGAAAGACGCGGAGATGATAGAGTTAGGAGAGGAAGGCGTGATACATCTAATAGATACAAGGGGGAAAGAGACGAAGATAGTCATGATGATCATAGGGATAAATACGATGATAGACGTAGAAAGCACAGGTACGAGGATGGGGATGATGAGGATACCGGCGACAGGAGAGCTGATAGGAGTCAGCGAAGTGGGAGGAGTCACTCTGATGAGCCTGAGTTGTATCAGGTTTACAAGGGCAGAGTTTCTAGAGTGATGGACTCTGGTTGCTTTGTTCTGTTGCAAGATCTCAGAGGAAAGGAGGGTTTGGTTCATGTTTCTCAGATGGCAAGCCGGCGCATTACTAATGCTAAAGATTTTGTGAAGCGAGACCAAGAGGTTTATGTGAAGGTGATATCGGTTTCAGGGCAGAAATTGAGTTTTTCGATGAGGGATGTGGATCAGGACACCGGTAAAGATTTGCTCCCTTTGAAGAAAAGCTCGGAGGATGATGCTCACAGGGCAAATCCTGCAGGTGGTAATGGTCCAACCCCTAGAACCGGTATTTCTGGGATCCGGATAGTGGAGGAGGATATTTCTGGCTCTTCGCGTAGGCCACTGAAGCGTATGAGTTCACCTGAGAAGTGGGAAACTAAACAGCTTATTGCATCTGGTGTCTTGAGTGTGAAGGAATATCCGTCCTTTGATGATGAAGGTGATGGCATTCTTTACCAAGAAGAAGGTGCTGAAGAGGAGCTTGAGATAGAGATGAATGAAGATGAGCCTCCTTTCCTGCAAGGGCAGACCAGGTATTCTGTTGACATGTCGCCTGTCAAAATCTTTAAGAATCCAGAGGGGTCGTTGAGTCGGGCAGCTGCTCTCCAATCTGCTCTTATAAAGGAAAGGAGAGAAGTACGTGAGCAACAACAAAGGACGATGCTTGACTCTATTCCAAAGGATCTCAATCGTCCTTGGGAAGATCCGATGCCAGAGACTGGGGAGAGACATCTTGCTCAAGAGCTGAGAGGTGTTGGTTTATCTGCCTATGATATGCCTGAGTGGAAAAAGGAAGCCTATGGTAAGGCTCTGACTTTTGGGCAGAAATCCAAGCTCTCGATCCAAGAGCAGAGGCAGAGTTTGCCTATATATAAGCTAAAGAAGGAGCTCATTCAGGCTGTGCATGACAATCAGGTCTTGGTTGTTATTGGTGAGACTGGGTCTGGTAAAACAACCCAGGTAACCCAGTACCTTGCTGAAGCAGGTTACACTACTAGAGGTAAAATTGGTTGTACCCAGCCCCGTAGGGTGGCTGCCATGTCTGTAGCCAAGAGGGTGGCTGAGGAATTTGGTTGCCGTTTGGGGAGGAAGTTGGATATGCTATACGGTTTGAGGATTGCACAGGCCCGGATACTGTGATCAAGTATATGACTGATGGTATGCTGCTTAGGGAAATCCTGATAGATGAGAATCTTTCTCAGTACTCAGTGATAATGCTTGATGAAGCACACGAGAGAACCATACATACAGATGTCCTTTTTGGATTACTAAAAAGCTTGTGAAGCGGAGGCCTGATCTTCGTTTGATTGTCACCTCTGCTACATTGGATGCAGAGAAATTTTCTGGGTACTTCTTTAACTGTAATATCTTCACCATCCCTGGTAGAACTTATCCTGTGGAAATTCTTTACACCAAGCAACCCGAGACTGATTATTTGGATGCAGCTCTTATCACAGTGCTGCAGATCCACCTGACAGAACCTGAAGGCGACATTCTTCTCTTCTTGACTGGGCAAGAGGAGATTGATTTTGCATGCCAATGTCTTTATGAGAGGATGAAAGCCTTAGGTAAAAATGTTCCTGAGCTGATTATTCTTCCAGTTTATAGTGCCCTTCCGAGTGAAATGCAATCAAGGATTTTTGAGCCTGCCCCTCCTGGAAAGAGGAAAGTGGTGGTGGCTACAAACATTGCTGAAGCTTCTTTGACCATTGATGGGATATTTTATGTGGTTGACCCCGGATTTGCGAAACAAAATGTATACAATCCAAAACAAGGGCTGGATTCCCTAGTTATAACTCCAATTTCGCAAGCATCGGCTAAGCAGCGTGCAGGACGTGCTGGGCGTACTGGGCCTGGGAAATGCTATCGCCTTTACACCGAGAGTGCTTACCGCAATGAAATGTCTCCCACCACAATTCCAGAGATACAGAGAATTAATCTTGGGATGACTACACTGACGATGAAAGCTATGGGAATTAATGATCTGCTTTCTTTTGATTTTATGGATCCACCACCTCCTCAAGCACTTATTTCTGCTATGGAGCAGTTGTACAGTCTTGGAGCTTTGGATGAGGAGGGGCTTCTGACCAAATTAGGTCGGAAGATGGCAGAGTTCCCCTTGGAACCTCCATTGTCTAAGATGCTTTTGGCCAGCGTGGATCTTGGATGCAGTGATGAGATTTTGACCATAATTGCCATGATCCAAACTGGGAATATCTTCTACAGACCTAGGGAGAAACAAGCACAAGCTGATCAAAAGAGGGCCAAATTTTTCCAACCAGAGGGTGATCATTTAACACTGCTTGCAGTTTATGAAGCTTGGAAAGCAAAGAATTTTTCTGGGCCCTGGTGCTTTGAAAATTTCATTCAATCTCGATCCTTGCGAAGGGCACAAGATGTCAGGAAACAACTTCTCAGCATCATGGACAAGTATGTTCTCTTAACTCTTGTTGTTTCTTTACCTTCTCCCCTGCGTCCTTCTAAAGAATTCCAACCACTTTTATGTATATGTGGCTTTGCATATTGCTATTTACATAAGTGGAAAAATGGAAACAAATGGGTAGATGCTTGTCAGAGATTCCTGGCACAATTGACGACATATTACTTGGATGTTCTAAGACTGATTTTTGTGTCTGCCGAGTTGAACTCTTAGCTGAATGACTTGTGCTGGTACATGTGTTCTATGAGACTAGTTTATGACTGATTGCAGAGGCAGAGTATAATGGGAGTTATGTTACTGTTGAACCTAAAACCATGCCTTTGAATCACACTGCTAGGTGAGAGAGAGGGGCTGCTTTTAGTGATGGTTGCACTCTTCAATTTAGTTTGACTAATTGACTCTTTATATGTGTTGACCTTCTGGACCTATTGCTCGGTCAATCGATGTATTTCTGTGGCTATTTAGTGATTGTTCTAGATGTAGTCATGTATTGAACTATTGATACTATGCCTGGGGACAGATAGAAGAGAGGGGAATTGGTGTCTTTTTGCCTAGCTGAGGAGAAAAAGAAGAGGGGGGGAGGGTTGACTTGTCGATTTGCATTCAAATGAGAACAATGTATGAGACATAATCCATTGAGTCATTGATGGTGATGTCTATGTTGGTTTCTTCTTGTCAGTGCTAGCCTCCACAATTATGATAGTACTTCTCTTGCTCTCTCTGGTTTCATGTCAGTGCGAGATGCTATTTGATAGAAAGTGTTGATTTTAGATTCACAAGTCAGAACTATGGTTTGTCTGGGATAGCCATCCATAGTCATAAGCCTCCTTCACCTCTGGCCTCCTCACTGAATTTGAAGGCCGCTCAGCTCTTTTTAATGTTATAAGGTTTCTTCCCTCTAATTTAAGCTCAATGATTTAGGAACTGAATCTTCTGTAACCCCCACTCCCCAAAAAAGAAAAAAATATGAATTGTCATAGTGTGATGCACATACTGTTGGATATGTTCAGTTATCATTACGTGTGAAATCAAGCTGTTGCGTTGTTGCCCTGGAACTTTTCTGCAAATTGGGCCATTATTTTTCCTCTGCAAAGGAGGGGGTGTTTACAGAAGAACTATGGTTCTGTGGCATGTTATCTAAACGTGTCTATCTATTGGTGTAGCCTGTTGTTAGCATCCTGCTGGCCATGAATGCTAAGCATTGTGCCCACCCAATGCTTCGATTTCCTATTTCATCTTCATTTCTCATTAGCAAACTTGGGAGCTTTTTCTTTGAAAACTTTATTGATGACATTGCATGTCTTGATGTCTTTACCTCAACATATGCTGTTGTATGTGGAAGCAACATCTTAACTAATTGCTAACTAGTTTTGACCAAGCTCTGATGCAACCTGACACTTGCAGAGAATGTCAGGAGGATTCAGGGATTTGAATTTGGATGGCTTGCTGTGCACCAACAGTATGATCGCAATTAGTGAATAGCAGTCTATTGCTATCGTTATATTTGCATATTCCTTGAAATTACCTGTTATTTTTCTCTCTTCTTCCTAACCGATGTGGACTTTGATAGGCTATCTCTAGTGCTGAACATTAGAAGTCATGTATGCGACAGTTGAACGAGAATGTTCAACTATTTATAGTATGCTGAAAGAACTCAAAGAGTTCAAATTTCAAACAAGGTATATTTATGATACTAAATCATTACCAACTGCTGCTTTCAGGTATAAATTGGATGTTGTGAGCGCCGGGAAGAATTTTACCAAAATAAGGAAAGCGATTACAGCGGGATTTTTCTTTCATGCTGCCAGGAAAGATCCACAAGAAGGTTACAGAACGCTGGTCGAGAATCAACCAGTCTACATCCATCCGAGCAGTGCACTGTTTCAGAGACAACCAGATTGGGTCATCTACCATGAACTAGTCATGACTACGAAAGAATATATGAGGGAGGTGACTGTTATTGATCCAAAATGGCTGGTTGAATTAGCCCTCGATTTTTCAAAGTGGCGGATCCGACAAAATTGAGCAAGCGGAAGCGTCAAGAACGCATCGAACCACTGTACGATAGATACCATGAGCCCAACTCTTGGCGTCTGAGTAAAAGGCGCGCTTAGTTTATCTCTCTGTCGAGTTTTTGGTCTCTATGATGTGCCTTTCAACCTGGCTTCGATTTTGTTGTAACCAAAAGAATCTAGCTCACGTTTTTTTTGGTCATTTATTTATTTCTGTGCATAACACTCTGTATGATCTATGGAGTGTTTCCATATATTGAATCAGGATCAGAAGTCGTTCTGGATGTTCTCTCTTCGCCTCAGAAAGCAGGGTTTTTCTCCATCATCTCTTTTCCTGAATTTCATGTTACGCTTGAATTTGTACTTGATAAGGCAGGACTTGAGAGATTATTAGGGATTCCACCCTAAAGAAAAGCTCCATCAAGGGTATGTGTTGAGTCTATAAAAATAAAGCTCAAATTTGTCTTTCTTAAGGTTAAACTTCCTTCAAATTCCAGTTAGGAGTCGCCAGTTGATGGAGCTTGGAATAGGGCCTTTGAGGAGGCCATGGTGTTGTAACTTGGATGGAGTCCATAGTTTATTATTAGGAGCTCTGTCTTAATAGAATTGTCGGTTTTGGGGCAACTATTGACCAGGTGCATATGCTCTTGAATAGTACGTTATCATTATTTATGTTTTTAAATGAGGTGCAAAGGTTGATGTTGGTAAGATTTGAGCTCTGATTTTCATTAATATTCTTAAATATTTTATCAATTAAACTAATTGACACTCACATCATTATTCTTTACATAAATTTTGAGATGGCAAACGACTGACATTGGAATGATTTACTTGTTTGATTCATTTTTTATCAGGGTAATTCAATCCTTTATGTTTGTAATAAGTTGTCACATTTTCTCATTTTAGTATGTTATTATTATTATTAAGGTGCTTAGGTTGTTGGAAATAGTAAATGAAGCTCATAGTCGAAGCCTTATTTGCTCATTAGTGAAGCTTTTTAGGCTAACAACATTTATTTTACTCTCTCTGAAAACTCATTAGTGAAGCTTTTAGGCTAACAACATTTATTTTACTCTCTCCGAAAAAGGAAAAAACAATGATAAGAATATAATTGTATATGAAAAATGATAAAAAGAAAATTATCAAAGAAAAATTTCTAAAAATATAGACAATTATCGCAAAACCATAGTTTTATAGAATTAATCAATAAAATGACGTTGATCATCATCCCCAATTATTAATTACTTATTAGGAGCATCTTAAGAAATTGAGATTAAGTCAACTGCACAATCACAATAGTTCCCAGTAATACTCTCTTTTTCAAATAAAATAAATAATCTATCCAACAAAAAAGTCAATTATAAAATGTTTTTCTTTTAAAAAAACCCTTGAAAGTGGGCATGGCCAGCGAATAATTTGTGGGCGATGGGCGTATGGCTGGCTGGTGGGCTTTCAAAGTTACCGTTGGGCCATCATACACATTCAAAATCTCTCTCTCTCTCTCTCTCTCTCTCTCCCTCTGTTCTCTTGAACCCATCCCCTGTAGATGAAGCTTCACCTGGTAACCGTTAGAAATTTGAACCTCAAAAACTTCGATTCCCTGGAGTCAATCCCTAAAATACTCACAATTATCTGCTAGCTACTAGCTTTTGATCCTTTCAAATTCAATCCCAACGAGGTATCCAGCCACCAAATCGCCAACGGTCGTTTTACAGGGATATCGGCCACGCCGCTGGTAAGTGAAAGTGGAATTCAGTCCAGAGTATGGTGTTATCTTTATTCGCTTTCCCCTTTTAGAAGTTTGGAGGTTGACGAGAGTGTTGTTGCCAGAGTTCTGTCATCTGTACCATATTTGAAAGCTGATTCACCAAGTCTGCTTGATGAGTTCGTGCCTAAGATCACAGAGGGTTTGATTATATCAAGATTTGACTCTGTGCAGGTTTGGTGTCAGAATATGTTGATTGTCTCCTGGATTGTTTCTGTTTTTAAATTTGGACAGTAATGCTCATCTACCCGTTTCTACTTGCTTGCTAGGCTGATCTTTCCGATGGACTTTCAGAAAATCCTCTTGACAATGTTGAACTTCTTCAGGATCAGTTGGACTGTTTCCCTTATCTTTGCAGATTCCAGGTCGAGCCTTTTCTTTTCCATGGCTTTGATTCATTTCATTGACTGCCTTGTGGTTTGCGAAGGAGTCATCTGCTGAGTTGCGTTCATTCTAAGTTTGCTGATCCATTAATGTAGCATGATACGGTATACAGTGCCAACTCTATTCCTTTTACATAGCTCTTCACTTTGTGTTCTCTTTTTTTGCAGTACGAAAATAGCAGCCTCTATATAATAAAAATTGTGGAGCCCATTCTGCAAAGCTATACGGTATGTGGAGTTAAATTATGGATGAGATTTTCTAATGATCAGTCTCTTAGTTAAATGTTAAGGGAATTGACTTCTAATAATGCTGGTGTTGATATTGCAGGAGAGGGCACAATTACCGGCTACTGATAACAATGAGCCCTCCATAATTGACGCCAAACTTGCATGGATTGGTCATATCATTACTGCTATTCTTAAGATCAAGCAGTGTACTGGCTGTAGGTAGAAACTGTGACTTCTGCTTATTTATTTATTTTTAATCAACGAAGTCTTCTGTCTTATTTTGACAGAAAGTGACCATGATATTAATTTTCTTTATTGCAGTACAGAGTCACAAGAGGCCATTGATGCTGAACTTTCAGCTCGTGTTCTACAGCTAATAAAGGTTACTGACAGTGGATTGCACAGCCAGGTATGTCCACAGTTTTGGTTGTTGTAATTTTTTTGTACTAGAAAGGGATTGATTACTTTCCAATCACGAATTTGTCTTTCACAATATGGAATTCTGGTAAGTCAGTATATGGAACCAGTACACTCCATTTCCCTAAAAAATAGGTATAGCCACATGTATGATTGGATCAAACTGGGACTAGACTAGATTGATTGAACCAAGTTACTATTAGCTATTTTATTTTTTTAACAAAAAGAAACTACTCACTTTGATATGATGTGTCCTGTCCCGGGTTGAGGCCTGTAGGTTTACAAGAACATAATAATTACTTAACAGCTTTGGGCTTCTTTGAAAGACTGATTGAAAAGCTAGTGGTTAAACCTGCTCACAGGACTATGCTTGTTTAAGATGGAAGGAAGCACCTTCTGAATATAAGTCCCTTAAAAATATCGGGACAACTCAAAAATATTGAAATTTGACTGTTAGAAATAGACTTATCAGTGTATTTCTGCGATGCAACTCCCATTATCTAAGTAGCGGCTGCCTTTTGGAGTTGGCCATTTTTCATGTGATGAGCCTATTTGTGAGCTGAACCATTCGAAATCTTATAGCTGGGTAAACTACCTGGTTGAATTGGACGGTACAGATTCATCATTTGTTTTTTGTTTCCTGTAAAAATGAAAAAAGGGGGCGCAAGGACTGAAGGTGGATCAAAAACACGAAATTGTAACTTTATAGGTGCATCTCAGTGGTGCAGCTACGCTTGACAATTTTGAAAGTTTTTTAAGTGTGTCTGAGCAATTTATATTAAGCAACCTGTAACTAAACTGTTAATCAATGCATGATTTCATCATTTCATGAGTGTGTAATGTGTTTCTAACTTTTTATGATTTCTTTGTGATTTTGTGCTCACTTGTTAGTTGCTATTTCTTTGGTTTACTTTTTTTAACTCAACTGAATAGCTAAATATTTATTTGGTGCAATGAACTTGAGAGCATTTTTTATTATTGCCAATTATAATATCACTTCGAACTAGTTAAACATAACAAAGAACTTATCGATGTCCTAGTTTAAATATCTGACATATATACCCCAAACAACCTTCAATTTGGAAAAACCCAGTTTAGTGGTTGGGGTTGATGATCCGACTAGTTTGCCTTTTATGCAGGGCTATTACCATTGTTGTTCGAACAATAGCATTTTGCTATTTCTTGATGAGAATAGCTTTGTTCTATGTAATATGGTGACATGATTCCACATTTATTTTGCGTGGTGCTGTGTGCCATTTAGTCACTTTCAATACCCCTTATTTCTCAGCTCTGCATTTATTGATCTCATCTAGTTTATTCTTTGTAGTCTTTTCTGAAGATGCTAATTCCCGGTTTTGCAGTTATTTTGGACCAGTTAACTAACCACATGCAGTAGCTTATGATCTTACTTGATGTTGAAATTTTTTATGAATTGTCAAATATCAACTCATGCTACCATTATTTGTGTTTGTTCATTTGTGCGAAGTGCTTATGGCATGCTGTCATGATTCTTACAACATACATATTTTCTTGTGTAGCTCTTGTCTCGGTGGGAACTATGTCAATTTTGGTGTATTTGAACTATATGGTGATAGAGCTCGCTGATGCACTTGACATGGCTCTGAAGATGACATTATCTATTCCGTTAGCAGACATCTTAGTATTGTGAAAGGTATAGATAACCTTATTCCACCTGATCTTTTCCTACCTAAGGCAAATGACATCTGGGTTTAGGCGTTGATAATGTATCTATGCTATCACACACCCAAGGTGCAAATGACAAGCATTAAAATAAAATATTTATAGTTTGAGATGGTGAAGATGTCAAATGACTGCAACCTAGCTGGATTGAATCATCTACGAATGGGGTCAAACCAGTTTTTTGACAATCCCAACTTGCAGTTAGCGTTTTTTACTAGTTTGGCTGTTATGATCGGGCTGGCTCAATATTTTCCATAGGGGATGGGGATGGGGTGTCTCAGAGATATGTTTTACCATGTGCTTATGAGTTTACCAAACCTGGTGGCCATTCCTTGTGGCCTAGTTTTTCCTTAGTTATTCAATCAGATTAGGAATCCGTTTTGTCTTGCTTTCAATTAAAAATGGTGTTATTTCTTAATATTGTATTCCGGTAGCTTGTTTTAGCAGGAAATTTTTGTCCTCATGATGCTTTGTGTTTTCAGGCGATGTAAATGGAAAACTAATTTGGTTTATCTTTTTACCCCGGCAGCTAACTAAGGCATACTTTGCCTTTCTGAAGGTTATGTTCAACAGCCACATTGCTTTTGTGCTGAATCTGGATGCAAGCACTTTTATGTGTATAGTTGGATCCCTTGAATCTGGTCTTAAAGGTCTAAAGACGAACATCTCAGGACAGGTGGGTGGCTTGCATTTTTTGTTTCTGGCACGAGCAACTAGAAGTCACTTTCTTTATGTAGTCCAACGTTGAATATTCTTTTGTTTGTTTGTTTTTTCCTTCCTTTTTTTGGGAGTTTTGAGACTGCAGCTGCCATTTAATTTTAGTATGATAACCTATGTGAGGGCCCCGTTAGTCATGGATACATTAGGGGAATGACCTTTTTTAGGGGGGCTAGGGGAAGGGAGTCCCCGTTAGTCATCAATCTATGTCGCATTACCTGTTTGTGAAGGTTACAAATTTGTGTATCCATGTCTTAGAGAGATAAATCCCGCCAAATATTATGTAGCTGGATGTTTAATTAACTTATGTGTTGGGTGAGAGCAGTCTTGCTATTTCTTGTTGGATTTCATTGTTTAAGTGATATAAGATTGATGTTCCAATGTCAGCCAGTAAAAAATGGCTACAATGTAGCTGTCCCTGTTATCTTTTATTTTGTATTTGTCTTTGTTGCTCGCTCTCTTCTATGTTGCTCCCTCTCTTGACCGTAATTTCTATTATTATTATTTTTAATTGCTTCTCATTAAAGTTAGACATAGAATGCAACACACAGATGAAGAAAGTATACCTTATTCTTGTGTTGGTCATTCTGTTGGAACTCATTTGATTTGAGCCATATATTTTTTTGAATTAGTATTCAGTTTCTGGTTTGTATTTTCTGCTTGCAAATCTAGATGCCTCATTCATGAACTGCATAGGTCCCTTACGGGTATATATTATGCCTAATTTAAGTTTATATGATTGGTGATTTACTCCCGAATTTGGCATATGCAAATTGATTATGTTGGTGCTTGATCAGTGGGTTTTATATTATAAGGTTTGTCATATAATAAAGATGTATGCTGACTAAAGATGAGTAAGTTCGCTTATGATCTGTCTGATCGTTCTGTCTTTCTGGTTTAGTTATTCACTGACTATTTGGATGTGTCCACCCACTGTCCAAGTACTTTTTCTGCATCTTTTTAGTTACTTCATATATCAATGTAGGTACTGTCGTCCATATAAGTTTATAGTGAGGCTTAAGATCTAGGCATTGGATTCTTAATATTGCTCAAAACCTAGAAGTTGTTTAAAGCTCTAATTTAGCAAGATACAGACTGGGATTTGCAGCTGTTCTTTATGTATTGCTTCCGTATAGTTTGATCATTATTTTGCCATCCTAAATAATCTTTTGAAACTTTCCATACTGAAGGAAGATATACAGGGCAAGATTTGCAGTTCTTGTATATCTAATACTTCCAGGGAGTTTGATCATTATTTTCGCCATCCTAAATAAACCTTTAACTGTTAATTCTTCTTCCTTGTTTTCATGACCCCGCTAAAATTTTCCTACTGGAGGTTTTTGAAAACCAAAGTATGTTCCCTGGACCCTGCGTAAACATGATCGACACTGAGAGTAGTTGTTGCAACCTAAGTATGTGATAAGCAAAATGTGTCACACAACCTGGACCCTGCGAAAATAAGGGGGATGACGTTACTTCAAATATGGCAAATATCATGTACTCAGCACGAAGTTTGGCACATCCAAAACATAGCATAGAACGAAAAAGCACATTCAGAAAGCATACAACAGCCGCCCTTATTTTGTACGGTCGGTTAAAAACTTTAAATTATACGCTAAATGTTTTTATTTTTTTTTTAAAGATGTCAAGTTTTTAAACAAAGTATCATGATTAATAGATACTAGCTTAGATAAATTGACAATGATAAATAAATAAATTACAAAATATATATATATACATAGTTGAATAAAAATATCAAATTAAATTACATTGACAATATTCCGAGTGTGTAGACCCATATACATAAAACATAGATTATGACAAGTATATATATACAACATATAGACTTTAATTATCATAAATTCTATATGTTATATATAAAGGGCATAAATTATCCAAAGTCCATACATATTATAAGGGTAATTGTTTTTAAAAATTTTAAGGGTAATTGATATTTATTTATTTATCTAAGATTCAAACCTTGTAGTTTGGACTTTATTTATTTTAATTTCCCTATTATCACCAATTGATATAAGGAATGCAAATTCTGCACATATTGTTATAATTATGCTAGATAAAAAATAGCTAACAACGATGGATAATTATTTAATTGAATATGTATTATATTTATAATTTGGTCTTATTTATATTTATCCCTAAATTATTTTTAGTGGATTGAGAAATTACTTAATTAAATATGCTAATAAAAAATTAAAATAAAAATATTAAGAAAAAAATCTCCTAATAATTAATTAACATTGATAAGAAGCAATTGTATTTACAATGATGTGGAAGGAAAAAAATCAAAGAAAAAACAAACAAAGCTGTAGTATATATAAGACCATGGGCAATAAAACTTCTTTGTTTTAACAACATTTTTGCAAACACCTCGGACTTTCCTTGAACATGACCTTTTAGTAACCAAAGCCCTTGTTGTATTTGAGATGTGCCTCTAGACAACATTTTTCGGTGGACTGACCATAACTTAAAACATGTTGAAGAAGATATATATGAACATGTGGAATTGTCTGTCCTCGTGATTTGTTAATGATTAATGAAAAATATAATTTCATCGAAAACTGTTTTCGACCATCTCAACAGGAAGCCGGATGAATTGTCTAATCACTTCAGCAGTTTTTAGTGGAATGCGTGGTATAAACACCGCGAGTGCCTTTGCATAAGCCATTCATTGTGTCAATATTGCGTATGAGCATGATTGAACATCCAATTTTTATCTAAGAGTATGTGCTGGCAATCCTCCAAAGGATAATAAGTTCAAGAATTCATCCGCCTATAGATGTTGGACACCATCGGGGACATAGTCAACAAAGTAGTAAATCTTTTCAATTACGACAAATTTATCAATGATTTTTCATTCAAAGTGCGGACTTCTTCATTTGTAGAAGTGACTAGGAGTGACTATAACTCTGTCAATCATATAAGTTGTATTTCTGTATGGGTACTCAAATCGGAGAAGATCGCATCAATTGAATCATCAACAAGATTACCATGATTAGGTTATATGGTATCGATGGTGGCAACTTGATCATATCTTCATCGATGGTACATTTCCTTGATCATATCGATGGTGAACTTATCAATGAATTCATCCGGATATCGATAGTGTCAATGGAGTAGTAAATCTTTTCAATTTCGGCAAATTTATCAATGATTTTTTCATTGAAAGTGTTGATTTTTTCATTTGTAGGGGTGACTATAACTTTGTCAACCATATAAGTTGTATCACCTGCATAGGTACTCAAATCGGGGAAGATCGCATCAATTAAATCATCAGCGAGGATTACCATGATTAGGTAATATGGGTGTCGATGGTGGCCACTTGATCATATCTTCATCGACGGTACATTCGCGTCCATCTCCCACTCTAAGCAAGAAAGCTGCAAAATCTTCATCAAGTCGATACATCATGTTTTGTGTCAAATGAAGCACTCCAACATGTGTCTACAATGTTTAACTTGATGAAACATGCATTGATTGCCTCAATTTTAGTATCATTCGGTATAATCGGTAAAACTTGTCTAAAATCTCTATAAAAGACCATCACTTTACCTCCAAAGGGAGGTTTACTCCCATAATATCCCTAAAACCTCTATCAACAACCTCAAATATATGTCGATAAGTCATAATGGTGTCATCCCATATAATAACTATGTCCTGTTTTATCAAATGTGTTTCGACAGATTATTTACTAAGATAACACATTAAGGATGCACGCAGAGTAACTGGAAGTCCAAAGGTCTTATGTGCTTGTTTTGGTTCTATATAAAAATGTTGCGATAATTCCAGAGCTTCTTGCCGCGAGTTCAAATTGACCTTCAAGTTTCACGAGTAGCAACAATGACACGATATAAGAATGTTTTTCTCGTCCTACCAGGTTCATCTACGAAAAACATGTCACCTTTGTTTATGCTAATAGCCTCCATAATAGTGTTAAATGCATATCGTTGGTCATCATTGAGAATTTGAGCACAATTCATATTTTCGGGAGACAACGATGCAAAGAATTCAACATGTAAAGTCATAGACAATTGAGCACCTTCACTTAAGTTTGTTGGCACCGAGTTGACTTGGACAATGGGTTGTTATGTGGTAGTCTTTACGCCAAAGGCCTGACGGCTATGATGTTTATTATTTGGTATACAAAAACATAACCCATTTTGCTCGAGACGTTGTGGATGATATTAAAGATGACTTGTATAAGAGGTTGTTATGAGACTAGTCTTTGAGCTGAGGGTCTAGAGATAATGTTGGGCTTATAACTGCTCGACCCATTGGTAAGAACATTACGAGATGACATCAAAGCTGACCCGGACGACGGGTTGTATGGCTAGTCTTTGAGTCATGGGCCTAGAGGCAACGTTGTTTACAAGTTGGGCATATAACGGCCTGACCCATTGGGTCTAGATTTTACGGATGACATCAAAGCCGACTTGGACGAGAGGTTGTTATGACATCAAAGAGCAATTTTTTTATCATAATTTTCTTATATATGAACGATTTCTACTTTGGCAAAAGAAGCTTTATTATCTATTTTCACATGATTATGTTGGCTTTCGTCCCTTGTTTCGGCTATGAAACCTATACTCTTTTAAGATTTGGTTGGGGTTGAGCGTCTAGAGAGTAGGTTGTTGGCCAGTGGGATATTTAACGTCTTGATCCACTGATTTGGTGTGTTGCAGGTGGTATCGGAGCTGACCCGACCAGTGGGTTGTCAAAATGGTTTGCCTTCGGACCGAAGGCCTTAAGCCCGATGTCATGGGGTGATAATTCATACAAACTTGAGACCCGTACAGGCGCTAACATACTGCACTCATGACTCATCTTAGTTTGTTACTAAGCCTTCGAAAAATCTTCACTTAAGTTTGTTGGCACCGGAGCTGACTCGGACAACAAGTTGGACAACAACTAGTTTGGCATATAAAAACATTACCCATTTGCTAGAGGCGTTATGGATGACATTAAAGATGACCTGTATAAGAGGTTGTTATGAGGCTAGTCTTTGGGCCAAGGGCCTAGAGACAATGTTGGGCTTATAACGGCTGACCCATTGGGTCGGGATGTCACAAATGACATCAAAGCTGACCCGGATGAGAGGTTGTGTGGTTAGCCTTTTGGCCAAAGGCACTGGAGGCAAGATTTTTACGAGTTGGGCATATAACGGCTTGAGCTATTGGGTCGAGATGTTACGGATGACATCAAAGTTGACTAGATGAGGGGACATGCGGCTAGTTTTTGGGTTGAGGGCTTGAAGGCTAGGTAATTTATGACTTGAGCATATAACGGCCTGACCCTTTGGGTCGGGACTTTACGGATGACATCAAAGCTAACGTAGACGAGAGGTTGTTATGAGGCTAGTCTTTGGGTCGAGAGCCTAGAAACAACATTGGGCATATAATGCCCCGACCCATTGGATCAGGATGTTATGGATGACATCAATGTTGACCCCGATGAGGGGTTGTGTGGCTATTCTTTGGGCCGAGAGCACTGAAGGTTATGTTGTTTACTGAGTTGGGCATATAAAGGCCAAACCTATTCGATCGGGAAGTAACAAATGACATTAAAGGTGACCTAGATGAGGGGTTGTGTGACTACTATTTGGCTGAGGACCTAGAGGCTAGGTTGTTTACGAGTTTGACATATGACGGCCTGACCCTTTGGGTTGGGAAGTTACGAAGACATCAAAGCCGGCCGGATGAGGGGTTGTTGTGAGGCTAGTCTTTGGGCCGAGGGCCTAGAGACAACGTTCGACATATAATGGCCCGACCCATTGGGTCGAGATGTTACGGATGTCATCAATGCTGACCCGAGACAAGGGTTTGTGTGACTAGTCTTTGGGCTAAGGACACTGAAGGCTAGGTTTACGAGTCGGGCATATAACGGCCGGACCAATCGGTCGGGACATTACGGATGACATCAAACCCGACCAATATAAGAAGTTGTATGGCTAGTCTTTTGGCTGAGGGCCTGGAGGCTAGGTTGTTTACGAGTTGGGCATATGATCGCCTGACCCTTTTGGTCAAGAAGTTACGGATGACATCAAAGCGGACCCAAACGAGGGGTTGTTATGAGGCTAGCCTTTATTGGGCATATAATGGCGTGACTCATTATGGACTTAGATAATGTGTCACAGAAAGCCTCATCTTTTTGAGCATAAAATCAGGCTCACCTATTATGAATGTTCTTAGTAACGATAATTGTTGATTATGAGTACCAATAATTTTTTGCTTCAACGTCTTATTTAGTTTTATTATGGGTAGTTTTATGTACCGATTTGATAACCTCAGTATGAGTTTTTATGAATTTGTGGGTTTGTTGTGAGTTTTTCTAAGTTTTCATGGATTTGAGGATTTTATGTTGTTTTTATTATAAGGTGAATCAATAATGACATTTCATATGATTTTATCATGGTTATTTTTTTCAAAATAATGTGTGACATCAAATAGATATCAACTCTGTGAAGTTATACTTATAGTTCAATGCCTGTTAGAGAAAAACATTGACATTAAAAAATATATACTATTAGTAGTCGAAACTATACTACATGATTTTATGCATCAGTACTCTCTATGCATAAAATCCAGATAACTTAACAATACAGCTACGTACAGTTTTTCCATGAATATGATACACATAATACAAAAAAAATGATACGACTCCTCAAATTTCCAAAATCGATCTTATCATAATTCACAAACTTAGACTTTGACTACTTACTTTTCTAAAGCATCATAATTTTCTACTTTCTTAGCATCAGATCATTCCACCTTGTGGCCGACAGTTTAAACCTAACCACCCCCTGCTTAAATGCTTTTTAAGGATGGATTAGTAGAATTCAGAAAACTCATCTGTTTCTTGGTGTCATTTCATTTCCACTTCTTTTTCAAAAGAAAAATTCTGGGTTTCCTTGGAAATTTCCTGACACCCTTCCTGTTATACTCTGTTGCAACTTGCAGGTCCTATCATGATTTTATATCTTGCCATAACAGCGTTACGCTTTTAAATTTTCCCACAATATAACATATCTATCAATTAATTTTTATTAGTGTCCATTTTAATAATTTTATGTGAAATTTTGAATAGTTTTGGGGATAATTGTTACTCAATATACAGTTTGGACAACTTTTATTTTATTTTTCAGCTAATTGTGACTTTTATTTTGTGAGATAGAGTTTAAATTTTTTAATAACTACTCTTTTACAATCAGTTTTGCTATAGCACTCGCTGCTCTAGGTAATTGTCCACTCTTTCCAAGTGTGATTTCTATGTTATATATGGCTGTGCCTAAAGGCATATCGGTCAAAGGTAGGGCATTTCCTATTTTTATAGGAACTTCTTTACTAGAAACACTAGTATCTTAAAAAAAATAATATTCATTTAGTAATAAGTGTAGTTTTCCTATAACTAAAAAATCACCGTAAAATGATCAATTAAAATTTCGTAAAATCTTTCGTATTATTTTTTTCTTTCGATGAGTTAATGGGAAACAACTCATCTAAAAAGTTGTGTTAAATCATAGGCAACAACCTCCTATATATTGGTCTGAGTTTTGAATGTACATTTATGTGTGTGTGAAAGTTCATTGGAGTGGGCACTCATCCTTAAATATTTGTACGTACGACTTTGATATATCACCTACAAAAAAATTAGGTTATATTTTTCTCTGTTTTAATTAAAATCTTGACTGCCCTACTTTTCAACCTTGTGAATATTCATCACCCATCATTCGTCCATCCATTGCAACCCTAGCTGTGACACTCTTTGCTACTCTCTCTCTCTCTCTCTCTCTCTCTCTCTCTCTCTTACACATACAAGTAATATCTTGCCATTCAGTGAATGCACACGTAGTTGGTGGGTGGGTCGTAGATCAATGGAGTCGGTTTTCGAACAAAGCACCGAAGATGGAGGCAGCTACCTCCACAATCTAATGCACGCCTTTGGCTGCTCCTACATTTGCCTTTGGGCATATGATCCTCATCTTAAGTACTATACATACATTATACATGCTTGGTTTACTTTCATCATTCATATTTTATTATGATCAAAAACAAAATTTTCTGATCCAGTCATATTTTCTTTCCTGTTGGCAGCTGCTTGTATTCCAAAGCCGGGTACTACCACGAAGAGGCGGCCAGCCGATGGCCTAGTTCCTCCGCTGGATCCCTCGTAAGGAGACTCTTTGATGACTACAAAGAATCGATGATCTTTATCATGCAAAGTGATCAGCAGTATGTAAGGTTTTGCCTAAGTTTCAAAGCAAATTAATTGAAGTTTACGTACATTAAGATTATTATGGTGCCACATCCGCATTTTAGACAGTTGAGAAAGCCAATTCTTGACAATTTTTCAATTTAGGTGGTCTCTAAAAACAAAGAAACCAAAACCCAACATCTGGTAAAATCCGGACTCTTAAGAGTATAGATTTAGATTTAGATTTGGATCTGGATCTGGATTTGAATATGTTAAGATTATTATGTACTTGTTTATTAAGTATAGCTAACTCAGTTTATGTTCGTGAGCAGATGTGTCCCAGGACTTGCGTTTAAGCAGAGAAATCATTACTTAGAGCAGCATGAGTCGGACCTTCAGAGGCTTGCGATCACTGAATCACAGCGACAATTCTACCAGGTTGGTTTACTTATGTACGTTTATGTTAATTTTAATTAGCTAACTTAACTATATGTTTTTCCTCCCTGATGTGATGTCCATAAACATGTTTACAGGAAGCAAGAATTAAGGTTTGTCTTTCTTCACCAAAGAGATTTCTCTAAACTTGGTTTTCCTTTGCCAATACTACCAATTATTCGACTACGTACAACTATGGTGCAGATTGCAGTGTTCATGGGGTGTGATAAAGGGGAGATAGAACTCGGCATGTCTTATCTCCCTCAGGTACCCATGTCAGACATTCCAGTTATCATAAGCTCGAGTTTGAACACTTACCTTTATTTCAGATCAATAAAATGAAGGTCAAATACATTATCTCTACAAAAATGGAAGACTAAGTTTCCAGTAAATTTATTTTTGGTAGATGGAGATGAAGATGAAGATGATAAGCCTATTCCCACAAGATTTTGCAAGGGAACAAAACTGGCCTACGTCCTCTCCTTCCTTCTCATCAATGAGCAACACATCTGTCTCGTTTCTTCAGGAACAGATCGAGTCAACTTCCATAACAATCGCAGGACCATCAAATTGTACAAATACTCAAACATTATTAACACCAGCAGCCCTAAACCAACTGCAGAACATCCTTAATATCCCAGATCCAGAAAGCACAGATGCAGCCCTAACAAGGGCATACTTGGTGGTTCTCTCGTCTTCATCGACTTCAGTGGTGCAGCCAAACAACGTCCAAGAAATAAGGCAAAGAAGGAGTGCTTTCAGGAGATATGATAAACATGCTAATACTGAAGGAATGAGGTCTGGTTTGAGGAGGCAGACTATGCTGAAGCGCGCTATTTTATACTCTAGACGGTTGGATTACCATAAGAACAGGCCTATGACGAGCATTAATCAGTTGCAACATATGATATCAGAAAGGATGAGGAGAGAGAAATTGAATGAGAGCTTCCGTGCTTTGAGATCCATCCTCCCTCCTGGAACCAAGGTATATACTCTACATAAACACATCAATTAAAATACACTGATTTTGTACTAACAATACATGACTAACAAATTAAATAAGTCTCACCCCTTTAAATGGAGTTTTAAGGATCGGAATTAAAACAAATCAACCAAAATTTGGTGGAATAGTACAAATTAATACCCTAAGATATGAATTTTATCAGTTTAGTACCCTACTTTTAAAACTTTAGGATAATAAACTATTAAAAATATCATATCTTCAGGTACTAATTTATTATTTACTGAGACATGAGAGACTTTTTTTATCATGTCAACACCATAGGGACCTTAAATTTCAATAATAAAATTATCATCTATGAGTTTTGAGGTTTTACTATATAATATAAAATCGTATTTGATAACAATAATCATCTAAAAATATACAAGTATATTTGAAATATTGGAATTTTGGAAAGTTCTGTAGCATAAATTATACTGTATGAATTAATGGAAAGGTTTATTATTTCTGATGGAAGAAGCTAACTAGTGTAAAGGAGAAATAATATGTTTAGATATAGTAGACCACCATATTGTTACTGGACTCTTTTTTACTGCAAGTTAATAAGATGACATAGTTGATAGCTATATATGGATCGTAAGTTTTTTTTTTAAAATAAAAATAAAAATAAAAATTAGTGAGCAAGCCTATCTAGAGACCATAGCACCTTAGGTGATGGAAGGCAAGGAGGAGGGATGAGGGAACAAGGGTAAGGAAAAATTCCCCCATGTCTGTACTGGGATTTGAATCAACACCCTCTTGCTGAAATGGTTATATAAGTTGTTTAATTGGTGAATAAGTATGTATATCTGTTTTATAGATGTGGCCATAAAACTATTTTTTTTTCCTCAATATTGACAAAAGAGATAATTATAACACATCATCAAGAAACCAAAAGCTCAAAGTCATGACCAAGATTGAAATCAATGGCCTTGATTGTACAGAAAAACCAGCTGACAGTGCTAAGGACTGCAATAGAGCACTTAAGCAGGTTAAAAGCTCAGGTCGAGAGTCAGACCATAATAAACGTACACCCAGAGGAGGTAGTCTTTCCGAGACTTGAGGCCATATGTATACAGCATGCAGATAATGCCTCTCCTGGTGATTACAATGAAGAAAGACCAAGTGTCTGGATTACACCAGTCTCTGGAGAATCAACATCAAGAGGGGAAAGAATGGTGGATTTGCAAGTGAGATTAAGGGGGCATTTTTCATCTTCAGATTCGATTATTAGGGTTTTGGAGTTTCTTAGGCAAGTTAGAGAAGCAAGTTTGGTGTCAATGGAAGCTCAAGTTCATCATCAACAACCAAACCCAGAGGCAGCTGATCAAAACCCTACCCATTTGGTCAACTTCAGGCTCAGGATTGAGGTATGCATGAATGTGTGTGTAGCTATAGTTTTTGCATCGGAGTTTAATTGTTCATTTCACTTTCTTTAGTAAATGTTTTTGATTGAGTTCTAAACTTATAACAACCTTGTAATATATCCACGAATGATTGCCTTACATTACATCTAACTGAACCCCATATAAATTTAATATTCATAAACTTAATTTTTGCTTTGATCACAATAGTAAGTAAGGATAATTTATGATTTTGATCACTACAATTTTTCCCCTTTGACGTCAAAATCGAAGTTATTGCAAGTGTCCAGAAT
Organism: Talinum fruticosum; assembly: GCA_021018815.1. Classification (NCBI taxonomy): domain Eukaryota; kingdom Viridiplantae; phylum Streptophyta; class Magnoliopsida; order Caryophyllales; family Talinaceae; genus Talinum; species Talinum fruticosum. The sequence goes on along the minus strand of JAITYX010000002.1, from coordinate 10,213,867 downwards.
ATTAAAGCAAAAATTTATCTTACCTTATCTTAACATTTTACCTCATACTAGCTAGGATAGGTAAAAATGGTTGCATGAAATTGAGTTTCTTTATCTTAATTTTTAACATACTGTATTTCGTTATTAGGAATTATGAAATATAAGGAAGGAAATAGGTCATCTTACGAATTAATGAAATTCACAAAAGAATATGTTCTTGATACAATTAGCGTGCATGTGATAATTAAACGACAACCATAGTTAGTCCACCACAGCAAGAAAATATACATCTATGTTAGCGTATTCAATAATGTCCTGAACTAATGATTAAGATTATTTATGCCTCATTTAAACCATAAAAAATGTTAAAGATGACCTTAGGATAAACTTTTTTATTGCTGACTTAGATAGAATACCGGATCAAAAGTACTTGTTAGTTAAAATGTGCTTGCATGGCTTGCTGTATATATGATATGTTTAACCCATTCAGAGAAATCCAAGTAACATATATAATATTGGCAGCAAAATTTATAAATAAATAGTGCAAATTTTCGTGTTATGGTTTGTAGGGGATTGAGTGGGATGAATCAGCCTTCAAAGAAGCAGTGAGAAGGATGATTGCAGACTTGGCTCAATCACAGCCAGCAAATTTAAAGAGAGAGAACATATACTTGAAGTAATAAACACAAAATGTAACTCAAAAAGACCTCAATTTTTTCATCCATATATGATCACGTGATATTCCAGGCTTATAATTATTCTTGTAAGAAAAAATCAATTTGTTATATGTGCTTAATACTACTCAAGTGCTGGACTTTTCAAGGATTCATAGTTGCCCTTTCAGCAACAATATTATTTTATTGAAAGTGGCTTGGATTTTGGCACAGGGTAGTACTAAAAATCAACTTGTAAGAAAAACTAGGGTTAATGGTAGCAAGCAAGTGGGAACACGTAATTTTGGCACGGGGTAGTACTAAAAGGGACAGCTTGCATGTCCAGATTGACACATTTTGAAAATTTGGAGTATAATTCCCTGGACTTGTACTTTTCAAAAGATTTGGACTTTTCTTATTCCTCCATCGTAAAACCAAACCTAATAATCCCCCTGCTAGATTGTCTTTTTGGTCACATTTTTGGGCTACTGAATCCGAACAGAAACACTCTACTATTATTATTCCTAGTCTCATTTCATTTCTTCTCCATCACAAGAAACAAAGCTCCCTCTTTTCCATCCTCGTAGACCTTTTCTCTTTTAGTATATTCTTAGATGTCTGCTTGTCTTATCATGTAATTATGGCTTTGACTATAACATAATGTAACCATCATTCTAAAATTTTAAATTTTTTTATTTAATTATTTGTTTATTTAGCGGTGATATGTGTTGGTCAGACGAACCTTATAGAGTGGGTTTTTAATATATAGTTTTAGAGCGACTTTTTTTTGTTTTAGAATTAAATGATTTTATGAGTAAACTGTGGCGAGTATCAATGAAGGTTTGATATAAATAATTGTAGATTTGAAATTTAAATTTGTAAGTATTACGGAACTTACTTATTTACATTTAGCTTCGAAATCAATAACTTTGCATGACAAAGGATTTCACAATCCATGCCATGATGTAAAACTCAATCTTTATCTAAAATCTTTGAAGTAAATTGATCACAACTTTTATTTGAACCTACATTAATATTCTCATCAAAGGTTCTCCGTATGAATAGACACTAGAAAGAAAACTACAGTATAATAACCTGAACACTGAGGTAAAAATCTCTATAAAAAAAAAAAAAACCATCAACGTCCACGGCTGCCCCTATTTGTTAGGGTTCTTTGTAGGAGGAAATGACTTATTAATACCTCATATGTTGTTGACTTTCATTCGGAGGTCAGCAGCCATCTTAGATTTAGATTATTATTAGGGTTTTGATTATTAGGGTTTTGGAGTTTCTAAAGCAAGCCAGGGAAGCAAATTTGGTGTCAATGGAAGCTCAAACTCATAATCAACAACCAACCCTAGAGGTAGCTGATCAAAGCCCTACTTTTTTAGTGAATTTCAGGCTCCGAATTATTGAGGTATGTATTGCTCTATGTTTTATATGGAAATTGTTCATTTAAATTGCTTTATACATAATACTTAAATATCATATTTTACTAGCTTTTCGATCCATGCGTTGCACGGATTGTTATTTATTTGTGTACGTTCTATAATATTTGGTTAGAGGAAAAATTGATATTGTTTTTTAAATAAAATAAATAATAATGACTACTATATAGACATAGATGAAATTTAAAATCAGTATGTTGAAGCTAAACAACGGCTACTTGTACAAATTATTTATTTAAGGAAATGGGAAGAAATAAATTTTAAAACGGAAATTTATTTAAGGAGAGTTTTATATAAATTGATATTCTTTAATGGAAGCTACTATAAATTATATAAACAAATTAATTATAATCTAACTATGAAATTTATTTGTATAATTTAATTATTAAAGAAAATTTGTTTCTATAAATAAGTCATTTTGAAACAGTTTTTTTAGGAATATAATCTATTTATTCAACGAAATGGGAGGAAAAAATATAAAATAGAAATAATTTTTAATTTTTTAAACTGATTTTTGTTTTCCTAAAGTTTTTTTGTTAAACTTTTTGTATTTTTTTTAAAATTCATTTGAATAATAGTTTATAAGATTATTTTTTTAATCCAAGATAATAGTTTTTTTCATATTAGTTTACAAGATAATAGTTTACAGGACTATTAAAGGAAGTAAAATGATAATTTATTTAAAAAATTATTTTTAAATAAAAATTATTAAATTATTTTAGGGAATAAATACATTTAAGTGCTTCAATCAATTAAATAATATGAACAGAAACGTACACCTAACAATAAACAAAAACAAAAATAATTCAAATCAACAATTCAACTGTGTACTTCTTTCATACACTTCCTTCATAGTTAACAATATACATAAATAAATTATGAACTCTATATATGTCCGGACAATTCATAGTTACACAAAAACAATCCATACATCTCTTTCATAGTTAGCTCTTAATCCATTGTCGTGCTTTCAACTCTACGTGAACTTCTCGACCTAATAATTTCATACGTCAACAAGTTAAACAAAATATATGAGAAAAATTGAATTGATGATTAAAAAATAAGCAATTTGATCCAAATGAGTGGGAAAAAATATAATCTTATTTAAAATCGACCCGACCTGAATTCAAATCAACTCATACATATTTTAAAAAACAACTCAATACATTAATTTAAAGTCTCACCTTATTTAATGCATGATGGGAAAGGGGAATTTTTATTTGTAAACTAATATGAACAAAAACTATTATCTTGGATTAAAAAAATCTTGTAAACTATTATTCAAATGAAATTTTTAAAAAAAAATTTAGGAAAAAAAGAATTTAATACTTTAATTTGAAATCCCCCTTATTTAATGCATTTTCTTATCTATACTACAAAACCCAAATATAATGGCCGTGCATGAAATTTTTTTGAGATGTTAAGTTTAGAAATTATATTCTAATATAATGTATAGATTTTAATCCAGTTGTTAAATTATGCAAAATCTTGTTTGTACCATAGATCTCTCAAATATATATATATATATATATATAGCTAACAATTCATATAGTTTTATATATCATGATCAACTACTTCAACTCATATGTACAAACGACAAACAACCACCAATTATGAGTCCTGCTAATATGAGGTCTAAGAACATCCAAATATAATATACGACAAATATTTTTACACGTAACCTTACCTATTTAGAGGGAATAGTGGACAAAAATCTTCATAACTAGTAGTTAATAAAAGTATTATTGGGTGACATTGAGAATGACGTGGTACATATATACACTAAGTTATACAAATATCGAATTACACTCTTTAACATGCATTAACTGATGCAATAATTGTCTTAAAATTTGGAGTTTTTCTATCAAGAAACATATATATATAATCAAAAAATAATCCCCGAGAAAAAGAGATACATAATGTGCCAGGATATTACACTTTTAACTTTTTTTTAAAATAAAAAAAACACAACCAAGAAAATACAATTCCTATGGTGCGACTAGAATGCTTATAATTAAGACGACTGGTCAAAAAGATTCTTTGTAAAGCTGGAAATACTGTTTGCGCAGTGTATGAACCCATTCATTAGTATCTTCATTGATGCTTATTTCTCTATAGTTACACTGACTTTCAGCACGGTAGTGACATTTGGAAATTAATGATAATATTCTATTAAAAAAATATTTTAAAATCGGTAGGAAACAGGGAAGAGGGGGACAGTAAGGTGGATTTGTATAGTATGAGATTTATAGACTCAGGTTCCATTAAAAAGAAAAATAAATTATTAGTTGACAAGGAATTGTATATTTTTATTTTAATTTGACATCACACTTTATAAAGATCGAGTAGAATTAGAAGCAAATAATTACATCATGATCTTATGAACTGATAAAATGTACTAAGATAAGATATCAAGTTATGGTAATTAGTTAGAGGAGGACCCTAGCTAGTATGTCCTACCATTTGCTATATATAACACAAATAAATCTATTTCTAATGTGATAGTACCTAGTAATTGTATAACATTAATTAAAAACCACTTTTCAAAGGAGACCCTTTTTGAAAATTGAAAGCTGACTTTTATTAGGTTGAATTCTGTCACTAGATGACCCGAATTAGTAACATATAGAAATGTCCATGGCTGGTGTATTGTATGAGTACGACGTTTACCAATTTCCCCATGCAGATAAAGTCAACCAATTAACATAATATTGCGTTAATAATACGGTTATCATGAATGTACTATGATTTTAATGTTGTGATTTTTAGGGGACTAGATGCGAAGAATCCTTGCAGATTGGATCGATGACAACCACACTAGATCGAACGAATGACTATTTATAATATTTATAGGAGTAGATACTCTCACAAGTCTTATAAATATAATATGCATGTGTGAAAAGCTTTTCTTTGTGATGAATATACGTAGATAAAAGATACGTTGTGACTTGTGGGTGTATAAACTCTTACGAGTACAATCTAAGTTGCCGAATTACGATTACATAATCTTGGATTAATATATAGCTTGTGAGTTTTTAGACTAATTATTCATTTTATGGGATATAATTATCATGTAAGGAAAGTTGGAAAAATAATTTGCAGTGCTTTACTGATATCATGTACATTGGAATTTTTGGCTTGTGAAAGTAAGTGCTTTGAGACATGGATTGGGTGTTATTGTTAATGGAAAGAAACATTGCTGTTTTCATTATTTTCTACGACTGATCTTTGTTAAATTTCATTTTGGCACAGCAGCTCCACTGAAACTTTTTGGCCTTCAAAATGTTGAATATCGAGGTGTGAGATTTCACAAATAATGAGTGAAAAAATTCACGATTTACACCAACTAAACAAATTGAAAATCCTCACAACACTGCAATTTCATATGCATCATATCAGTATCTACAATCTCTTCACAGCCGAACCTATTTACACAGGAATTCAGCACCATCTAGACAAAACTATTGGCAGCCATTTGAAAAATCCAGCTCAAAACTGATCCTGCTCTTGATTCTCAGGTGCATATTAAACACCGCCTCTCTCATCTCCGCTGTCATATACTTGTAGGTATGCCTCTTCATCTTCATCCTGACGATAACCATAAATGTTGAGAATTCAGTACGAGCAAAATCAGGTTGCAGTAATGATACATGAAGACAACCATTCCACTGAATCATTACTTCATTCCTGAGTGAAATCTGGCTTCGTATTTTCAACAATCCCGAAATAGCAACTCTAAGAGGGTGTATTTCTCAGGATCCAGTGATCCAAGTTGCCCTTTTGGCCAGAAAATTATTTTACAAGAATTTAGTTGAAAGAGGCTTTGATTAGACCCAGAAGGTACAAATGTTCAGTTTGTCTGAATTTTGGATAGGGTGAGAAATAGATTGTTCGGTTCGGGTTTACTTTGAGATGGAATCAAAATGGCCTCCTCAAGTATTTTGGTTTGGACGAGGTTTCACAGCAGACAGGATTGGCTGGAAGTCAAACACTTCTAATTCGCCAGAGAATCCTGTCAAGAATTGGAGTTAATATTGATTTGGCAAAGTTCAGGTTGACTTGATTCAGGTGCGGTTACAGAGTTGCCCCAATTTAGGTTTAGGCAAGATCTGACTTTGGCTGGTTTGGGTAAAATAATTGGCTGATGCTCACCGGGTAATTGGCATAGTGAAAAGCTCCGACTCATAGGAGACTGTCAAAAAGAAAAAAAGAAACAAAAAAGGTTTGACACTTAGGAGGCAACCGCCATAGCTCAAAGCCTCAAAAAGTTTATACCTTCAAGATGCTTAGTCCAAGCTTCGCTATCAAGCGAATCTAAGTGCTAAAGTAATAAGCCTATAATCACAAAGCACATAGTCTTACCTCCTCCAGCTGCAAGTCATCATCAGAAGGGATATTAGTGTCATCCAATTTTTCATAAAAGGTTTTGTCATCAATCTCTTTGCCATCTTTCATATCTTCCTGTAGAAAAAGTGACAATAGTGGATCAAACTTTAAGTTTACCCTTGAAGATGCAACACAAGTCGGGTCAGTATAATAGAACTTCAAAGCAAGGGCCCATACTAGTTCAGACTTCAGCAACTCCATCTGTTCCAATAAATTTGAGATATGATCCTTCAAAGCCTGCATGAGTTCATCGAGTTCAGGAGTAATTTGAGCAATTCAGACAAACCGGACAACATAGTACCATACACGTTTCACGAAAATTTTCTTTGTCCAAAGTACAATTCACTTTGGGTTAATTGGAATAGTGGAGCAAAGTTAAATCTGGTCAAAACCAGATTCAGTAGGAAATTTTCATATACAAATTTGAAAATTTTGGATGAAAAATTCATAAAAATACTTCTTTTTCTCAGGCCAGACCAGATTTTAACTCGCTAAACATGAAAGACAAATAGGATGTATTGCTTTATTATGTGGGGTGTAACATGGGATATAAACAACTGTCATTCACCTCACGTCTCTGAAGTTCAATTGACCGCGCTAATGCCTGTCTTTTAGTCAGCAGATTCCTAGGCCTCAGTTTGAACGGACGCTGATAATTCTTCCCTCGATAGATGATGATTGCATAACCTTTTGTAGTTTTATCTATTGATACAAGCACTCCACCGCTCTCAGCCTCCAGCGAAATTGCAATATGTTTCACTTGTGCAAAATTTTTCCTTTGACAATGATCTTCACCACCTCTCTAAATTTCCAGTGCAGATGCATGTTCTCAATGGTGCCATCAAAAACTTCTCTCCTTCCTACAAAAGAAGCAACTTGTAGTTGACTGTGCTGATCAAAAATAAAAGCCCAAAAACAAATTCAATCCTTACCCAAAAGTAAGTAGGGTTTCATGCTTAAACCAATCTTGCGAAAAACTAATCTCTCCTCATCAGTTATGGTTTCCAAATCGGTTGGGAGCTCTTCTGGTTCTAGATATTCCAGCACTTTTGCCAGAGCCCTCTCAGCCTGTTTGAGCTTCCCATTGGCCTAAGGTAAGTTAGGATCAAAGTAGTGAGTCACAAAGCACGGCTAAAACTAGCCAATATGTCCTGGGATTTTGTTATCTCTTATAAACTCAAATTAATTAACTTACTATAGCATATTTATTTTGAAGATATTTCAGTAGTGAAGCACGCCTTGCCATAGCCGACTCTTTCATCATTTGCTCCAAGTCTTCACTGGTTGGTTGCTTTCCCCATCGAGAGGTTGCAGCAACTGTTTCTGCCAGAGTACCAGCAACCATAGGAACCTTACATTTCCTGGGATTTGAATTAATCAATGATGACGCATACCGCCGAGCGTCTTCCTCCTGATACTGAAGCATTGCCAACTGCTCCCTCTCCTTCAGAGCCTTTGTTACATCAGGTGGCAAGAAGTCATTTCCTCGGTAGAAGACTATGTACTCCTTATTTCTTGACAACAGCTTACCCCCAGTCAATCTCTGCAGTCACGATCTGAAGGTGCTCAGAGCAGAGAAAAGAAAACGATGATGTATCTTGGTATCTAGCCTAACAAATAACGACACAAGTTCTCCCTTTCAAAATGTCTTTTCCTCTTCTTTCAACTCTAGAATAACGAAACAATATGAGAACAAGTAAATTTATCACAAGGAAGCAATCCCGCTAACTGCAAGTTGCAAATAAAACCCTTCCATGAACTCCGCCACCAGGAGGGGGAAAAACTCCTCTGTTTTCATGATTTTGCAAAACAAACAATAGAATTTCAACTTCACTACCACAACTCGGATCTTCCAATGAAAGCTACTATTGGCATGAACAAGGAAAGAGAATCTCTTGGACATAAACAGCGAGAGACTTTATGTAATTTTCATTCAGATATTTACAGGTAATTTTAGATGAGTCAAAATAAAGTTATTAAGAAGTATCTTACTAAGAATTAGTCAAATAAACTAAGATACATTAGGTAGTTTTCTTCTTTACAAGTTCTTCTGACCACTATATAAATAGATGCTTTGTCCAAGGTTATTACTATGACATTGATAATTGAAGATTAAAGAATATAAAATCATCGAATGTTCCCTCTCTGATTATCTCTTCCTTTCCCCTAATCTGCATCAACTTGCCATATCTAAGAACTTTTAGAATCTCATGAGGAACCTTGACAACTTATACAAAGTAATAAATGGGTGGCAAACTCCTAAACATCTTGTATTCCTCTCAATAATCATGTGATGTATCTGGATAAGGATCCACCATAAAATCTTGGATTTAAGTTTGATTTGCTTATGAATGCCCGGGGGGACCAAATCTCAACCAACAACCAAGGAAGGTCCAACAAGTTGTAGGGTTTAGAGAAGTTTAGACATACAAAGTAGTAACTTTAACTAGTCAAAGAACAGAGCAAACAAAAAAAGCAACTCCAAATTTATATACTCATTTTTCAATCGATACATCAAGCAAAGAAGCGGAAAGAATTACCTTCAGCTCTTCAGCCATTCTCTCGTTGTTAGTATTTAAGACACCTCGTTTAATGGCAATTTTAGCAATAGCACTTTTCTCCCATAATTTCACCATAGCAGCAGCCAGACCTTGCAATTCTCTGTTCCTCCCTAGGACAGTAAATCAAAGCGAATCTTGTAAGGAAACAAGACACTAATCTAAATCTGAATCTCTGCAATTATTTCCGACATACCCAGAGCAAAGTGTGGAGGCATGTTTCTTGCTAGCTGACGAAAGTGTGTAGTTTCTTCATCTCTTAAACTATGCCGCATTCCATAAGGGAGAAGTCTAAATGGAGTTTTATACCCAGCAACAGGTGGAAGCAAATCTGCATCAACTGGTAGTGGAGGACGTCCTGACCAATCTAAATACCGTGGACCCAACTCATCTAACACCTTGTTGAGTTCACTCGCTTCCATTAGCTCTTCATCAGAAAGATTCTTTGGAAATCTCATGGAATCAAGAATTGGTTTCTCTCCAATGTTTAAATTTACTCCTTTCTCTCTAGCATATGTTTCTACACAGCCTAGTTTGTAGCTTAAACCCCTATATAGCACCACTGAACTGCCAGATCGCCATATCACCAAACCTCCTGTTTTACTCTGGAAAGAATGGTAAGAAAATAAATGTAAGCACATATGGACGTTCATGGGTTCATATTGTAGAGGCAAGCTGAAAGCCACAACATTCCAGACTTATCTTTGGTAAAATACTAGAACTATTAATTGCAAGAAGTAAAGAGGCTAATTAGCCATACACATACATCACCTTTGCCCCTCCATGGGGTGATATATAACTCCTATATTAGTTGGGCTCCTTATTTAACCCCCACGTTGGATACTTGACAATCCAGAATGAGTATGATCATTTGACCTTCACTTTAAGAATAAAAATACAAAATTTTAAGAAAATGGCCAATTTTGACATCGATATCCTTGTCAAACACTTCACACTTGAAAAAGGGTATTGCAGACTCCAACTAACACCGTGTAACTGAAAAGCACCATGACGAACGGCTCACAAACGAAAATCTAATTTTGGAATAATAAGAGATCTCCATAAGTTTTCATCATCATGAGGAATTAAAAGCAAAATACATGCAATTGCTTGAGCTGTAAAATTCTACAAGTAGGGCACAGGGTGCCTCAAGAGTCTGCCAATTGGTGTACTAAAAGTATCGAAACTCTAAAAAAGGAAGACATGGTTACCTCAAGAATTTCATGGGTCCTCTTCATATTCAAGCTGGATGGGCCTTCAAATTTCAATTTCACAACTTCATCCATGTTCCACTTTTCCCGAATTGTGTCCACCAAGGCTTGTGTAACACCTCCTGCACCAACTTTTATCCTCTCCTTCATCCTCAATGCCACATTCCTCAACCTCCTCAGTTCGTGTTCCGGGATCACTTTCTCAGCCAACTCCGTATTGCTCCTTCTTGGCTTTTCTTCGGGATCGTTCTCCTGTATCCAAGGTAACCTATTTGCAGTCTTTTCTTGGGGGAACACGCAAAAGTGGCTTCATCTCTGTCAGTTTCTGCTTTGTCCAACTTACCCTTCCGGGAGCCACCATTGTCAGAACCTACTTTTACTTTCCTGACTTGCTCAATCTCTTCCTTGACATAGCTACTAGTTTCAATCTCCTCTACTGTGTTCAAGTTATTTGTCAAATCCCCAATCGATATCAAATCATTATGAAGCGTTCCCCTACTAAGTTGAACCTCCTCAACAAAACCCAAATTATTTTCCAAGTTTTGTAGACCGTTTTGTTGTTTTCCACTAAAATTAGTATCCGTTTTCGTTCGATTACCGAAATGAGTATTCGAAGCTTTATTTTCCCGAAAGAATGAAGAAGAAAGCAAGACATTTTCCGAACCGGAACTGACCTGATCACTCAAAGCGGTACTCAAAATTTGATCCAAAATTTCCCCAGAATTCGCAATGGGCACTCCAATTTCGCTCCCGTCAAACATACCTGGAAAAAGCTCGGGACTTTCCGCAGTAGAACTCGCACAAAGCCCAGAAGCTCCTTCTCTCTCTTCGTGCGCAGCCTTTCCCGGTGACGCTTCGAACAGCGAAAGTTGCGGGTCTCCTTGTTGCTGCCATGGAAGTTTGTCGGTGCGAGAAACGGGCTTGAGAGACCATTTTTCACGGATTTGTTCGTAGAAGCTGGGCTTGGGCTTTCGCTTCTTCTTCTTGTGAAGCTCAAAATCGATTTTGATAGATTGGGTTTCTGTATTCGTGCTGTCCTGGGAACATCGGGGCTTGAAGAAAGGAGGAAAGTGGGGCCGAGGTTGAGGAGAGAGAAAGCGAAGCGTTAATGAGTTGCTAGGGTTTAAAAGGGACTGAGAATTTTGGGGGAGAGAGACGCTCCAAACTCCATAACCGATTCCCGCCGGAGCTTGACATCGTCCCGCACAGAAAGATAAGGGACGATTATTTTTCATTTTTCATTTTTCATTTGGACTATTTTTCATTTTTTCAGACTTTCAATTCTTGTGGGCTTCCTTGTCAGCCTAATATTGAACCTATATCATGGCCCAAAAAGGGGAAAGCGGGCTGGAACGCTAAACAACTAAAACAAATCTAAGCCTGTCCGGTCCGGTCCGGTCATGAACCGATGAATAGCCCTAATATTAATTACATTTACATATGTAAAGTTGCGGGTTCGTTGCATCGATATTAGTTACAAATTGTTAGCATTAACAATTAGCGTTTAAGAACGGTATAGAGCAGTTAGGAGTGGTTTAAGGGGTAAATTATATTGTATTTGTATATACGAGTACGCACTTAACTTAACACCGGTTAGAAGCGATTGGCTGGAATTAAATATAGTCGTTCCAAAACGTACGAATAGACATACTATAAGTCTTAGGTGCTTGTGTATCAACCTTCAACCATTACACAAAATACTATTTGCTTGTCATTATGTACTCATACTATCCCTCATCGAGTTTGGAACTAGTAAATTTAACTTTAGTGCGTGCAATTTTATCGATATCTTGTAGAATCGGTCTAAATTGATATATTGTATGACCTAAACTATTTATATGATTAATTATTGATTATCAAGGTTTAAGCTATCATCTTCCTATTTTGGTTTTGGATTTAAGTTGCCTACAAAACCTAAAATGGACTTGCTTAGTTTTCGTTAAACAAGCTAAGCGAGTGTGTATAAACTTACAAAACCACATTTTATCGAGTCAAATATAGATCGAGTAATTTGGATCATTTGGATCGATTTTGATTTGGGTTAATTCGGGTTGAGTTATGTTCGGGTGATTAAAATTCGAGTGAGTTTCGATTCAGATTCGATTGACTTTGGATTAGGTTTATATTTTCTTTAATAAGCTTGTCTTATAAAAACGAAACACTTCGATATAAAATATTAGGGTGGGGTTAGGTTCGGTTCGAGGTTATCACAATTTGGCATTTTAAGTGTCGGGTCAGGTTCATTAGGTTCGGATTTCAGATCATTAATTCAAATCTAGTCACTTTTGTCGGGTCTAGGTTAAATAAAGATTTTTGATTTCAATGCATTAGTTTCTTTTATCAGTTAAAATTCACTTAATTATTAATTTGTTGTTAAACTTTTCTAATTTAGATGTCCGATAAAATAAGAAAAGAGAGAGAAAGAGAGAGTGTGTGTTTCGTCAAAAACATTTTACTTTATCAAACTAACTCAATGCAAGAAATTAAACACAGGTTAATTATTTAAAGTTCCTACACCAACCCTTGATTACTAATAGTCTAATACAAAGTCTTAGTCAAAATATTCTCTGCCCTGGCGTCATTATCATTTTTGGATCAAATAAATTTTTCCTCTCCACAAAGATTTTCCATTTGTCCCCAAAATGTCTTTTCCACTCTTCCTTTGTACCATAATTGGGAAGATATTGCTTGATTTTGATCTCATTTTCTTCACAATATTTCAAGATTTCCTTGTTCTCCTCTTCCAAAACGTCCCAATCCTCGAACCCACTTGAGTGAAGCAACCCTAATGTGTAAAATACTTCCTCTGCTGGTGTAATTGCGGACATCTTATCATCCCACCTAATGAACCAACACCGAAAAATATTAAGACAGATAAAATTAGTCAAATTTGACGATGTTTTATTTTGCTCAAATGTAATTTATGTAAGTTTCAATATGTACGTACTTATTTCGGTTGAATGGGTAGATGAGGACTGGTCCTAAAGCACTGTTATGCTTGGCAATGATCTTAGTGAAAATTTGGGAAAATTGTGCCATCTGAGATCTTGGTATGAATAGGTTAAGCCATGGATGTGGAACGTCCCATAGTCCTTTAGATTGGAGCTCCAGCTCTCCTCTTCGCACCCGATTAAGGAACTCTACAAATGCTACATCTTTTTGAAAATGAACCCCGGAAGAAAGCTCAGCCCTCGAAGTTGATCCTCAAGTTCCTACACTTATATGTATCGTTACATAAATTTGACATGTATGTACTCACCACTACTAATTCAACTGTACATTCCAAAAATATAAAAAAATTAATTACCATATTAATACTGACGTCGTTCAAGTCATGATAATAGTACTTAGCCACCTCTAAGCAGTAGATAATCCCGTCGGGCGTTGTAAGAGAGACTATCTTGACCTGATCGGACTGTGAGAAGAAAGAGGATCTCCAATTATTAGGATCAGCTTGGTTGGTAATGAGAGAGCCTTCGACATAATGTAGACCATAGATGTCCCCCAAGTCTTGGTCTCCATTGAGGGAGATGAGGAGCTCTTGATCTTTTGTAAAGCTCGAGAAATCATCGTACAACATGCGGACCCATTTCACCTACAGTTAACAATCAATCAGGAAAATATATTGCACGAGTCCCATGGGACCCATGCATAAAAATTAACTCAGTGTAATTAAGTAGCAAAAAGAAAATGTTTAAAAATGGTAAAAGTGTAAAGTAAACATTATGAAGATGGAAAAAGGGACGGCAAAAAGGGCCCGATTGTCATGAATTTTTCCTAGCTATGATACTTTAGCATCTTATCCGGTTTATTTTATTGATATTATTTCTTGTCACATGATCATAAAGCTAATTTTGTTTGCTCATAGTGATCATGCATGGCTATACTTTGTGAAGAAAAAAAAGTATATATAATACTCAAAATATATTCATTTTTATCTATTATATATAATTGAGTTAAAATTTATTCCTTACAAATATATTAAAATGATTGATAAAAGTATCATATAGTTCATTATTTGGCGAAAATGTAAAGTTGTTGGTGCAGTATGGTGATTCTAAATTATGAGAGATATAGATGTAAAATATCAATGACGGGAGAAAGGAGTAGAAAGTAAATGATTCTCTGACCAGATACGACAATCTTTATATATTAATTAGGTCCCTTAGTTTCAGGCCACTTCAAAAAAGTAATAAAATAAATAAAAGGTACATAAAATAATGAAAATTGAAATGAAATGATAGAGCATAGGAAGGATTGTGTATAATACTCTTTTTGGTGCAGGGTTTACTTTAATTCTTGCTCTAGTAATAATTCCAAACTGGCCAAGGCCTCCTAAGACAGCATAAAAGAGCTCCTGGTTGATCTTCTTTGAGCATGTGATGAGATCTCCTTTTCCTGGATACAAAACAACATGAGTACTTGAAAAACAAGAAAAAAAAAAAAAGGCTGAAAAAGATCCCTTTTGGACAATTAAAAATGGCAAAAAGTAGAGCTATTTTCCTTATTTGCATGAATGGAAAAATAACCTCTTTATTGCCCACAATCTAGTTGAAAGGACTCTGCCAACTTATCTATACTTGCAATTTTCCTTCACACCTCAAACTTATTTTGCTTCTTTTCTTTTTTGTTAAAATGTTATTTCAATTCTCACCCATTCTTATATGTTAATTTTAAATTAGTTGCACATATATATTTACATAAATTGCATAAAGTATCATAAGAAACAGTAACTCAAATTTAATTAGCTCGATCAAAAGTGTATAGTTGGGATACGAGAGCTATAACCATAAAACATAATGACTTCTATAATATTCTCAAAGTTTAAACTAGTGGTCGGAAATTTAGAAAATGTTTTGCCATATGCTTTAATAGATGAGATATGTACCAGTGATAACATCCAATTCATAGACATTGCTGATCTGAGGGCCATAACGGAAGGCCTGGCCGCTGATTCCGGCATTGGAGAGCGTGCCACCAACGGTGAGGTACAGATAGTCAGTCCATGAGACGGGCGCAAGGCCATGCTCTAGCGTTGCATGTAACACATCAATCCACAGCTGTTCCCCTCCAACATCCGCATAATGAACCCCCATTGAGTCTTCATACAAAACCCTAATCCTGCTATTATTATTATGAGTACTACTGCTACCAATATTGTGATTATTACTGTTGTTGTGATTATAATTAGGGTTATTATCAGTTTCGCTCAAGGAGGTCATGTCGATGACAACCCCGTTGTTCTCGGCCATGGCTTGACCACGACATGAGTGGCCGTGCCCCCGAGGGGCTATCTTAAAGGGGACGGGGCTGTTGTACGAGAATTTGACTAGGGAGACTATGTCTTCTTCTGAGGAAGGGTAGAGAACAGCGGCTGGGATGGAGCTGGCTAGCCTTCCAAAGTCGGTCGAGGCCATGGCTAGGGAGGCCTCGTCGACTTTGAGCCTAGCTGCCATGTCTAGGGATTGGAGGTCCCAGAGGAGGAGGCCGGTCCATGGACTAGTTTCTTTGAATGATTGGCTAATCACGAAGATTATGAGGAAGCAAGAGAGAAATGGCAGAGTTCTTGCCATTTTCCTTTGGTGTGTGAAAGTGGAGATTGAATAGAGGAGGAGGAGGGTGTGTGTGAAGAAGTGTCTTTGGGCATGAAATGAGGGGACGGGGGTATTTATACACATGGAGGGAGAAAAGCTGGTGAACTTTTTTAATGTTCTTGTTTGCATGAGTGTAATATATATGTAAGTGCATGGCCCACAAAATCTCATGATATATTCTAGTTGGACTTTTTGAATCCTATTCTGTAGAAGATCGTGCTATTTTTTAAATCGCTTATTTCATTTCGTTTAAAAATACATGACAAATACAACAGAATTAAAATAAACTTAAATCTATATTTAAATATATCTTTGAACATGCATATAGTGAAAAAAATTCAATTCTAGATTAAAATTAAGCTAAATAAACAAAATTGGCACCTAAGCTTAGGGATTCCTAATTTTTCACTAATGGTTAAAATTTCCAATTAATTTTTGACCACCCCCTTTAAAAAAAAAAAAAAGAAGAAGAAGGGGTGAGGTGTGCACATACACACATTAATTCAAGGAAGGTTCCTGTTGTTTTCTAGTAAGTGAGTAGTATAAATGCCCCCACCAAATCTCGTGATAAATATTTCTTGACATTTCAAAAATCTTGCTCAACCACTAATTACCATACAAATAACGAGCATGTTTTCGATCTTTATGACATCTGAATATTAGCGATATAATGGGCATATATGTCAGTCAAAAACATAATGTTTACTAGGTTGAAATTCAAATTTGAATGCAGCTCGATTTGGATGATTTTTAAGACTACAAGGAATCTAAATATTTTTACGTAAAAGTGTCTATCATGGTGAATGTAGATAACGCATATAAAAGTGGGACATTATATAATATAAATTTTTTAAATTAAAACTGTTTAGATTGAGATGTTATTGAAGTGAATTGTATGTAGATGGGAATTAGGATAATACACTCTGCTTCTTGTAAATTTTTAAATGTTTATGAGAGCATATACTCCAAAAAAAAAAAAAAAAGAGAGATTAGGCTCACAAAATCATCCCTCTTTTTACGTTCGTTTAAGCATCCGTTGACATATGAAGAGAAACACACTCTAAGATGTATATAAGACGTTCTACTCCGTTCTCGTCCTCATCCCCACACTGCAAGTCACCCTGTCCTGCCTTCCCCTGGTTCTGAGGAGGGAATTTGTTTCCATCCCCATCCTATAGTAGTGGACATGCCTCATTTAAATGTTGCTTAAATAATGCGCTTATATTTGTACATGTATGTTATAGTATCCCCTGTTCCCCTAAGTTAGATCCATAATTGCTCCGCACAATAAAGGCTAAACCTGGTTACACCTCATAATAAACGATTATAAGTGAACGGAAACTAAGATCGATCATACACGGACATGGTTTAGCTTGGTCTTGATCATCTAACTGATACCCATTAATGAATTGTGTTGTGGATGAAATACATTTCATTATCGGCTTACTTTTCTTAAAGCGAACAAAAATAATGAAGAATCTATTGAAGAACATTGTATGGTATTGGTGTAGTAAGGTCTAGCTGCATCAAGATGTGTGTTGCGTTGTAAAAAGAACTGATGTATATTTGTAGTCTCCTGCTGTATTCTGTCTGAATACAGTTTGGATGTAAACAAAAACAAGGAAGATGGAAATCTTGGGTGGTCAGAGAGAGAAGATCTTAGAGGGGTCAGCCAAAAACGACAGCCCTAACAAATACACAAAGCATGACAACATGTGCATGGCATTTTTCAAAGATATCAAAGGACCAAACAAGAGATACTTCCTTTGTGCCAGTCCTCTCACGTCATGACTTGTTATGGATGTGGGAAAAAATATGCACTTCCATCACATCATTCCTCAGATTCTAAAGCTATCATCCCAGATTTTCTCTCCCCTGCTCTCTCTCTCACTCTCTCTCCTTTCCTAGGGAAGCTTCAAGCCTCCAAGATCACCATCCCCAACACTTTTTTTTTTTTTTTTGGGTTTTTGAGTACCAAATTTGAGTTGTTTTTCAACTATAAAAAAATATATAACTTTTAGTATAAAGCCTTGTTTCATTTAGTTTTAATTTACAATTTTACACTTTCTTATAACTAATATTATAACTATTTTACACCTCTTTACACCTCATTACATCTCTTTCGGCCTTACAACCTTGCAACAATTACTACTTAGAGCATTCTCAGCGTGTGATTCAAAATTTGGATATGTTGGTGAAAACCTGCCTATCCGTCTAATTAAAAAACTCAATTTTTCTCTCTTATTTCCCTCACTTCCACATTTCAAGGATCTCAAATTTGGATTTCGAAATAAAATATTATAATTTATTATTTTCACAAAAATTATCAAAAAATACAACACCAAAGTTTGACAAAAAAAAAAAATCGACTTTAAGAAATACAAAATTAATTTCTATTTTTCACACACACTATTAAAAGATACAAAAAAATCACACAAATAATTTTTCACTTTTAATTGAGCATTCGAAAATTTTATAAAAAAATACATCAAAAAATGAAAAAAAATTGGAAACAAAAAAATGGATCCGAGTGGATTCCACTTGGAATCCATTTTCCAAATCCTATTTAAAGTTTTGTGCTCTAGGAACTTCGAATGGATTTAGGGTCCACCAGAGATCTGTGTTCCTAACGCCGAGAATGCTTCTTACAACTCTTTACATCTAAATGAAACACGACCTAAGTTTGCTCTATCTACATGAGGTTAAGCTTAATAACTTGTTAAGAGAAATAAATGTCAAACAAATCGAACTATATAACATATGTAAGTTACATTCTTTGAGTCGTGATTTAATTAGTTGAGGTTTTTATACCTTCTCTTTTACTAATTTTTTAAAAAATAAAAGTTGAGCTAGACCTAAGTAATATTGGTAGCTTATAGCCATTAGCTAAGAAGCCATTTCAGGAATTTTTTTTTTTTTTTTGACATATCAAGTAGATAAATTCCAATTCAATGGGGAGAATAGCAATATTTTGAATTAGGAAAGAAAGTTATTAAGGAATAGATAGAGATCTCCCTAACTTCAAGTCGATCTTCTACCCACTTCCATTAGTAGGAGGATGCTAGAGAGTATTTTTCACCCCTACAAGTATGCTTTAAGCTAAGGCTGTTCCCCCTTCACATATAGTGGTTAAGGCTGCCCACTTTCAAATGATAGCTATATGTTTGTCTATCTAGTATGCTCTTCCAAATAATTACACAAATGCGTTCACATGTGATCATTTACACTACAAACACAATTATAATATTTTTGAACTTTTTTATTCAATCATTTAGAGCTAAAAGACCAAGAAATATCATCTAAAATAACATATTAGATGGCAGGTCAAATCGTTAATCCGAGACATATATTTATGTATGAAATTTCAATATCACACATTGTGTTAAGGTAACGTATAGTATTACGTATATAATGAACTAGACTCAATAAAACAAATTTGTGCGTCGTTATTGAATCAAGATGGCATAAATATTGTCCTTTTGAAAAAGAGACATTAACCACCGTACTTGATGTATGACAAGGCTAGAGTTTGACCCCATTTCAATCAATTTAGATCTTAAAAATTCGATTCGAAAAATCTCTTACCTAATGTCAATATATCCAAAATAAATGTACCGCATCATTAACAGTACTCAAAACTAATTAATACAAATATAAGATGATATAATTAGATCCATAATTAATTTAAATATGAACTTGGACGGATGGTTTAGCAAGTCTATAAATTCTTCATTAAGGAAAGAAGGTTAAATTTCGTGGAAATGAGGTTGGATTGTTGGCCATTTAGGTGGCTAATTAGAGGTGGGCCAAAGTGGGATTATGAGAATCTTTGAATTGAGTTTGTATAGGTAGCTACTACTATCATGATTATGTTGTTATGCATCAAGGCATGGTTGTGAGTTAGGATTCATCATATTCTCATTTTATATGTGATGATCATCATTAAAGCAACCAAAAACATCTACCCAAGGAGACATCTCAATCACAATTTTCCTTAACCCTACAGATTTTGTGTGGGTTTGTGCCTACATCAAAATCTATAAAGTTGAGTAAAATATCATTGTGCCTGACCCATATTCAAGACTTGTCACCATTAGTAAATTTTAATTTTTTACCTATTGCTAAATATAAATTAAACTCCTTCATTCTCCTTGTCTAAAAGAGCTATAGTCTATCTAAATGTTTTGATGTTTGTTCCCATTCAGTAAGGTCTCGAGTTTGAGTCTATTGAATAGAAAAATTTAGGATGGAGAAACTCTACCCTTACATGGCTCAAGATAGAATATCTCGACTCCAATCTAGTGAATTAGATGATGCAAGACCCAAAAAAAAAAAAAAAAAGAACTGTAGTCTAGCCTTTATCATAAAGAAGATTACGTGGCTACGGCAATGCTCTGTAGTCTACCAACACGAGGTTGATTCAACTAGTTTGTCATTTGTTTTCATTAAGTAATAAAATTTTAAGTTCGAGAATTGTGAATGAAAAAAATTGTGACAAAAGAGATTTACGCTTTATTATATGAGTTAAGAGTAACTCGACTCCAATAAAATAGAGGATCAAGTTATAAAAGAAAGGAATTATATAGTCTAGTCTTTATCGTAAGGAAGATTATGTGGATATGCAAATGCTAGCTGTATTAAAAGTTGAAACTTAGTCGTAATAAATAATGAATGGTATGGACCAACCAGACCTATACATGGAGATCCACGATTATTTGGTCTCCGGTTCATATTGATTAGGATAATTTCACGTTGCCAACGTTTAGATTGACGATGGACATGTAATGTATGCTTGTTTCGACTCTTTCTTTTTTTTTTTTTTTTGGGGGGTATGAATTGCTTGTTTCAACTTTTAATTTAGATTTTACTTTCCATTTTTCTTCATAACCTCAAAAGTTTGTCTTGAAAATACCACATTAATCTGAAAATTTTTATGTCTGATTAATTTGGTTCGAATTAATTGAGATTTAGGTGAAAATTAAATTATATATAATTTTGGTTTTAAGTATAATTAGCCGTATGGCTATGCAATTTAATTGAGCAATTTTCTTTCCCTTTCCTCAAAATATGGAACTATTCTAATATATTTTTCAAAATGGTCTTTTTTTTTTGCCAAAAGTCATTATTGTACTTTATTCTGAAGAAAATAATTTATTTTAAAAGTAGTACGGAGTACTATTTGTGTTTGAGTCTTTAGAGTGTAATTGAAGTTTTGTTTTTAATTTCACTTGAATCAATTTGAAAAATTATACCTATATATATATTTACTAATGAAAACTTTTCACATTCAAATCCTATACTCTATGAATCACAAGGATACTATATGGCTAGTAGAATTTAAAGTCACACTAGATTAAGACTACGTTCGACAACGACGTTTGAAGTATTTTTAACGTTTTGACCAAATTAAAACACTAATCAATCAAATATTAGCGTTCGATAAGGTAGTGTTTTAACTAGCGTTTGCAGTAACTTTTAGCGTTTCAAGTAGTGTTTTTGAAAAGCTAAATATATTAGCTATTCACATTTGAAAGTAGCGTTTTATATTTTTGACAAAAAACCCTTCATTCATTTATATTTGACAAATTATTTATATCCTGTTACGTCAATTTACAATAATCGACTAACTCAACCGCTAAATTTACCAAACACATTTATTCAACCGCTCAATTGAACAGTCTATCCGCTAACGACTAAAATCTAACGACTATCAACTACCTAAATAACTATCCGCTACACAAACAACTATCCGCTACTCAAACGACTTCATTTTACCGAACAGGGCCTAAGTTTCACTACTTTTACGTCGGCGAAGTTTAAACCCGATAAGTGTGCTTTTAAAAATTCAAACGTGTATTATTTTTATTATCGGAATAAAGTCGTCGACACTTCAACCAACGTTTTTGTTGATAAAACATGGAAAGTTTTACTAGGCAATTAAACTGTTTGATGATTGATATATAGTGGTGTTGATTGCCTAGGACACTAGTAGGGTAAAATTGGAGGAACAATGAAGAACTTTGTGGATCAAAATTTCAAACCATTTCATGATAAATGAGAAAATAGTGAAAGAGAGGAGATGTGTTCCCACTAGCATGTACAAGACAATGGACCAGCCCTGGGCTTCCATCTTTTGACACTTTTGCCAGCAGCCACCATAGCCACCCCCTCCCCCTCGTGCGTCCATCTATATATGTTTCATACTATCATCATCATCATCATATATAATTAATAATACTGTATATTTAATTATATAATAAAACTATAGCACGTAAATCAAGATACTGAATCATGCAAGTATGATACTCATGCTGGAAAAAACAATGCCAAGTTGAAAACTTCGAATTAATTACAACCTCAAACATCAATTTTAGGATCTTACAAAACCATTCTCATCATTTTCGTTGTTTGATCCGCGAATCTAGTCGATTTACATGTTCTTACATAATCAATGACAATTAAATTCGTTACTTTGTTGTCCCAAATCTCGAAACTTTTATTAAAATCGTCGTTTCTATAAAAAAAAAAAAAAAGTTAGTTTTAACTAATCTATTTTTAATAGATATATTGTAACTTATGACAACCTTAGGCATGCTATGGAGTTAAGCCTGTCAAAAATAATAATGGCTACAGAGCGTGGTGGTGAGTTATAAGACATTTGTTCCACATGGATCGATAACTAGAAAAAGATATTACGGTTTATAGTCTAAACGGACTATTCCATTTATGTTTAATTGATTTTAGGTTGGACACTACTTGGAGGAAAAAAATTATTTTAAAAAATTTTCTTAATTTGTAACATACTTGTGTTTAACATGTAAATTTTAAATTAAACTTAAGGGTGGTACAGCCGTGAAGTTTCAAGATGTGTGACCTCCTTCAATATTATAACATCTTGTAATATGTAAATTTCAACTAATATAAAGTTCTTAAAAATTGTTGCCATTATTTTGAGTTGAAATTCTGTTTATATTGATTTTTACTTTCTTATACACACACACAAAAGACACGTTTGTAAAAATGAAATAAAACAAATTTTAAAAAAATTGTGCCTAGTGAACAATTTAAGGATATATATTATGTGTAAAATTTGGGCACAATTATTTAATTTTTATGTTTTTAGTATTAATACTCGTAAATTGCAGCTCTATTTTCCTCGAATCTTAGATTGATCACTAAGGCTCCATTTGATTATGAAAAAATTAGAAAGAAATTACAAATTTTCTTGTTTGAATTGAAGAAAAAGGAGAGAAAAAAATTGATGGAAAAACTCAAGAAAAAATTTATCAATTTGATCAATGATATTTTCCTTCCAAAATTGATAGGAAAATGGAAGAAAAATTTTATATAAAGAGAGAAATGGAGATAAGAGAGGTATTTTTATTAAAAAAGATCATTAAGAATTTTCTCTCTTCTCTTATGGTAATGGTGGATGGGATAAAAGATTATTGAGTATTTTCTCTCTCGTATCCATGATATTGTGGTGGATGGATAAGAGGTTGAAAAAAAATTATAATTTTTTCCTTCTATTTTTTCTTCAACCAAACACAAGAAATAAAATTAATTTTTCCTTACGTTTTTTGTTATCACTTTTTTCAATTTAAATTTTCTTTTCAACCTATTTTTTAAAAATCAATAGATCCGAAAGAAGTTTGTTTGAATTTCACTCGAGAGCATCCGTTTATTTTCCAAATCCTTTGTTCATTCCCTCTCTTCTTGAATTCCGCGTCAAATACATAGCTATAGCTAGACAATATTATTCTATAAAAAATATTAATTAAAATTTTTTAAAAAAGCACAATTTTAAATGAAAAAATTAATAATAAAAATTATATAAATACACAATTTTTTATATACGATCATTTAACAAAAATTCAAATAAAAATTATAACTAATAGTTCTGTAAATTGTTCAAATAATAGCCTTCTAGCTGTAATTTTTGGTGGATAATAGCGTCCAAGTTGGAAAGATAAGTGCTTACATGTCTGATCCAAAGCAAGCCACGTGGCGCAAAGAGAAATAGGAAAAATCCTGGAAGGGATGCAATCCACGAACAGAGAGGAATTGCTCACTGCAAGCCTGAAGATCTTCCTCTCTCTCTCTCTCTCTCCCCTCCTAAAATGGCAATGTCCACTGAAATCGCAGCTCTTGGGCTCCGATTCAGAGAATTCCCCACTTTCTCTTTCCTATCAAATCCAAGAAACCTCAATGCCTTAACCTGTAATTCTGGTTTTTCAACCCGTAAAAACCCTAGTTTTCGCGTTTACTCCTCATCTCCCTCACACGAAGCAGAGCAAGTGATTAATACTCCTAGCAAATTCATCGAAGATGAGAATCGCTCAATTGAAGCTTCGTCTCAACAGCTCAAAGTAATGCCTTCATCCTTCTCTTCCTTTGGTTTGTTCTTTTTGTAATAATGGTTCTCATTTCCATTTTTTTGAAATGCAGGAAATTGAGGAGGATGTGCAAGTTCAAGAAGATGCTCAAGGGATTCCCAATCCGGTATGTATCGAAAAAGTTTATGCAATTTCGAACAAACACTTCCGAATAATTGCATGAAATTCATTCAAACTAAAACCGAAATTGAACTTTCAATTAATTTAAACTGTAATCCCTGAATGTATGTGGGTTGCCATTAGGTGAAGCTTGGGAATAGACCTGAGAAGATAATTTTATCATCTTTTTGTGCTTATTCAGTTATTTTATTTTTATAATTTGCAATTTTCCTACCAAGTAGGATTATTACAATTGCTTAGACCTGCAAACTTAGAATAATAAAAGTATGATAAAACATCAATGTTGAGCATTATAGCAAAATTACGGACCTTGGTCCTTGTATAAGCACGCATGCGCCTTCGCCTTGCGCATTACGACTTGATTTTGCGGCCCTTTGCACCTTGATTATCAGCCTAAAGCCCGAAGACATTTCTAAGATTAGCAAGTTCTAGATGCAAAAAGCCGGTGATACATTGGCCCGTAGTCAAGGTCGAGTAGTAGAGGTTCAGACTTGGCCTAGGTTCTAGAGGTCTGGCGTTCAAATGCCCCCATCTTACCTTAGTGACTGGCTCCACTAGGACTGTAACTGAGGAACAGAAATGAAGAAGAAAGTCATTATTATGCTATTGCTAGGACACATATTTGTTGGTATCGTTTATATATTATGACACTCGCATATTTGAGGTGCAGGATCATCAAGTCCCAACCTCCAGGCGATTATGTGTGGCATGCTTATGCTCAACTGTGGTTCTAATCAACGCATCTGGAGACTCTTCATCCAAACAAGTAGCCGCCGCCGCTGAAGCGAAAGAGAGAGCAGTCTGCCGTAACTGTGGCGGCAGTGGGGCTGTTATATGTAAGTTCAAAGAGATCATTTTGTATTTTATGCATTTTTCTTTTCTTTAATGCAAGCAGGGTTCGAGTTGTTTCTTAATTTTGAGGTTGATGCCGGATGGTAGGACTTCGTGGACTCCATAGTGAAATCTTATATCATGTAAGGATGCCAGCCTAATTGTCTCAAATGTCATTCTCATTCAACTTCAATATCAGTGATTCATGAGCTTTCTATTTATTTATTTATTTATTGGGAGTGGGGATCAAAACATAGGTCTGCTCAAACTGAAAATCCTAGTTAATAGGATCAGAAGTCCTTTCCAGAGGACAAACTATGCATGCACAAAACTTACTCCTTTTGAAGTGAGAATGCAATGTTTTGAGAGATTCCTTTCCGCTTCCATTTGTGTTCTTCCTTGAACTTATGATGTTTCAGTTTGTAAGATGTTTGTTTGCCTTTTCATTTAGGTGATATGTGTGGTGGTACAGGAAAATGGAAGGCACTTAATAGAAAGCGTGCCAAAGATGTATATGAGTTTACTGAATGCCCTAATTGCTACGGTATGCGTTTTTACTGTTGCATTTCCCTTCAATTACTCTATTAGGGGTCCCATAACTATGATATGAGTGGCTGTCCTTTCATTGCCTTCAATAACGGGTTTATTTGTTGACTTGATACACCGTACTGCCATACCGCTCTGCTTGTCCTTTTATATTTATTTGTCTTGTGCTTCCCATCTTGCAGGTCGAGGGAAACTGGTCTGCCCTGTTTGCTTGGGTACTGGTTTGCCGAACAACAAAGGTCTTCTGAGAAGGCCTGATGCAAAACAGTTGCTAGATAAGATGTACAATGGTCGGCTGTTGCCAAGTTCTTAAGTAAGTTTCATTGTCTGCCTTTTTACATTCTTAAGGTATTTCATGATTATATATTGCATCAATGCCTGAAGCTGAAATGCTTAAAAGAGTATGATTGATCAATAGTCTATCATCTAAGATATTTCCAGTGATGGCTATCTTGCAATATTTGGCTGTGCTATGGGGAAGATTAACTGAACTACACCTTTACAGTTGATTGTTGGAAGTAACAACTGATGAACACTCTTAAAACTTCAAATCCCGCGGTGCTTTATATTCTCATATTCTAGTGAAATCTTTTCGGAGCCAAAGTTTATTGTTAGATTGTGGCAGGACTAGCTGGACTTGTCTGATTATCAAAATTTAATGATTTTCCTTTTGGAATTTGTGACTACACCAAAAAAAAGGCTTGTTATTTTTATTTTTGGTATCACAGTGATGGGGGTGGGGCATACTACTCAATTTGAATTTGATGTAGATGATTTTCCATTTTTTTGTGGACTGGGGGGGTGGGGGAGGTGGTTACGAACTTGTTCACAATGAGTATGACAAGAAACCAAGAATTGGTTGGATCACTCCAAAATGACAAAATTGGGATCCATATTGTAATAAATCCAACAATCGAGGGTGGTATTGGGCAACCTGAAAAGAGTCTGATTCTCTGGCTTGTATTCACATTCATAATCTAAATGTACAAAATCTTGCAATATCACAGTCTTTCTAGCTTGTAGTGGCTGGCCAATGTTGTGTGCTTCTTTAAAAGGAATTTCTCGGGATTTCATTGTTGACATATTCCATAAAAATGGAAACTGAATTTTGAACAATAATAAACCACAAGTCGAGTCTCATGGAACCATGTACAAACCTGTTTGCACTGAGCCTATAGGGGAATGCAAGTGAGTGAACTAAGTGCTAGAGAGTGGATGGCATATTACTAAGCAAAACTGTGGTTTCACTCAACAGTATATCAATATCTTCAAGTCCTGCTTTTTCCCCCTTTTCTTCTTGGAGGGGGAGGGGATGATGGGATTGGCACTGGACACTGCTTTACCCTGCCCCTGCAACTGAACTGCAGAGAATTACATGACTGGTTCACAAATTAGAGACCAAGTAAAATATCTCAGCTTCACAAAGCAAGGCGCTTGAACAGTGTAGATATCAATGGTGTCAACAGTCAATACACTTAACTTGAGGATGCTGTATAACAATGTATACGAACTTTTGCAGGATCTGAGGAGTTGTTTCTCTTACAACAGGTGCTGGAGAACTCATCTTCCTGTTAGCATTGTACTTCAAGATGTACAGAGAGAGAAAGTAACATTCAAGGATGGGGTCGAGTGTAATGTAGAAGTTGAGGTGCAATTTTTGAGCCAAGTACTTCGACAAAAGCCTCTTTAGCTGAGAGAACTAGAATGACTGGCAATAGTGAATCAGTGCATGTGTGTGGCTGATCTTCACAAGTTGTATGAAAATCATCCTTTTGTATGAATGAATAGGAAAATATAAATTCAGGATTTCACTTATAAATTCTTTTTCCTTCCATCAAATTCTCTAATTCTAAACAAACATTCTATTTCATTTTGGAACTTTAATTGTATTACATGTCTACTAGCATTAATTGGCCAAAGACTTCAGCCATTTTTTTTTCTTCAAAATTGCAATTAACTACAAACTCATTAGCAACAAGTGGCTTCTGCTTCCCCTCTCCTATCTCACTCCAATTCAGTCCTATTGGTAAACCATATATTATATCGTCCTCTCGAAAGGGCACGAGAATTATATATTCAGAATATTTCTCACTATGAAACACATAACAATGCTCACTAAAGAGTGGACAACTGTTTGGGACGTTTGCCCTAGAGGAAACGATAATTAAATAGATAATTATATATTTAGAATATTGCTAACTATAAAACAGAAAAGAATGATAGTTATATATTCAGAATATTGCTAACTATAAAATATATAACAATGTTCGATACGTTTGCTCATTCGAATATATAACACCATGGACTAGTTTTACTTTCTACCATCAATTAAACCATATTCTAAAAATTAATTTAATTAAAAATTTAAGATTCGATAGGATTAATTTTTGCTTCTAACAATTTGTGGGGAAAACAATATTTGCATTGTCACGATTTATGAAAAGAAAATCCTTTAAAAACATACTTTAATATTTGTGTCTATTTAAATTTTACGAAGGGAAGGGAAGGGAGATTAATCGGCAAAAGAAAAATTTAAAAAAAAGGGAAAGAAGTGATAAACCGTCGATCCTATTTAATTAGAACGTAGAAAAATTATACGGGAAGGAGGAAATTCATTAGAAAATCTTGTAGAAGAGCAAGTAACTTCCTTTTGCCTATCCTCCCCTCTATAACCTCAGTCCAAACAGCAAAAACTACGTCTGAGTGCACTCGAGTTCTTCTCAAACTATTTTTAAACCCAAAGTTTTTCTGATATCATTAGTCAAAATTGGGCCTTAAATATAATTTAAAGTTTTACAAAAACTCGTAGTTTTTGGTCCAAAGAGGCTGATAAAAGAAGAGGAAGAGGAAGATGACGAGAAAGAGCACAGAGCGACAGCAACTATCGAGAGTATGATTCGCGCCCGCTAAGGTAAAGATTTCTGTAAACGTGTTTTATTCGATATTTTTCAATTTACTGAACAAATAAAGTGCCTCGATTACCTTTGATTGATAGGATTGATTGCAGAATTTGGTGGAATTATAAATTCCCCGAATTTGAAACTTGCATGAACTAAAACTGATGTGATTTTGGGTCTATCAAACCCTAAATTTGGACATGTCATATTTCCTGTATTTATGCTGAATTTGTATCCGCTTTCCTCTCTCTGGAGAAATCTGGGTGTTCAACTGTGAGTATGAGAAAATTATGGTGCACAAGTTGACAGAACTTGTAATGTATTATGCCCTTTTTCTTGAAGTTGCACGAAATTTCAGGATGACCATCATCGTCGTCTCATGAATTTACGTTTCATTCTGTGGAAGGATGTGACTATATATGTGACCTTTTCAAGATTCTGACTTTGATAACCTGTTCTTGGTAGGCAGAGCTACTCAATTGTTGTAAATTCCAGTGACCTGAAAGAATGTCAGACCATCTTTCATTCTGATAAGCAATTCCGGGATCCCACGAAAGGTTGAGTTGTTGGGGATTCAAATTAACTGTCCGAGGCATGATATATGTATATACGATGTAGCAATGCCAATCATATATATGAGGTGATATCTATTGTTTGAGTAAAATGACTTTATTTTGTTTGCTTGTTTCATCCATGAACAGCATGATAAGTTTGTTGGTATAGCTAGTGTTAACTAAGAGATTTGGATTGCATTGAACATCAGCTGTACTCATAAATAATGAATGTGAATGTATGTATTATATGTACTTGTAAAGAAATTCAGCTATACATTATACCTGGTATACTACCTGCAAAAGAAAATAAGGAGAAAAAAGAAATATTGGAAAGTGTAATTCAAGAATTATATCCACACTGTGACGCTTACATTTAAATATTCAATGATGAAACCCTACCTGATTTTTTCCTACCGATTAGGTTAAACTGCTGCCATTTAATGTAGCTGAAAAATGGTCTTTCTGGGACAGGTATGCACTTGACAAGCCAACCTAAGGGCCAGGATGCAGCTGCTATGCCAATACAGGCACCCCACTGTCCCCAGTTTAATCTCTCCGTATTCGCAAATTTCTTGAGGAATTCAACCATGACCACTTGAAGGACAATGGTGATGCTAATGATGGCCAAGAACAGCTTGTTCTTGTGTATTCCCTCAAACATGTTCTTCTTCTCCAGCTTCCTTGCATTAAATTCGTTGAACACCTGGCACAACACAAAGCTGTTGAAGACCAGTGTATCCTTCACGGCGCTGCTTACCCCAAAGATTGATTCCCCCTTGAACTGTAAAGTCAAGAGGATGGCTATTTGGTACAGGGCTTGTGCCATCAAGTTCCTCCACATCACATTGGTGATAAGTGGCTCTGTTCTCCCAACAGGTGGCTTATCCATCAATTCCTTGGACGGTTTCTCAGTGGCGAGTGCTAGGGCACCTAAGGTGTCCATTATCAGGTTCACCCACAATAGTTGGACTGCTGTTAGTGGTACCTCCCGGCGGAAACCGCTGCCACAAAGTTGATTGTCAGAGCAGCAACGTTAACTGTTAGCTGGAACTGAATGAATTTCTGGATGTTGTTGTAGACGCATCTACCCCAGCCTAAAACTGTTGCAACTGAAGCAAAATTGTCATCTAAGATGACAATATCTGAGCTTTCCTTGGCAACTTCAGTACCTTGAATCCCCATTGATAGCCCGATGTCTGCCTCTTTCAGTGCGGGTGCGTCATTTGTGCCATCACCAGTTACTGCTACCACATGGCCTTTTTGTTTGAGACACTGCACCATAAGAAGCTTATCAAAAGGGGAGGATCTAGCCATGACTCGAATTTTATCTACCTTCTCCATTCTCTCTTCTTGAGTGTAGCTTCGAAACTCTGGACCTTCAACAACAGCACCATCGATGTCTTGACCGGGCTGGAGGATCCCACACTCGGTGGCTATGGCCCGGGCAGTGAATACATTGTCTCCGGTGATCATCTTGATGTTTACTCCAGCATGTTGGCAGTCTTGGACAGCTTTTGTTACTCCCAGCCGACATGGGTCCTTGAGACCCACTATTCCAAGCAAGGTTAGCTCATCATCTTGCAACTTTTTCTGAGTTGTTTCCACACCATTTTCATCAGCCTCTCGAGGTACTTGTTTGTGTGCAAAGGCAATGCAGCGGAGGCTGCTTGCTGCCATGCTTTGAATTATCTGCTCAAAAGTCGCCTTTGCATCACCATCTATGGACTTTGAATTACCTGATGCATCATAGTAGCATGAGCATTTTTCTAGTATCATTTCTGCAGCTCCTTTCCAGTGCACATAGACTTTGCTATCTTCCTTACTCCTTATTAGAACCCCACTACGTTTCTTCTGCGAATTGAAGGCTTCCACTTGAAGGACTACGCAGCTCTGCTTTAATTGCTGCATGTCCATGTTGAGCTCTGACACTGCCCATGAGAGAAGCGCCTTTTCTGTTGGACTTCCTGAAAACTCGTAATCCGTGCTGGAAGAAGGCTTGTAGACACTACCGGTAGTGTTGAGAGCAACTCCTTGCCTGATGAATGCTGCAACATTGCGTGGTATTTCATAGCCTGCACCCTGCTCCACAGGATTCTGCCCAAGCCAGAACTTCGTGACCTTCATCTGGTTTTGTGTCAGAGTGCCTGTTTTATCTGTGCAAATGGTGGTGGCAGACCCCATTGTCTCACACGCCGAGAGCTTACGAACCATAGCCTGGTCCGCCATCATTCTCTTCATAGAGTATGCGAGCGTGAGGGTGACTGCCAATGGGAGTCCTTCGGGGATCGCAACTACCACTATTGTAACTGCAGCTGCAATGATTCTGACCATGGCGTTCAGCACATTGTTGGTGCTTGTTCTGCTTCCATTGAATTCTCTGTTGCCATCTTCATCTTTTGTGTTCCCTGTGAAGTATCTTACCAGGAGCACAACAAGGACTAGGAAAGCCACTGCCAAGCCAAACTTACCTATCGCGGAAGTAAGCTTGTTTAGCCGAGCTTGTAGAGGGGTTTGTTCATCCGTGCTGCGGCTCACAGAGCTCATCATCTCGCCCCATGTTGTGTTCATCCCAACTGATAGCACGACCATCCATCCATAGCCATCAGCCACCTTTGTGCCCGATATCAAGAACGGGTTTTGAGCTTGGTCAATAATCACGTGGTCACTCTCTCCGGTCATACTGGATTCATCTATTTGTAATGAATGGCCGTCGATGAATAATCCATCAGCTGGGACTTGGTCTCCGATTTTCAAGCAGACAACATCCCCTACAACAACATCATGTATTGAAATTTGCTGTCTTCGCGCGGTCCTTATGACCTCTACCTGGATGTTGTTGCTTTGCTTGGATAGCTTCTCAAACTGTCTGCTTTGTCTGTAATTACTGAGACAAGAGACAAAGATGACCAGAAAGACAGCCACAAATATGCTACCTCCGTCGTACCATCCTTCTTTAGGGCCCTTCTGCTTGATGCCGAACCCAAGGGAAAGAGCAGCACAAAACAGAAGAACGAGGATGGTGAAATCCTTGAAGGCCTCCCACACGAAATGAAGCAAGCCTTGAGACGGAGGCTTCTTGTAGGTATTTGCTCCAAAGGCTTCACGACGCTTCACTATATCTTCGTCATCCCCACGAACACCATTCTCGAGGTCAGTCTTGAGAGCAGAAGCAATGGCATGCACACCACCAAAGTCATGGAGCACTTTGAGGTCCTTTTGCTTGGTGAGTTCCGCCAGGGATTCTTGATCAACACTCAAGAAGGGTAGATCTGGTTCAAGTTTGAGGACAGTGTAAGAAAAAGAACGAGGGAGAAAGGCCCTAGAACAATAGATGCTGGTAAAAGCCCGGTGCCATCTTTTGTTGGGTTTGCTAAGGTTTTCGGATACTCTTAACAGCACCTCGATGCCATCCAAAGTCGGAGATAGCATGCCGGACATGCCTTGTTAGGAATCAAAGGATCGAAGTTGGCTTAGACTTATTCGATGGGACTTTCGACTAATGACTAATTAATGCCTGAGGCTCGAGGCTTTGGTCGTAATGTAACTACACACAACTACGATGTTACAGACAGAACTGTAGTATGTAACGTATACAGAGGGATGCAAGTAAGTATTTGTGTTGCGTTGTTGAGGTGTGAGAATTGGTGTTCCTGGAACGTAAGTATATATAGCTTCAATGGATTGTCTTTGTTGTCAAGGCAAAGACTTAACACGTTTAAAGGAAAGATTGCAGAAACTTGCTCAAAGTTCAGCGACGAAGCAATAAGGAGGTTCATCAATCTTTCTCCATCGGTTTTAGTTAATATCTGGTGGTGGCAACTTGTGAAATAATATTGGGAGTTAGTTTGCTGATTATTACAGAGTCACTTGCTGGATAATATTAGTATATCGGCAGCATCATCATCATTATCATAAATATACATGGAGCGCGTTGACCGTCTCCTATGGTCCATGGAGCAGCTGATTCCTCTGGTTGGTCAGCTGCACTTTTCTTTGCACTCAAGTTACACGTCTGTAACAGGGATAAGGTTTTGTACTCATGAAAATTATATATTAGTATACTGATATTTTTTAGATTGGTTTATTTTAATTTTAATTTTAATTTTTAATATCTTCTATTTTTATGGTGAGGTTTTCTGCTTAATAGAGTCTGTGTTGTGCTAAGTCAACTCGTATAGTTTTTTTAATTTTTTATTAGTGTGTTTAGAATTATAGGAATTAGTTAGGCATAATGTAAGTGAATCAGGGAAATTGCATTCTAGGTTTCTGACTGTTGCCACCCTCTTTCTTGTGTGGGAAGGTATAGAGTAAATATATATAAAAAGGGGAAAAGTTTTGTTCTTTTAGTAAAATGCAAACCCATCTTCCTTGTGTGAAAGGCGAAATTCTTTCGTGAGAAATTGCTCTGCAGTATACTAGTGATTGAATATGTCAATTAGGCTTTGAGAAATTGTTCTGCAGTATACATATACTGGTGATTGGATTTAATGGGAGTTGTTTTGATAACAAGTATTTGAAAATGGGTGAAATAATTCATTAGTTTATGTATATGTTTAAGATTTTCTATGGTACTAATGTGGAATAACCCTACTTTTATGTTTCAACATAATTTAAGATATATCAAATAATGGTTATCTTGAATATTTGGTTGTACTGTGGAAAAAGGATGATTCAGCTAATTGTACATAATCTAATTTCATGATTTTCTTTTGGAATTTATTATAAACTTACAAAAAAATAACCACAAGAATGTTTTTTTTTTTTATATCACAATGATGGAACTGGGAAGGGGGTATTTTACTGCTCAATTTCACTTTGATGTAGATTTTTTAAAAATCTCACTATGATGTAGAATTTTATTTTTTGGAGGAGGATAATACTTATATCATAGACTCGGGTGTACAAAGTCGATGACATAATTGGAGAGAAAAGTTTTGCTAATGAAAATAGGAGATGAGTTTTAAAAAAGTAAAATAAAATACAATATCTAATAATTTGGATCTATAAATTCAGTTCATGGTATAATTGGACAGTTAGGCAGCTTGCGAAGAAACTTTTGTTCGAGCTTTAATTCACATTGATGATACAAAATGTACAAAGTTGGCTTTAATATCAAGGGATACATCTTACCTTATTTATCCGAGGCGCTCACAGCTCGGTTGGAATCTTGGTGGCCTTCCAAATTAGAGGTCGTGTGATCGAGTCCATCGGTTACTAATCCTCTTCATGTAAAGACATGTTGGGCTATTAAATGTGACTGTCAATCATGTTCGGTATCCTTGAAATTTGAGTGAAATTCATAATATTTATTTTTAAATATTTACTTATTATTTACCTTACAAGAAATTTGAGTTCAAGTTCTAATTACCCAAAATCACAAATGTATATTCTCATTTAAAAAAATATTTTTTCCATAATACTCGTATCATATACATAAAGAGGAAATCTACTAATTTTTTAAAAAGAAGTCATAAAATTAAAGGTAAATTTTAAATAATTAAAATAAAATGTTAGATGGTATAATTTATACTTCCTCTGGAAACGTAATTATGCAGCCCAAAAACTGTGTTCGAAGGAATAACACATTTGAGTATTGATGGGCGGCTGCTAAGAATACTGATGAAGATTGCAGAAAGAAATCCGAAAATCCGAGCTCACTCAGATGGAGTACAACGCACAGGTAAACACTTGTATAACATTTTTATTTTCTGATCGACAAGTTGTATGGAAAAAGTAAGTGCAAATCGTTAGAATTGATTGCTGAATTTGGTGGAATTTTAAATTGTTCCGAATTGGAAAGGAAACTTCCATGCACGCAAAATTGATGAGATTTGGGGCCAAACAAACCCTAAATTCGGAACATGCACGCAAAATTATCCTGAAACTGCTCGAGTTATGAGCTCTAGAATCGTTAGGATGAGCTTTCTTCTTCTATTGCTTGATCCCAATGAGTAGATTGTCAAAAGGGGTGGAGAGGAAATAGAAAAACAAGGGCAAAGTGGGAACTTTTGAAGGGTGTTGTGCACCTGATTTATTTGTCATTGTGTTCTTGCATTCATGGTGTACCATATCTACCACTTATCAGCGCCCGCGCCCCCCCAACAAACAAAAAAAAAAGAAGAAAGGTTTCCTGTTGTGCCCAAATTGCTGGAGGGAAGGGAATGTGCAT
This sequence comes from Talinum fruticosum, assembly GCA_021018815.1. Classification (NCBI taxonomy): domain Eukaryota; kingdom Viridiplantae; phylum Streptophyta; class Magnoliopsida; order Caryophyllales; family Talinaceae; genus Talinum; species Talinum fruticosum. The sequence goes on along the minus strand of JAITYX010000002.1, from coordinate 10,178,525 downwards.
TTCAAAGGTGAAGTGGTAATATGAAAAGTATAAGCTTGCAGATTAACAATTCGGGTTACTTTTCTGGTTTTTTATTTAAAATTTTTGTGTGTAATTGTCCTCAAATCTGGATTTAAGCTTGGATCCTAGTCACCAGAGCTTAGACCATAGATGCAACTCTTTGGAAAATTTGTTTTAGTTTTTTGAATTTTACATCTGGAGTAGAATATATGATACATGTCTCCCAAAGATAAGGTGAAGATAATAGAACAATATGTCAGGAGGAAATATATGCATGCAAGCGAAACCGGCTATAATGCTTACCAGTGCTTGATGCATGCCTTTGTTATACCATTATTAAGGTAACCAAAACACGAAGTGGAGACAATGATATGTTCATTCATCAGCTGATTATACATGCTCGTCTGACAACAATCATTTGTTTTCTGCACAGAAGCTGAAATGCCTTGGATTAGATTTCCACCCATAGTTAAAATTTTTGGATACTATTTGTGAAGGGCCTTAATGTTGTGAGGATTCTTTTTCTATTCTGATGAGTGAAGCATTTGTTGACAGCTGGCTTCTTTAGGGGACCTCTTGGTGAGCTGGTGGCAAACTTGAGTGTGCTCTATCAGATGTGAGCCTACATCACATGCCTTATCTTCCAAATCAGTTTTTCTTCTTACATTCACCTCTTTTCGGGAAACCTTCATACATTGCTAAGTTATCCCTTTAGCGGATCTAGGTGTTGGATGATAAGATTATGAGATGTACACAAGTTGACAGATATAAGGCCTAATTCCCAAAATTGCACGAAATTTCAGGATGACCATCATTGTCTTAAGAAATTCTATGGATGTGATCTTTTGAGCATTGCAAGGGCCTGACTATGATCAGCTGTTCTTTCTTAGAGCTATTGAAGTATTGCAAATTTCAGTGCCTCTGCAACTGTATCAAAGCCTCTCTGAGCATCCTTCATTCTTAATAGCAGTTCCTGGGTTCTCACTATACAGTGGGGGCTACAAGGCTATGTACATACTGTATATCTGCATAAGGAAGGAAAACTAGATTGACATTAAACTTACTGAATTCCTCAATCCATAAGCTTCATTATCTGGGCAACAGTCGCATACTCAATTCCTGCCTTCTTAAATCTTTAGAGGGAGAAAATGATGGAAATTTTTCTTGATGGTTGTGTAGATAGCACCTTCTAAAGGATCTTGTGGTTATTTTAGGTTATTTTCCGTATCTAACACATTATATTTTTGTTCAGGGAGGTTGTGATTTAATAATAAATAACACAGGTTTTTTCCCCCTTTTTCTATTCGATTATTTTATTGTTTCAGACATGAGAATTAAAATGCTTGCAGTTGTCTATTTCAGATGTATCACTTATCCTTGCTCAGTTCTCTGATGCATCATCCTCTTCCATAAGGAAGGCTGGTAAAATGGTTAACACTGGCTTTGTGTTTGGAATTCAAATTAATTGTGTGAGCCTGTGAGTCAATATATCTTTATATACTGTGTAGTTTGTTTGCAGAGTAACATGGTTTTATTTGTTTGCTTGTTTTCTGGACAAACATTATGTCGAGTTTGCTGGTACAATTGTTATTAGTTAAGAGGTCTGGATTCAATTAGTAACATCAGTCTTACGTACAAATAATGAATGAAATATATTAAGTATGTGTACAACGGTAGCAGTAAAGGGATTCTAGCTATATAAGAGAAACTACCTGTCCTCCCCGCCCTAAAAAAAAAAAAAAGAAGGAAAAAAGGAAAGAATATTTGAAAAATAATACAAGAATTATAGGCACACGAACATCTAAATATTCACTGATGAAACCCTACCTGATTTTTTCCCACCGATCAGGCTAAACTGCTGCCATTTAATGTAACTGAAAAATGGTCTTTCTGGGACAGGTATGCACTTGACGAGCCAACCCAAGGGCCAGGATGCAGCTGCTATGCCAATACAGGCACCCCACTGTCCCCAGTTTAATCTCTCCGTGTTCGCAAATTTCTGGAGGAATTCAACCATGATCACTTGAAGGACAATGGTGATGCTAATGATGGCCAAGAACAGCTTGTTCTTGCAAACATGTTCTTCTCTCCAGCTTCCTTGCGTTAAATTTGTTGAACACCTGGCACAACACAAAGCTGTTGAACACCAATGTATCCTTCACGGCGCTGCTTACCCTAAAGATTGATTCCCCTTGAACTGTAAAATCAAGAGGATGGCTATTTGGTACAGGGCTTGCGCCATCAGGTTCCTCCACATCACGTTGGTGATAAGTGGCTCTGTTCTCCCAACGGGTGCCTTGTCCATCAATTCCTTGGACGGTTTCTCAGTGGCGACTGCCAGGGCACCTAAGGTGTCCATTATCAGGTTCACCCACAATAGTTGGACTGCTGTTAGTGGTACCTCCCGGTTGAAACTGCTGCCACAAAGTTGATTGTCAGAGCAGCAACATTAACTGTAAGCTGGAACTGAATGAATTTCTGGATGTTGTTGTAGACGCATCTACCCCAGCCTAAAACTGTTGCAACTGAAGCAAAATTGTCATCTAAGATGACAATATCTGAGCTTTCCTTGGCAACTTCAGTACCCTGAATCCCCATTGATAGTCCGATATCTGCCTCTTTCAACGCTGGTGCATCATTTGTGCCATCACCAGTTACTGCTACCACATGGCCTTTTTGTTTGATACACTGCACCATAAGAAGCTTATCAAAAGGGGAGGATCTAGCCATGCCTCGAATTTTATCTACCTTCTCCATTCTCTCTTCTTGAGTGTAGCTTCGAAACTCTGGACCTTCAACAACAGCACCATCGATGTCTTGACCGGGCTGGAGGATCCCACACTCGGTGGCTATGGCCCGGGCAGTGAATACATTGTCTCCGGTGATCATCTTGATGTTTACTCCAGCGTGTTGGCAGTCTTGTACAGCTTTTGTTACTCCCAGCCGACATGGGTCCTTGAGACCCACTATTCCAAGCAAGGTTAGCTCATCATCTTGCAACTTTTTCTGAGTTGTTTCCACGCCATTTTCATCCGCCTCTCGGAATACTTGTTTGTGTGCAAAGGCAATGCAGTGGAGGCTGCTGGCTGCCATGCTTTGAATTATCTGCTCAAAAGTTGCCTTTGCATCACCATCTATGGACTTCGAATTTCCTGATGCATCATAGTAGCATGAGCATTTTTCTAGTATCATTTCTGCAGCTCCTTTCCAGTGCACGTAGACTTTGCTATCATCCTTACTTCTTGTTAGAACCCCGCTGCATTTCTTCTGCGAATTGAAGGCTTCCACTTGAAGGACTATGCAGCTCTGCTTCAATTGCTGCATGTCCATGTTGAGCTCTGACACTGCCCATGAGAGAAGCGCCTTTTCTGTTGGACTTCCTGAAAACTCGTAATCCGTGCTGGAAGAAGGCTTGTAGACACTACCGGTAGTGTTGAGAGCAACTCCTTGCCTGATGAATGCTGCAACATTTTGTGGTATTTCAGAGCCTGCACCCTGTTCCACAGGATTCTGCCCGAGCCAGAACTTTGTGACCTTCATCTGGTTTTGTGTCAGAGTGCCTGTTTTATCTGTGCAAATGGTGGTGGCAGACCCCATTGTCTCACACGCCGATAGCTTACGAACCATAGCCTGGTCTGCCATCATTCTCTTCATAGAGTAAGCGAGTGTGAGGGTGACTGCCAATGGGAGTCCCTCAGGGATCGCAACTACCACTATTGTAATTGCAGCAGCAATGATTCTGACCATGGCGTTCAGCACATCGTTGGTGTTTGTTCTGCTTCCATTGAATTCTCTGTTGACATCTTCATCTTTTGTGTTCCCCGTGAAGTATCTTACCAGGAGCACACCAAGGACTAGGAAAGCCACTGCCAAGCCAAACTTGCCTATCGCGGAAGTAAGCTTGTTTAGCCGAGCTTGTAGAGGGGTTTGTTCATCCGTGCTGCGGCTCACAGAGCTCATCATATCGCCCCATGTTGTGTTCATCCCTACTGATAGGACGACCATCCGGCCATAGCCATCAGCGACTTTTGTGCCCGATATCAAGAACAGGTTTTGAGCTTGGTCGATTATCACGTGGTCACTCTCTCCGGTCATGCTGGATTCATCTACTTGTAATGAGTGCCCGTCAATGAACAACCCATCAGCTGGGACTTGGTCCCCGATTTTCAAGCAGACAACGTCTCCTACAACAACGTCATGTATTGAAATTTGCTGCCTTCTCCCGGTCCTTATTACTTCTACCTGAATGTTTTTGCTTTGTTTGGATAGCTTCTCAAATTGTCTGCTTTGTCTGTAATTACTGATGGATGAGACAAAGACGACTAGAAAGACAGCCACAAATATGCTTCCCCGTCGTACCATCCTTCTTTAGGGCCTTTCTGCTGGATGCCGAATCCAAGGGAAAGAGCAGCACAAAACAGAAGAATGAGGATGGTGAAATCCTTGAATGCCTCCCACACGAAGTGGAGAAACCCTTGTGCCGGAGGCTTCTTGTATGTATTTGTTCCGAAGGTTGCATGGCGCATTGCGAGATCTCCATCCTCCCCAGGAACACCATTTTCAAGGTTAGTCTTGAGAGCTGAAGCTATGGCGTGGACTCCACCAAAGTTGCTGAGCATTTTGAGGTCCCTTTGCTTTGTGAGTTCGGCTAGTGTTTCCTGATCAACAGTGGAGAAGGGAGGATAAGATTGAGATAACTTTGCCTGATCACCATTGTTCTTTCCTGAGGAACCAAGGAGAAAGGCCCTGGAACAGTAAATGCTGGAAAAAGCCCGGTGCCATCTTTTGTTGGTTTTGCTAAGGCTTTCGGACACCCTATAGTCTTCTACTTTTTTGTTTTAATGAGTTCAATATAATGTTAAAGCTTAAAATTATACCACATTAAAAAAAAAATGTCAATCTTGTTGACATTAGCAAATATAGGTGTCAATTTATATATTATTTTTTAAAATTAGACTATAGGGTGATATTATTAACTATTATTATCTTAATTTTTTTTCTTTCTTTTTAATTTTCTTAGAATCAAGAATGTTAGGACAATTTTTTCCTTGTCATTGAGACTGAGCTCTATGATTCTACGCGTATGACGTTTCAGCCAGCGTCAATACATACTATATGTGGTTTTTCCAGGCAATTAAATCTACAACAATTGGTATTGTCTCCAACGTTTCTAGGAGCCATAAAGAGTGAGACAGTTTCTTTTTTTTTTTTTTTTTTTTTTGTGTGTGTGAATAGGAGACACAAAGAGGAAAACAATACAATATGTGAAAGGAAAAATTGAACCCAAAATTTAATCTTTTCAAAATATTAATCTTAATTATTAGGTTGAGAGCTTATTGATTAATACTCAATTCCTTTAAATAAAATTTTTATTTTAATCTCATAAATATAAATTATCTATATCTTAAAAGCTCTGCTTTTTACTAACCAATAATCTCCACTCCAAAATTGGAGGATTAGATACTAGAGTTTGATAAAATTTTTAAAATTGTTATTAGAATTTGATTTTTTTTTTCGGCGTGCAAGCCCTTTAGTTATTATTAGCAACTATGTATAAGGCACCCTGTCATTTTATCTATCCTCTCCATGAACAATAAATATCTTATCTCCCTCCCTTCTCTTTAAATCCCAATTCTATATTCACATCTTTTTCTATTTTTTGAAATTTTTAAGGCTGTTATTGATTTAATTACAGTCGATGGTAACCCCGTATTAATTCAATTTTTTCTACTTAATCAAGATCTAAAGTTACTTACTAATTTCAATTTCTTCTATTAAAAAAAAGTTACTATTGTTTTGTTTGTAATAAATTTTCTTGTGAGGTTTTAAGGTTTCTCTCCTTTTTGTGAAAGTCTATTTCTCGCATTTATGCTAGTGATTTTTCTCGTTAGTACGTACAAATTTTATTAGGGTTATTGATTTAATTGGAGAATATTTTTTAATATTTTATCAATCAGGATTATTGATTTTGATTGGAATTTCATTTGACTTGATCAAAGTGATATTTCTTTCAAGTTGGATCTATTGTATCACACAAAGATCTATTCTATGAAATTATACAATATTTCGCTGATGTTCGGGAAAAACATAGAACATGTTTTGTGGTCAAATTGATCTTTGCAAGTATAGAGTCAAATAAAGGTATATTTACTACTAATTTTGTCGAAGTAAAGATCTATTTTAATATTTTAAATTTATTATTGTTAAAAAATTATATTTGTAAATGTCGTATAACTTTTTATTAATAAAATTTCTCTTTTGATAAAAAAATATTACTATTTAATAAACTAAAGCCTTGCACCCAAAAAATTACCAAAATATTCTGTGGTCTTAGGAGTTATGTTTCTAGGCCACAAATAGAGATTTTTTTTTGTGTTTCCTAAAATGCCTTGATAGCACATCCCCCCTCCCAAACCTTCATAGCACATATCTAGGTTTATGACATAATTTTTGAAAAAAAATAATGTAACCTTATATTTGGCTTGTGATAATAGATGAAATAAGAGATGACGTAATATATTTCTCACTTTCTCACTTTTAATTTATAGGAATGGGACTAAATTAGAGAACTAAAATGAGAATAGAAGTCCTATATTACTAATATTTATTTCCATTGGGGAAATGAAAATTTATAATGAAAATAAATCTGTAATTATTTAATAACAATATTAACTTATTTCCTATTTTTACTTTATACTATCACATACCAAAAAATGATAATAATAATTTAAAAATTAATTCTTATTTTTAAAAATAAATTCTCATTTTCATTATGAATTCCCATTGTACTAGCAAACGAGCCCTTAAAATGGATATATAATGTCATATACCGAAAGTTATTGGCTTGACAGATCTCACCTAAAATGAAAAATGAAGGAATATTAATTTGAGTTAGGAAACTAATAATTAAAAAAGACTATATGTTTGATTAGTTGACTTCCATTCTTATTGTAGTCAGTCGATCAGCAATTGAGTTCAAATTGAAATTACGAAAACTGAAAACATGAGACTAAGAAGAAGAAAAGGTACGGCGGATACCACGAAATATTCATGTGCTTTCGTGGAACTTTGATTTAGGCGGTGTTTCGTTAGAGGAGAAATAATTTCTTTTTTCAAAAATTATTTTTTAGAGAATATTTTCTAAAAAAATATTTCTAAATTTATTATTTTTATTGATTAAATTTGGACATTATTTGATTATTCAACGAGATATTTTGACTAATTAGTTAATATAATTATTTTATTGGTTATATATGTGATGATAAATATCGATAAATTAAGGAATTTGATATTAAATTTTAGAGTTAAGTTTCTTTTAATTTAACATTAAATTTTAAGGTTGAGTTTTTTAAAAAAATATTTTTTAGTAAATACTGCATCCATTTCAAAATACATCTCACTTTGACTAACTTTTTTTTATTTCACAATACTTAACACTACTTTACAATTTCAATAACGTATTAACGACTATTTATTAATTTTTTCTTTATTAATTGCTTTATTTCTCTCTTTTTTTATTTGCAATGAAATCTTAGGGCAACTTGATTTTTTAACACAAATTTTATTATAAATTTAGTGTTCCCTTGGTATTCCATCATAACTTTAAAACAACAAGTATTTTGAAATGAAAGGAGTAGTTAAATTTTGATTCAAACTATTAAAATTATCCGCATACGAAAAATCAACTTCTTTTCTTAAATGAAAAAATATTTTCGTCCATATAGATAAAAATAATTTTCTTTAGAAAATAATTTTCCATCTATTCTTCAATTAACGAAGGAAAATTGGACAATAAAACCATGAAAATGGAGGATGAAATAAGAAGTATTTTTAAAAATAGAGGCCAAGTTGACGGGTGGTGATTAGTTTAAAGGGTGTCTCTTTCAATTTTTTACGGTTGAATTTGTTTTCTCCCTACCAAATTGCTTTCATAAAGGGCGTTTATGGCATTAACCTAAAATTTTAGTCATGACAGCTGTGACTTCGTTACGATCGTCGAAAAATATTTAAAATGTAGGTATTATTACGTACTATAATTGTTCGAAAATAATTTGCTTTTATAAAGGGTATTTATGGCATTCAACTAAAATTTCAGTCAAGCAATTAAAGTTAGTCGTCTCTTCGGAGACATCCCATAAAATTCAAGTTGTCAAATTGTTAAGATCATCGAAAAATTTTAAATTTAGGTATTGTTGTATTTGTCACTATTGTCACATACATTAATTAGGGTATTATTGAAGAGAGGTTGGCCGACTTCTTCCTTTCTAGCCGCGTGCTGGAAAAAATTTGCTTGTGGTAACTAGGTTCCTAAGCCTAATGTTTGAGCTTTGGTATCTCTTCTCTGACTTGTGAAGGTCTTTTGAAGTATCTCTGATATCAGGACATAGTAAATTGAATCCATTTACTAAAAAACATGAATTAGGGTATCCATAAATTGGACCCATTTACTAAAAAATGAATGATCGCAATAGTAGTTTCATTTTTATGTGTGGATTGCCCCTACATTAATTAATAAACTAAAGCCTTGCACCCAAAAAATTGCTAAAATATTATGTGGCCTTAGTAGGTATGTTTCTAGGCCACAGATAGAGATGTTTTTGTGTTTCCTAAAATGCCTTCATAGCACCCCCCAAATCATAGCACATATCTAGGTTTATGATATAATTTTTGAAAAAAATTAATGTAACGTTGTATTTGGTACGTGACAATAGATGAGATAAGAGATGACGTAATATATTTCTCACTTTCACACTTTTAGTTTATAAGAATAGGACTAAATCAGAGAACTAAAATGAGAATATAGAAGCCCTATATTTCTAATATTTATTTCCATCGGGAGGTAAGAATTCATAATGAAAATAAATCTGCATTTATTTAATAACAATATTAACTTATTCCCGATCCTATTTTTACCTTATACTATCACATACCAAACGATGATAATAATAATTTAAAAATTAATTCTTATTTTTAAAAATAAATTCTCATTTTCATTATGAATTCCCATTGTACTCGTCAAACGAGCCCTTAAAATGAATATATAATATCATATCCCAAAAGGTATTGCTCGACGGATCTCACCTAAAATGAAGCAATATTAATTTGAGTTAGGATGGAGCGATATCATTCGGACGCGCAATGGCTCTTCTTGGATTTGGAGCTACTTGATTTGTATTATTATGTTTATTTTTGTTTTTGTTATCTTGGTGAACTGTACATATTACTCTTGTTCTATTTGCTTTGCTTGTACACTTTGGGCAAGAGGAATCCTAGTTTATACTCGGATTCTCAAGGCTCTCGCTATGGCCAACCCTTTTAGGGTCCGAATCTTGCTTTGCAAGCTGAATTTGTTTACTTGCTACATGGTTGTTTATGATTGGTTTTTGCTCGCCATCTGTCTCTACAGTTGGAACTGTAGAATTCCAACGTCTTATTTATGAAAATTGTTACGTGGAATGTACAGGGTGCTAAAAAGCACCAAGTTAAACAAGAAATTCTGATTCTCGATCGGAAAATTAGACCCGATATTTTATTTTTGATTGAAACTATGACTAATGAAGAAAGCACTAAGAAAATCATATCCTCCTTGGGGTTTGGCCATTTTGATTATGTTCTATCTCACAATCATTGTGGGGGTATGTGGATTCTCTAGAATAATTGTAATATTTTAGTCAATATGATTATTAAAGACAAGAGGTTTATTGACCTCTATTTACTTGATAAGAGCATACAAAAAGAATGGATTACTATGGGATCTATGGGCCAGCTCAAGCTATTGACAAGCCGAATTTTTGGAATCAATTACATGAAATTAATTGCCTAATTAATTTACCTTGGTGTATTATCGGGGATTTCAATGAAATGGAATGTTTAAATGAAAAGGTGGGAGGTGTTAAATTATCTCTCAACAATGTACAACACATGAGGAATTTTCTTTCTAACATCCAGGGAGAATCCATTCCTACCTCTAGCGAGAATATTCACCTGGAAATTTTTTTGAAAGGACATCTAATCTATAAAAGATTAGATAGAGCTATTGCACGCTCAAATTGGCGGAATATGTACCCCAATTGCTCCGTCTCTTAGGGGCCGTTCTTGTGTTCGAGATCATAACTACATCCTGTTAGATTCTAACCCTATTATTTGTCGACATTCTTATCGAAAATTTAGATTTTAGAATCATTGGTTGAATTACCGGAAATCAATAAAATTATCAAACAACAACGGAATGGGCACCCGCGAGGACGTTTATGCACAAAGTGGTTAGTAAACTCAAGAATGTTAAATCTAAGCTTAAGCTATGGTTCTCTAAAGTCTGTAATAACTACTCTCACAAGTTAGAAAGGAATTCGAATCTTTTACGGATTGTGGAAGACAAAATCTTGCGTGACCCTTGTAATCATAGATTATTACATTGGCAAGATCGCTTAATCAAACAATAAGGGAGCGAGTTCTTCTGTTTAATCGAAATATTGGGGAAAGCTTTATCAAAAAGAATGGTTGACTAAGGGTGACGAAACTCTAATTTCTTTCATCGTAGTTGTTCTTTCTAGAAGAAAAAAATGAATATAATTAGAATTAAAGATGAGTCAGGAGGATGGATCCATGATAAAGAGGATATTCAACGAAAATTTGTTATGGACGTTACTCAAAGATTTAAGTTTCAACAGGGTACTAATAGAACATGGATGTGTACTAACTCTGCCGATCCGGCTTACCAATGACGATAATAACCAGCTCATCCTTCCGATTCACTGCTGCGCTCAAGACTGCTGTTTTTCAAATGAACCGAGATGACTTTGGCGATGGGTTCTTCCAACAACATTGGGATATTATTGGTAATGACATTACTGCGTACATTATAGATTTTTTAATAATGGAAAGTTATTAAAAGAGGTTAATCATACCTTCATTGTGTTAATACTAAAAGTTACAAGCCCTTCGCTTACTTCGCACTTTAGACCAATCGGTTTATGTAATAGTCTTTATGAGATTATTTCGAAAATTCTAGTCAATAGGTTAAGGCCTATTTTACAAAGGATTGTCAGCCCCTACCGGAGTGCCTTCGTGCCTAATAGGGATATCCATGATAATATTCTTTTCACAAATGAAGTCATTAATAAATTTGGGAATATTAAAGGGAAATAAGCTTATATTAGACTGAAATTGGATATGGGAAAAACTTATGATAGAATTGAATGAGATTTTATCTTTGCTTGTCTCAAGGATTTGGGTTTTCATTCATTTTGGATTAACTGGATACGTGAATGTATTACTTCAGTTACATATTCAATTATCATCAACGATGAGTCTTGTGGTTTGTTCCGTCCATCTAGAGGTCCGAGGCAAGGCGACCCCTGTCGTCATATTTGTTCATATTGTGTATGGATGTTTTGGCGTATAGGCTCCATTTTGCTGCCTCGAACCCTAAATCGGGGATTGGGATTAAAATTTGTCCGCAAGCACAAAAATCCCCGCTTGCTGTTTGCGAATGATAGCATTTTGTTTTATAAGGCCAATTTTGAGACACGCCTTAGGCTCCATAATATTCTGAATGATTTACGTAGTCGATCTGGTCAACTTATTAATTTTCATAAGTCGACGATTGTTTTTCCGAAACTCTTCGGCTGCCGATAAGAATACGATTGCCTCTGTGTTTAATATTCCGCATTCGGGTTCTTTGGGAAAATACCTAAGTTGTCCGGTCTTCAAAGGTAGAGCCAACAACTCTATTTTTGCATATCTTTTAGCGAGAGCGAGATAGCAAATTATAAAATTAGAAAGCTAATTCGCTCTCTAAAGCGGGTATGATGGTACTTATACAATCTAATCTTGAATCCCTACTGCGCATGTGATGCGAGTTTTAAACTACCTAAGAGCATGTCTAACTTTCTGGATAAAATTAATCGGGATTTTTTTGTAAAAATCTCAGGAAGTCGTTGGGTTACCAATGGTAACTTGGGATATAATTTGTACTCCCAAGAAATTGGGGGTTTGGGCCTTAGGAAAACCGAGGCAAAGGCGGTTAAGCAAGTCTTTCTTTGTAAACTTATTTGGAAATACTTATATGAATAAAATAATTTTTGGGGTTAATTATGAGAACTAAGTATCCTCTATTAGAGGACTTTTTCTCAAGGAAAATAAAAGCTTCGATTCTTGGGCTTGGAAATGCTTGGACGTGATTTTTTAAAGGGGCTTAAGATTATAGATAGAAATGAATTATTATTATTATTATTATTATTATTATTATTATTATTATTATTACTACTACTACTACTACTAGAAATGAATTATTATTATTATTATTATTATTATTATTATTATTATTATTATTATTATTATTATTATTATTATTATTATTATTATTATTATTATTATTATTATTATTATTATTATTATTATTATTATTACTACTACTACTATTACTACTACTACTACTACTACTACTACTACTACTACTGTTATTGCTACTTGCTACGTGATATTATTTTTTATTTAAATTGAATATAATAAATATTATATTAGATAGGACATAAATATAAATTTTATAAAAATAGTAAGAAAATAAATTTTTATATATAAAGATACTTTATATACATAACATAATATAATTATATTTGAAAAGAAAATAAAATGATCAATAAAAATATATATATTTATTTAAATGACAACTTAGACATAAGGGCATAAATAAAATTTCACCAAGTATATTTTCCTTAAACAGCTAATTTTACTAAATATTTAAGAAATACCTAATTTAAACAGTTAATACAAACAATTAATTCAAACAATTAATTCAAATAGATAACAGTTGTTTGTAAAAAAGGGTCCATATTATTCGGCCATTAAATGGCAATGTCCTTTAGACTCATACTTTGCATATTAAAATTATTTCCTTTGTCAAACAGGGTACATATGATGAGCCACAAAGAGCAATATCATCACCTGCTTTACTGCTAACCAAATTGAGTGAGAAACCACAAGTTTCACTCTGATTTCTAAAAGTCGTACAAGTATTTTTCAAAAAGCACCATATGATGTTTGAGAAGATTAATCACCAGAAAAATATCATCATCTTTATCCTTTACCAAATATGATATCCCCTCAAAAGTACCCCCGCCATGCCCCGCAATTGAGGGTTTGCCCCAACCAAAATCCGCCTCATAGAAGGGAAACTTGAGCCAAGAACTTATCATAAGATTTGGGCATCTATAAGTGTGAGCCCCCGACCGAGTCCTGTCAGACTAGGGCGCGTTTCAAGGTAATCAATGGCTGATCTTATGTATTCCTCATCGGTCATTGTCTTCAAGGTTTCATGAATTTTACCGGCTACGTACCCGAGTGGATTACCTGTAATATCCCCTGATTTGGCAATGTAGATGGGAGTGAAAATAACATTGCCAAAGAATCCCGGTGGCAAGTTCTTCAATCTGTATCGTCCATCTGCGGGTATGTAGAACTTCACTTCTTCATCGTCCAAACCGCGTGCTTTACATGCTGTACGCAGTATGTGTCCAGCCAGCACCTCGAATGTGCTCAGCTTATATTTACAATTCACTTCTGAGGAAGCAGCTTTTTTCAAGGCATTGAGATGCTCATTTGTGATCTTGAAGAATGACATAATTGGAGTCTCATTCGTTGGGTTCTCTCTGGGTTCACCTGTTTATAAGTTTAAAGTAGGAGTACATTCTATCAACAAAATCTAAATACAAAAACTTACACCAATGGATCCGAGTTTATGAATTGATATGACACAAATTGAAAGTAAAAATCTTATCATTTTTTAAAAGATGATTATAGAAATGAAGGGTGAGCTTTAAAAATTAAAATAAAATACCATATATATTAACTCGGATTAAAGTAAAAAATTTGGATCTATGATATATTTTGTATACAAGTACAGACAATCTTATATATACAAGCATCCATCTAAATAATTTACAAGGCAAATAGATCAATCGATGTAAGTCATATAACTCTCTACTGTTTATTTATTCAAAATAATCATAACCACTCATTTCTATCACTTTTAACTAAAATCAAAAATATTTTTGAATAACCAAATAATAACTTTAAACTATATTAAAGTTTTTTGATAAATAACTTTTAAGGTTGGTAAAAAGAGTTGCGTTTGGTGCTCATCAGTTACTCACCCTTTTTCTAAAGGAAAATTATTTAGCAATAAAAGAGAGTGAATTTTTAAAAAGAAAAAGAAAAGTCAGATCCTATTAATATCCCCCAAAAATAATCGTTCTTTATTCATAATTGTCAAATCCTATTAACATTAATTGGCGTGAACTGAAGTTGAGTATTGTCACCTGGGAATCCATCGGATGGATCAAACTCAATGTGTTGGAAGTTGACTTGGGGCGGGTTGCGAGGAGCAAGGTGGGGAGTCCTCTCATGGACGGGGGCAAGCTCGAGTTCGAGTCCCCTGGCGAGCCTCGCCCACGAGTTAATGAAGTGTAAGAAGGCAGCCCCGTCACCCAGTTTGTGGTGGTTGGCAAAGCCGAGGGTCACACCACCACAGCTAAACCTTGTCAGCTGCACCATTAACAAAGGCATCAAGCTGAGCTCGCTCGAATAATCACAAGATTGGACGACCAAACTCATGATTTGAGGAGTCGGCTTGAAATCCCCAAAATCCACGAGAGTATGTGAAGTCTCTGCCTCAACAAACAAGGCCCCCTCAGCATTGCAATCGATCTCGAGACGCCCATTATCATCCTCCTTAAGCCTGCCCGCCAGAGGGTAGAAGGCCACCAAGGCTCGGCTAAGACTCTCCTTCAAAATGGTAGCATCGAAGAAATTAGGAGTACTATTGTTGTCCTTGTTTGGATTATAAACGTACACAGTCTTAACGTGGCGTCCGGGTACCATCAAGTCCAGGCTTGACAGCCAAAGCCTCCTTCTCGGAGTCTCCTCCGCCGGCTTCACCATGCTGGATTGCTTCATAACTTCGCTACTCATCCCTTTTCTTTTCAAATAAAGTTTTCCCTACAAACTTTTGCTGGGTTTTTTTTTTTTTTTTGGCTATTATGAACAAGAAGATTACAGGATATATATATATATATACACCCTCACGTAGATATTCCCTTTGTTTCAAAATAGTTGTTCGTTAAGAAAATATCAAGCGAACAAAATAGTTGGCGTGGTTTTTTTGGGCAATTACGAACAAGAAAGATCAGTATAAAATACATATATATAGCCTATATGGATAATATATAAGGAATTGAGAGTGAGTATTCTATTCGTATAATTCCAAGTGGGCGAACCAAATGTGCTTGTCGGTTATTCGTTTGTAAATTATGAAAGATTCTTCCGTATGTTGATTTTTTTTTTAACTATCATAGTTAAGTTTGCACATATCCATTGATTTATAATCAACAAATCTCAACTCTTGATAGAAGTTTGAATAATTGGTCTATCACAGGTAACTAACAACCGATTTCCCATATGCTAAATTTTTTTAATTGATGTCAATTGTTGGGTTTGCTTAATTTTTCTCATTCGTAATTGACGAGGATTTTTATGCTATTAGTTAGAGAAATCCAACGGACAAGGAGATAAGACTGTTCAAGGGGAAGGGAGAGAGCAGGAGAGAAAGGGGGTTAACCTGTAATGAAAGGAAAAATCATGAGACTGTTAACAACGGTACCAAAATTTTTACTAGCCACCAAAATTAAAGTGGGTACAAGATTTGTTTCTCTAGATTAAACTAGAGACACTAAAATTATCAAGGAATAACAAGTCTCCACAATTCATCACTTAATGTGATAAAAATATAATTTTATAAGTAGCAGGTCCGGATAGAGTTATCGAAATTTGGGAGTGAAAATCTTATCGTTGTATTTGAAGAGGAGAGTGTCCAGAACATATACTAAGATTTGGCATTGATCGGAAGCGAACCAGCAATGGCGGATTTAGGGGGTCGGGGTCTCCCATCATTTTGGGAAAAAATTTTAGTTAATATCTAATTTAAAAAAATAATCTAAAAAATATAATATTTACCTTAAAAATATTTTTAAATTATATTTTGGAAAATTTTAGTGATATTTATCCAAAAAAAATTGAATATCTAATAAATTAAGAAGAAAAACGATATGGTACAAGTTATTGTGTAATATATATAGCCATGAGATTGTTAAATTTTTTTTATCTTACTCTCTATCTTTCAACTTTAATATTACTCTTTCTCCCTGCCCTTCAATTTAAAATAGTGTAAATTTTATTTCCAATTAGCAATTACCAAAAAAGATAATTTTTCGAGGCTTCCAATCGAAACACTAGGTATGTTTAGCATTAATATAGTGTAAATTTTATTCCCAATTAGCATCAATATTATGTTTAGCATTAATTTTTTGAGGCTTCCAATCAAAATACTAGTGTAAATTTTATTCCCAATTACCAATTCCGAGAATTGAAGTGGGAGGTTTTAGTAAAGATTCCTTAGCTCGTGATTCAGGTTTGCGTAGGCCAATTGATGAGTACCCAACAAATGAACGTGATGAAATTCAAACGTTATACTTAACTTTTGGCCCTTATCAGCCTCGCTAGTATGTTTATCTATCTTCGTCCGAGAAAGTCATCCCCGTCGATTTCAATATCACTTGGTTTAAGAAGTTTCTCTGGTTAGATAGCTCACCTTCTACTCGATGTTGTTTACTTGTTTTCCATGTTATCTATTTTTAAAGAAGCCAATTGGAAAACGGTGATCGAAAAAATTCATCACTAAAGGCCCTCTTGAAAACGAGGATCGAAATATTCTCTAACTCACCATCCGACCCCACGATAAAATTTTCTGGTTCCGCCCTGCGAAACAATGAACCGAGGTTGCACCCTTTTCTTCCCTTATACACTCTACTGTCTCTCCCTCTAACTTTATGTTTCTGTCCAGCCCCTTCAAAAACAAAGAGAGTCTTATCTAGACTCCATGAAACTCCTTGAAAAGTATATTAAAATACATAAATTATAAATTTATTTGCATTATAAAATTAATTACAACATATATTTTTAAAAGTCATACAAGTATTCCTCAAATAACTAAATACAAATATGACTCGAAGCAAACAAACACGATTTAAACTTAGACTTCCGAGAGATTCCTTAGGGATTTTTATCGGAATTTGAAATAAATTGAACAATTTGTGCAACTCGGAGGTCAAAAATTAGGGCATGTATATTTGTGGCTGAATACCTACTCGAATGGCTAACGTTAATCCGAATAATAAATGAGGCACAAACTCCCATGCATTCCAAAATCACTCATGAGATTACATATTACATAAGTCGAGTTGTCACACGTCAATATTTTGGCCATAACCCTACCTACCTCAAAATCCTGGGTCCCCATTATTATTATTATTATTATTATTATTATTATTATTATTATTATTGTACGATAATATGATAATTTTAGTTGGGGAGATGAATAATGGACGGGACAATTGAAATGTGGACAAGAGCATGACCCTCCATGTTGTTAGCCTCTTTGGTGTTTTATTTTTAGCTCTCCTTTTCTTCTTTAATTTCTTATTGGTCATGTCTGCTAGATTTTATTTTTTCATTCACTAAACACTCCGACCTAAATTTCATCTATTATAAGAAAATTCATATATCAGTAAACTTATTTTCATGTGCATGGAGACACTTTTAACCGCGTCGTTAATCACTATGAATTTTCTTGAACCTAAACCTCCTGACCCGACTTTCGTTGGCTGGCGATGCTTCCCTCCCTCTTGTTTCCCTCGACAAACCCCGCCTCTCAAATCACGGCCTTTTCTCTGTTCCTTTCTCCGGCACTTCTCTTTTCTTCTCTTGTGTGCTTGCAACGCCTACTCAAACTCACAACCGGATCTTTTCCCAATTTCGCCCACAAATCCGGATTGTTGAGGGTGATGATTGTGGTATTTCGTTGGTTTTCTTGCCGAAATTATTTCCTCGGTTGGCAATACTTGCTCTGCTGATGTTAATCTGCTTCTCTAGATCTTTTGAAGATATCCTGTTTATATCTTTTCGGAAATCATTTCTCCTCTTGAATGGCCCCGGTGCTTGCTCGATTGCTTACCTTATTTTTCAAGATCGTGCTTGGATTCTTCCCAAGGATGTTTCATTTTGGGCTATTGTTGCTTTGAATGAATACAGATCCCCTTTTACCCTTTGGAGAAAAACTTTGGAGAACAAAAAGCATGACTGGCCAAAGATGTCTCGTCGACGATTTCGGTGCTAGTCGGACTCGAAGTTTCCGTTGTGTTCTCCCCTTCGATGAACCCCTTAGCTGCTTGTTTGCTTACCATATTTCGCAATTTCGCGATTAGAATCAGCTTGTTAATGTTCTATCCTTTGCTATTATGGCCTTAGGTGATTTCGGATCCCCTTCTTCGCTTCCGAGTAAGGAGTTGGTGAACCACACCCATGATCGGCCGGTTTATATCTTCATCAATTTCACGTGCTGCTATGTTCCGTGCTTTGGCGGCTTTATGTGATTCCAGATTGGATCCTACCCGAGTTTCTTTCCCTTTGATTTTGAACAGTTGGCGTCTCTTCGGGTATGTTTTTGGGCTATGTCTCTCCACTTTATTTCCACGTTTTCCTCCCCGCTTATTGTTTTTGGAGATGGATTTAGCCATGTTTCTTTGGTATGATACTACTTCGATTCGAATCTCATCATTTTCGGTTCTATTATGATTCGGCTTCAGATTAGCTATTATAGCCTGGATGACTTTCTTTACGTGATTTGGTTTTTTCGGATTATCAATGCTTTTTCTCCTGAGCTTTGTTCCGTAAAATTCATGTCCAGGGTTATTGTTAATCGGATCTCGAAGGCTTATGTGATAGTTTTGATGGATTTACTTGCGCTTCTTCTTTGGCTACTGGTTATTATTGATTGTATATTATGGGCGAGAGGAATTTCAGGTTTACTCGAAAGTCCCAAGGCTCCTTGTCCGACCGCCCTTACAAGGGCCCGTATCATGCTCTACAATTGGATCGTCTTCTACTTGTTTTGATTTCCTTTGGATATGGCTAGTGTACTTTGGCTTGATTGACAAGATTAGGGATATGATCCAGCTCGTTTGGCTACCAAGTAGTGGTGATGGAGCTTTGGCTTTGTTTATGTTTGCTATGATCGGATGTTTTGGCTTGGCTGGTCTGGATTTTGAGAGACAAGCCAACTTTAGTCTGGTTTTTCTTGGAGTGAGTTTTGTTGGCTCTTTAGTTGGAGTTCACCTGGTTTGCTTGGTTTTGGTATTATCCCTTTTGGTATATTTGGCATGCCTATTTTTATTTGGGCTTCCTGGGTTTACTTGTTTGCTCAGCTCACCCTGGTTTGTGTGGTGATGCGTGAGGTTCTTATAGTTTGTGTGCTTTGGCTTGTGCTTATTTTCCTGTTACGGTGGTTTCTCCCGATGAGCGAGTGATTTTATTGCTTGCGTGGTTTGTGTCTAGCTATTGGAATTGTTCCTTTGCATATTTCTTTTTGATATGGTCTTTTTATGTGCCATTTCTCAATATTTCACAGCTCCTATGATGAACTTCTCCTTTTCCTTCAGATTGAGGTTAGACAACATATACTCCTGCAGATTTTGCTCGATGTTCCTTTTAATACTATGGTGGCTTTGCGGTTTCTTTGCCCAAACCACTCTAGTCGGTTTTCCTCCCTAAACCACTCTTAATCCCTATCCGAAGAGGAAAGATTCCTCTAAGGCTTTCTATCCCTAAACCACTCTAGTCGGTTTTCGGTGTTGCCCTTGCCCAAACCAGCCCTAACCACTGCATAATCTGCCTTAATCGAAACCCATCTTATACCATTTCCTGTCTTGCCATGAATCATCCCATCTTGACTAGCATCAAACCTGCGCTCTTCGTCCTCAAACGAAGCGGTCAAGAACCGATTTTGACAGGTCATGATCGATCAAAGCAAGAATTGTCATATTTCCTAGAAGGGAAAACGGATCTTTTACTTTCCCGGTGAGTCTATCAAAGCCTCTCCGAACCTTAGTAGAATGATGAGGTTAGGCTGGATCCGATTTTTCGAAAAGCATAAGTCTACAAAGCAAACGTACTGGAGGTCTAGAGATGTGAACCCAGCGAAAATGACAAATCGGAGGACAAAGGTCGTTCGGAATTCTCGGTGAGACCTAGCACACTCGCGGGTTTTTCGCTCAAATTGGAAGGTCGTGGAATGGACCGGAAATAGTGTTCGGGACCTTTCTTCTCAAGGTAATACCTTTCCTCTTTGTTCTGCTGTTCTTCGGTTTCTACGGTGTCTAGTCTCCCTAAATGCTCGGTGTTTTGGTGTTGTTGCTTTCTAGGATATGTACGGCTTATTGCATCCTCCTTTTGTCTTGGTTAATTGTCTTGATTCCCGTTATGAGTACTCGCCTTGCTCTTTTTGGCTATAAAAGGGTTGTTTGATGTGCATTTTTTCCTATCCCCTCTTTCAAATTATCTCGCCTCTTTAGAGCCTTCCTCTTATGTCTCACCCCGTGAACACCTCTGCCAAGGCCAAAGATGCCTACATTCATAACAAACTCCTCATTCCTAGTCTTAATGCTCAATCCTAGTGGGAGAATTCGAGTGATGTGGATGAAAGTGCTAGTGGAAGTCGTAGCTCTACTTGTCCCGATCGAAGCTCTCCTATTCCAGCTCTGTCATCTTTGGCTCGGGAAACAAGGGACAAGATCACAATGCCTTCGATGTCAAGAGAAATCATCCTCACTCTCCTTCCTATTCTACTTACCGGAGGGGGAACATCCGAACCCCTCTTTCCCCGATCTCGATTACAATGAGCAACTTGACTCGAACTGGGAATCCTCTCCACCCTCGGATCCTCCGGACGATTTCTCGTCTCTCGTCCGTTGGGTAAAGTCTAGGGAGAACACATCCCCTTCCTCGCGATAATTGATAAGACTAAAGTCGACTGGAAATGTGTCAAAGGGCGGAGTTGATTATATTGAACTGGGAAATGATTGGATCCTTTTCGGTTTGCTAATGTTCAAGATAAGCAACTAGTCTTTAAAAACTACCCTTGGTTTGTGAATGGTCTTAACCTAGTCATCCTTCTTTGGATCCCCTTCTTTGACCCCTTTGCTACCAATATCTCCAATATTGATCGGTGGGTTAGAATTCGCGACTCCACGGGAGTTTTGGAATTTTAACTCACTGTCCCGTCTCACTGAAACCTGTTAGCATTGTTGTTAAATTGGACCAGCACACTCTTTTAAGGCAAAAGGGTCACTTTGCTAGAGTCCGTGCTAATATGGATATCTCCAAATCTTTGAGAGGTTGCATTAATATCTCAAGTGGGTCTTTCTCCCTGACTGTCCCTCTCGCTCTATGAAGGTTTACATGAAGTTTTGCGCTTTGCGGAAGTGATTCTCATGCCCTCGAAGCTTGCCCAATCTACCCTCCTTATCCCAAAATCGAGGTTATGGTTGAAAAGTTTGGTTCTCGGCTTATCTCCGGCCCCACCCAAACCATCCCCGCATCTCATGCTCCATATCCTGCTCCCAAAGATAGATGGGTCACTGTTACTCCCGGGAAGAGAACTAATAATCCTACCAAAGGAGTTAGGAATGACAACCCCACTTCAAAAGTATGCCTGCCTTTATCATGTACAGGAACCCTAAAAAACTTCCCTACTCTAAGTCATGAAAAGAGCAACTTAGGAGAATCTTCTACTCTTATCTCTTCTTGCCTTGAAATTACCAATTTCAAAATTAAGGCTCTCGTTAATGAGACTCCTTGTCCGAAACGACCAGTGATGATTGATAGTCCTAAACTTGTGACATCAAACCGTGTTCTCGAAAGTAAGGGTCAACCTCTGTTTGCTACCCGTAATGCAAATGATGAGGATGATATGGACAAAGGTACTTTTGCTTCGAAGAGGATGTGTGTGATATGTTCCTTGACCTGGAAAACTTTGAGGATGTTGCACTCTCAACTGATTCTTTAAAGAAAAGAAAGTGGTAGAAGACGGAGAGGAGCTATCCTCTCACCCCTCCCCCGAGTTATCTTTTGATGGTTGTCTACACTCTAAGTTTTTTTATTGGGGTTTGGTGGTCTGTGGCCGTGTTTTATGATTATATGTATTTTCACCCCTTTTAGTCTTCCCCATTGTTTTCCTCCCCTCACTTCCTGGTTTTGTATGTCTTGTCCTTCTAGAAAGGACCTTTTGGTGTTTGTATGTGGGCAATGAAGCTATATGTTGTTGTTTCTAGTCTTTACAGGGTTTGTTCCTTGTGCTCTTTCGCCCTGTGTCCTGCAAAGAGCATAATTTGTGGCCAATGTGTTGGGCCTATGTCTAGTTTGTTAAGTTGGTGGGTGATCTTTACTCGGAGTGGTTGGTTGATATGTACTTGGTTTGTCCATCTCTTTATGGATCAAGTTGGTTCTGCAATCTATTTATTTTTCCACTACCCTGAATGTGGCTGGATGGAAGAAGGCATTTATTTCAGACCTCGTAATAAGGTTTTCTTAGCTGGTTCTGAAACTTATTATGTCCATGTTACTATCGGTGATGACTATGCCCATATGTTATGGTGTCCGAACCGCACTTTAAAGTGCTTGTTCGGAAAGGTTTTTGTCCATTGGTAACCATTGCTACATTTTCATTCTCGCAATATAAAAGTACTCGGGAAGGCATACTTCTTGTCTTGTGTTACCCCCTGTAAGGGTTGGAAGCCAAAAGAGGAGTACCTCACGAGTACTTATCGAATCAAGGAAGACTTCTCCCCGAGCTGAGATTCGCCCTCTTGGTATCTTACTAGTTTTTTGCTTTCTTTATCTCTCCAGACTTCCTATGGCTCTCCGTGTTATTAAAAAGCTTATTGGTTTGTTTGGTCGAGGCTCCTGGATGGATTTACTAAGCATCGCCAATTGGTCCTTCGTCTCTATTACTACTCTATGTTGTTTGGTAGTTCCTTCATGTCCTATGCAGAAACTGCAGGTGCTATTGTAGATGTGGATTACGAGCAGCAGAACATTAGCAAACATGTGGGAATTCTTCTTGAGGATCAACTATGTAACTTTCAAGTGTACCACCTATGTTTACGATTTTCTGTCTATTTTTGTATCATATTTTTATTGTACTCTTATGGTGAGAGGAAATTTGGAATTCTCTAAATTTCCCAAGGCCTTTCTCCCGACCAACCCCAAGGGGACTCGCTCCTTGCAATGTAAGAATGATTGTTTTATTTATGAGCTTCATAAGGCAAGACAAAATCGCGATACCCATTACTATCAGTTGGGGTCATGTTTTGCACACATATGGGTGGATGATAGTGTTACGAAAATTTTTGGCTCTTTGACTGCGAAAAGTCCCCTCTAAGGACGTTGAACAAATTAAAAATAATCAATTATTATGAAAATCATCGGTTGGAATGTGCAGGGTGTTAAAGAGAGAAAATCCTTACCGAGCTTAACTACTTAAAGAACTTCCATCAACCCGACATCTTAATTCTAATTAAAACTATAGTTATAATATAAATGCGGATAAAATTATCCACAAGCTAGGCTACGACCATTATGAAATGATTCCTCCAATAAATCATTTCCGGGAATATGGCTCTATGGAATACTTCAAATGTTACCGTCCACACTCTAGCAAAAGAGGATCGAGCTATACATCTCTATGTGAAAGATAAAGAAACAAATAAAGAGTTTGTTATATTAGGGGTCTATGGACCAGCTAAAGAGCAAGATAAAGTCGAGTTTTGGAATAAGCTTCCCTTATTGAATATAGTTTTTGATCTCCCGTGGTGTATAATAGGGGACTTTAATGAAATCTCTTGCGTCGATGAGAAAAAAGGAGGAATTGTTCTTACCCCACATAAAATGGTCCGACCCAATAGATTTATGAACTCTATGAATGGTAGTACCTTACCACCAAGTGGTAGGATTTTTACTTGGAAAAATGCATTAGAGGCAATCTCATCTATGAACAACTCGACAGAGCTATTGCTAGACAAGATTGGCTCAATTGTTATCCCGAAAGTAAAATTATCCATGGTCTGTTTACTTTTTCGGATCATTCTTATATCCTTATGGATACTAAGCCTAATATTAACGGACAAAAAATCGCAGCTTTAGATTCCAACCTCATTGGGTGTACTCGTCAAAAGTCCATACTATTGTCCATGAGAACTGGAAAATGAGGTTCGAGGTACTTCTTTGTTTCAAATTATATGCAAACTCAAATGGGTTAAGAGTCAACTCAAAGACTGGAATAGGACAACCAACCTAAATTATAAATACAAAATAGAAGTTAACACCGAAAAAATTCAATATGTTGAAACCAAGCTTATTGACCAGACCTCAAAACTTTAGACTCAATCAATGGCTTTGTAGACTAATAAGGCAAAGGGAAAAGTTACTTATGTTCAACCAAAGGTACTAGGGAAAATATTTCACAAAGAAATGGTTAACGTAAGGTGATAGAAACTCCAAGTTTTTTCATATCAGTATTACGACTAGAAAACGAAGAAAGACTATCACTTATTTAAAAGATAACTCCGGAATATGGATTGAAGATATGACCTCCATTTGCGACAAATTTGTAAGTGACTATAAATGTCGTTTCACACGTAATCAAAATAGAATAAAGATGTTACCATCATTTATTAATAAAATAGATGATCACCAAAGAAAAGAACTAACAAAGCCCTTCTCCGTCGAAGAAATAAAAAATGCAGTCTTCCAAATGGATGTCTCCAAAGCTCCATGTCCAGATGGTTTTGGTTCGGGATTTTTTCGAAATATTGGGAAATTATGAGTCGGGATATTATTTCGGTGGCAAATGATTTCCAAAGAAAAGGGAAAATCCTTAAAGAAATTAACCACACTTTTATCACTCTTGTACCAAAAGTGGATGACCCAACCACGAGTCATTTTAGACCAATTAGCCTATGCAACACAGTTTACAAGATTATTGCAAAGATGCTTGCAAATAGATTGAAACTTTGTTTGAATGACATTATCTCAACCCCTACAAAGTGCTTTTGTCCCAGTGGAGACAAATCCATGATAATATATTGCTTACTCACAAAATTATGAACAAATTTAAGAAAGCAAAGAGCAAAACTAGCATGGGTGGCCCTTCAGCTAGACATGGAAAAAGCTTATGACGGGGTCAAATGGGACTTCTTATTTGATTGCCTTATTAGTATGGGTTTTCCACAAAAGTGTAATAGCTGGATAAAAGATCGCATATCTTCCGTTTCTTATTCTCGTACTCATAAATGACCAACCTCGTGGTTTCTTCAATCATCTAGAGGATTAAGACAAGGCGACCCACTATCACCTTACCTCTTCCTTATCTTCATGGAAGCCCTTTCAGCAAAACCGATCCGTGATGGCACCATCAAAAACAAGGAATTGGAATTAAAATTAGTGCAAAAGGGGACCTTATCCCCGCACTCTTTTTACCGATGATAGTCTTTTATTTTGCGAAGCAAAAGCACAGAGCTTGTTGTAATTTAAAAAAGATAATGGATGAATTTTGCGCATCCTCTCAGCTAACTGATTAATTTTCACAAATCTTCAATGATCTTTTCTTCTAAAGCGCATGTATGGATAAGGAAATAGCTTCCGCCATTTTCCACATTCTTATCGTTAATCTCTTGAAAATACTTAGGATGCCCAACTATACATGGTAAAACGAAAATCCTGTTATTTTCACCCCTTTGGACAAAGCAAATAGCAACCTTAGTTCTGGAAGGAAAATTGCCTGTCAAAAGTTGGTAGAACAAAGATGAAACGTATGCTCGCATATTCGCCCATAGGTCAAATCTGATATGTAATTATTGGAATAATTGTCGGAGACTCAAATGATGGATATGCAAGCATGATAACTTATATGCCGTTCTATATCTCCATGAATCTAGGAACTTTTGCTTGCATTGTATCATTTGGTCTACGTACCTGAACCGATAACATTCGAGATTACGCAGATTATACACGAAAGAATTAATTCAATCAAATCTAGAATCTCTCCCATCTCACACTATGCAATGCTTCAAGCTCCCAAAGCATATTACTCATTCTCTTGATAAAGTTAATACGAATTTTTTTAGAATAATAATGGTAATAAAGGTATGCCCATGATTGCATGGGATCATATCTACCGACCAAAAGGTGAAGACAGATTAGGTCGACGAAAACTAAAGATGTTAATATCGCTTTCCAATAAAACTTATATGGAAACTAATGAAAGAACCAAATAATTTATGGGTCAAAAATATGAAAGTAAAATATGCATACCAGAGCAAACCGATTTCCGCACCCCAAAGCAGGTTGGGTTTAGAAATCTCTGGCTAAAAGCTATCCTATTTTCCGTAAAGGGATTCAGTGGAAAGTTGGTGATGGTTCAAATATTTGTTTCTGGACGCATTGTTGGTGTCACCACCAAAATCTCCTTCAGCTCACAGAGCTTCGACCCTCAAATGCTCAACCTACAAACAAAGGTAAGTTTTTTCATTAACAAGGATAATGAATGGGATATCCCTAAACTCATATTGGTGTTGCCTAACGAGTATATAGATATCATTACCGGTATCTAACTCCCGATGTTTAAAAACAAGATGAATCATGTTGGGGTTTATCGGGAAATGGGTTGTTCAAAACAAAAACAGCAACAAAACTTGTCCATAATGCACATAGTCACGACACTTGGGAGGGTAGCTGGATTTGTAATACAAACATACCTCATAAGATTAAGACCTTCCTTTGGCAATTTCTACTCGGATGGGCTACTTTTGAGAAAGACTCGGCTAATAAAAGGTTGCAACTTGACCAAAGATGCAAAATCGCCAACAGGATGATGAATCAAGCAGTCACTGCTTTTTAATCGCCAAAAACAGCCCAAGTATGGAACCTTGCAAAAAGTCACCAATGAATCAACTCGATTAACTTCATCAATCCCCATAATAATGGTGTATTCATCCTCCAAGCGGCGCACACTCCTTTACAAAGGACCAACTTCAACGAGTCATTTTCCTTCTATGGAGTATTTGGAAGGAAAGGAATGCGGTTATCTTCGATGAAGAAGGATTTCACCATATTAGGGTGCTTATTAGAGCAAAGAAAGCAAAGCAGCAGAATGGAAATCAAGAAAATTTTTCTCTCAATCGGATGTTTGCAACAACAGCTAGCTCAACAAGAGACAAACGGCTTCATTTGGTGAAATGGAATAAACTAATCAAAGGACATGTTAAGCTCAATTTTGATGGTTCATTTAGAAACAATAGGGTAGCTATGGGGTTCCGATTGAGAGATGACCAGGGAAATATTCTACGTTCGGGAGCAGCCGAGTTAGGCCACACATCAATTCTAGTAGCCGAAGCGAGTGCACTTAGATTTGGGATTCATCAAGCGCTTAAAGCTAACATCCGTAAAATAGCTATTGAATGTGACAACAAAGTGATCATTGAAAGCATCGAGGAAAGTTTAAAATACCATGGAAAATCGACTATATCATTCAAGACATCGGACAGATGATGTCTACTTTTCAAAACTCGCATTATCAATCATATTTATAGGGAAGCAAATATCGCAGCAGATTGGTTGGCTCACTATGGACATACGAGTTACGTCTCCTACTCGTTTGGGACGAATGCCCCTCCCCTTCTCTTTCTTGTATTCTAGAAAATGATAACTTAGCGAGAACCCTTGTGAGAAGCCCCGTCTAAGTTATAATGTCACCCTTTACCCAGTGCAAAAAAAAAGTAACTCTAGATGTTCAACAAAATATGCAAGTGTGAAGTAGGGCAAGATTTCATTCACAAATACCGAAATGGTTAAAAAGTTAATGCTGGCAAAAATCCGTCCAACTCTATAGTCCAAATTTGTCCGACTCGAAAAACCGGGTCCAATCAAAAATTTTGTCCGAATTTTAAATTCGGACAATCGATCATGTCCGAATTGAAATTCGGGTCGAGTTCGGATTTGGCTATTCGGGTCCAAGTTGTCCGAATTTTGTGACTTATTCAAGTTCGGAAAAATTCGGACAATCGGACAATTGGGTTCGGACATTCGGTCATTCGGGTATAGGTATAATTTAGTCCTAAATCTACAAAATTTTCAATACAATATTCGAACATTGAAAATTCAGGTTCGAGCTCGATTACATACATAATTTCAATTCAATTTTCAAAAGTTCATATAAAAATTCGGACATTCGAGTTCGAACATCGAACATTCGGGTTCGGGTTTGGGTCCGGTCAAGGCGTGGGCGTCCGAATTTGCAATTCGGACAGGGTCCGGGTATGGTGTTTTTGTCCGAATGTCCGAATTTTCCGAACCCGAATTGACTCGAACTCGAATTTTTACCAGCGATAAAAAATCCATCAACATCGGTAACAAAGCATTTAATATGAATACTCATAATAATTGCTTACGATAAGTTAAAAAGAACTATCCCACTGCGTAATTCTTACATATTACAGAAATAAAAAATTGAGAAAAATTAAATTATACATAAGATAATGTGGAAGAATAGGCCCCCACTTGATGATCCAAAAATTAGACCTTATATTGGGGATGTTCTAAACTCAACCCTTGATATTATAAGAGTGGACTATGCATGAGCACGCATGACCAACATTACCGGGAGTTGAATGACAATTTCGTTTGGACTCATTTTTTACACTAAAATTATGTCTTTTGATTCATACGTTTACGGCAGTGCCCTTTCAAAGGAGAAAATGTACTTATGATAAGCAGTATTATCACCTCTCTTCTACTATAACCAAACCAGAGTGTAAAATCACGAAGTTTTACTCCGATTTTTAGATGTCGTAAAAGTATTTCTCAAAAAGCACCATATGGTGGGTGAGAAGATTAATCATCAGAAAAATGCCACCATCTTTATCCTTTACCAGATATGATATCCCATCAAAAGTACCCCCGCCACGCCCCGCAAATGAGGGTTTGCCCCACCCAAAATCCGCCTCATAAAAGGGAAATTTGAGCCAAGAACTTATCATAAGATTTGGGCATTCATACGTGTGAATCCCGTGGCTGAGGCTCGTTAGACTAGGGTGAGTTTCAAGGTAATCAATGGTTGATCTTATGTATTTCTCATCGGTCATTGTCTTCAAGGTTTCATGAATTTTACCGACTACGTACCCGAGTGGATTACCTGTAATATCCCCTGATTTGGCAATGTAGATGGGCGTGAAAATAACATTGCCGAATAATCCCGGTGGCAAGGCAGGCTTCTTCAATCTGTATCGTCCATCTGCGGGTATGTAGAACTTCACTTCTTCCTCATCGTCCAACCGGCGTGCTTTACATGCTGTACGCAGTATGTGTCCAGCCAGCACCCCGAATGTGCTCAGCTTATACTTACAGTTCACTTCTAAGGAAGCAGCTTTTTGTTTCAAGGCATTGAGTTGGTCATCTGTGATCTTGAAGAATGACATAATTGGAATCTCCTTATTATCTCTGGGTTCACCTGTTTATAAGTTTAAGTAGGGGAACATTTTATCAACATTTTTATTCAAGCCATTTTTGCATACAGGACAAATCAACAAACTTGCTTGACAATCTGCAAGGTAACGTAGTATATCTTCACTGAGTTTAACTAATTAATAAGAAGATAATCTAAAATTTATACCGTGATCCCAAGTCTCTAGACCCACTAACATGAGGCAATTAAGAATAGGGAATTTATTATTTTTGAAAGAGGGTCATAGAAATAGGGGTGAGTTTTAAATATTAAAATAAAATACCATATATGATAAAAGTACCATATATGATAACTTGGTGTATAAGCTCGAGTCCTTCATATAATTTGTGTCTAAATATAAACAGTTTCACTTATACAAACATTCATTCAAATAAGGAGAATAATTTCGAAAGACATTCATACCAATATACAAAAAAATATTAATGACTCGAAAGTCATAAAATAATGCAACAAAATATGGCCCGTACACTACCAAACCGAACCCATTTCGTCAATGGAACTACTCCAACTCGAACAACTAATTGGTATGGTTTATTAGAATTATCATGTCTTATTTTTTCTAATCCCATTTCAGTTGCTGAAAATGACCATGTCGACACTTTCTTTATATATATATATAGCAAATTTTCGTGTGGTGACAAGCCATCCACATTAAGCTCTCAACCATACCTACCACCACCTAATCCACTTGTTAGCATGAACTGAGATGAGGGGGAATAAAAAGGGCTATGATTAAAACGTAATAATATAAGCCCTCAACCCTCCTACCACCACCTAACCCACATACAACTGAAGATGAGTATTGTCACCTGGGAATCCATTGGATGGATCAAACTCAATGTGTTGGAAGTTGACTTGGGGCGGGTTGCGAGGAGCAAGGTGGGGAGTCCTCTCATGGACGGGGGCAAGCTCGAGTTCGAGTCCCCTGGCGAGCCTCGCCCACGAGTTAATGAAGTGTAAGAAGGCAGCCCCGTCACCCAGTTTGTGGTGGTTGGCAAAGCCGAGGGTCACACCACCACAGCTAAACCTTGTCAGCTGCACCATTAACAAAGGCATCAAGCTGAGCTCGCTCGAATAATCACAAGATTGGACGACCAAACTCATGATTTGAGGAGTCGGCTTGAAATCCCCAAAATCCACGAGAGTATGTGAAGTCTCTGCCTCAACAAACAAGGCCCCCTCAGCATTGCAATCGATCTCGAGACGCCCATTATCATCCTCCTTAAGCCTGCCCGCCAGAGGGTAGAAGGCCACCAAGGCTCGGCTAAGACTCTCCTTCAAAATGGTAGCATCGAAGAAATTAGGAGTACTATTGTTGTCCTTGTTTGGATTATAAACGTACACAGTCTTAACGTGGCGTCCGGGTACCATCAAGTCCAGGCTTGACAGCCAAAGCCTCCTTCTCGGAGTCTCCTCCGCCGGCTTCACCATGCTGGATTGCTTCATAACTTCGCTACTCATCCCTTTTCTTTTCAAATAAAGTTTTCCCTACAAACTTTTGCTGGGTTTTTTTTTTTTTTTTTTGGCTATTATGAACAAGAAGATTACAGGATATATATATATATATATACACCCTCACGTAGATATTCCCTTTGTTTCAAAATAGTTGTTCGTTAAGAAAATATCAAGCGAACAAAATAGTTGGCGTAGTTTTTTTGGGCAATTACGAACAAGAAAGATCAGTATAAAATACATATATATAGCCTATATGGATAATATATAAGGAATTGAGAGTGAGTATTCTATTCGTATAATTCCAAGTGGGCGAACCAAATGTGCTGTCAGTTATTCGTTTGTAAATTATGAAAGATTCTTCCGTAAGTTGATTTTTTTTTTAACTATCATAGTTAAGTTTGCACATATCCATTGATTTATAATCAACAAATCTCAACTCTTGATAGAAGTTTGAATAATTGGTCTATCACAGGTAACTAACAACCGATTTCCCATATGCTAAATTTTTTTAATTGATGTCAATTGTTGGGTTTGCTTAATTTTTCTCATTCGTAATTGACGAGGATTTTTATGCTATTAGTTAGAGAAATCCAACGGACAAGGAGATAAGACTGTTCAAGGGGAAGGGAGAGAGCAGGAGAGAAAGGGGGTTAACCTGTAATGAAGGGAAAAATCATGAGACTGTTAACAACGGTACCAAAATTTTTACTAGCCACCAAAATTAAAGTGGGTACAAGATTTGTTTCTCTAGATTAAACTAGAGACACTAAAATTATCAAGGAATAACAAGTCTCCACAATTCATCACTTAATGTGATAAAAATATAATTTTATAAGTAGCAGGTCCGGATAGAGTTATCGAAGTTTGGGAGTGAAAATCTTATCGTTGTATTTGAAGAGGAGAGTGTCCAGAACATATACTAAGATTTGGCATTGATCGGAAGCGAACCAGCAATGGCGGATTTAGGGGGTCGGGGTCTCCCATCATTTTGGGAAAAAAATTTTAGTTAATATCTAATTTAAAAAAATAATCTAAAAAATATAATATTTACCTTAAAAATATTTTTAAATTATATTTTGGAAAATTTTAGTGATATTTATCCAAAAAAAATTGAATATCTAATAAATTAAGAAGAAAAACGATATGGTACAAGTTATTGTGTAATATATATAGCCATGAGATTGTTAAATTTTTTTTTATCTTACTCTCTATCTTTCAACTTTAATATTACTCTTTCTCCCTGCCCTTCAATTTAAAATAGTGTAAATTTTATTTCCAATTAGCAATTACCAAAAAGATAATTTTTTCGAGGCTTCCAATCGAAACACTAGGTATGTTTAGCATTAATATAGTGTAAATTTTATTCCCAATTAGCATCAATATTATGTTTAGCATTAATTTTTTGAGGCTTCCAATCAAAATACTAGTGTAAATTTTATTCCCAATTACCAATTCCGAGAATTGAAGTGGGAGGTTTTAGTAAAGATTCCTTAGCTCGTGATTCAGGTTTGCGTAGGCCAATTGATGAGTACCCAACAAATGAACGTGATGAAATTCAAACGTTATACTTAACTTTTGGCCCTTATCAGCCTCGCTAGTATGTTTATCTATCTTCGTCCAGAAAGTCATCCCCGTCGATTTCAATATCACTTGGTTTAAGAAGTTTCTCCGGTTAGATAACTCACCTTCTATCGATGTTGTTTACTTGTTTTCCATGTTATCTATTTTTAAAGAAGCCAATTGGAAAACGGTGATCAGAAAAATTCATCACTAAAGGCCCTCTTGAAAACGAGGATCGAAATATTCTCTAACTCACCATCCGACCCCCGATAAAATTTTCTCGGTTCCGCCCCTGCGAAACAATGAACCGAGGTTGCACCCTTTTCTTCCCTTATACACTCTACTGTCTCTCCCTCTAACTTTATGTTTCTGTCCAGCCCCTTCAAAAACAAAGAGAGTCTTATCTAGACTCCATGAAACTCCTTGAAAAGTATATTAAAATACATAAATTATAAATTTATTTGCATTATAAAATTAATTACAACATATATTTTTAAAAGTCATACAAGTATTCCTCAAATAACTAAATACAAATATGACTCAAAGCAAACAAACACGATTTAGACTTAGACTTCCAGAGATTCCTTAGGGATTTTTATCGGAATTTGAAATAAATTAAACATTTTTTCAAGGGAAAATGACTTCCGGGGATTCCTTAGGGATTCTTATAGCCAAAGTTAGTGAGGTCTGGGATTATAAACTTGGATGGAAATGGGAAACGTTTGCTGAGAATCTACCGAACCAAGTTCTTCAACGAGTTACTACTTACAAGTTAGTCGAAGAAGGAATTGCGGATAATTTCTTCTGGAGAGCAGAATCTTCAAGTAGTTTCTCAATTAAAGCGGCCTTAACTTTCATTCGTAATGACCATTTGTATCCCGATTTGACGGATTGGAGATGGGTATGGAAACCAAAAATCCCTCAACGGTAGAAGAGCGAAATATTCTTTCTCCAAGCTACCAAAGATGTTGCTATAGCCTGACAGAGAACGTCAATGGTAGAAGAGCGAAATAACTCAATTAGAAGAGATATCCTTGTGGGTCAGGAAACCCCACCATCTAGTTGGGTCCTTCTAAATACTGATAGTGCTTCTAACGGTAACTCCGGTCCAGCGGCCGGAGGAGGTGTTGTTAGAGGAGATGGAGGAGAATGGATTACCGGCTTCATAGAAAAATTTGGAATTTGCTTGTCGGTCATGGCTAAACTTATTAAGGCGGTATGGAGAGGCCTTCGTATGGTTCGGAGTTTGGGCTTTAATAAGGTTTGGGTCAAAATTGACTCTCTATAATTGTGGTAGGTATGCTAAGAGGCACTCAAACTAAAAATACCCAATTCAGGCCTATTGTCAGGCAATGCCAAGATCTCATGGATAGCTCAGATTGGAAAGTTAAAATATCCCATTGTTTTCGTAAAACTAATCAAGTTGCAAATAAATTAGCTAATTTAGGTGTCAGCAAGAAGGTGGGTTTTTACCCCATTTAGTCCCCTCTCGAGTAATCTTAATGAGTTACTCTTTGCATATAATGTAGGAGCCTTTTAGCCCAAATTTATTAATAATTAATAATATTTTTCTCAGGCCTTAACCCCTCTTCTGCACCAAAAAAAAAAAGAAAATAACTTTAAATTTTGATATTAAATCCAAACAAAATAAAAACATCAAAGTAGAAGAACTTGCAGACATTTTAGGTTTAGAAGTCATACAAGTACTTCTCAAAGAGGATCATATGTTGGGTGAAGAGACTAATCATGAGAAGAACACCATCATCTGTGTCCGAACCACGCATCAAGTACGATAGCCCATCAAAAGTACACCCACCGCGCCCAGCAATCAAGGCTTTCCCCACCCGAAGTCCGATTCATAGAAGGGAAACTTCATCCATGAATTCACCAAAAATTAGGGCACCTATACGTGTGAGCCCCACGAGCGAGGCTGGCTTGATTAGGGTGAGTTTCGAGGTAGTCGATGGTTGATCTTAAGTACGCCTCATTGGCCATTGTCTTCAAAGTTTGATGAATTTTAGTAGCTGCATACCCTAGTGGGTTACGCGTAATGTCTCCTGATTTGGCGATGTAGACGAGCACGAAGAGGGCATTGCCGAAGAAACCCTGTGGCAAGGCTGGGTTCTTCAGTCGATATCGTCCA
The DNA here is from genome assembly GCA_021018815.1 of Talinum fruticosum. NCBI lineage: Eukaryota > Viridiplantae > Streptophyta > Magnoliopsida > Caryophyllales > Talinaceae > Talinum > Talinum fruticosum. The sequence continues at coordinate 10,143,900 of JAITYX010000002.1, read as the reverse complement.
TCCACGGGTATGTACAACTTAACCTCCTGGTCCTCGGCCAGCCCACGAGCCTTACAAACTACACGCAGTATGTGCCCAGCCAGCACTTCATATGTGCTTAGCTTATGGTCATTACAATTCGCTTGTGTTGAAGCTGCTTTCTGTTTCAAGGCATTGATCTGCTCGTTCGTGATCTTGAAGAATGAAGTTGTTGTGGTTTCCTTCTCAGGGTTCCAATTTGGTGCAAAGTCCCCTGTTCATCACAATCATTTCAATACTTATGGTCATTACATTTCAACTTGTTGCATCTAGTAAGAAAATTTTCTCCACAAAAATTTAAACCCTGACAGAAAGGAAGAAAGTGTGAAGTGCTTAACACTAATGTAATACTCACTTAGTAATTGAGAGTTGTAATTAGCTAGCATCTTCTTATTCTTTTTTTCCCAAACATTCTCTGTTCTTTTCTTCTCCTATCTCTGTCTTCACTCTCCTCTTTCCATGTAATTTTTATCTAATCCACAAATAGAATGAAAACATGAGCCAACATCTCTCTCCTCTCCGCTATTTTCTATCTCCTCTATGCTTTATTCGTTAGCCTTGTCCAGCGCTAGTGGCGGCGGCGGCTCTTGCAGCCGGCAGAGCAGAGGTAACCATGGTAGAGCAAAGCGATTGAGGTTATGTGAAGAAGTGGAAGGCCGAAAAGGAGAGACAGATCCGGCCATGAATGGATTAAGAGTTGAAAACGTTTCCAACGTTTTCCTCCTGTTTTTGGAAATAAAATTATTCTCACCTAAATTCAGACATTTTTTTACCTAGTTTTTCACACTATTTTTTTCTTTGAACAAAACAGAGGAAAGAAAACACTTTCTCATTTTTTTCTATGCATCATATTTTTCTAAAATAAAAAAGACCCTTAATCTCACTGCTTTTTGAGAGGTTGCTTTGAAGCCTTACCCATAATTTGAGAGCGATAGAAGTGGGAATTATTCCAATTCCCTACTAAAATTAACCAACATAGTAACGCTTAAAAAATGAGTTTTAGTCAAAGTAATAGTACGAGTAACTTACCCCCTGGGTGTATTTTGGGTGGATCATGCTCAAAGCATCGGAACTCGACTTGGGATGGATTGCGAGGACTGAGGTAGGGGGTCCTTTCATAGACGGGGGCATGCTCGAGCTCGAGTCCCTTGGCTAGCCTCGCCCACGAGTTAATGAAGTGTATGAAGGCGGCCCCGTCACCCAGTCTGTGGTGGTTGGCAAAGCCAAGGGTTACACCGCCACAGCTAAAGCGGGTCAGCTGGACCATTAACAAAGGGATCAAGCTGAGATCGCTCGAATAATCACAAGACGGTGCTAATAGACTCATGAGCTGAGGAGTTGGCTTGAAATCTCCAAAATCCACAAGCGAATGTGTCGTCTCTGCCTCAACAAACAAGGCCCCCTCAGCACTGCAGTCGATCTCGAGTCGGCCATTATCGTCCTCCTTGAGCCTGCCTGCCAGAGGGTAGAACGGCACCAAGGCTCGGCTAAGACTCTCCTTCAAAATGGCTGTGTCAAAGAAGTTATTCGTGTCATTAGTGTTGGTTTTTGGACGATAAACGTACAAAGTGGTAATATGAGAACCCACTACGGTCAAGTCTAGGCTTGAAAGCCAAAGGCTATGTCTCGGAGTCTCCTCTGCTGGCCTCACCTCGCCGGATTCCTTGATAACTACTTCGCTGCTCATCCTAGTACTTCTTTCTCTGTTCTTTTGGCGTCAAAGATTCCTCTCTTTTTTTCTTTTTCTTTTTGTTTTTTTTTTGGGGGGGCCTATATAGTGAACAAGGAGGAGGTAGTACTTTACTGAATCACGTATGTGTATGTGTTATAGCCACACATGGATGTGAAATTGAGAGGAACATTTTCTATCTCTCTCACAATTAGAAGTTGAAAATTTTATGATATCATTCGATCACCCATTGTTGAATATAATATCACATATATATTTTAATATTAAATTTATATGTAACAGATTTTTACATTAAAGTGATGAATTTTTTTAAATTTGATAAATATTTATAATATATATTTTTTGTATTTTAAAGAATTTTTCAATAAAGTTTAATCATTTAACTACACTTTTTCAATATACTTGACTCAATATTATTAGTATATTCTAATGAATTTAATACAAATATGATGAATATTTTAATTAAACATATATATATCTTCAATTTTTCTTAAAATAATACTCATAAATTTGTGTGCATATGTATACTTTTTTCACAAACACACTAGTAATAAAAGTTTAATAACTTAATTACACTTTTTGAATACATTTGACTCAATATCATCAATACATACTATACTGATGAATTTAATATAATATAGTGAATATTTGAATTGAACATATATTTTTTCAATTTTTCTAAAAAAATATATCGATATAAATATTTATTCATTAATATAAAAAATATACAAATATATCAAATAAATTAAAGATAAATTTATAATAAACTAATGAATTTTACAATAATATTGATGAATTTTCAAAAATACCTCTATACTTGTCTCCATTCATCCATCTGTTTTTGCATATTCAACACTTTTTCTCCAATAACTTGCGTTAACTTTTGTTGCTTAATTCTCTACATCAATTTATGAACAATTATTAAATATTCAGAATAAATAATTACTATATTCATCACTCATTGATATATTCATCTAAAATATGCAATATTCATAAATTGTCCAAATATATATAAAAAAATAAATCTTATTGGTAAGATTAATAAATTAATAAAAAAATTATACAAATTATACATATTTTCCTTAATATAAGATAATTCATCAAGGATAGTAAGTATTCATCAGTAGTAAATCAACATATTTATCACTAAAATTCACATATTCATAAAACAACATACTTAATATAATCTTTTTTTATCAAAATAGCATATCCAACAATAGAAGATTCAGATTATCAAAAACACATATTCAAAAATGTAGAAGACAAATTCATAAAAAAATATCATATTTATTAATATAAGAAAACAAATTCATTGAAGAAAATATCATATTCATTTATACCTAACAAATCATACCTTAAAAAACACAGATTCATCAACAAATAAGACAAATTCATCACAGCGCAAAAAACTTGAGAAATTAAGAAACACAAACCATAGTGATAGAACAAACAAAGTGAATCGAAGATTGACTCCAACATTGAAACCCTAACTTCTTATCATTAATATCACCACCATCCATCCACGATTCATCAAAAAATAAGATAAATTCATCACAGAGCAAAAAACTTAAGAAATTCGAAACACAAACCATAACAATAAGAATTGAAACCCTAACTTCTTTTCATTAACATCATCACCATCATCATCCACAAATTCATCAAGAAATAAAACAAATTTATCACAGAGCAAAACAACTTAATACATTCGAAACACAAACCATAGCGATAGAAACAAAGTGAATCGAGATTGAGTCTAGCATTGAAGCCCTAACTTCTTATCATCAACATCACCACCATCGTCGTCCGTGATTGCTCAAACCCTAATTTAACTGAATTAAGAGAGAGAGAGAGAGAGAGAGAGAGAAATTCCTCCAAAAACAATTGAATCTATACCGCCTCCACCACCTGCACCGCCGCCTCTACCACTTGCATCGCCTCCGTCGGAATTTTACAATTTGTTCAGGAAGGGAACTAAGACCAAAAGAATTAAGAAAATTTTTATGAAATATACGTCGAACATATTGAAATTTGAACAAAATGGTATATGGATTGAAATGAATGAAGCAATTAACAATCAAAATTACAATTGATGACTAAATTGATAGAAATATAAAGAAAAAGAGGCAGTGAGAAAAGAGAGAGAGAGAGAGCACCAACATATGAGTGAGGAAAGAGAAAAGTAACTATAAAAAATAGATAATATTTGTGTTTAAAAAGATTTTTTTCCTTTTTCTTTAAACCACCTAGTAGGTAGTTTAACCACCATACACTTATTGTTGTATAAGGTTGTCACCTTACTTATAAGAGGTGGATAATTATCTTTTTCTCCAAAACTTTCTACAATTATAAAATTACATGTATAAGTGTTCGTACATAAGGTTGATCCGATTATAATATCATTTGTATTCATTCTAACCGGTGAAAAATAAAAGGTTCACAATTGATAATTAATTGTAAATGCATAAAAAATTTGTTGAAAAAGCATGGAAAATATTAAGTATCCTACTTTAAGACATATATCATTACCCAAACTAAGCTAACCAACACTTCTTATTTCCATCCTCTCCCCTAAGTTTAAATTTTGGGGTTGTGAGACAATTTCGCTACCTTTGTGTAAAATAAAAGTTGTGGTGGATTGTGGGTATAGGCTTAAAGTATGGGTTTCTATCTTTTTTCATTTTGACCTCCAAACTCAACTAAATTACCTCTAAAATAAAATGCCAATTGCATAGTTTACACTTACCTATGTAAAAAAAAATCTCCACACCTGAAATTGTATAGTTGTACAGTATCATTAGAATTCATGTTTTGGTATTCTTTTCCTCCTTCTTCTTCTCTCCATTTTAATGAAGAATAACTTGAATAGAACTCTTATAAGAAGGACTATCTGCTAAATATTATATTTGTCCTTTCAAAAAAAAATCATTGAATATAGCCACAAGTATCAATGATCCTTAATCGAATTAAGAATATCATATATGTAATTTGGTAATTGTATATTTGAGACAATTTATACATGCCAATAACTCTATGCTGTTTAACTATGCGATTTTTTAATTTAATATATAGTAAAATAATTTTTAAATTAAAATAAAACACTCCCTTTATTTTATAATACTTGTCATTTTAAAAGTTACGAGAAAATATCAATCAAACACTAAATTTATGATAAAATTTGTGTTAAAAGATCAAGTTGCCTTGAAATCATTAAAAATAAAGAAAATAAGTGAAAAAGGAGAGAAATAAAGCAATTAATAAGAATAAAATTAATAAATTAATTATTAATATATTATTAAAATTATAAAATAATAAATATTATAAAATAAAAAAAATATTTAAAATAAAATATATTTTGAAATTGTTGGAGTATTAAAGCAAGAGATAAATGACAAAAAGACGTATGTTTTGCATTTCTCTTCAATAGTGCGACTGAAATTTCATGGGGCCACACGTTCCGCAATTTCAGCATTCAGCAATCACGTGGAGCGCAGTCAGCCAGTCCGTACCATAACATAACTATAAATTAAAAGGACGATATTACCCCTCATTTCAGCAAAGCAATTTTGTTCTAATTTTCACTTGCATATACAGGTGTTAACTAGTCATTACTTATAATTTAGTGAAATGATATAATTTAAGAAAATAAATTTAATTTTAAAAAATCATAAAAATATAGGATAAATTTTAAAAAATTAAATAAAAATATTATATATACTAATTTAAATATATAATATAAGTCCATGGAATAACTTATATTAACTAATACCGTTAGTAGATTTGGATAATGGACCAGGAGTCCATTAGATTTAAATGATCGGGTTTTTAAAAAGGATACAAGCCACTTTAATTGTTTATTTAGACTGGGCATTTAACGGGCCGCTAGTTAACATAGTTAATCGGGTCGAGTACTTGGGCATACTAACGAGCCGCTCTACTCTACTCTCTCGCTCTATCTCTCACTCTGGTACTTCTCTTGCTCGTTCTTACTCTCGCTTGCTCTCTCTCTCTCTCTCTCTCTCTCTCTCTCTCTCTTTAACTCACGAATTCACTGAAAAAGTTGTTGAAAGCCTTGAAAATTTCCAATTCGAGAGCCTCACTTTGATATAAACCGAAAGGTATGTGATGTTTAACTTTCTTAAATTTCTCATTCATGAAAATTAGGATTTTCGAGGGAGTAGGGATTGTTGGGAGTGTTGAAAGGAAGTAATGTGTTGGACTGGAAATTAGGGTTTACAAAAACAATTGTGAATTCGAGGTTTAATGAGAAACCCAGATGGGCATTTTGTGTTGGTCTCAAGGGGGTCGCCGGAATCCTCCGACATTGACGAGAAGCTTTCAGAAGAAAAGAAGAAAGTGACAAAAGAGTCAGACAGAGTGATATCGAGGCGAGAAAAGCAGAGTTCAAGGTTCGAAAGTTGTCATCTTTAGGGTCGGTGGCTCGGAAAGTTAAGGTATTTGTGTTGGCACAAAAGGGCCAGGGCCATGGTGGGTGGGAAAAGGAGAGTTTTGATTCTAAGCTTTTAGAGTGAGAAAGGAAATGGAGATGCATTCCCTTGCCCATTTAGTTAATAAGTTCAGTGGGAAATTTCGTCGAACAAGTGGTAGCCGTTAAAGGATAGCAATGGTGGGGTTTCTGTTAGATTTAGTTTAGGCAAAGTTTTTGTGGGGGTGAGTTGGGGTTTCAATAGATAGCATTAATGGTGGGGGGGAGGGAGGGATATTTTTGAAGAGGAGACTGAGAGGGGGAGAGAGGAGGGTAAGTGTAACGCCCCAACTTCCAACCCATGATTAACTTACCAATATTTGTGCATTAACCACGATGACATAAGGTGATGAAAAATTAAGGTCAAGATTGAGGCATTACCGTCGTCTCCGGATACTCGAGACAAAGCTAAAACACTCAATTAATTACTATATATATTTTTTATCTACGACATAAACGATAATATGAAAGTTATGTTTATACAAACAAGTAACTTGGATGACTCTCATTACCAGTATCTAAAGTCCATAAGTAACCCAAAAACTTAAATTTATTCTAGCACAACCAATAGTGGCAAGGAAATTCAAGCGGGGTGGTCAACGGGTCATTGCTCAACCTTGTCGGGACCCTTCTCGTCGGACTCCTCTACCTCCCGATTCTCCTGTTTACCTTTGTCTGTTTCTCCTTCCCTAAAACAAAATTTAAAGAAAATAGGAAAAATTAAAAGTGAACGGTTGGCTCAATACGTTACCCTTGTACTATAAAAACATTTTTTTGGTGAGCTAGTGAGCGTGCACTATTTCAAAACTTCATTTGAAATATACCATTTAAGCAAAAACTCAATTTTCTGCTTTTTGTAGACTTTTCGGTTAAAATTTCGATTCCATAAATGGTTTAACTTTCGGTTAACACCACGACCCCAATTTATATGCGATTGCAGCCATGGCCTTGGCTAAACTATTCGATTAATATTCCCGTTACGGGAAGGGCCCGATACGATTAATTACGTTAGCGAGACAATTATGAATGGTTAACAATAACCGATCAACGATTAACGATTAACGATTAATTGGGTCCTAAAATGTTAGGCCGTATCAAAACAAATATGGTAAAACTTTTCATAACAATTAAAATTTAACTATTTTGGAAGGGTACAAGCAATAACGTACCTCGGTTGGTAAGTTGTTTCGAACTAATTTTTAATTTGCTTTGCTTTCGACGTTTCCGATAACCTTCGTTTGCAAGGAAATTTACCCCTTTACTTTAATATAATTATTATATGTATATATATATTTCCTCATACCCCTTTTTATCAAAATTATTATCTAATTCTTGAATTTGTTTTCGGAAAATAAGCACGCATGTATATGCATGTACATACATATATATTTTTCTTTAACTTTATTTCTCCAAATAAATTTTCTCAATTTCTCAACACATATAGATATATTAATTCTTTCCTTCTTTGTATTTATTTATTTTTCCATTATGAATAATTAAATTTAGTCTAGAAGAAAAAAAAGAATTATTACCTTAGAAATCAAGGTGTTGAAAAAAATGGTGAGGTAGGGCAATTGGTGGCTGGCCGGAATCTGACGGACGGCAGCAGGTGGCAGGCGGCAGCCGGGCTGGGGCTGGGCAGTGTAGGAAGGTAGTTGGGCTTGTGGCTTTCCTTTAGTTTTCCTTTGCTCTCTCTTTTTCTTTTTTTTTTTTTGTTTCTGCTCAGGCCCAACCACCCCCCAACCTATTTATAATGGGCTTCGCAGCCTAAATCTTATCCTCTTCCCCCATCACTTCCATGGGATTTGGGCTTATCTAAATTATAATTATTTTTCACACTTGGTTAATTTTTTTACCATACATTTGTTCCCAATTTATTTGTCTGTAAATTTTTTATTTTTTATTTATTTAATAATAATAATAATTATTATTATTATTTACTTATTTATTTATCTATTTTATGGTTATTATTATTATTATAAATCATCTGTTTCCAAATTGAATTTCGCAGTAAATGATCTGTACTTATATTTATCATTTGCATATATTATAAATATTCAAACGTGAATCGATATTCCTAAGTCAATTATTTGAAAAATTCATTCACATTTCTCATTTTCATTTTAATATTTATGCGCGCCCACTACTCTTAAATATTGAAACGATAGAAATGTAATAATTAGATACAATTAAATTTTGGAGCCTTACAGTAAGCAGGTGGGGACTAGCAGTATTAGAGCTACTAGTAGCTTCATTCACTTTGTGTTTTCAAATGCTATGTCAGTAACCCTTCTGATGGTCTTCTCATTCTGTATAAGCTGATATTACACATTATGTTTTATGTCACTCATAATCCTCTTTAACTCCATAGCTTCATCCACTTTGCCTACATTCCTGGCCAACTTTGCATCAACTTCTATTAGAGCTTCCTTAATTTCCAATGCAGAGTCTCCATATTGAAAATTTTATCTTTGTTCATGAATCATGCGATTTGTCAACCATCCTAACATATGTAAAATATTGGACATGATGACAAATTTTGAATGTAAAGGTAGTATCTTGCCCTGTTCCTACCACTGAAAGTTGGCATGAGTGGGGTGTTTCATGATCAAGAAACTTCAATTACTCAAATTAGGTGGGCCTTGGATGGTCAGGGTCATTTAACCCATGGCCCAACCCTACCCATTTAAAAAAATGGCTGCCCATTTCAACCCGTTAAATAAGTGAGTGGGCCCAACCCAACCCATTATCCAACTCTAACTGTTAGTAACACTTTAAAAATTTTCACCTTAACAATACATATGCATAAATCCAAAATTGATCATGTTATTCACCATGCTTCCATAATTTTTCACTTACAGCAAAGTTTTAAAAAAAAAAAAAAAACCCTTGAAAATGTCATTTCTAACCCTAGCCAAAAAAATAAAAAAAAACAGATAAAAAAAAGCTTGAGAAAAATTAATTAACATTTAATATTAGGAGGCGGTGGCAGTGGCAGGACTTCGATAACGGAGGAGTGATTCCAGGCGCTGCATCTTCAGCTGCTGCTTAAATTTATTGATAAAATCATCGGCCTTTGCGTCCACCTCTTCATCATGATGAGTTCCCCTAAACGCCACCGGCACTACTGGTGCTTTCGCTTTCTTCCCTCCCCCTTCTTCTGCTTCACCACCACCTTCTTGGTCGCCTCATTAGTTTCTCTCTCTTCTTCCTTCTTCTCTTCCACCTTCTTCTCCTCACGTGACTCATGAGCAGCTGCTGCCGGCTCCTCGGGCACAGTCACAGTCTGGGCCGGGTCGGGCTGGGTCTGGACCCGGTGGATGGTGAATGATGAGACCCGGGAGAGGAAGGACGGAGCACGCGCGAGCGGGGCTGGGTCGGGTTCTTGATGGACAGTCTGGTCGGGGTCGTTGTGGTAAGAAGAGTACTGAGTGAAGTTGAAGGAGGTAACGCGGGAGAAGAGGGAGGGAGCCCGGAAGAGCTGAGGATGTTGACCTTGGGCTGCGGTATTATCGGGTTGGTGGTCCTCATCAGACTTCTTGCTTTGGTGGCGGTGAGTTCCGTTACCGAAGGCGGCGGATGTGAAGAAGATGGTGGCGATGACGATGTTGAGGAGGACGAAGAGAGAAGTGGGTGTGAACCACCCTGCTACAAACGCTGCTGCTTCCACCATTTTTTTGAGCTCGAGAGTTGAGAGGAAGGAGGGAGAGAGAGAGAATACTGCTGCAGAGTGGAGTGGAGTAATGTTAATGTCCGCTATACTCTAATGTATAAACCGCTCTTTTTAGTTATGAAGAAGAGAGTCAGACTAACGTTGGATGCCCTTTAGCGTGTTTGGCTTTATTTTATTTGTTATATTTTTCTGCTTGTTTATGTCCTTATCTCTTAAAGTTTGGGATGGAACCTTTTTTTATTTTTTTATTTTCTCCCACGTGGTCTATATTCTAATGCATCTTTTTCTAATCCTCAAGTAAAAGTTACAATTCTAAGGTTAGCTCCAGTGATAATTATATGTAACTTATTGTTTGTTTAGGGTAATTATTGTAAGAGTTACTAAAGTTATTATTTGTATTTTTAAATGACAATGATATGATAGCAAGACATTTTTCAGTATTTTATTTCAATTTTAATTAATATATTTATATAATTTAAAATAATTAATTTTTTTAATAATTATAATTAATGATTAATTATGAAGTTATACTATTCTTCAGCCACACTGATCATAACGAAATGAAATTTTAATTGAATTAACTGTATTAGCACATATGTCCTTATCATACGTATATTTTATAATTATAAAATATATAAAAGATAACATTACATAATTTATAAGTTATAATAATAATATTATTATTATTCAACTAAATTATTTTTTTAATTTAATATACGATAATATAACTTTCAAATTGAGATAAAATACATAAAAAATGTATTGTATTAAATACATATCATTTATTTAATAAAAAATTATTTTCTAAGGAGTCTTGTGTGTTATACTTTGGGTGTGTTCGTCAGTAGTTTTTAGATAGTGATAGTGGTTAATATTTTACAGGATATATAACACTACTTATCTAAAAAATATAAGTGTTTGACAAAGTACTATTTGATATAGTAATTAGAGTTTTAAGTAGTATTTTCGAAAATTTATTCAAAGTAACGTTTTCAAAAACACTACCTAGTGTTTGCATATAATTTCCGAAATTTTCTTTTTTATTTTATAAAAACTTTTATCAATTATGTCCTTTTAAGTCATTTTATACAAATTTACTACTTAAACAACTACCATTAACAAACACAATTGTCTTAAATCGCTAGTTGAATATTTAATCACTAATCACTAATAAGTAACACCCAATCGCTAATAAAATAGTTAACAATTATTAAAATAATTAACTACTATTAAAATAATTAATTTTATCAAATACACCCTTAAGAAACACGTAGTAAAAAAGTTGGAACTTTGACGTAAAAGAGAGGATAATTCTATGGCATGTTCAATATCATAACTCCCAACTTAGTTGTAGGGATAACAATTATTCCATATTATCACAAACTTTTTATTCATGTTTTGTATTTATTAATATATTATCTAAAACATCTTTCATTAAGTAACCGATTTAATTTTAATTTAATGATGCAAAAACGTAGGCTACCTAAAATAAAATTTTCAATATTAATAAATTAAAAATAAAAATTAAATATTAATAACTTTAATTATAAATAAAACTATTAAATACTAATAATTACATCGAAAGAAATAATGTTAACCGTTTCAATTTTTTAGGACCATCAAACAGACTTTAACTTTTAAAAATATTATAATTCACTTATCAGATGTTGGTGCACCATGCACATCATTGTAGTTTATTTTTCAGTACTTATTTTTTATACTTATTTTTAGGTAATTTTTTGTATCACACAAAAGAAATAAGAAATAAATTTATCTTATGATTAGGTAGTATTTTCTTGAATATTTTACTAACGTGATAAGCGTTTGTAGACCTTTCCCACCTTGGTAGGTTTTCCTAGCTCATCTCGTTCGTTCACCTTTTCCTTTCATGATCCACCAAAAAAAAAAAAAAAAAAGAACTTTTCCGTTTTTTTTTCAATATTGATTTTGTATTGCCAATTTGTTAATTATGACTAATTAAGTACTTTAACATGTCGTTGTTTCCTACCTAACCTTTATGACGTAGTAAGATTAAAGAAGTCCAACTTGGCCCAATTAATAAATCAATCCTACTGCTTAAGCATTAAACAATGGAGTAATTAATTAATTAATTAATGCCGGCTTTGCAGACGCAAGAACGCGGTCTACTTAACCGTGTTGAAATGTTTCGGTAAAACGGGTAAAAAGTTTTACCATTAAACCAAACTGATATATATACATGTAGCATGGGACATATTCGATGAACATACCATTTACAGATTATCTACCTAAACTTTAAATATTTTCTTTCGTCTAAATGTCCATCTAATGTCTCACAAATTTTGCATTTGTTCTATGTTTCCTCTGAAAACTTCTAATGTTTCTTTCGATCCAATTGCTGTAGCAGACAACAACTATCAATGAGGCTATTACGAGTTACAACTAACTTTGTATTGACAACTTTTTCATTTTCAACCATTTATTTCATACGAGTCTCCAGTCTGGATGAGCCTCTTGCAGTTGAATTCCATTAATGGTCTTTAGTGTAAATGGACATTGTAAAAATAAATGATCAATTGATTCGTTTTGATCACAGATGGAGCAGACTAAACTCATATTATGAAATATTATAAATTATATTATGAATTTGAATTTATATACTCAAATTATTATATTTGATATTTTATTTTAATTTTTTAAACTTATTTTCATATTTTTTAAAAAAAAATTTTTTCATCCAAATAATATAATGTCAACAAATTTATAAACCTGAATTTTTCATTTAAGTATTGTTGAAAGGTCGGATTGGGTGCAGCACGTACGAACCATTTATTATCAACCTCTATGAAGTGTCCAAGTCTGCATATATTTAGTAATAATGGGGCCCAAATTAAACTCCTTCGTCCAAATTATATAATGTCAATAAATTTATAATCCTGAATTTTTCATTTACGTATTGTTGAAAGGTCGGTTTGGATCCAGCACGTACGAAGAATTTATTATCAACCTCTATGAAGGGTCCTAAGTTTGCATATATTTAGTAATAATGGGGCCCAAATCACATGTGTTCCTTACATTGGGGTTTGAGTTAGTCAATTTTTTTGGTCTTTCCGAAACCAACTTATTGCGTTTCCATTTCCGACCCACGTTTCCTTAATGCCCCCTCTATGGCCTTCTTAATTACTCATTTTAGTTCATAATACATTACTTTAATTAATTTTTATTATTTTATAATATTTTTCACTTTACAATCTTAATAATATATTAATAATATATTTATTAATTTTATTCTTATTTATTACTTTTTATCTCTTTTTTATTAACTTTTATTTTTAATAAAATATTATCATAACTTAGTTTTCTAACATAAATTTTATTAAATTTTTATTTTTTATTAATATTCCCTCAAAATCTAAAAATAATAAATATTTTAAAACGTAAGGTGTATTAATTTTCTCTTATCCCACGTTATTAGCGGTAGTTGAACGACATATTCTCCTTTGGGTTCATATTTTGAAATTTATTGGGTGCATCTAGAAGGAACAAAATGGCACACACACATACAACAACGAATTAGATATAAAAATAATCTATATGATAATTTTTTGTTACGTGTGAAATATTTAAAGAAGTGGATCATAATAACTAACTCGTTAATAAAATAGATCATCGATTTTTTTATGTAGATAAAGGGGCAGGTTATGTTCGACATACTTTGGATCAATTTAAAATATGCAAATTTGTATTAAAATACATTCCTTCAACAACATTATTATGTTAGTATGCTTTAAATGAACCAATTGGATTAATGTATTCCACATCAATCGAAATAATATCCTTATTGATTACTAATAATTAGATGTATTATCAAAGCTATGATAGTTGCATTTTTACTATTATATATTTGAGAAAAAAATTATATTTTTATTTTTTAAAAAGAGCACCATAAAAATAAAAGATGAATTTTTAACATACTAATAAAAGTTACTATATATATAATAGTTCCAAGTCTATAATATGATAGATACATTGCAAATCATATTTCCATAAATCCAAATAAATTGTTAAAACAAATAAGAGAAATAATTTGATACAATTAAGTAAAAGAAAATAATTAAGATTTTTTCCCCTTCAATATATAACATGGTTGCATTATTGCGAATTTGTGACGGTCCAACACACATAATATTTTATGTATTATACTCCTATGGTGCTCTACGTCTTTGATTTTCATGAGTATCAGTTTTTTTCTCTTTTTTTTTGGACCAACAGTAGTGTGTCAATTAGTTTGAACTATCAATAATAAATAATGTCACTGTGCTTGCCCGAGGTATAATTATGGCCCAAAGCATCAAATCAATAGTTCAGGCCCATAGCCCAATTCAAGTCCTCAAGGCCCACATCATGAAATTGTATGATCTCCTCTCATAACATATTGATGCATAGTTTTTATCTTCTTTTTTTTGTGACATATTTCTAAAAAGAATAAAAAAGACCCTTAACTTAGAGACAACAGTCGGATCCGACTAAGGTTACTGTTCGACGAAAATGAGTTGTTTAAATAATTGATAATTGTTTAAGTAGGTGATAGTTGTTAGATTTTAACTGTTAGCGGATAACTCGTTTAACCGAGCGTTTGAATAAATGTGTTTGGAAAATTTAGTGGTTGAGTTAGCTGATTATTGTCAAAAAGGATATAGATAATTTTCCAAACATAAATTAATGAAGGGATATTTTTGTCAAAAAATATGAAACGCTACTTTTAAATATAAAAAGTTAATATTCTTAACTTTTCGTAAACACTACTTGAAACACTAGAAGCTAATGCAAACGTTATTTGAAACACTATCTTATCGAGCGCTAATATTTGGATGGTTGGTGTTTTAATTTGGTCAAAACATTAAAAGTTGCTCCAAATGCTATTGCCGATCGTAACCTAAGAATGTCTAAAGCAAAACTCATTTTCATTATTTTAGTTTTTTGTACGAGTGTAATCTCTTTTAGACTATAAATATTCTTAATACATACGTTTATTTTTCTCTTTTATCGAGATGGCGCCACGTCGGCATCAGTTGATAAATTCATTGAATTTTAAATGAATTATAAATACATCTGTATCTAATCTCACGAGTAAAACAATTAGTTATGGCAATTAATTATTGCATGAAATCAAGAGGATGGTAATTAATTGGCGTAATTAAAAATTTGCAAATGGGTGTGCGATGAAAAATAATTGGTGAGATCACATGAGTTTGTCTTATAGGCAACTTTAATTTGTGGTGTTGGTTAGCGCGGACAAATTGGCAGAATCAATAAGGGAATGAATGACTGAATTATCCATTTCTTCGTCCAATCTACGTCCTTCTCCGTCCCAGTTTACATCTCGTGAACGTCCATGTGCTTCCTCATATTCAATTTAATACTACGGTCCTGTTTCGGTAAAATAAGCTTATTTGAATAACGGATAACTATTTAGTATAACGATAACTCGTTTAGATCGACGATAGATGTTAGATTTTAACCGTTAGCGGATAATTGTTCAATTGAGCGGTTGAATAAATGTATTCGGTAAATTTAGCGGTTGAGTTAACTGATTATTGTAAATTGACGTAAAAGAATATAAATAATTTGTCAAATATAAATTAATGAAGGGATTTTTTTGTCAAAAAATATGAAATGCTACTTTCAAATGTGAAAAATTAATATTATTAAATTTTCAAAAACACTACTTGAAACGCTAAAAGGTATTGTAAACGCTAGTTAAAACATTAGCTTAATTATTATGGAATATTAAGAAAATACAATATTCATAAAATAATTTATGTTAAAAAATTAAGTTACTTGGAGAGAAAAATAATTAATAAGAATAAAATTAATAAACTAGTTACTAATACGTTATCAAAATTATAAAGTGATATATATTATAAAATAATAAAAAAAGTTAATTAAAGTAATATGTATTGTGAGATAAGAGAGTATTTTTGATAATCTTAAAACTTTTGAGAGAATTTTCATACTGAATTATGAATAGAATATTCGATTAATGGTTGTTGGGGACAGGGGACACCGTAGCCGTAACATGTGTGGTTGGTGTAGAGGATCTTCAGCAATAGAGTCAAATTTGTATCGGCTGCCTATGAATGTGATATCCAGTATCAACACTTGAATATCGGCAGCATTATCGGTTGTGTCTTCTCCTTTCTTTTACAATTTTCAGGCACTTCTTTGGGATATCAATTAATTTTAAGAATTTTACATTTTTTTCTTTTTTTTTTTAAGTTTGACTTATAAGGGTGTCGGATACATCAGATATTGGATAATTATAACTAATATACAATTTTGCCATTAAATTTTTACCTTATTTGAAAGGTCGAATAACAAACACTTAATAACATTTAACTCATAAAATATAATTAGCAATATACAAAAAAATCCTAGCGTACTCCTCCTCTTTCTCCCCTTCTCTCTAAAAAACCTTACCTCCTTTTTCTTAGGGGCTATCATTGACTTTTTGTCAATGGTAAGCCCCAATATCTCTTTCTTTTATGTTTTATCTACTATTTTCTCTACAAATAATTGTTCTCTCTCCATTTGTGCGACTCTCTACACTCGTTCGAATGAATGATATTGTTTTTCACTTTTGAAATGATTCTATCGGTTTGTTTTCATATGTTTATGGTTATACGTGGTTGAATTGTTGATTGATTGTCGGATCGGTTCGCAATGAGTATTAATTCTTTAAATTCGGATTATTTCAACAAATAAATATATTCGACATAAAGGATATAAAAGATTTGTGGATCTTCTCGTTAAAGGTTATATGATGAAAAAATAATCGAATGGAAGAGGAGCGTTCGTAAGAATTTCAATTAGTTATTTCAATCGAAAAATTTATTTTGTTATTTTAATTATAAATTTATTTGAGTTTGATTTTTGTTATAAATGTCATATGATTTTCAATTAATAAAATTCATCCATTATTCTTAAAAAAATAGCATTTAACTCATCAAATATCATCAGCTCAACCGGTATTAGTTTTTAAAAACCACTGTAAAAATTAATTTTTTAAAATTTAGACCATTTTGTACCCAAAAAAACCAGAGGGTGATTAGGATAACAATTGTGAGAAGTAAACAAGCATGTCCACCAATAAGGACTGAACATAAGTGTGCTTTTTTTTCTTTTTCCTTTCTGCTAGAAGTCTTCTTCTTCAACTTCTTCCGTTCTTTCCAATCCTTTCAAACTCGTTTTAGGTCTTTCCACCTCGTTCTTGCTCTTTTTAGCTTCTTTCAAGTCTATTATTTTTTCGAACTCTTTCCAATTTCTTCTAGCTTTCTAACTATTTTCTTTATAACTAATTCCATCTCTTTTCAATTCATTCCAATTACTTACGGTTCTTTCTATTTTTTACTTTTTTTAAAAAGTTTTTAACTCATTCCAATTCATCTACTTCTAGTTGAAAATAATGTGTCCTTAATGCCGATTATTGATAGTAGTCCACGTCCATGACAACATATCCCAATAAACATATTCTTTATATGTGATTAATATCTTACAGAACATACAGGAGGGAGGGGGAATGTTTAAGGGTCAGAGTAATGCCAATTTGGATATAAGCTGTCTAACAAATTGAAATTAGACAAAAACAAAGCTCATCAAAGATCAATGACCCTAATCTTAAAAAGTTAAACCTCCAGTAATGCTAATCCTTGCTGTAAAAAGGCATTTACAATCAACAAGTGTCCAACCAAGCCACCAAAAAGTCTCCATATTGCTAATGCTGTACAGTTACCACAGTAGATTAGAGTGCTGCTGTCGATTCTATTTTATTAATCCAAGTCAGTTTTTTTTTTAAATTTTATTTGTATTTTTCTATTGAGTCTTTATCAGTAGGGAGTATAAACAGTTGTCAAACGAACTCTAAGCTTTTGTCAGCTTCAGAGTATCATGCTCTGAGAGGTGTAAACAAGATAGCAAAGGAAAGACAGAGAAGCACTACAATGAACTGATTATACTTCTGGGTTTTGGGTTAATTTTACTCTGAATTTGTAGTTTATAAAATGTCGGGGTTACATTTCTGAGATCGAGGGTCTATTTTCATAGCTTTATGTGATGGGTTCAGTGATGCAATTGAGATTGAATTGGCAGTTGATGAATGTATATCTATGCGCCATTGCTGTTGCTTTAGCTGTTCCAGAAACTTCTGGTAAGTTCTTCATTTACTCACTACAATGTCTGTTTTTCTTTGAATTTTCTGTATGCCCATTGTCATATTGATCTTAATTTCATCTGGGGTTTTCTGGATTTTTTTATATTATCTTCATTTACTCTCTTGTTTTGCCATTTGGATTTCATTTGCATTGGGTTTGTGTTTTGGAGAATTTGCATGCAGTGTAGAATGCTGAAGAAGGGTTTGGAAATGGGGATTTTTGGAATTATATTAAGGGTTTTGATCTTGTTTCAACCCCGCCCCCAAAAAAACAAAAAAAACCATTGTAATCCTTGTTGTGTAACAGACAGTGCAATGCTTATGAAATTGATGGTAGAAATTTGGGTAACGTTAGAGCAGAATTACTCACCAATGCAATCAGTGAAAACTTTTTTTTGGGGGGTGGGTGGGTGGTGGAGGTGGGGTTGCCTTCTAGTTTCCTGGGTTGGAGAGAGAGAGAGAGAGAGAGAGAAAGGTGTATAGATGGCAGCCTATTCTTCCTATCTTTTCTAAGAAGCATATGAATCTCTTTCTTTTGTGGATAACTCAATCTACAACACCCCCAGCACCAATCAGTAGGGGACCAGGGGTCTTGCCTTGCCTCAGTGATATTTAGAGATGTCGAAATATATACAGTCTTACCCTCATACAATAATTTGCTAGAATGGCTTTTCCTGTTTGGGGGGATGGATAATGGACTAATGATTTTGGATTTGGTGCATATGCGAAGGCTATACTAAAGTCGCTCGATTACTGCTTCGTCTTAATTGGTTTCCTGATTTTACAGTTTTTTTTTTTTTTTTGGTTTTTTGGGGGGAATGGTTTAGGCAACAAACTAGTGAACTGTTGATCTTTAAGTCGTATGATTCTATTTGTCTGCAGGTTTTGGTTTGCCCATTTCAGTGGAACCTTCTTCTGTTGCTCCTCCCACAGAAGCACAAGTGCTTAGACCTGAGCCAGCACCACTGCTAAATGGTAGACTTTGATCATCAATCTCATTTTATTTTCTTACCTGAATAATGTCTGGATGGGTGCACACGTGCATTTTTTGGGGGGCATTGGTGATAGTGTAAAATCATTTCATTAATTATTACCAAGTAAACGATCAACTGTTCAATATCACAAGGAAACAGAGCTAAATGAATTGATGTTCAATTGTGTAATTTAGGTCCAATCCTTCAACCTCCCATTGTATCTGTTCTGCATGATTCACCTCCCCCGTAGCTGCAGAGACACCATATGAGCAGCCACATGTTTCAAATGCTCCGCCTGCTGCTGAGGTTGAGCCATCACATGATTCAACGCCACCAAGTGCTGCTGAGCCACCACATGATTCAACTCTTCCACTGGTTGGAAAGCCACCAGAGGCTGCATCTCCAATACCGATAGTAGAGCCACCACAACATTTGACTCCACCACCTCCCCTGAGGGAAAACCTGCCTTGTCTCCCCAACCACATGGTCTTGCTTTGCCACCCTTGTCAGTGCCTCTTCCTCTCGAGCCACTTCTGCCTTTGCCTTCACCATCTCCTGTGGAGCCACCACATGAATCATCTCCCCTTCCTCTCCTTGTTCCACCACATGCTTCTCCCTCAATTTCTTCGGTTCCACCCCCTTGGCAATGCCTCCATATTCATCGCCTCCACCACCACCAATAGAGTTGCCTCACATGTCTCCGCCACCATCAACGTCAATGCCAGGAGCAATTCCGCCTTATGCTTCTTCTTCACCTCCTTTAATGACGTCTCCCCTTGCTGCACCCCCACTTGTAACACCGTCACATGATTTATATGCTCCTCCGCCTTCCAAGCCATCACATACTTTGGTTCCACCATCTCCAGCAATGCAAGGAACTGTTCCTGCTGTACCACCTCATGCTTCACCAAGAAAAGAAGTGCATAATAGGGCTCCTCCACCAGTACCTAATCGTCAAGGTGCTTGAACGTGCATGGAAAGTGTGGAACTCCATTATCTATGCACAATTAATTATTAATCATTGATTTATATATCTAGGTTTCCATCCTTACTGCAGAGTCATCACCTTCTTCAAGAGTATCACCGCTCACTGCACCACCTGTCAGCCAAGCCACACCAGAATCTCACCCACCAATTTTTCATCAAATAGTGGCACCCAAGCATAGTTCCCCTTTCGTCATGAGACCAAATGGTTCAGGTACACCATCAATCTTTATTAAATTTGTTAAGTCTCCATGGGGATATTCAATTCAATCACTACTGCATGTATTAAATTTCTGTCTGCTGCAAAAGAAACACCTCATTCTGAAGTCCTATGCATCATAAAATGTAGGAGCACAATTTGCCCTAGGGGTAGCGAAGTGACTCATTAGGTCAAACAAAACGGAAAAGATCGACATGTCACCGTCTAGAAGCTGGAACCTGTCCACAGATTTCAAGTTGATTTTTGGTTGTCTGACCTTCCGACTTTAGTGATTATGTTCATGTTTAAAATTTTCTTAGGGTGGATTAATCATGTTCTTTCATCAGTTTCATAATTTGGTATGGGAAGTGGATGCCAATTCAGGGGTGTTCATTAGGCTCTTGACTCTAGAATTCTAGTATCTAAACATTCTTCTCTTCTTTTTAATTTTCTTCCTTTTTTCCCCTTGGATTGATATGAAAACATGTTTTGGTTTCAACATTGTGTACAGACCATGCCCCTCCATTGCCTGCTCCAGTTCCACCTCTAGCACCTCCAGGTAGAACCGTCTATCCTTCACCACTGGTGTTTCATGCAATGCTATTTTTTTTTTCCACTGAGATACTATGCAATGTTGCTCCTCATTTTACAGGATCTCAATTTAACAGAACTCCTTCAGAGCCTAAGTTTGAGAGACATAACATAACAGCTCCTGCTCCATTCTCATTCCACAAGCCTCCTCCAAGTGGTGGATTTAATTTTCCCCCTCATTATTCCCCAGTTAAAGGTATTGCTTGTTTCTATACCCATGGATTCTTATGTTTATTAAACCATCCATTCACAATTACGTAAGACCATCCCATTTTGCTTCCATGCCTCCTACGTTATCTCCCTATTCAGCAGTTCCTCCTTCAGTCTCAAGTTCGAGGCACCTTTGCTAAAGGTCAAAACTGAAAAGTCCTGTTCAACTTTAGTCCTGGTTCCTTATCTAGCCCTAAGTCAATGAGGTCTCGATGTCTCCTGTTCCGGGTCCAGAAAGTTTCAAGAAGTTATCTTATTTCATCTAATTCATCTGCTTATTTAACGTTGCAATACTAAGATTGCATTTTTTCGAAGTTTGAGGTGAAAGCCCCTCTCCGGCCAACCCTTTTCCACTGATATGGGTACTTAATTGTCACAGAGGTTTATATTACTAACATCATATTCTTAAGTTCCTCAGTCTGTTCCTTGTGTCAGGATCTCCGATAGCTGAGGTTCCTCCTCCATCAACCTCAGAAATACCTGAAATTTCTCCTGCACCTTCATCCATCCGGAAACGTTCACCTGGCCATTCGGAGAGTAAGTAAACATGCTTCTTTCGGTGAATTAACAAATTTATCTGTGTAGATATAGCTCTTACCATTATCCTTTTTGTGAGTAGATTTTCTTTCCCGAAATTCCCTCCTTCTGGGTCTTCAATAAGAAATACCAAGAGACCAAATGCACCGCCAATTCATGCATTACCACCACCTCCTCCTAATCAAGGTTCATAAGCCCTAACCCTCTTTCTCACCCTAATTGTCCTAGTTCCTGATTTGGATGGCTCACACAGATCAATGGTATTTGCAGATTGTGCATATCTTACATGCCCGGAGCCATTTACTAATACTCCTCCTGGATCACCGTGTGGCTGTGTCTGGCCTATGCAAGTTGGACTGCGCCTTAGTATGGCTCTCTATTCCTTTTTCCCTTTGGTTTCAGAGCTGGCTAGGGAAATTGCAGCAGGGGTACTCATGAAACCAAGCCAAGTTCGTGTAGTGGGAGCCAAAGGTGCAAGCCAGGAACCAGAAAAACAATAGTCCTTGTTGACTTAGTACCCCTTGATGACAAATTTGACGACATTACAGCATCTTCGACATTTCAAAGATTCTGGCATAAGCAGGTTCACATAGACAAGTCTATATTTGGTGATTATGATGTACTATATGTGCACTACCCAGGTAGTCAACTTAATGCTGAGCTCCTTGGCTCCTCAATCTATTTTACCATGATCTTAACTTTTGCAACTTTTAGGTCTCCCACCCTCTCCACCTATGGCTCCTGCTGATGTTGCCGTGATTAACAGTATGCCGTACTCAGTTAGAGATAATAATGGGAGCAAATTGCATCCTCTGGGAGTTATACTGCCAGAACAGAGACATAAAGACAGACTTAATGGAAGCCTTCTTGCTGTTTTAGTTTTCTCGGCAGTAGCTGGAGTGCTGATCTGCTTGTCAGTTGCTTGGGTTCTGATATCCAGATACATGAATCAAAATTTCCAACGAGCGCTAACTCTACAAGATAAGCATTCACTTGGAAGATCTTCAGGTGACATTTTGTTTGCTTGTGTCTGGCATGATGGTAAAATATTAGTGGTGTGCTGGTATAATAAACAGAAGTTAGATCCTAAAGTAAACAAAATCACTCATGTTTAAAGTCCATGTGAGGCCTTTTTTGTGATGCTATGAATTAAATGTGTATTGGATAAATTTTTGCGGGTAGAAATACTGATGTTTGGTTATTATAGATTAATACAGAATGATATGAGCAGACATCTTTGTATTTCAGGGCCTACAGGACATTCAACAGGAAGTGGGCCAAGTTCTTCATTGTCAGTCGCATCTAACCTTGCGAAATACCCGGGATCAGGAACAACCTTTAGCGCGAGTGAGATAGATAAAGCCACTGACAACTTTAATCCTTCAAGAATAGTAGGTGAAGGTGGTTTTGGTTGTGTCTACAGTGGTACTCTAGAAGATGGGACTTGTGTTGCTGTGAAGGTTCTTAAGAGAGATGATCAGCAAGGTGGTCGTGAGTTCTTGGCTGAAGTTGAAATGCTTAGCCGTGTTCATCACAGGAATTTGGTCAAGTTGATCGGCATCTGTGTAGATGACAGCATGCGTTGTTTAGTTTATGAACTTGTTCCAAATGGAAGTGTCGAGTCTCATTTACATGGTAACGACACACTCCCCTTCCCTCCAAAAAACAAAGGTTAATTAATAAAAATGGCTATGGCTAACAACCTGATTATATGTTCTTAGGGGCTGACAAAGAAACATCCCCTCTTGATTGGTCTTCTCGGCTGAAGATAGCTCTTGGTGCTGCACGTGGTCTAGCCTATTTACATGAAGACTCAAGTCCCGGTATCATACACAGGGATTTCAAGTCCGGAAACATCTTGTTAGAGGACGATTTCACTCCAAAAGTGTCAGACTTTGGTTTGGCTAGGATTGATATGGGTGAAGACCAGAGGCAGATCTCAACACATATTATGGGAACATTTGGGTATGGATACTTTCCATGTCTATCAAATTAAATGGAATAACTTATGATCATATAGAGTCGGACAGGAAAAAAGTGCAATTCCCATGTTTCTAACTCTCAAAATCACATATGTCAAATCAACATTGGTTTATAATCACTTCGGTCATAAAATGTTACCTATTTCTTGCTAGTTTATATTAACGGTGATTATTTTCCCTCTTCTCTGTGTTCTTTCCTTGAGTTCTCCATATCTCGAGGAGAATGATGCAGCTAATATTAAAAGCGAAAAATGAAAGGAACCCATATCAGTCATGTTAGAAACAACAGTTAATTGTAAAATTATCGTCTAACTGATCTGTTTAGAGACAACTAGCTTGTTTATGAGCCATAAAAGTCTGCAAATACAGATCGTAGGACTGGTGAGAAATTTTTTAAGGTGGAATTTTTTACTTTTTTTTGTTCCTTAGTAGACTTTGCTTCTTTGCTCACTATATATTCATGTGACGAGATATGGTTCTTTCAAATCATTCTCGTAATAATTTCTGCCTTGATCATGATTTTCAGGTATGTGGCTCCTGAGTATGCTATGACAGGACATCTTCTTGTAAAGAGTGATGTCTACAGTTATGGAGTTGTCCTCCTTGAGCTGTTGACTGGAAGAAAACCAGTAGACATGTCACGGCCTCCTGGTCAAGAAAGCCTAGTATCTTGGGCAAGGCCACTCCTCACAAGTAGAGAAGGTTTGGAATCGATGATCGACCCATCCTTAGGAACTCCTGATCATATATCTTTTGATAGTGTGGCAAAAGTGGCAGCTATTGCCTCAATGTGCGTACAACCTGAGGTCTCACATCGCCCTTTCATGGGCGAGGTTGTGCAAGCACTGAAACTGGTATGTAACGAATGTGATGACTCCAAGGACGAGAACTCCAGAAGCAGTAGCCCCAAGATGTCCATGGATTCCGATGCTAAGATGGCCACGTCGTTGGATGATGTTGAGAAGGGTTTCCTGGGACCTAACATTCTGAGCATGTCCATGGGGTTTGGTAGGCCAAGATCGGGTTCATTTCGAAGGCTTTCTTCATCTGGCCCAATGAGGAATACAAGAGGCTTGAAGTTTTGGCAGAGTACAAGAAAGCTGCCCCAAGGCAGTCTGAGTGAGCATGGAATCATGTACAGGTTGTGGGGAGGCTAACACTGAATGCTTCCAATATATACTTATTTCTCAAAGACATAATCACCTTCCAATTCCTATATTATCTTCTAGAAGTATTTACTCTCGATAGTTACCTAAGTACATGTGTATAAAAATGAATTTGTGATAAATATACTTTGAAAAAAATTATTCCGTGTATCTTAATTTTTGGATTACTATACATAGTGGTGTGAACGTGTAATTTATTTTTAAAACTTTAATATATTCTATCAATTGGAAATAATTCTTCTGTATTTAGATCAATATACGAGATGATCAAAGTACCCTAATTTTTTTTTGTACTTTAAGCGTACAATTTATGATTGCTTTATAATTGCTTACAACTATTTATAAAATTTTTCAATTAACTTTATAATAATTTTAATATTTTATAACTTCTTATATCTCTTTACAATTATTTAAAGTTTACAAATATTTGTTATAATAAAATCGAACATAAGAAAAATCCGATAGAGATTTTTTTGTCCCAATATAGGGTTGATTCTACTGAAATTCCACCCCAGCTTTTCGCAAAAAACGGTTGATATTCTTTTTTGTAACAATTAGTTTAGCTTTGAATTTTTTTGGGAAAATAATTTTTTACCTCTTTGAGAAAACTTCCATTTCACGAAGAGCGTTTCTTTTTTTTCTTCCACAATATACATACCCGTTTCTTCTCTCTCCCTCTACTCTTCCGACAGTCGGCCACTTCTTCCTTCTCTGTTTTTCGATCTCAAGGTCGAAGATGGGAAACCATGGCAGCTCCTGGATTTTCTCTCTCCTCTGCGCTTTTCTTTGCATCTCGCAAGCTCACTCCTTCTACCTTCCCGGCGTAGCCCCCGTGATTTCCAAAGGGTTTGTTCAAAATTTCTGTGTCTATCTCTCTCTTTCTCTCGTTTGTTACTTCATCTTTTTTCCGATATTTTTTTCCTTTGCACATATGCGTTCTGATCCGTTTCAAATATGTTGAGTTATGCGATTTTGCGAATTTTCGTGGTTTGACAGAGATTTTGCGATGGCCGATCCATGGATTTTGGGCGTTAGGGTTTTAGATTTTTTTAATACATCTGTGTTTATTGATTTCTGTTCGGATCTGCGCTTTACATAGATTTCCTGTTGATAGGGATACGTGCGTTTGAAATTATAGTAACTTTTTTTTTGACAATTTGAGAAATGATTCCAGAGAGGTTTGGAGGCTTTGGTATGATTGAAGAAGGTTTGTAGACTTTCCTAGGACGTACGGACGGAATATGCTATCTTGGAAGCATTTTGGATGATCATGGATGAGCCTTGGTTGTTGTTTCTGGATGTAGAGTGACTCTCCTCCAACTAAAGGAGTTTAGGATTGTCATTGTGTAACATTTGAGGAGTTAGATCTTCCATTTGACGAGGCGAATTCATGTGTTTTCAAGAAATCTTGAGCGAGTCAAAGAGAAGAGAAGTTAAAGAACAGAGGAGAGCTTTGTTGACATTTGTTGCCTTTGATTTAAAGGAGACTTTTGATGGTGTCAGTGAGGATAAATTGAGCAAAAAGCTTCTGAAATTAATCTTGCAAAGATTGTTCTTATGAAAGAAGTTCTATGGAAGCAGTAGGCCCTTGTGTTGAATTGTGATCAGGCTACGATGTGTCCCCCCTCCCGAATAACATTTGCTAATACAAAAAATTATTAGTATGTAGTTGTTGATGAGATTAGATATGATCCCTTAGAGGAGGTGAGGCATAGCTAAAGATATTAAAGCTATCTCTTTATGGAGTTGACATCTGGAAGGCTAAATGCGATTATTTTACCTTACCATCTTTGTCTGATGGTGCCTGGAGATGAGGTTGAAGAAAAGGTTTCAAAGGAGGTGGTAAGAGGAACCTTTTCTCTGTTGCAATGGGGATAAGAAGGCTATCTGTCATGATGTGATTTTTGCATTTATACAACACAAGTGTTATATTGCTGAATTTGATGTTATAAAGTTCTTTGATGAACTTTTCTTATGAAGAAAAGTTTGTATTGTTTGAACTCCACTTTTGTTTCGCTAGTTTTGATGAGATGTGGAGTGATAAACACAAAAGCCAATATTGTGGATTTTTTGGTAAGTGCTACCCCAATCCTACATGCATGCTTAATTGTGTTACATTTTACATTATCTAGATTCAGAAAGCAGTTTAATCAGTGAGAAATAAATTCTTCATGTTGTTTTATCGTGAATGAGTTCAATGATTTAAGAAGTAGAGTAGGAACCTTTGAGGGGACAACTCAACTTACAACTTTTTGGGTGGATTATTGTCAAGCTACCTATTTTGCAAGGAGACTGTGGTGTTAATGACCCCTTTGTCTTAAATAAACTTCTTCATTTCTCCAGCCTCCCTGAACAGGGGGAATGCTGTGTAATTGATGAAAGCTGCAGGGGCGAGGGAAAGGATTTTTAGTAGTGGCTATCTAAGTAGCTTTGAAATTCTTGTTGGGGTTTTTAGTAGATGAATCGAAGTTACAATTAGTTAGGTGGGTTATTGTCAAGCTACCTATTTTGAAGGGAGAATGTGGTGGGCACGATCCCTCTGTCTTAAATAAACCCCCTCCCTTTACTGGGCAGGGGTTTACTTTGTAATTTATGAAAGCTACAGGGCAGAGGAAAAGGATTCTTACCGGTGATAATTTGCAGATGAGGGGTAAAGTGTTGGTCAATCAATGCTTCAAGTGCAAAAAAATATGGATTGTGCTGCTGGGCACCTTCTTATTTGTTGTGAGATTGCTCTTTCCTTATGGGACTTGGCCTGCAGGCTACCTGTGTAACCTAGTTTCAGGCTGTTAGATGCATTAGTGAAGCAAAATGTCTTGACTTGAGAGGGGTTCCTTGGGAAGAAGGTGGAGAAGCAAGCAACTAAGATGACACTCATGTTACCGTCTGGGTCTTATTGGAAAGAGAAAAAAAAGAAGAAGAAGGTTTTTAAATAACTAAAGAAGAGAAAAGAAGAGAAGAGGGGAGGGGGAGGGCTATGTATTATGGATAGGTGGATATGTTCTTGTATTTTTGGAGTAGTGACTTCTTTTCATTTCCATAGTTTGTTAGGCCCTCTTCCATTTAGCTGGAATGCTGGAAAGCTGGAAGATGTTAGGCTATAAGGAGCTCAAAGGAGATCTAAGATAGTTATAAAGTTAGTTATAAGAAGCTTTAAAGAGTTATAAGAAGTTGTAAGGAGATATAAGGCAGTAAGCTAAAGCTAAATGGAAAAGGGCCTTAGTATATCTTATGTGGTGGCCTCTATCTAAATTTTGGGCTACATGTAATAGATTATATTTGGGATGGCATCTCTGCTTGCTCTTTCTTATCGTATGTGTATAAGTATAAATATGCCTTTTTCTTATCCTAAAAAGAATGTCAATGGCTTTTTTGTTGTATTGGAATAGTTTATTGATTTTCACAGATTTGGTTGTTTTCTACTCATTGTCATATCAACTTGACATCTAGCAAAATTAAACTCATGGTCATTAAACTTTGGGGGGCTTTTTTAAAAAGATATTTAAGGGGGTGATTGATTGGATTTTGAGACTCATGGTTTCACTCATTGGCATTGGTCCAGAATTATTGTTTACAGAGACGATCCTGCTGAACAGACCTAACTTTCTTGTGTCATATATATTTGAAAATTGAGTTTCTGTTGTTCAAATACATGCAGGGGATCCTCTTCCAGTTAAGGTCAACAAGCTTTCATCTACAAAGACCCAACTTCCATATGACTATTATTTTCTGAGATATTGCAAGCCTCAGAAAATCCTGAATAGTGCAGAAAACTTGGGAGAAGTTCTCCGGGGATCGAATTGAGAATTCAGTCTACAATGTAAGCTTGCATGTTTGTTGCCTCTTTTTATAGTTATCTTTACACTTTAAGGAATTGCTTTTCCTGCAAGATGTTGAGAATTACTATTTGTGATATTTGCATTTACTATTTCTACCAGCTCTCTCTCTCTCTCTCTCTCTCTCTCTCTCTCTGTCTCCAAGTCTGATATTTGAATTGGTATAACAGTTCAAAATGAGAGAGGAACAGACATGCCAGGTTGTCTGCCGTGCAAAACCTGATGCTGAGGCTGCTAAGAATTTCAAGGAAAAAATTGATGATGAATATCGAGTTAACATGTAAGAAATGGATGACTAATTGCCCCCCTCTCTCTATCTCTCTCTTTGTCTCTCCAATGGCTTGTTTCTAGAGTTTGAGGAGTTTTATGAAAGAAATGTGCTATGTTAGTTTCTTTTGCTGAATTTCTATATTTCTGATTTTGTAACAGGATTCTGGATAATCTTCCTGTTGCTGTAATAAGACAAAGGAGAGATGGACAAACAAAGGTCTATGAGCATGGGTTTCGCGTGGGATTTAAGGGAAAGTATACCGGGGTAAGTTATATAATGGACCACGTAGGTTCAAATGAACCATTGCTTTATTCCACTAGTTCCTAATTACGCTTGCTCTTGTAGACCAATGATGAGAAGTACTTTATCCATAACCATCTGATCTTCAAAGTCATGTATCACAAGGATCCAGAAACTGACCTAGCTCGTATAGTTGGTTTCGAGGTTACTCCACACAGGTTTGGTTTCTAGAATCATTGGACCCATGCATCTTCATTTTTTGCTTATTTTTTGTTTACATCATCAATTCGGTTGCTTTATTGTTGAGTACATATTAGCTCTCCTTTTACATGTTTTGTTTGGTGATGTTGGTGTTCAGTTATCTAATATGATTTTCAATCTGTTTGGGAATTTGTGCATGAGCTATGAAATTTGTGGATGAGCACTTGTATTTCTAGAGATGCCGTGAATTTTGTATCTGAAGGTCTGAGGCTTTTGGATAAAAATCTGAAACTTTTTGAGTCTTGAAGTTTCTTAGGAGCTCTACAATATGTGCAGCTCTAAAGCTTTTAAATAGTGCACTGCAAAGATTTGAAATGTAGCCTAAAAGTTGCAATATCTGCTCAGAATTTATAAAATGAAATGAGCAGTGTCAGTGTCTATCATTGCCAATGAATCAATTATTCGAAAAATACTCTGTTGGATCAATTTTCTATATAATATGCCTTTATGGAATTTTATTATCAAGTTTTGCAATTGATCATTGCGTTGCTGCTCGTGAGGAACAATATGATATATTCATTTTCATTTGAGGTTGATGGTGTCTTGTACAGTAGTATTTTTCCTTTTTGATAAGGAAAAAAATAATATATGAATAATGACAAAATGAATGGATGCAAGTATCCAACAAAAGACCGGCTTGTACTGTATTCAAAGCTTCTGCTGATTATCGATATTGCATTCTGGGAATTGAGCTTGTATTCTTGTCAGATGCACTGAGCGCCTTTTGTTTTTGAATCTTCATCTTACATTGATAATCTTCACCATTTATTTATATGAGGCAAGGTCTAATAGATGTTCAAGGGTCTAAAATCAATCTCCAAGACTCCGATGGTGATCATTCAAGCTGAGCTATCTTTTTGGTTTCAAGGCTTGGTGTCTAGGGATCAGCTGAGGTTGCTTTCCCTTCACGGAGGAAAGAAATTAAGGGCTATTTTGAGGAATCCATTTGTTTTGGTGTTTTGTTTTTGGGTCTTGGATAAGCCTTGTACAAGGCTTTGTTGTGATTCTGTGAAGTATGGATTTAGAGGGATGAAAGAGACTGAAGTAGAGCAAGACATAAGGATGAAAAACTCACGAAGTTACTGGATTGGGCTTTGTTATCATTGGTCTTATTTATTTTTAATTCAGTGGTGGTTGTCTTGTATTTGGACTTTGGATGTATGGAATGAGAATGAAGTGGATATGATTGGGTTAAAGATTCCACCCCCAACCTTGGAGAAACCACCACGAAGAATATAAAGATACTCCACCCAAGGATAAAAACCCCTTTTTCTAACCGCTAGATTGGTAACTAGATGAAGGTGCAGGATTTGCATTTTGAGAGAATTAGCTGACACCAAGTTTCATTTTATAATGGTGCTTAATGGCTTACAGGGGATCTATTCATAATCATAGAGCAACTTTCTACAACAACCATTTTTTGAGCTTTTGACTGGTTATGAATTTTTTTGGAGGTGTGGATTTTATAGGTTCTGCGCACTGCAGGGTCCTTAGAAAATGTTGGTATTTGGTAGTTGAAAGATCCTTGGGCTTGGATTCTCAAGTTTCTTTGTTTTTCATTTTGGTAACTAAGCACTTGCATAAAACAGTACTTTGACATTGTTGTTTAGTTGAAATCTTGGCAACTCACCCAGTTCTTTCATTTGTTGCCTGAATTTCCCTATCATAATCAATTTCTAAAGGAAAATAAAAGACTAATTTGAGATGGGACTAATATTGCATTAGTGTTGATTCAAGTTTGCAAAGTGAGTAAAACTCTTATATTTGAGGTGGTGGTAAATTTGCTTTGATCCCCATTTTGGTCAGTGTTGATCTTTTGTTGTGAGGCTTTCACCTTTGGTTGCATTTTATGGCTGACTGTTCATTATCATGTCTGTTAATGTTGTCTATGTACGTTCACCTGCATGCCTTAAGTCAAGGTCTCATACTACACCTTTATGCTAAAAGGCTGAGCTCTGAGTTATTCCGCATTTCTAGACTTGATTTATTAAAAGACATGTTCTACAGATGTCTAGTCTTGTATGTCTACTTATGTACATCAGCATACTGTGATCTCATTTTTATTTCCAACAGCATTGCTCATGAGTACAAGGAGTGGAAGGACAAAGATACACAGCTGGCAACATGTACAAAGAACATTCTCCAAAGTGGCACTCCACCGCAAGAGGTTGGCACTGATAAAGAGATCGTGTTCACATACGATGTCACTTTTGAGGTATCTTCTTCCCAGCATTTTTATGTTTTGTTTTTTATGTTCTCCCTTGTTTTTCATCATTATCTTATGATCTTTTCAGGAGAGTGATATTAAATGGGCATCCAGATGGGACACCTATCTTTTGATGAACGATGATCAAATTCATTGGTTTTCTATCATCAACTCCTTAATGATTGTCCTTTTCCTCTCTGGAATGGTTGCCATGATCATGATGCGAACACTGTACAGAGATATTGCCAACTACAATCAGTTAGAAACCCAAGATGAGGCTCAGGAAGAAACGGGGTGGAAATTGGTTCACGGGGATGTTTTTAGGCCACCTGTTAACTCTAGTCTATTGTGTGTGTATGTTGGAACAGGTGTTCAAGTACTTGGGATGACTCTTGTCACCATGATGTTTGCATTGCTTGGCTTCCTTTCACCATCCAACCGTGGGGGTTGATGACAGCTATGGTTCTGTTGTGGGTCTTTATGGGTGCATTTGCTGGGTACTCCTCAGCCCGTTTGTATAAAATGTTCAAAGGCACTGAGTGGAAGAAAACCACATTGAAAACAGCCTTCATGTTCCCAGGAATACTGTTCAGCATCTTCTTTGTGTTGAATGCCCTTATCTGGGAGGAGAAATCTTCAGGGGCTGTGCCTTTTGGGACCATGGTGGCATTGATGATGCTGTGGTTTGGCATATCAGTGCCATTGGTTTTTGTTGGAAGTTACTTGGGATTCAAAAAGCCACCAATTGAGGACCCTGTAAAAACAAATAAAATACCCAGGCAAGTTCCTGAGCAACCTTGGTACATGAAGCCCATATTCTCTATTCTTATCGGAGGCATTCTTCCTTTTGGAGCAGTGTTTATTGAGCTTTTCTTCATATTGACATCCATCTGGCTGAACCAATTCTACTACATCTTCGGGTTCCTGTTCATTGTGTTCCTTATCCTGATCATCACATGCGCAGAAATAACCATAGTGCTCTGCTACTTCCAGCTGTGTAGTGAAGATTATCATTGGTGGTGGAGGGCTTACTTGACGGCCGGCTCTTCAGCTTTGTACCTCTTCTTGTATTCTATCTTCTATTTCTTCACCAAGCTGGAAATCACAAAGCTAGTTTCTGGTATCCTTTACTTTGGATATATGTTAATTGGCTCTTATGCCTTCTTCGTATTGACGGGCACAATCGGCTTCTATTCCTGCTTGTGGTTTGTGAGAAAGATCTACTCTTCTGTGAAGATCGACTGATTATCACTATAATGCCTGTACTCTAGGGTTTTAAAGTATAACCAGCAAATTGGCGGTGGGGTCGGGTTCGGAAGTGCAGTTTGAACTAAGAAGATTTTGTGCATATCCTCCATCTGTTTTCTGAGAGCTTTACTCCACGGGGAAAACATCATTTTGGAGATCTTAGTGTAGGTCATGAATGTGTTACTGTGTTTTCAACATTTTACTTCACAATGTTGTGACTGGTTTACATTTTTAATGTAAAATCATAGCTTTATGAGAGATATAGCTTGAACGACCTATTTTTGATGATCTATTTCAATTACGACTTTTTTTAAATTCAGTGTGATAGTTTTGTGCAGCATGCGTGTGTTTGAGATGGAGTTACAGATGGGTGGTTTTAGGGTGCTTTCTTCATTTTTCTACCCTGCTTTATGTGGGATTCGGAAATACTGATAGGAGCTATATACAGGGTACTCTTGTTTGAACAGGGCTTGATTGCTTATACTATGGTAACCCACCCCTCCCAAACAAAAAAAAAACATGACCTTTCCATTCTCGAGGGTTTATCAAGAATGCTAGATAAGATGACAGTCGAACAGTTGGAGTAGTCACTTCGCATTTCCATCATGCGATAATACTCCAGTTAAAGTTACTGATATGATCTTAGCCTAGTGGTTAAGAGTAAGTTGCTCCGTATATCAGGGATCGAAACCGTACCTCATCCAACTCTATTGTATCGCTTTCATGGCTCATCTGAATCAAGAGCCCTTTTTTTTTCTCTGTTTTGTTTGTATTTTTGGGTTTTGGGGTTGGGATGGGGAAAAATGCCATATTGGTTAGGATTTAAAATTTTAAGACTTCTTAAATACAAATTGAACGATTACCTTCCCTGATTGACCATACAAGGAGTTACTGTCATTAACGAAATGCTCATGGCACTATTTTGACAGTTAAATTTTTCCATTTGAAACTTTGATTATTTTGACAGAATCAGTCCATGTCTCAACTTTTAATTGCTTGTTGGTTCCTCTATTTCTGAGAATGCTGCTTAGCTTGTGTGGTGATAGAACTGAGATTGGAATGGACCCCTGTAAATGTAAGGTATTGCTGTCATTTTTCATCAACTTCTACCCAATTGCACTTTTCTTGCATTTGGAGTCCTGCTCGTCACTAACCTAATCAAATTCCCCTGCAGGTTGGCTTCGGAATTATTAATCCCCTCGCAGTCGTAGGATCTCTCAATCATTTGAATCGCTTGCATTGGTTCATTTGGACTAGCTCAATCATCTTAGCAACAGAGGAATGTTGGCTACATCATGCTCGGCTCGGGCACTGATATTACTGAGCAGCAACTTAGAGGTAACATTCTCGCTGGAATATAGAGGTGAAATGAATGCTTCACAGTCAATCATTTAAAATTGCACCAAGTGTGGGCTCTTGCGGACAAGAAGACTATGAGCTAGATAGGTTGCCCTGTATAAACGATATTGAGTCGCTGACATTAATATTGTGGTCATGATTGAGAAATTTGGTCGCTGACATTAATATTGTGGTCATGATTGAGAAATTTGAGTCACAGTTTAAGGCTAGCTTGTCAGTTAATCACGTCGGGTTCATCTTGCATTGCTTATATTCCTTGGGGGATAGTCGTGATAGACCAATAGGTAGGTTAGAGTGGTTTGTCCATGAAAAAAAAAAAGCAAGGTTTTTCCTGAATTGGTGGTTGACGAACTAAGGGCTTAAAGAGCCATTTCTAGGCCGCCTTTGTCAAGTGCAAATTAGTGCTGGTTTTTCTCAATAAGACAACTTTCGGATAGCCCTTGTAAGTGGCAAAGTTTGATATTTTGATCGAGAATGTGAAATTAGTACTTATTATTTATCCTACAATATTTCCTCGGTTCTTTCATCATATTTTGATCGAGAATGTGAAAATACCAATTATTTATTTAAATGCACTTCAATATAAGCTGTAATGTGTCGATTATGCTGTAGTTATAAGCTCTTCTATAATATAAACAAACATTAGTAGAATTTCTTCCTCCAGGAATTACATAACTGTCCCACCAACTGATCTATCTCTCCAAGCAGGTTCAGGTTCAGCGTCCGATCTTTGGAGAGCTTTTCTCTTATTCAAGCCCCTACAATCACTTACAAAAAGCTGTATTTGCCTACATTGGCAATTTGTCTTCATTGTCCTCGAGTTAGTTGTTTTGCAGCTTAAGATTCACACTGCAATGGAGAAAAAGAAGACCAAAAGCTCTGCCACGTTAGCAAGAAATTCACATACTAAATGTGGATTTTGCAACATTATTAGCTAACTGTTCTCTTAACCAAAGAAATCCGCTTGGGGTCACCTCCCCACTCCTCGAACACAACCAGTAAATTGCCAGTCGGTTTCAGCCATGACCATGGAACATGGTACCTGAAAAGGATAATTACTAAATAGCATGAGTTAAGAAGTACTCATATTCATGCACTAAAAGCAATTTAGATGAAAAAAATGAGGGTGGGATGGGATAGTGTAAGGTTGTAAGTACTCAAATTGTTTAATACTATCCTATTTTCTGCGATTTTTCTTAACTAACTGACTATGCGTATAATCATACTCTAGACGTATGTGAGCATGTCAGTTGTATTTGTTGGCTTCAACTGACTTATTCTCCAATTTGACAACTGAATTAATTTCAAGTATCAATATTTTGGAGGTTTTATACCATCTATCTATAACTTAAATTTATGCTGATAAAAGACAACATTCTGATTTTCTCTAAAGATCTGTACCATAAACCCATCTTATTTATGACAAGGATTTGAAGTGCAAGAAGAGAAAGTGAAGAAAAACGAGAGGAGAGAGAGAGAGGAGAGAAATTGATCTGACCATCTTTGGGAGGGCTTGCCACAATCGCTTAGGCAATTGCTCCCAGTAAACATTCCAGTGTAATTACATTGCGAACAGTTGCCCGTGGCCAAGTTAGCAGGCCAGTGACGCCCAATGCTTTGGCCGTTAATCCACATTATGCCTTTCCCCATGCTACCCATGTCTAAGGCAAGTGGGTCGTTTCCTTCCGGAGCATTGAAAGTTGTCTGAAAATGCCAAAACAAGTCAGAATTCACAAAATTCTCATACATACTTTGTGTGATGATCAGTTCAGAGAAGAAATAGACCTAAGTTTCCTTTAATTTTTAGCAGGGCAGAAAATAATACTCACTTTGTACCATGTCAAGGGCTGCTTTGGGGCCACAGCTTCCCACTTCGCAGCAGAACTTCCAGCAGCTGTATATAGACCTAGACTTTCACCGTTCATCCCAATCTGCGCGTACCATTTATGGCTCTTATTATTGTAGATTCTCCGTGTTTATCATGACCCATTTTTGACATAAATCATTTGATAATTTTTCTGGTTCTTTCATTTAGATGTGAATGTCTGATTTATGAGAAGACAGACCTTATAGGACCAAGTCCACTGTGACAAGTCTCTTTTGCCCTCTTCGACACCTTCAAGGGTAACTGGACCAAGAACCCCTGATTGTAGTTCTCGAAATGTATACCAACATTCTGAAGAAATCCAACATCATCCAAGGTGAAATATGAGCTAAGATTGTGCAATTTTGTGTGATGTTTGGTCAGAAAGTGGCATCTAGTAAGGGAGAACTGACCGCCAGCCCTACTGTAGCACTCAGTAAGGAGATCTTGTTTACACCCGCTGTCATCTTCACTTTCTGGCTGAATGTCAACTGTGGTCTCTGCATTGAACCGTAAGCATTGCCTATAAAATGATGGCCAGTTTTCAAGTTGAATAGGATATAAAGTGGAAGGCATATGATATGAATAACATGAAACACCAAATGAAGTAAAATCCATATCCCACAGTCCCACCTAAGCAGACTGTGGAGGTATCAGATGCCAAATGCTCCACTATAATTAAAGTTGGAAAGATTATCAGAAAGTGACTTTTTCAACTGTCTGAAAAGTGGATAAGTAATGCAAACTATGAAAATTCATGCTTTCCTAATTTACCTTGAAATTGGCCATTGACAAATACACTCAAAACATGTCCTGCAGACATGACTGTGAGAGTCGGGTCTCCGCTCTTCAGATCATTAGTATCAAGGTTTACGCTGACACATAAGAAAAAGGACATGGAAATTTAGTAAAGATAATATTCTAAAATAAGTACACATGCATAAACTACATGTGCTTATCTTTACATAATGACATCACAAAGGAAGATAAGAAAAACATACTCTATCATGTACCACAAGTAGTCAGAATTATCCCAAGTCACGCTTAATTGCTCACGCAACCCCTTTGCAGTGAACTTGGCGCCATTATCAGCTGTTGGAATGCCATCAAGGTACGACTCCCAGGAGAAACTGTTTATCACTGGTGTCATCTTTGTATAAAAGCTTTTAACAGAAACCTATTAATAATTATTGAGAGATAAGTAAGAATAAGCACTTCAAAGAAAATATGTTTTCAAACATATACAGAACACGAGACTAGACTGGTTAAATTAACTCAGTCATATATGATAATCTGATAGATGCATACAGACCCAACCACGAATTGAAACAAGGCAACCTGGCCTTTCAACCGGACAGAAACTGACCCAGCCTTAACCAATGATCCCAATATAATTCTTTCTAACCAATATTGCTAGCTTGCACTTTTAAGATTACTTTGTTGGACCGACTGTAGTGCATATTTACACTGTACAAGAACTTGCTCAATTCAAAACAAACAGAGTAAGTCCTCGGCCCATTCAAAAATGAACCTGAGCCAAATGGCTTACTTGCTTGCTCCATAGAGATGAAATACTGAAATTACCTTAGCAGTGTTGTAAACCTCCTTTTTGCAATCAGGTAGAATGCTGATCGACCAAGGAGGAAGATCATAGGGCATGCCATTATAGGTGACCTTCACCTGCCATTTAGGGTCATAATTTGCCAAAAAGGCAGCACATGTTTGAGGATTTGGCCAATACACATGAGCCTGCAAAAATTATTCAGTTCAATCAGCTCAAAATTTCTGTCAAAATTAGGAGGCACAAAATCCCCAGTAGAAAAGGGTGCTAAAAACTGTAAATCACCTCCTGATTCTCTCCAAGTTTAGTGACTTTTGCATCTGTAGCAACTAAAGCTGGTTCACACATCTTGATGGCTTTGTGAAGGTTTGTCAGATGAGTGTACTTCGGTTCCCTTGGCATACCTGTGCAATGCAAGGTGCGATCCATTGATGCCTATAGCCTATCCCTAGAAGTATCTAGTACCACCCACATATTTTTCATGCAGCTATAGTTGTGCATAAATAATTCTATTACTGTGCATGAACAATCTATGTGTGTTGAACATATAAACTACCGGAAAATGGTATAATTTGCAAACGGGAGTTAAGTACACTCATAGTTTGGTTGATTACCATATTCATCAATTGGAGAATCAAAGTCATAGCTTGTCGCCACAAAACGGCCAGCAGTGTTTCCAAAATTAGTTCCGCCATGAAACTGAAATAAACCTCAAAGGCACATACGCATGAGATTAACGAGGATGCTGAACCAGATTGGGCAAACATATTATAGTCAAAACACGTTGATGGAATATTTAAGACAAGTTAATTTCATTTCGAGTAGAATGTGAACCATGAAAACAATCAACATGGGATACACAAATTTAGGGATGGTTTGACTTGAATTAGGCCATTGTTTAAGTTCAGGTTTTGGCATTCAACTAATGCAAACCAACTCTTTTAGGTAAGTTCTGTTGGGAATAGTTGAAGTCACAGTCTACAATACAACTAGTTTCTATACTACTTTCAGGATGGATTGGGGATCCCTCTGGAATATGGTTTAAGAGGATCACATGAGGCGACTTTATCCTAACACATAGAGAGGTTGATTCTAAGAGACTTACAAAATTTCAAAGAGGTTCAAGAAGAAAGGAGTCGATACTAGTATACTAACTGCATCAAATGAGTGCAAAGTATAAATTCAAACAACAAAATGTTTAATTTCACATCATAAGTTAATTACCATGTAATAATTCATCAAAGAACCACCGTTTTGAATGAACCTTGCGGCTGCAAAAGCAAGATCTTCTGCAGGCCTGTGAACATAGGGGCCGCCCCATGGTGTGCACCCACCGGTCCAACTTTCGGTCCACAACCGGGGCTTGTCTTGACCCTTGGGATAAAACCCTTCACAGTAGTAGCCATTGCAGGTATCAATCTGCCAGACACATTCAATGTAAAATTGATGATCATGAAAAAAAACCAACACTGCCTATCTCAAAGTACAATAACATTTAGAGTAGATCCTCCGTTCATAGAGCTTGAGGAAATCTTGATGCCGGCTGCCTACTCGTGCACATACAGCACCTAAGAGTTACTTACAACATTGTCAGGGACATCATAGTCCTGTTTGCACATAATCCAAGGGACCCCAGCCTTAGTATTCTCTGCCATTTGAGCTGCCCAGTGTGAGTAAGCCTTACCAGGAGCTCCTATTTCCCACTCTACTGGTCCATACTCATTTTCTATCTGCCATATGCACAGTCATAATACATACTCGATCAAGTCAGTTTAGGGAAGGGAAAAAAATCCACGAGTACAGCCTAAAATTACAAAGAGATTAATTCCATTAAACCCCTAAAATTTTAGAAGAAAATTTACCAAGCAGAAAAAATAGGTAAGAAGTTCTCTTTACCTGAAGCAATATAACAGGGCCTCCTTGCCAATGGAACAACTTTTCATCTCTCAACATATTGACCATCTTTTCTACAAATGCTTGCATTTTCTCCTTTATTTTCACAAAAAAGGTGGAAATGGTATAAATAATTAAAGAGTAGAATGCATTTGAGGGTTGAGATGTCCAAAATGATTTCTAAATGGAAATTAAGAATAATAACTCCTGACTTTGAAGGGTCCATTGTCTGCTCTGAATTCTATCCCAGGCACAAACTTCAGCCAAACTGGAAATCCCCTAAATATGAACCATCACACAGTTAAAACTAGATAAATAAGAGAAGATTTGTTTTTTTGGGGGGATTGGGGGGCCGGGGGAGATAAGGGTATCCTATGAATATATGAATTAAAAGTTAAGTTGCATATCACTAGCCTAGAGGTCGATTTATTATGTATGAGTTCAGTGTGCAGAGAATGTCAGGTCAGCCTAGAGCTGGAAAAACTTAGTCAACTAGGTTGTTTGTTGATCTGTTACATGCTGTAAATTTCTGGATCTATATTTTGGTCAAGTTTAAGATATAAAACAGAGTTTCATGTCCCAAAAAAATTCAGAAAATTTACATCCTTTGCCGGTGATTCATCCCAAAAATAGCAAATTTAGATTACCCAAAATTCCATTCAGCGCAAACATAGGGGCCAATCCTGAGAAAGAAGAAAAGACCAGCATTGTGTACTAGCTTGATGAACTTCACCAAATCAAATCTATCTTCAAAATAAAACTGTTCACCATGAGAGAGAAAAATGAGTTGTATGAAAACAAATTAGGTTTCATCATAATCAAAACTTTGAATTATTTTTCTGTAGTTACCCTTAAATTTGGACTACCTTTCCAGGAGAAGGCTCGTGTCCATTCCAGAAAACATAAGTCTCAATAACATCCAATCCTGAATCTTTCGCCTTTTGTATCAGACTAGGCCACATCTGCCATCAAATCAAGAGGGTTTTTTTTTTTTTTTTAATACGTGACCAAGCTAAGAATAATTTATCCTATGCAGAATCAAGTCATTTACGTTTAAGTTAGTATGCTATTAAAAATATAGAGGGTTTTTGGGATGCTACCTCAGGAGTGCTCCTAGGATAATGAATACCGCCAGAGATAAGGATTCTCCTCTGATCATTTATTTTTATTGCTCTATAATCATACCAAACGTTGGATGAAACCGAGCTAGCCAATGAAAAGAACAACAGAGCCAACATAAACATACTGGCGCCTCCCCACATTTTATTGACTCTGAATCTCTCTCTCTCTCTCTCTCTCTCTCTCTCTCTGTGTGTGTCTATTCCATAGTACCTCTATTGCCTCATATAGGTAGTTTTAAGTGTAAGAAACTAGGGAGTGAAGAAGCATAACAGCTCTGTTTTCTTGTTTTTTTCCTTCATATGGGTATTTTTCAGCCCTTTTTCGGGGAGTGAGAGAAAAGAGGGAAATGTAGGGAGAAGAGGCAAATAGGCATAAGTTTGTTGGAGGAGATTGAAGGCATAATCAAAAGATACGTTGTTAAAACTAAATATTTGTTTTGAGCTCTGTTATATTACATTATCATGGTTAGTTGGCAAAGCACTTGGGCCTTAGCCAATAATACTCCTTCTTTATGCTGTAATTGCTAACTTATGAGGCTTTTCGATTATCAATAATTTTGTAACAAAGATTCAGGGTGTAGAAAACGACTTAAACACGCTGCGAAAAGACACTCCTTTTTGAGATGTTCGTCTATCCCATGCTTCTTAGCTGATCTCCGATCTTTGGTTTGTGCAACTTACAACCTAAGATTCCTTGAGCCAAGAAGAGCTAACTCCCACCTTAGAAAGATGTCACTGTTAGTATTAGGCTAATCTGCCTAGTTTTCCAAAGCATTATGCAATTCGGTTCTACTTCCACCTTACGTATATCATCCTTAGTATTAATTGCACCACCTTATGTTGTGCTTTGCTATGCTATGTGAAGAAAATGGCATATACAACTAGATTTAATATTTCAGAGATAAGTGCCCTTCATTGTTGCCTTGTTTATGTATATTGAAAGCTTGGGATCGAGTGAGACTGTGGCTGCTCAAGTTTCTAAGACGAGTTAATCACGTTAGGTTCAGTATTCCTCGGGGATAGCGGCTGGTGATAGGTAGGTCAGAGCGGCTCGTGCTTAAAAACAAGTTGGGTGTTGGTTAACAAGCTAGGCGGCAAGACA
Organism: Talinum fruticosum; assembly: GCA_021018815.1. Classification (NCBI taxonomy): domain Eukaryota; kingdom Viridiplantae; phylum Streptophyta; class Magnoliopsida; order Caryophyllales; family Talinaceae; genus Talinum; species Talinum fruticosum. Next base: position 10,102,243 of record JAITYX010000002.1, on the reverse strand, counting down.
AAGCCATTTCTAGGCCTTCTGCAATCTGTTGGATTAAAACTGGTTTTTGCTTGATACAATAACTTCTAGGCGACCCTGCAAGTGTATTTCACTTACAAGGTGAGTTATCCGATACTATTGGTTCAGGATGTTTCTTCAATTATTACATCTTGATTGAGAATGTGAAAATACAACTTTTTCTTCAAGGTTACAGCTTCCACTTGAGCTGTAATACGTGTAAATTATGCTGTATAATATAACATCAACAATCAACACTCTAGAATTTCCTACTCCAGGAATGACATATAATAACTGTCTTGCCAACTCGATCCAAACCCCTTCCAATCTGTAGAGAGCCTTTCTCTTATTCAATCCTCTATGAACACTTGCAAAAAACAAAAAGTCGTTTCTGCTGAACGTTCACTTTTTATGAAGACAACAGAATTCTCTCTCCATTGGCAATCCATTCATTGCTCTCAACCTATCTGGGTCGCTTTGCAGCCAAGATGCAAACTGGATGGGGGAAAGACGAAAGCTCTGCTAAGTTAACAAGAAATTCATGTACTAAATGTGGATTTCGCAACTTATTAACTGACTGTTCTCTTAACCAAAGAAATCAACTTGGGGTCACCGCCCCACTCCTCGAATATAACCAGTAAATTGCCAGTCTTTTTCAGCCATGACCGTGGAACATGGTACCTGACAAGTAGAGATGTTTAACAGATAGTGTAAGTTTACAAGAATGCATAAGAAACCATTTAATTCTCACACGTGTATGATATAGGAATTGGAGAATTGATTCTACCCATTATCGATGAGGAGATTCTAGACCATTTTTTATGCCTTAATATAGGCCAATATAAGCACAAGTTTTTAGTTCTTCATTAACGACCTCTACTTTCACTATATTAATTTACAATCTATGTCATATCAACTCATTATTTTGCTCCAAGAACCTGTGTCAGACATGGATATGAGCACTCAACCCTTCATTTTGTATCAAAAATATATAGAATTCTTTTGATACTGCTGTGTCCAGCACGACATCCATGTTGGACAGTCCATACTCCATCATGGGTATGAGTGAGTCCAAGTAGCATGGTTTGCGACAAGGAGTGGAATGTGCAAGGAGAGAAAGTGTTAAAAAAAGAAAAAAAAAAGGAGAGATAGAAGAAATATCAATCTGACCATTTTTGAGAGGGCTTGTCACAGTCACTTAGGCATTTGGTCTCAGTAAACATTCCAGCATAATTACACTGAGAACATTTGCCCTTGCCCACGTTAGCAGGCCAGTGACGCCCAATACTTTGGCCGTTAATCCACATTATGCCTTTCCCCATGCTGCCCATGTCTAAGGCCAGTGGATCATGTCCTTCTGGTGCATTGAAAGTTGTCTGAAAATGCCAAAACAATGTCAGAATTCACAAAATTCTCATACTTCGTGTGATCATCAGTTCAGGGAAGAAGTAGACCTAAGGCTAAGTGTCCTTAAAATTTTTGCTGGGTAGAGAATAATACTCACTTTGTACCATGTCAAGGGCTTCTTTGCCCAAAAAGCTCCCCACTTTGCAGCAGAACTTCCGGCCTCTGTATATAAACCTATACTTTCCCCGTTCAGTCCAGTCTGCACCAAAATTCACGGGTCTTATAAGCTTTTGATGTCCAGATTAAGGGTGAGTGATTATTCTGATGAATCAATCAATCTTTTTTCATGGAGTTTTCATTCAGGTGTGCATGTTTGTGCTACTAGTTTCTAGCAAACATTGTTCAGACCTGGCACACAGTTCGTTCTGCTCTAATCTAGTTCAGGTTGGTGAATTTTTAAGTTGAGTCTGATTAAGGTCATATTATTTAACTCCTAGACCATTCCTGATTTCGTTGTTAATGGAATAGATGACATCACCAGAAAATTTGGTTTACATTTGAGTCAGTCAATAACGGGTCAGAATTTTTCACCTAAAGTTTGATCTATCTAATATTCATTTGGTCAAAAGTAGTTTCTCATGTAGTGTCAATTTAAACAGATATCTTAAGTTTTCCTTTGTAATCTAGTACTTACCGACCACAGATTAATTAATGAGAAAGTTGTTAGAAAACAGACCTTGTAAGACCAATTCCACTGTGACAAGTCTCTTTTGCCCTCTTTGACACCCTCTAGTGTAACTGGACCTAGAATCCCTTGATTGTACTTCTCAAAATGTACACCAACATTCTGAAGAATTCCAGCATAATCCCAAGTTGAGTAGAGTAGCCATGAATGTGCAATTTGCAGTCAATTATGGTCAAATATAGGCATTCTGTAAGGGAAAACTAACCGCAAGTCCAACTGTAGAACTCAGTAAAGAGATCTTGTTCACACCTGTTGTCATCTTCACCTTCTGTCTGAATGCCAACTGCGGTGTCTCCAGTGAGCCATACGCATGGCCTACAAAACCGAGGCAAGTTTCTAAATTGGATAGTGGGAAGAGGAATGGAAGGTGCCAAACATCAATAAAACAATTTCCACATTCCAGAGTCCCACTTAAGAAGAATGTGGAAGGGGCTAGATGTAGCAATTTTACCACTGAATAACAAAAAGGCTATTTTTGTCTGCTCTGTAAAAATCCATTTGCCTTCCTACTGCTCCATAATAAAGAAGTAGATGACAATTTAGTGGCATGGTCCACTCTATAGTTCGAGTTGAAAAGATTACCTTGAAGATGGCCATTGACAAATACACTCAAAGCATGCCCTGCAGACATAACTGTAAGGGTTGGGTCCCCATGCTTCAAATCTTGAGCATCAAGGATCGCACTGAAACATAAGAAAAAAGAATCGGAATTTTATGAAGCTGACTCTACGAAAAGACATACTCATGCACATATTATGTATTCTTACACTGCAAAGGAAGATAAGAAAACATACTCTGTCATGTACCATAAGTAGTCAGAGTTATCCCAAGTCACACTTAATTGCTCTCGCAACCTCTTTTCAGTGAACTTGGCACCATTATCAGCCGTTGGAACTCCATCAAAGTATGATTCCCAGGAAAAACCGTGAATCACTGGTGTCATCTTTGGATGGTAGCTTTTAGCCGAAACCTATTAATAATTATCGAGAGATAAGTAAGAACAAGGCTGACCATGTGTAAGCAGTTTAAAGAGAATATGTCATTGAACATGTACAGAAAACAAGATTAGACTGGGTAAAGTAACTCCTAGGTGATTACTTAATCTAAACGATAAAGATCCACCATGAACCGTAATGAGGCAACATGATTTTTCATCCGAACATGAACTCACTCAACTTCAACCAAATGATCCCAATGTAATTCTCCCTAACCAATATTTCTTGTACTTTCAAGATTACTTTACTGGAGAGTAGACTGTACATCTGTAGATCATACAAGACCTTGTCTGAAATTAAACCAAGCAGACCAAATCCCAATTCAAATTAACTCGAACTTATCATCCCCGCAGGAGATGAAATTCTGAAATTACCTTAGCAGTATTGTAAACTTCCGTCTTGCAATCAGGGAGAATGCTGATAGACCAAGGAGGAAGATCATAGGGCAGGCCATTATAGGTGACTTTAACTTGCCATTGAGGGTCGTAATTTGCCAAAAAGGCAGCACATGTATCATGATTTGGCCAATACACATGAGCCTGTAAAAGTATAGTCAATTGAATCAGCTCAAAATTACTACTACTCAAAACTGAAACAAAAATCCTGTATAGAAAAGGGTGCTAAAAACTGAAATTACCTCCTGATTGTCTCCAAGTTTAGTGACTTTCGCATCTGTAGCAACCAAAGCTGGTTCACACTTCTTGATTGCTTTGTGAAGGTTTGTCAGATGAGTATACTTTGGTTCCCTCGGCATACCTTTGCAATGAAAGCGTATCAGGTGAGATTCATCAATGCATATATCCTACCCTTAGGAGCACATAGCCCCATCTGCTTGTTAAAGCTCCTATGGATAGTGTACAGACAATTTTGATACCAAGCATGAACAATCTATGTGTGGCAGTACATGCTTCCGAGACTATGGTATAATTTGCAGAGAGAAGGAATAAAGAACTATCGTGTTTTGTTTGATTACCATATTCATCAATTGCGGAATCATAGTCATAGCTAGTTACAACAAAACGACCCGCTGTATTTCCAAAATTAGTTCCTCCATGAAACTGAAACAAAACCCACAAAAGCAGCATGTAAACAATGAGATAAAATAGACGTTGAAGTGGACTAGCAAACATGTCATTCAAGTTCAAATATGTTCATGGAATCAAATTTGACTCGTGTTGTTTTGAGTTTGGACCATATCCAAGTTTGCTGTTTATGTGTTGAATGTATGTTGAGAAAATAAAGTCAGTATGGAAGAAAAGTAATGTTAAAGATGGTTTGACTTGGGTTAGGTCATCAATGTTTACTTCAGGTTAGTTTTCCAGGAATAATTGAACTACATATGAATCCCATCAGAATAAGCTTTATGATGTCATATATAGGTAACCTTACCCTTATAAGCAGGGAGATCAATTCCAAGAATCCCGTGAAAATAACAGTAATTGTTGCAAAGCACAAACTCGAACAACATACTGATACGAACACCATTAACCTAACTCTATAAGTTGATTACCATGTAATAGTTCATAAAAGCACCCCCATTTTGGATGAACCTTGCGACAGCAAAAGCGACATCTTGTGCAGGTCTATAAACATAGGGGCCGCCCCATTTTGTGTACCAACCAGACCACATTTCGGTCCACATCTTCGGCTTGTCCTTACCCTTGGGAATAAACCCTTCACAGTAGAAACCATTACAGGTATCGATCTGCCACAAACATAATCAGTCCTGTAAAATTGCTTGGCGTGAATTACGATTAGATTCTGTCCATCTCAAACTATAACACACACTACCAAACAGTGTGGATCCCACCTTAAACAAGGTCTCGTGAAATCCAAACGTAGATAATCTTATGTTTGTAAGCAAAAAGGTCGATTCTAATAGGCCCACAACACGGTAAAGATCTACTTACAACATTGGCAGGGACATCATTGTCTTGTTTGCACATAATCCAAGGAACCCCAGCCTTAGTATTCTCAGCCATTTGAGCTGCCCAGTGCGTGTAAGCTTTACCAGGAGCCCCTATTTCCCACTCCACTGGTCCATACTCGTTTTCTATCTGCCATATACACAATCATAACACACATTCATGTCAGCTTTAAACGTGAAAAAGTCAACGTTGATACGCCAAGAGTCTTGCCTACGAGGGCATTTAAGAAAGTTGAATGAAATAATTTTATGTCTAACTTACAGAGAAACTAGTTCTATTAAACCCGACCTTAAATTTTAGCGGAAAATTGTCCAAGCAAAAGAATAAAAAAAGGAAAAAGGTTTAGTTACCTGAAGCAGAATAACTGGCCCTCCTTGCCAATGGAGTAACTTTTCGTCTTTCAACATCTGGACTATCTTCTCTACAAATACTTGCATTTTTTCCTTCATTTTTTACAAAAAGTGGAAAAATAAGTTAGGAAAATTGGTGATATATCGATTTTCTTAGGACAAAAGGGAAGAAGAAATTAGAGTAAGTACTGACTTTGAAGGGTCCATTGTCTGTTCTGAATTCCATCCCAGGTACAAACTTTAACCAAACAGGAAACCCCTAAATATGAAACACCACACAATAATTAATAGTAGTAGTAAATAATAGAAGAAAAAGATTCATTTTTTTTTGGGGAGGGGGATGTTTTAGGGGTAGAAATTAAGGTTAGATCACTAGTTTACTGGCTTGATAAAAGTGTTCTGAAATTCAAATTAATTCAAATTCAATCAAATTTAACTTACGTCACCAAAAAAATTTTTTTTTACACAACAAGTTTATTGGACTAAACATCAAATAATATGAAATTAATTGAATTAAAAATGACCCAATCAGACATTAATCCGAAGTGAATGACCCTTGGCCCGATTCACTATTCTAGTGCATGAAGTTAGTGTGTAGATTCAGTCTAGGCCGAATAAATACCAGGTAATATTGGGCTCTATTGACATGTTATACACTAACCCGCCTCTATTCATATATTTTGATCCTATAGTAACAGTTTCAAACCAGCAAAAACAATCAGAAAAAATATATACATTCCTGCTCGTTAATGCTGGAAATAGCATATTTGCAATACCCAAAATTCCATTCAGCGCAAGCGAAGGGACCAATTCTGAGAAAAACGAAAAGTCCAGCCTTGTGTACCAGCTTGATGAACTTCACCATATCAAATCTATCTCCAAAATAATACTGTAACCAAAAAGAAAAACAAATAAAATTTATAGTCAAAACATGAATTGTTGTTGAATAATTTTATTAATTTGGATCGATACCTTCCCTGGCGAAGGCTCGTGCCCGTTCCAAAAAACGTAAGTCTCAATGACATCTAAACCTGAATCTTTCGCTGTTTGTATAAGATGAGGCCACATCTGTCACCAAATGACGAAGTTATGTACCAGGATTTCTAAGCATTTCACTGAATTCTCATATCCAAGTGTCTTAAACTTTATACATGTTTGCTTTTACAGCTGAATTAATTATTTGTTCAAACATGTCATTACTTATCTGAAAACAGTTAAATATGTCATTGAGGCCTACAATTTACCGGATGTAGCCAGTTTCTACCGCCGGGGCTCACAACAACCAAAAAAAGGAAAAAGGTCAAAACCGGCTACAACCAATAAATTATTGGTCTCAATGGTAAATTTGAATTTTTTCAAATGACTAATGGCATATTTGAACAAAAAACTAATTCAGTGACAAAAACAAATATTTTACAAAGTTTAACAGCACTTTTTCCGAGAAGTCATCATTTCACCTCTAGATTTAGCAATTTTTTCTATCAAAAGTTCACTTGAACGACGGAGCTTTGTAGTTATTAACGAGTGTCCGGCATGTCATTAGTAAAAAAAAATATTAAAAATTATGTTTGAAAACTTTCAAAAATTCATTAAAGAGATACCTACAGAACATAATAATACTTACAAAACCCAAAAATACAAAAAAGAGGACACCCAACTCCGTCACAGGTTCGCCTCGCATATAACAGTGAAATGAACTTATTATGCACTATCATATGATCTAAATTTATATTACCTCAGGGGTGCTCCTGGGATAATGAATACCGCCCGAGAGGAGGATCCTTCTCTGATCATTGATTTTGATGGCTCTGTAATCATACCAGACATTGCCTGAAACCGAGCGAGCCAATGAAAAGAACAAGAGAGCCAACACAAGCATATTGGCCCCTACCCACATTTTTATGTTCCACATAAAATTTCACTAAGGAAATAATAAATTCACTAAACTTCTTGCAAGTAATATTCTAAAAATCACTCTTTTTTATACATGTTTTCTGCTCTCTGGTGGAAAATAATAAAGAGTGAAGAGGCATAACAAATTTCTTTTTCCCCCGCCTTCTTATATAGAAATTTTCCCATATTTTTAAGGGTACATAGAAAATAGGAAAATATAAGGAGGAGAGAGAAATGAGGATGAATTTGGTTTGTTTTTAAGACCCTATTAAAATGCATTCAAAAACCTCTCTAATAAAGTGGAGAAATGACTTGAGAAATTTTGTGAAAAATAGCTCCTACTTTGATATGTATGGGTCATTGTAGAGATATGGAGTTTCATTTCTCTTTGGGAAATGTCTAATTTAATTTAGACGTATAATGAGTGGCGTAGGTAGCAAAAATATATTTAAGAGTATTCTTTTTTAATTTTCTTAAATTTTATGAGTATTATTATTTTTTATAAGTGTCTCCTTTAACAATTTTATGAATTTTTTTAATTTTAAACATAAATTTTAAAAAAATTCGCTAAGGGTGTCCCGGGACACCCTTAGCCATCAAATAACTCTGCCACTATGTATAATAATTGAAAAATCATATCCACATTGACAAAAGTATGTTAAAAATACACTGATATATTATACGTGATTCGTTTTGACTTTTGTCATTAAAACTTTTCTATTTTTATAATGATATTTTCAATCTAATTATTAGGTCACTAATTTGATATTCATACTTAGAATGATTGTAACTTATGACGAGCTTGCTTCAAAGATGTTTTAGTTTTATTTTATCCCTATAGGTGCCAATGATAGAGTCATTTACGAGGATAAAAGAAGAGATAAATTAAACCCCTTTTACCCAAAAAAAAAAAAAACAAATTAACTAAAAAAATCAAAAGTATAAGTGTATAGCCTTATTTTTTAGATATTAGTTTTACAATAAAAGAACGATTATTTTATAATTCAATAATATAATATTCCCATTGAATATAAACACACGAGCGCATTTTAAAATTTTGTAGAATGAAGTTCCCCTTTTTGAGTTTTTGTGAAATTTAACTAGCATCGATCAATACAAATGGGTGTAATTTGAAAATAATTTTAAGAATGTTTGTAGAAAATATTTTAAATTTTTCGGTTAACATGTTGATGGGACGATTGTTTTCAAGTTCGTATATGTAATTTCAAATATAAAAGTAGTTTATAAAAATTAGATACGGTTTAACGAGCCTCAATTAATAATTTTCTTTTAATTTTTAATCAAGACTATGTTTTTTCTAATTTGATTACTTTTGTCTTGTGAGCGCTCAGGATTGGGTGAGACTACTACAGCTCGAGTTTGTTGGGTTTTTGAGAGAGAAATTATATTTTCACTATTACAGGACAATATACAAACAACTCCCTTTTTATAAGTGTCAATTACTATATACTTATAAACAAGCCTTTCCCACACCCCTATCCGGATATGTTTCCCAACAACTAATTATCAATAGCTAAATCCACCAAACTAAAACTCCTTTTGATATTTTCTTATCGCGGATGATGTGTAGTACACTCTCCCATTTTATTAACTTCGCCTTCCAATTTATAGAAAACCTAATAAGAGCTAAATGTCTAATGTCTGGGCCTTAGACGTGTAAATACTAGCCAAAAAAAGTCCAACTCCTTTTACTCCTTTTGCGGCACCATTAAATCCACAATTGAAAATGAACTAAATGCTTTGATAACATTTTTCTTCCCCTAAACCTAGGCATGCAGCAACTTGCTCTCCATTCCTTCTTTTTTTTTTCTTTTGATTTTTATCACCTATCCTAACAGAGCTAATTGTATTGGGTTCATCTTTTAATGCTTATTACTGTCAAGGGATAGCAGTACGTACGTAAGTTCGACTGGCTTGTACGTAAAAACAAGTTAGGACAGTAAGGGGCCATTGCTTGATCGATCCTCTTCTGTAGTGAATTATTACTAGTTTTGCTCGATAACATAACTTCTAGGTGACCTTGGCGGGATTCAAACCTCTGATCTTTCCCTTGAAACGTGAGCACTCAATCGTTGATCCGAGGTGAACCTTTCCTGGATTCTTCATTACATTTTGATTGAGAATGTGAAAATACAACTTAATATTCTTTTCAGTTTACTTCCAAATTAGCTGTAATATGTATGTGCAATAAATATGCTGCATCCATAGGCTATATATATGTAGCCTCGACGATCAACATTTCTTGGGGATTTCCTAGTCTAGGAATGACATGATTAATTTCTTTGCCAAACAGGCCTATCTTCGATCTCCCAGCGACTCCATCTTCAAATCCGAGGAGAGGGTTGTTCATGAAAAACAAGTTTCTCGATGGCATTCTGTCCTGTGTCTATCTTGGTTGCTTTGTGGCCAAAGATCGAGACCCACTGCATAGGGAAAACAGATCGAAGACCACAAGCTCTGATCTGCCAAGTGTGGATTTCATGACCTTATCAACTAAACTGTTCTCTTAACCAAAGAAATTGACTTGGGATCGCCACCCCACTCCTCGAACACAACCAGTAAATTGCCAGTTGGTTTCAGCCATGACCGTGGAACATGGTACCTGAATATTAGAGATATTGAACATATACCGTAAGTTTACAAGTACTTGTATCATTCATAAGAATCTATTTGTATGAGCTAGATGAATCGAAAAATGGGGTAAGAAGAGAGTGAAACAAAAAGGAGAGATCAAGAAACAATGATCTGACCATCTTTGAGAGGGCTTGTCACAGTCGCTTAGGCATTTGGTTTCAGTAAACGTTCCAGCATAATTACATTGAGAACATTTTCCCCTGCCCAAGTTAGTGGGCCAGTGACGCCTAATGCTTTGGCTGTTAATCCACATTATACCCTTCCCCATGCCGCCCATGTCTAAGGCCAGTGGATCATTTCCTGCTGGTGCATTGAAAGTTGTCTGAAGCCAAAACGATGTCAGAATTCATACATTTTTCATACTTTGTGTGATCATCTGAGAAAATAACAATACTCACTTTGTACCACGTCAAGGGCATCTTCGGGGCCACAGCTCCCCACTTTGCAGCAGAACTTCCGGCCTCTGTATATAGACTTATACTTTCGCCATTCAATCCAATCTGCTCGTAGAATTCATGATGGGTTTTTTAGAGTATCATGCCAGATTAAGGGTTATTATTCTGATTAATCAGTTGACTTTCTACTAAACATTAGTCAGACACAGCACACAGTTCATTCAGGTTTGATTTAGGGTCAGGTAATATTCGGGTTGGTGAATCTTTTCAAGTTCAGACTGATTAATTAAGGTCATATTGTTTCGAGTCTAGGCTATGTTTGTCAATTAGTTGAGCATTAATGGACAGTTTGGCTTTGAAATCTAGCGAGCCAAGATATATCCCTCCATCTCCATGGATTACTAATGAAAAAGTTTATAGAAAACAGACCTTGTAAGACCAATTCCACTGTGACATGTCTCTTTTGCCCTCTTTGACGCCTTCTAGTGTAACTGGACCGAGAACCCCCTGGTTGTACTTCTCAAAGAATACACCAACATTCTGAACAAATCCAAACATAATACTAAGATGAACTCAATAGCTAAGATGTGCTATTTTCAGAGAATTTTATTCGAGAACAGACATCCAGTATTTTAGGGAGAACTAACCGCAAGTCCAACTGTAGAGCTCAGTAAAGAGATCTTGTTTACACCCGCAGTCATCTTCACCTTCTGTCTGAATGTCAACTGTGGTGTCTCCAGTGTTCCGTATGCATTGCCTACAAAACCAAGGCAAGTTTCCAAAGCTCAATGCAAGGAGCAGAAGGCATATGAAGTAGTACCAAACATCAATAAAACAATATCCACATTCTACGGGCCAGCTTAAACAGAATGTGACAGGGGTCAGATGTGGTGAATTTACCTTTGAATTACAAAGAGGCTATTTTTATTAGTTCTATATGAAAATCCATTTGACTTACTACTTTGTAATATACTAACATAGTCCACTGTAATTCAAGTTAAAAAGACTACCTTGAAATTCACCGTTGACAAATACACTCAAAACATGCCCTGCGGACGTAACTGTGAGGGTTGGGTCCCCATTCTTCAAATCATTAGCATCAAGGATCGCACTGAAACATAATAAAAAAGAATCGGAATTTTATGAAGTGATTCCATGAAAAGGCATACTCATGCTTATATTATGTATATCCTTACGTCACAAAGGAAGATAAGAAAACATACTCTGTCATGTACCACAAGTAGTCAGAGTTATCCCAAGTCACACTTAATTGCTCGCACAACCTCTTCTCAGTGAACTTGGCGCCATTATCAGCCGTTGGAACTCCATCGAAGCATGATTCCCAGGAAAAACCGTTTATCACTGGTGTCATATTTGGATGGGAAGTTGGAGCTGAAACCTATTAATAATTATCGAAAGATAAGTGAGCTTAAGGTTGACAGTATTTAAGCACTTTAAGCAGAATATATCATCGAACATCCAGAAAACTCAAGTTTAGGCTGACAATATGCAATGCTTCCTCGCCTATATCAGTTGTAATCTTGTACTTTTAAGACAACTTTGTTGGACATTCACAGTACATTTATTCATTGCAGAAGACCTTATCCGAAAATGAACAAAGCAGAGCACGTCCCCATTCAAAATTAACCTGAATCAAACGACCTATTTGTCAGCTTCACAGGCGATGGAATACTGAAATTACCTTAGCAGTATTATAAACTTCTGTCTTGCAATCAGGAAGAATGCTGATGGACCAAGGAGGAAGATCATAGGGCTTGTCATTGTAGGTGATTTTGACTTGCCATTTAGGGTCGTAATTTGCCAAAAAGGCAGCACAAGTCTCAGGATTTGGCCAATACACATAAGCCTGCAAAAGCATTAATTGTCAATTCAATCAGCTCAAGTTACTATCAAAACTAGGAGGAAAATCCCATGTAAAAAGGGTGCTAAAAACCGAAAATTACCTCCTGATTGTCTCCAAGTTTGGTGACCTTTGCATCTGTAGCGACCAAAGCTGGTTCACACTTCTTGATTGCTTTGTGAAGGTTTGTCAGGTGAGTGTACTTTGGTTCCCTAGGGATAAATGTGCATTGCAAACTTATAAGGTGAGATTCATCAACACCTATACCCTACCCCGGCCCTAGGAGTACATACTCCCACCTGATCAATGTTGTTCATGCCCCTATAAAATCTGCACATACAGTTTTGATACTGCACATGAACAGTCTGTATGTGGCATTATATACTCCCGAAACTACAGTTTAATTTGCTGATAGCAGGAATCAAAATGTTTTATTTGATTACCATATTCATCAATTGGAGAATCATAGTCGTAGCTAGTCACCACAAAATGGCCCGCGGTATTTCCGAAATTAGTTCCTCCGTGAAACTGAAACAAACCCCCAAAGGCATCAGCCATCATGTAGATAATGAGATTAACAAGGACGCTGAACTAGACTGGCCAAACATATCATTTGAGTCCAAATATTTTCATGGAATCAATTTCATCTTGAGTTGTTTCTACTTTGTATCATGTTTGAGAGTTTGTTGTTTATGCATTGAAAGTTTATGGGCTTGGGCTTTCGATTCATCCAAGTTAGCCAATTTTAGGCAGCCAGGAGTAATTGAAGTCACTGACTATACAATAAGTACATTTTTCTACAACTTTAATACAAATGAATCTTACTGGAATAAGGTTTAGGACCTCTACAAGTAGAAGATCAATTTCAAGAGTCCTACAGAAATACTAGTACTTTTTACAGTTCTACTAAGCATAAATCTAAACAACAGAATGATATGAACACTCTACTAATCTTGCAACTTGTGTACTTACCATGTAATAGTTCATGAAAGAACCGCCATTCTGGATGAACCTTGCAATTGCGAAAGCAACATCTTCTGCTGGTCTATAAACATAGGGATGCTCCATTTTGTGTACCTTGACAATATTAAACAGATAAAATTAAGTAATGAAGGCGATCATTATGAGAAGTAGATAGAAGATGAGGCAGCAATGCAAGGGTCGCAGTGTGTACCAGCCTGCCCAATTTTCAGTCCACATCTTGGGCTTGTCTTTACCTTTAGGAATGAAGCCTTCACAGTAGAAACCATTGCAGGTATCGATCTGACATTCACATACATTATCAGTGTAAAAATGTAGGTCATGAAAAGAGTGTATTCTTATCTTATCTATCTCAATGTACGTATACAACAACCACAATAGTCAATGTAGATTCCACCTTAGCAAGATCCCGGGAGATTTAGATGTAGACTGCTTAACCCTTACATGCAGATGTGCCGTTTTTTGACTTATCAGGGACCTTATAACTATCCCAGTTAGTTGGCATCCATAACACCCGTCATGTATTATGGATACTTGAGGGTGATTCTTTGGGGGAGGAGTCAAGGAAAAAATAAAAATCACTTACAACATTGTCAGGGACATCATTGTCTTGTTTGCACATAATCCAAGGGACCCCAGCCTTAGTGTTCTCAGCCATTTGAGCTGCCCAGTGTGAGTATGCCTGACCAGGAGCTTTTATTTCCCACTCCACTGGTCCATACTCATTTTCTATCTGCCATTCACACAATCATTAATCATAACATACATTCATGTCCGTTTTAAAAGGACCCAAAAACAAAATCCAAATCCACACCCCTGGAGTTTCGCGCCTAAACAAAGTCAAATATAACAGCCTCATCTCTAAATTACAAAACGGTCAGTTTTATTTTGCTGGTCAAAAGAAAACCAGATTGAAAAAAAAACGATGCTACCTGAAGCAAAATAACTGGCCCGCCTTGCCAATGGAGCAATTTTTCGTCTCTCAACATATTGACTATCTTCACCACAAATGCTTGCATTTTCTCCTTCATTTTCACCCAAAAAAATTAAAGTTTACAAAGAGAAAGAGGATTTTTTTTTTTTTTTTTTGGTGAAAAGCACAGATAGGAGTAAGAAAACTAAATACTGACTTTGAAGGGTCCATTATCTGTTCTGAATTCAATCCCAGGCACAAACTTGAGCCAAACAGGAAATCCTCTGAACAAACAGCACATTATAATTAGTAAATACAAGAAGACAGTGGAGTTTTTTCACAAAAAACAAAATAATAATAAAGGGCAGAAGGGAATGGGGAAGGTAGTGGGTAGTAAAATTAAAGATTTAAAATTAAAATTCTACATCACTTATTCATGAATTAATTTATAGTTAAAGTTAATATAAACTGTACATAGATAGGCCGGGTACATCCAATAAAATCTTACAATTCAATCAATTAAATTTATTGTATGTTACATATATTAAATCATCTCGATTTATATTTTGATCATGGATCCAAGCTATAATAATAGTTTTAAATTTCAAAAGAAATTGTAAGGGAAATAAAATATATATTTCCATTTATAATAATTATTAATAAAGGAACTCTAAAAAATATAGGAAATAAAAAAATTGCATTACCCGAAATTCCATTCGGCGCAGGCAAAGGGGCCAATCCTGAGAAAAACGAAGAGACCAGCCTTTTGTACCAACTTGATGAAGCTCATCAAATCAAATCTATCTTGAAAATAAAACTATTCAACCAAAAGAGTAAAAAAAACACACGACACCAGAAAAATAAGTAAATTTACCATCAAAGCTTGAATTTTTTTCTAAATAATGGAACAATTTGGATTTGAAGTTTAGCACCTTTCCAGGAGAAGGCTCATGTCCGTTCCAAAAACATATGTTTCAATAACATCCAATCCTGAATCTTTTGCTTTTTGTATCAAACTAGGCCACATCTGCCATTAAATATAAGTTTCAATAAGACAATTCGGGTAAATCTAAATTTGAATTAAAATTGAGTTCGGACATCAAAAATAGGAAAATCTTATATCGAATTTAAAATTGAAATAAAATAATCATGATCGGACCCAATTTTCAAGTCGAACAAGTTCGGATAATTGAATCGAGATGAAATTTTATCGCGCTAAATTTAATCAACGAGTAAATCAAATCATTTTTACGTTTAATTCAGTATGCTATACATAACATAAAGGGGATTTTTGAGAGGCTGCCTCGGAGTACTTCTAGAATAATGAATACCACTAGAGAGAAGGATTCTTCTTTGACCATTTATTTTAATGGCTCTATAATCATACCAAACATTCGATGAAACCAAACTACTCAAACAAAAGAATAGAGACAACATAAACATACCCGCCCATCCCCACATTTTTATATTCGAAATAAAATTTTGAAGTGAAAGTACTATTGAATAGTTTTTAGGAAAACTGAGTACCCTAACAATATATATAATATGTTTAATACAAATTAGAGATCTTCTACAAGATACACGAGGGTACACAAAGTCTAGGAAAAGGAAACTTTTCTTTTTTTTTTTTTTTGTTTTTTGATGGAAAGAAAACAAAAAATAAAGTAATTACGAAATAGTGTTTACTGGGGAAAGAAATTAAACTCTAGTTAGCTCAATCTGCCAACTACTGTTGTAAATTCTCCTCCCGGTCCCCCCCCGCCCCCCGCCCAAGGTCCTCTAATGCCAATTGAGTAACCAGGAGACAAAATAACAAAAAAATCTTTCTTTTTACCCCTTGAACTAACCTCCCTATTTCCCACTCTCGCTTTCATTTACTGCCGCATGGCCTGAGATTACGAGTATCGGGTACACCGTTGAGCTTTGCCCCATCTCTCTTTCTCACACATACACAGGGTACCTTTGTTGTCTCATATTTGTAGTTTAATGTCTAAAAAACTAGAGAATAAAGAAACATAACAATTTTGCAAGAAACTCTTAGTATGCATGACTTGAAGAAAGTTATTTGAGATTAGATTAAATTCATAAATATATATGATTAAAAATTATTTTTGGGGGAGGAAATTTACCTCGGGTGTGCTCCTAGGATAATGAATACCACCGAAATAAGGATTCTCCTCCGATCATTTATTTTAATGGTTCTATAATCATACCAAACATTGGCTAAAGCTGAGTGAGCCAATGTGAAGAAGAACAGGAGAACCAACATAAAGATACTCGACCCCTCCCCACATTTTTATATTGGGAAAAAATTACCTCAAACTAAATTTTAGGTGAAATTTACTCCCTTTTCCCCTTCTTCTATACATCTACTAGCAACTCATGTTTTCGTTATGAAATGTAAGAAAATAGGGAGTAAAAAAGCATAACAGTTCGTTTTATGCCTTGTTATATAGTTATTTAGTTTTTCCGTGTTTTAAGGAAAGAGAGAAAAAAGGAAAATGTAGGGAGTAGAGATAAATAGGAGTAAATTTGTTTTGGAGTAAGTCATGAACGAAAACACGGTATTAAATTAAACATAATTTTGAGACTTATTATAATGCCTTCAAACATTTTTTTGTATGAAGAGATTTTAAAAATGTCAACAATTATTATTAGTTATATCTTGAAGGGACCGTCATAATTTAATGGTATAAGATAATATGATTATAATAGTTTTTTTTTTAATAAAAAGTATGATATTCTTCTGTTCCACTATGATTATCCTGCTTTCTATTTTGGTTTGCCCCAAAATAATGTATTGAAATTAGAACTTTAAATTGATATTTTTACCCTTCAATAAATTTAAAATTGCTTTCAGTACATGAACTTATGTGAGGCTGGGTGCTTAGTGCTCCATTGTTCTATTTAGCTATCCATTAAGTCCGTTTTTACGGTTTGATTCAAGCACTAAAAAGTGACAAATTCATATGTAAGCTAATCGATGCTCAATTAGTTCTAAGAACGAGGAAATATTATGAGGGCAATATTTATATTAAGGGTAATTTTGGAATACTTGGTTTTTTTATATAGCATAAATAGAGTACATTGAATACAAATCTTAAAATGCGTATTTTTCAACTAAGACGGTCATAACGTGACAGAGGGAGTAATACCAATGAAATCTTAGCCTCATTGTCAAGATTGAGCTTTTCGGTACATTAGGTTAGGTCTCGGGTTCGATTCCCTCCTCCATTATAGTGTATAACCTTTTGCATCTCTTATGGACTCAAAAAACGATAGTAATACTAAGGGTGCTCAATTTGGTTAATTGATTTAGTTAAAGAAAATTTTGAATAGAAATCGAATCGAAAATTCAAGTTCGGCCAAAACCCCGAACCGAAAAAATTGGTTAACCGATTTTGAATTGACTTAACCGGATTTTTGATTCGATCGTCGGTTAATCGTTTAAAAATAATATAAAATTTACATTTTATAACTACTAGTCTTGACCCGTGCTATGCACGGAACAATGTTATATAATGCATAGCTTAAGAAATTATTAAATTACGGAGCAATATTGTACTTATGAGTTTCTTTTTCTCGATCATTTGATTTTATTGAATGATTTCACTTTCAACAACATTCTTGTACATATTATCCCCTCATAGCGAAAACGCTTTCGTGACTCATCAAAGTTATCGAACCCAACACATAAAAATCATTAGAGCCCTACACACATTCATCTTACAATCATTCTAAATTTTAAAAGAATAAATAAATAATCTAAAATAATAAAAAAAAATATTAAAAAATATCGTCAAGGTTTTAAGATGATACTCGTGATTTGGAATATTAAGAAGTCAAGCCCCTTTAAGAATCAAACAATTTAAATAATCCTAACTTATACGAGTTATAGAAATAGTGTGACAATATGTTTGGGTATCAAAAGGTAAATATTAGTAGGAAAAGGAATAATATATGATTGGTAGATATTGAGTTATATAACCTATAGATGACAATAAATATCATTATATCACGAATTAATATTACAACACAAAGTACATCAAATCAATAAAAGAACATCAAACTATTATAACTCATAACTCTCTATAAAGTTAATACTAATTTAACTTAATAGACGCCTCGATAAATATTTATATGCAACCAACCTACTAAAACATCATTGACTTAAATATTACACAAACTCTTAAAAAGTATAGATATACCCATAATGAGATCTAATTTTTTTAAATTATAAGGTGAATATAATGATTTATCCATTCTTATCTACTTGTGCACACAAAGATAGTTAAATATATAATGACTACTTATACTGAGATTAATAGTGAAAAATATTATATAATAGAAGTGATCCAAATATATTTAACAATAATAGGTAATTTGTATCATAGTAAAGGGCATGATAGGTCAATTCGCGGTGTAGGTTAATAAAATCATCTATGTTTTGTACTTATATTGAAAATTAATCGCGATTTTAGTAGTGAATCAATGGGGCAAAAATATTGATACAATTGATGTTTTATAAATACATGTTTTACTCAATTAACAACCAATTGCTTCCCTCGAGACACAACTCTTCCTCTCAATTAATTAACACAATAAGAGTAACATGAAGTTGTATTTCAAGATGGCGGGGAGGTTTGATGGCAAATACTCTTCTTTTAATAATTTAGAAAACTTACAATAGTAAAAGATATGATTTAAATATGTTTATCAATAATAAGTCACAAATAGACATGTTAGGAAGAAATTAAAATAAATTATATTTGTAACAAAAAAAAATGATCTGTATGTTGTACAAAAATTTTGAGACAAATGAATTTATTCGAAGTTATATGGGCTTAATAGAAGTTGGCATATTAAGTTTGCAATCCTTTAAACATAACACAAATTAAAAACTTAAAGTCCACAGATTACGATCCGAATCAATATAATTCCTAACTTTTTATTCATTACGTTTTATTCCACAACATATTTGAATCATAACTTTCTATCTTGTAGGCATTTTTAATTATTAATATCAAGTATATATATAGTTGTTACATTTTTATTATATTAATTTATGATTTCTTAAGGTTTATTAAATTATTCTTACATAGGATGAATGTAATAACCAAATTACTTCCTCGGATAATTAAATATTTAAATATTATTTTCATAATGTGCTCTTAATGATTTTAATTTTAAAAAATCTTATAATAAATATATTTTGAACTAATACAATTTTATAGCACCAAGTTAAAAAATATCATCAACAATGAAAAATTAATAATATTAGATAAAATTATTATATTTCAGGCCCAAAATAATATTGCATATCAATATACATAAAAATAAATGAGAGCTAATATACAAACCAAACCCTAAATAAATAAATACATAAATATATATGTTAATTTTATTTTATGTTTTAATATATTTTAATTTTCAAATTAATTTTCTCTTCGTTTATGTTATTTTTAGTCAGTTTGTTAGAAGTTAGAATAAAATTATTCTTCTGCGGTTAATTTTATTTTTATATTATTATAGGGTTTAGTTAGAGTCTTTTTAATCTATTAGTATTAAATTTAGTTTTTTTCATTTTGATTTTAGGTGTTTAGGATATATTCAGGTCCAAAAATAATTTTAATATTCTGGTAATTTAATTATTTATTTTCTCATTTACTTTGTGCAATTTATTATTTGTTTTACTTTATGTTTAAGATTATATTTTTATTTTATTATTTTTAATTCTGTTTAATTTTTCTGGAAAACTATAAAAAAATATTTTTGGATTTTAGGTTACTTTTATATTTTTTCAGATTTTTGATTTAATTTGTTATATAATTTTGTATATTTGTTATTTATTAATTTTCTACTTAGTTTTGTTTTTATTTTCTATTTTATATTTTTATGAATTAATTAGGATGATTAATTATTATTTAATTTTTATATTATGATTAGATAATTTTATAATATATATATAATTTGATAATTTTTCAAACTTATTTACTAATTTAGGTTCAAGCATGTTTTTAAATTAATAAATTTATAAATTTATTTTTTTTATTTTTATTTTAGATTTTAGGTCTGTTAGGTCCAGAAAATAGTTTAATATTTTGGTAATTTAATTAATTATTTTTTTATTTATTTAGTTTATTTTATTATTTGTTTAACATTTTGTTTTTATTTTATTATTTTTAATTTTATTTAATTTTTCTGAAAAATTATATTATATTATATTATATTATTATTATTATTATTATTATTATTATTATTATTATTATTATTATTATTATTCTTATTCTTATTATTATTAGAGTCCATAGATGAGTGGAAACTTATTTTTTAAATGATAAATTATTTATTTTTTATTGGACAAAACTCCTTAATTCACTCTGGTTGCAGCATTTCAAAATTTAAAAAGATTAGCATTATATAGTGTATAGATAATTTTTTATAAAAAAATTAAAAATTATAATGAAATGATAAACAAAATGTAAAAATATAATAAAGTAATTTTCTAGATTTTTATAAGGATTTTGTTAAATTACTTTATTATAGTTTTTTATATATTGTTTATGTCATTTCATTATATTTTTGTATTTAAATTATTTGTAAATTTTTTACTTTAATGAAGGACAATTATGTTTTTAATATGTAATAAGGATCTTCTATAAAAAAATTAAAAAAAAAAGAGTTCTAAAAAATTATTATATTAAAATATAAGGTACCTCAATCATTTTTTATAAATCAAACTCCTAAAAGTAAAGGTACCACTAAGTAATTTTTTTGGTTGGAAGAGAAATAAAGGGAAGCGAGGGAAAAGAAATAGGAGGGGTTATGGGTTTTTAAATTGGAGGGAGTATACATTTTTTGGGTTTTTTCCTATTTCTTTAACCTTTTTGTCTCCCATAATTATTTCCAAATTTTCTAAATATTATTAAAATTAAAATAAATTAGGATAAATCCCAGCAAAAGCAAATCAATAGGTGAAGCAATGACAGTTTTGGTCCCAAACGCAAAGCACGGTGGTATGCATTTTATTTATGAGACTAATAGACGTATAATAATAACAGAATTTACCTCTAGATGGCCAAAAACATACTAGTATTACTTTTGAGATTTCACTGCATCTGATTAGCTGAACTTTCCAGAGAATACAAGTTACTGTGAGGTCATCATATCATATCCTGAACCCGGTCAAAGCTTGAGCTCATGCTCGCAATAATAGAATCAAAAATTTGAGCAACGTCACATATACAACAAGGGGAGGAAGGAGGCTTCAATGAATCGACAGATGATACATATACATGATATCTTTAGTTTGAAAGCTTCCACTCAACTGCTTCTTTGAGCTTCCTGCCCAACGCAAAGGCCAAAGGTGGGGGAACCGCATTACCGATCTGCCGGTGTCTGTGTTGAATATTGCCAGCAAATTTATAGCTGTCTGGAAAACCCTGCAAGCGCAAATATCACAACTTAAGAAAAGTTTCAAAAGCCAGCAGTTTTGACAAAATATTCACAAAGTTTGTACAGTTTATCTGAAGTTTATCATTGCTTTGAGTCCACATTAGTGCAGCAAATTTCTCCTTGAGAATCTATTGTCTTTCTGAAGTTGCCTTCCACTCTAGGGTTGTAGTGTCAGGAGGAAAGGTTCCACAACATTGAAGCTAGAAGCAGATTTACTAGTTATGTACTCCCTCTGTCCCATAATTTTCTTGGTAAATCACAAACTTTTTCGTCCCAAGTTAACCACGTTATAAGCTCATTAAATGCAACTTTGACCAATCACATTTCATTATTTTCAGTAAACTTATTATCTATCGGTTAATATTTCAATTTCTTAAAATGTGCTTTTTCTCATTTAGGAAGAATATTATGGGATGGAGGGAGCATCAGACAACTTGTGCATCCCAGAAACTGTTGGAAGCAGGGGAAAAAATTCATGTATACTACCTCAAAATCACGGACAACATAAAAGTTTATTGGTGCTGATCAAAGCCCAAGCAGCGCAAAAGTGAGCAACCTTATCCAAAATTGCCAAATCCACAGCTAAATAAAAAATGCATGTGTGGTGCCAAATTCCCAATCACACATTTAGGAATTGGGGATAGTCAGTCCATATATTGTGTAAATAGCTAGATGCTGAATGTGCACAAATGTTGGACTACCATCTTGAAGACTCAGGCGGGTTTCATGGGCTAATTGGGCATTGCATCATACATAACAAGGAAATTGCATCATACATAACAAGGAAACTATGCATGAGATTGGGAAGGAATGCTTACTTGAGACCGAGCACATTCACGAACCGTGACTATTCTATCCTGTTCAGGATGAAAGCACATCCCTACTTTGCCCATTGGCTGTGGATCAGTAATGGAGGTTGGGAAGTTTCCTTCCCAATCCAACCTTCCAAACAAACCCTTCCACTGATTATGCCTTTCTGCTGTGTTCGGCAGACACCATGGAACTAAATCAACCATCTGTCCAGTTGACAATTTAACCTGCGGAGAACATTGAAGAGGAATTAAAATTCCTTTGATAAAGCAAATCCCAACAGCTACATACTGCATGGAAGACAACAAACACATAACTACTTCAAAGATCAAGGAATCAAGTGGTTGCCAAAAAGCGGTGCTTAGCCTGGGCTCATCTCAAAGCTGGGTCAGCTGGCAGCTGGCTAATTGACCAATAGAGTATAGGTCAAGAAGCAAGTAGAGCTAAGTTAAGCTGTACATGGATCTGCAGCTTCGTAAGGAAGCGTACAAGTTCTGATAACCAGTTTTCTTTTTACCCCCTTTTTCTAAGCTCGTCTAGCCAGCCTAGGTCCACCACACCTGTGATCCCATCTGTTAGCTCAGGCAGGTATCATGATATTGGGTGAGGGCGCAGAACAGTCAGCTGGCAATTTCCAGGAGAATTTTCTCCCAAACAAGAACTTTCAAATTCTAAAACTTCAGCTGCTAGCTGTTAAAGAGAGGAGTTACCTTCTCATCAGGCAGGTCTCGCCAGTCAGCACCAGGGCGTTTCGGAATTTTCTGACAACGTATCAAATTTAACTCGTTCATTTCTTTTGATATATGATCAATTAAAGTCATCATATCCCCTCGGATCATCTTTTGAAACCACGATACAGGTTCATTTGCATACTGCAAAATGGTAAGATAGGAACCAGGCACAATTTAAAACAAAAGCAACCAGCATTAGGATACGACACTAAGAACAAGACATCGCACCTCCATAGTATTTTGAGAGGCTCCATTAGCAACAGCTGGTAGATCCCCTATAGTATCTCTCACTGTAATAGAGCGGAAAGGAGCACCAGTTGCCGTACTGCGGACTGCAGCATATTGAGTATTGCTGTCCAGATTCACCCTGAGCTCTGAACCAGCAAAAACATGCATTGGCTCAGGCCAGTCAGGCAGTTTCTCTTCAGGAGAAGCAGCCCATATGAATGCACGTTTACGCGACTGAGAAACACCAAAGGCTCCCGCTTCCAGAATACCAAATCTCACCTATCAAATAGCACTTTCACCAAAATTTAGGAAGTCTAGGAGAAGCAACTATATGTGCTCTACGTAAAACTTTAAAGCACATCTCCATGGATGCCACCAAGTTAAATTAGAAGGAAAATATAAATAATACAAAATACCACCTACCTGATAACCCATCTCCAGAAGAGAAGCTAGGGTTAAACGGAACGTCTGGCCTTTGTTGAATGACACAAAATTCCTGACATTCTCTAAAAGGAAATATTTTGGCCGGAAGTAATCAGCAAAAGACAAGAAAGCTAGGATCATTTCACATTGAACCTTGCTCCAAGCACTTTTGTTAAATCTATTCATTCCTGAGAAACCCTGCAAATAGTGTAAGTCATAACATAAATTCTCATGGACTTCACAAACCCAAAAACAAGGCATATTTTCATGGACTTTGCCTGTACCTGACATGGTGGCCCTCCATTTATAAAATCTACTTGCCCAGGACAAGGTAAATCATTGATCACCTTCTCATCAAGTTTTTAGCCTCCTCAGATGCTTCAGGAGTAGATATACAGTCGTCTTCATCACCACAAGCTGACATGATTGCACTGCACAAGACGTTTTCAATAAGCTTACAAGAAAGGATGTCTAGAAAGCATATTGTAAGTCATAGAAATTCAGACCAAATGTAGCATTGGTACAAGAATAAGATCGGACAATTATTGTAAGCCATCACATGTGAAATTCCCAGTAGACTTTGCATTTGCACTGCCTAAACTGACATTACAAACCAGCACTAAGCTTAATTAGCACTATGTAAATTGTGAAAATATACAAAAACCAGTGAGTCCCACCTTAGCAGGGACCAGGTAGTAAACAAGCAAATAAACAATGAACAAACACACAAACAAGAAAGAGATGAAGTCCAAGAGAGAAGACCTCAGAAATTACAATAAGAGAAAACAGATGGGAGTCAGATAGAGTACTACAGGTAGTATGTTCTACAGTTCAATAGCAATTATACCTGAGAAAAACATTGCAGTTATTTACTGAACACCAAAGATTCTGGATGATTCAACTTGAATGCTTCACCTGCAGGCTCTTCATACTCAATAGCCCATTTGGTCTGTGTCACACCTGCAGGCAGTTATAAGAGGAAATGATTCAGCAATAGTAATCACCTTGTATAAACAATCATGAATAAAAAACAAAACGCAAAGATGAGGTTGACAGGGGATATCCAAATTACCCGATCGCTCCAAACCTTCAGACAAGCCACCACAGCCAGCAAATATATCAAGAGTGGCCAACCGGCTCAGTGATTCATCCTTTGGCTTGACAATGTCATCATCCTCACCTTCTTTTCTCTTCCCCTTCCTCTTTCGAGCAATCGAATCATCAATCAATTTTTCTTTTGAGGAACTGAGCTTGAGATTTCCAGGTAGCTGCAAGAAAAAAACAGAGAATCAGATGAAAGAGATGCTGATAGTGCAACCTTTAACATATGTACTGAAATCAATGTACTAGTCAAAGGAACGTAGTGGTTTGTGAGAGTAAAATGGAAGCAACCTGCTTGATAGCTCCGCTGTCGGGATCATAAAGATGTTCGCAGAAAAATACTTGCTCATAGACTGCAGGATAACGTAAAGATGGCAGCTCGTGCTTTCTTCTAACTTCACACTTCCCTCGGACAGCACCCAACGTCAGTGAAAGTGTTTGCTCACTGAAGTAAACCTGCAAAATAATCATAAGAGAATTAGTTGCTAAAACTTAAGCATATAAATGCCACACTCTCCTAGTTCAAACAAGCATAGAAGACTATGCTCTGCAATATTGTATGGTGCTACTATATAGGTATACAAGTGATGATGAAACTTAGATGCTAAAAGCCCAATATACTACTGAAAATAAGTTCCTACTTCACACACATGAGCTTGCCACTGGCAAGGTCCAAAAGTAGATCATCTCATAAGCAACTTCACAGAACTTCTCATGTCTTACCTCACGGATGTCAGAACGATATGCTTTCTCTGCTGAGATATCCTCAGGTCTGAAATATCTCCGAACTTTCAATTTTATGGACTCAGAATCACATTTTTGGATGCCTTGGGCACCTCTATCTCCAAGACCTGGCAAATCACATATGGTTTCAAGCCCACGTTTCTTCCGCCCTTGAAAGTTTCATTCTCTTTCTCATCTTTCAGAAAATGACAAGGAGCTACATAGATAAAGTCCTCAATATTGTAGTCAATTCCTTGATACATGAAACCTGTCTTGGACGAATTCACCGTCAGAGTTCCCTTCTCCTTGTCAGCTTCTTCAGATTTACAGGCGAAACAGATCCCAGTTCCCATTCCCATTGAGGCTTTTGGAAGAGAGAAAATGCACCTTTATCAGGCTGATACAAGCTTTTGCAGTAATATTCCAAAGGCAATCCTTTGCTCTTCCTCTCCTCTGCTTTTTCCCGGTCAATTTTGTCAGCAATGGCATTGGACTTGCGGTGCTGATATCCCCATAGCATCTGGCGAATTTCAACCACTACACTTTGTTTAACATCCTCCAATTCAAATTCCAGGCAGTTATTTGTCAAGAATACCTCCCTTTCATTGGCAGCATTCCCTAAGACTGTTTGAGATCCTCTGAGCATCAATCGCCCATGCGCCATTTTCCTTCCACCTGACTTCTCAAACATATAGTCTATGAAATAGATAGCAGGAAGCTCTTCTGTTTCAGCAGTTTCAACAAGGACACAACCCCCACCACAACTGAATCTCCACGGACATTGGCCCGCTCGTAAAGATATTCATTGGAAGTGGCCTTCCGTGTTGGCTCTCCTTCCCATCTAATGTCCTCAGGTGGACTGTGCAGTTTTCTCTGCCTGCTTGCTTTGCAAATTTTATCAGTTTTCTCAACTGAAATTTTTTCTTCCACTTGCTCTTCAAGTTCTTCTGGATCATCTTCTTCCTCTTCCTGAGCTTCTTCCTCTTTCACTTCACCAACAGCTTCCTCCTTTGAGTCCTCAGGAGCATAATTTGAATAAAATTCTCCCCATATTCTGTTAATCAATCTAGTAGTTGTAGCAGGCATCAATTTCCTCTTTGCAACAGGGGTCATTTTAGCCATCGGATTCATGTTTGCTCCTTTCCTCATCACGGCCTTTTTCTTCACCAACCATTTTGTGTGATGCCTTGTCAGCATTTTATCCTTAAGTCCAGTTACAAAAGAACAGTTGTTGACAACCCTATCAGGATATTCTGCAAATTGTTGCAGTAATATCTGACCATGAACTACAACATACCTTTCTACCACTGCTGGGTTTGACGATATAAATGCAGGATTGACCTTTTCAAATTCTGCCAGTCTCTTTATAATTTCTCCAAAGGATAAACGTGCCACACGACTCTGATCCTTTAACAGAGTAATAATGCTAACTCCAAGTCTAGCTGTTTTTAAAACTGTTTCATACCATGGTGCATATTGCTTTGACGGCTTTCCAAGTCTATACCTATTAAGAAAGTAAGCAAAAGCATTAGCCTTCATCACAAGAAAAAGAACAAGAGTTGTGCTATCCTATCACAAATGGTGAATCAGCTACCAAAACGACCCAGTTAAACATATTAAGCCGAACGAGACAACTGAGCCACTTGAAATTAGCAGGAAAATAACAATGAAGATGCAGCTTTGCTTCATGGTACATTTGCTAGTGTATCACAATCATGATGAAACATGTGTGAATTTTCAAAATTTGTTCTCACAGTTAATTAAGTATATCAGAATCAAGGACGTCCGACAGGTGGAAGTAATATGGAGAATTGAGATGTACATAACTTATTCTTTCTTGATGTCATTTTTAAGGAAGAAAACCTGGAATGTCAAAGCATATAAAATGCCCATAACAAATGGAGAAGATATAAATACCAGGCCACATCTGTTCTGATGGATATAAAGACCATTGAAGCTCCAACCTCAATCATCCACTCCTTTATTGCACTTAAATAAATTGGAATTCCATCCGCATCCTGCACCTCAGAAGAACCCGAAGAAGATTGATTATCGGCATCAAGGCAAAAACCACTTCCATCATCATCTGTCATAATCCCAGACCCAAAAATTGTTACATCAATATCATCACAAGGCTTCATTGGGAGAAGTTCCAAAGAAACCAACCGAGAGTCGGAGTTGTAAAGTGACCAATTATGAAGCATGCTTCTGGGTAGCTGATCTGGATCGGTGATATCCATGTCATTGTCATAGATAATGTACTCATCAGTTTCTTCCTTGTCAGGTTTGTAATAAGCTGGCAAGGGATAGTCCATAGCAATCTCATCTTCATTTATCTTGATATAATAATTGTTTGAAGCAGTTGGACGTCTTCCTTTCCTCTGATTCATAGACCGCCACTGCTCCTCCTCCTGCAACAACCTGGCCAGTTTTGCATCCTCATCTTCTTCTGCTGCAAGCATGGATAAGTCCAATTCATTTTTCTGCTGTCCATCTCCAATTTTCAAAGCTCCTCCAGAAGCCAGGTCTGGCAGTGGCAGGGTCACTGAGCTAAATTCCATATACTTTTATTCTCATCACGAAGGAGACAAGCACAGGGAGGTCTATGAACATCAAATCATTTTTCTTAGATGAAGTATCCAATCCAATCAGCTGGTTGTAAATGAACTCACCCCTTGAAATAATGAATTCTTTTATTGATGCACCTTGGGGGAAGTTTTTGCTGCCACTCATTGTGCGAACTAGTGCAGCAATCAGTTCATCTAGTGTTAGGTCAGGATCACCTCCACAAGACCTTGACAGTTTCTTGTACACTTCAATACATGCGCGTGCCTTCTCATAGAAAAGTCCGTATATTTTCTTGTAAGAGGCAGCCGGCCTCACACAATCATAATCAGCTATATCTGTAGATATCCAAACCGTTGGAACACCATCTTCGTAGCCAGAAATATCCCATGTTTCAATCCGACCAAAACCTTCACATCTTACTCCCTTGTCTTTACTGGCGTCACCACTAGGCTCCAATGGCAAGACTACTCCAGTAATAAACAAGTCAGTAACTTCCAGCATCTCCACAGGTTGGGGTTTACCATCTTCATCATGAAAAATGAAGTCCATAAGGCGCCGATTGGGTCTAGGATCGTCATGACCTGTGGTCAGCCCAACTGCAGCTATTTCACTTTCAACAGTGGGCTCCCTTTTTGTATCTACCAGATGGTCTTTCTCAGAGAGCCGCACTGCCTTTTCCTTAAAGTCTGAACATGCTGCAGCACGCTTAGGCATTCTTCGAGAGGCTGTACCATTTTCCCCAATGAAGTCATCTCTGCCTCTCTTTTTATGTTTGCCGTTAGAGGTAACTTTACTTGGTGGCCCCTTGGCTTCAGCATCATTAGATGTCACATCTTTGGTTTTGGCGTCCTTTCCTCCCATTCCTAAATTTGAAGACATTAGTTTGTATTGTAAATAAACAAATCACCAGCATAATTTATCTAAAAGGTAAGTACATGAGGGGGAAAATACAACCCTGAGAACAACCTAAAAAATGCAACAAGATAACTAGATGGGTGAAAGTAAAATACTGAGAGGGAGAAAGAGAGACAGCCATCTCACACAATCACATACCCCAATACAACTATTATTTAGTGGTGGAGCAAGGAATTTTAAACAAAAAGGTGCCCATATATTAAAATTGTTAACATATGAGGCGGGGGGAGTTCATGCTAGTCATACAATACACGAAATAACTTTCTACTATTACAACTATCCTTTACATGGTTTCATGTTTTGTAACGAGACATAATAGAGCCATCAGTGATTGTATCAAATACATTTTTCTCTATATAACAAACCAAATAATCATATAAATATTGATCACTCATTCGATTGTGAAGTCTAGCTTTTACTATCTTCATAGTTGAAAATGGTATTTCCATGATTGTTGTGAATATTGGGAGTATCAATGCCAACTTGAGTAGCCTAAACACCAATGGGTAAGTAATGTCTTTTTTGTCTCCACTATAATTCTACAAAAATTATTCTTTTAAGTCTACAAAAGCTTCATCGGAATCTACATCAACAACATAATTAACAAGTTGTGCTCAAGTGCCATAATCTCACCATCCACAAAATCATATGGCTGAAATTCCTACAATTTGACCAATTTAAGTTGATCAACAGCGCTAAATCGATCACATGGATTCACACAAGCCACACAAATAAGAAGCTCAAATAAAAAACTCGGCGTTGGTCTTACTAAAGCGAAGTCTATGCTCTTCAAGATGTAAATCTATATCTGTGTAGAATATTTCCACCCGATAATGAAACTCATAAGTTTGTTCCTCAATATTACGGCGTAGTCTCCCAAGAATAACTCATTCGCCATCCTTGTTTGGAACTAGGATATTATGTTTCTTACAAAAACACGTATCTTATCCAAAAGAGAGTCTCATCCATCCTTTCTCAATGTTTCCAACGACTTCTTGGTGACTTGGACAAGCTTCATAGCATTCAAAATATTTTACTCCTTTCTTTGCAAAGCTTGTGATAGATCATTTGTGATCCCCTAAATGTTCAAGATTAATTGTAGAGTGAAAGCAAAATCAAATGAATACGGGTAAGTTATCCGCAAACTCACATCATTTCTTATGGTTTAGCTCTGCCCTTCAATTTGGACAAACTCAAGTACATCCTTATATTAAAAAGGGCACAGAGTCCTTAAGCCCGGGCGGCACGGTTCGAGGTGAAGGACATGCTTTTTGAAGCGAGATGCATTCTTTGCATAAAAATGCTTGAAATTATTCCCAACCCATATTTTTGGATAAATAAGTAAATAGCACATCAAAAAAATGTTTAGACATTATTTTAACTATGAAAAACACTACATGTAGTCTTAAGAACCGGAATCTAAAATTAAAATATCTCAAAACACACACTTAAAAGTCTAAACCAAAACAAGCAAGCATAGTCATAGAAAATAACACACAAAGCAAACTAGTTTGTAAGCCCCTCCCCCAAAGGTCACTTAAGCATCATCATTATCATCATCTAACACCACATTCTCCACCTCCACATTATCATCATCATCCAACTCCAAATCCAACTCTATAATAATCAACACAGTTCACTACAATTATCACCATAAAAACAATTAAAACATAATCAACTTTATACTTATCTACTTATGGCTTTGTTAAATTAGAAACAGAAAATAAATATATATTTAGTGAGTGAGTGAGTGAGTGAGTGAGATGGAGACAAAAAAACAAAGAAACGGAAAAAAAGGGGGAGAAAAAAAGACTTGATGAAGCACGAAAAAAAACAGAAAACGAAGAAAAGAAGATGCCAGAAGAGGAGGAAGAAGCCGATGAAGAAAAAGAAGAGCCCGAAAACTAGAGGAGGAAGAAAGAATAAAGAAACCCAAGGAGACGAAATAAGAGGAAATGGAAACAGAATAAGATAAAAGACGAAAATCGAGAAGAAGGAAGAGGAAAAAAGGAAAAGAATAAGAAAGAAGGATGAGCATTGGAGGAAGAAGCCGATGAAGAAAAAGAAGAGCCTGAAAACCAGAAGAAGAAGAAAAAGGGGAAGAAAGAAGAAAGAAACCCGAGCAGAAGAAGTAAGAGGAGGAGCATACCTGGGCTTCTGGGGGTTGCAGGTCGACGCCGGAAAACGCCACGGGAGTCGCTGGAAGGGTGGCGTCGACGAGGAGAATGAAGGAGGAACCTCACTTGCGCGTTGCAAGAACTAGGGTTTTATGTCTTCTTCAGACCATCGTGTTTCTTTGGCGGCATTCACAATGTGTTTTTGCGCCAACTATTGTTTCATTCAAATTTCAAGCAAAAATTCGCTCCATGTTCTCAACTCTGATCTTCATTAGGACCGCCAAAATGTAATTTTTGATGCAATAAGTATCTTAAGAAATTGTAACTTCTAGTTTCCTCATCATGTTTATCAAATGTGACTTTAATGAATTGTTTTGATTTTCTTAAATTTTCGTCATTTTTCAAAGCTTACATTTATCATCTGTAAATGTCATAATCGAATTTTATTCCGAGTTCAAAATTCCTCCTTAACAAAATTTACATATTGATTTTCTCTCAAACTAGTAAACAAATAGTAACATAAACAAACGGCAATGGCTTTTGTATGTTGTATTCCAATCAAGTCCCGCAATCATCAAAACAAGCAGGATTAAACTCATGTCACCATTTTTCCAATTATTTTTTTGTATAAGCTTGTGATTATGAGGTTGGATACGTCCATTAACTATATAATATCTTCTTATTTCATCTCGAATATTAGGAATATATTATGAAATCGTTGCTCTCCCCAAGATTCATTCAAACAGTGTTAAAATTCAATTTTTATTCTCCACAAGTGGCGACTCTGTTTATCTTCACTTCTAACGTAAATATTAGGTTCATTGTCAATTCCACCGTCCTCGTCTTTTAGACAATTATTAAATTAGAGTCGGCTCCATTACCACTTGCATTAATGTCCTCGTTTTTTCAAGTACCTGCACAGTGACTGACAACTTGAACGAAAATATGAGAAAATGAGGAATTAGATAGAAAAATAGTATTTTACTTATTTTGCAAGCAAAATTGGAAATTTAAAGTATGAAATTGAGATGAATGAAGTTTTAAATAAAAATGCCTAAATTCTAAAGTAGAAAGTAGAAATCGAAAATATGATTTTTAAAAAAACTACTTGATTCGGATGACAAAACTTTCCTAAATAATTAACTACCATATTTAGATTCATTTACCGAATATGAGGTTCAAAAAGAGTAGTACACAGTTCCTAACAACTAATTTTAGAATTGGCTTACCGTATTTGTTATAGTTTTAGACTTTAGAGTGGTATTTGATAAGAGATTTCTTGAACAATATTTTTCCATTTGTATAAGATTTTAGCATTAAAACCATCATCAAGACAAGCACAACTCAAAGGGACTTAGCATTAGCCTTGGTTCCATTATGCCGGTGAATAATGTTATGCAATTATATTTTAAATCATGTAAAGACAGGACTAATTTTGATGCAATATTATGACGATTTTGAAGATTACTTGAAGAACGTTTTCGTTAAAATTAACTATTGTGTAGTGGTTAGCTGATTTAGTAATTATTACCAGTTTCATCAACGATTATCCGTTATTGGCTATAGTGGTCGAGTGGTTAAATGTTCAACTGGTGACTTAAAGACAAGTGTGTTTGGGAATAGTAACTATTTGAGTAACATATTTATATAAAGTTACTTAAAAGGATACAATGGATATAATCTTTTAGAAAATAAAAAAATTTGAAAATATTGTACAAACACTAGGTAGTTGTTTTGAAAACGTAACTTTAAATATTTTTAAAAACACCACATAAACATCTAATCAATATGTCAAATACTACTTTGTCAAACACTTTTATTTTTAAATAAGTAATGTCTTTACCTTTTTCAAAATACTAACCAATATCTCGAAAAACTAGTGTCGAATACATCCGAAGTTAACACAATATGCTATATGACATTAGTGTACACAAGAAGGCTCAAAAGCACCGTAATCAATCTATAAAGATGTTTGAGAAATTGTTTTCGCATAAGAATCAAAGTCACGAACCATTAAAGGTTTGGGTCACTTGAGAATTCCAGCTCCAACTTTCTTCAGTAATCAATAGTCAAGAGCGTCAAACTCCCAACTAATCAACATAGAAGATACTGGTTAAGGGATGTCCATTTACTGGCACGTGACCTGAGTCTCGGGGTTCATTGTTGAGCTTTGCGCCCTCCCTCTCTTTCTATCACACACACATATATACATAGTAACTTTATTATCTCGTATTTATAGTAGGGATGGCAACGGGGCGGGATTCCCGCCCGCCGAGCCCCGACCCGTATCGGGAAAAATCCCCACCCCGAACGAGGAACGAGGCGGGGACGGGGAAAATTTTTCCCCTCGAGCGGGGACGGGGCCGGGGCCGGGAAAATCCTGGCCCGTTCCCCGTCCCCGTCCCCGTTTTTATAAAAAAAAATTAAAATTAGGGTCAGATTTGTAATTTCCTTCCCCAAAACCCTAACTATAAAAGCTCTCCGCCTCCCTCCTCTCTCTCTCTCCTCACTCTCGCCGGCTCTCCCTCTCGCCGTCTCTCCCTCTCACCATCTCTCCCTCTCGCTGTCGCCGTCGCCGTCTCCCTCTCGCCGTGCTCTCTCTCCTCCCTCTCGCCGCGCTCTCTTTCCTCGGTGGAGGCGGGAAGCGGGGCCCGGTGGAGTTTGGGTACCCGGCAGGGGTGGGGGCAAAACCATCCCGCAGCGGGGACGGGGTGGGGGCAGCGGGACGGGGCGGGGGGTGTCCCCGGCCCCAACCTCGCCCGTTGCCATCCCTAATTTATAGTTTAAAGTCTAAGAAACTAGAGAATAAAGAAACAAAACAATTTTGTAAGAAACTCTTAGTATGCATTATTTAAACAAGGTTATTTGACATTAGATAAATTCATACATACTATAATTAATCATGCAATAGTATTGTATAATTATTATTTTTTCCTCTCTCTCTTTCACACACATAGAATAATTACAGTACATTGAATACAATTCTTAATTTTTTTCTTTCAACCAAGACAATCATAATGGGACAGAGGGAGTATATGATAGATGGCAATACTAAACATTAGATATTAATTATTGTTGATCAAATTAAAAACAAACAACGAGTAATACTAATGAAGTCTTAACCTAATTGTTAAGATTGAAGTTTTTCGGTACATTAGGTTAGATCTCAGTTCGATTCCCTCTCCTCTATTATAGTGTACAATGTTTGTGGACAAAAAGAAAAAAGTAATAATATCAGGGGTGCTAAAAGTTGGTTAACCGATTCGGTTAAAAAAATTCGAAATTCGAACAAAAAATTTAATTGAGAACGGAAAAATCGGTTAACTGATATTTCGATTTGGTTGTTTGATTATTTGATTTTTTTGCTCACCATAGTATGTACTTTCATTTTTTAAAGTTTAGTACTAATACGTTTTTTTAAGGCAGGTTAGTACTAATACGTTAACTAACTGCTCAACCATGGTGCTAGCGGCGAATAAATTTTGTACCAATCGAAGCACGGAGAGAAGCAGAAGCGGGGAACGGAAAACTTTTAAAATGCTGGGAATTTGCTAATTTTGCTTAACTATTACTCCTACTTCCTGCCGCAACAAACAATTCTAGAGAGAGAGAGAGAGAGGGGATACAATCGCGGCTCCGGTCGATGAATGCTTCTCAAGCGCCACCTTCTCGGCGACCGCCGCCTCCGCCTCCGCCACCAGAATTTCCCAATGAATCTGTACTTCAGCGCTACAAACTTGCTTGGAGAGTCTTTATGATTGCTAATCTTGGTCTTGGAGGTAAACTCTCTTTCTGTCTCTACCTCATTACTACTTCTAGTTCTTGTATGGCTTGCTTGAGCATTTCACCTCTTAGTTCTTGATGACATGCTAATTGATTGTTCTCTGTTCCAAGATTCCTCGTGTCTTCTGCACATTATCGCCTATTCATCGTGCATTCTCTCCGTTGTACTCATAAATGCCGTATGTGGCTAATGCTGAATAGGGTTTAGGGTTTTTAGGGTTTAGTGTTTAACCTAGTTGTGCTCTTACTTCTCTCTCCCATGGACTTTAAGACATTTCAGGTGAATTTGTTCGATTATTGCGTTGCCGTAACAGTGTGCATTATCACTATGATGGTTGTTGTCGATGCTTATTAGGGTTCATAATTTTTGCTAATTGCGGTACTGTTCATATAGGGGGTTTGAGGAATAAAACATTGTTTAAATTTAGACATATGCATCTAAGGAAATGGAAACCGTGTATTGAACAATTCTTGGGCGGAATCCTAATCTTTGCTTCTCTTTTGAGTTCTTGATTCACGCAATCAGCATGTCGTATCAAGCATCTCAATTCCTCTGCGGAAAATTTTCCCCCTTTTTGAGATGCCAACCTTTCATTTTTTTCCTTTTCAAATTTTTTTCCTTTTTTGCAGTTTATTTAAGGCTGAATTAAACTATCGAATCACCTTCTTCTAGGAAACAAAAATTCATAGTCACCTGGTGTATTTTGTAGTTTTGGACACACATTATTCACGTGCTGAACAACTATAGCAAGAGAGAACCTGTTACCTGTGATAATTTCTGTAAATCTAAGTAGATTGATTTTATTGAATCCTGTGAAGTGGTCGGAAATCTTAGCTCGCTAGGTTGAGGGTTAAGGAGATTGCTTTGCCATAGTCAGGACTTCCCGCAGTTCCTGCCAATCCGCCAACAATTTAACCCATTTTCAGCTGTTTTGTGTTGTAAGTATTATGGGCCCTACAGTAAGAATGCTAGAGAAGTTAAAACCAAGTGTGTTATCTCCCATCAGTGATGTTTCCCAGGGAACTTGTTTGCCTTTAATCAATGATTACTCTTAAATACGCTTCTATGGAGAAATATGCTCATTGGTTGCTGCCTTTGATAAACATGTAACTTTGTTGTCAGCCCATGGTGGCTGAGCTGTAATGATGGACCAATCCCACTGCTTAGTCTTTAGTATACAATTCTAGCTCAGATATTGTATGGCTGGGTTCACTTTTGTTTTACATCACTACGTTCTTTCCTTTTATACTTTTGTACCTGTGTAAAGTCTGAAGTAGTTCTGTGTGTAAGAGTCTCAAGTTTCAGTGATGTGCGTGTAAAACTTGTTGAGAGAGCAATAGCATTTCTTATCCTGCTTGATTTATATGGGGGTCAATTTGAACCATATGACTGATAAGTGATAACAAACCCCTTTTTACTTCTTTCTTTGATAAATTTTTCGGCCATACTTTTTGATACTGTTCCAGAGGATATTTTGCTGTAGGTGCTTGAGTGAGTATCTAAGCAGTTTCATCACCTGTGCATGTCCCAACTTCTCTGTGCCTTTACTTTTGTACTATTGTTCTACCTTCTTTTGGCTGTGGATTGATGGAACTTGGAGGACCTTACATGCCTGACTAGGATTGGTCCTTTCTTAAGTTGAATGAATACATGGGCCTAGCCGAGCCAGTTTTGGGGGAAGGGGTGTAGATCGGTTGTGTGCTTAAGTTGCAGGTGTAAATGGGTTTATAATTTTGGGGGCTGTAGAGCCAAAAATCAACTCAATTTTAGACATCTTATATCTTTGTAAATTCAAAAATAGCTTCTGCCCACAAGTTTTAGGGGGACTGACTGCTATGCCCCATGGTCCATGTAAAGCTTTCTTACTGAATGAGCAACTTGACCATATAGTTTTCTGATATAGACTTACACAAGTGATTATATATTATTCTCTGCCAATTGGTCCTGGGAGAATAATACTCTTGCTAGTTGCTATTCTGAATTTTGGATCTTCTCCCTTGACTGCCATCCTTTCTGATGTTTACATCAGGCCTTTGCTATGGCTTCCCTGGTGCTTACTGGTGGTGGGCAGTTTTAGGAAAGCAGATTAGTGTGTTAGTGTTATCAGTTTTTTGGGGCTGCTGGGGGTGGGGGTGGAGGGGTTGCTCAGGTTGCCTTTCCAAAGCTGTGGACATATTCACCTCTTGCAAGCTGTATTCCATCAATTTTCACTGACCCATGGAAACCATATTGCAGCTTATATATTTGCGAAGGCAAAAATGAAAAGTTCAAGTATGAAAAGTGAACCACCTCCACCACCTATAAAAAGGACCAACCTCCCCCAGTACAACTGCACCTAATGAAGATCTTCTGGAAGAACGAGAATTTATGCCATCCACCCCAATCGCAAAGCTTGTCAAGGAGCGCGAACCCATCCCCGAGGATCAGCAGCGTGAGCTTTTGAGTGGATACTGGAAGAGAAGAGAAAGCTCAAACCCATGAACAAAGCCGAAAAGAAGCGAATTGATGAAGAAAAGGCAATACTTAAGCGGTTCATACGTTCAGATTCAATCCCTCCTCTTTAGCCACTTTAAGATACAGAGCATGAGAATCAGTTTCACACTTTTGACATGGTACAAGTTGTATGATTTTGCTGAAAACCCAGATGAGAGCCGTGTTTTTGGGTGCTCCATTCAGTGGTCCAATAGCCATAGACTCCAACAGAATGCTAATGACATTCGTAGTCAAATATCAGTTGTTATCTTTGATGAAATGAGCTAAAGTTTTGTATCATCCCGTATTCTCTATTCTATTTCTCTTGAATCTAGATAGGAAATCTGCTTGTTGACGACCAGAATACAATTAATGGAACCCGAAGACTGAAAGTGTGCAGCAGAACTCATTAATAGAACCCGAAGACTGAAGTGTGCAGCAGAATACGATACTAGAACCTGAAGACTGAAAAAATAGGTCATGTATTCTTTTTTCATTACTAAACCAACCTCTTAATTCATAATGCATTCATACAGATATGGTCATAAGCCACCACTATCATACCATCCACTGTTACTATTCTCACTACACTCTCCTACCTTTAGTTCTCATCCCATCTACTTTTTAGGTTCGCATAACTATCAAGTATACATGCTTTTCCTATCTCAAGATTTGAATTTTTAATCTTTTCAATTTTTTCATATTAATAACAAAAACTAGTGGGAAAATAGGAAGCAATTTCTCCTAGAGATTCTTGACTATCCGTGAGCTTATTCTTGGGCGGGCTTACAATTAAATTTTTTTGAAGGAAAGAGGGAGATTTACAAGTAAAATTGAGATAGGCTTAAAAAGTACTTTTCAATTAAAACCTTAACGATATATTTGATATATGATAATAGATGACTGTGAATAAGAATGAGAGATAAGATAATATATTTGTCATATTTGATACATGATAATGAGAATAAATTAGAGAGTGAAATCTTGAATAAAAGCTCTCTATTAATAAAAGTTATTTCGTGTGAGAATTCATATGTAGTTGTTAAATATCAATACTAAATTGTTTTCGATTATATTTTCACTTTAAACTTTCATATATCGAACAAAGATGGTAGAAGAATTCATAAATGAATTCCTTTCCCAAGAAAGAATTTATATTCCTATTATAAATTTTTATTCAACGTACAAACCAAGATACAAATCTATTAAATTTAGTTTTAACTTGTGGGTACTATCTTGTCTATAGTTAGCTCAGTTTATTTTATTTTCATACACTATCTTGTCTAAAACAAGTTATAATAACAATAATGTTCGGTGCGAGTCATTATCTGGCTGAGTTTCAAAAGATTCACCTCTACAAAATAACAAAGGCCTCCATAACCCTTTGTCAGTTGGAGAGTGTGTACTATCAACGGTGACAAAAACAGAGACAAGCAGGAAAGAGAAGCAGCTGCGATCGATTGACAGTCAATTTCAAACCCTAAAGAATAGAAGGAGGGATGTAATCTCAAGCCTTGTCAATTAGTACTTCCAATTCCAAAGCGCAAACCTGAACCTCCCAACTTCTAACCCTAATGCAATTCGTCATTCGCTTCTCCAATCCCCTTTCCCAGGTTTGTTTGTTGTCATCGAATGTCTCTCTTTGGTTTGTGTTTTTTCTCTCTCGTGAATTTTCCTATTGATTTAGAATCGTCTTGCTCATTTTGATTTTGGACGAATTGTTGTCTTCTGTTTACATGTGGCTGGCGTTTCTGCCTTCGCCTTTTATTTGTCAATTTTGGTACACGATGATTGATTTCTTTAAAAACAATGTAGCATCTGAAAACTTCCAAATTTATTTACTCCAAAGTCGATATAGGTGACATAGTTACGTGGTAACAACTCACACATGTTTCGCCAGTTGAGATATATGTAACCGACTTCTATAGAAACTGATTTTAGACGACGATAATTTAACAGTATTATTTATATCAAAAAATAAATTATATCATGTTTTCATATATAGCACTGATATTTTTATGAATCGACCTCTTTCATGTCTTCTAAGTTCTAATTCTAATGTTTAGACAATTTCTTTTTCCTTTTCTTTTGGGACTTTGAATTGGTGTTGACTGCTGATAACGGAATCTAGTTGATCAATGACTGCCTTGATCAATGTATAATCCCTTATTCCCTTTTATTCTCTAAATTGTATTCCTATTTTTCTGTTTCGTCCTATCATATATTAGCATATAGTATGGAAGTATAATGCATCGTACTCCAAGGATTATCATCTAATAAGTACATTCCACCTATCTCACAGTCGCAATCTTATAGACATGAAATCCCTCCACCTCTCTCAAAATTCAACAATTGAAAACATGCTTTTTCAAATTCCTTTTTTTTTTAAGGAAATACATTGAGATTAATCATAATAAAATCAGTAAATCACCATTAATTTCTCAAAAAGAAAAGAAAAACACCATTAACCTAGTCTTCATCTGGGTTGTGGTATCCTCATTCCCAAAGGCCTCTTCCTTTAGTTTATTAGTGAAATTTCACACGGGATCTTATTCCTTTTTGTATTGTCTTCTCCCAAATTGCACTTGCATGTGTGATGACAAGGTGTAAGAGGAAGGTATGAGCAACTGTTGCAAGCATTCATCGTTTTCTGAACTAAGGGTCCGTTCGCTTTAACTGTTAAAACTAGCGGTTATAGCGTTAACTCATTATAATTAGCGGTTATAAGCTGTTATGAGTTGTATAGCGGTTATAAGCTCTTATAATGGTAATAATAATAATAATAATAATAATAACAATAATAATAATAATAATAATAATAATAATAATAATATGAGTTTATGATTAGTTGTTATAATGGTTAGCTGATATGGCAGTTATAAATAGCTATTATGAATTGTTATAGTGTTTATGAGCAATTATGAGTGTTTATGAGCGGTTATTAACGGTTAACGGTTATAAACGCTTTTATAAATCGCTAATTCGAACATGCCCTAAGTAAAAACAATGACGGGGTCTAATTGCAGATTTTAAAGATCCTATTATACCCATCAAATCAAAATACTAGAGCATTTGTACTTTTTTAAAGAGAGGTTACACTACAAAGTATCTAAAAATCTTTTAGAAAAGGAAGAAGGCTATTTATCAATTCAAACTATGAATTATTATGGGTGTTGCCGTGGATGGGCAAATTGCACTGGTTTCTGGTCCCCAGTCTAACTTTTCGTATGTATATACTACGTTATTTTGTTTGCTGAAAAGTGCATATTTTTCCCCCTTTAATTTCCTTACACCTGCTGAAATGAAAATCCTTGAGGGGGTCCAAAAGAGACAAATACATTATTTTGGATTGCTGATATTTGAGGTCATTGATTCAATTTTGATGTTATGTGGGCCACCATCTTAGGTGCTTGCATCTCTGAGGTCCATCCACATCCAATCCCCAGCTAACTATCCTATCTATTTCATTCCTTTCAAAATATTCTGAGAGTTCCTTTGCATCCACCGTTAAAAGAAGCGTTTAGTTTCTTGTTTATTTTGTACATAAACCTGATTTAAAATACTCAATAATTGACTCTCTTTTCTTCCTTCTAACTAAAATCCTTCTTCTTCAATGCCGGGAACAATCCAGGTTTCAAGTAAGTGATGTTACTGATTGTTATATGCATGAATTGACTTTGTTTCTCTCTCTTTTAGCCTCTCTGTCATGAAGAGTCTTGACTTTTACTACAAATTTGTTTTATCAGTATTAGAACTGGTGGGAATACCATATGCCCGATCTTCGTCAATGGGGATTAAAGGTAAGGAAACTGTCCTTTTATATTTGAAGATCTTCGAGATATTTGGATTTGTCTGTTGGAGCTTATTGAAGTTGGATAGTGCAGTTACAGTGGGAAAACTGGCACATGAAGGGCAAGATGGGGGAGATTTTTCGTTGTAATGTTGCTGGACTTTATCTTAATCTTGATCATATTTATTCAGCTATATGCTTGATTCTGACAACGGGAATTTTATCTCTTTTTATGCTTTAGCCCATTAGCATCTTTTCGTGACAATCTGAATGTGTCAATACGTGATTTGGAAGGGAATGAGATAGCGCATACAGGTCTGTGAATGATATGCTGCCTGTGTTTGAGTTTGTGATGAAAAGTCTGAATGTGCTACCAGTAAAGACCATTGATGGATTGAGTTGCTTTTGCAGCTGTTGAAACTAGGTCAATTGTCGAAAAGGGCGTATGGGATGATCTATTTGCTCTTAAAGGTGGTGGGCATGTCCATATGAGACTGCAATTTGTTCTTACTGAGGATGAGCTGAAGAGGATCCGTAGCATGGTAATATCTGAGAAGGAAATCGTTCATTGTGAGATGGTTGCTCATATTCACATGTAGAATAATCAACAATTGTTGAATGTCATCAGCACTTCGTTTCTCATGCTTTGAGTTAACCTGTGTTTCATTTATTTGCAGAGAGAATCTGCAAGCCGTAAGAAGCAAGAGGATCTTCTCAAAAGGCGTCATAGTAGTGCAGATCTAGCAAATGCTTCCGGTGGTAGGTCCGCATCATTTTTTTCTAACGCTTTGAATTAGTAAAGAAATTCTTGGTTCCAGACCTTTGGAGTTCATAAAGATTGAAATTTTCAATAAAAAGGTTTGAAATGTTTAACAGAGTTGTGTTTTTGCATTGTGAACCGTAATTTACTTCAGCTCTGCATCTTCTCAAGATTCACTGAAGACCACCTATAGAGCTGAGAAGCAATATGCAAACCCTGCCCCAAACCAAGTTAGTAAAATATCAGGATCTGATGCTAACACCCTCAGTAAGGGTCATCCTAGTCAGAGGAGACAAAGCACTCCAGTTAAGTTTCATTCAAATTTCATCTTGGCTTCTTTAATATAAAAAATGTGTCCCAACTATCCTCACTGCAAACAGGCATTCAGCACCTCAAAATCAACTGGAGCATTAGATAAGCTTGTGGCTAATCGACCCATCAAGGAAGTAATTCAACCTCAAGATCAAGTGAAGCAGAGTCCATTGGACAAAACACCTAGCAATGTAAGGAAAATGGTTCTTGCCTTTGAGACTAACCCAGTAAAGGTATCTGTTCTGGCTTCTGACAAGTATGCATATACTCACTCCATCCCATTTTATGTGATAATATGTTCCCAATTTTGTAAATCCCCAGTTTATTTAACAAATTGCAAAAAGGACAATCAAGTAATCAGATGCTTCAAATATTATCCTTCTGCGAAAATGTTGTATGAGAATAATATATGAATTTAACAGCCTGCTGTATAAAATATCTCTAGAATTATTAAATGAACTTTGGAAATATTTTTCTATAATTTAATAAATGACTTTAACATTACAAGAAATCCCTTTCTTCAAAAAGTGAAATTGTCATATAAAATGGGACGGAGGGGGTAGTATATTACTGCACATGTACGCTTAAGGATGAGGAACCAAAGAAAGTATTCTTCATTATCAGGAATTGTCATCTGCAAGTTCTAAAACAAGACTGGTACCTCAAATAAGCACTACTGCTACGGTGGATGCTCCTGCGAGACCGCCAAGCTTGAAGAGAACTATTGGGGCGAATGCTAAACCAGCCCCTATACCAGAAGGCACGGGGACAGAAAAAGAAGAAAACAAGGATTGTGAACCTTCTATTTGTGAAGAACAAGTCGTTGAG
This sequence comes from Talinum fruticosum, assembly GCA_021018815.1. Taxonomy (NCBI): domain Eukaryota; kingdom Viridiplantae; phylum Streptophyta; class Magnoliopsida; order Caryophyllales; family Talinaceae; genus Talinum; species Talinum fruticosum. The sequence goes on along the minus strand of JAITYX010000002.1, from coordinate 10,059,166 downwards.
AAGCCTGAGCAGCTTAGAGACTTGAAACCCCAAAACATTGATTACACGTCAAGCAAGAAGGATATGCTCAAAACGCAACCTATTATAGAAGAGCTAAAAGAGGATGACTTGGATGTCCAAAACATCGATTACATGTCTAGCAAGAAGGATATACCCAAAATACAACCTATTAGGGAAGAGCAAAAAGAGGAGAAACATGGCTTGAAACTCCAAAACGTCAATTACATGTCAAACGAGAAGGATATACCGAAAATGCCACCTACTAGAGAAGAGCAAAAGAGGAGAAAAAGGACTTGAAATCTGAAAAGTACAATTACATGTCAAGCAAAAATGATGGGTCCAAAATGCAGTCCACTAGAGAAGAGCAGACAGAGGAGAAAAAGGATATAACTGAAATGCAACCTACTAAAGAAGAGCAAAAAGAGGAGAAAAAGGACTTGAAACTACAAAACGTTGATTACTTGTCAAGCAAGAAGGATACACCCAAAATGCAGCCTTCTGTAGAAGAACAAAAGGAGAAAAAGTACTTGAAACTACAAAACGTTGATTACTTGTCAAGCAAGAAGGATACACCCAAAATGCAACCTTCTGTAGAAGAACAAAAGGAGAAAAAGGACTTGAAACTGCAAAACATTGATTACTTGTCAAGCATGAAGGATACACCCAAAATGCAACCTTCTGTAGAAGAACAAAAGGAGAAAAAGGACTTGAAACTGCAAAACGTTGATTACTTGTCAAGCATGAAGGATACACCCAAAATGCAACCTTCTGTTGAAGAACAAAAGGAGAAAAAGGACTTGAAACCCCAAAACATTGACTACATGTTGAGCAAGCAGCATTTACCCAAAATGCAACCTATTAGAGAAGTGGTAAAAGAGGAGAAAAAAGGCTTGGAACTCCAAAACATTGATTACATGTTAAGCAAGACGGATATACCCAAAATGCAACCTACTAGAGAAGAGCAAAAAGAGGAGATAAAATCTCCCAAAAACTTGTCATCTACAGCTGAAAGTAGTAGACTGTCTTTACATGGGCTTGTTCGAGCATTTCCAAGTAGAAAGCAATCTGCTGCTGATATATCCACCGAACTGCAAGGAGCTCTCTTCCATGAGCCTTTTGTCATCGAGAAGAACTGGAGAAGTAAACATTGGAAATCTCTTCGGCAGAAAGTGAAATCCAACACGATTTACTTGAACGTAAATTGTGCCTCTGATAGGCTTCATGAATGGATTTTCTTAGACGAAATGATATGCTCATGTATACCAAGTGATGAAAGGCCATTCATAGACCTACTTGAAGGTTGGCTTTCCAATTGCAGTTCGGAAACCAATCAAGGAAAGGTCAGTTGCACAGGCTGAATCCAAGAAGAAACTTGTGTTAAATCTTTTCCAACAATCCTCTTAGGAAAACCTAATTTCTTTGCAAGTGAATCATGCATGAGTTACAGAGAACATGATAGGGTTTCAGTTTGCCAACTTCTGCTCAGCTTGGAAAGCAGAACCTGCATACTTATCATGCATAAGGAACATCTGCATCATTGTTGTAAATGTAAAGGTTGAAAATCTGGGTTTAAGAGATAAATGACATGTGATTATGTAACTAACTATAATACGTCAAAGCCTAGTGAACAAGTTGTTTGCCTCAGGTTCAAGTCAGGTTGACTTCTGATCGTGCTCAACAGGTTGATGGATCATCTAGGTCAGACTGCGTTCTGGTCATGTTTGCCCCTGTTGGTATTTTATGCAATAAGCTTGTCTTGAATGCAACCAATAATTCGGCAATGTTCTCATCTCTTGGTTCTGCAGAACTCATTTCTTAGTCAAATTCAAATTGGGTTGTATTTTAGGCCCGGTGTTGGGTTTGGTTTCAGGTTGTTGAGGTTGAGTAATCTTTTGTATGTTGGTATTTCAGATCTAGTATTATCAAAATACTGCATTTGAAAGTGAGCTTCTGCAACAAAAATATCTGTTTGTAGGTTAACCTCCATGCTGCAATCTTTTGACTCATTTTGCTTACATGATTTGCAGCTTACAGATACTGATCTAGCAACAAACAGAGATGAGAAAAGCTCGCGTCAACGAAAAATTTGGATTCTGGTAGCAGCTCAAAGAATGGAAATTCTAGAAGACCAGTTGGGCAGGTTTGCTTTTAACTGCCATTTCAACAGGTTATTTGCATAAATCAGTGGCTGAAATTCGTAAAGACTTTTTCCTCCGTAATCTTTGCAGGCAATGAAAATCGCACTCATGGTAGGATTTGGCCTTCTTGTATTCCTGACTAGACAGAGAAGATGAAGGTATAGAAAATTTTCTTTTTGAAATTACCCATTTAGATATGCTCTTCCAATTCTTTGCATATTTTCCCTTTCAGTATCGCCTCCTGTACTTTCCCTGTGTTTCCTCCCTTTGTATTTTCTCGCACAATATAGTGGGTCTACCCTCCTAAGAGTAACTTGCTAATGCATCATTGCCTTTTTCATAATATTAACTCTTGCTTATGAAGAAAAAGATCGAAATGTTTACCTTCGAGTTTCAGTTGATTGAGAAAATGACTCTTTTCTATGACTGCAGACAATGCGGCTCATAGTTGATTCTGCTGCTGCAAGCCTGAGGAGGATATTGTCTTATGAAACCTCATTTTTCCGTCAGTGTAATTACATGTAAAAATTGCTTTCTTGCTGCTCTCAATTCCAGTTTTGTGCATAATCAGTTTGCAGTATACTTCTTGCGGGAAGCTAGTCTTTTATGGATCCTTTGAGTTGCCCATTACCTTACCCTATTTGTTCAAAAAGGTCACTAAACTCATCTCATGTGATGATTTTATGATCATTTAAGTGACCATCGTTGGTTCAAGCGATGTACATTCAATATAAGAAATATTCATGATAACGAATTGCGTTTATCTTAAACTCCCCTCAAAATAGCTGCATCGGAAGTATTTTCTATCAAAAGTAATTAAAAACTTCAGATGTTAAATGTCATGTTTACCAATCACCACAAAAAGAATAAATTTTCGAGAGGGAGCTCTCATCCTTCATCTCTAATTAAAACCTTTTACGATGGCTTCTTTGCAACTCTCACTAATGTTGCATATTAAACTCTCCTCAAATTATTTATTACATATTAGCGGTTACTAATGTTTACGATTAGTTGTTACCATTGATTATCAGTGTTCTCAATAATTAAGGTTTGCAGTTACCAATGATTATCAGTAGTTAGTGATTACAAATGTTGAAATGAATAAGCTTAACAGTATGTTTGGATTTCATGAAGAGTATGTTTGGATCTCATGAAGGGGAGGGGAAATAAGGTTAACTGAGGGGAAGGGAACGGAAGGAAATGAAAGGGAAATGAGGTGATAAACATTCACCATATTTGGATTGGAATGCAGAAAAAGGAAGGGGATGGAGGGTGAGTTATTAAAAATCTTCATTTTCTCTTCATTCACCCCCAGTTTAGAACGGAAGAAAAATTGAGAAAATAAGGGGGAAAGGGGTGTTCCCCTCCCCCTCGCCTACTTTATCCTCTTTTTTTAATTTTTTCAAACAAAGGTAAAATAGGTAAGTAGCTTCTCTTCCCCTCCTGTCTCCCCCTCTAAACTCAACGAAATAAAATGAAATAATAGATACAAAAACGAAATTAAATAATAGATAGCAAAAGTTTCATACCAATTTTTTTTATTTTATAAAATTCATACCAAATCTTTTACTTTTGGGTCGCCCTCCTAAAATCATGAATTATGACTACAATGGTTGGGCTTTGGGCCGCTTGGCTACACAAGCATTGGTTGGGCTTCTTGCAGTTATCTACCGCGCGGCAATACTTCGCGTACCGTACGTGGGCATTCTCCTCTCTCTCTCTCTCTCTCACTCACTCACACACACACACACACACACACACACACACACACACACACACACACTAATAGCTTCAAAAATCAAAACCCTAGCCACTGCCCACTGCTCCTCTGCTTGCTTCGCCGCCGGTCGCCGTCCCGTTCCGTTCGGCCGTCCTCCGCCGTGCTCTCATTACCCACTTCTCTCTGCCGCTCATCTCGCCGCCGGTTGTGTGGGGAACAGGGGCACCCTCAAACTCCTACTCGGAGTTTCCAGAACCTAAACCTTGATCTTTTGGCGGAAAATGGTGCGAAGCATAAAGAATCCCAAAAAAGCAAAAAGAAAGAAGAGCAAGGTGCGATTTTTTCCTCTTTGAGTTAACACCCATGTTCGGAATTAATCATAAATCATAGTAGCAGGCTTCGTTGATGGCGGGTTTGTTCTTGCGTTTCAGGGCTCGAAGAAAGACGAGGGGTCGTCCTCATCGGCGGCGCCGTCGGTGCCTGCAAGAGTATGGCAACCTGGGGTGGACAACATTGAAGAAGGGGAAGAGCTTCAGTGTGACCCTTCTGCTTACAATTCTCTCCACGCCTTCCACGTCGGCTGGCCATGTTTGAGGTTTTCTCTCTCCTATTTCCCTTTTTCTATCAAATGATTTCATGGAGTATTGCAATTTGTGGGTTTTTGATATTTCCACCTCGCGTTTGAGTGCCTGTTGGTGTGGTATAATTATGTAACTTAGAGTTGTTAGAAATGTGTGTTATCATATTTGGATGTCTGATGATCCACTAGCTGCATATTACTGGTGCTTGCTGGGTGCTGAAAATTACAGGTACGATTAATTGCTAATGCTACTTTGGCCGTTTGTTTCATCTTCTGCTCCGTAGAAAGATTATGTGGGTGGGTGGGGTTTTTTTTTTGGGGGGGTCATGGACAGAGAAACTGTTATGTATGTGACAATTTGTACTAGGTGAAGTATCTGTCTCAGACTCTCAGTAGGCATACAAAAATGCTGAGCCTAAATTTGGTCTTTGTGAATAATTTTGCAGTTTCGATATTGTCCGCGATTCTCTAGGTTTGGTTCGCACGGAGTTTCCTCATACTATCTATGTTGTATCTGGTACTCAGGTGAGCTCTCTCAGTTGTTTATAAGTTAGCTACCAAATCTAGCATTAATTCTATGTTAATTTAAATTTGATAATCATTTAATCATTTTATCTATGTTGCACATGATACTCTAATTTGCTGTTTCTCCTCTCTAAAAACTCTGCGGAATAGCTGGAAGGACTATCCAGCCAGCCTAGGCTATATTTTAGGATTAATATTTACTTCCACATGAAAGTTATATTATATGTAGTGATATGGAGTGATGTAGAAGGATGAGGGACTGAGCCTGCGAGAGGTCAAACTAGATTCTATGCCAGGAAGATCTACCATATGACTAATTCACCCCCTCCCCCAAAAAAAAGGGGGGTTGGTTATGGCTTCTATGGACTCAAAATTTTGACTACAGAGTGCTCGGAGCAGTTTAGGTGTTTTGAGTTTGAGGTATCAGTTACTCACACAAATTTGTTAAATATGTGGCTGAAATTGTTTATAGTATCCTTTTGGGATGTGAATTAGTTTCTCTATAGCATGCTTGGCATCCAATTCTTCCTGGTTGTCTGCTAAGTATGTTTTCCTCATTGAAAAATGTCCTATGTGGTGCCAAATATGCTACAAAACAGCTGACTAATACGAAAATGTTTAAGATGATGTTTGAACTTTTGAGATGTAAAGCAGTGAAAGAACCCATTGCAGAATGGATAGCCAGAGCTGTCAGTTGCGAACATCAAGTAGATATGTCAAATTATTGCAATACATGACATGAGAATATTTACATCATTTTAGTTTATATGAGCTGCTGCACAGCAATAATTGAGCTGAATGCCTAAGGAAAATGGGAGTCCTACAATGATAAACTGGAATTTTTTACAATATCTATGTACTACAAATGGTGATCTTGAATTTATGATATTGATGGTGGCAATGATTGAAATCTGTTGGATCCAATACTATTTTCTAATCTGTCTATCTTATGTGGTTTGTTGGAAGTGTGTGCATGTTTTTGTGATTTTGTTTTTTAAGTGAATATGCAACGACAGTGATGAATATGTAGTGCATATGCAAAACATGAGTGTGCAATGTGACTATTTCTCTTTGTACTTTCTGACCATCAATTAGATAGTGTGTGTCATTTTAAATGGTAGTCCTTAGCACACTTCTGTTATCGCTGATACTCAGCTAGATTAATTGTTCCCAGCTATGATACTGGTGGTCGCTACTGTATTTCACTGTTGAATTCATATTAGATATATGGGTCGTATGATCAGTTAGATTGAATTGACTCAGATATTTGCAAGCTATGTAGATAATCTCATCTTGCATTGAATGATCATTCTTATGTTTGATTGTGCAGGCGGATAAACCATCTTTGAATTCTATTGAAATATTCAAGCTATCAAACATTTCTGGAAAAAGGCGTGATCTATTACCCAAAAGATCTGCTGATGGGTCTGACATGGATAGTGACAGTGATAGTGATGAAGATAGTGATGAGGACGAGCCCGGATCAGGAACCCCTGTTTTGCAGGCAAGTGTCACAGCTGTATATGTTAATGAGATGGAACAATTGCATTCTTTTATTTAGAACTCTGACATATTTGTGAAATTTGTTGAATGTCACAGGTTCGCAAGGTGGCTCATCAAGGATGTGTCAATCGGATACGATCCATGCCGCAGAGTCCCCATATTGTTGCGACTTGGGGAGATATGGGTTATGTTCAGGTCAGCGTTGAGCAAATCAACTTGGACTTTACCCTACCTACTCCTTAATATTGGAAATTGTAGCTCATTTTACCCCCTTTCTAAAAATTGTCATTATCACAATTAGGAATTATGGTTGGATTGCAACTGCAATAGCTCTGGCTTTGTTCACGCGTAGTCAGATTTTTCTGCCCCGACAGCCCCTGTTATTTGAGTCTTTCTGGGCTATCTTGAAAAGTTTCAAACTTTTATGCAGGTGTGGGACTTCAGTTCTCATCTCAATGTCTTAGCTGAATCAGAGACTGATACCAGTAGAGGGAAACTTCGGTCTTCAATCAGGCTCCATTAAGTATGTTCAAGCACAAAGATGAAGGGTATGCTATAGATTGGAGTCCCCTTGTACCTGGAAGACTTGTATCCGGTAGGATGAAAGCATTACATGGTCTTATTTTAAATTCTTGATGGACTTTGATGCTGACCCTCTGAAGTAAGCATAATAATAATGTCTCTTTTTCCCCCCAAATTGATTCTTGTTTGAAGGGGACTGCAAAAGTTCTATTTATCTTTGGGAACCTGCATCTGGGACAAAATGGAATGTTGATAGTAAGCCATTTTCCGGTCATTCTGCTAGTGTTGAAGATCTGCAGGTGAGCCTCCTTGTCATAAACCAGAGTTGTTTTTAGTACAGAAGCCAAGGATTGAAACCCCAGTTCTTGAGTGAATAGATTTGTTTGACATGGTAATTTGCTTATCCACTCTTTTCAACGTCTTTCCTTACAGTGGAGCCCAACAGAAGCAAATGTTTTTGCTTCTGCCTCTGTGGATAAGACCATTGCGATATGGGATACTCGTTTGGGGAAGTCTCCTGCTACATCCTTTAAGGCTCATGACGCAGATGTGAATGTTATCTCATGGAATAGGTTAACTAATCTTCTAATCTCTTTAGTATAGTCTTTATATTATTTTGCTCTATTCCCAGACATGCAATGTAAATGTTCACTCTTCATACCAGGCTTGCTAGCTGTATGTTGGCATCAGGCAGTGATGACGGGTCATTTTCCATTCGCGATCTTAGATTACTCAAGGTATACATTTTGCATTTGATTTGTGAGCTTTACCTGGATAATTCTTTTCAAACAGGATTTGGACCATAGATGAATAATATCTTGAAGCAACCCCCCTCTTCCCAAAAAAGGGGGATGTCCCTCTTTAGTGTAGTGTTGCATACATTTGACCCATGGGTGCTTTTTTCATGGTATGAATTCCTTTATTAGATAGGCAAATACGAAGTTTGGACTTCCTAGATTGGATTAATGATATATCACTTCATTTGACTCAAATGAGTCTTCTTTAACTGTGTTGGTGTGGGGAAATAAGTGTATAATAGAGCACTGACTTTGACCATGGCAAATTTTGGATCACTGTTTGTGGGTGTATTTCGCCACATATTTCTGAATCTTGTACTCACCCTTTCATTTTCCAGGAGGGAGACTCTGTGGTGGCACATTTCACTTACCATAAACACCCCATCACTTCCATTGAATGGAGTGCACATGAGGCTTCTACCCTAGCAGTCTCTTCAGCCGACAATCAACTCACGTAAGAATCAGTTGATGACTCATAATATTTAATTTCTTCTCTCTGCAATGTCCCTTTTATTGGACGTGGGGAGGCAGATGACAATCCCAAACCCCATGACCTCTGTGTGTTACTGGCCCACCTGCAACCCTTAGGGCTTGAGAGAACCGCAGAGCGGTCCAGTTGCAAGGTGCCATAATATTTAAAGGTGTCTCCTGGGCCCTGAAATTGGATGACAGGGAGCCTAGGGCTTGAACCCTGGACCTCTGCTACATACATGGAAGGCACTTAAGATGCCATTGGACAAAGACCTCTGTTCCTATCTTTGCCTGACAGTTTTTGGTTTTTATCACCAGGATATGGGACCTGTCACTAGAAAGAGATGAAGAAGAAGAGGCAGAGTTTAAAGCTCAAACAGAAGATAAAGTGAACGCCCCTGAGGACTTGCCTCCTCAGCTTTTGTTCGTCCATCAGGTCAGTGCTAAGAAATTCACTGCTCTTGAGAAGTCCATCATTGTAATTTTTGCTTAACTATTGTCCTAACGTGCTTCCTTACTGTTTCAGGGCCAGAAGGACTTGAAAGAGCTTCACTGGCACGCACAGATCCCAGGAATGATCATCTCAACTGCTGCCGATGGTTTTAATGTCTTGATGCCATCGAATATCGAAAGCCCCCTTCCACCGGCTAATGCTTCTTGATAGCACGGATACTTATCCATGGGTCTTTCCTGCCGTCCTGGCAAGGGGAAATCTATAATTTTGTCGTGAAGGATTGTCGAATTTTGGGTGCACCAATTTTGTATCGAGTCTTATTATTTGTTGAATTTTATGACCAGAGATTTTAACTCAGTCGTTATGTGGTGATGGCTGGTGTTTTGGTTCGCTTTTATATGTAATTATTCTTTATTGTCTTTTTGAGGTTATAATTTGATATCAGATATTATATTATATTTGACTAAACCCTTTTAACTTAATTACCAATTTTGTACTATCATGGTTGCACAACTCCAAAAAAAAAAAAAAAAACGAAAAAAAGAAGGATAGAGCAACTGTCACGTAACTGCTGAGCGATAGTATAATGATAACAAAGTTCCGATCTTGGTGTAATGGATTAAAGTTCGATAGATGTACGAAGTTTCCTTGTTTTGGGAGTTTTGTGGGAAGCTAACAAGTTTATTTAACTCGGTTTAGTCATCTTACATATTTTTTAATGATAAGTGTAGGTTATCCTAAGTTATCTTAAAAATAAATACTGAGATTTAGGTGAATATGAGAATATTAAGAGTATAATTTTAATCTTTTAGAGAATGATTCGACTTGCATTGTTCTTTCGAAATATAGAGCTATAGACGTAACATTTGGATTTCTTTTTTTTTTTTTTAATTTAAAGGGTAGGTCATGTGTTTGGGGAAAAAAAAAAGAAAAAAAGTAGATGATGATGGATAGAAGATAGCATCTGAAGAGAGGCTAAAAAGTATTGTAGGCACTGAAAAAAGTGTTTGCTTGCAAGATGGAAAGTGCAGTTAAGCTTTCACCCAATTTAGTCTTTATGTATACAACATCAACATACCAGTACAATACAATCAGAGGCAAACCAGAACCAGTGATGATGATGATGATGATGATGATGATGATGATGATGCTTTAGCCAAGAAACCATGCCTCACCCATGACGCCAACATTATCTCATTTTGACCTTGACATAATCCTACCGCTAACAATCTCAAAATTCTATGTATTTTCTGGTAGATACTGCAACTATACACTCGGAAGGTTTGTTTACTAAAGAATGGTCGGTTCACTCGCTGGAATATATGTCTTAGTTACCATCATAAGGTTGCAGTCCTCCTTTAACGGTAAAAAATTTCTTTTCTCAAATTCAAAATTTTTATAAAAAATATTCTATTAATTTTTATGGATGTCATGTCACTACTAAAATTTCAGTAATTTTTAGCACTAGTTTTCTTATAACAAATCCTAAAACAAGAAGGTTTTCCAACCTTCATAAACAAAATTTGTTATGTCTTCATTAATTATATATATTAAAATATATATATATATATATAATAATGGTTGAGAATAATATTCCATTTGTATCTCTAGTTAGTCAAGATAGAATATTCTATTATTAATTTTACTATAATTTTGGTAATATGTAAACAAACTAATTGTGGTTGTACGTAGACTGAAAATTAGAAATATAAAAACGATTAGATATCAAGTTTGATAGAGGAAAACTACATAATTAGTTAAATACAAAAGCCTTGACGTGAGATATACTACTTGATCATCTTTTTTAATTCATCTAAGCTAAGCAAACTTGACCTTTAGAATATGGATTATACAAATTAGCCTCGTGTGACTGGTTCTTTTTATATGATCCGAGTCTACTTGAAGTGGGTTTTATCTTTTATCTATTATATTAAAAAGAACGTGATGACATGAACATATGCGTTAAAAAATATTTATAAATGATGCATATGTCATTCCAATTTGATGTACTTACTACTATTTGAATATAAATTTTAAACATGCATCTTTATCAACTCGAAATCATAAGCATTTTGAAGAATATGAAAGTTGGCTGAATATCGATATATTCTCTCAATTTTTATTCTTAACGATTACAAAATGTATGCTAATAAGTTTACAACTATATAGTCACCAACTACGGGACGACCAGGTATAGGTCACGTGTTTTATTGCCATCTGTTTTCGACTTTGTTTTTTTTTTTTTGGTTTGGGATGCTATCAAGGGTCATACGGTGGCATTCACTTGCCTCAACTCCTCATTTACTTTCCTTGGCTGCCCGCCCACTCCATGTGTTATCCCCCAAATGAGGAATTCAATCTAACAATTTGTGGCTTCGGTTTCCATTACAAATATCTAAAAATTTCATTTGTAATTTCTGAACTATCTAAGTATAATAGTTCCACAAATTACAAACTTTTTTTTCTATTTTTTATTTTTTACAAATTTTATTGTAATTTCTGAACTATCTAATATAATAGTCCCATAAATTACAAACTTTTTTTTTCTATTTTTTATTTTCTAAACTTTCCCTTTTTTTCAACTACTTATTGACATCATACTCTACCTACTACTATCGAATTACTAACAAAATCCTAAATCTTTAGAGAAAAAGAAAAAAAGAGAGAAAACACATACACACACACACTATGAGAGTTAGCTCAAATCACATGATCTTCATTTTGAAACTTTATGCTCATGCCTTCTCTTACTAAACCCTAAGTTTTTCACCTACGAACCTTTTATAGGTTTTCCACCGCAGATTCTTCTTTCCCAGCCCTAGAACAGGAGGATAGAAGGAATGGTTGTTTCACTTCTCTTTTCGTTTTTCTTCCAAAAATACATACTTTTTAACGGGAAGATATTTAAAACATCGCACTCTAAATTTATATCATAGACACCATATTCAAAAAGCTTACCAGTTGAACTAATCCATATGTTACTACCAATCATTATTCCACGATACGTGTAAAACTAGCTAATAGTTGTGGCCAATAATAATCCGAAAGGGAATAATTGTTAGAAGTGCAATCATGGTGCTCATTTTGGCATCATATATACTCGAATATATTTGTGAATTTATATGGATTACCTAATAATGTAGCTCCCACTATTTTGATGTAACAGTACTTGGCACTAAATTATGGTCCAACTTTAAAATCCAGAAAATGAAAAAAATCAGAATCTTGCTAGAAATTTAACAATTTCATGAAAAAACATCATAAATTAAACTTTATATTATATTATATATACATATACATCACAAGTGAAATCCAATATAGCAGAGTCGATTAATCAGAGAATTTCTCATAAATCATTGGAAACAAGTTTTGATCTAAAAGAAACAAGAATTGATCAGATGATTACTGAAATGATCTGCAATGGAAGACATGGAAATCACATTTGGGTGAAATAGACTTGAAGAACAACCTGACAGTTTCTTCCTGCTTCACCACAGCTCCTTCTCTCTCCACCAAGACCGCCGCCGCAATCTTCTCGTAGCCGCCGCCACGCCCCGCCGCCACGTAGGCTATGACGGCGGCCTGGGCCGGGCCGAGGCTGGGGTTATAGGCGGCGGACTCCATGTAAGACCCTTTGTAAATCTTGCCCTGATCGTCAATCAACGCCACCCCAGATGGGCACCTACTGTACGGTGCATGAGACCTGTTGGCGGCCTCTAATGCAGCCATCACCAATTCTCTCTCCTCCAATGCGGAGAAGCCATTGCACAAACTGCCGTTCAATTCGAGCAGAACCAGGGAATTCTCCTGGGTTTCGAGAATCAAGGGCACATCCTTGTCTAAGAGATCATCGGGCCCAAATCTATGGGGTAAAAAGTACGACAATGGCTTGAACGAAACGTTTCGATCATCTGGGTACCCGTTGATTTGATCCAATTTCTCTCTCTCCCCATCGTTCTGGAGAACGAAGATCTGGATATTGGGGGCGCCGCGGATCTCCTGGAGGAATTGACGGCAATGCCCACAAGGGTAGGCGGAGACGACGACGTTTTTGAGACGGGCTTGCGGGTGGAGAGAAACATTCGTGATAAGGAACTGCTCGGCGTGGACGGAGTGGTGGAGGGGCAAACCGGGAAACTCAAGATTAACCCCGACAAAGATCCGGCCGTCGGCGGCTAATCCGACGGCGGCGACGGGGAAATTGGAGATTGGAGGGCGGGAGAGCTTCTGGGCTGATCTGACAATGGCAGGGAGGAGGTGGACCACCGAATTCAGCCCTAATTTCTCCGCCATTGTTTCTGCTTCAGATGCTTCAATCACAAATTTTGGGTGGTCCATTTTTTTGGGTGCTTTTTGTGAGTTTTTATTGAACTAAATAATTAAATAAAAGATGGGAAAACCCCAGTTTCCTTTTTTTTTTTTTTTTGGGGGTTTGTAATTCTCTCAGATAAATCAAAGAATAAAAAGATGGGGTGTCAAGATGAGAGAGAGATTTGAGGGAGAAAAGAGTGCATGATGAAGGTATATTTATAAGGGGGTTCCAAAGCCACCCATAGTGCCCATACAAATTTTTTAGGTGGGATGTAGATGTAGATGTAGTTACATTAGATTGGGTGAAAAGAATAGTTTGGAAGTTCCTAGCTTTTGTAGCTTTGCTTCTCTTATGGACAATTATTTTTTGCCCCTCTTCTTTGAACTTGGTCATGTTACATAATAGGCACTGTTTCGCAATCAACTGTTAACCGTTATCCGTTATTTATTTGTATTACTTGTTAATTATTTGTATTAATTGTTTGATTTAACTGTTTATGATAACTCAATTTCATTAACTATATTAGACATTCTATTACACATTATAATTGTCTTTATTCCATGTTTATGTTTCTATATTTTTTAAATTTATTTTTAATAATATATTTGACATTTACATGACAAAACTATTTAATTATCCATAATTATGTAATATTTTGATACATAACATGTGCTGCAATAGTTCCATACTTTTTTTATAGAGATTATTTTAAAATATTTTAGAACTTTTCAAATTTATTTGTAAATAACTAAAATTTGGAGTGACCAATTATTCATTTAATGTAAATAAAAGCTATTGAATTCATTCTTAAATGAGAAATTAGTTATCCATAATCATGAAAATTCATCACAAAAGTATTTGTAAAAATTCGTCTCATAATAATTCTGAATTTAGATAGTCTTGTTTAAGACCTACTTTTCTTTTGTTTTACACTAGAAAGTGGAAGCAACCATTGATGGTCGTCTTTTATTATGGTCTCGAGACTATAGTTTTAAAACATGGGATAGAGCAATTGATGAAAGGATGGATGAATTTTCAAGATTTGAAAAAAATGAGAGTACATCTTTGAAACTATTTTGTAGAACATCACGAGACTACAGTATAATTTAAACATAAGGATCTCATTTTTTAATTGCTTAAAGAGCCAAAGTTATTTTTTTTTATTACATATAAATTTGTTTTAATAAAATGTTAAGCAACACTTATCATAAAATTATTCCCCCTTAAAATTAAAATATGTAAATCAAATTCGTGTTTCTAAATATAATGACAATGACAGTATCATGACTTAAATATGAATAATTATTGATGATGTTGGCCTTTAAATAAGCACAAGCACAACTCGCACGACTACAAACGTTCTCATCAAAGAGGACAAAATAGGTCACTATATGCTCAAACAAGCTTTACATTTTTTTTTTTGTGAGATACAGTTATATACTCACTATAAGAAATTGCATGGTGATTTTGATTTTTATAAAGGAATATCATCTACAAGAAGATCGATAATTTTTTACGAGGGACAAAAAGAAGCAAAAGTAGAACATTTAACCAATCAAATCAAATCAAATTGAACATTTTAGACTCAACTCGAATAACTTTTCTATCGTACTTATTATAAAATTATATAAACATAACTTAAATTTCAGACATAACGTTACAAAATTAGTCGAATATTAGTTAGTTTTCGTAAAAAAATATATGTTGTACGACGATGAATGAAACATATATATTTTGTAAGAATAAGTGATGGGGTTGACTCATATAATGAAGAAGACGTGAAAGAGGTTGTCATCCACATGTAGTTCAATGACAAGTAAAATCTGAAATTTAATTTTATATTACTGTTTTGGAATCTTATATTATAAATTTTATAGTGGCATCTAGCTATCAACCATTTGTATATTTGTAATTATATTGTTTTTGTCATAGCTCTAGCCTCTAGCTTCGATCCATCACCAACCTATTCATACTTCCATTTATTGAAC
The DNA here is from genome assembly GCA_021018815.1 of Talinum fruticosum. Classification (NCBI taxonomy): domain Eukaryota; kingdom Viridiplantae; phylum Streptophyta; class Magnoliopsida; order Caryophyllales; family Talinaceae; genus Talinum; species Talinum fruticosum. The sequence goes on along the minus strand of JAITYX010000002.1, from coordinate 10,044,156 downwards.
TTGCACATTTATCTGACTATAATAATTGGCCATCTGCATGAAACTTCCTCGATGTCTCTTGTTCTCGAAGAAAAATTGTGTGATGATGTGGACATAATTCGTAGGGATAAAGGATTTACTTCTGCAGTTGCGAGAGTGTGGTGCAATTGGATGGATTTCACGTTATCGCTACGATACCCGCAAAAGGCGAAGCCCGGGGTGGATTCCGAGGAACTCCCTCCGACGCTCAAGTTAGTATGATGAAGCGAACAAGCGGATCGAGGAAATCTTCCTCGATATACGCGAATGTGAATTTCTTGGAATTTGCTTACCGGAGTAAGGCTTTTTGGGATTTAGGAGTCTTTTCTAGAGAGGAAAGTGTTGGGAATTGATGATGTGAGCTTATGAGCATGTTAACATGTCTTATGAAGGTGGAGGTTGGTGAGTATTTATAAAGGAATCCAATAGGGAGTAAAATGATAATTTACCATGATTTAGGAAAGAAACCCTAACCCTAATGGGTTTTGGGCTTTACTCGACCCGTTGAGAGGAAGTTTGGGTTGATACTTCCATTGTCTTACTAATTGGGCCCAACTTACTAGTGACGTGACGGGTAAGTTGAACCTGTCCGGAAAATATTCGGATCACCTCTTATGCATTGAGATCCATTTTAGTTGGGTATGAAGTTGATCAAATTTAAAATTTAATATCATCTCATAAATTTCAGGTGATAAAAAAACTATAACTATATGGAATTATACGTCCTAAGAATTAAAGTTTAAACCATATGTGTTTTGAAATTTTAAAGATTTGTTAGGTCAACTTAGATAAGGTATTTTAAAAAAAAAAAAAGTGAATGAGGCATAAAGGTCAATATAGACAAAATTGGAATCCAGATTTCTGATAGTAATTTTAAAAACGTTAACAGTTGAGCCAACCGACACTTATAACTTAAAAGGAGGTTAACTTTATGAAATTATAGACTTCTAATAAAGTTCAGCTTTTTTTTTTAAAAAAGGTTATTTAAATAAAATGTTTTTGAAACAGATTAAAGGTAAAGAAATAGTTCATGGATTATAAAAAACATTCCGTAAATTAGATATTCATCCGTACATCTATTTATAAAACAATACCATATAAGTAAAAAATTAAAACAAATAATCACATGAGTTGATTTCACAAATGTTAGTGTACTTGAAAGGAAGGTGAAAGTCTTTTGTTAAAAAAAACAAACAAATGGGCTCGCACTATTCTTGCAGAGACAATATATGAGTTGTGGAGGGAAAGATGTCTCGGGAAATTCCAACAAACATCTCGGACTACCCCGGTCATCATCAAGCATATCCAATATATTTGTCGCGTTAGAGCTAATAGCTATATTGTGAAATGGGAAGACCTTGTAAATATGTAGTCTTCTCCTCATAAATTGTTGTACGGGGCCTAATCTCTTACTTTGAGAAATTTAAATGAGAAAGAAAGAAAGAAACGTGAAAGACATTATCAAAAAAAAATGTTACTGTAAAAAGAAAGGTAGTTGGGCCGTGGGCTTTCATTATGGGCCAGTGGGCTGACAACAGAAGATGATAGTCGGCGACTTTACATTTTGGGGGGAGGGAGGGTTTGGGAAATGTAAGTGCAAACATGGATGTAGATAAGATATAATTTTTAATTACAAAGTCATGCTTGACTAAGATTGTTCGTTTCGAGTTCTTTGTAAATATTTATCATATATATTTAACACTGATCAAAACTTAAAAAACACTTAATTACATTTTATAATTATAATTTTTCAATATTCAGCATTGATCAGATCGATCAATGTTCATTAGTTTTAATCAATGTTTATAATTATAATTTCGCAATATGTCATTAAGCATATAAAATCATAAATATTATAAAACTAAAAAATTAATTTAAGTGACAATTATTTTAAATTGAAAAAAGTCCATATTTTCTCTATTTTATCCATCTCTTATTAATTCTAACATTTGATGGATTCAATGCTACCGCACATATACCAATAAAGGACAAATAACCATCTTTTGATAAACCTTTTGAAATCAGAAGATCAATAAAATTTACTAGTGTTTTGTACTTTTATATCTCTTTATAAGATAATATTGTGATTAAAAAATCCCCTTAATAATTATTATAACACAAACTATAGTCATGTTTGACTTGGATCATGCAATGTGTTAGATAGGTTGATTTTTCACATTAATTTTTTAACCAAAAAAGGCATCATATATATATATATAAAGTTGGGCAAAAGCTCTATATGAGTAACACATATGATACTTATGTGAAATTATTTCATAAATATAGTGTTTATGTAAGGTATGTATTTAATTATGTTTTAGATAATTAATTTATATGAAATTGTATACCATAAATTAAATAATTGTATTGATCCAAAAACTAATTTGTTCGCATTCAAACATTACTTGTTCTATATATACATTAGTATACTTTTTTATAATTTATAAAAGTTAGAGAGAATTAGTGTATAAGTATTGGTTAAAAACGAAAACCATATAATTATATGTTTAATATATACGTAATAACCATATACGATTATTTTGGCTTTTTGAACAAATGACTATAATGTCCACGAACATCTTCAAAATTTTGCGTAAATTGTCCTACTTTACCAACTACTTTCTTTTTGTTTATTATTATTTTTTAATACAATGGCTTAAATGGTATGATATCTAAATTAGATTATGTGATACATTTTAATTTTAATATGTCCTAAAATTTAAACAAATAATGTATAAAATATATATTTTTTGGGGATATGTAAAACTTATTGCCAACTAGCCAAATGTGAATATTAGCATATTATAAGATTGATTATGTCACATTATCATATTATTACATCCAACTAAATATTATTTTAAAGATCCAACTAAATATTATTTGAAAGATTGACAATGCTCACTTTTCATGAAAATGTTTTAAATTTCCGTCACTTTAGGCTTGCTATATGAACCTTTAGATCCATTTTCGTCTTCTTTAGTTTGGTTGTCTATTCCTTCCTTTTTTTCTCTCCATTTTAATGAAAGACAACTTAAATAGAACCCTTATGAAAAGGGTTACCAACCAGTTATTTTACTTACCCTTTAAAAAACACACCCTTAGATCAAATTAGCTCTTAGGTGTGAGATTAATTAATCTTTGAATTTGGGAACCATTTCTTCTTAAACTTCCCATATCTTCTAAGCTAAAGGATCAGTAAGTGTATAAATTATGCCAGGCCATGAGTCTGGCCTTGCATAATGGTGTTTCAAAGGCATTTCTGGACATCAATTTCAGCAAATTCCCATACTTTCATCAGAAAACTGGAAATTTGTCCGTCACAAACCCAAACTTTCTTCAAACGCACGGACATCAGAATCAGAAGTGCCGCCAGCCAAAGTGCACATCTGTGGCAGTGAAACACATGCGTTTCGGAAACAAACCTTTATAAGAACCCGGGGCAAGGGAAGGGGGGAGGATATCATGCTACAACATCAGATGCATACAGTTTCTTCTCCAGAGGTCATTTGGAGGACGATATCACTGTTTCGATTCTTATCTTCAGATGATCCTTTTCCCGTTCTTCTGCCTAGAAGGCACAAAAAGAATACAGACGTAAGTTTGAGAGTTAAATCATTTTTGCAATTTCAAACTTCTAGTCATTCATCAGCACTGTAAGTAATATCAGTATCAGGAAAGAGAGAGCGGGTTTCAACTCCACTGCAGAAATTGTTGGACTGAAGGTTTCAGTTTGGCCAGAGGAATCAATCAATTGTGTGAGGCACGTAAATTGAAGTGAGCTAGATATTAAAGGGGGTGTAAGAGATGACCCTGAACTCAAGTGGGTGGGAGAGTCTGAGAAAAGATATGTAAGCCCATTTCATCTTGATTATGGGAAGCATGACTATGACACTGAATACTGTGAGTCCCAATGAGTCCCACCATAATTTTACAGTAGAGTTAATGTCAAATTCTTATTTCAGTCAACCGCACAAATTGTTTCACGAGACCAACCAATTGTTTCTTTGACCTTTTCACGGATCAAACGTTTTCTTTCTTGTTTCTCACTCTATTAGATAAGGTCTTCATTCTATACTATTTTAGTTGTTCACACTACAAAACAAATGACGTTATAAAATCCTAATATGGGTATATGACTGTTAGTAATATACATTGATTTTCTTTGGCAATTTGAAAATGTGTTTGATCTTAAAGGATTCTCAACTAGTCATCAGGTTCATGTAGTGAATGAATCTACACCATCGTCCACCTTTAGGACGTAGAATTCATCCAAAGGGGTTCTGCTATGTTGCCCATTCATTAGGAGGGGAGAGAATGCAAAAATGCAAAGGCCGATCTAGGTAAATCATTATAAGATAGTTTAGTGAAAGAAATCCCACCTTTTAACGTAAGATACATTTGAATTCAACTGAGAGGCAAGGAGATTGGCAAATTTTCTATTCTGTACCCCCCTCATTAGGAAATCTGATGAGACATGAGTTGCTTTACCAACTTCTTGGTCTTTTTTATTCATTTCCATTCGTTCTAAAAAAATTCACTTCTCTCCACCCCCACCCCTCTTTTTCTCACTCAAAAGAACAGGCCCTAGATAGGGTGCGGGGAGAATAGTACCAAGAACACTGTTCATTCTCCTAAATTAAAGACCAGTGTTTGAGACAAACAACTTATCCCAATTTTCTCTTCATGGGTGGAACCCAGCAATTTTGGAATAAAGACAGGGAGATGACAACGACCATTAAGCTTACAAATAACGCTTTCAAAAGGCCTATTTCACTTTCCCTTCATCGGTGGCAATCGGGGGAAAAGTCGAGGGAAATTGGGGCAATGATACTGACATCAAAATTTTCACTTCACGGGGATGCAATCTGGAAAAGGAACATCGGATGAGGATGGAATTAGAACGGGACATTAGATGTGGTAAAAATTTGGATTCTATGTATCTTAAATTAGATACATTGAGCAATCTACAGCATTTGGATGATTCTTTAAAGACAAAACAAGCTGTTTGAATAATTAAAAGTTATTAGAATAGGGGATATTATTTTACTATTAAATAGCCATTGTCTTACAATAATTTATTTTTAGCGGATAACTATTCTTCTAAAATTATAAAAGAAAAGAATGAATTAAATAGATAAAAAATGTACTCAATAAAATTAGTTACTATACTAGATTAGCTTATGATAAAATTTTAAAAAAGGAAAAGGACTTAGGTCTTTTTTAATTATTGTTTGTGTGTTCTCACTCTGCAAAGGGATGCAGACTTTTAGAAATGTGAAGAGGCAAAGCGCTCTTGAGAATCAAAGGCGATAGAGAACGAACGGACGATGCAGGCTTATGGGGCTTGTGGCAATCAAATGAGATATGAGGTTTTATTTATTTATTTATTTATTTTTGGGTTTTGGTTTTGAATTAAGAGGTGCGAAAGTAGGTAGACTTTCGGATGAAATATTAAGAGGCAAGGAGTTATTAGGGGTAGAAACCACACCAGGGCAACGTTGCAAGCTAGTAGTGAGTCTCTTTTTTTTTTTTTTTTTGGCTCATAAAGAGATCGAAATATTGTCGTAGGTGGAAATTGAATTTAAATTTTCAATAATAATTAATTAATTAAAATTTTTAACCATATTAATTGACACCTATAAATGCAAAGTTTTCTTATAGGAATAATTAAGTGTAAGAGACAAGTTTGGATGACACTCAAAGTCAACTGTTACCCCATATAATAAAACGTAAAGATATTTAATATTTATTGTCTAATAAAATTTAATATGTTATTTATATTAGGTGAACAAATTGAATAAATTATAACAATACAAAAAGTCGAAATCATATACATTTTCAAATTTAAAATCAATAATTCAGATTTTACAAAATTCGCATATCGGACATAGGACAAGTTCAATAATAGACAAAATTTTACTAATAATAGAGAAGGTGGTACCAAGGAAAGGGCGCATGAAGACTAACCTCAATGAAAACGGTCTTCAAAAGCCTCCCAGAAAAAGCAGTAATATGAGCTGTAATAATTTTGAGCTTCAAAGATTCAAAGAGCTCGCATAATTTTACCATTGTGCCCTTCTTCCTTCCACATGTCAACCTCACTACCACTGTCCTCTCTCCAACATATGAGACCCTCACCTGCAAAATTTCATTAAATAAGCAGCAAAATTCTCCTTTTCCGGAAATTTTGAATTTTTGCACTACCCAGTTGGATGTTTGACAAGTGGTTAATCTACATGGTCTACTCACTCTCGAACGCATATTTCAAGGATTAATAAAACAAAGCTAACCCCTGTGCCAAATCTAGAAGGCACCCCTTGACGTTAAAAGCTGTTCTGTACATTGAGAGAATCTTATCCATGTAGTGTAAAAGCATCCACTCAACTCATCCTCACTCCATATATGCTAAATCAAGCATATGTTTTTTCACTAAAATAACTCTTTTAATAATTTTCCATAATTGTAAACGGCATATCATATCAATTGGTAGCATACTTGTTAAACATCCAATTTAAATCAATATGCAATCCTATGTACAAAATACTGATCAATACAAGTCTATACAAGTCCATTCTAGTAAAAAATTAATCAGTTTTAGTTTATACAGACCTAATACTAATAGATAACAGTCAAGTAAAATTTCATTTTCAAATATTCTTTACTTTTAAAGATTCAAAATGATACAAGGCTAGTTAATTGTACACAAATTCAATCTATCTCGTTTCAGTAAAAATTGTTACCACTATTGACATAGTATTTAGGCGCTTGCTCAAGAACAACGTTTGGTGTAACTTGTAACGTTTTGACCAAGTCAAAATACTACTAAATAATAGTATTTGATAAGGTAGTTTTTTGTGTGGTGTACAAGGGGGCTACACCCCTAAGAAATTTTATTTCCTCATAACTCTGAGCCAACCGACCCCTACATTATCTCGCATACAATAACTCTTTGACATCATTAACTCGGAGAAACAAAGAAATGAAACCCTAACTTCATATTAAGTCCTAAATTAGCCAATTTGTCCGCCACCTTATTAGCTTCCCCGTAACAATGAGTGATCTTAACTTCCCAGTCGGATTTCCTTGAAAGGTTTTGACATTGAGTAATAATTGGCATAAACTTGGGGCTCCAATCTTTCTTCCCTCGAAACATGCCCATAACTAACATTGAGTCTAGTTGGAGTCGGACTGGCTTTAGTCCAAGTTCCCTAACTAGTCTAAGACCTCTCCAGTCGCTTTTCATTCGACTATAACCGAACTAGCGTTTCAAGTAGCGTTTTGACCAAGTCAAAACACTAACCAACTAAATATTAGTATTTGGTAAGATAGTGTTTCAACTAGCGTTTGCAATAACTTATAGCGTTTTAAGTAGTATTTTTGAAAAAATAATAATATTAACTTTTCACATTTAAAGATAGCGTTTCATATTTTTTTGACAAAAACATCCCTTTATTAATTTATATTTGAAAAATTCTCTATATTTTTTATATCAATTTATAATAATCATTTAACTCAACCATTAGATTTACCGAACACATTATTCAACCGCTCAATTAAACAATTATCCGCTAACAACTAAAATTTAACAATTATCAACTACCTAAACAGATTATCGACTACATATATAGTTATCCGCTACTCAAATAATTAATTAATTAATTTATATTTGAAAAATTTATAACTATGTAACTTATTGATTTTTTTTTGGTCAACTCCATATATTATTGGAAAATAAGAAGAAAACCGGGAAGAAAAATCGGGCAGGAATTGTTTAGTTTTTGCCATAATGAGAAATGGTTCGGTCTGGTGAGGCGGTTGGTAAAACTAAAATGTGAGAGACTTATCATTCACCGACCACAATTGGAAAATATTTTTATTTTTTTGAAAGGCACCACTACTTTATTTCAGGTGGATTACTTACTCCATTTTCAGTCTAAAAAGAAAATATACTATTTTAACATATAAAATATTAATTAAATATAATAATTAATCACACAAACGGAGTGCATTATACTTTACCCGACATTATTGGGCACACAATAATAAATCGCCACCTTCAAAAAGATTTAAGACACATAATTAAATGGGCATGATCAATCATTGACGCACCCCTATTATTTAACCAAACAAAATCAAAACATGGCCAAAAAAACCAAAAATAATCAACTAACGATAAATAATTAAAAACAAGAACAATAATAATAATAATACCAAGAATAATGCACAAAAAAAAATTAGAGAGCCCACCTGCAAATCTTCAATGACAGATCCGCAACCGTCAGAATCATGAAATTGCCGGCGATGATCGATCCTCTTCTTCTTGGATCTGAGCAACGCCGGGGCCGGCAATTCCTCCTCGTAATCCAAATCCATGGAGTTATTAGAGTAATTGTTGTTGTTGCTGCTCTTATTTTTCTTGATAATTTTCCATACTCGAGCTCGGAAATCTCCGCTCTAATCCTCCGTTCTTGCTCGTGGAGCTCTTGGATGTAGCTTATGGCGTCCTTGATTATCGACGCTTTGTCCATCTGCATCACCCGCCCAATTTTGAGGTCATTTGCACCCCTAAAACCCTAGAAAAAATTGGGATAAAATCGGCAATTAATCATTTAATTAGTGGAATACCTTGCTGATGTTGGGGACGACTGCTCGGAGAGCGAAGAGGCGTTCGTTGAGCTTCTTCCTGCGGTTTCTCTCGGAGACGATGTTCTTGGACGCCAACGACGACGATTCCGGGGAGCTGGAGTCTTCGTAATACGTGGATATAGCGTCGTCCAATCCCCAGTGGCTGACCGCAGACCCAATCAGTCTCAGCCAACAAAATCAGAGAGGGAGAGAGATAGAGAGAGAAAGAGGGGTACCTGTCGAGCTCTTCGTTGCGTAAGAACATGTTGGTTTCCCAGTAGAGTTGGTAATCGTCGGCAAAATTCTCCATGATCGTCCTCGAATTGAATCACAGTCAGTATACAGTGGGATTGAATTCGCAGGAGGACACCAGAGACAGTGAGTGAGGTGAGAGATATGCTTTTCTTGTGTAGATTTGCTGCAGAGGGAGAGAGAGAGGAACAACAGAAGATTTTGTGTTTCAATTTTTTATTAAAAGGGATTCGTTGGCTTTTGCCATTTCGTCAAGAAGCTCCCATATATATAACGAAGGTAAAAAATAGACGTATACACCATTTTTTTTTTTGCCTGTCACATTTGTTATATAGATTTGAGAGTATTGTTTCTTATCATATATTAATAAATAGTTGTACGAATATAAATAATATTAAATAGTTTGTAAAAAAAAAGGTTACATAGTAGCAAATGGTATGTTATTAATAAAATAAATGAGTATTTGACCATGTTTGATAAAATGAGTTGTTTTAGTAATTGATATTTGTTTACATAACCGATAATTGTTAGATTTTACTCGTTAGTGAATAAATGTTTAACTAAATTGTTTAATAAATATGTTCGGTAAATTTAGTGATTGAGTTAGCTGATTGTTGTAAATTGACATAAAAAGACATAAAAAATTGCCAAATATAAATGAATGAATGAGATGTTTTTGTGTAAAAAAAAAAAAAACTCTACTTTTAATCATGAAAAACTAATATTTTTAACTTTTCAAAAACATTAGTTAAAACATGATAAGGTAATGCGAACGATAGTGAAAATACAACCTTACTAAAATACTAATACTTGATTGGTTATAGTTATAACTTAGTCAAAACATTGAACACTTTTGCTAAAACACTAATACTTAACAAGGTCTACTACACACACCTCTCTTAAGCCTTCCTCCTAAAATTTATCCTCAGGCCTATGAATATATATATTTATGACGTATATACTTATGACGTATACACCTCTCATATGACGTATATACTTGTGATTGAAACCTTGTATTGTATCATGGCTTTTCCACGTCTCTTTTTACACAAGTATTGTATTTTGCTCTAAACTTGAGAAAAATATTATTGAGTCATCATATATTAGAATTTGTAGTTGATTCCACAAAAGTCAAGTCTACTTACACGAAGCTTTTTGTGAATTGCCACAAATACCCCTTGAACAATGAGCTATAATTTTTAATCAATTTAGTTAATATACCGTTAAAACTTGTGTTAGAGGATATTTACCCAATAATTGCTTCTGTGCCTCCCTTCCCTTCACATTCAATTAAAGAAAATAATCATATACGAGTACGAATCTTTCAAATTTATCATTTCTATTTGAAGGTCACATAATAAAATAATAAATATTAAGTAAAAAATATTATCTTGAAAAATAAAATAAGATTTAATTATTAAGTATAAGATCTATAAACAAAAACATACATGAAAAGAACAAAAGCATTGGCATCGTTGAATAATCATGGGCACAGCTAGTTGTATTATATTATTAGCTATAAGATTTAAATATAAGGCATGTTCCTTCTTAACTTACTCAAGGGCATTCATGACTATTTAGCTAAATATTTATTAAATTTCTAACATACCTCACAAGACAAGCTACATTAATCCCTCTTCAATTTATGGGTAAAACAAGTGTGTGAATTGCAATTCAAATTTTAAATGATTTTTTAGGTTTAAATAAAATCCAACTTCTTATTTTAAAGATTCCTACAAAAAATTGACCGATATAATTTTTAAAAATTAGAAGCAGTTTTTGAGTTGATAACATCGTAGCAACACTATCTTATCCTTACCGCAAATATTACAATCTTATAAAATAACGTAAACCTAACAACATAAGTAGGCTATAAATACCGCGATAACCTAATAGTGATCGAAGCTTTAAAGGATTTATCTAATATTCATAGATTACTCAAATAAAACAATAATTGAAGATTTTATTCTCATGTCTACATCAAACATATATATATATATATATATATATATATATATATATATAGGAATGATTCTTATAAGAATATATCTATAATTGTAGTTTCACCATTTAACAAAAATTAAAAAAAAACAAAAAAATATATATTAAATGCGAGAATCCTAATCCACTAAAGCTAAGTCTTTGAATTTTTTGATCCACAACCTAATATGCACATATACAAATACAAATACAAATACAAAATCATATAGCTTTTGTTGGGTATTTTGGATTTTTTTCTCTTGCTCCTCATCATTTGTTTTTATGTTGTTGTCATTACACCACACAGTATCTTTACATAAATATTTTTGTTGGTATTTTATTAAATATATTGGGTGTTAGCTAATTAAACTTAAATTTTACTTTAGTTGAATTTTTAATCTCTTTATATTTTATTGTAGATAAAATGGAATATAAAAAGAAAAATTATAATATGATTAAATGTAATAGTTCTCATAAATATACAAGATAAAACTATGCTTTGCCTGTTATAGTTTTGTGGCATAGAGAAAAGGGTTTAATAATATGATGATATTAATGCTTAAAAGTTCTTTTAAGTTTTATTTACAAGTACTCTATTGGATTTAAATTACTTGTCGCTTTAAGATTATGAAGGAATATCAAAGGATATAAAATTCATTACTAAATTTATGTTGAAATACCAAGTTATCCTAAGATTTCATTGGGATGAAGAAAATTAATAAAAGAAGGAGAGGAAAAAAATAATTAATAATAACAAAATTGGTAAAATAGTAATTAATACCTCATTGAAATTGTAGAGTGACGAGATATCATGAAACAAAAAAAAGTTAACTAAAGTGACATTGTATTTTGAAATGAAGGGAGTATATTTTTTTATTGTAACTTCTGCTATCAAATTGAAGAGTGGGCACATATATATTATCAACTGAATTGATGTGACTCGACTTAAATGTCAACTGTAGCATGCTGTAAACATGTGTACAACATTTGTTAGTAAATAGTTCATCCGTTTCATTATACATGTCATTTTAATTAACTTTTTTTTCATTTTACAATACTTATCATTTTACAATTCCAATAACATATTAATTACTAATGTATCAATTTTATCCTTTATTGATTGTTTATTGAAAAATAACAAAGAAAGAAAGTGAGGGTATATTAGACAATATACCTTTTAACTATTTTGATTTTTAGTTAATCTTGATTTTCTTCCAACCCACTAAAGTGATATGTAATTTGCAACGGAGGCGAGTAAACACGGAGTAATTGAAACATAATTGACAAACAAATTTTAAAAAAAGAGGTATGTATATATACTTTCAGGTGACACGTCATTATTTTTAACCCACAAAATTCTTCTAATTTTTTATTCGTCCAACCGTCCGCTAACATACGCGTAGTAGAATACTTGTGCGGTGCATAAGTGGGAAAATGGAATGTGAATAGATTGCTATATGTGGTGAAGACTTTTTGAGGAATTAAATTTTGAAAAAGAATGGAAAGCACGTGATGAAAATTGCTATTGGGTGTTGACGTCCGCGTTGAAGGTGCTGATTTGATTTGAATAGTTGGAAATGCTACATTTTTGGATTTTGCATGATTTGTCACTTTTCTACCACAAGAATTAATTATAAATTACTCAAGGCGTTAAAATAAAATAAAAAAATAAATTAAACATTTCTCTCCGACCAAAATAAAAATACAAATTACAAGAACTTTTCTGGACCAGTTGTCCAGGGCCATTAATCTGGTCGGAAATTCAAAGTGATTCTGAAAAGATTTTCAATTCGTTCATACCCTCCTATATAAAAGGGACCCAGAATTCTATACCCTTCGTCTTTTTTGGGTGATAGACACCTTTCCTTTCGTGGTTATTTGTTTCTCAAAAAACCAAGGGATCCTTGTAAAAAAATATATATATAGTTTTTTTGATTTAAAAATGAATAATAATAAATATTGCTTGATTTAAGAATGACCGGTATAAGATATTATACCCTAACAGTCTACCCTAAACTCTTCGAAAAGTTACCCCCTCATTATAACATTTTATGAGACGGTCTACTCTAAAAATTAATGAAATAGTATTTGTATAATTTCAAGTGATTCATAAACTACAACCAATACACATCACTGAACCAATGGGTCCTCTTCATCAAGTCAAGAATTAACAGATCACAGCAGTAAATTTGTTTACAAAAGAAAATTGTGAAAATTTCGAAAAATGAGATTAATACAGTGTGGTAGTATTGACTCAAGACATGCAGCGAATATACAATTAGGATTCCTATGACTGCTGAAGCTTCACTAAAGCGGATTAAACCCACAGGGCTATAGAAACTCGAGGAATAAAGGGGAATAAAGGGAATTACATTACAAAAATGAACACAATTATACAGAGGAAGGGGGAGGGGGTAACACGATCACCAGTGGTGAATGTTGGCACCTAGCGTATATATAACACGCACTTTGTTTCTAGTTCTTTGCTTACCACCTATGTTGCCTCGGTTTTGGTCAGAGGATTTGTACACATAGAACTGGGTGCACGGTGACGAAAAGGGATTGCTCAGTCCACTGCCTTTGAATGGTTAGGCACCTATTCCCAGCGTATAAGAAGCCCCTCAGGTAATGCCCAAAATTTGATTTGCTTTGCTTGTTCAAGGTTTAAGTTAATATCAGGAATCATGAGACCCTTGGATGATCAAAGCAATACGCTTAGCACTGTCAGATCGAAGCATATCTGCTTTATATCCCACCTGGAGAAGAAGCCGTATTCAAGATTACCTCAAAAGTCAAAACTATGGAGTCCAGAACAAACAAGGAAAATGCATTGCAGAAAAGGAACACCTAACACCTACTGAGCTAGCATTGGGATATGGTGTATAAGAATCCTTACCTCATTTGGGCTGTCAGGAGAGAACCACCGCAACAACACTCCAAGATGTACAACAGCAGGTATTAACTTAAAAAGCAATGGTGTTGTCACCTGCAAGCATTGAGCATGTGTTCACAAAGACAAACTCATAAAGGCCAGCGAAGAATTTTCACAAACCACCACCAAACAATTCCTGACGTAGGTCCCGCTTGCATGGGGTCAATTTTCGCAAACCACCAAGCTATTTTTTTCAGGTTGTTTTCTATTTTCTTTTTGTGTGCGTGTGGGGGGGACAAGTACTGCAGCTCTTGTGAGAGCTGATATCCCTTTGACTACCATTTGCCTGTAAAGCTCTGCCAATATTTATTAGCTCCAGGTATTCCTATGTATGCAAGAGAAAGGTAAGAACCGCATCGAAAACACACCAAACCCAGCCTCACAGGGTATGCCCCCTGCCTCACAGGGTATGCCCCCTGCCTCTACCTGTAGGAAGGTTCATACTAAGCATGATATAAAACTTGGACATTATTTTCTTTCTTTTGTTTTTTCCTTGGGGGGGAATTCCAACATGCTTGAAAGTACACATTGACCATAATGTTAAGTAATAACTTACCAAACTGAGAGCTGTTGTGCCAAGCAATAATAAGTAAACTTTTCCCTGGAAAAGAGATCATACTAGTCAATTTGACAAGTTGTCTGGAAAAAGGGAAGAGAAAGGGGATGCCAAGGCCAGCAAACCACAAAGGGATATAAGCACTCAATCATGTGCTAGTAAACAGCATATTTTGAAGCCAACACAACTTGACAACCAACATCATTATTTTTTGCACCAAAAGCAATTAATCAATAGACATTTCAAACACACAAATGCTAGAAGCAATGCCCTACCTCAACCAGATGCAAATTTGATGCACGACTTAGAAGAACAAAAGCAAATTCCCCAATCTGTGCCAAGGACATTCCAACCTGTTGTAACTCAGAATTAGTCTCACTGAAATGAGAGGGCCACCACAGTAGGTTCTACGATAAACACATCAAATAAGAGACGGTCTTACAAGTAGTGACGTCTTGTTGTTGTAACCAAAAGCCTTGACAACTATAGCCACCACAACGGTTTTTACAATAATCACCAAAATAACAGCTGCCAGTAAAATGTCAACATGATTCCAGAGGAAATGAACATGAATAAGCATTCCGATGCTGGCGAGAAAAAGAGCAGCAAAGAAGTTGCGTATAGGCTCAATCTACAAAAGCATGCATTATGTATGTGTAAGAGAGGTAATTGAGGCCCAAGTCAAAGCATTCTGAAAAATAACTTGGACTATTAAGGAAATAATAGAAATGAAAAGATCTTCCCAGTATCCATCAGAAAGCTAAACAGCAATAAAACCTATCAATCAAGACAAAAGATAATGGATTTAAAAAGAAGTGCTGCCAAAAGAGGGAAAATGTTCTATAGTTGGAGTGTTGTGCTTAATAGTGAAAGATAATGACTTTTTGCATTCTGTGGATAGTATTATGGATGAGAGCTTGAGGACATAATATTTTGTATTTATACCTTTTGTACATGAGTGACAGTGTGACATCCCCTTAATGTCTTTTTATTACAACTCTTGATTAGTCATTAAAAAATCATGAAAAGCAGAGTAAATCTCATATGCCAATATGCGAGTAATAATTAAGCTTCAGAGAAAATGATGCTCAAGTAAGAGCGGAACTTGAGGATAATTAGCTGGAGATGGATAAGCAACAGAAGAGTGGAGGAACAATATAGCAGGACCTACTGTCTTTCAGTGATAGATGTTTCAGGTCATTCGTTTCAACTGTCTTCCAATGGGACTAATTTTGGGGTTGGCTCATGTTCAAGCTAATGGAATTCCAGGTCCTTGGGTCACTTTGGTTGTGAGTCAACCATCTGTTGCTTCAGTAGGTCTGTCTTAAAACACCAGTAGTTTTAGTGAGAAAAAATTTTGCAGTTCCCAATTCATGTTGGAGTAATGGGTAGCCATATTGAGGGGTCCCGGTCAGGTTAGGTTCAGGCCATTTGGGGTCCGGTTGTCAAGTATTTGCTAGGTCTAAGTTTCTTTCCTACTAATCAGTGTTGTAGTTGTCTCACCTTTTCTTTTCTCCTCCCCCACCACACAAAAAAGGCATCTTCACAGATTACTTTCCTCCGAAATAAACATTATCATCAGCAAGGGAGAATGCATACACAACACATTCAAAAAAATTGAAACTGACAAAAAGGGCTTTTTTTTGGGGGTGGGGGGGATATACAGTGTAAACGCTACACATTAGCAACAAAAGATTACGACCATACTAGTAATAGCTCAGTATTAGTCCGGAATAAGGACAAAGAAGATTCTAGTACGCTAAATTTCTCAACAGTTAAATCATAAGTAAACAGAAAGGCCAACCTGCTCTAGCGTATGTTGAGCAAGATCAGTAGTAGAAATCATAACTCCAGCAGCAAATGACCCCAGCTCGAGGCTCAGACCCAGTTTATCACTACACTGAAACGAGTTGCATAATAAATTTAGATTCATTGATTAAGCACCATGAGAGTATTTCTACACAGACCACAAGACAAAAGAAAATGAAAGACAAGTTTGTGAACTCAGTTGTCGCTATCTACCACCTAGCTTAACCTGAAAGCATCCAGTAAACAGACAAAAGAAAACGAAAAACAAATTTGTGAACTCAGTTGTAGCTATCTACCACGTAGCTTAACTTGAAAGCATTGTTGCACACATAATTAGAAGCAAATTCCAAACCTGCTTCAAGAATGTCAAGTATAGTAAAACTTAAGGAGCAAATCACCCTCATTAAATAAAGTCATTTGCAGTTGTCACTATACCTTCATTTGAGATCCTTACAAAATTAACAATTTAAGATGAGAGAATCCTGTTAGGAATCGGGGTTCACAACAATGAGACTTAGGACAAAAGAAAATAAAGAAGATTTGAGACACAAGATTTTAACGTGGAAAACCCAAACCCGGGAAAAACCACGTAACCGATGCACTACAATTTGAGTAATTTACAAAGACTTTCCCTCAAGCACTCACTTGCTTCACTTTGCAATACACTACTCACTTCTCTTACAACAATGGAGGAAAACACTGATTATATAGACATAATCAGTCAAACAGCATTTACAAGCTTTAAACCAAGCATTAACACGCATTAATACACAAGAAAACGGCCAAAAACACTTAAGAAACGTGCAGCCCGAAAGCCACACAACCGGCACGGGCCGTGTCCCTGGACACGGCCAGCCCGAGTTCGGTGCTGGTCGTGGCCAGCTGCAACTGCTTTGTCCGAGATGCTCCGTACTCGAACACCACTTGCCCGTGTTTGCTGTTTCTTGCCCCGTAATGCGATTTCCCGAGCCTAAAACAACCATTAGACTCCAAAATCCCAACAAACCCTCCTCTCTTCGATATCCAAACCAACTGGATTTCTGGTTTGGGTTCCATTTATTTAGGGTTTAAACCAGAACGGATTGGACCTGAAACCTCAAAATTTTTTAGGGTGAGGACCAAATCACCAAACTCACTGGCATTTGGTGCCATTTGAAACCAGATTTTTCTCGGAGTTCAAACTGGAATATGAACATCCTTTAAAACATGTCTTTTTCCTTATCGGTCTATTCCTGCAAATGTTTGTAATGATTTTGATGCCTGTTAGACAACACAAGTTATGAGTCCAATGGTCAAATTTCATAGTATTGTACATTTTCCAGCTACCACACGTTTCCTTACTCCTGTCTCATTATCCCTGCCCTTTCCTCCCTCTTTGGAAAGCTAAATGGTTTTCTTTAACCTTTTTGCCCTTACTATTGTAAATTAAAGCTCTGATCACATTGTGATACCTATGCAAATTCCTTCCTGAGTTCCACAACAAGAAGTGAACATAGATAATAAATGAAATAAATGGAGCAATAACAAACTATATGAATTAAGTAGCAACATTGAACATATTATAATGAAGCTAAAAAGAGGCTGACCCAAGCAACAAGCAAGCAGAAAGCCACTGATGCCAATTGATATAGTTCATTTGTCTGCATATTAGATTAGTTAAAGTTAAAAAGGGTAAAGAATCATCAGAAAGAATGTTGTCTACGGGTTCGAGATTGATTGATTACCTGTGAGGATAGGCTTATCATCAGCTTAAGGAACCAAGGTACGAGTACGGGTCAGAATTGACAAGATAGCCAAAAAGGTGATCAAAGTAATGAACCTGGAAAGAATCCCCAGTTTAATCGATCAACATGTGAAATGTCTTTTCGATAAGGAAAATAGAATACATTAATATATAATATGATCAAAAGAAGAAATGGATGGATAGTAAGAACTATGTACATCCAAAATCTAACCTATTGAAACGTTCGAACAGCATGGCAGCATTTCACATACTCCAAATAGAGAAACATTTAAAGTTTTCTGTTACCACATACTCCAATTGTTTGATGACATGATGAGGTCCAAAGATAGTATCTATCAGTTGCCATCTTCAGGTGACCAATAAATAGTAGCCTACTTTAGAACATCAAAACAGGAATCTAGAAGTAAGAAATAACTTACGATTTAGTCATAGATATAACCCCTTGAAGAACACCAGAGCTACCACCGAGGACCGGTAAGAAGGCAAAAAGTAAACCAACAGTACAGTCCTGCAACGATGGAAGACTAAAGATTAGAAGCACAACACGGGATGATTGACTGCTAATTTTCTATTCCAGCATTGTCTCTCCCTTAAACAATATCATTGCAATTTGCAACAGATGTTTCATCACTATAGAATAGAAGATATTCACCAGCGAGAAAATGTATACCTGCAAAATGAGAGTACCGATAGTGACCTGGCCATGCAGAGCATTGACGCTATTCCTTTCCATCAAAAACTTCAAAACCTAACATCATTATAGTATAAAATCTTCAGAATCATGACTAACAAGTTAAGGGACCAGCAAGATGTGACAGCAAAAGAACCTACAAGAAACCCAAATATCAATGCATAAAAAACAAGCAAATTTTTATGTTTCCACACAGGACAGTAGTACGTCCGGAATAGGTTGAAGTTGGAGCATGTAAACTGAACAGCAAAAAGGTAGAAGTTTTAAGTAAAAGTTTCAAGAACAGACTGGAACCACACTGGGCAGCTAATACTGTTGTAATTGCTGGAGATGCCAGAACAAACACATGGTTAAATTTTCCCATTAAAATTTAACCCAGGTTAGTTCTCTTAGAAAATCCATCATGGCAATGCACGCTAACTTAAGCCAAATTGAGGGCCAAGAAAGTACATAGAATTTTCCAGCCAATAACTTTAGTTCATAAGAGACACAAATGGTGCCAATCAGAGAGTTCTTAGAAGCTAATGCTACGAAGTTATCAAATTATTTCCCATCTGCCACTATGTTCTTAACCCCATGCCACTATGTTCACTGATTTGAGATGATAATGCTGCTGGATCACTTGATTTTTTTCCACACTGCCACTAATCAATAATCAAGTGACTAAGTGGCATTATCATCCCAAAACAATGAACATAGTGACACCAAGGAAAAACAGAATAACATAGCAGCAGAAAAGAAAAAACTGAATAGTTGGTAGCATCATCATCAAGATCTCGCCAACCAGATCAAGATAAGAAAAAGAATATGCAGCTCCACTAATTAATTCCAAATCAGCACCAAAAACTTTGAAATAAGCCATAGCAAAGAACTCATCAGTCAAGCAGCCCTAGAATGTTTTATCAGTAATTACTTCAAAGACTGATAAAGAAAGATACCACTGCTGTTGATGACATAGACAAGAATAAACCAACAAAAACACCTTCAGATGTTTTGCCACCACATAACTGCAAAACCACATAACAGCTTTGTTAGAAACATCATAATGCATATAGAGATCAAATGAAAAGGACAAGACATGCTCTGTATAGAGAAAGAAAAACAGAATGCTAGGCAAAATAATTTCATAGAATGGAGTGAAGATGACATTATCCATATAGCAGTAAATGTGTATGTGCAGGCCTAGCATCAAGGGAAAGAGGACAACAGAAAAGTAGGTGAGAACTGTGGAAGTCAGGTGAACATATATACCAATGCTTTATAGGTCATAAGCTATCTAAGACATGACCACACATCACATAGATTTGGCATAACTTTGCAACTACAAGAACCAACCCTCCCCCTCCCTCCCCCCAAAAAAAAAGGTAAAAAATCCTCTGGGTTGCAATACATAATGTGCAACCCTGCCAGCATCCTTGCCTTACATATATATAATAACTGGTGTATTGGCCCTGCGTTGCAGGGATCTGTTTGTATGTTTATTGTTTATTGCACGCGTGCTAGATGTATACAATAAAATTCATTACTATTGTGATGCATGACATTATTTATTTAAATATTATTGATTGATAAAAAAATGAGTATGTTAATGGGATAAAAATCTAGCAGATGATTAAGAAGAATATAAAAGGGTAGGCACAAAATATAGAGAAATAATTAAGTTACATTATTAAAATGATGATAATTTCAATGGAATAAATCAAATAGTCAATGAGACAGAGTGTTAAGGGGATGCTAGAAAGCTCAAGTAAATAAATTGCATTTATTCCCTTGGGCAATGTGACATAAATATAAGAAAATTAACCCACTAATATTTAGACACTTGTTGAGAGCATATAAAATCATTCAACTTTATATATAGTTACATACACGACCATAACAATAAATCTTTGAAAATCCAAGGGTTAACGCAGAAAAACATTTTGGCTTTTTTATCAAAAAGAGAAAGAGTGGCCCAAGAGAATGGGATGGCCAAGCATTACTCAAGAATGCATGTTACTCAAAACTATCAGTCTAATCATTCATCCAAAATTAATAAACATCTTCCCAACCTGCACATGCAGTACTACTCAAATTAAACATTGATACAATAAATTTCAGGATTAGAACAAACGTACTGAAGCTATTACTCCGCACAAGAACATGAAGAGAAAAATCTGGAGAATGCCTCCTAGGATAGCAACTGCTCGGACTACACGAAGCTGCAACAAAAATAATATTCATAGACGAAACGTGTGAACCGTTATTTTCCAAATTTCCTAGTTCCTACTGAAAATGCAGCAAGAAATGCAAACAGACCTTCGATGTAGAGAACTCCAAGCCCAATGCGAATAAGAGAAAGATAACACCAAATTGAGCTACTGTTTCAACCTGCAGCAGCACAACAATGGCATAAAAGTTGGCATAGATGCAAGAATAAAGAGAAACACAAAAAGGACCAAGGCAGCCATAGACTGCAAAGTCAGACAATCAGCAATCACTTATCTCTCCCTTTCTCTCTTCTTTTTGAATTTTTATGGCTTTTTTAAGATAAAAGTATTACTCTTCTTCTAGGACATGACTTTCCTTTGTCCATGGTATCATAAAACTGAGCGCAAGTGATCTGTCTCCAATGCAAAAACTTCCTAAGTTTATCCCCTTATCTCCTTTCTGTGTATTTAAAAAGTCTGCAGAAAAGAATACCTGCACCATTTCAGAGACAAAACTGAAGCCTCCAGGTCCAATAATAGATCCTGCCAGTAGATAACCAGTAATAACCTGCAATAGTGCCCTTCATAAATGAGCAACATACTTTTTCTCTAAGGCATAGCAAGATAATCAAACCACCATAGAACAAATTCACAAAATGATATAAAGATCTTGAAAACTTAAATGCCACAAAGTCATCACCAATTCTAATGCAAGCAGTAAGGATCTTTAATTTTTTCCAGTACTATAAACAATGCACTCTGGACCCAAAGTAAGGGCCAAGTAAATAGAGTAAAAAAGAAGCACGACTATAATTCTCCATTTTCTATGACATTTTGGAATTTTCCTCAAAGAAGCCTTCCCCCATATTTGAACTGTCAAGAGCAATTTCCACTGTAGTTGCTTCACTATCGTCAATTTCTGTTGTATTTTTGTCTCCAACTAATTCATTCACCAGTTCTCAAGGGCAAAGCAAGATCTCTTAAACAGTAAGGAAATTGTCTCCTACTAATGATTTAGCATTCTAGCTGATTCCGGAACAAAATAATGCTGTTATGAACCTGCAAGACTATAATTCTGTGACTAATATAGATGGATTGAGTTCCACTAGCATTGGATTCTGGGAGATAGCTGATAGGTTATCACGCATCTATTGGTCTGAAGTTCCAAATGTTTGTTCCCAGTAAAGACAGAAAAGATATCACACAAGCTCAGCCATTAATGATGCTTATTCAACTGCACATGCAGAGAAGAATGAAGAAAGCATATCACAACAGATAGCCATACCGGTTGGCCAGCACAGGCAAAGGCAATGCCACCACAAGTTGCAGAGACAATCACAACAACCAGCTCTGATATCAATCTGCAGACAGCAATCTCAAAGATCAATTGATCGGTACCTCCCTATATCAACTTACACAGATATAAACTGCATACTAACCGTAAGTCTAGCTGCAGCATGGGATACTTTGATTTTGGATTGGATATAATGAAGACATTATCCTGTTGAAAATCATTGCAAAAGCTAGCTTAAGTTAGATTTCAGATATAACAAGGATGCTTTCGAGTAACCATGCTGCTAATGAGACCAAGGTAAATGTCCAG
The DNA here is from genome assembly GCA_021018815.1 of Talinum fruticosum. Taxonomy (NCBI): domain Eukaryota; kingdom Viridiplantae; phylum Streptophyta; class Magnoliopsida; order Caryophyllales; family Talinaceae; genus Talinum; species Talinum fruticosum. The sequence continues at coordinate 10,021,757 of JAITYX010000002.1, read as the reverse complement.
TAACATGGACAGAATGTGACCGAACAGAATGTACCTTTCGGTCTATCAGTGTTGGTGTATCCTCAGCTCCATTCTCATTATCCAGTTTGAAAACATGATGAAGTTGAAATGACCTAGGAAAGTGATGCACACATTAGAATATTAAGTGTTGAAACACAATCAATTGGATTTTTGTAAGTATTTAATGAGTAGCATCTAAATGAATAACAGTTTGGATATTTTAACTTTCTAGAAGTATATAGCTGAATGACATGTTCTCAGAAACCACAACGTCGAATAATTTGATCTATTCACGGTATATTCAGAGTCAAAGCTTGCAAGGGACCAAGCTCAACCATACTGAACAACAACCAAAGAGAGCGGAGTTTCAGAACCCCTAAAACATATTTGCCGCTGTTAAGTTTTGTGGAAAATCAGTTTATGTTTCATACAGAGGGTAGGATACATACTTGTCCTCCTTTGTCTCATTTTTCTTCGGCTTCACTCTAGCGACTGTCTCCAAAACAGCCTGAGGTAACAAATCAAGTTCATGTTTAACAAAAGATATAATACATGTTAAACGGACAAATGCATAAATTTTAGACGAAATATTTTGTCTAATATAGGTATCTATCTCTCAGTTTGCAGGGGTAAAGTGGTCGCCTGCACTGCATCTCGATCCTCCCAAACATTGGTAAAGCACAACCTACACTGGGTGTTGTTGTTAAACCCTATGTATTTTGAGTTAGACAAAGAGGGCAATCGTAAATTTAGGGTTAAAATAGAGTTCAAACAATATACATGGGAAAAATCATGTTGTGATTTAAATCCAGATCAAAATTTCTCACCAGCGTCCAGTTTCCCTGGTAGACAACATTTTGCAAGCAAAATTAACCCTTTCCACAGACATGCATGACAGAGGAAAAGACTCATCATCAACAAAGATAAAAACACCTTATCTTTTCACACTATTCTATGCAGGGAAATAGTAAAAAACAATCAGTTCTGAAAACTTAAGCTACTTTCCAAATAATGAAATCTTCATTAAATATCTAATGCTTTCAGTTCTGCAAAGAACAACCAGCCTAGATTTGAGGACATTAGTTTTACAGGAATCAGATATGAATGGTATACATGCAAATTTGTTAGAGCAAACAACAAAACGTAGAACTGAGACTCAGAGAGAGAAATGCCACTACAAACCTGCTGCTCTGCAACACTGTTATTGAAGCTCCCGGGATCAGTAGCTGTACAAAATTAGCAACTAAAATTAGCAACAGCACAAATTTTGGCACTTCAAAGATTCCGTCCCCTATGTTTCATCATGTCAATCTCAAAACAAATAGGATGAAGAGCCGGCAACTACCTAAAAGCAAAACAAGTAAAGGTTGCATGATCCGCATTTTGCAACCCAATTCACCAAAGCAACAAACGAATTTCACAGGAAACGAGAGGACAACGAATCAGAGAAAACCCAAGTGAGAAATCATAAAACCCTAGCTCATTTCCAGCAATTAGGACGAAAATACAACAATCGCAGAAGACACAGTGGAAGCTCAGATCCATACCAAGTGCCAACCCACCCAACCACCCACCCCAAAATTAGAAGAACAAACCCAACACGATATAAAGGAACAACCTTCATTTTGCTCATTCTCAGGGAATTCCTTCTCCAAGGCTCGATCGAACATATCAGCAAAGCTGCCACTGGAATTGGTAGAGCCAGCTTCAGTGGCGTTACCAATGACTTGGGCATTGCCGCCACTGGCAGTGTCAAATTGGGCGGAATCGTTGGCGAGGAGGAGAGAGAATGAGCGAGAGAAGGTGCAGAGAAGACTGAGGATGAGGAGCGAAAGAGAAGCGCGGAGCATCTCCATTGCTCTCCTGGAAGAGAGAGAGAGAGAGAGAGAGGAGAAGGGGTGTTTAAATCTAACTGGCGTCCGTAGATTTGGATTTTGGTGTGCCGCTTTTAATCGACGGAAAAAAACAGAGAAAAAGAAAGGAAAGAAAAGGAGAAATTTGCCGGAGATGAAGAAGGGAGGGGAGAGAGAGAGTAACGGTGTGAGTGTAACAGTGAGAGTTGAGTGAAGCCGAATACGACAGCGCCACTCCACAAATTTCGGTCCAAAAACTCATGGTTGAGGCCTTGAGGCATGGGACCATTGGCAGCTCGATGAGCTACCTATGAGCTCTTAGTCTAGCGATTTAGATCAAGACTATGGATATATTAAATTTATTATATTTACAATATTAATTGCTTCTTTTAATTAAAAATATACATCATTCAATTTATTTTAATCTCCGAAATAAATAAAAAATACTTTAATTTTGGGGCAAATTAATCTATAATTCCAACAAATTAATTGAATTAGAATAAGTGAATATTACATCTCAATTTATTTTTGCTGATAGTGGTGACAATTACTGCATGATCATTTGGGCCACCAAAAATTTAACTTGATCGATTTCCTTTATTTTTTTATTTTTGTGAAAGCTCATTTAATTGATTTTGTCAATCATTTGAAGAGATCTTGATTTCATAAGCATATTGCTTAGAATGTATTACATAATAGTTTGATACAAGAGATTAACCGGCGAAGGGGTAGGGGTGTCGAGCCCAAGCCTCCACCACACACAATATCCTCACAATTGAGAAATATTGATTTAAAACCTGGGAGTGGGTGGAGGATAGAGCCAATACCATCACGCCACCGGCCTCCTCGACAGCAAAATCTCGTATATATTGACCTTTACACCTTGACAAATCTCAAGCTACATCTTACTTTCATTTTCATGGTTTGAATTTTTTTTTTTGTTTTTCTTTGGGGGGGTTCGGGGAAGGATACTTGGCAAAAAACTTGAACAATGTACCTGTCGGCTGCTGCTATATAACAGGATTACATGTCACATAAGCAACGTCATAAAACAACACATCCAAAAACAGCAAGACTCTCATCCACGAAAGCCTCTAACTGAGAAGTCACCACCATCAGGCAACAGTTTGAACCTGGGCTTGAGTCCAATGAGATGAGATGCTTGTACACAAAACAACTGTAATTAACTGTATAGATGCAAAATAACACAAAGAGGTGCTTGTAGCTCATCAAGATCTCATCATCAATTGAACTGCAAGAGTTTTCAAAACTATCCTATTCCTTTGAAGTGTAATGTCACACACAAGAAAAATGGAATTAGATACTTCAAAGTGAGTATCTCAACTTGTGGAAACAGTTCTACAGGTCTGCTCTTCCAGGGTATCGTGGGAAGGGAATGACATCTCTGATGTTATCAATGCCCGTAGCAAAAAGAATCATTCTTTCGAAACCCAAACCGAATCCACAGTGTTTAACAGTGCCATAGCGCCTAAGGTCCAGGTACCACTCGTATGGCTCCAAAGGCAGTCCCATATCGAGAATCCTGCATTAAGCATCCAGCAATTGTTTGATTAGCATCCAAAACAAAGTTCATTATTAGCTAATTAAAACATTGAGGTGCAACATTATCTTGTGTTCAATCTGTATTCAAGGTGTCCTGTTTAAAGACATGGCCATCTATGCTAGGCTGGATCAGCATCAATGAAATAAAATTATGAGATCATCTTGTGGCGCGGAATTATGAATAGAAGGCTTAACAAATAAAAATCTGAAATTAAAAACACTGAGATGAACTGCCTTTGTCACTGAAATTTTAGGATGAAAATTTTAGAGCAAAGAAAGGAAGAGCAGATAGTTTATCTAGTACCCCGTGAGAATGTTTGCATACAACATATTACCTTGTGTTCTCAGGAGGTCATGGCTTATGCAATCTTACCCTTAGCTGTCAAACCGACTGTTTATAAGAATATTGTAGCTTTTAAACGTGAAACTATGTATAATCTAGTGCTAATTGGTTAGGGTTGGTTCCTGCACTATGATGTGGTCATGGGAAGTGCCCACCAGAATTAAAAGGTTCTGTCTCTCTCTCTCCCCCACCCGCTCCTCCCCAAGGACTAAAGTGGGAACCAGGACGCTTTAAGCATGCTCTGTATAAACCAATTACAGCTTTGCACTCATAATCCAGTTCAGTTAATGAGTGACAAAAACACAATGACTCTTAACACTTAAATCACCCCCCCAAAAAAAATCATTTTCTATATTTTTTAAAAGGCAATTGTCAGTCCTTCCTGCTGGTTACAAAACTTGAATTTATGTTTACATTAAGACAGACAAAATGTTAAAAGGTAAGACATGTCAAGATATTGTAAGCTGAAATCAGAGTTCCTATGCATAAAGCAGTAAGCAACAGACAAGTCAATCACCCTACCTTTTCTGGATAACATCATAACGCTCTTCTCTTTGGCTTCCTCCGATCAATTCTCCAACCTGAAATTAAAAGCAATCGAAATAATGTTGATGAACAAACCTATCTAAGATTCTTATATATTGGGACAACGAGAATAGGTTTCAAACCTACTGTATACTTATTTTTAACCCACTTGCATGACAACAACAATACTCAAAAGCAATAAAAATAGACAAAAACTTTTGCTAGAAGTAGAGAACACCCACCTTCGGCACAAGCACATCCATGGCAGCCACAGTTTTCCCATCATCATTCAGCCTCATATAAAATGCTTTAATTCCTTTAGGGTAGTTGTATACTATGACTGGCTTCTTAAATACAACCTCTGTCAAGTACCTGTAGGGTCCGGTAAGAAAAATTGCATTAGCAACAAGCATACACACATTAAGAAGATATGCCATGAAAAACTTTATTCACTTACCTCTCATGTTCCGATGCTAAATCAATTCCCCATTCAACTTTATTCTCAAATTTCTTATCTTTGACTTGCTCCAGCATAGCAACTGCTTCTGTGTAAGTAATCCTCACAAAGGAGTTGAGGCAACCATTTTCAAACGGTCAATAGCACCCTTGTCGAAATTCTTCGCTCATGAATTCCATATCATCAAAGCAGTTGTCAAGCAGCCACTGACACAAAACTTCACATATGCTTCGGCACAGTTCATATCATCCTAGAAGATATTTGTGGACAACAATGATCACAACAATGTTAATTTGTTATATCATGACAAATCCCACAAATTCTTACCATCACACAATTTAATTTATTTGCAAGTTTTTAGACATGTGAGTCCTTCATCGCCTTGGAAGCCACACAGATAAAGACAAGTAATCACAGTTTTATCCATGACCTCGAAGGCAATTACTGTTCCTGGCTGAAAAGTACACACAATTTATTTCGCCACGGGTCCATCCATCGACTAGCAAACTCCAAATGAAATGTTGTAGCAGAAAAGAACCATCCATGCTTATATGATTCATATAATATCGATACACCAGTCTAAAAGATGTAGAATACTTTCGCTTGAGAGAATATTTTGGGTAAAAAGTTCAAATTCAGGATCTTCGCTGCACGGATTTCTAGAAAACGAAGTCATAGGCAACGTAGGTTGAAAGCCCGACCGACTAAACCCAAGAGTACTCATCCATAAACCGACACTGGCACAAATAACATAAAGAAATGTAAATCAACGCTTATTGGAAAAAGCAACCCTAAAGATTTGGGACCAAAAGCAGATGGAGACTCATTGAATAAGTTTCTTTAGCTTGAGTTGCTAAAAGCCCGGAATGCTTTGACTCCATAGTATTTTTCTAAGGTAGCATTCATGAATAGCGCATAGTAAAGAAAGCCTAATACACTCGTAACCCCCATCATATGAAATGGAGATTTATACAGAGATGCAGAGTATGCCATGAAATCAAGTATTCAACAGGTAGGACATGTATAATTTTTGGCAAGACATATCTGTAACACAGAATTGTTATCTTGACTGCATGCTCAATCACCCAAGAGCCCAGGTTGAAAAAAATCATAAAATTAACACAGTACATCAAGCTAACATGCAGTACTCTTAGATGTAAATACTAATCTATTCCTTCAAAAAATGAGAACAAAATACTTAAACAAACCTCAATATCTGCAAATGCAATCTCTGGCTCCACCATCCAAAATTCAGCCAGATGCCTCTGAAGTATGGGAATGCTCAGCACGCAAACGTCGGACCAAATGTATAAACACTAGTAAGGGCACACGCAAAGATTCAACTTGCAACTGTCCTGAGACAGTCAAGAATGCCTGACGTGCAAAGAAATCTTGAGAATAGTCTATCTTTCCATCCTTCTTGGGAAGCCCAGGTTGGAGCTTAGCTCTCTCTTCCAATTTCGATAGATCCTCTTTTGCTTTATTCAGTACTGCAACAGCTGCACTGATTTCCTCCTTGCTAGCCTTGTCTGACTTAAGTTTCTTAACAGCTTCTCCTTTCTCCTGAACAACAAGCTTTGCAGCTTCAATGTCAGCTTCTGATGGAGGAGGATTTTCCTTCAACTCTTTTTCCACCTTTTCTGCCTCACTAATCAATGTTGTAACCTGAAACATCTCACCTGCACCCTCACAATCACTTGTCGTGATAATTGGTGTATGTATGTACAAAAATCCATGCTGTTGGAAAAATGTGTGAGTCGCATAAGCAAGTGCATTGCGGATTCGAGCAACTGCAGAAATCTGTAATAAGAAAGTAACTACATAATTAACAGCAGTACTAACCGGGCAAAATCAAAAGATGAGATGTTTGAAAAGGAAATTGACATCATTCACTATTCATTAATTGTCATTCAATTGACTCGTCAATATATCATGCAAGTAAAATATTTTCTCTAGTACAGAAGAGAGATTAAGGATGAGGTAAATCCAGAAACATCAGGAGATTCAGACAATGTAGGGTGAGATAATCTGCGCGTATAGCATATAGAACAAAATAGGAAAAGAAGAACAAAAACACCCCATAAATAAAATTGCTGACAATAGCGCACCCTGTACAGATGAAGAAGGTACAATTATAGATAGTGCAGCGCATTCCAGAGTAATCCCAACCATATCTTCAATATGGCCAATTTAAACTTTGGAGCTACAAATTAATAAAGGGAAATTAAAACAAGGGAGAAGGCACCAGGATAACAGTAACTTTTCCAACTAAGGGCATTGAATAATTTGTTTAGTCTATCAAACAAGGGGTTTTACACAATAAAGAATGCTTTTTCAAACAGGAGAAATTATTACTTTGACACGACAACAATACCAGCAAATTCTAAAGATGTTACCACGAGCTGAATTAGCACATCCGCAGCACATGTTGTAGAAGACAATGTGGGTCATAAGATCTTATGTTCTCATGCTGTTGTTTTCAAAGAGGGTTGTATATTGGACTCAGGTAACATTGATCGTACGACCTATACTTCAGACCACTTAACTCAAATAGGCCTTTATCGGAGAAGTCAAGGATAACTTTACTTAATGGAGTGATCTCAGAAATTACACAAATTGACAAAGTGATATTAACAACTACACTGCTATTTTCTATCCGAATTCCTGTATAATTTTCCATTTTCGTACATCCCAACTTAAAACTGAACAATTTAATTACCATCGACAAACATCCACATGCTCAAACATGAATACATAAACCCCATCATAAACCCACAACCCAAATCAACCCAAATTTTCAAAACATACCGTATTAGTCCTGGGCCTGAGGTGGACGTAATCCCTCAAGAACTCAAGCGTTAGGCGGGTCTTCGGCAAAGGGTACTTAGCCGGATCGACAGGGCCCACATCAATGACCCGGTCAACTCGGAGCTCAATTTTTGCTTGGCCCCTTCAGGAGGGGTCTTGAGCTCGCCAGAGACTGAGACGCACGTGCCGGTGGGGACGAGGGGACCCAAATCGGCGACGGAAGCATCGACGATGACTTGAAGATTGGCGGGGCACGAGCCGTCGTTCAGCTCGAGGAAGGCGAAAGTTCCCTTACCCTGTTCTCGACCCGTCTTGACCCATCCCCCAACGATAACCTTCTGCCCAGCTAAGGCGGCGCCGCCGTCGGGCCGGCAAAGGATCGAGCGGATCGGAACCCTCTGAGAGAAGTGCGCTCGTTGAACGGTTGCGCCGCCGTCGTCGAGGAAAGTGTTCGCCATTTGAGCCACCGGCGGCGCTGTGTGGTCTTCTGACATTGGAATAGTGAAGAACTGAGCGAGAGGAGAGAGAGAGGGGATAGGGGAGTGCGGTGTGCTAAACCCTAAAAATGGGATTCGGGGATTTGAAGAAGAACCTTTGGATATTTTTCATAGCCTTCTCATTTTAAATTTCACCTATTGTTGTTATGCATCCGTTTTTTATTTAACATTATTATTATTACTATTTACTATTTTTTTTATGGAAATTTGTTTTGTAACGTTGGAAAGGAGAAAAAGAAAAAAATCATTAATTACCGCCAATAACAAGTCATCAGGTAAATTGTTGACATTTGTATTCCCAAACTTATAAAATAGTATTGTATTGTAGAATGGAAAAAGGAAAAAAATGGAAACCAGAAAGGTGGGGGTACTAATCTAAGAACTAGGTTTTCAACATGGGCCAGGGCAATTTGGGCATCATGAAATGATTAAATGGGTAATTTTTGAACTCCTATGAGGGTTGTGAATGGTTCAATTCTTTTGATTTTTCTCACTAATTGTTGTTACAAACTACGAAATTGATCCATCTTAATCAAACGTAATGGGGTGTTTGGGTGGGGATTTAGGAATGAAATTTGATACCTTTTGGTATCAAGTTTCCATAATTTGCGTTTTGTTGAATTTTAAGAAATGGGATTGGATTTCTAAGGGTTTCAAATAAACTCTATGTACCTGCTCATTCACGCAGACACATATGTTGCTGTTCACACAAGAACTCAGGATAGAGAGAGGCATCAATATTTGAGCAGTAAACAATTTGCATTAAGAATGATAATATTTCACCATAAACTGGTATTGGACATGAATTCGACACCTGAACAAGAGCACTGAGTAAATATGGACTAAGTTTCTTCCATACCCTAAAAGTAACATATGGCTACCAACGGAAGTAGTTTCAGACCCTACAAAGCCTGCCGAAATCCTTTGTGCAAATGAATAAGAGGCTTGGAACAAGCGTACAGAGCGACTCAACTGAGTCTAGCAAGAAGTATACAGAGTGACTCAGATGACAGCAAATCTGAGGTGCAGATGATGCTGAGACTTTTATATGTGATGTCAGTAGCTGAGACTTCTCTGCCATTTTTGCGCTCATTGAGTTTTTCTTGGTGTCTCTGGATGGTGCCAGAGGTGAGATCATGCTGAGTCGTCATTTCTCTGGTATGACTTCTCTCAACAAATCCTTCCTCTAACAAACGCCAAATCTACATTATTGCCCTTGTCAAAACCTTAACGGAGCCAGAGAGTCAGTATAAACTATTTCCCCTCTGGTTTAGCAGCAATTCGGGAATATCTCCAGAGACCGACCGTTAGAATCGTTAGACCAGCTATGCCAACTAGGACCTGTCATTCATTGAGGATCACACAAGTAAGCTAAGCAAATTATAAAGGAATGCAGAAAATAACAGGACCAAGTACAGTGTTGTTTCCACAAATCACAACCGAATCATAGTAACAAACAAATTTAAATTAAATGGATAATTAACTATCCAGAATAAGGCATTGTTGCATTAGTGGGAAAACCACTGAATGCTGTATCTGGTGTTACAGGCAGATTCCTCTGGAATTAGAAAGATTAGCGAGTGTATGCATTGTCCTCAATGCATCTCAGATACAGAAGCATTCCGCCAAATGAGCCATTCTATTAAGATGGTTTAGATGATATTCCTTTCGGCATTTTTGGGGAGTATTTGTGAGCAAGTAGGATTTCAGAGCAATTTGGAGCAGTTTGGACAGCATTTAGCATTTTTGAGCATTCGTATTTTGAAACATTTTGGAGTAGGTTGGAGCATTTTAAAACATATTAGAGCACCTTAAAGCATTTTAGGGGTTAGGGTAACATTTTTGTGTATTTATGAATATTTGCAATGTAAAATATTATGATTTTTGTACAACGAATATTATGTTGTAAAATAAAATAGTTTTATAAGCGATGTCTATTTGTATATTTTTTTAGTGTAAAATTTTTCTCCATTTTCATGTTTTTAAATGTTAAAAAAGGTATGATAATTATTATAAAAAATATGATAATTACCATAAAAATAGTTGTTATAAACAATTTTCAATTTAATTACATCTTCCCCATTTGAATAATCTTTTTTTCATCTTGATAGAAGGATCAGACAAGTGTCTCTTTGTTCGTTGTTGGTACACTTTTTAGCTTTAGCATTTGTCTTCCCCCTGATGTTTAGTTGGGTTCAATTGAGGGATGTCAAAGATGTTACAGCGGTTAGGAAAAGGACGAACAAAAATTGGTTTCTTGGAAACTTGAAGATGATTCTGTTGGCCACTCAGTGGAGTATTTTGAAGTCAATGACCAGTGGATTCATGGAGGCAAATCTTATAGAGCACCAACTCAAGCTTTGAGAATTTTCTATAGTTGGAGTTAAATGCAAAATAGTGAACAAAATTAAACTTTTTTGGATTTTGTAGATATAATATCCTTCATGAGAGCTAAAGGGCACGATGAATTTCCTTTATTTGCCTGCCTCCGTTGGTACATGTATGACTACCCCATATTCTTCAATATAACTGCAGAATTATGGGGTTATTAAATGAAATCAGATGCAGTGAGCTAAGAAGTTACCAATTTATCACTGAACTTTGCATTTCTATAGTGATCCCAAAAGAACGTCTTGAATAATTGATAGTGGGTAATCTGGGGCATCAAAATCACGACAGTGTACTTCTTTTTGCAAGGAAAGGGAAGTATCCTTTGCATTGCAGACTTTGAAGTTGATGATGTTAGAGACCCTCTTACTTTCAGACGTGCCTCGTCTTGAATCTGTAGAACCAGCAAAATGAAAATCTGAGTTTGATTGAAAAGCGAATTTTCCAATGCTCTCAAAGTCTAAACAGTGTATCCCTCTTTTACAAGAAAAATGTGAGTGAAGGAAAAGACACCAGGCAAATCAAAAAAGATATGCAGAGAGGGAGGGCAAACAAAAAGCCGCAATTGGCAACTGGTGATAGATTTAGCTTCATCTCTCATACAGAGTTTGGTTGCCTAAGGTTGTAAGAACAAATATTGAACAAGTAGAGTTACTGTCGATTTGTAACAAAAAAAAATACACTAAACACATAGGAACATAGCCATTATGAGATCTATGAGATATAATAACAAGTTATTGTGGGTAAAGCTTGGAAAGACAAGTTAAGAATTTCCTACCTGGAAAGAAGCACCTAAATCACCAGAATAGACTCTCGCTTGGTAGCTTCTTAAAATTCTGTCCAGCCAATAGTAATTCTCCTGCAAGAAAATGAGATGAATAAAGGGGAAGGAGGCTTTGTACTGAGTTACAAAACATTTAGCACAGAAAGACTGGTTTAAACAAATTTGCCTCCTTGCAATCAGGAGAATTGCAGTTTTAAAGAATATAAGAATATACCTGCAATCCATTTTCATGGGCTCTTTGCTCAATTTCAAGTATGGAGGACACATCTTGATCTGAAGGCCCTTCCTCCTGAATGCGTAAAATTTCATCTAAAGCAAGGTCAACCTGTTGGTATGTAATGCAACAAATCAGAGCTAGCTATCCAACGACTGATTTAGACAGAAAGACAAACTGAAAGAATACAAAAGACCACCAGTGTTGAAGACACGGAGGGATCACAAGAAAAGTTTATGCTAACGTCCCCGCGTACATCACCCGTTCTTGATGGTTTATTACCCCCTAGGAATACAGAGACACCTGCAGAGTATATCTGCATGGATATCCATAGCTAGGATAAGAGACATCATAGACAAGGTAAAACTAAGCAACTCAAAAACGATTTAAGTCAAACAGACACCTGTCCATGTTTGAAACGGAGAAGCTGCATCATTTTTGTCTCCAGCAGTTTACTCAAAAATCCAACAAAGTGAATCTCTTCTATCTACAACAGAGAAAATGACAGAAAATCAATAGGAATCCAACTACTGGATGCCCAATTTTTGAATACAGGAGCAAACCAGACATGATATCACTGGTAATGTAACCAAGTTAATCTGTTCTAATGGAAAATGGAAAATGGAAAATATATCAACGGAATCCATCAGTGGGAATGAGATAGCACCTATTCAACATGGCAAAACAGATGGCCCTTGCTATCACATGCATCCTTGAGAAATTTCATAACCAGAGCAGAATCAGTTGACTGGAATATCTCACTGGGATTGATGATATTACAGTCCTTGACTCATCATATAGAACACAGTGATGCCAGGACAAATTCTTGAAAGTTAATTGTCCAAGGAGGTAAGAAAAAGGGAGGGGGAATCATTCAAACACAAATAAGGTAATTCTTTTCTGCTGTCATATGAGTGGAATAACGCCAAATTAACCAAATCCAATTATAAAAGGTTATCACAATAACAATGTCTGCTCCAGAGTCCACACTACAGATGGCATAATCAGATCTGTACAGTCTGCTTGAAACTCACAACACTGATGTGATTTACGCAACTGAGGTGGGTTTCAAAAATAGGATAGTTTTCAAACCTAATTCAATTTACTTGGTACCATTTGAACTACAGACAACGTCTTCTATCTGAAATCCAAACACAGCACTGGATATTGTCATCTGATGGTTGTGCTAAGGACCTTGCTGTTGCCGAAGGATTTCAGAGGAGACAGACACTGGGTTTAGCGCAGTATTACTCATCTGTTAAAGTTTCCACTTTTCCATCTCTTATGAAACGAAGTAGTGCATTCCACATGGAAAGAAGTTGAAGTCTGCCTGGTTGACTAAGTTAACTTGAACTTGGTAATTATCCAAAAAAAAAAAAGAAAAAGAAAAGGCTTCCCCTTTATTACATTTTCTTAACCAGAGAATGAGGTAATTGAACAAGGTTAGATCTGGGAATGGAAGGCAAAAGGAAATAAATGGTTAACAAGAAGTTATCTTACTACAGCTAGGGACAAGGCTTCCACGGATTGAATACCAGATGCTGCAGTCAGTGACCATGACACAATAAGTAAGAAGGGTGAGATGTCTAATACTCACATGATATTAGAGATTTGAGATGTAGCTAAGTACAGTGTACAACACCAAAAGGTACAATGCAAAAGAAATCAACCTTGACAGGAAAAGGAAAAAAAGGCGGAAACCTAAGATCCCTATAAAGCAAAGAAAAGGCTGCAGATGAGAAGCATAGAAGGAAGAGAGATGAACAGCATGGGTGATTGGATGGTATAAGGTCTATGGGCAAAGAGGACATTCTTTATGTTGGTGAGAAAAAAGTAGAGTACGGCATGGCTAAATGTAGCCAATTTAAAGAGCATATGCAAAGACTCATTGCACATTACTTGTGCAACATGGAGTCTGTGCCTCTGTTTAATAATAAAATTCACATTTGACCAGATGGTCATCACCTTAATGAAAAAGGATATGGACATCTAACACTCCTTCCCAAACCCCTTTGCACGAGAAACCCTGTGCACTTGGGCTGGGCTATCCTATGCTAAAGATACAACCGTGGTCCTAATCAGAATCAGATAACATTGAGAAACATATAATAGAAGGGTTGTGGGATAATCTTAATATTGAGAACCCTCATTTGTCATTCAGTGTAGAAGACTACATCATTAGATTCATTTTTCTGAGATTAAGTTAAAGATAAAAAAGATTATATCAAATGTAAACAGACCACACAAATTCAGCTTAACTTGACGATGATCCTAATACACATCCTGTTGTATACAAAACCAACCCTTACCATAGCTCCATTCTTCAACTCAACAGGAAAGCATAACTGCACTGAACACTGTGCTTCCACCATGGGTCTACGAACAATCTCCCTGCAATTGTGGACTTTTTGTTTCAGAATATATAATCAAGAATATATGGCACGTAGGCACATGAACTGCATGATAAGGCAGACAAATTTGTTTTCCTAATTTTAACCTCCAATTTTTGAGCCAAAATCCATAGCAAAGCAGAAAGACTCCAAGTAGGACACAATCATCATTCATCAGGAAAGATACGGGAAATTCCCATTATGTACGAAAAGGGTACGATCATAGTCAATCGAACAAGTGACGAAGGACAAGCCCAGGGATCAAAACAAAGCAACAATCCACCTGCTAAGCATGCAAATCATTTGCAGGGATCTAGGCTTAGGAACACTAAGACAATTAAGTATCAATTCTTCAAATTTCACAACAAATATTGCATGCTACAATGAATGCCTCATTGACAAACTCTCTTTCTTCTTGAACTTACCAAGAACGTAAACCTATGGATTGGAACTAGGAAACCACAGTTAAGTACCAATTACTTCGCTCCTTCAACCCCCACCGCCCGCACAACACACACACACACAAAAAAAGATGACATTCTTACAAAAAAAAAAAAAAAAAAATGGCGCAAAATTGATATGTTTTGTTTGATAACTATGTAAGCAGTGGCGAAGCAGCTGGAATAGAATACCACAGATATTGTACCACACCAACCTACACCATCAAGTCGTCAAACAAGTCCCTCGGGCGCTAAACTAAGGTAGGGGTAAAAATGAGATTAACAAAGTGGGGGAGGGGGAACAGGAGACAAACTTCATAAAAAGTCTCTCTCTCATATTTGACAAATACTCCAAAAATTATTCTGCAATATTTGTTAGATTTTTTTGAATGTATGAACACTGTTATGTTACCCAAAGTGCATCATCTTTTCCCTAACCATCTATTTGGTGCAATCATTTAGACAGATAATAACATCGTTGGATTTTTGATATAAAGATGGAGATTTACCTAATTATACCGCTAGGAAAAGTGAAAGGAAGGCCTTTCAAGTCATCACGGTTGAACTGCAAGATTGGAACATGAGGCTTTGGTATTCCACCCTGCATATGAAATTCACAACAGCAGTTAATGTGAGCAAGATCAATATTAAAATGGCGGAAAGTTGAATAAGTTTCTGCTCACCAAATACTGCAATATTAATGGGCATGCAATGGCTGGATCAATTTTGCCAACTATTACTACCGTAAAAGTCGATGGATCCTTGAAACATTTGCTGAAATAGTCACATGCTTTAAATGGATCGACTCTTTTAAGGTCACTAATTTTGATAGGCTGCACAAAGAAGATAGTATATCAACACCCCCATGCAGGGAATCCAATAAATAGAAGCACAAAGCTTGAACATACCCTAAAAAAGTAGGAGTTCCCATAATTAAGCTCCCTCACACGGTTCGCAAATGCAGTGTGAGGATCTCTATCCTGAGCCCGAACAGCTTCTTCTGCCATTTCCATGACTTTTCTAACTTCTTCCTCTTTGGGCTCCACAATAGTCATAAAAAGCTGGTAAACAAGCTACAGTATCCACCCCAAAAAAAAAAAAAAAGTAATCCGTAAAGGCAAATTAAAAGGAAAAAGAAGTCTGATCACTTATAATTTTTTTGAACAGGAAAGGATGACTGATGTCATATGCAAGAAAAAAACACAAAAGACACCTTTCAATAAGCAAAAGAATACAAGATTAGGAGGACACCAAGAGGTGTCACCATGAATCAAAGGTGGATTACCACACACAAAAAAATGATGGAAGAAAAATGAACATGCCCCCAGAATCTTTTTAAAAATATAATAGTAGAGAATCAAACATCCTTTTATCCAAAGAATACAAGAATGACAAGTATCAGTGAAGGGAAGCACCCTTTTGCAATTATACCAAATCCTCAAAAACAAAAATTCCTGATGTTGGCCCCAAATATTGTCAATTTCTTCTGAGTACTTCACTAATGGCAAGGGATTATTTTCCACACTTTAGGGCATCTTAGAAATCTTGAGAATTACATTCAACAATCTTAGCGAACAGTGCGTTCCCATTTTCCTTTCATGCATTTCCACACTTCTACAAGGATGTAATCTGCATCGATAATCTCCACATTTTTCACAATCCTCTTTTAGATTTTGCATGAAACCCACAAGACATTGGTCAATTCACGTTTAACAACAATGTCAAATTTAGGGAAGGAAGGATGGTTCTTGCCCATGCCCGCTCCCTCCCAAGTAAGCTAGGAAGTATCCATCTACGGACTGGAGATGGATAGTATACCACGACATCATAAATTTCTGTCAAAATGCCTGAGCACTTTCTTCCTGCTCCCCCATCCCCCAAAAAAAAATGTCAAGAACTCTCACAGTTTGACGTTCTATCAGTAGACAAGAAGCAAGAAGAAGGCTCATCCATGTTATCAACAAGCAGATCAAAGAATGAAGAACATATTAGTAATTAAAAACACACAACACAGTAAAGAGACAAACCTGCAATGCAGTTTCCAGGTCTGTGGGAGAACAGTCAGCAGAAAAGGTCCTCATATAGGGTCCTATCTTTGTTCCAACCTCAGCCCTTTTACCAGCCAGCATATCCATCAGTACTGATGGTTTATGGCCAAACATACCAATTTCCCCAGCAAAGGTTGAACCCATTGAACATGAAAAATAATCACTTTCTGAGAGTTCTGAAAGACCTCCATATGAGTATCCTGTTATGAGAACCTGCCCAAAATGCCTCAATGAGAATATTAACACAATGTATCATACCAAAGGGAAAATGCTATTCAGATCCCATGATAATCAAGGATCCCAATGAAGCTGGCTGCTGTTTACCTAGACAGAACATTAGTGGCAAGCAAGCAACCAGCACTGAATTGCTTGCTATAATAAATTTCAATTTGTATTTTAACTCAAAACTGCATCAATAAATCTAATACCATGTGAGTAGACTCCGTATGAGATTATTGTTAATTTGAATTCCATCTCATATTGTTCGGCTCCACTAAAGAGAAAGCAAGAATGACAGACAGCCAATTAATCCACACTCTCCCAAATTCAAGCCATAATCACCATCCTAGACTACCTAGACTATGCTTCAATTCAGCGCATGATTCGAAACCTGAGAAGGTGGTACCTGATCATCAAGAAAATCTGTAGATTTGTAGCACACTCTCATACCATTTGACAGAATTAGCTCAGTGACCCCAATGTCTGAATATTCCTGCTGCTGGTTAATGCTCCTGAATGAGAAACATGCGGAAAGCTTCAATATATATGGCAAAAGACTTTTACAAGAACAGAACTGTCTCAACAAAGTTTCTTCTCCACCTCCCCCTGCTCACCCTCTTTCTGTCGAGGGGATGGGGTGGGGGTGTTCAAGGAGTACTGAAACCTTAACAACTCATAATATTTTTATATGAAATAACGCTGCACGAAAACTCTTCCAGCATATGGCATTAGAAGATTAGGATGGAAAAACCCAAATGAAGTTAATACGAGATACAAACATTTTATCATTTCCGCGAACATCAGTGATAAGAGGAATAAAATTCCAATCAGATAAACAGTCATTCAAATAAGTTCAAAGATATATGCTTCAGATGCAATGATACAATGACCTCCACTCAAAAGAATATATACAGTGGATATTCATCATCCTCTTAAATGGAAAGCCAGGCCACATAGTTTTCTGGTTGCAAGGAAGTAGAATATGGAGAACTCAACAGTTAGATAAGACTGATTGTTACCCAGGATCCGGCTTGGCACTAACAATCTCTTCAGGAATTTGCTCCTCATCCCAAGGCAAGATGCTTTGTTGATCCTCGAGACGTATGATTTTCGACACAACACCTTTGAGGTCATCCAATGACACTGTAGCCTGAGGCTCAATTGTCTTAATAACACAATTACATGTTGTGTGGAACTTCTGAGCATATGCGGACACTTCAGTCGCAGAGATTGCTAAAAATACAAATATTATTGATCAGTTAACTGTTGAGTCCCTTATTTAATTCATAAATCGTAGTACAGGCATATTAAAAAATACTTACAAGGAAGAAGAGTTTTTGAAGTTGTGCTTCATATTCGATGCCAACGACAGGTTCATTGCACAGGAAATGCTGAAAGAAAGACATTGTAAATAAAGACCGCCTTTTCCCTGGACAATAACTCAAAACCTTACAGATAAATAAAGATGTAGGTTAGATTAACCTGCACATACTCATCCCTCAAGCTGGTTGACTGTATTTGATCACGCTCTAGAAATGCAGATTCAATCTCAGACATTAACAAAGCCCGGACAATAGATATTTCACGTTCAGAAAATCCATGTAGACGAATCCTTGCAAGCTGAGAAATGGGCATCAGCCAAATAATATAACCAACAGAATCCGGACTGACATTAAGAATTCAGCCCAAAATTAAGAAGATAACAGTATAACCCACCTCCATAAGCATGGCCTCCAAAGCCTCAATAGTTCCGTTCTCTTTGCAAGATGAAGTCATTATACAAGCTTTGACAGGACATACTAGAACATCTGCTGCAGCAGAGCATGAGAAAAACGGCGGGTCCTTCCTACGAGAAATTTTAAACAATCGCTGGTTTAAAGCCTGTAGGAACATGGACTCCACAAGCAAATCCCTGTAGTCCCTCACAGTCTTTATCTCTTGTGCTGGCATCTTACAGCTGATCATTACTGCTGACTGATAACAAAATACAAAATGTAAGGTGCAGAATATCATCTGACTACATGGAGTTGCAGTAATGTTGCCAATGAGAGATATTAAAGTCTCTAGTACTTACACCAGCAGCTTCAGATTCAATCAAACATGAAAAACGTGGCTCTTCATGTGATGGAACTGGATATGAAGGTATCTCTGGAGTCTCATCAAGTGAACTTTCATGTCCAAAATGTTCCCTAATCAATTGAACTACGTCCTGCAGAAAGAAGGGGAGGTGGGCTTTTAGCTCCCATGGGTTATTCAAGTTAACAACAATATGTATCTACATTAATAACTCTAACCTCTGTGTTGGGGAAGTCTCCAACTGCTATCACAGCCATATTGCATAAATGGTACCATTTTTTGTAGAATTGCTTTACAGTTGCAGCAGAAACTGTTCGAATAACCTTTTCTGTTCCAATCGGCAAACGCTCAGCATACTGCAGTCAATAAAAGAAATTTTAAAAATATGTTTAGCTAGCAGACACTTGTCAAAAAGAGCAAAGAGGATAGAACGAAATAAAAAGAGCTACATGCACTCTGAGTTCACATCTCTTGAATGACAAATCACCTATTATTAAGTGAGGAAATCTGCCTTAACCCTCTCAAGTCAGTGCTTTTCGGGGAAAAAAAAAAAAAAAGCTTTTGAGTAATCAAAAGCTCTCTCAAATCAAGTGATATTATCTGATTTTATATGAAGCTAACACTACTATTGTACAAATAAATTATTACATCCTCAGTAAATAGTACTACATTGGAATCTCAACACACAACATCAAAATGACTCCATCTCTAATGGGGCTTGGAGAGGTGAATATGCACTTATCCACTCCGTTAATATCTTCGATCATAATCACCAAATTCCATCAACACCCCCCCAAAAAAAACACAATCTTGGATCTTCTATCCTAAAAGCAATTATTTGTGATCCCAAGCGCTCTTGATCAAACTGCAATTACTTAAAGGTAGCAATCCTATTTCAACAAACCAATTAACATTTTATGTAAACAAGAAGAATTACTTGGAAACAGTGATTCGTACTCATATTAGACCAATCTAGATCTTCCAATAAATAAATTAAGGGCCCAAAATTGTTTTCAAGTGGTACCTTGGAACCCGCCATCATCAAAGCCCAATGTGAATCTTGCATTCGGCCATTAGCATTTCGGCTTCCCCTGTACTCTTCCATCACAGCTCCTCTCTCTTTCTCCAAGTCCTCAGCTGAAACTCGAATCTAAAATTGACATCATACATTGTCAAAACCACATAGACGGTAATGGGTCAAGAAAAAAACAGAGAAGAATTCACCACCTCACTACTAAATTCAGCCAGAATTGAGATAGCCTGTGATAATAGCTCAGCCCTATCTACAGGGACAAAAAGCTCATAAACAGTATCATCAGCAGAAGTCATAGCATTTTGGCAAGCACCAAATTCCGCTCCAATGCTTTCCAGAAACTTGACAATATCATGATTGGTGTACTTTGTTGTCGCATTGAAAGCTAGATGTTCGACAATGTGAGCAACACCTCTCTCATCTTCCTCTTCCAAAACTGAGCTGCCATAAATCCAGTAATCAGAACAAGCAACACATGAAAAATATAACATGATATTGAAGCAAGTGACTGAAACATAAATCATCACATAGACCAGACGAACAGAAACTAGAGGAGAAACACCTTCAACTTTTCTTTTTGGATATTGAAAATGTAACAGTATATTATAAATATGGTGATCAAAAGATTGATGTCATGTTATAAAATATCATATATCATCACATAGACCCCATAAACCAAAATTTTCCATGAACCCTGAGTCCCATTCCATACCAGACATTTCCTGTAAAGCTATTAAAGAGTCCGTATTTTTCCAGTACCCCTAATACTGTCCAACATTCTACATACAATCGAATAGAAAAAACCCCAGAAATAGAAAAATCACAAGAAGCCATAAAACCATGCCAAAAAGAAAAATAAAAAAATGAAACAACCATCCATCATAGTCATAGACGAACAAAATGTCAATGTCATCACAAACAAACATATAATTGCGATGCCTAAATTTCGAGAATTCAAAGGAAACAACAAGAGGAAGAATTGCTCAGAATTGGAAATAGATTGTGGAACAACTGACCCAGCCTTGACAACGAGAGCGAGAGCGGCTCGCATTTTGGGCTTAGTGTTGCAACGGACGTAGTAGGTGAGGCCATTGTCGAGCCTGCCATAGTCGACGCCAAAGGGCGTCTCGCCGAGTGGCCGGTCCATATCGACATTAAGGAGCTTCAGTGACCGGAATCCATGTCTTTTGGCCAGCTGCGGTGCCTCCGCCGGAAGCAAATCCATTTTCGTCGCTCTCTCTCTTTCTCTCTATCTCTCTCTCTCTGCCCTGGTGCAGTTTCTGGTTGTCTACCTCTTTCTCATTAGAGCATCATCGTATTAGATGCCAGCGCCCATGGGTATTCACTGTTGTTAAGTTATTAACTAATTGATTGATAGTTTTTAATTAATTAAATCATGTTGAATTACCCAAAAATGATTATTTGATTCCGGGTCCATGAATCGGGTCAAAAAATGGCAATCTTATTTCCACTTCTTATTTAATTTAGTGATATGGGATTACAAGTTTCGAATTCATGATAAAGCGAGTATGATACTGTTAATTTACCAAATAAACAAACGTTTAATTTATTACGAATGATAGCCACTATTTTTTTTTCTTTTGGATAGGAATTAGCAAAAAATAATTTATCAAGAACCATATTGAATGAAAGAACAAGACATTGTCATTATTTTCTTCCTTTTTCTTTCTGGATTAATCGATACTGGTTTTTGCCCTCAATTTTAGCACGGCATTTATAATAGGAACACATAACATCCTAAAAATATAGAAAACAAATGCGCATTAAATTCCCTAGACATGTTTTGTATTACTAGTCTAAAAACTGCACTTTTTTCCCGGAGTATACACTTTGAATGAGACCATTTCACATTGTAGTTTATTTTCTCCTTTTTCCTGAGAGGGATAAGCTGGCCACCAAGTATACCATACCATGTTCATGAGCGAACCCGATGGGTGGGCTGTCAACTAAAACTATGACTTGTTTATGGGAGAACCCGATGGGCTGTTAACTGTCACAGGAGGGGGTCTCACAGAGGCCTAAAAGACAAATAAGATCACTTGACCTTAAATTGAATACACTTGGACACAAACAAATGATGAAAATGGGCACAAATCCTCTCCAACATTGCTTCCCTTGAAATGCCCCAATATATTTTCAAATGATTCAAAGTATCACAATCCTTCATGTATCAAGTACTTGGCGCCATGCAAAGAAAGAAAAAAAAAAAGCTGAAAATTGCTCCATCAGAGAATACACATGCCTTCCATTGGAGACAGGTTCCTCAGAGAATCAACAAAACCTAACACGTGACTTCAGCCTTGAGCATTTAGATGACCTAAACAGCTTAATTTCTTCCAGCAATTCTATCACTAAATATCCTGCAACCAGTCATTTAAGACATGTCAACAATACGATGCTCAAAATGCTGTACAAAGGGCATCTAAAGTTCTCTCAGCAAGCAAAATCTCACATTTAGGCAACCTGTCACGAGATAAGGGATGAAAGAAATTTCCCTTCAAATTTGAAAAGCCTTCCATATCAGCAGATCCAGTCCTCAATCCATTTCGGAAATTAATTTCAAGCTTTGGGTTTCTTCGGGTGCCGGAAGATCCCAGTTCAGTCTTACGCTTTATCCCCAGAAAGTGTTCAACCTGAAAAAAGCAATTTAAAAACTTAAATGCCAATTGCCAAGTATATCCAGCAGTAGAAAGACAATTTCATCATTACAGAAAATTAGTAGCCGAAAGGTACAAGCCACAATTCAATTTCTATTGGCAGACTTGATGCACTAACAATCACAACCACGCAGCCATAGTCAAAACAGTGGATTGCGTCAGCCCAGGCAGACATAAATCCTGGCTAGGCAGGCCCAACAAAGTAGGCACAGCCAAGCCAAACCAGCTTAATGGCTTTGCGGGTTAACAACTCGTCTAAGATTTAGTGCCCAGGCCTAACTCCCCTGCTAACCAGTCTGCATCTGTTCCACAAACCAGATACCCACTTCCCGTCCCCACCCCCCAACCAAAAAAGGGGGAAGAGAGGAACATGTCTCGACTGACCAATCATTCTGAGACTCAGATAAGATAACCAGTCCTGCCTCATAGAGCAGTCCCATCCTACCCAATACCTGGAAACCAATAGCCAAAGAAATGGAGAAAAGCTTTGACATAATACTCACAGCTTACTATTAGATTTCATCCATCCCTACCTCCACATTGACAGGCAGAATGAAAAAACAAGAATGCAACTTGAAACTAACCTTCTTATCACCAAGCATAGGTGTCAGGCTTCCAGGGACTTCTTTCTCAACGGTTGCAAAACCACTTCTAGGATCACTGGTTTGCCTGGTGACAAGCAGGCAAATAAAACCACTTAAGAGATTGATTAAGCAATAATAATGCACATAACTGGATAGTGAATACTGTGACAATTTATGAAAGTTTCCTGAACAAATAGGGTTTATCTATGCGGACCACAATAAAGGAAAGTTAGGTTAACAATGCAATAGCTTTCCAAAATTACAACATGCAGTGAAAGAAGCAAAAATAACAACATTAAAATAAAAGTGAAAGAAAGCTAATTAAACTATTTTACCACTAAGATCCTATAAATAACATCAGCTGCAGTCCTACAGATTTATCTCAAGGTCCATTAGATGGGTAGACAGAGAAACAAAGAAAAACTAATGTCAAATTTGGGAGAAATCATTCATTAGTTGTTACCCATATCAACACTCCTCAGCCCACAGTGAAACGAATGCAAAGAACATAACCCAGAATTGATTGTCATTTAGTATAGCTATATCCATCTGAAAATAAACACAACAGTGAAACATGCTATTATGCAACTGAACAGTAGGTTCGTAACTCAATAAGCATCCATGATAGATTACATTAAATGTCTTTGCACCCAAAAATGATAGTTATGAATTGAAAAATTGATTTGTACCTAACAGAAGACAGAATTAACTAATTTTCTTGGAAAATTCATGATAAAACCAATCCATTCAGAGTAAAAAGCACTCTAGTCAATCAACTGAGATCCATAGCGGGCCTAAGTATTCCAGAAGATCCAATTAATTTGTCTAAACTGTTGCTTATTACTGATGAAGTAGCATGTCAACCATCATCTTTCCTGCGCAAACAATGATGCAGCAAGCAGGAACCCAATTAAGCCTAGACACTTAAGACGGTGATTTTATCAATGCAATAGTGCAATAGCAGCCAGAACAGAAGTTCTTACCCAGGTTTGACATGCCCACTGAGCACAAGATATGGTGTTTTCAACTGAGCCTGCGCTTCTCTCATTCTTTCCACAGACTGTGGAATTGCTTCTGATGAAGTCATTTGTTTCAGCTTGAGCTCATCCTGGTACTGTTTCATCCGCTTTTCCAGCTTCATTTTTCCGGGCCCCTTCCCATGAAATTTATGAGAAATCAAACGAAAGGCTTCTTTTGGAGTCAGCTGCAGAGAGAATAAAATGACTTCAGAATGTTTTTAAATTAGTAGTAATCATCAGATATTCACTGTGCACGAATAGGAAAGCAAAAAAAAAAAAAAAAAAAGGCTCCTTTGAGAATCAGCAGAGGGTAAATAAAATGGACCTCAAAATGTCGCTTAAACAATTAATAGTCATTATGTATAGCACCTGAAGTGTGGATATCATTACTAAGCACATTAAGGAACAATTGTAGAAGTATAACGTAATAAAGAGGAACTGAAGCTGATTCGGGTATTTTCCGGACAGTTCCAGCTCACCCGCCACGTCAACGACCAACCGAGCCTAATCAGTCGGATAAGGGAGGAATCGGCCTAAGATAACCCTTAACGGGCCAGGTAAAAGCCCAAAGCCTACTAGGGCTAGGGTTTCCCTTGAACCATGGTAAAATACCATTTTGCCCCTTTAAAATCTCCTATAAATACTCATCACTTCCAAAACCCAAGGCATGTTATGTTCATTTTGGGCAAGACATCTCTTTGGGAGGATAATCATTCAAGCATCCAAATTCTCTAGCTCGTAAGCCTTGAACATTCATCTACATTCATAACGTTCATCAACGTTCATCAGCACACATTCATCCCCGAGAACTTCCATCTTTGGAAATCTTCTCGTCTCCCAAAGAATCCCCTCACGCATATTGAGGAAGATCTCCTCGATTCATTCAATCACATCAGATACTAACTTGAGCGTCGGAGGGCGTTCCCGGGATCCACCACCCGGGGCTTCACCTTTTGCGGGTTCAAGCGGTCGTCACTTGGACTCGGATCGACCGTGTCACGTCCTCAGCACCGGAAGCAATAAATCCTTCCTCTCTCCGAATCATCATCCACCTCATCAACTCAATTTTCTCCGGAAACGAAGCTAAGCTAATATAGCTCAAACTCCCTAAGGTTTCAACTTATAGAACACATTGGTCTTCCTCGATTTTATAATATAGGGCACTTGCACTCGAAAAATCAATTATGATTGCCATTTTCAAACCTCGCATATTTTTACGAAAGCCTCACGGAAAGAACTATCGAAAGCTGTGTATATTATAGGGGACATACCACAAAAGTAAGGGACTTACTAACCTAAAGTTCAACACATGCAATCAAACTATCAATAAGCACAGGAGGCTGGGCTCCATTCCAATTCAAGGTTTACCTATGCAAAACTAACAAAATGACACCTATACACCTCAAATACACTAGAAACAGATTAAAACTGCATGAGAACATTCAGACCCTCGCACCGTGTGACCGGTCACAGAACTTCAAAACTTTTAGAAGACAAGAGCATTAATATAGATTAACAATAGTTGAAAATCACTTACAATTCTTCCAAATTCATCTGTCCTCTCAAGATGTATCTCCTTTGGTCCTTCTTCATCATGTATGCCAACCAGCTTGCTCTTCTTCTTGTCCATGTTCCTGCCGCCCCATTCAATTGTTTCTTTGAGTGAACCTCGTTCTTTAAGCATTTTAAGTGCTCCAGCTAATCCCTTCCCAACAGGGGCCTCATGGATAGTTTCATCTGGAACTACCTCCTCTTTATCTTCATTCTTAGTTTTTTCAGCTCTACCAGAGTCTGCCACTTCTGTCCAAACACTAGTTTCATCCTTCTTCTCCTCTGGAGCTTCTGGAGCTTCATCCTCCTCCATAAACACATCTTCAGTGCTTGGCTTTTGAGCCTCTGAAAATGCATATTACAAGGCAAACACTGAGAACAGAGCAGCTGAGGCCTGAGAGTGTTCTATGAAATATTACAAGGTTCCATTTACTCACACTAGCAAAAGCCACTACCAGGATGGGAAAACTGAACAAAATATTGATATAAATGTCATGAAGTTACCAGACTTGACTGAAATTTATGCTCCGGCCAATAGAATTATGAAATGCCAAGCTTTCCTTCAGAAAAATTTGACATATGGGAAAAAAACATGAGGCAACCCCAGTTATTTCTCCTTTTTTTTTCATTTCTCAAGTTTTGTTCACAATTACAAAAATTAATTTACTTGAAAAATATTTTATAAATAACTCGTTTCACCAAGGAAAAACTCAAATTTTTACGTTTCCAATGACAACATAAACCTCATCAGTTAAGTTCCACAGAATACAGCATTAAGTTCAAGAAATGTCACAATATTTTCCATAAGGTCACCTTATGGGTTACGCACTGAATTCTTCCCTTTTTAGTTCATTTTTTACTTTTTGTTTGGGGAAGGTGAGAGGGCACAAGTGTTTAGCATAAAGCACGAATGAAAACAGAGGATACCTTCATCGAGCTGAAGACCCCAGACAAACTCCTCCATTTCTGTAAAGACAACCTTATTATCTGCTTCTCCAGAAGTTGAAGCTTGGGCATCTGCTGGTTGACTTTTGATAGCTGAGGATGCAAGGCGTGCAATGGCCTCTGGACCAACCGCTTCTTTCTCATTTTGTTTCTTCAAAGCTAGCTTTCTAGCTCTTTCCAAGGATTTTTGGAGATCTTCTGCATCATCAGCAAAAACTGGGACATCTTCCTCCTTGGCAATAGTTACACGTTGTTCCATGCGGAGTGCCTTGGACGCCTCCTCTGCTTTGGCATAGGCAGCTAAGTATGCACTATGTCTTCTTTCTGCCTCAGATCGCTCTTGCTCCTCTCTAGCCGCCTGTCTTTTATTGTTATTACGTGAACCAAGATCTGTAGCACCTAAACCTGAAGATATTGCCTCTGCTTCAAGGGCATCTATGTCAAGCTTCTCCTTTTTGCGTAAAGATTTCTTTTTCTTGGGTTTCTTGAATTTAAGCATTTCTTCAGGAGTATAATAATCTGACGAGACCTTTACGGCTGAACTCAGATCCTGAGCTTGACTTTTCACAGAAGTGCCCTGAAGTCTTTTACGGAGCTGTTATGTCAAGGAAAGTGTACAAATAGGTTTAGTAAACAGATCCCATCACCTATTACTTTGAGCCGTTTGACTGACAGATCATGAAAATAAGTCCTAACCTCTTCTAATTTCTTCTCTGCTTCAGCAGTTAATCGTCCACCAGCAGCCAAAGTCACCCCCTGGAAAACACCCCCAAAACAAGTAAAGTTTAAAAGTGAACAAGAGATAAAAGCCATATTCAAGAAAGCTATTCTATGAACTTAGTAGAAGCTTATTAAAGGAGTTAACCTCTTCCTCAGCTGGATCATCATACTGTGGAAGCATCTTCTTTTCTGCTCCAGGCTCATCGTTGAACCTAAACAATTAAATAAAGTCACTCAGTGATTAAGGTAACTAACAAGCAAGCTAGTCCACTGAGGGGGAAATCATCGGGTTCTCACTCAGAAATTTATATTACAATAAATATAAGAAACCCACCTCCCCACCAAGAGCTCTAACCTCAATTGGTAGGGGAGTGGCCCAAGTAGCCATAATTTCCTTGATGGAAGTTGTAGACTCCCAGCAGGTTCCTTAGGTTCCTTATGGGTCTGAAGACATGGCTAGGCCTCTCTTGGGCCTAGTCCAGTGATCGTACACCCCTCCCCTGCCCCCGCCTGTGAGTCCACTAGGCTTACACCCTGTAAAGAGGGCACAATGGGCACTTACCATTGCAAAAAAAAAACCTATCTTGCTTGAATTTTCAATGTTGCACCTAAAACTAAAAATAAATATAATCTCATACATGATTACGATAAAATCAGATCTCCATTTAGATACCAGCAAGTGCATAACTTCTCAAGTCTCAAACAACAAGAAAGATAACTCCGTTTAGCAGAGTGACTTGATAGGGCACTTTACAGATAAACATTTCCCATTTCCTCTCTTGTCAAATCTTTTTTCTAATTGCAGACATAAGATTGCATACATCAATTGCTATTTCACTCAATATCAAAGATGATCACCTCTAAGTTGTCAAATTTTCATGCACATTTTAACTTATGTTCCTCGACCTGTCAGCCATGATTTTGACGCACAATTCAAGATGTCTTAGTTGTAAGCCGAAAACATTTCATAACAGATTGGCATCTTAGAATATTCAGAACATAGATGGGGCGGTTTTCTGGCAGCAAATCCTGTCAGTTCAAGGGTGTAGGGGATCTTATCATTGGCTTACTTGTCATCATATACTCCTGTACTCTTCTTCGCTGCCTTGTAAGCTTCACTTCTCCGCTTTTGCTCTCCAATTTCCACATTTTCAAGCATATCCACATCTGGTACCAGAAAAGAAGAGAATAAGCTTAAATACCAAAAGAAGTGATTGTTTAATTGCAAAAAAATCACATGAGAAGAAATTTACCTTCATTGATGTCACCATTTGCAAGTATATCTTGATCTTTGAGAGTCAAAACAACAGCACCCCCTTCTAAGACTTTGTCGAGCCCATGAAGTACCTTGACTCCTGCCAAAGCATCTGCAGGTAAACATTGGAATTAGTAGTAGTATCAACGCACTAAGCCATTTTATCAATATTTCTAAGCTAGTAAAGCCAGCAAAAGCAACTAGCATTCCAATAAAAAATAAGAAAAAAAAAGAGAAGGGAATTTATCGGAAACCTCTGGCATCCTTGCCAGCAGTGTCATATTCAACTTCATCTTCATCAACATTGTCCTGACAAATGGAAAGAATTGGCTAGTCACTGTCAGAAAAATGATTGTGGTCAAAAGAGCAGTCAATGAAGCAAGAAATTACAAAATAACAAACCTGCTCTTCAAAAATCCTTGACCGCTGCAAGGCTTTCTCCTTTTCCAAATTCCTCTTTTCCTCAATTTTGCGACTTCTATTAACCCATGATAAAATTTCAGAGGCATTATCTGATTTTTTTCCCAGTCTTTCTTCTTTCATCCTACCAGAAAAGATAAAGTTCACAAACCAGAATTATCAAACCTAGTGTTACGAGTTATAAACAGAATTCAAACTTCTGCAATTTACAATTCAAGCTCAAAACCTAAGTAAAGATCAACATTTATTATCATGTTTTATAGGCTGCAGAAAGTACATTACAGATGCCTATACTTACCTTAAAATTCGCTGCCCAATCTCCACTTGTGACTGACTAGGGCCAACTGGCAAATCTTCAACATAATCTCCTTGCTTAACCATGATTGCATCATCCTCATCATGAGAAGTTTTGCCTTGTTTAGAGTTATTTCTATACTTCTCATCACTTTCCGCTTTAGCCTTAGAATCTTTTGCTCCCTCCCTACTATGATCGTGATCCTCGCGATGACTTCTACTCCCTTTTTCTTTGTCCCTAGGCCTATCCTTGTCATGATCTACCTCCCTCTCTTTTCTCTAATGCTATCTTTTGCCTGCTCCCTATCAAGTGCATCTTTATCCCTAATCTTTTCACGATCTCTTTCTTTGTCTCGATCCCTTGTCCTTTCTTTCTCTTTTCCCTTTCTCTATCTTTTCCTCTCTCCTTATCTTTTGCCTTCTCCTTTTCTCTCTCCTTCTCCTTCTCCTTGTTTTTATCTTTTCCGCTTTCCCTCTCTCGGCCTCTGTTGTTCTCAGTTTCATTTTCTCGCTCTTTTTCACGATCCCTTTTTCTTGCACGTTCTTTTTCATCTTTATCTCTATCATGATCCTTTGCTCTATGCTTATCTCTGTCATGATCTTTTTCTCTCACTTTATCTTTTGCCCTATCCTTTCCATGCTCTTCCCTATCTTCCCTTCTCTTTTCTTTGCTGGATGTTCTGTCTTTTTCAGAATCCTTAACTACTTTCTCTCTTTCTTTTAAATCATCGGTCTTTGATCTATCTCTCTCCCTGCTTCTATGATCCTTCTCTTCTCTACGGCTTTTCTTCTTATCCTTGCTTCTGCTTTTGCCTACATCTCTGGATTTTTCTTTATCATATTCTTCTGAATCATCAAACGCTCCTTCATCCAACTCCCTTATTGGAGTCTCACCACGATACCTTTCTTCACTCCTTTCACGTCTGGATTCAGGCCAATCTACCTCCATTGAGAGGTATGATCAAACAGGAGCACACACAAAAGAACCTGACATTAGCAAACACACATCTAACATCAGCAGTTGCATATTTTCTTGCAAGACAAATAAGCAGGAAAAATCAAGCAAGCCAGCCGCTCTATGCTGCTTCAAGCAACTAAGCAAGCAGCATGAAAACAAATCTGCAAAAACAAACACACTGTCTACCCGCATATTGCAATTTATTACTTTAAAAACAGCATTAACAGCAATTATGCATTTATGATCATCCAATGCAAACTGAAATTAATTGTTGTCCATTCCATTTCACTACAAACCATTTTGAAGAATTTCTTAGACAGAAAATATATATATATATATATATATATATATATATATATATATATATATCTGTCCCCTTGCGCACCCAATGCAAATTGAAATTAAATACATATATACTTGCCCAATCGATATCATTGTGGGTACCATTTTAAGGAATTTCTCAGATGAAAGAAGAATATTGAAGAGGAGGAGAAAATAGTCGGAAACTAACTAGCCAAGTACCCTCCCTACCCCCTCTCTCTCTCAATCCTGAATGGACAAGTGCAGAGGAAAGCTACAAGACAAACATCTTGAAGTCCTGGATGAACGAGTGCAGAGGGGAGCTTCAATATTAAGAATAGTTTGCAAGTTTCATTTTCAAACTTCGAGAAACTTCATTTTATCATTCTTTGTGAAATTAAGGAAAATTACATCATTGTTTACTTTTTCCACACCACGTCTATGTCCAAATTTATAGAAAAGTAACCAATTCCAAGAACCTGTCACGTCATCCTATTAATGGAACATTCATGCATTATAGGCTAGGACACATATTACATGAAGCCCTAACATACATCTAAAACAGACCACAAGATTGCCCAAACAGCATGAAGATCACAAATTTTTCCTCTCTTCATCCCTATCAAAACTACCACAATGAGTTTGCAAGTAATCCATTACAATTGTAATGCACATGGCCAAGCAAACAAGAGCATCACTAGTGTGCATCTTCAACTCGGAAGATGCACAGAGCTCTATGAGATCTCAAAATACTCCATATAACTCCTTGCAAAGTAGGACAGTGGAAGTTCCTGAACTAAAACCTAAAACACAACTTTTACTTACATATAGCCATCTACACAGAAGACTTGAAATTTTCTTACAAGCAAAAATCATACGCTTATGCATATCAATACCTATGTCCAAACCCAGTTAGACTAGTCATGTCAACTCTTGAGGCACACTAATAGATGTCTAACTGTTCAATCCTGAAATGTGTTCAGAACATGAGTTCACCACGCAAGATATTCCCTCTATTTACTGTTTTGTCATAGCCAATTGTTCACATATACAACACTGATAAATCATTCACACCGAAATATGAACTATTCATAAGCTTAATGATCCAAAAGTCACCAAAATTATGCTCCAAAATTTTATGAGTAACATACATACCTTCCCCACAAATAGACAACTACACAATCACCATTCCCATCTCAATTTTCTTACAGGGACATCATAAAAAAATCAATTCGTATAACACGCATTCATCCCAACCTCAAATTTTTTTATCAAGTGAAACCAAACAACCGACATATAATTAATTCTTAGGACATGGTGCTCATCAGTGGAAATTAGGTTGATAGTTTCCTCAATTAGGGCAAGAATCATGAAATTCAAGAAGCACTATTCAATTGGTTTACCCCAACGAATATTGGATTGCGACAGAAAGGCAAAATAAATTACTCACCTCAAAACCCTAACTGGGTAGCTTCTGATATCTTCCTCGATCGGGCTAAGTAATCTCGCTCCACTCGCCAGCCCTGGTTTTCCCTCTCTTGTTCCCTATCTCCGGCGGGTGGCACCAAAATCAGCCTCACAACCACCAGTAGATGGCGGTGATTCGCGTGGGGGTGGTGGCGACAGGTGCCTCAATGCCCCGCTCTCTCAACTCTCTCTCGGAGCTGTGCCTGTGCGTGCCGCGAATGAGAGAGTGACAATAGGGAGATTGGCCAGGCCGCCTTTTCGTAAACAAATTATTTGCTACTCCCAGGAGCAGCTACATGTACCTACACCCGTCAATCAGACGACGCCGTATTTTCCTAACTTGTTAAAAAATGCTTCTCAATTTGTGTTGGGCCAACAGTTGGAAGTGGCTCAAGCATAGGAGTTCGGAGCCCAACGTTTTTGGTAAGCATTTTTTAAAAATATGTACGGAGTTTAGCAAAATGTATATTATTTTTCTATTTAAAAGCATCAATGTTATACTCTTATAATTTGGCTTATATGAACTAGTTGGATTTCTTACTGTGTAAAAAACAATAAAAAAAAATTTGGCTTATGTGAGATGGCTTCATCCATAATTTTTCTTTTTTTTTTTTGAATAATCGTGATACTTGAGTTTTCTTTTATCATGTTATAAACGTATACATATATATATATATATATGACAATTTAAATCCTAAATCATATAAGATTTACTACGTAATAATTATATATTTACTTGTAGAGAGCTACGGTTACACTTTTATTCTTCTAATTTATAAATTATGAACACGATTCATCGACTTTCCTTATAATTTAGAAATATCTCTATAGAAAAAACAAAAAGAACATTTATAAATATCATATTTTTTAAAAATATAATGTCTCCCAAATTTAATATGTATGTGCGTGTTAGTTTTTCCATTTTTATTTTGGTATGTTTTCTTATCTCTTTTGTAAAGAAATATTTTTAAAAAATTCACAAATGCTCAGCTACTTAATCATTTGTGTTGTACTTTGTCCATTTATGTATAAAGAAAAAAACACATTTATAAATAAAATATGACCGTGTTAGTGAGGCTATTAATGAAGTGTTAATACAGTGGTTACATTAGGTCTCAAATTTGATTTTCCATCTTCCATTATATTGTATTAATTTTTAGGACTCATCCACACTATATATAGGAGGGAAGGAGTAATAAGAAAATAGCCACAGTTAGATGATTTACAGGTAGAATTTTAATGTTTTCATAAACAAAATTGAAATTTCAAAGCAACTTTTTAACAATGGTGGGAAGTAATTAATGTTTGATAATGTGAAAAAGAAACTAGTCTAATTAAATTTAAGCCTTACAATTCACACTATTTCTCTCCATAACACTTTTTTGGTGTTGGACCCGTGACGAGCTCTATCAAGGCATTAAAGTTCTCATACGAGCTAGAGCCTGGCTTAATGCCTTGTTCTGCTAATTCCTTCAGAGCCTTCACATTACTTCTCATCCGGTTCCCCTCTTTACTTGACAACACTTGATGCAGGGCCTTCACTGTCCCGCCCTTGGTGAACGCCCCTCCGTCGACCCCTGTCCCGAACTTCAAAACGCTCTGAATGAGCCGTTGGTTCAACATTTGGTCTCCCAAAATCGGCCTACAAATCAAAGGCACCCCACTCACGATACTCTCCATGATCGAGTTCCAACCACAGTGCGTTATGAACACTCCCATTGACGGGTGTGCCAAGAGCTTCATCTGTGGCGCCCATGGAACGACCATCCCGAGTGTCTTGTTGCTTTCAATACGCTCCAAGAAAGATGATGGCAAGTCGGCTTTCGCGGAGTCTTTCAATGACCATATGAAGGGAACATCGGCAGCCTCCAGGGACTCGGCTAGGGCAATGATCTCCTCCTTTGGGGAGTAGCTACCGTGCCAAAGCTGATATATGCAACTGATCCAGCCTTGTGCTGTTCCATCCACTCGAGGCAGCCAAATTGGTCAGGTTCAACTTGAGGCGGAGATGTTAAAGCCAATGGTCCGACATTGAGTAGGCACCTCAGCTTAGACTTAAGGTCGTCAGTGATCGGGGATAATAATTCTTCGAAAGAGTTTAAGACCACGGCAGTAGCTTTAGGTATCATCAGTCCCATTTTGTGCAACATTTGGCTGAAAGGCGAATCCAAGTCTCCGGAAACAACTCCGAGGGGCAAATCACCAATGTGTACTTCGATAGTCCTGGTATGCAATCGGCTATTACTTGATTCTTATTGCACGAACCTCGTTTAAAGATACGTAAAAGAGTTTCAATTACGATATATGATGCCATGTAAAATGTTAAATGTAATTTTAACTCAATTTAATGTAAGGATTGTTCACATGAGTCTTAAAAAATATTAAATATAATGTACATTAAGAATGAGAAAGTATATTAATAAAAAATACAAAAAGAATAAAGGCTATAACCTAGTAATTAATTAAAACTTTCCCAAAAAACCCTCTTTGATAAAATAAAATTGTTATAAAAATTTCTAAAAACTCATTTTAAAAATTAAATAATTTTTTTGTTATCAAAAAGAAAAATAGAGAAATTTACCGTTACGACCAAACTTGTTCCTGAGATCATTAGTATGAACATGAACAGAGAGGCTAGAGGAGCTGGCAGTCCAAAGCGGGACCCACGGGATCTCATTTTTCTCGGCAATCTCTCCGCAAAACCAGAGGAAGGCGTCGGTGATGAGGCAGGTGACGGCCACCCCGACGGCCTCCTCGACCTCCTCCAGGCCGCGGCGGACCCCTCTGGCGCGGCCTGGAGGAAGACGCCGATGGCCTTGAGGTGGTGGTGGCCGCCGTCGCCCTTGGCGTGATCCTCCGGCATTATGCTACAGGGAACAATGTTGGGGAACCCACTCACATTGATCGCTTTAAAGAGCACGGAATTGGACTTGCTCGTGTTGAGGAAGCTGAACCGGACGTCGGGGGCCGCCGCGGCCATCCGCTTCACCAGGAGGAGGAGCGGGGCGGCGTGGGTTCCGAATGGGAAGGCGCACACCGCCACGTGCCGCCGTGGACGGTGGTGCTCGCTTCCGTTCGTCGGCATTTCGAATTTCAGGTAAACTTACTGAAATTGATTGATTAATTGCAATTTTTCTTATTAAAAATTGATAATGATTTCCCTGCTTTTTTGAAATTAGGATTGTGATTAGTAGTGTTGCTTTTATATGAGAAGGAAAATTGGAAATGAAGAGTTAAATATTCTAAGTTGTTATGGGTTAGCGGATCCTTAGGAATCCAAACAAATGTATCTTTTTTTGGTTGATTTTTCTTCCTTCTCCATCTCTCTCCTATTTCTTTGTTTTTCTTTTAATTTTCTTTTTTTGGGGTGCGAGGGGTCAAAAATACAATGGTGGCTGAACTTAATTTAGCCTCCCTCCCAACTCATAAATTAATATAGACTTCAAAGGTAGTCATTCAAATTTATTTTCACTATATTCCCCCTCTCTCAACTTTTTTTTTTTAAATGAGTACTATATTACCTCAGCGATTCGCTTCCTTATTTTAATATATTTGACATCTTATATTCTAACTAATTCGTATGAATACTCTCATTATTTAAGTATATACTACCGGAGCATGATACAGGTTTTTGGTTCAATTGCTTACCATTTGATACGGACGTATCTTTGTGGGATCATGCTTGGATTCGGGTACGTATATCCTCATGAACTTGCAATATGTGTACTCTAGACAATTTTTGGATTTAATAAATTCTCCCCACTTTTCATTTAAAAAGAAAAAAGTTTCCCCTTTGTCGAAGTGAAAAATTGCAAGGAGTTATAACATGTACTTAATCATGAATTGTGAAACTATGTTAGTAAATATAGCATCAAACATAGGGGATTCTGAAATATAGGAGGGAATAATTATAAGGGATCCTTAAACATAATATACGATCGCAACAGTTGGGAAATAATACAATTTATTGAACAAAGCTATTATGTAAGCATCTAGACAAATCGAAAAACTGCTGAGATTAATCATACAAAGAGGAAAAAGACTACTTTTAGGTAATTTCAGTCAATTCGAACAAAGTGTATGGTATCCAATTCAGTAAAATCTTTATCACAATAAGATGCATACAATTCTTATATCTTTTGTAGAACTTTGTACTATGTGAAATCATCGTCACTTTGATGAGTGATGATTACTGCCAGTTTCCTTGTAAAGACTTCATGCAAGCTGCTACAGCTTCAAAATCCGGGAGCTTGCGATGAACATGGCTAGACTTCTCGGAAATGTCACTCCTGAAGGACCCTTCTTGCTTAAATTTGACGCCTCTTGAAATGGAACGCCTTTTGCAGTTATCGCTATCTCTGAAACTGATGAACACAGACAATGACAATCCTTTGACAATTCCATTTGAGGCCTTAGCCTAGATGTTGCATGTTCATCCCATCTCGAAATCCTTTTCGTTTCCAGCTGGACAATTGAAACTACCAAATAGCCATAACCTGAACGAGTGTTGTGGTTTTCTTTATTTAAATTTGAAAAGCCGTACTCATCACCAAACACACTGAGTTGAGATTGGAAACGGCGGGCTGGTTTTTCACTTCTAGAGTCT
Organism: Talinum fruticosum; assembly: GCA_021018815.1. Classification (NCBI taxonomy): domain Eukaryota; kingdom Viridiplantae; phylum Streptophyta; class Magnoliopsida; order Caryophyllales; family Talinaceae; genus Talinum; species Talinum fruticosum. Next base: position 9,985,322 of record JAITYX010000002.1, on the reverse strand, counting down.
CCTCATGAAAAGGGTTGTCAGCATGCTTATCTTCATACGCTATGAAGATTCAAACACACTAAAACCAGCTTCAGAATAGGAGCCACTATTGCTTTGTCTATAAATTTCTCCATCACTCTTGTAAAGTACTCTAAATTTAGTATCATGCTTTCCCAAACTCTTAGGCTCGGCACAGTCTGCTGAGCTACCTTGCTTGTCTGCATCGAGTTTACTGCCCTGCACTCTCAGATTGAGTGAGGTACTCGTTTAATTTAACTCCACATGTTTTTGATGCCATACATAGACCCTTTTGCCCTCATTTTGATTGTGCACAGATGGAGCCAAGACCCTGGAAGCATCAGCATTCATAATGGTGCTACACTGAGCAAGTTCTGCCACAGCTCTTGCAGCCATACTTGCTCTTTCCGCAGATTCAGCAGCAGTTTGCCTACCTTAGGAAAACGAACCTTGAGCAGCCCCAGAAGATTCATTTAAACTCTGTGAGGAACTTTCTGGAAAGCAAGATAGTGACCACTTATGAATAAGATATGTCAGTGGCAAACTCGTGGGAAAAACTCTGCAAACAATCAGGAGTACAATAGTTCTTACCAGGTATTGTCGCAGGAGGATGAGAAGTAGCAGTTGGTGGAAACTTATTTATCATGAATTTGTGGATGAGCCCAGTTTCGAGGAGAAGAAGCTAATCTTACCCATCACGAGCATGTCGCTGGGGGTTGTCAGTAATAAGAAAGTCAAACTTGGACTCCAATTGTAACTTGTTGACCTCGTCGGCCAGTGGCACACCCTGCTGTCAATGGAAACTTTTGTCCCTCGTAATTCGTATCCTCTACTGCGTGCCACAATAAGTTCACATTACATCTCAATCGGCTCATATGCAATAATGCAACCATTATCTTCTCCTCCCTGACAACATGCTCAACCCGAGATGATGAAATGAGACGATGATTAATTCTTCTGTTACATTTCTCTAAAATAGTCATCTCAAGAAGACCCTATAATAACTCAAGCTCCAGTAGATAAATGTTAAACATGGTCGAAACCATGGATCATCGTCAACATTGGAAACACGTGCAAGTATGTACTTTCATTTACAATTGTTCATGTAAGTATCTTTTGTTGCTATGTATGAACAATCTATAGATGGGGTACGATTGTAAAAATAACCAGAGACCTTTAAATGTGATTAAAATAGTTGAGATTTGAGTTTTAATCCCGTCTAGACCGGCATATACGTCTCATTTGCACCCAAAAAGAGTGAGCCAATAATGAACTAAACTACGCAAAATGTTTTAAATTGGTCAAAATAAACGAACCCTCATTCGAGCAATTTGATCCTGGCCAGAGTGAAGAAATTGAGGGAGTTCTCTCCTCATCTGTTTCACTTGTATTTCCTTGCTGTTCCTCAACAGCTTTATCCGCAATTTCGCAAGGTCTCAATGCTGTTTTGCTGCAAAAATTACGATGAATTACTGCACCAAAAAAAAAAAATAACGATGAATTACACCAAATTTGGCTCGTTTTTTAAAACCAAAAACCCACTATTTGATTGATTGATAAATAAAATAACAAAGCCATGAATAAATCGAAGAACAAAGGCAGTTGCATGACCATTTCGCAGGCTTTTGAAGCATCTTTCAACAGAAAATTGTGGATGAATCATAGGCTTGAAACAAGAATTTCTTTGAAGAATCCATGTAATATTGATTGATATATTGGAAATCGACCAACTTTTTTGATGACCTGTGTTTTTCTTTGTTTTTCTACTTCCATTCAAGGAGGCATCACGTTTCTTTCCTTTTTAGGATAGGATAATTGAGGAATATTTTTTAAAAATAGTTCAAATACATAAACTTAAAGGTCTTATGTCTCTCCTTGAAATTATTTTTATATAAAAAAAATGACTATTTGTCAATAAAAAAATCTTATTGTATATACAACTAAAATTATATAACAAGAATGAATAAAAAGCATCTCCAAAAAATTAATGATAATGTTTAATTTTTCTACCAAGGGACCTTCCTAGTTATGGGACTTGGAAGGTAGGATGCTCGAGTTGAGAGTTGTGGGGACAGCAATATATAGTTCATTTGGAAAATTGGGCTAGAATAGTATCCATAAATGATACATTGGTAACTTAATTTGTAAAAATTTATTATTGGTTCGTTTTATTTTCATAAAAAACTTAGGATAAGGGTCACCATCGAATTCCGATAGTCCTTTCATTAAGTAGATGAGTTGTGTTAAAATTAGGATTCCAAGGAATACCCTCTTTTTTAAAAAAACTAAAAAAAATTATTAAGAAGCAATTGCAAGTTGGTAAAGCATGAGCTTTTTTTTTATAAAAAAAATGATTTAATCTCATGGTGTGGTGCTTGGTCAAATCCTCGTTATGCATGTTGACAATATATTATTTATAGTCAAAGTACGTAAAGCCCAACATAAAGCACAGCAAATAATATTATATATAGTCAATTCTACCAAAACTATTGTCCTTTTACTTTCAATAATTCAAATAATATACAATTATACCTTCTCCAAAAGTCAATGTTTTAATGGCATCACCAGTTAGATATAGAGGAAGAGGACAATTTCAGTGGTTTAAAAAGTCAATCCCATGTACATGTTAGTGAAACAAACAGAACTTTCCTGATAAATAAAATAATAAAGGTTATAAAGGAGCACAAAAAAAAATAAAAAGAAAATAGATGATAGGAAATTATTTTCATATTTAATTTGTAACTTGGTTGACCTAAAATTATTTTTTGGTAAGCTTGGCAGATTCATTATGGTATATAATGGGTCTAAATCCAAAATGCCAAAAAAAAATCCAAAATTGTAGATTGCACTGAGGATTTGTGATTTTAGTCATAAAAAATCGAGTTAAAATACGAGTCACGAGTGTTTAAGGTATAAGTTCTTCCATTAAATGCACTTTTCGAAATTTCAAATTTGTATTTTTCACCTTATTAACGTCGTTACCACCTCCATTAACACTTTGTTGGTAATTTGCTATGTATCAACAAATAACCATATTGTGATTGAGTGATAAATAGTGAATGAGCTTTGTTCCGTGAAACAAATATTAGTCCGAAACTGTACTAGGAGTATTAATTATCATTTATTATGATTATGAATCATGTAAATATCCACAGTTTAGGAGTTGTACTTAAGTGTTAAGGAGTCCTTATAAGTCTTGACCACCTAATGATGTGTATTATTAGCATTGAGTTATTTTGCTCATTTTCTTTACCTCCTTTGAAGGTTAATCAATTATCTAAAAAAAACTATTTATTGTCATTGAATAAGATTATCGTTTTTTTAAAAAAATTAAGAGATGTAAATAGGTAAATATATGTATAATTTTTCCAACTATTTCATCAATTACATAAAGGAGCAGAAAAAAAAGAAAATAGATGATAGGAAATTGTTTTCTTATTTAAGTAACTTGGTTGACCTAATATTATTTTTTGGTAAGCTTGGGAGATTCATTATGGTATAATGGGTCTAAATCCAAAATGCCAAAAAAAAAAATTCCAAAATTGTAGATTACTTAGAGGATTTGTGATTTTAGTGAAAAATCGAGTTAAACTACGGGATAGTGAGTGTTTAAGGCCCTGTTTGGCAATAGTGTTTGAAGTAACTTTTATCGTTTTAACTAAGTCAAAACACTAATCAACCAAATATTAGCGTTCGTTAAGGTAGTGTTTTAACTAGCGTTTGCAGTAGCTTTTAGCATTTCAAGTAGTGTTTATTAAAAGTTAAGAATATTAACTTTTCACATTTGAAAGTAGCGTTTCATATTTTTTGACAAAAAAAAACACTTCATTTATTTATATTTGACAAATTATTTATATCCTTTTACGTCAATTTACAATAATCGCCTAACTCAACCGCTAAATTTACCGAACACATTTATTCAACCGCTCAATTGAACAGCTATCCTTAAACAGCTAAAATCTAACAGCTTATCAGCTACCTAAATAGCTATCCGCTCTACAAATAGCTATCCGCTACTCAAACAGACTTATTTTGCCGAACAGGGCCTAAGATAAAAGTTTTTCCATCGGATATGCTTTTAGTGTTTCAAATTTGTACTATTTACTTTACCTCGATGAGGTCGTTAGTTATTATTTCAACTAACACTTTATTGGTAAGTTACTATAATTATATTATAGTACCGGAAAATAACTATTTATTGTTATTGAATAAACTCGTTTTTTTTTTGAACTAAGGTAAATATATGTATTATTTTTCCAACTACTTCATCAATTATATAAAGGGACGATGACGCCATGGATAAGAAGTTGACGTTCAACAAAGTCAAATAATTTTTTTTCCTCCTGAAAGAAAAGTAAACCAAAAATTGTTATATTTGGGAAGAAATTACTTGGGAATTTGGTAACCATCCAGTCAAACAATATAATCGTCAGTGTGAGTGTGACTGTCTGTGTCCACCAAATGTTCAAATAGCAAACTCAATTTATAATTAAATATATATATACGAATTAATGATAATATTGAAAAAACTCAATATAACTATTTTTCCACTAATAAAAAACCCCAATATAACTATCAAGAATAACCAGCTGTGAGATCACTCTTCCTTTCTTGATATTCAAAAAGAAAAAAAGTACCTTTTTAATAAATAAATAAATAAATAAATAAATAAATTCTACGCGTGAATGCATGACTAATGCTAGAGACAGGATCTTCGTCAAGCAAATTAAATTAGTTTATAAAGTATGTTTTTTTTTCTTTCTTGAGGGTATTGGTGAAAAAAATGGGGTGAGTTACTAGTTGATGTATCACATCGAAAATAATCAGGACATGTCCTAAGGTTCAATTAGTATTAACAGGAGTTCTTACATACCAATATATTTTCAATTGGATGCTCGCGTTGATTGTTACGTAAATCAAGTATACATATTCTCGGGATTATGTTTTTCCTGGCAAACTATGCCACCTCCTACTAATAATTGTATTTTATCTCTCTCTTTTTTATTCAGACCCTTAGAGGTACAATCATTTCTTATGATAGAGAGTTACCATGGGTATGTGACAAAAAAACAACTCATGGTGGGATGTAGCAATTCTTTATGCCTAACTTAAGTATGTTATTCTTTCCTTCTTGACGACTTTCTGAACCTAATCCAAAGTCTTGTACAAAATGTTACACAAATTTTTAGAATGAATTTTGAATTTACAAGTGTTTTTGATAATTCATGTAAGCGTAATTTAAATACAAATTATTATCCTAAACTAATTTTTAGTTATAACCAAAATTATTGAAAGTCACCCTGAGTATATTTGTCTCACACATCTCTTACAATAGTTATTAAAATATCTATAAAGACGAACGTATTGAATGGTTTATATATTATAATTTTCTCTTAAAAAGAAACCCACCACCAATATAAGTCAGCAAATTGACCCAAACGGGGCAAGTTCCGTTCCATTGACAAAATTAAAAAGAGTGTATGACAAAATTGTTGTATATGCTTGTGTATAGGTCGGTCCATTAACACAAAACAACTTACACACGTACGCCTGGGGTTGACTAGTTCTTGTCAAAATCACTAAATGGCATCTAAATTATTGATCCCCTCAGAATCTCTATACTTTTTTGGCCCAATGCCACTCTCAATTGCATGCAATGACGAAGTCAGCGACTTTGAATGTTAGTTAGGTGTGTAAAAGAGGGGGGCGGGGGAGAAATTTTTTTCTAAGATAAAATTTCAACTTTTTGAGTCCATTTTGTTCAACTTATAAAATAATTTGTGCACCAACGATCTTGGTAAATAATTCAAAATTATTATACAAGTCTATGTATAAATTATTTACTGCAAATAAGATGTACTAAAAAAAGTGGTAAATTTCTAGAAAATCAGAAGACTGAAAATAGATACAAAAGAATAATATATATGTATTTACTGGTATATTGTGTTTACATATGATGAATTTAAGTGGGTATACAATTTTTGAGACAAAATATTTTATGGTGTTTTAGGTGTTATCACCTCAAAGAATAATCTTATCTGTCAACAAGAAAAAAAAAATCAGGATTTATTCAGAAGAGAGACTAAAATTCTGGGTCTTATTGTTGTAGTTCCTCTGGTCCATAAAATTGTGTAACCTGTTCAACGCAATTTGAAGGGTGGCTTCACTCATGTTGGCAAAACACACCCTGAACCAGCCCGGATCAGAACAGTGACATGACGAGCCAGGAGAGATATTGAGCTTGACCTGGTGAACAATTGACCGCCAAAGGGCTAACTCACTCTCCCTTGTTTGGCTATCCAAAAACGGGCTCAAGTTCATCCAGCAAAACAAGCCACCATTTCCCTTCAAGCACTCAATCCCGGCTTTTCTTAGGCCGTTAATGATCATATCATACCTTTTTCTGAGCCTCTCCCTGTTTGTCTTGATGTAGTTTTCTGTGAAAGATTTGTCAGAAAGCATGGCAGCTAAGAGATGCTGTGTTTGAGAGGAAACCAATGTAAAGCTTGACATTCTTCTGGCAGTTGTGACAACTTTGTCGTTGTATGAATATATCGTTCCCACCCTAAAACCAGGAAGCCCCAAGTCTTTTGAGAGACTGTAAACAATGTGAACCCTTTCTGCATCTTTGAAGTTTCTGGCCTCGAGGATTTCGGCTATGCTGGTAAATTCCTCAGGGCAGAAGACCGAGCCTGAGTAGATCTCGTCAGAAACTAGATGGATGTTCTTTCGTGAAGCAAAGTCTAGGATCTCTTCAAGGACCTTTTTCTGAATGGTGGCACCCAGAGGGTTGGAAGGGTTAGTGATCAGAACCCCTCTCACTCGGGTATTCATGGATTGAGCTTCGCGATATGCAGCCTCTAGTGCTTCGGGTGTGACCTGAAAATTGTTGGAACTGTCACAGTGGATTGGAACAATCTTCACACCAGTCCTCCATCTCAAGTCTCTATCAAATCTGGGGAAAGGCAAAACAAGAGATTAGCTCAAAGTGAAACCAAGTTTAATTGTTACTTCAAATTATATATGTTAAGGTTACGTTTTTGGATTTGTTTTCTTACCCAGGGTAGTAGGGAGTTGGGACCAACAAAGCATCGCCTGGGTCAGCTAAGATGAATGTCAAAAGTTCATTGGCCGCAGTTGCTCCTGCAGTGAGCACAATTCTGTTATAGTCGAACTTGGCTCTTCCGCCTCGTATTTGCTCCATGAAGCTTGCCATTGCCTTCCGGAAAGATGGAAGTCCATGGTAGTCTTGAAACAAAGCATTCTCCCTAAAGCTAGCACTCTTTGTCTTGCCCCAGCTGGTTTCCTCTGAATGTTTTTCCAAGTACTCTTCCAGGAGATCAAAAGAAACCTGTTTGACCAACAAACAATTGACTTTAGTTTAAGAACCCATCTTTTGAATAATGGAGCTATATATATATATATATATATATATATATATATATATATATATATATATATACATGTGATCATATCTTTTCAGCTTAAATTTACTCACTTGATTCTCAGCCAATCCCATCTGTACAACACCAGAAGGATTAGTAATCTCATCATAAGGGTCTTCGTCGTAGGCTTTCCAGCCTGCAAAATATGGAGAGTTTTCTCCATGAGTGTCAGAAACTGCAACTCTTGATAGCCCAACAGAAGGCTGCTCAATCTCAATGGCCATGGTTGGTTTTCTTTTCTTTTTAGACACAGAAATTAATCGAAGCTGCTGGTATAGTTTGAATATGAGAGAAGGGAGATTTGGTGAACGAAAGAATTGTTAAATGTCAGAGATCAGAGGAGAGAGAGAGATAGGAATTGTTGGATGAAAAATATGCAGCAAGGGGCCTGTATATATATAGGTAGGGTTCAACAGAAGACGAGGCCCCTCATCCGACTTGGAGATGATAAAAAATATTCAGAAAAGATAGTTGAGACCAATGATTAATGATTATGTTATGTAATGTAAGCAAGATCAAATCTCACCTTTTACAAATATGGCTTTTATCTGTTTTGACAACTGTGTAGTTCCTGTCGTCACCTCTTCTTATTCCAAGCTCCACGAGATCCCATAAAAATTCGGTGGTTGAAGGCAGCCTCGTGTTTATTTATCTTCGCTAAATTAAAATTCAAAATTCATATTTTTTTAGTCCAAAGATAATAGTATATTAAACACAACAATCTTATCTCTAAATTACACAAGGTTCATCCTCAGTACCACCGAACCTTTAATTAAACTAAAATCTTTTAATCATTTACTCGTCCGGAGTAATTAAAAGATGTATATCAACGACTTCTTAGTAATGCATTTTATTTGGTCCTTTATAATCCAAATAATATAAAAATATCAAAGTACAACTATTTGAAATAGTCAAAAATCTTCGTAAAATATATAATTATCTTTATACGTAAATCAGTAATCATATCGATCTATACGACTTCCTCCTTTAAAAAACAATTGTCTCAACAAGAGGTAGCAGCTTCCAAACCTATCACTAACCAAATCTCAACAAGAAAATTTTTCTAAAAAGTTAACACTACACTGAAAAATGTAAACAGGCATGCTTAGATAATTTTATATAATACTCAGAAGAATACAAAGAATAAGATCTTACAGTAGTTAAATTCTGACTAGTAGGCAGAGATACCAATTTTACACAGATTAAGATTCTGATTTGCCAATAAAGTAGAGACAAAATAGGGGCTCCAATAAGATATGATGACCTATACCTGCATCAATTTCAAACAGCATGCTTCTTAAACATCTCCAAAGCCTCTTGGGAAAGTGAAAACAACTGCATCTTATATTCTCTCATCAAGGTTTTTCTGATATTCCTTTTCTCCTTCAAACCAGCAGAATTAGACAGGATATAAGCCAGAAATAATATCATATTCATGCCAGTTTGAAGGGTAGATGAACTACATTAAACTTTTCATGCACTACACATTATTTCTTATATGTACTCGGGACTTTATTATAGGTATGTGTATATGTGTTCAAGTGTCAAACCTGATCATTTTATGAAAAATTTTTGTGTTTTTATTTTCAAATAGCGCACTAAGTATCAATATCATATTGACAGTTTGACATGGATAATTGAAGAGAAATGAATAGTCCAAGCAATATGCAATTTACTAGGTGCGTAGTTTAAGATATCATATATGACTTATGTCTCGATCGTTTAGAGTCCCCCTAGGCAACGGAAAGGGGTGATGACTATATGTATAAAACCTCACCAGTGAATTAGCTGGCTATCTACGTTACATCTAAAAATATTTGATTGTAACCATTAATACTATGCACACAACAAAAAGTACAGACTTATATACTGACCTATTTTGACTTAATCCACTATAATCAAAACATTAGCAATTGTCGTGTAAGGCTAAAGTACAATTATACATAATTTATACTAATAAGAAGAAATGAATGTAGAGAGGTCAAGTCTATTTGAATTGAAATTTAAACGATATTTTAACTTGTTACTTTGTGATATAGAAAATCGAGACATTTTGCTTTTATCTGCATCATCAGAAGCTTCACATATTATTGCTTCTTAAGCATAACAAATAATCAGATGTAAACTTTTTAGCATATAATATTCAGGAAGTGAGCAGATTTTGTTGTCAGAATAATTTAGTTACATGCCCATCAACTTAACTAGCCAATAATAAGGATCAACAATAAGGTACAGTACAGAATAAGAAATTTTAACGATAAGGAGAATATGCTTCTGTCGGCTAAAGATCATGGAGATCCATGTGCTGAACTCAACAGCAGAAGAATTTTCCATCAGTAGATTACATTATAAGGTGAAAAAGGATCATAAATGAAGTAGCTTCTGACAACAAGTATCAAGAGCATGTCTCATAAAAGAGATCTCATTTTCAAATCATCTACTTATACATTTTGTTTTCTCTCTCTATCTTTTGTTCTTTTTAACATTTATAAAGATAAACTTCTCGATTAAGCAGGCAGATTAATATCATAAAGTGAAATAGTTGGCTTGAAAGTTGAAAGTTGTAAGTTGAACCCCCTTCCCCACTAGATAGGATCCCACATGCTTCTTATTTTGCATTTATCCATCATAATCCCAAAGTCCTATTTCGGTACAACTTATTTTGCATTTATCCATCATAATCCAAGTCAAAAAACATTGTCCCTTACAAAGTTTTCAACCATTCAGAAAGCAGGAATAATTTGCATCGAAAAAGGTACTCATGAATCATGATCATTGTCCAATGTCAAAGCAAAGAGTTAAAAAGAGGATTAGAAGTACTTTAATCAACTAAGGTCTAGGAAACTGTCCTCATCAGAAGCTTAAAATTAAACAAAAGACAGATAATTAACTAATGTGTGTCAGTGTATTAGGTGAAGTCAAAACCTCTATCACATAGAAAAATATAGAAAACTTTAACTAAGAAATAAGCATAATTAACATTATAACATTCCCAAAAGTGGATTCCAACCAAGCTAGAGGCACCGAAGTCTATCTATCTATCACTGAAACACCCAAGAAAGTGAGAGAAACTGACATTTGGGCTACTCACTTAGCCACTCAGCAATTTCTTCACTCTTTTAATATACTTATAATAAACCTGGGTTTAATTTTTCTATCAAATATGTGACGAAAAGTCTGAGATTCCCTAACTGTAAACAGCTAAGATTGTCACATCTTTGATCAAGGGGACTATCTTTCTGAGTTTCCCCTGTCTTTTCACAAATAGTTCCTGAAAAAGACTTGATATTTGAGCTAAATCCAGCATCATAAACTTTCCTTGAAAGTTCCTGAAGATCTCAAGGGACCATATAATCATACCTCTAATTAATCACCGGCTTGGTCAAGAGAGTGACAGTCCAAAATTTGTACTCTCAAACACAATTCTTTCCGGAAGAAACATTATCATTGGCATTAACTCCACAATTCCAAATCAATCCGTACTTTGGGTCTCCCGTCGGATAAGATGTAACAATCGTACCCAGTGGAATATGATGTAACACTTTCAACCACGATTGAAGACAATATTTTCGTTGATTATCTCCTATTCGATTCAAAAAAGGTACACAGTGGGTTATTACTGCATTTTACTTAATTTTGCAATAATCCAAGTTGAAAAAAGATTCCAAAAGCCCGAGGATGTGAAAGTACCACAAGCAGTAAGTATCATTATCAAGTAATCACATACGGTAAATTCAAAATAAGGTATCATGACAGGGATCCGGATTAGCTGAACTCGAGCACAATTGATTAAATGTAATTAGTTTGATCAATCTATCTAGAGGATTTAAGCATGTCTCTAACATGATAATGAAGCCAGGAATCTTTGCTAGAAGATACTCGACCAATACGGAAATGCCATGTGGATCTCTTTTCTGCAATCATGGCATAGAGAATGATGTCAAAGATAGATTGCACCAGAATATTTAGGTAAGATGATACTACACATACTCTAATTCACTGTTATTTTTAGTAACTCTGTAATAACAATATAACCATTGTATACTTCTGCTCTGTCTTTAATTCTGTTGGTTTCTGTTGACTTGTCAAAATAAAAAGTAATCAACACAGCATCATGTATTTTCATTTCAATAAGATGTAGAAATGTTCAAAGAGAGCAATCTTACCCCTAAACCAAGTTTCAATTCAGCAAAATGGGTTGTACTAGACTACTTTTGTATATACACAAACATGGTTTTGATGGCCACTTGATGGGACGCTTAAGAGCTTATTTCATTAGTCTGTGATTATAACAACGTGGATTGTGGGGGAAAAAAAGGAAAAACCTTGCCCTGTTACAATCTAAGGGCACAGAGGAATTGTTCTCAATTCCTGTTGGAAGTTTCCTACATATTGTGCATAAAAGTGCACTTAAGCCCAAATAAACTATGCATAATGTATGTCATTATGATAATTAATCATGAAATTGTTGGATTTATGTTGTGCAAATTGCAGAATGAGCGATTCACGATCATCCACATAAACTTTGACCACCAGCAAATAGATCAGGGCCATTCAAATTACTCCATTTTATAAAAATTATGCTTTTTGTACTTAAATTTCCTATTGCAACTTGCATGTATATATATACTGTTCTTTCAAAATTATAGGACATAGTTTGAATGCAATCTCCACCAACCAAAAGCTTCAGCGTATGAGCCAAGGATTGCCTTTTTGAGACAATCAAAATCTCCCAAGGTTTATTATATATCCAATTGCGCCCATGTGACCACCTCTCACCTCTAGAGGTGCAAAATTATTGATTTTGGTAGATTTTATCATCTTGCAACATAATTTAATTTGATGATAAGTTCAATCTCATTTAATTGACTTTCCTTATTGAGCTATGTCTGGTGTTACAAAGACTTTTCATTTATGGAAAATATTAGCATGTCTTGTACTTGAAAATGGTCATTTTTCGGAAAAGTTTACATGCTCATAATTTCGTTAAAGTGTAAAGTGTATAGAGTCATATAGCTAACTAAACAGCACATATATCTAAATGAAATGGTTGTTTTAAAATAAAATAAAAAAAACGTCTTTTGGCTTCATTAAAATGTCTATGGGTTCATTAGTATATAGCTAACTAAACAAAAAATATATACAAAATGAGATGGAGAGTTTGTGCACAATGGAGACGTCAACTTCAACTGTCCAATATGTATATGCATCCATGCATCATACCACATATTTTTCCAAAAAGAAATTTAGATCCCTTTTGGACTAAATTGAAGCATTATATGTTTATATTCACAACAAGCACAAACAACAAACATCAATTGTAAGTGTCATCCTTACAAATAGAGAGATTACTATTACACCCAAATATCAAATACTTTACATAAAGATATCCAATCTTAAGTTTTTGTTTAAAAAAATTACAATACCAATTAATTTTTAAGGGTGGTAATAAATTAAAGAATTTTTATATAAAAGCCTGATAAGTTTTCCGACTTACAGGGTCAGGGACCTGCTAAGCCTCACATAGCTTTGCCACTGACCCCACAAAATTTTCAAATAATAAAAAGGGGAAATTCCATATGGTCATAGTTGTTAGTATAATACAATCTTAAAAATCAACAATCCTAAGAGTACTTAGCAAAACACAATCCTAGGTAGATAGATACCTTGTTATGGTGCTAATGTTGATTAGTATGATAATTCATAATTAGATCCTATGATTGCTGTCCTGATGACCCCCAATGATTATCATAAGATAGAATCCCTAATAAGCGACAATCTGGACCAAGAAGCAATTAGATCAAACCCTAATTGCACAAATCTTGACCAAAAGGCATTTAAGTGACTACCCTAATTGCACAAATCTGCAAGATGAGGTACCCAATTTTGTACGTAATTTAGTGGGTTCGTAAATCACACTTAAGGGTATCAAGTAGAAGTGCTAATTAAAATCCACTGAAAAATTCCAGCAAAATGCCAACCCAGAAAAATTCGAACAAATTGACGACTTTGGAACTCTTGAATGTTACTGATGATTGAATGCGAATAATTAATGGATGGGTATGCGGCCTCGAAAAATTCAAACACATAATTGTTCTTGAAATTCAGGGAAGCAATAATTAAAAATAAATTAAATTGTAATCGAAGCAGATAATTAGCAACAGATAGAGAAGCCGCTACCTCACCTGCCGCTGCTGATTGGAGCTTCGCTCTGACAATCACTATCTCACCTTGCTAGTTGCTTCGGCCAAGTTGGGATTTTCATATTCTAGCTCTGGCTCTCTCTCTCTCTCTCTCCTCCCCGCTAGGCCCAGGAATTTGCAATTAAAGAATGGAATTAAAAACAGATTAAGCAACTTGACTTGGAAGAGGAGACATTTGGGTAACATCAAAATCAAAACTTCGTCGAATTTCTGAATCCCGAGAAGTCAAAAACTACAATGGAGGGAAGCTTCTTGGGTAACAAGCAAGGCATTTGCCTACTCACTTTTGGCAGAGCTAGGAAACACACCTCCATTTTGGGTCCATTCGGGTTGTTTTTAATAACCGCGGTTAAAATCAATTAAATATTGGTTGGGGTAACAGTGGTGTCATCCTAGTTTAAATATATAGAAGTGAACTTGATAGAAAAACTTTTACTTTAAATATCTATAGTTTAAAATGGACTATACTTTTATCCAAACAAAAAAAAAGTTAAAATATTAAGATTCGGATCAAATATTTGTCATTCAAGTCGAATAACATTTAAAATTTAAATAAAATATTTATGATCATATAAGTAATTCTTTTGGAACAGAGAAATTAGATAAATTTAAAAGTTATGGTCCAATCAGATTGACCTTACTGTTTTTTAATAACCTATGGTTTTACTAAAGGTAAATTGATAATTAAGTACGGATTAATTTTGTCATGACTACTTTTTTTAGAGATTCATTTCCTCCATGCTTAAATAGGGAGTGCATTGGGCCTAGATTAAGGCTGCACGTATCTTTTCATATTCTACTTGGTAAAGACCATATTGAGTTAGGCCCAATATGTATTTCAAGCAAAAATGTAAAGTTTACGTTTGCGATAGACATCCTGGTTTCGACATTATATTGGATCTACTTTGGGCTGAGCCACTGCTCATCGGCTTAGGAAGATGGTAGGCTGGCGTCATCACTCATGTTTTCACTACAGGTTGTAAGTTGTTGAACCATTGGCTCATGAACTTTCTCATGTCAAGGTGATGGGCAGACTGGGGATTTGAGGTTCGGGTCTTGATGGAACTGGAACTAGAACCGGAAACCTTGGTTTTGGACCAGTTCCCAAAAGTTAGGAACAGGAATGGTGCTGGACCAGTTCCCAAAATTTAGGAACAAGAATGGGAACCACCTGTTCCTATTTCGATTTCGAGTATCACGAATGGGAACCACCGGTTCTGATTTCAATTTCGGGTACCTGCCCCTTGATTGACTTTTGGTTATTTATACACGAAACAAGAGGTTAAAAGAATTTGAAGAGCACATAAGGTGAAACAGCAAAGAAGAACGTGGGATCTTTATTTAGTTGAAGAACCCCATCATAGAAGCACTATATCTAGGATTTTAGCACTTTGATCAAAATGTACCCTCCAATTTCGAACTCCTGAACTGTTCTTTTAATCCTGGGTGTTTGAATCTTACAATTAAAAACTCAATACCGCTGCTACGCCAACCAAAATTATACACTCATTTTAACACAATAACTCTTATACAACTTGTTCAATCCTAAAGTTCTGCCTTCTTGGACGATGGCTGCTTCTTTGCATAGGTTTTTGCTTTTGATCTCCACCATCGGCGTAGCTTGTGAGAGACTCTGTTTGCATGAGTTTTCAGTGTCTTCCCCACACTTTTGACTTGTTTCACCACGTTCTCCTTCCAATCGACTTTTTATCCCCGGCCTTCTCCTTAAGCACCTTTCCCTGCATCAAATAAGCCTCCACATCAATAAGTGAGAGGAAAGAAGAAAACCATGAGTCAACTTGGCAAACAGGTCGTTCTTTGGGTATGAGTTAGGTTGATATTGGATCTGAGTGAAGGAATTTCGGGTTGAGTCATCTCAGGTTCAAGTCAAGTTCGTCAAGTTCAGGTATGCTGTCACTAAAAGAATAAGTTTCTCATGAAAGTACCAGCAATATGGACAAGGAAATTTTTCAGGAGCCAATCAATTCTTGTTTGGGTCAAATATCAGGTTTCCCTATCGTCAAGTTTAGTTCCAAGTCGGCTCGGGTTCAGTGTTCTTTGGTGAGCTGATCAGGACTGTTTTAGTTTTACTAGGTCTATCATTGATAATTTATAGAGACTGACTAAAGGAACTTCATCAATACCAGATTAGATGGGAACTTCATCTCCTCGTCATCGTCATCCTCATCACCATCCTCATCGCCAAAATTGTTCATGTTCATCAATTGTTCCCTAGAATACATTTTCATTCCAGGTGCTCCTGGGAGACCCTGAAACATGAAAAATTATGAAATTGCATTTTGACAACATGTGAGAGAATTGGCAAAACTCCTGAAAAAGGAAAAGATTCTATACCTCCATGGATCTCATTATCTTTTCCATTTCAGCGTCCTTGGTTGGCTTTGGTTCAAATGGCTCCCGGGAACCCTATCCTGTGCCAGACAGTGTAAAGGCTCAATATCAGGGGATAATCCTCATTCCTTCATTTAAGTGCACCATTTCTCCTCCTTTCCCCCTTCTTTTAGGGGGAACTTGTGAGAGGGAGAGGGAAAGTCATGGAGGAGGTTTCATCTTTCCATATGGTTAAGAAGATATTCTTTCATTACTGAAAGCAGCTTACTTTCTTATTGGTTTTATTAACAGTGATAAAAATTTTCATTTATGTGAATTCCTCCTTTCAAGAATATATTCAATTTTTTATTCAATTGAATTGGACGATGATTACGCCCCATCTTTGAAAACGCCACATCGAAATGACCTGAATTTACAAAACGAATTTAAACCAAAGGGATGGATGAAAGAACATGGACCTAGTCAGCCAGAATATCGTACCTTCGGCACTGGAGGTGGCTTCTTACTGCATGCATTACTGAGATCCTTACACAGATAATTTGACAACACCTCAAGCTGAGGTTTCCGAGCATATATATATTCAGCAACATCAGTGTCAGAATACCCAAGAAACTGCATCAAAAAGAAAAAAGAAAAAGAAACCATTAACATACAACTTCAAACCCAATAACAATAATCATATTAACTGTTGCATAGAAGTCTTTGAATAAAACCTTGATTGTTGCTGTATAACACACTTCATAAAGCCACGGAATCCATTCAGATATTTCCAGAGACAAACAGAAGATATTTCCAGGGCATACAGGGAAAAATGACATCCAGTAAACTCAATTTGATCTCAGACCAAAGACTAACCTCTTGACATGCTCGCTCTATCGTCTTGCATTCTGAGTTGCATTGTCCTTCAACACCTTGATCAACCAGCTGAAACAAAATTTGTAGTATTCACAATGAGCTTTGCTTTTTAGTTGAGTAATAAAAAATATATTAAAGGTACACCTGGGCTGTCACCCAAGTGCAAAAGGGGCAAGCACAAAAACATTATGCTCTCCAGCTCTCATGCAGAATGTTAATCATTGCAATAAGCTTTGAAGATTGAAAAAAGAGAAAACAAAAACGATGTTGATAAATAAAAAAAATTGGGACACAGCCGCCAGCAATTATCGCTTGAAACATCACATAAATATAGAGATACATGCAGATAAAGCATCAAAATGAAATTCTGTTTCAGACATTGAAAAGTAAATTTTACACTAACAGACACAGATAACTAGCGGTCCCTCTTGCCAACACCACATCAGAAGGCTTCCAATATTAGTATTACTAAATATATATTCACTTTCTAAGTTGACCCAAAGTCTTGAAGAGATTGATATATGATTATCTCAAAAGTCATGGAAAATTTTCTCCACTTAGTATCTAGAAACAAATACTCAACTCACTGATGCATCAAAAGTACTCTGGTTATGATTGCCACCCTTTACTCTGCTTCGGTTCATCTTATGGAAAATCAATCCACACAACACAGGTGCCAAAATAATGTGGCATGTTGTTATGAGATAGGACTATAGGAGTTTAATGCGACTCCTGGATGCAAAAATGCTCCAAGATCCCTATGGGCTTATGCCACAGAGTTGGAAAATATCTCGATGAACAGAAACGAATGAAGGCCATACATAAAAGCAAACAAAGTAGAGAACACCAATACACTTCATTTCTGAAGCAAAGAACCCTGATATTCAATAGAAAAGATCATTCTACCATGTTCACATATCCATACCCAAGGCTAAACCAATTTGGACCTGACTTCCTGGATCATACAACCAAGCAATTGCAAATTGCACAACTAGATTCTAGCTAAGGTCAAGACACCCAATCTGATCACCAACTACTCTTTTCAAATTCAGAACAAGATGACAATACTACCATTCTGAAGGGGAGAAAAAAAACAAAAAGGAAATCCATGTTTCATATGACTTGCTCTTAAAGCACCCTAGTAGAAAATTAGATTATCTCATCACAAAATGAGCTGATAATTATGAACCAAAGTCCAAGTAAGATTCCAGCTCTTTCAGCAAGTAACCTATGCTTAAACTCATTAAGAGTGCATTCCTCCTCAAATTAGTCATCGTTACTATTAATATCTGTTAGGTGTGGCTCAAATCTTCTTGTTTCCACTTCGGTTCAAGTGGCATGACCAAGTCACTTTCGTCTCGACGGTGCTGGCACCAAGCGAAAACTGCAGCTGCTGGGCAGAATCCAGGCACCGGCGTGCCATGTATTGCGGCATAATTATGATCTTTTTGTATTTTCTCAAATCATAGTGAATTGTTTGTTGCCTCTGTTTTTCCCGAGTTGGGTTTTCCACGTAAATTCCTTGTGTCCATTGATATAGTACCTTCATTTATTTGTTCAAATTTCTGATTATCGTAATTCATCCTATTTCCCTTCTGCATCAACTCGCTCAAATTCCTAAAAATATCTATTCAAATTGGGCTCATCACTTCCAAATCTCTGGCAAATAGATCTAAGAGGCATATGCATCCAAAACTGAAGCAAAATGCACAGCAAATGAAAACTTCTGATTGCCGAGTCAATCAAACTGAATAAGTTAGTAAGCCAACAACCATAATCTAATGCAAAGCCCATCAAGGGGAACCAATATGAATAACTTTACACTTTTCACAATCAAATTCAGTCGAATTTCCCACAAGCTATAGAAAAATTCAAGTTCGCATAAACCGAAAATACAGAGGCTTTAGAAGTGCCGCTTTACCTCCAACTTATCTCCTTTTTCAACAATGTCGATCTTAAGAATCCAATCAGCTTCTTCCTTCTTCAAATTACAAACGTTCTCAACTATCTCAATAATCTGATACTCTGAGATCTGCCATGACCCAAAAACCCTCATAAAAATCAAGGGAACAAAAACCCAATAAAATTGACAACAAAATAGAAATACCCAGAACGAGCAAACTGAAAATTAACCTTCTTTGGGGAGATCTGAGCTTCCTTTTTCTGAACCTGAGAGTGCAACTCTGATGCAAGCTTCTCACAAACTTGGCACTTTATATAGGGTATGTCTTCTTTTCTGGCAGCCGCAGCTGGGTTCTTGGAGCACTCCGCCACTGGAGCCCATGATAAGAGGAAAACAAAAACGCCTAGGTTAATCACCAGCAACCATGGCTTTGGCTTACTCCCCATTCTCTCTTCCTCCCTTCCTACCTCTGTGTGTGTGTGTGTGTAAGAGTGTGTTTTAGTTAAGATGTTTTAGTTAAGACGGAAGCAAAGAGTGGAACGTCGCTGAAGATTTCTGCGAAAGTGGGGAGTAAAAGTTTGGTAAAATGTTTCTGTTTACGTGTTTGGGAGCACCTGATTGGCCGATAGATGCCACGTCAGCTGCCGCATTGTAGGAGGTTGATAGTAGGCACACCCGGGTGCACTTTTTCTGTATGAACCCGGGCAGACCTTTTTTTTTATCTGTTAGAATTGGTCTCTCTTAGGTAGTGGTATATGTTTATAGATATTCGATTATCTGTATTCATATTACCTCAGACTCACAAATTGTTGATTTTTATGTATAGAGTGGATACAACATACAACCATAAAATAATGGAAAATTAGTAAGTATCCAAATTAGTAAGTATCAATATGGCTCACCCAACTCGAAATTTTCGAAATTTTCGAAATTTTCAAATAAAATTTTTCCAAATTGAAATTGAACTGAGCCGAATAAATCTTCATCCAAGATCCAACTCAAACATGATATAAAGCCATATTGATACTTTCATAAATCTGATCTGTTCATATATCAAAAAAAAAAAAAAATCTGATCTGTTCAATATTTGCCAAAGGGCCCAAAGCACCAAAACCCTCAATGACAAAGTTACAAGGTTTCAATCCAAGAGCAACCTCGAAATCTCTAGCAGTGAACCAAAGCAATATTAGGATTAATGAACAATTTCCGAGATGTTCATCAATAAGACTTCCTATTTAGAGACAATATCTTCTGTTTCGTCCAAGCAGGATCTGAAGTATCTGCCTTATTGGGTAGAATAATCACCATCCTGAACAGTCGAAATAACTGATGCCTACGACTTTGCCAGCATTCCTGTGGACCCTGGGGGATGAATAAATTCCTTCCGATTGCGTTCATAATCAAAACACAATCTAACTCTGAGATGTGGCATCAGAGATCAAGAATATCATTCAGGAGTTGAAAAAATGGTATTTTGAACACTGTTGCCTTCTAAATTGAACACATTAGAGGTACATTTAGAACAGTTTCCATCAATTGGAACTCCACTGATAAGGTGAATAAGAATTCTCTCAAGTTCCTCAGCACTGCTCCATTCATGGACCTTGGCCTGGACTAGGGAAGGGTTGCTTTGAATGCGATTCCACAAAGGAAAGTCCTTCCGAGGCATTACATGGTCATCTCTTCTAAGCCGCAAACTTGGGCAATAATCACCTCCACCATCTCCAAGGTAGACAAATAAACTGTTCCCATTTTCACCAACAGAAACTTGAATATGCTCAAGAATCATACCCTGATTGAAGATGCATGAAAATTGAATAATGATGACCGGCAACAGCCCATGAAGCATCAATAAGAGAAAATCTTTGCTGCGTCTGAATTAAGCATTTAGCATTCATGTCACTATAACCAAAGTACCATTGACATTTTATGCCAAGAACAAGCAGCCAATGTAGCCCATGCTAAAACATGAAAATCCAGTGAGTTGAAATTCAAACAATATTAATAGCACAAAGAGGTCAGCATTGCATATGAATCATGAAAAACCGAACCACTATTGATTATTTAAATGTATTCTAGGAGATGAGTTATGTTACCTGAGGTTACATACAAGTATCTGATACAGGTGCATGCACAAGTGTCAGACTTGGCAACTTTTAGGGACTTCGAGGGGTTTCTCCAAATTGGAAGTTTCTGGGCATTGTACCCATATCTGAGACTTCTTTTAGTGTCGTGTAGGGTAATATGAAAAGTTTGGGTAATATATGAGGCAAGTTTATTTGGTCCATACTAGGGGCATTTCCTCAAAACATCCCCTTCTTACGGGTTAAGGTTGGGAAGCCATGTCAACTAAAGTGCTATGCATAGGTTTATTGCTTTCCTAATGAGAAACCCAATAAAGTTTCTTAAAACAAATATGATTCTCACTAGATATAGTTTACTCCTTAAAGAGAGGGACGTTGGTGTATACCCAAAAGGAAAGATCAGCACCACCAGCTTTATATGAATTGATGAGGTAGTATTTCCAAGTTCTATAGAAGATAATTCTTAGTGAAGGCCTCAGAGGAGGCCAGTTGCAACCAGTAACTCGTTATTGCCTACCAAAAGCCCCTCTAAAATCATACAATAAGGCATCAAGATCTGTGGATTAATGAAAAACTATATAGCAATACATGTTTACAAAAAGAATGTGGCATCACTTCCTTGTCAGATGAAGGAATTCTAGTCTAGTATGCCCAAAACAGACCATATGCTCCAAGAGAACTCAATCAATAAGTACATGCTTGCTTCCTTTTGGTAATTGGCCTCAGCAAAACATACCTTACACATATTGGACGGGCAACGAGCACAACCATGAGGAGGTAATCTGAAATCATGATATGGAACAATCTTAAGCCGCCCATTGTCAACCAGGGTTGGATTCGTTTTAATTTCTGTAAAGTAGCCTAGTAATTGATGCTGTTTCAGTATCGTCTCGATGAAAAATTGATTAGCATCGCTTACTAACCTCAAATCACACCTGAGCAACCAAACCTATAATTATTAAACTCCTTATAGGACCCCGAAATTAGTTCGCAAAGAATGAAGCTACATAAACAGCCAAAATTAAATAAACATAACAGTATCAGATTGCAAAATGAACTACCCCATTGAATGGGCTGATTTAATGGCTGAGATGATATGTGGGTCTAATGGCATCTTTTTCAAACACTCTGCAATATCCTCTATTGTTTTCCCTTGCAAGTGGAGCTCCTCCATCATCTTATTCTGCAAAGGTTCAACATAAACCTAATCATTCCAAAACTTTCATTCAGCATGTTAAATTCATGGTTCGTCAATGCATCAACATACACATATCATCTTATTTTGGTTTCCATTACAGCTTTATTGCAAAGACCCATAAGAACCAAACTAACTGCTCCATTTCTTCATCCAGTGTGAATTACACAAATTGAAGAAAACACAAGAACCAAACTAAGACTACTTAACTAACAACAACTCCCATCGCGGTTCTGCTTGCCCGGGGAAATTCAGATGTAAGCAGCCTTACATGTCCTACGAAGAGGTCGATTCCAATAGAACCACATCAAAAGGCAAACTAAGAGCAAAACCCAAAAGTAAGCAATAGCAAAAAAAAAAAAAAAAAAACACGACTTAGGGGAAACTGGAGGTAGTTCGAGAATTGAGGGCAAAAGGAAGAAGGAAATGACTGACCATGAGAGAGTTCCATGGCATAGTAGAGATGAGTTGTTCCAACAATTGGGTAAGACCCAATTGAGTAACGACCCAGTTATCGCTGTCCCCATCAATGATGGTTCGATCGAAGTCGAAAACCACCACTACTTTCGACATCTAGACTTCAATCAGACGATATCAATGCCTTCCCCGTTAATGGCTGATGAGAGAGAGAGAGTTCCTGGCGCCCACCGATGTTCAGCTAACGTGCGCCGTCGTTGTCCCCGGCGACGAAAGAATAGAGGATAAATTTGTGATATACGGAGTATGTAAATATATTCTAATTGTCTCTTTTTGTTCAAATTATTCCCAATTGGGATAAACCAACCCAATTATATGTCAAGCGATCTCTATAATGAGATAATTAAAAAATTTATCTATGTTCATCATAATAATTATCCTCTATTAAGCCAACAGAGAAAAATGTATATGCCCATAAATAATAATGTCACAAATTTAGTCGATTACAACATGAAATTATGTTTAGGTTTATTCATTTCGGTCGGTAAAACGAGTTGTTATAACGTTTATAACGAGTTATGAACTTCTTATGAAGTTATTACGGCGATTATAAGTTGTTATAATAGTAATAATAAAACTTTAAAATATAATATTTTTTACAATAATAATAATAATATAACCTCATATGATAGCTTCCCATTATTATTATTATTATTATTATTATTATTATTATTATTATTATTATTATTATTATTATATGAGGTTATAATTAGTTGTCATAATGGATAGATGTTATAGCGGTTAAATATTAAGAGTTGTTATATCTCTTAAGAGCTATTAAGTACTTGGTATGAGTTGGTAAGAATTATTATGAGATGTTAGCGGTTATAAAATTTTTTATAAATGCTAATTCAAACTGAGAATTAATAAACATCAATTTTTGAAGTACAAAAGAGATGTCCATGGATTTTTATTTTCAATACATGGCTAAAACTTGTATAAATATGATCTTATCTTTCAATTTATCTGATCCCGATGATGCAGCTTTTACATATCATGTTTGAATTTTTAACATATTAGGCAAGATCTTGAATAGCTAATAAAAAAATTATTTCATGCATGATCATATTTCCCAGCATAGAAATGTAAGATATTTATGATCAAATTGTTGTGTATGGCGGAATTATGTGTACTAAAATACAGAAAAATGCCATCTCTAAAAAATTAAAGATTGACAGTTTTACATGCGAAATTCTCAAAAGATACATGAAGAGCATTTGTGTCAATACACTAAACTATAATAATGGCCACAAAACTAATGGGGCCCTGAGATCGAATTTCCCAAACTAAAATTGGATAACTTAATTAACTAGATTTCACAATAATATGCTCCCGTGAAACTTGACTCAGAATAGTTGAATTCACGTCCATGACCATCAACAATGTAAAACAAAAACATCAACTATCATTAGGTTCAGGAGTCTGGCAAAAACATCTAACATATTGCGTCTCATTTTAAATGTTCACACGGAAAAAATTGACGTAGTGCATCCCAAATCAACTGGCTAACCCATCGATCCAATATATCAGTTCATAAAAATAGATCTCACGTGCATTTATAACAATCGCATTTAGAATTACATGAGCACACCAAAGAGAGGGGCAATTGACAAAAATCCAAGCTGATGGGCATCAGATCACATAAAAAAGCCGCTCGAGTAGTGGACTGCCAAGTGCTTAGATCTCAATCCGCATTGCCTTCCCCAGTTGAAGATGAAATAAGTCGAGTCATCCAGTATTTTAGTCGTATGACCATGGATCATCGTGTTGGCAAGTTCTTAGCACAATAGCACATAAGCTTAGGATTTAAAGACCATACCTCACATTTTCTGGATACCCCTAAAAGTTAGCTACAAGAATAATTGCTTGTTCGTTTATGCTATGTAATATTCAAACATGCCCCCTTTCCCATAAAAAGGATATATTGCTATTCCTTTAATGTACATTTTGGGGTGATGATTATAGGCTTCGTAGCTGTCCTGACTCCATCACCAGCAGATCACATTTATTAAACGAGCATGGCTACACCTTGACATCTTCCTCCTTTGCGACTTGGGTAGTTCAACCAAGAAGTATGCCTACACCTTAACGCCCCCTCCCCCTTTTTTTTTCTCTCGGTTACAGTTTAGCAGCCACATCAACTAATTCAGGAGCGCTATTCTGTTGAGCCCAGAGCTGCGCATATCTGCCGGTCCGGGACAGAAGAACCTCATGTGGTCCCTGCTCCACCACCCTTCCATTTTCAAGGACGATAATCTGAAGGCAACAATTGAAGAAGATGAACAATATAAGTCAGGAAGTGTGTTCTAATAACATGATATTGGCAATTTTCAACCAAAGCTATATGATTTTTCACTAAATCAAAAAATTGATCACTCTCCATACTTACTATGCAACTTAAACTTGCAGAAGACATATGTATGAAATCTGTTAGTGATTTGTAGAATTCCAACAATGTATTACTCCAATAAAGTATCAAAAAGAACTGTCATGATCTTTTTTTTTTTTTTTGGGGGGTGTTGTGGTGGGGCTGGGCTGGGTTAACAAAAGCATTCTCTTCATGACATTCATGAATGTAATAGATATGAATTGGGCAATTGATAAAGGGATATATTAAAGCGGAACCTAATTGATTTACCCTAACAATTAAAACTTATTGACCTTGCAAACTAAGAATATAAATTTTGGATTTACCTCCCAAATGCTCTTAGCAATGCAGATAAACCATATGTCGACCACCATATTATTTCTTCCATTGTTTACCCAACCATCTTATATCCTGATAGAGCTCATCCAGTCTGTCCCTCCCTCCCCCATGCTTTCCCTTTGGCTTCAGGCAATGACAATTAATACTTAGGCTCTTCATTTTGCGTTAACTACCCATTTCAATTACTCTGCACCCTGATACTGGTGTGGAAAGTTGACCCACAATTTAGACTAAAGCAAACCCCCTCCCAAAAAAAAGAAAAAGAAAATCAGACAATAGCAGAGTTTGACACCTAGACAGTTTTGGATATTGGACAATCCAGCGAGTGTAACACTGTTTCAAACATTGCAAGATACATTGAGAAACCAAAGGGAGGAGGAACTTAGGGTGGAGGAATTTAGCACAAGATGTATATGTATGCCGGGAAGAATCATGCACACATCTAAGTGTAATGAGAGGGTCTATTTGTTGTTGCCCTCTGCTCTCCTCTGTTAGTAATTCAGTCTTCCAATTTAGATGATGAGGCAAAGTATGGGGCTATACGGTAACCCATAGTAAAAGCATTACATGTCATAGATAGTGCCACAAGTGATCATTTTACGTGTCTGAAAGAAAATGCACGAGGACAGGACAGTCCAGGTCAATAGCAAGTACAACAAACATTGATGTGACTACGATCCATTTACCACACAGAAAGCATACCTCATCACATTGCATTGCGGTTGTAAGCCGGTGAGCAACAAAAATAGACGTCCGATTGTTTGCAAGTGACCTTAATGCACTTAGAATCTCTGCTTCTGTGGTGCTGTCAAGTGCACTTGTAGCTTCGTCACAAAGCCTGAAAAGACGCACCAATATTAATACTGGCGACTGCCGTCCAGGATACTGATCTGATTTAACGTAGTGAGAAGATTTTACATAATAGGAGAAGCTTTGAGGAATGCACGGGCGAGGGCAACACGCTGCTTTTCACCACCACTTAACTGTAACGATGAAAAATGAAAGAAATTAGTCAATATAAGAGTTCACTGAGAAGTAAAGAGAACAAAGGACCAGTGGCATATTTAAATAAAATGATAAGAAAATAGAAAAAAGCCTGGGCAACAGATTGCTTTTCACCACTGCTTATTATACACTCAATCATTAACTTGCTAGACTAAGCTATTTATGGATTTTCCTTATGTTATCCTGAGTTACTGTCTATATTTGCCAATGGCTTGAAAAGTATCTTCCATGTTGGCATTTATGAACTACTTAATTTAACTATATTGACAATTATTCAGTAAACCTTATCAGCATTTCATGTGTACCATAAATGTCGACCATTTTAGTTTAACAGACATTTGGTATTTCATTATCTTGAGCATAATGAACTCCCTGATACTCTCAAAGTTTCTAGAACTTAAACCACCTTATCATACAGCAATTTGTCTTTGAAGCTTGAACTCGGAGAATTTGTGTTATTATTGCTCACTTAAAATTTTCAACTTCTTTAGTCTAAAAAATACTCGTCTTGTCAACATTTGTACAGTGATCACCTAGGACATTTTACTACATAGTCTAAAATGCACGTGTTTCGGCTTTGATATTGAATCTTCTTTTAAAATGCTATCTCAGAATCGCCTCAGGAAAAGTTGTTAGCTGACATGTCTATTGTCATCGGACAGTAGAATTGTTTTCAACGAACATCTCCATGCTGCCCACCCTTGCATAATAAATAATGAGCATGAGACATAACTTTTGGTTGATTTTTTCCCTTTTCATATCTTTTGGTTGGCATAGCTTGCGGGAATTTAGTTGTATGGGAGTCGATCATATAGTTTACTTTTCATCTCCTTTTTATTTGACTTTTCTAATCACTTTTAATTTCTTGGCAGGCACTAGCGGTCTCACAATGTCCATTCCGTATAAATCTGATGCTGTAATAGTAATGGCATTTGCATTTTAGTCAACTTTAACTCAAGAACCATCTGCATAGAACTTACAACTATAAGCAACTCATAAACTCTTAAGACGTAAGCACAACTGACTCCTAATAAGGCGCAGCTGGGAGATGAGCTGGTCCCTTGAGCTTTTAAGACAAATTGATAGCAAAGCAATATCTAGGAACTTTACCCTGGAATCAAAGAGCCTATGCAAGTTTATATGGGAAAACAAGCTCAATATGTAATTACTAAGACACAGACCTTTAATCCCCTCTCCCCAACAACGGTGGAGTACTTCTCAGGGAAATTCATGATAGTGTCATGAATTGCTGCTTGCCTTGCTGCATCATACACCTGATAGAAAACGACAAAACTAACCATGAATTATGAAATGCAACTAAACAAGAGAAAGCAGTAAAAAGAGGGGTCTGGCAGACCTCTTCAGCTGTTGCTGATAGACGACCATAATGGATATTGTGGAATATTGTATCATTGAACAGCACCTGGTAGTCAAACAGAAGCTGTCTGAACATGTAATTCTCAGGGATGGAAAGAAGCTTAAAGTACTTTGTAAATTTACCGTGTCCTGCGGCACCACACCTATGGATTTCCGAAGACTTTCAAGAGTAACTTCCTTAATATCTTGACCATCAATTCTTATCTGTGATGGTGTATAATATGTTACAGTACAAGACTGGAAAACAAATGGTTCCAAAATTCATGGTGAAGACCACAAAATCAAGACAGAAACTAGGGAGCATAGACCCCCCCCACACACACACACAAACAGCAGGCACGCAAAGAGGATTTTGCAAGGTCAGATCACTAGTTAGAAAGAATCCTAAAAGGCAAAATCAATTAAGTTGGAAGAGCAGGCGCAAAAGGAGACTCTCTGCCAATAAAAACCGAACCCCAGATTATATCATCCTACGAGAGAGCATTTGGAAGATATTTACTCAAATAACTAGTGGGCCTTGGCTAAAGGCACACCATCAAATTTCTAGGTAATGAACCCCCCCACAAGCATAATGCTTAATTAGCAGAATCATGATGCAGCTTTCAGTTGGGCAAGTTCATAGGGAAGACAAGCATCAGTTCTTACATGTCCGGAATGGGCATCAAAGAATCTGAAAAGCAATCTCAGAATGGTCGACTTTCCTGCATTTTTCACAACATAAAAGTCAGATACACATAAAGCTAAATAATAAGCATTGGGATCATCAAAACAAATGACAGCATGTAAATGAGATCACATGTGACGCCTAGGTGCACTCAGTTCATTTTCTAATTTTTAGGAACTTTTAAAGCCTTTTCGCTGTCTCGGACGTAATAAAGGAAAAGTGAAAAAGTATTTTCGCATATAAGTATCAAAACATGGTTAGAACATACTAGATTACTATAGGCTAGAACATCTTATATTATAAGACTCGAAGTTTAATTTGCAAATTGATATATATTTACAATCTAACAACTGCAATATTAGGTGGCCTACAAGAGGTCATTCAGCAATTTCTGCTAGGCAAGACAATTATGCATTCTGCTCTTGTGAGGCAGACTAAAATGGAACTTGAACTTGCTTTCGCTTTCTGGCTAGAGGGTGATTTGTGTCAAAAGGAAATACATGACCAAGTAACAAATGTAGGCAAAAGTAATTTACATGAATTTATTGGTCAGAGGCTCACAAAGAAGCATAGGGTATTGAAACAAGCCAGAGAAGAAAGCATACCACTTCCACTAGTGCCAACAATAGCCACACTTCTTCCAGCAGGAATAGCAAAAGATATCCCATCAAGTATCTTTCTTTCTGTCATGTAACTGACATTTTTCACAACACTCTATTAGAAAAGAAGTCAGACCTCCTTCCTTTGCACAAAGACAAGGAAAGTCAAGAGAAACTTCAAACATCTGGGACACCCAGAGACATTCTTAGCCATAATGGCATCATCATGAGCAGAAAAAGGAACCAGAGAAATTACAACCAGGATAACATGCAGTTTCTTTTAAAAAATGAAAGAAATTGAGTTGTACAAGAACACAGATGAAAATCAGAGAGATTCAAAGTTCCAAAAATAGAAAAAAGAACATCCCCGCTATACTATAATAAAGACTAAAACATCAAAATTCCTAGCAGCGTTATGTCTTACTGTCCTACATAGTTAAGATAGACAACCTAACCACTAATTTTTTAATATTGATGATAACGACAACATATATAACAGTAGTATGGTGCTGGTAACGGTAGTAATTTTCCACATATCTAAAGGTAAAGCTGTCTGGCCTTCTCTGTCCATAGATATGCCCTAAGAAAAGTTTTAGCTTGAAATTGAAAAATTATATAAATTCCATCCTCAGGCTTTCCCCTTCCCCCTGACCCCTCTTCCTCTTCCCCTAAATAACAATTTCCTGCAGGAAACCGATGTTGCTAACCGCACCTGAAGACAATCCACCCATTCAGTTTTAGACAATCAGAAGGACTAAGCTGGCCATTTTGAGTAGATACTCCACATTGAACTATGTACATGGACACCACATAATTCTACTGAATGGTGAGTCCACCCACCTACCTGAAATGTACATCTTCAAATTCAATGCTCCCTCCAACCAACTTCAAAGGTTTTGCATTTTCTTTATCCTTGATGTCAGCCTTTTCCTGCAAGCCCACAACATAAAACATAAGTAGAGAAAACTACAAGAAGCTTATATCAGCACTCACTTCCTGAAAAACGTGACTTTTCTCTTATAAGTAACGCAATCTCCATTTATAAAAGAGAGGAGGAGGGTTTAACGACATCTCAACAACACCAAGGAGCCTCCACAAAATAAAATGAGATAAGTGAAACCAGCTGATACTAGCACCAAAATTGATTACATAACTATCAGAGGAAACTTCTTATCAGCTGGAAGTTTCCAAAAGGATTTCATTGGGTCAATAGAGAAGAAAGGCTTCAAAAAGGATTTCATTACGTCAATAGAGAAGAAATAGGATGTGTGAAACAAGTTGGGGCCAATGGTTCATACCTAAACCTAATAAAAATGAAGCTCTCAAGACTTGTGGCTTTCGTTCTTTGGAAGTTTGATAATGGTGTGAAGGCACTATGGAGAAATGCTACCGAGATTAATATGGTGTAAAGAGGTCACAAGACAAGTATCATGAACAAAAGCTTCACCCACAAATATGGGAGAACAAATACAAGAGTGAGATGAATGCTCATAATAACCAAAAAGGGAAGCATCAACGTCCCCCACAAGAGTATGAAAAGAAGGGAAGCATTCCTTCGGGTGGCCTATGACACCGGAAATTATGCAGGTTAAAAGATCCATTGACAACTTCATAATATTTTGGTAGAAACCTTGCCACCATTTGGTGATATACCTCCAAAGGTTCATGCGTTGCCACCCTTCCCTGAATCTCATTCCAACACCCCTGGTCCCTTCCCTTCCCACCAGGTAGTTACTAAGAACACCTTCAAGAATCGTCGATTGACCCACAAGTCATCACAAGTCTTTCCAACATTCTTTGTCCTCGCTCACACACTAACTAGAAAAACTTCATAAGAATCACCCATCCCAAAATTGATTCACACCTGTAAAGTTCTAAAGAGTGGGCTTCCCGAAAAGGAAGGTGCACTTTTAGTGATATAAGTAGTTTAATCCAATATTTGGCTTGTATGATGGATATCCATATCAACCGGTCTCAAATGCGAGTGAAACCCTTACAAATATGGATGATGGGCGGATGATGGAGAGATGGTTTAATAAATGGGTGGATTCCGGTGATGCTCCGCCAAAACATCACCTACTTAACGAAACACCCAATGATCATTCATTTATTTCTAGTTTCTTTTTAAATCTTTTTCTCTTAAATTTTATGTATGTAGATAGTTATGTAATATAATATAATATAATATAAATCCAAAAATAATAATACTCCCTCCGTCCCATATTATTTGCTTGTTATTCCTTTTTGAATGTCCCAAATTATTTGCTTGGTTTCTATTTATATACATAAATTAGTGTTTCTTTCTTTAAATGCCCTTGTGATGATCAAAACATAATAATTAATCCATCCCCCGGTTTCACCATTGTATGATGAATGGACGGGTTAGATGAGATATTTTACATATCATGGGTGTAGTGGATGATGCAGGTGATGCTTTACTCAATCTGAACCTATCCTCCCATATTTGGTGATAACAACTTTCCTATAAGAGTAATTTGCCAAGGAAAGCCTCATTGAAAATCTGAAGATCCCTAACAGTTAAGCCTCCCTTACAAATGGGTTGCTTTAAACTATTCCATCTAACCAGAAGGGAAAAGAAGAAAGAAAATATCCCAAAAAGAATTCTGCAGGAAGCCTGTTTTAATCTTACAGTTTATCAGCCTCCGAGCTTGATAAAGGGAAAAGAAGAAAGAAAGCAAGTCGGAACGCCAGAGATAAACACTTCCAGTGAGAATCAAGTTACCTCCCTTGGTAAGATAATTGGATTTTCAACCAGAAACTCTCAGCCTAAATCTCTCAGCAAAGGTCCCTACATAGACTTCTCATATGTAGGGCCAAAGGGAACCCCTATGAATGAGGCTGGATCTCCCGCCAGTGGAATGGAACTACTTCAAGTCAGCTGAAGAGATATCGAATTAGCTCTAACAACAAAGACTCCTTCTCAGCTATTGTTTAACAGAAACAGGTAGCACATAACAAAATGCTCAAGACCAACTGCATTTGATATTCATTGGTTGGATGAAGCGACTATTATTTCTATAAATTTTATCAAGATTCCGGCATATGATTCACTGACCATCAGTAATTTACAATAGTGTGATTAAAATGAGCAACGATACAACCAATGCAAGACCACTGAAAATCACCGCATGCCAATATCATAGCTAAACTGCATGATTCAAACTCGGTATAGGAAAAGAAAATTAGAAATGCAGATCTTGGAAAATACCTCAAGCAACTGAAACATTGATTTCATGTCCACAAGGCTCTGTATGGTCTCACGGTATACACTACCAAGAAAATTTAAGGGAAGTGACAGTTGAAACAGGAGGCCATTCACCATAACCTGCAATTTACAATATGTAAATCCCAAAGTTTTCCTTTTTTTGGATAAAGGAAAAAATAAGGAAAAAATAAGTGAATCCCAAAGAATATTTGTTCTATCATAAGATTCATCACATGTTTCAATCAGGGTAAAAACTATGGCATACCAAATCACCAACTGTCATCTGCCCATTCATGATACCGTGTGAGCACAGAACCATAGCAGTTGATAGAGCTATGCTGAATATCACATTCTGGCCAAAGTTTAGAAAAGCAAGACTGCGCTGTGTCTTCAAAGCAGCACCTTCATACTCTGTTGGAATACAAATCCCACCAGCATGGTCATGACCTAAGTTACTATCTGAGTGTTCATTAATTATTTATGACGACATGAAAATTCAGAGAAAGCAATTGCGAAATAGTCCTCAATGCACATTAGATTTGATTTAAACCTTGGGATGAAGTGGGCTAGGCTCACATCAGATTTCCCAATTCAACCCAACCCCACTTGGGATGACACAAACCTTTGGCTCAAGAGTCCATAACCCAACTCTATGGGCACCCCATAAGTTATTGGGTCAGCCTAACCAGATAATAGTATCGAGGTTATAGAAAAGATCTTTAATGCTTTATTAGCCTATTAAAAGATATATGTACACACAAACACATACAAAGACCATGCTGCATGCATCAAGAGTTTAAGACATCAATACAAGGAAAATGAAAAAATAAACAATTCAAAAATCAAGAACTAACTAAATGGAAGAAGGGACACAGGATATGAGAGTGAAAAAAGTACAGTAAGGCTGCCAATGTAGCTCTTGGTTCTGTTGATTGAGTTCAATCAACCCAAAATCTGATAGAGACGGAAAAGAAACCCAAGTATCTTCGCCTCTAATGCTCAAAAAGCCCCCACCTCCTCAAAACATCGGTAAAATAAAGCAATACAACTCCTTAGACAAATTTGAGCATTACCAGACATAGCAAACATCAACTGACGACTTTGGATATTGATGATTGTGAGAGGATGGTAATATAGCATAAGATGGATAGCGAATGGGAAGAGTGGTTACACAGATGAATGCAATAGAAGTACGTGATAAAGTTGAGAAGCTGAAACAGATAAATGGGATTTGAGTAACTTAAAAGGGTTAAGGATTTTTAATTGGTTTTTAGGCCTGGGTACCCTGGTCAATAAAGATGCCTGATCTGAGGACAGGTTTCTGAATCTTTCATGGCAGGTCGGCACCCAACGTGATGATCAAGTTTTATGGACAGAAAAACAGGCAAGAATAAAACTCAACAAACTTCTGTTTCTCATGATTCAGAAGACGTGCAGCCACCAGGTAATTATAATCAAACAAAAATACAACAAAAACACGAACACCCAACGAAAAGCAGGAATACCACATTTGAGGGTGTCAGAAGACTTACTCTTCAAAAACTCATCATATTTTTCTGCTTCAAAAGTTTCATTGTTGAAGTATTTGACAGTCTAAAACAGGGGGAAAAGGGGGGAGAAGAGGAACCCCAGTAAGTCAGAATTCAGGACTAAAAGTGAGTATCATACAGATAAGCAACATGGAACAGTAAACCAAAATGCACCTCATAATTGATGAGTGAATCAATGGCCCTTGTGCTTGCATCATTATCAGCTTTGTTCATGGCCTTCCTGAACTTAGTCCTCCACTGTAGAAGGTCAACAGGGGGAAAAAGGAACATCTCAAAAGGGTCACACTAGAAAATCACAGAAGAACCATTATTCCACCTTACAATGGAAACAACTTGAGCTGGAATGCTAGATAAGAACAGTAACTCCAATTATGAGGGGAAGAAATCAATAATTCAAGTGATAAAAACTAAAGCCACCAGGAATATAACAGGAAAAGAAAAGAACGTACTTTCTGAGCGAACAGGTGACCCTAAAGAAAAACATAGCTAAAGAAGAAAGAACGGTGTTTGCATGTGATTTAAGATACTATGTTCTTAATTGGCTATGTCACTCTGTTTGCATATGACATTGTGCTAGCGGATCTAAACGGGAGGAACGCATTGACAGCAAACTAGAACTTTGGTGAAA
Organism: Talinum fruticosum; assembly: GCA_021018815.1. Taxonomy (NCBI): domain Eukaryota; kingdom Viridiplantae; phylum Streptophyta; class Magnoliopsida; order Caryophyllales; family Talinaceae; genus Talinum; species Talinum fruticosum. Next base: position 9,951,055 of record JAITYX010000002.1, on the reverse strand, counting down.
AACCTTAAGTCCAAGGGCTTCAAACTGAAGAGGACAATAGCAGAATACCTATAAGCAAGACTAACAGCCACCAAAACTTCTCAGATGTCCAGGTTAAAATTAGTGACTAACTGACGATAAGTACAGAAGATATATGGCATGAAACACTGTAGACCATGCACAGCAATTATGAGATCGACAAGGATATCAAACAGTGGTTCCAGCCCAGGTGAAAAAAACAGAGGAGTGCATCAGCAGTTTAGACCAGGGAGGTTGGCCAATTAAGCGAGGATCAGCAATAAGATGTGAGGTGCCGCCAGCCCAAAAACGATACACTAACAAGGCAGGAATTGGGCTGATTCAGGATCTGGTTATTCTTTGCAAACTCATCATGGCTATCTTAGGTCTCCCTTTGTTTGCCTGATTTCAACCACCTCTCGGTGGTATCTGATTGTCTATTCTCGACATGCAAAACCTCACTCCAACAGCACCCACACTGGCATGTTATTGTCGCTATCACAGAAGGCAGAGGCTATATCACTCTAGTTTTGCTACAAGCATCCAATACAGGTATGTGTCTATATATCAGACTAAAAATTCATAGTGTTGATGGGCTAAGATAGGTACATAAGTTGGAATGAACAAATAAGTTTATAGTAGTCATTGGAGCATAGTTATGTCCAACTATTGATATCATTTTTTACCTTTTCCTAGTAGTCCATAATTTACCTATTGTTATTTCATGATAAAATGAAGAATATGCCATAGTGTTTGACCATTTCAACTCTACGTCAAATATCTACAGATACCTTAGCTCAAGATTGTCATAAAATAAGTCAAATCACAGAAAGCAGAAGGGAATCTTATTAATAAAATCAAGCAGAAAAAGGAAGATATACTGCACCTGAGTAACAGTCAGTGTAAAAGCAATATATGCAGCCACTGACAAGGAAGTTATCCATGCAAAGGGGGCTCCGAATTTGTAAGCTAGTATACCTGATACCATGGATATCTAAAAAGTATAGGTTAAAGATGTCAAAAACTTTTTCAGTCACAGATGAGTAATGGAGCAAAAAGAAGGAAACTAAAAAGCATACTGCCAGGACAGCGAAAATAAAAACCTCAAGGACAATAACATAAATAATATAAACTACAGAGCCGCACCTCTAGTATAGTGGGAACAACGTTGAAAACCATGGATGAGAGAATGAAATTAATAGCACGGCTACCACGGTCGATGATCCGACTAAGAGCACCAGTTTCTCGGCTAGAGGTTCAACAGTCAAGAAACAGAAAACAGAACTCTTAACATTCAAACATTATAGCAAACCCACAACCAAGTATGCACAGTAGACACGGTGTTTTCAGGCAGCCAACAGCTTTGTAAATTGTAACCTTAGCATTAATTAAAAGGGAAATCATAATAATAAACCTAACATGACTTCTAAATACTATAAAAAAAATGATACTCCAATCATCTAATACATATTGTCAGATGTTGAGAATAAATGAAAATAACCATTAAATTCAATCGGTTAATGGAGTATGGTTGAAAATATTTTATCAACCAATAAAAACACTAATGGCTTCTCAAGAATAGAATTTCAATAATAATATGGAATACGTATGGATTTCATGAGTGAATGAAATAAATTTCAATAATAATAGAATTTCAATAAGCCAATATTTATGAGACAAAGAGGGGTACTTTATGAGTAAATGAAATAAATTTCAGTTTGATTCTGACCAGGAAATGGTAATCACAGCTGGTACCTGAGATGGTATCGGAGATCAAGTTCATGTAAATGTGCAAAAACCTGCAAAATAAACATGTGGAACTATGTCATTATGCTTCTTGTATGTAAAAGATAATGACCACATTATAATATAGTCTTTCATTATAACTCAAAGCGTATTTCAATTTGGACATATTGGAATAACTGTACATATGGCTGGCTGGCAGATGCCTCTATTCCTTTTAACTGTAAGGAGCTATAAGGTTGTAAGTTCTAAAGTTGTAAGAAGTAGTAAGCAACTCTAAAAGTTGTAAGATTGTTGTAAGTTTAGTTGTAAGGAGTTATAAGGAACTGTAAAGAGTTATAAGGCTATAAGCTAAAGCTAAAAAAAAAAGGGCCACATTCTCCAAAAAAAAAAAAAAAACACCTTATGAAAAAGAAAAGAGGGAATGTGAGACATTTATATTGTAACATCAAGAATTGTGCATTGTTTTAACTCATAGCACAAAATAATAATATATTTTAGTCCAAGAACGGAAAATTCCATCTTACCCTATGGTGACCTCAAGGGAAAGGAATAGACCGTCAAAAATAAAGAGAAAACTATTGAAATCAATGACCTCCTTGTTTGAAGCATGTCGGAATGTGGTGTTTAGTTGTGAAGGAATTATCTACAAGGCTACTACAAAAGTTTCCATTTTGATGGTAAATTATTACATAAATATTCTCCAAGTGTTATAAATTTCAAACATTCATTCTTCTTACAAGCTTCAAAAATGTTTTCTCAAATTTTTTGTATCTTGGACTTTCTATGATTGCAAAAGTAAGGTTGCCTACATCTAAATCGCGTTAGATCCCAAGAAAGATGAACCCAAACTCAGAGTGGTTGTTGTTATTCTTCGTACTAGAAAAATAAGTCAATAAGGGAAATTTTGATCCTTTATGCCACCCATAACACCCCCCGGTGTCTTTTCCTTTCGCCTATAAACAACTCCACGAAGACGCATAAACCAACAAACTACTCAATCATTTCTGCTAAGAAAACCATAAGTACATAATTTCAGAAACTTTACAAGTGCAATTACATTCCTGAGTGAGTAAGCTGAAAAATTAGCAAAAGAAATAATTCTCTTGTTCTTCCATAATTGGGAATGTAATGAACTAATGAAAATTGTAATACCATTACAAGTGTGTGTATTCTACCTGCTCATAGTCATGTAATTTTTGTGCTCTTGTTTTTCGTATTAGAATAATATTGATCATTTCATTTGAGTTAAAATATGCATCTTAGCCAGAGAATGACAAAGAAAGTCAAACTAATCACTGAAGCATACGAGAAAGAACTACTTTAGGGAAAGGGAGGAGTGTCCATGTGGTAGTTTGTCACCTGTCGAGACAAGGTACGAATTGTCCGTAGGGCCACCTTAGAAAAGACAGCAGTGCGTAGTTCTACAAGCACAAAGTTCTATCTATTACAATCTTATTATAATGCAAAACAGGAAAAAGTACTTGTCATGAAACTGGTACAAGGAAAGAAAATGTAAAATAAAATAAAATAAAAATAAGTATGTAGAATGACAAAACTGAAAGACAAGCCTTCAAGGGATACTGCTTGTTAAGTACCATTAAAGGCTGACGCGCCAGAACGTGCTATTCCATAACCAAGTAATACAGCAGCTGGACTGACAAAAAGAGTAAGCAGATATGAATTGGAAGCAGTGAAGGAAGCAAGAGCATCAGCATTCCCTGTTGCAGTTGCAAGCCAATCAACAGCTAGTTTGAAGAGAAAAGGCACCTGAACATTTAAAACCTGAAAGGGAACTGCAATTAAGGATTCTAGCTACTCTTGCTGCACATGACAAACCAGAGTAAAGAAACGAAAGCAACATAACTCCAATAAGACAAATAGTATAATTAATGGAAATATACCTTAGCGCCAACAAGGAAACCTAAGGCTGCTAAAACTCTAAGACGAAATTCAAGGTTATCCTTCAACCATAAGTACTTGGCTAGGGTCGTGAGTATTTTCATATCTGCAACTCGATCACTTTTAACATCTTGACCATCATTTTTCTTCAGCACCTGCTTTGACTCATTCACATTGCCAGCTGCAGCTGAGAATAGTGCATATCCCTTCATCTTCATACTCTGCCAAGAATTTTACACAAACATAAGTTCAACAGCAAAGAAAACATACATCTAAATACTACCAGCCTCCAACCCTGAAAGTGGCACAACTTTGGTTGGGGGGAGGGGGGACCATCTTCAAGAGGGACAGCTGCTAGTTTTAAGGTTTTAATTTTTTAAACCAAACTGAAAATAAGTCCAAGGTAATCAAACCACGTGCGCCAGTTTTCTATAGACAAGCATTGTACTTGCTCTTATAATTTTAACACTCTCTCTAGTCTCTAGGACCTAAGCTTGTCTCAGTTTTGTCTAATTTTTGTGCCGGTGTATGCACTTTCACTCAGCATATTTCTGTCTGGGATACACCTATATGGAGTATATGCCCACCATACCATCTTATGAAGAAAGCCTCTAGAATAACTAAAACAGGACCATGGATCAAACCTATCGCATTAATTTGGGTAATTTGGGCTTTGGATAGCTCAGCTGAAGAAGAATATAACGCAGAGAATGGCATCCGTGGTAGCTATGATTACAAACACTTCAGTTGAGCTCTATTTCAAGTATTACAAACTGCCATCCAGAATCTTTCCTCATTTCCTACCACAACTGCAGATAGACCTAAAAATCCCAATTATATCCCTTACCTCACATGCCTACCTAAACTCTCCTATTTCTTTACTACTCATATACAGTTTCATGCCTCACATTGCCAACTGCAAACATTCGCCTAGATATGTACTTATACTTATCTTTGAGGACTGCCAACTCCAACTTACTTATTATCTTTATGAGACCTTTTTCTTATCTTTGAACTTTTTTCATGGGCTTACTTTATTCAGTAGCTGACTTTTGTTAATACCCAAATTTCGCGGACTAGGTAAATAAGTTCACCATACATGTTGAGCATGCCTTGGCCAAGCAATCATCCTTTTGAATCAGACAACTCTCCTTATGCAAGTAAATAAAACAGTCTCCTCCTCAGCACTGAATGTCTACTCCGACATTGCATTAAAAAATACTTCATCGTGCTTTTTGGGTGAAAAATGAGAAGATCGATTGATGGGACACAATGGAAACTTCCACAAACCCCGCCCGGGGAGAGTGGAAAGCAGAAAAAGGAAGCCTGGCTAAGCGACCAGTATTTTTGCTTAGGGATAGCAAGGATTTTATAGAGTCTCACCAGTACAAAATGCAAAATCAAGTTCTATCAGCCTCACAAGTAGACACCCAACAGAGTGTTATATAGCTTTACATTATACTACGTCTCATTCTGTTTGAAGTTCCCTTGGAGGCAGGAACTTCCTGTTTTCCAAACCTATTATCTGAGACCAATCTCTTACGCAGTCGTTAGCTAAGGTTGTTGGTTACTAGAATAGTTAATTTCAGCCTCTGTAAATGATTTCAGCCTTTCTCTACATAAAGAGCTGATCCAATCTCTGTAATAGTTTCAGGCTTTCAGCCTTTCCCAGTATAAAGCGTCGATGCATCATCGGACAGAATGAATGAAACACATCAAATTGTGCTTTGTATTTCCCTTCTTCTTTCATGTTTTAACACACTCTCACATCATTTGAAACCAGCTTTCCCAATACCAATCCTGATCTCCAGCCAGAATCCACTACTTTTTGAGCTTAAATGACAACCCAAGTGAATACTTTCCTTCATGGTTAACTACACGAACTAGTGGAACTGTTTCAAAGCATCTCCGGTTTACAAAATACACAAACCCTATTTTGGTCTGACACGTCGACATTCCGAGGCCATTTAGGCCCTCAAAATTTGTTAATCTAATTGTAAATTTTTAAATAAGAGGGTTTCAAAAAGTTTTTATGCACATATCGTTCCACGCAATCAATTGCTTTCCTAAAGTTTGATCACCATCTTCGACTAGAAAATTGAGCAAACATAAACAAATCAAAGTAATATCAACAAAACAAATTAACCTAGCATAAACAAATAACAGCATCATGAGAGAGAGAGAGAGAGAGAGAGAGAGGGGAGAGAGAGAACCCTGTCATATCTGAAGAAGGTATCATTCTTGAAAATGCCGTCGGCGGGAGAGAAACGAGAAGAAAACGCCGACGCGGACGGCGGCACCAATGAAGAAGATAGAGACTTTCCGGAAAAACCAGCAGCAGCAAAGCCTGCGGGAAAATTCGGCCGGATAGGTCGGAGGGACGTCAGACTCCGGCGAAGATACGCCGTCAAGTTGGGCGAAGACCTCCACATTGTCACTGACACTCGTCTACTCTACCTACTGCAGTTCTGCGCCGTTTGCAAGCTACAATTGCGTCCTCTCTCTCTCTCTCTCCTCCCGCTTATATCCACACTTTGCTATCAGCACATATTCTGTGAAGTCCCGGCCGAAATTGTAGATTCTTATCTCTCTCTCTCTCTCCCTCCTCTTTGTCTCCACGCCCTACTCTTGGTCCAATTTGCCCTGATGATGAACCAAGCTATGAAATGGAGGTCTGTGCATCAATGCAAATTACACCACTCTTTGTGCACTTCTTTTTATTTATTTTTTGTGTTTCAGATCCGTAGATTTGGTTACGGTATATAATTATTTATATTAATAAAATATTAGTAGATACGAATTTGAATATCTGACAATGTATTTATTGGAATATATTTTACTTTAAATATTTGATATTTAAAAGGATTAAACTAAAAGTTTAAAAAATATAAGGTTATTTAGTTTTGTTTTGTAAAACTCTCACCCCATGTTGTTACAATCCTTCTTCAAAAAAAAAAAATTAAAAAAATTATCCTCTCGCAAAATAAATCACGTTATTCTGATCTAATAGTATAAGTATTGAGGGTCATCCACTCTATTGAACTTTAGTTATTTTAAAGTTTATTTGAATTCGAAAATGACCAAAAACGGCTTTAACATTTTTTCGACAGTTATTTTTCTTTGCAAAATACAAACATTAATTACCCGAAATTGAAACTAAATTTAATCTAAAAATAAATGTTGAAATTCATGTGGTTCTTTGTGTTTTATGTGTGTCTTTCTCATTACTTTTTAACTTAAACAAGTATATGTAAGAATGTATTGGACTAATATTTTGTTCATTGCTTTTATTATAGGAAAAGGGAATCCAAACAATTGTAAATGTATAATAAACTGTTTAGTATAATTACATTATAATGTACTTGGACGCTTTTATATCGGTGAAGGGAGTATGTATAATAAGTGCTTTTGCAAGATAAGTTCATGATAGGTCGTGTATTTGAAACATTAAATTGTTGTAAATATATTAGGTAAGTATTTCTCGATAGTATAAATATATAAGATGATGTATGAATATTCATAATAAATTTAACTCGTTCAAGTGTTCATGAATATAAAAATTACACTGATATTGTGATTGTCAATATGTAAATGAAGTAGTTTAGTATGTTTTGCAAGGATGTAGACTTTGTGTATATCAAAAAGTATTGAGGTTGACATTCACTTAAAGTATTATGTCATGACAACGACAATGTTTAGCTCACAAACAATGACAATTTATTTTATTTAATACATCCAAAATGAGATTTTTATTACAAAAGAAATATTTGATTAGGGTTATTTTCATGCTTTAACATTGAAATATATATATACAGACTAATAAGTAGGTTTATTTATTGGAGCCTTTTATAGGGTGCAAGTCTAAGAGACTCCAAGAGAGGGAGGCGGACATGCTAAAGCGGAATAAGATTACAAGCCTATCATGTCAATTTCACAAAGTGAAAATTTAGCAGACTACCCAAGATCAAACCCTGGATGGAGAAGGTGACAAGTGAGGGTGTTACCAACAAGGTAACACCTTTTCGACATTGCAACATATAGTTGGCTACACAAAAAAGGCTTGTGAAAGTGTTATAATAATTGTTTCAAGATACATTGCAACTTAATATAGTGTGTGACACTTAATTTTATTAATAATTATCGACAACTCATTATATGACTTTCTTTGTTGAGATTGAAAGGAAACATTTAGTGAATAATATTACGAGTATTTCAACTAATTTTTTTATATTATATTAAATAAATAATATGCTTACAGATTATATAAAAAAATTCAAGTAAAAATAACATAGTTTAAAATATTAAAATATAAATATTTTTTATAATTAAAATATAACTCAATCTAAATTTTTGTCAATACAAATATAAATGGATTTGCGATTAATTTAATAGCAATCCCAAATCCAACATCCTGTGTGCAAGATCACAACCTAACTCCTGTATTTGACCAAGTATCCAGTTTATCCCCCCTTCCCATATCTTGAACAATTGGCAAATTAGGCCCAATTTCTTATTGTTTAGGTTTGGCATTAAAACGAGAATTCTTTCGTTCAAAGTTAACTTTTGAAAAGTCTCGCTCTTTCTCTCTCTCTCTCTTCTCCGATTCGCTGCCAATAAATTAACACTTACGAAAATCTAATGTAGAGAGCCTTTACCCAGCAGATGAAAAAGGGAGAAAAACCATTTCGTGTTCTGCAAAGCTACAGCTGCAACAATGGCGTATGTCGACCATGCTTTCTCCATAACTGATGAGGATATCATGATGGATAACTCTTATTCCATCAATAATCGGCCACCCATCAAGGAAATTGCCCTAGCAGTCTCTCTCCTCGTTTTTGGTGTTGTGGGCATCGTTCTGGGTATTTTCATGGCCGCCAATCACGTCGGTGGCGATCGAGCCCATGGTATGTTTGATTTAATTTCTCCTTCCCTTTTCTTATTTCTCCTTGAATTCATCTTTTTGATTGTTGATTTGGGAATTTGGGTGTAAGTATGTTGTTGGGTCGGTTGGGAGTAATATTAGAATACAAGGGATGGCTGTTTTTTTTTTGGTTATTCTCACTAAGACCCTTTTTCCTTCAATTTGTGTTGAAAACAGGGTTGTTCTTTGCAATATTAGGAGGGATCTTGTTCATACCGGGGTTCTATTATACAAGGATTGCGTATTATGCGTACAAGGGCTACAAGGGTTTCTCTTTCTCTAACATTCCTCCCGTTTAGAGGTCAGAGTTTAGATTACTTATATACTATGGTTTGTGTACAGAAGAACGAAAAACTTTGAAAGAAAAAAAAAAAAAGAAAAGAAAGAAGAGGTGTTCTATCTGTCTCAGTGAAGCGGGATTGGGTTGTGGTTGGTGTTTGATTAGGGAATGGTGGTGGTTAAGTTCGATCTCGTGCTGTAGTCTCGAATAATTCACGTGTTTTTATGCATTTGATGCTGGTGAACTTGCTCGGGATTTGGCAAGTGGGAATCGTTGGTGTTTGTGTGAATCAACATATCTAAATCAGCCTGTTTTGTGCTATCAACTGTTGTTCTTTGCACCTAGTCATATGCTATGTAGTTTCGTCATTACTTTGAAAATACACGCCTTTTACAGGTTTTATTTTCCCTGCACTTATGCATTGCATAGATGTGTTTCAGAGGACAAATCATGTTATTATTTTTAGTTATCTTTAGTATTTCCATTTCGAGTTGTTGCATTATGCTTTTGAGTTATGTTCCATGCATACAATTTGAGCTAGAAAACATGTGAAGACATAAATTTTGAGGCAGAGAAAAGTGAGCTATAGCTTGTGGTTTGCGTAAGGTTTCTCCAATTGCTTGTTCTCGCCATCAGAGTATCTATGATGCCACTATGTTGTTTGACTGTTTGGATAATCAGGTTTGCTTCTAGTGGATTCATATTTCAAGTAAATATCAGAGCACCAAAACTGTCTTCATGGCTTATATGATGATATCTAGTTCAAATGTTCCTGCCTCTTCTTTCCTAGTGCCTATGTCCCCAATTATATAATCCTTTCACTGAGTGTCTGGTCCAGTCTGCAAGTGCTTCTTTCTTAATCATGATTTTTTTCTTGTATATTGTGTGTGAAGCTATTTGTGATTTCTCATAAGCTGCATAACTTATTGCTCCATAATCTTTGATAAATTCCGTCTCGTTTATCATCCAACATTCAGATCATATAGTGATCAGCTGGCTTAGAACTTTTATCTTAAATTTATCGGAGTTCAGTGATCCTTGTGCAGCATATGCACTAGTTGTTTATCCAAGTGCACTTCAACCTTAATTTTAACTGCTTCTTTCACCTTTCCAATTCATGGTTTCCATTTTTCAAAATCACAAGTAGGGAAGGTAACTACCCTTTTGGTATTAAGGAGGAAGGATATTGAATTTTTGGGCTCTTTTGTACTCATGTGCCAGCTGTCATCTTGCTTATCACCTCTCTGTATAGCAAGGATAGTGTCACCATTTCATCGGTTCCACATATGTCTTCCACAATCTGTTCTTGGATCAATTTCTAGATTATTGCTCCTGGCATATCTGCAAGGGAATTCTTCTCCCCCTCTCCATCAGGGCTTTGACATCAATACATCATCCAAAAGCTGGCTCCCATCTCCTAAGCATGAGTCCCTCTGAGTTTTGTCATCCGTCCAAGCCTCGTGTCACTTTTTTTGGATGCAGTATGTCAAGTGCTCTTGGACCCTCCTGTGGCTCCCTTATCTTCGGACCTCCTCCCCTCAGGAAGCGACCTGCGTCCCTGTCTCCTTAGTCTGTTGGTTTGGTGCCTTTTTCTTTGTGACGGGAGGGTGGGGGTTAAGATAGCTCTATTAGGGGCGGGACACTCTAGTGGTGAAAAACATGATATTTTCTTTCTCCTTGGAGGGTGGGGGTTGAGCGGAGGAGAACTCTCCCATGCCTCGAGCATGATTCTGACCCACATATCGGGAGGTGGGGGCAAATTTCTGTATTGGTGGTTTTATGTTTAAGATGCTTATTGTGTAGATTTTCTGGACCCATTATGATTTGGAGAGAAAAAAATGCAAGAACATGCAAAGAAAAAAGGCAGAAGGAAATGCTAAGTCTGCTATAAATTTCTGTTATGAAATTAGTTGGGAAATCCTAGCCATTCTTTTAACTTTTTAGTATCTTAGTAGCAATAAGACGTATAAGTTGCTTTAAAATGAAGAGTAGTTTCATATTTTGATGTATGGTAGTTGTGAACTTGCTTTGATTCCAACTTCTACGACAATGAAAGTATGATTAGTTCAAGCAGTCTCCACATGGATTCAGTCATTCAGCAACCTTTGGTTATTGATGAAAATCCTGTTCACTTCTCATTTTCTGCTTGGTCATTTTGTTGTCCTCTCCTTAGTGTACTTAGGATTACTGGGGAGTGCACACATGGAAATTACTTGTTTGTCATAGCTAACAGATCCCAAATGTATCCCTTCTTTTTAGGATGCTTTTGCATAAAGCCTTGGTTGTGGCAACAAGTTTTCTAAGGTTTAAGGAATCAAGTGTTAAACATAAGAGTTCCATGAAATTAATCAAATGAAATGTGTTTAGTAATTGTAAGAAGAAACATTAATTAGGGAAATTTGATTTCATGAAGATGATTTTGATTCACCGAACATACACACATACTGATGAAATAAAGGAAATCTATTCATGATGCTTCCTGAAGTAAACATCTTACTTGATGGAGTTCAGTTTCCTCGTATTGTTGTGTGGTAGTGTACACATTCAGGGCTAGTTGATGTTTTATCTAATTTGTGTCAGCCCCTTTCTTTACTTCATCGATTTCATCTAGTTCATTTTTCGAGATTTTAATCTCTTTGACGAGAGGTTAACGTGCCTTTTTGGAGTTTTGGAATCAAACAGAACATTGATATATGAGAGGTATGCTATTAAAGGTGTTGATTATGCTCCTCTAATCATGTGGTATTGGACCTTTCTCTCTCTGTCTATGATTTGTGGTAAGAATGAGTGTTGGACGTGCTTTCTTCCCTCTTTCCCCCATGCTGTCCATTGTATTTTCAACTCTTCCTTGTCTCATCTCCAATGCCCTTTTTCAACCAAATGCTAATTGTTCTGCCTTTCCAAAAGAGCAGAGAGGCTGGTTTCTGTTCTGGTGACTTGACACTGGTTACATGATCTGGATTGCATACTAGACGTCCAAGAATGCGATTATTCTATTAGTCTTCAGATTTATTTCCAATTTAATAATTAAACTTGCTATGAATTTTGTAGTGATACTCCTGTGCATCTTGCACATTCCCTCAGTTTACATTTTCCTATCGACTTATTGGTCACATCTGCTGTTGTTTATTGTTCATTCACATCATTTTCCTTTCGGAATTGTTTAGTGTAGTTTGGAACTGCTGCGCATCTGTGCATATGGCTGCTTATTGTTAGGATTCTAATTTTCAACCCGTTTTTCTTGATGTGACAAAGAAAAATGGGCAAACTGATGTCTCTGACAACTGCACAAAAACATGATACAACCATGAAAGATCATCACATGAGAAATTTCTTTTAATTATTTTTTTCAGGACAGCATAAAATGTTGAATGGGGTGAGATGATCTACTAATTGAAGTACATGGCGAGATCGAGGTTGGTGGAGGGTGGCCAGTAGATTAGAGAATGGCCGATACATGCCAAGTTGGGAAAACCTGACCAAGAATAATAATCTCGTAAGTTATAATTGAATTTGACCCGAAATCGATACAACTGTTTGAGGAGGGGGAAATGCGAGAGAGTAGTTTCTCAGATTAGGTTGTGTTACCATCTAACTGGGTTATAGTACAAATGTACTATCACCGCAAGACATCTGCAGTTATTGTATTCAAACATCTTTCACTTGAAACTAACGCAAATGAGGCAACGAAAGCATAACTTGCATCTGGTCTCCAACCTACCTTGATGCTAGACATCCTAACTTATTAATCATTCAACAGTTCAGGGTGATGCAAGACGTCCTATAACTTATTGATCCTTCGGCCTCTGTTACCATAGTCGAGCTAATAACTAGTTATGGAGCTGAATTATTTGACCCTCTCCTCTTCCTTTTCTTTTTTTTTAGTTTTTTGTTTGAATTTGTCAAATTTGCCTTCCCCCAAACTTCCTAATATCACCCCCGAGTACGGGTGTGGGTAATAGGTTGGTTTAGGTTCGGTTAGGGTTGGTCATTAACAAAGTGGATCAGGTTGGGTCAATGAAGGTGACCCAGTTGAATTTTTCTATAAAGGTTAATGGCTTGGGTTGGGCCAATTTAGCATTTGACTCGTTTTTAATTGAAGTAAACTTATATTAAAAAAGAAAATTTTATTTATCGGTTCATCTAGGTTTAAGTAATTATTTATGTAACTTACTAATTTCATATAAATATACTTAAGTTTGACCAAATATTTTTGGAAATCAATTCTCACATGAAACTAGTAATTTTGGGCAAAAAAGTGACGCAACAATTTGAAGTGACTCATATACCCTTAATGAAGTGGATTTCAGCATGAAGAAATTTAGATAGTGATAATTTCAAGTTACCAAGTCACTTTTTTACCCGAATTTACTAAGTTTTATGCCGAAATTGGTTCCCAAATCAATGGGTTACATAAATAATGAATCAGATCTGAATGGAGCGATAAATAAATTTACTTCATATTAATTACTATTACATATTAATTTAGTAATAAATTTGGTCAAGTGCAGTGCATAACATAAAATGATAGATAAGCCTACAAAAAATAGGTCAAGTTGCCCCAACTCATTAACATACTCTAGCAAGACTCGTTAGTTATTTAACAATTCATTTTAATCTCAATAGGGGCCTAAACTACTGTCCTACATCAGAGTATATATGCGGTTATAATTGCCGATTAACTGTTTGGGCCTGATAATTTGTAACTTAAAGGAGTATAAATATTACTTAACTTAATCTGAAGTGACATAACAATATGTTATTATTATAATTTTCTTGATGTTTATTGCTCAAGATCTCATAATTATGACTAACGCAGGTATGAGTAGTATGGTACCGTTGCATTCAAAATTACTTTTATTCAATAGTACGTTTTATTAGGTGCAAATTAAGTCATACAAATTTGATTAGATTATATTAATCACATTCGTACCAATGGTTTCGTCATTAAATGCTTCTGTTCCATGTATTTCCAATTGGCCAATGCACTTATCAAAGATCTTAAACATATTAAGGCATAATATTATTGTCAAATTTAAACGAGTCAATTTCAGGTTAAGTTATATTTGAATACATAAATTTGAATTCTCATATTCTTCTTTTCATTTCAAAATTGAATTTAGTTTTAAATCAAATGTAATTATTTTTCATATAAATATAATTTAATATAAAAATATGTAAATTTAATTTGTATCGAATATAACTAAATAAGATGATATATATGTAATGATATTAATTTTTGGATATTCCTACATACTTAAAAACATCCATTCCGAGAGAGGATCAAGCTAGTCAATAAGCATAGAAAGGCATGCACCCTCTATATAATAAAATGTTGACTTAGGGATCTCTCTCTCCCTCCCTCCCATAACAATGGTTGCATGAAAATCAACGCTTTGGAGTTCGTGGGTTGTAAGATGTCTAAATTCAAGACAACTTATAGAAAGGGAGATGAGAAACCAAGAAAACTTAGCTTGGATGTATATTTTTTTATCCTACAAAGTGTATATTCCACTTTAGATAAAAAACATAATTTGTTTATGTTTTATATTCGTTTATATTATTTTATGTTCGTTTATATTATTTTATATTCGTTTATGTTCTTTTATTTATGTATATTTCTTATTTAACAACTCATTTATATTCGTTTATGTTCGTTTATGTTTTTTTTATGTTCGTTTATGTTTCTTTTTCTATTTATCTGCGTTTTTTTATGTAAGTTTAAACATGCTCAAAATGAAATTACTGAGTAAATTTTATAATTAGTAAAATTTTTTTGTATAAGATGGATTTTTATAATTATTTTTTAAAAATTACTAATAATTTGAAGAATTTTATGGAGTATTTTTAGAAAAGTTTATCTCATAGTATTTCTTACATAAAATATTTTTATGAAAAATTTATTTTGAAAAAATAGGGATGGGCATGAGGATGAGATAGAGGAATCTTGGTCTTCAGTAAAATGGAAGAAATCCATGTGAATCATTCACTGCTCCCTTCTGCATCTGCATGCCAGTCTTCATTAATTAATTTATTTAAATTAATCTGAATATTTTTTATATATTTTTTTTATTTATTTACTTCTCTGATGCTGCTGTCTGTGTAGGTACGTGTAGCTAGCTAGATTAGACTCAACTCAAATTCAGATGTATTTATTTCATTATTTCTTTTAATTTTATTGGAGGAAAATAGCTATGAACCTATAAAACACATTTCTCTAATTACAATATTAATTACAATATAATTAGAGAGAGAGAGAGAGAGAGAAAAAAAGGTTAGTTTGTCTGGTAGTTCTGACTTTAAGATGCATCTCCCTGCACCAACTGATAGAGCTGTTTCCATAAGCTACGACACATTTCTCTTATTTTATTTAAATTATGCGTCAGGCTCCCTCATCATTCAACTTTACATTTAAGTTAATGCATTATTAAGTAAAAGAAAAAAATTAACTGAGACAAGATGTAATGGTGTAGGCTAAAACAGCTAAAATATAGTTATAAAATTAGTTATAAAAAATTATAAGAATTGTATAAGATTAAAGTTAAATAAAATAGGGTTTAAAAATTTTAAATTTTTTTGAGAATAATCGAAGTATAAATTACACTAAACGAGCAACAGATAAGAGTAAGATGTAGTTTTTTTAACTTATTAAGTAATTACAAACTATGAACATTTTCAGGGAATAGCCCGCTTCCCGTTATGAGTTTGTGCAGCATTTCCACGATCAATTAATGGGACATGGGCGGAAAGTGTTCTCGGGGTAGTTGCCATTTCTGATGTTTTAGTCAATCAAGTGTTAGTTAGTGTCGATTAGTACCGATGAATACAGCTCATTGTGTCTGATAGGAATACTGCAGGTATATAACTCGGTAAGTATTAATAATAAGTTAAAAAATACTTAATCTAAATTGATTGTGTTAATCACTGTGACTGCCAATCCAGAATGAAATAAAAAAAGAGAGTTGTATATTACAGTAATGTACAGATCTGAGTAGGCTGTTGCTTCTTTCCAAGCTGATATAGTAAATGAGAGAGAAATGGATGCATGGATCCCACCGCGAATTACTCAATCTTTACGGGAAGAAGATGGTCATGTGCTGCTACGTTCGCAGTGCCGCCGACCGAGGCACCAGAAACCACAGCTCTCTCTCTCTCTCTCTCTCCTCTCCCTCTCATCTTCTTTATTCTATTCAATGCATATCTTCTCAAGCTCTCTTATTGTTTACTTTTATTAATTAATTATCTATCTTTAATCAATTTGCATTGTTTTCTACGTACCCTTTTTCTATTTCACCATAAAAAATTCTAATTAGATTTAACCTAGATACCCTTCATCAAATCTTTTAGTCAGATTATATTCAAAAAACGTACGTACGTATTTGCTTACGTTAATTAGTAAATTAACTCAAGTTATATAGCGATCTAAAGATTTCAATACCGGCCAGCAACTCTACGAATACCAACTTGATAAACCTAAGTAGAACATAACTCGATCTCGTTAATCGTGAATTATTCAAGTAATTTTACATTTAAAATAAATGACGTCTTATATATATCAAACTAATGTTAAGAGGTCCGCTAGCAATACCACTAGAAGTGGTGTATGTAGCCAGTACTATCTTGGATCTATACAGCTAGTTAAGGCACGTTCTATTAGCCAAGTTCTGAGTCACTTCTGGGGGCTCTAGCTAGTTGGCCTCAATACCATAGGACACTTCTTCCTACTACACATAGGTTTTAGTATAGTTAGGGTTTAATGTTTTTATCGTTGGAGTTAGTTGGGTTAACTAGTAAATAATTTGAAAGTTATCATTAAAGATTTAGATTTGCATTTCATCTATATCAATTTTAACGCCTCATTTCTACAAAAAAATGATTTGATATTTTGCAGATATATCTAATTGTTAGGAAAGCTGAAATATAATAATATCGTTTTATAAAATTTTTAAATATGTCAATATGTATAAAGCAAGATAGGTATAATACATTTGCCACACTTAGATATACAAATTTATGTAATAATCAAAAGAAGTTTATTGATCTATTACAAAGTTCACAAAATATAAAATGTATATTTATTTTTTTTAAAAATAATTATTCATACTTTCTAAAGCCTAGAATCTAATTAATAATAACAGCTCTGCATGGAAAATAGCATCCCAATTCCCCAGCTTCTTTCCTCAACATTTCCTACTATTCCACACCTATTTTAAACATAACAAATCAATAACAAATCAGTATATGTATATACTTGACAGCTCCCACACACAAAACCCCCATTTGCCTTGAAACCTCTCCCCATCATGAAAACAAGCTCTAGAGAAAACCCCCATCTATAGCTCCCTCTTCCTATTCTCCCCTCCTCCCTACTC
This sequence comes from Talinum fruticosum, assembly GCA_021018815.1. Taxonomy (NCBI): domain Eukaryota; kingdom Viridiplantae; phylum Streptophyta; class Magnoliopsida; order Caryophyllales; family Talinaceae; genus Talinum; species Talinum fruticosum. The sequence continues at coordinate 9,933,840 of JAITYX010000002.1, read as the reverse complement.
AAAAACCCGTCAAATAATAGGTGTCAATTAGTTAAACTGGTAAAATTTCCGTGAGTGTTGCTCTTAGCTGAACCACAACTCCAAAGATGATCACTTGGAAGGACATCTACGATGTGTTTGCGGCCATCGTCCCTCTGTACGTGGCCATGTTCCTAGCGTACGGGTCGGTCCGGTGGTGGAAGATCTTCACCCCGGACCAATGCTCCGGAATCAACCGTTTCGTGGCAGTGTTCGCGGTCCCCCTCCTCTCGTTCCACTTCATCTCCACCAACAACATCTATGCCATGAACTACCACTTCATAGCGGCGGACTGCCTCCAGAAGGTGGTGATCTTGGCCGCCTTAGTGGTGTGGCTGAACGTGACGAAGAAGGCCAAGCTGGAGTGGATGATCACCATGTTCTCTCTCTCCACCCTCCCCAACACTCTGGTCATGGGCATCCCCCTCTTGAAGGCCATGTATGGGGACTTCAGTGGAAGCCTGATGGTTCAGATTGTGGTGCTACAGAGCGTCATTTGGTATACTCTTATGCTCTTCTTGTTTGAGTATAGAGGGGCTAAGCTCCTCATTTCAGAGCAGTTCCCGGAAACCGCCGCCTCGATTACTTCCTTTAGGGTTGAATCCGATGTCATCTCCCTCAATGGTAGGGAGCCATTGCAGGTCAGTTCTGTTTTTACAAGTACTTTGCTTGTATATCCATCGCTTTACCTGTGTTTATCAACATTCATAATTAACAAAAATTCTGACATTTTTAATCTTCAAGTTGGAATCCCTGAATTGATTTGTAGTACTCAATATTTGGATCTTTTGGTTGTATGTATATCAACAATATAATTTTTCCGCTTTAAAATTTGATATTTACTCAAACATTTTTTCCCCAAACGATAATTCAAATAATAGTTGCTATGAGATCGGATTGAATTGGAAAATATTAGATGTGAATATCTTATAATATGCGTGATTCGATATTAGTGAAATTAATTTGAACCCGTGCTGTACACAAAGTAATATAGTAGACTTTGATAAACTATTAAAAAAAAAACTAATCATTTAGCAACTCTACATTTATATAGTTGAGATTAATAATCGAAAATAATGAAAGATAATGAGTAAAGGTTTGAAGATGTGAATATGTTATAATATGTGTTGCCCACTATCAGTGAAATAGTATGTCTTTTAAAAAATCATATTTGTGTTTTATTGGCAAATAAATAGAGTTTAATTTGCTGCAAATAAAAACAAGGTACTGGAGAGTTGTCTGTACTGTGAAATCATAAGTAAATATTGATATAAGCCTTCCCATAGAAAAAGGAAATTGTTAATTTATTTTATAAAAATGAAAAATATTACTCATAAGGAAAAATATTGTTGTGGGTTATTTACTACGAAAATGACGTGTATATTATATAAGACACATTTTAAGTGTCTTTTTTTTTAACTTAAAAATTATTATATTATGTAATAAATTGAAAAAGAATTGTATGATTGAATAATATAATTGTATTACAACTTAAATAAAATTACCATTTTATCCATTATTTTTTATATTTGTAAAATTATGTATATGACACACCTTTTAAGTAGGGTTGATCCGATTAGGGTGTCATTTGATACTTATCGGCATAACCTATGATTATTAAAACTTTACCTTCATAATTAATCATAATTATAAAAAAATACATTAATATATGTCAAGACAAGACATTTTAAGAGTGTGTTCATGCAAGACACATATCACCACCCTATTTATTAAGAACTGAAATAAATTTGCTTTATTAAAAATATAAAAATATTTCAACGAATTTCTATGAAATATGTCGTCAATATATTGTGTATGAAACTTATAATTAATTTTTTCTAACAAGAAGGAAAAATAATATTTAGTCTTACTCTTATAAATTGTGAATTAATGATTTGTAAATAAACAGGCGGACGCAGAAATAGGAGACGATGGGAAGCTTCACGTAGTAGTGCGAAGATCAACAGCATCAAGCATGGTTTCTGGTTCACACTACAACAAGTCACACCTCCACTCTCTCACCTCAATGACACCCCGAGCGTCCAACCTCACCGGTGTAGAAATCTACAGCATCCAGTCCTCCAGGGGCCGACTCCCCGAGCCTCGAGCTTCAACCAGAACGACTTCTACGCCATGTTCGCCAGCAAGGCGGCCAGCCCTAGGCACGGCCCTCCCTCCGCCACCGCCTATCCTGGCGGGGACGTCTTCTCCCTCCAGTCATCCAAGGGACCCACCCCCGAACCTCCAACTTCGACGAGGAAATGATACTGAAACAACAACAGCAACATGGGGGAGGAGGGAAGAAGAGGTTTGGGAGGAGCATGAGTGGAGAACTGTACGGCGGGGGCGGGTCCCTTCCCTCGTACCCACCCCCAAACCCGATGATCGCAGGTTCGGCAGGAGTTAGGAGGAAGGAAGGGAACCCGCCTACCCCGCCTAACAAGGAGCTCCACATGTTCGTGTGGAGCTCCAGTGCTTCCCTGTGTCGGAGCATATGAAGAACAATGCTATGAATGCTCGATTACCACCTCCTGATTTTGGCGTTGTCGATTCGTCTAAGGCTGTGCTTCAGCAAGAGATTGCTGCTGCTAGAGGTATATTTTCTTTCTAAAATTCCAAGTGAGATGGATATAATCATACAATGTACCTGAATTTTGACTACATGTACGTTTATTTAGCTGGAATGAACGATTTTCCGGAGGCCACAAGTCCGGCAAGGAAAGAAAACGGAGAAAAGGATTTGGAAGCTGAGGATATACCAAAGTTTCCTACAACCGGATCTCCTTACACAGCCCCAAAGAAGATCGATGACATTGAAGGAGACGATGCGGAGAGGAAGCACCGGATGCCCCCGGCCAGTGTCATGACTAGGCTCATACTTATCATGGTTTGGAGGAAACTTATTCGCAATCCCAACACTTATTCTAGCCTTATAGGATTGGCCTGGTCTCTCATATCATTCAGGTATGCATACTACACATATGTATGTATACATTCATTCTTATTCGAGTTTATTGATATCGATATGATCATCTATAACATATATGTATATTTGTCGTCTCTGTATCAACAGATGGAACATTGAAATGCCGACTATTGTAAAAGGATCAATTTCGATTCTTTCCGATGCTGGTTTGGGCATGGCTATGTTCAGTCTAGGTAAGGACTTGACATCTGTTAATCAAACTTCACCTCATTCGACATGAAAATCTCTTTCGATCAACAGTATATAATGCATTTGTTATGTGACGTGCAGGGTTGTTCATGGCATTGCAACCGAAGATCATAGCTTGCGGAAAATCTGTGGCTACATTCGCAATGGCGGTGAGGTTCTTGACCGGCCCTGCTGTCATTGCTGCTACTTCCATCGCCATTGGCATTCGTGGAGTTCTTCTGCATGTTGCTATTGTTCAGGTCTGTTACTACCTACTATGAACTGCTGACAAATTTTAAGTCCTCCTTCATGTACAAAATTCAAGTACTATGCTCAATTTTTCGAAGTAGGGTCACTCACTTTATTCCCTCCATCCCCTAGGTTGGATTCCGGGGAAAGGGGAATAACTGATGGACTTCGACTTAGTCAACCTTTTGAACTTTTTTAAAAAGAGGGGCTCAGAGTGGGTCTGCTTGTTTAAAAACAAGAAAGTACAATGCTCAATTTACAAGTTGAACTAATTGGTACCATACTTGATATGTTTAATTTTAGGCTGCTCTTCCTCAAGGTATCGTGCCATTTGTGTTTGCTAAGGAGTACAATGTTCATCCTGATATTCTAAGCACCGGGTAAGTTTATTTAAAATATTTTCAGATCCCGGGTGACTTTTTCAACAATATCAGATTTTCTCTATTACGACATAACAATCTTGTTCGATCTACTTATCCAAATATTAAATGCTTTAAATTAGACCCGAAATTAAACTTTTACTACCTCTAATACAATACGTACTTCAATTTGTACGTGCAGGGTGATATTCGGCATGTTGATCGCGTTGCCCATTACGATTCTCTACTACGTGCTTCTTGGGTTGTAGCCTCCCACACGAGGATGTATTCTGGGATCAATAAAAATATATACACATGTAAATCTAGTGGCAGGGAATTAAGTAGCTAGGTGCTTTTATAAGATAATATAGATCTATTTATTAGTCTTCTTTTGAAATTCGGAGGCTACTAATAGTACATCGTTACGATCATTTTTAATTTTTTCCCTTTATTCTTTTTCCCTACAAAAGGGTCAATAGAATAGTTACCGGCTTTTTCAGTCTTATTTTTGTTGGTTAGATAGAGGGAAAATCCCATAGCTAATAGATTATAACTAGCTAGGTTATGTTAACGCTTTTGTTTTCGAGTAAGATTACGTATATTTCGAGCTCGTGATATTATCTATGATGAAATTAATGTCATTGTAGTTATGTATGTAACTTTTTGTTTATAAGCTTGACAGTTATGAGACCGTATTATTCATAGATTCACCTAGTTATATAACGTTAATATTTGAACTTTCTGCAACTTTATATTTGATAGTTGGGATTATCAATGAGTATCTAATTTAGAGCTATATATTGAAACACAAAAATAAAATTAACATTACTGTAAATATAATTATTTCCAATCGTATGTTTAATGTAAAAATCAAATCACCTAAATTTAAGAATTTCTTTACTTTTGTCACGCAAGATATTCGTGGGCCAAAAAAGTGCAAACTATTCATAATTGTATGTTTTCCCCCAATCTACATATGATATTCGAGACTTATTTTAGGTGATATTTTCTGATCTTAAAAATTTGCGGGATATAAAAAATGGTATAAGTAGGCAATTATTGTTTTAAAAAAGTTTAAATAGACGACTATGAGACTGTCTCAAACTCTTGTTCAGTATAGATTTTTTTAAAACATATTCATAATAATCTCAATACAGATGATAAAATTACATATATGGTATTTCCAACCCGGTATTCAATTATTAGATCCGCCCATGAGGTCATAGTTTAGAGTTTAAACAAGTATATAGCCAGATGCAAGTAGGAAATAGATCTGTAGTTGCTTGATCAGTTGGCAAAAAATTCCAAAATTTCACTCAAAATAAAAAACGGTGTTTATTTAATTCACAAACAAAGGATGAGATCTCAATAAATCTCTAGTTCCCCTACAAATCCAGGCGAAACCCTATTTTAATTCGTCAATTAACCCCAGCTATAGACTGGATTTGCTATTATTAATTAATTAATCTACACCAGCACTTTCGTCGGTCAAGCAAATTATTATTATTATTATTATTATTATTATTTAAACATTGCATGTGGTTATGCTGTTTATGATGAAGCATGTAAATATATTAACCTGTGTTTTCACTTAAAGGCCAGATTTGAAAATGGGCTTAATTAAACACTGTTGTCCACTTAATTATTATTACTTTTTTTTAATATATAATTGATAAACCTCCAAAAAGAGACGATTAAGTACAATAAAACGATAATTTTTTTTGAAAAAGTTTGATTACCATGATTTGCATCAAATTCAGTGGCGGACTCGAGAATTTACGGAATGGAGGTCGAAATAAATTAAATAATAGTGTACACAATACAAAAGTTAACATCTGTTTTTAAAATTAATATCACATAAATTAAGGATAAAATTAAAGAAATTAAATCTAATATCACACAAATTATACCTTAAATTGAATTGAAATTGAAAATTTAGAAGTTGTGAACTTACAGATTTGGGAATGAAAAAGAGAGTGTGGTGCGGAAGAGGAGAGGACGTGCCCACCGGCGACCGGAGCGGGCGGCTAGCGGTGGCGGCGGTGTGCTGCAATTGTTTGTGGTTGGCGCCGGCGACCACTAGCCGTGGTGTGGTTGGTTGGGAGAGAGAGAGTGTGTGGGAGAAGGAGGGGGTAAGTAGAAGCGCAAGGGCTCCGGCTGGGCTGGCAGCACGGTGGCGGTGGTGGGCGTGGACAGCAGCGGCAACGGCGGGGTTGATGCTGCAACAGGCTAGGGGGCTGCGGCCACCGGCCGGTGGTGGGGGCAAAGCAGAGACGAGTGTCGTGGCTAACGAAGGGGAAAAAAGTGAAATAAAACAACGAAGTTCAAAAGTTAAATTTTGAAAAAAAGGGGGAGATTGCTTGCAAGAGGCTTCAAATCGTATACCTCTCTTTTGAATAATAAGGCTCTTACCAACTCAGCTAGATGTGGTTTTATATTGCTTTTTCTTATATAAAAACTTTATTTTGTTTTTGAGAGGGGTTAGTTGACCCCACTGACCCCCGGGTCCGCCCCGATTAAATTCGCTAATGGACCTCCTTCGGGCTAACAAGTCACTACCAAAAAAAAAAAAACAAACTCTTAACTCCTATTTGGTGGCAGTTTTTGGAGTAGTGTTTAATGTTTTAACCAAGAAAAATCTCTAACTAACCAAACATCACTATTTAGTAAGACAGTTTTTTAACTAACGTTTGAAGTAACTTATAACATTTTAAATAACGCTTTTGTTAAAACTTTAAAATTACATTTACAAGTAGTGTTTTATATTTTTTGGTCAAAAAATCCCTTCATTAATTTATATTTAAAAAATTATTATCTAACTTAAAAAGTACGTTCTGGACACTGTTATCTATTTGCGGTTCAGACCTGCTCTGGTCCGCATGCATTGCTATGAATCTCGTACGTCTCGTTCTTCTCCAAACTTCCTAGTCTTCCTAGCCAGTTTCCACCTTTGACTCATCCTAACTATGTCTTATAATTTTGCCTACTGATAAATCAACTAGCTTTGCAAAAGTATGAGCTGATCGTTAATCCCCTTTGCAAAAAGATGTCGAAGCTTCAAACATTGTTACTTAGGGTTGTTTTGTGGACTATCAGAGCCTTTGTTGATTCTCATTTCTGCAGAACTGCCCCCTTCGAGAATCAGATAACGTACAACTCTGGTAATTAAGCCACAGGGATATATAAATATGGGCGTGTGTATGAGAGAGACTGCAACCATTTGAACATTTCCATTGTAGTTGTACTTACTGACTCGGTATGGAGCCATTTCTATAGGTATATACATTTGACGCATATATATGACGAACATATATAATTTCTGTATTTCATGCAGCTGATCATGTCAAATGTGAATCCTTGAAGAAGCTTGAGCAAGCGTCAGAGAACTTGAAACTTTTCAAAGCCGATGTATTAGATTACAAGTCTCTCCTTGCTGCCATTAAAGGATCCACCGGAGTCTTCCATGTTGCCAGTCCTGTGCCCTTTGGTTCTATTGCAAATCCTGAGGCAAGCGTAGCTACTTCCTGACGCTTTATGTTACTAACTAAAATCCGTCTCTGTTGTTCAGTTAGGAAGCTTAGCTAGTTACTAGGATCTGTTCACGCAGAAATGTCTCAAACTTGGACTCGGATCAGGAAAATGCGATCGAATAGGTACACATAAGCTGTATTTAACACTGTACTTCGATCTATTTGCAGGTAGAGTTGATGGAACCTGCAGTAAAGGGTAAACTAAACGTACTGCAAGCATCTTTGGAAGCAAAATTAGGGCGGGTTGTCTTTGTATCATCAGCAGCAGCGGTTGGATTGAATCCTAACTGGCCTAATGATAAGGTTCAGGATGAAAGCTGTTGGTCTGACTTAGATTTTTGCAAAAGAAAAAATGTAAGCAATCATTTTCGTGTCCTTAACTTCAATATTGTCTATCAAAAAGTCCATCTGTTATCAAAGCCCTAGGCCTACTCTACTCTAGGGATCAAAATTCTTTACAACAGTAACCCCTATTGTGCTTTAACAGCATCTGGAAATATTCAGACATTGGCAGCTTTATCCCTACAAACAAAAGGCAAATTTACTCTAGGGAAATTCTCCAATTCTACATATATTATATGAGTATATGCTATGTAATCCTACTAGCAAATCGAGTAATTGATGCCATTGTTGTTGCAGAACTGGTACTGTGCTTCTAAAACAGAAGCAGAAATGAAAGCTTTCGAATATGCAAAACAAAGTGGGCTCGATGTGGTGACAGTTTGTCCAACCTCTGTTTGGGGTCCTCTGATGCACTCAGCTGTCAACCCAAGTAGTACGATGGTGATCAAGCTTTTGAAAGGTAACCGGTCCATTCTGTTTCACAGACTATCTATGCATCGGCTTCAATCGAGGCATGAATGATCCTGTCTTGGATTTTTAGTAAGGGCATGCCTTGCCAGAACTTTTTGAATCCTATTCAATTTGTTTATGAAAATTAAGTTGCTATTGGAAGTACATACTAGAAACTTCCGAATTTGTGGCTCCTCCCCCTTCTCTTGGCTCCATTTGTATTTGATCTTCCATTTTATCAGGTTTAACTACAGTCTGCCCATATGCAAAGCTCCTAATGTAGTTTTTTTCCATTCATAAAATTCGAACCCAAAATCCTATTGAAGAGAAACAAGTGTCGTACCACTTGAAATGAACCCTTTTTCACGATCAATGCTACAGTTATAGAATCCAATTCGGCTGCTGTTCAATTAGGTTCCTAATCCTATCATTATAGCATGCAACTGACCCGACTTCCTTTTTTGAGATGCCAGAAGGACATGAATTGACAGAAAACCATCTCCGGCTGGCTGTGGACGTGCGTGACTTGGCTGAGGCCCTGCTTATGGTCTATGAGAAACCAGAGGCAGAAGGAAGGTATATATGCACAGCACATCAGATCAAGGTTAAGGAATTGGTGGACAAGCTGAAAAGCATTTGTCCTAATTATAATTACCCCAAGAGGTAAATATCTTTGTCTTGCCTTGACATTTGTTATTTTTATCACGGAACAAATCAAGTGCAGTTTACTTCTACTTGCGCATCACCAGCTCGTAGTGAATGCCTAATGCTATCACGTGTTTGTATTTTCCTCTACAGCATCACAGAAGGTGTTAGTTTTAGAGAATTGAGTTCAGAGAAACTGCAGAGGCTAGGCTGGAAGTACAGATCGCTGACAGTGTGGTTTGATCTATGAGCAGGTAGAATTGATGGAACCTGCAAGAAAGGGTACATTAAATGAGCAGGTAGAATTGATGGAACCTGCAAGAAAGGGTACATTAAATGTACTTCAAGCATCTTCAGAAGCCAAAGTCAAGCGAGTCGTGTATGTTTCATCAGGGGCAGCTGTTGCCTTAAACCCTAACTGGCCTACTGATAAGGTGAAGGATGAAAGTTGCTGGTCTGATGTAGATTACTGCAAGAGAACTAATGTAAGCAATCACAATATAAACTCTACAGTATGCATTCAGCAGTTCAATGTTGTTCATCTGAAACTCCAACTGTTATATGTCGCTCTGTTTGCATATTGGGTAATTGATGTTACAGTTGTTTCCAGAACTGGTACTGTGCTTCCAAAGCAGAAGCAGAAATGGAATCTTTTGAATATGCAAGGAGAAGCGGGCTTGATGTTGTGTCAGTTTGTCCAACCCGTGTTTTGGGTCCTCTGATGTACTCAGCTGTCAACTCAAGTAGTTAGGTGCTTGTCAAGCTTTTGAAAGGCATCAGTTTCATATGTGTTGTATGTAATACTAAAACTATCAATGCATTCGCTATGTACCAGAAGTGAAGTGAAAAATTTTATCCCCGGCCGCTCGTTTACAAGAAGGGTACACCTTACCACAAGTTTCTGAATGCTATTGAATATGTCTCTGAAAATTGTCTGTCTGTCAGCAAACACAGACCGGAAACTTTTACACACATTTGTAGAATGAATTTGACTTGATGTTTTGTTTCCCAATCACGATAAGCCTGCAACTAACCCAGCTCGCTTTTTGGTGATGCCAGAAGGATGTGGACCAGCAGAAAACAAGTTCTGAATGATTGTAGATGTCCGTGATCTGGCTGAGGCGCTGCATATGCTTTATGAGGAGCCTGAAGCAGAAGGAAGGTATATATGTGCAGCACATCCCATTTGGGGCAGGGAATTGGCGGACAAGCTGAAAAGCATTTATCCCAATTATGATTACCTAAAGAGGTAAGTGTCTTGCCTTCTCTTCTCATCTTTGTTTTCTTAACCATATCTTTTCCTGACTACCCTGGTAGGAAAATTTCTCATTAGCACTTCTCTTACGTTTAAATACAATGTAATCAGTAGTCGAACTTTAGTCAATATTCTTTTCTTGATAACACTGCATAGCGACTTACCAAACATATATGACTTAATCTTATCTTGGAACCAATGAATTGTGTACTTCAACTTGGACATCATCTGGTAATGAATGCCTGATGCAATCGCGTGCTTGTTTGTTTGCCTCAACAGTTATACTGAGGGTCCTAATCGTGGAGAATTAAGCTCAGAGAAGTTACAGAGGCTAGGTTTGAGGCACAGGTCCCTGGAGGAAACTCTTGTTGATTCTGTAGAGAGCTACGAAGAGCTTGGCGTTCTAAAATAGAAATTTACTATTGGGTTTGTTGCATTTCTTTTGCCCCCCTCCACACACATGCACACAAACCCCAGTGGGCATCAATGTAGTAATAAGAGACATTGAATTTACAAGTGATTCGTGACTGAATTTCTTTTTAGCTCTTTGAACTGCATTTCACGTAGGGGAATTTGAGAACTCAGTAGTTCTTTCTACTATAACTGCTGATAGGACATAATTCTACTGTAGACATTTTATTTCGTCTCTTCTGATGATCTACAAATGGATCAAGAAAAATTTGCTTCATTTTAGTCTCTCCTTTAAGAATTTGACGTAATAATTTTATGATTTAACTAATTATCGTCATTAGGGGATAAACATCCTAAACCTAACACCCCCCAACCAAAAAAAAGGCTCACCACCTAACCCCATGATTTAAGTCTCAGAAGACCCATAACTCCACCCCCTAGTCTCGCCTGACTTAGCCACAAACCAGCCTGCAAACATTGCAGCCATGGGCTCCCTCATCCCAGCAGCCACAGGTTCGGTTAGTCGGCCACCAGCAATAAGTGTCGTCGCTATGCTAGTCCAAGCACTATGCCAAGATCCGCCTTGAGATGGACAAAGATTGACGCTGCTAGTCTCAACAGAAGAATGAAAGTGAGTGTTATCTCACATCGACAAGTTACAAGGGCCATATATAACCTTATTAGCATGGGTTAGTGAAAGGAGTAAGTACGGATCTAAGCTATTCAGGATACTATTCACACCTCGAGGAGGATCCAATCATTGATTTATGATATAAGAATTATACTCTCATTGTTATCTTATTATTCAATTAATATCTGAAAATATGACAATTGATTGTATCGTCGAATAAAGATAGGTGATGAGGTCTAAAGTTACTTTTGCATCCTCCTCACAAAAGCTTTTATATATACTTACTGTTGGGTGTTCCCTCCAATTTGGAGGACACCAACAATAATTAGTTTTAAAAAAAAGGGAGGAAGAATTTACTGCAACTCACCAAAAGGCATCAAAGGGGTAGTGGAATATTTTCCACCATGCTATAAATGCATTCAATTGAAATTGTTACAGCAAGAGAAATTCTAGGCATTGAGAGTCAAAAGCCTAGTGAGCTAAAAGCAAGCCTAGTAAGACTTGGGAAGACTGTGCAGGATTATCATTTAATAAGAGTTGAATAGAGCTAATTTATGCTCGGGAAAGAAGAACTCAAGCAATGCCAAGACCTTTATAAATAAGGGCTTATGTTAGCATTATAGTATGCATATATATAAGCTTGTGAGAGAAAGCTTAAAATAACTTAGAGGGAGTGAGAGACTTAAAGTGTAGTAGTGTACAACCATAAAGAGTGTGGGGAGTGTATTAAAAATTGTATCCTACTAATATGATTAATAAGGTGTGATCAGTTCATTAGTTGAGAGGGAGAGGGTTTGTAACTTTTTCCGTTCAAAGTTACATTGTACTGATACAATATATTTATATTGTGTATTATCCCGCTTAAATTGGGATCGTGGAGTAGGTCTATTGAGAAGCTGAACCACATAAAATTCTTGTGTTATTTTTCTAGTTTTCTTGTATTATTTATTTGTCGGCTTATTCGTCGTTTTTCAACACTTACTAATAATAACAATATAGATAAAACCCTGGAATGAAAAAACTATTCCTAATTCTTTGTGCAATTGGTGGCTAATTCGCAAGCAAGTCACAGAATTAGTGGGGCACAGTAGCATTAGGATTAATGCTGTCACTGGAGGAAACTCTGATTGCTTGTGTAGAGAGATGTGAGAAGCTTGGAGTTCTAAAATAGAGATTTACTATTGGGTTTTGCTCCCCCAAAAACCACCCCATCTTCCTCCCGCGAATTGTGTTAAAAAGGGTTGCCATGTCGATGGCAAACCCCGTTATTTAATAATCATTTATACATTTTTGGTCAAATTTATTTTTTTATGAATAACATTTGTCATTTTATTTATGAAAGTTTTTTAAAAGCTTTGATGGGAGTATTAATAATTTGTTACATAAGAGTTGTGTTAGGTGAAGATAGATTTTTAAATCATTAAAATATTACCAAGTTTTCCATCAATAATAAAGATACAAAATCGTTGAAGTTTATTCTTAAAAAGATTGTGATGGTTACAAGTTATTTGAAAATTAAATTTTATTTTTATATTTTAAATATAAAAATTATTTATACATAATTTTCAATGTAACTTCCATGTGATGTATTATTAATAAAAACATTAAAAAAACGAGATTAAGACTACACGTGATTGTGACTCGAACTATTGTTTTATGTGAAGTTTTTACTTTTCCTTAAAAATTGGCGATATCCGCAACACTGTATATCAACCCAGTGTCTACGATTGAAGACAACAGAACAGCAGCGTAGAGCCAGCGAGATGGCTTGTGTTGTACATGAGGCAGTAAGAAACACAAAAACAAAAAGGTTTTTTTTCATTTATAAATCAAAATATGAAGCTAATCTATTAATTAAAATTTATATGATATTTAATAATAAAAATAAAAATCATAGTCAAGTAAATACATAATGAAAATATAAATTAAACTTTTCAAACAGATCGAATTAAATTTTTCGTAAAGGAATAGGAAAAACTTGGAGAAAGCCTATACAAAATTTGGCTGGATAAGTGAAAAGGTGGGTGCAGATTTACGCCTACTCTGTTTTATGACACTTTTATATAGTTGAGCAGTTGATTGCCCAATTTTATTACAAAGTATATATATTTTTTCAAGCATATATCTGTCATATAGTATCAAAATTTTAATATAGATGCATTATGAAAGCACCTACACTGTGGAAACATGGTATAAGATGTTAAATACAAAGTAGTAGTTATTTTATGAGTTGGCACCCACTTAATTAAGGAGTAAACAAGCAGAAATATCAGACCACGCCGTCTACTGCCCAATACTTATAATCTTACTAGACATACACATACAGAGATCAAGAGATCTAGATAGAGAGAGAGAGAGAGAGAGAGACGGGGAGGCATCAATGGATATCAAAGGGGAAAAAGTGGTGTGTGTGACAGGGGCAGGGGGTTCATTGCTTCATGGCTTGTCAAGCTGCTTCTCTCCAACCATTACACCGTTCATGGCGTTGTCCGCGATCCTTGTACTATTAATTTTCTCTCTCTAAGCCTTTTTTACTGGCAAATGTATTTCATTGTTACACCTATTCTAGGAATTTTGCTTTAGTTCACTACAATAAAAACATAAAATTTGTGCAACAGAAACATTTTCAGTTTGGCCACAAAGTAGACAGAAAATATTGGAAGGGCGGGGGCCTGAAGTAATTTGCTTGTTTTGACATGGAAAGGGAGGAAGCTGATCATTACCTTTGCAAAAGGATGTGGAAGCTATATGTTAAAAATTGTAGCTAAGGGTGTTTTTGTTTTGGACTGTCAACTCTGTTGATCCTCATTTCTGCCACCTCCCCTTATGTATTTTCTGTATTTTCGTGCAGCTCATGTCAAATGTGAATCCTTGAAGAAGCTCGAGAAAGCGTCAGAGAACTTGAAACTTTTCCAAGGCAACTTATTAGATTACGAGTCTCTCTCTGCTGCCATTAAAGGATGCACCGGAGTCTTCCACGTTGCCAGTCCCGTGCCCTCTGGTTCTGTTGCAAATCCTGAGGTAAGGCTGACCACTAAAGCCTTATGCCACTGACGAAAATCCCAGTTCTCTGTTATTCAATTAGGAAGCCTGGCTAATAATTCAAAACAGTTCATGAAATTAAAAGTGCCACAAACTTGGTCTCAAGTCAGCAAATGAGATAGAATCTATACACAAACTCTTAACAGTTTGGTTCGATCTATGAGCAGGTGGAGTTGATGGAACCTGCAGTAAAGGGTACATTAAATGTACTTCAAGCATCTTCAGAAGCCAAAGTCAAACGAGTCGTGTATGTTTCATCAGCGGCAGCTGTTGTCTTAAACCCTAACTGGCCTACTGATAAGGTGAAGGATGAAAGTTGCTGGTCTGATGTAGATTACTGCAAGAGAACTAATGTAAGCAATCACGATATAAACTCTACAGTATGCATTCACCAGTCAAGTTCAATGTTTTTCATCTGATACTCCAACTGTTATATGTCGTTCTGTTTGCATATCGGGTAATTGATGTTACAGTTGTTTTCAGAACTGGTACTGTGCTTCGAAAGCAGAGGCAGAAATGGAAGCTTTTGAGTATGCAAGGAGAACCGGGCTTGATGTTGTGGCAGTTTGTCCAACCCTTGTTTTGGGTCCTTTGATGTACTCAGCTGTCAACTCAAGTAGTTTGGTGCTTGTCAAGCTTCTGAAAGGTATCAGTTTCATAAGCGTCTATGTAATACTAAAGCTATCAATGCGTTTGCTATGTACCAGAACTGAAGTGAAAAATTTTATCCCCAGTCACTCGTTTATTAGAAGGATACACCTTACCATAAGTTTCTCAATGTTATTGAATATGTCTATAGTTTCTCAATGCTATTGAATATGTCTATGAAAATTGTCTCTGTCAGCAAACACAGACCAGAAACTTTTGCACACATTTGTAGAATGAATTTGACTTGATGTTCATTTGTTTCCCAATCACGATAATCCTGCAACTAACCCAGCTTGCTTTTTCGAGATGCCAGAAGGATATGAATCGATAGAAAACAGGCTCCGAATGATTGTAGATGTGCGTGATCTGGCTGACGCGCTGCATATGCTTTATGGGGAGCCTGAAGCAGAAGGAAGGTATATATGCACAGCACATCCCATCAGGGTCAGGGAATTGGTGGACAAGCTGAAAAGCATTTATCCCAATTATAATTACCCAAAGAGGTAATTATCTTGCCTTCTCTTCTCGTCTTTGTTTACTTAACCATACCTTTTCCTGACTATCCTGGTAGGAAAATTTTCTCATCAACACTGCTGTTACGTTACGATTAATACAATGTATTCAGTAGTAGAATTTTAGTCAATATTCTTTTCTTCATACTGCATAGCGACTTACCCAAACATGTATAACTTAATTTTATCTCTGAACCAATGAGGTGTGTACCTCAACTTGGACATTAGCTCGTAATGAATGCCTGATGCTATTGCGTGCTTGTATTTGCTTCTACAGCATTACTGGGGAGGGTGCTAACGGCGGAGAATTAAGCTCAGAGAAGTTACAGAGGCTAGGTTGGATGTACAGGTCCCTGGAGGAAACTATTGTTAATTCTGTAGAGAGCTATGAAGAGATCGGACTTCTAAATTAGAAATTTACTATTTGCTGCATTTTTTTAATCCGCCAACCTACCCTAGTGGGCATCAATGTAATAAGCAACATTGTATCTACAAGTGATTCGTGACTGAATTTTTTTTTTTTTTTAAAGTTCTTTTACTATCACTGCTGATAATACATATTCTACATTTTATTCCGTCTCTTCTGACGATCTACAAATGGATCAAGAAAATTTGCTTCATTTTAGTCCACTCCTTTAAGAATTTGTCGTAATAATTTTATGATTTTACTAATTATCATCATTGGGGCGATAAATATGCTAAAGATAATAACCCCCCCAACAAAAACTCCTCACCTACCGCCATGATTTAAAGTCTCAGACCCATAACACCAACCCCTACTTCTCACCTGACTTACCCAGAAACCAGTCTGCAAATGCTGCAGCCATGTTCTCCCTCATCCCAGTGAACCACAGGTTCGGTTAGTCGGCCACCATCAAGTACTATTGTGGCTATGTTAGTCCTAGCTCTATGCCAAGATCCACCCCTAGAGTGACAGAGATTGACGTTGCTAGTCTCAACCACTGCCTGCGAGAATATCGAAAGAATGAAAGTGAGCGTTTGTCTCAAATCAAAAAATTACGAGGCCCATACATAACATAATTAGCATGGGTCAGTGAAAAGATAGGATTAGATTCGGGACTACTATGTTTCGCGGTCCCTTCATTCTTTGTGCAGTTGGTGGCCCAATCTCAAGCAAGGCACAAAATTAGTGGGGCACAGAATAGCATCAGCAAATGGCAAGTAGTAGTTGTACGATTAGGCGATGCCACCCTCACCACTAAACAAACACAAATATCAGACCATGCGGTCAACTCCCTAATACTTGCAATCCTAGTTTAGAGAGAGAGAGAGAGAGGCAATGGACATGAAGGGGGAGAGAGTGGTGTGTGTGACAGGAGCGCGGGGGGGTATAGTGTCATGAGTTGTCAAGCTGCTTCTCTCCAACCACTACAGCGTTCATGGCATCCGCGATCCTTGTAATGAGACTCTCTCTTACCCTTTTCCATTGTGTTTGTCAATCCCATTGTCAGTTTGTTGCTCCTGCTGATACTTTGACTTTTAATGTCTAATTTCACAGCTCAATCAGAAGAATTTGATTGTTGTCTTCCATCACCCTTTGATGGTTCAGATATGCTCTTTTGGTGTCAGTAAAATTGTCCACGGGTCGTTCCTGTCAGACCAAGATTTAAAAGACATAGTCTGCCTACTACACCACAATCCACCACAAAAAAATAGAAGGCGTTTATATTTTGAAGGGATTTTGCTTCAGTTCACTATAATGGAGTTCAATGAAAACTAAAAATTCACGCGACTAAGACTATTCAGTATGGCTACAAAGTAGACAGAACAACATTGGGATAAGAGGGAGGGCGGGGGGTTGGGGGTTGATCCTCATTTCTACCACCACCTCCTTAAGTAAGAAATCAGATTATATGACTCTGGTAAACCAGAAGGGTAAATAGGTGCACATTTATATAAGAGAGAGTTTCCGTTGCTGCTATCCTTACTGATAGGATATGGAGCCATTTCTAGGGAGGGATCTATGTTTCAAATGTGAATCCTTACTAATAGGAAAGCAAAAGCTACACTTTGATTAGTTAGTTTAGTTGATTTCTGTATTTTTCATGCAGCCAATGTCAAATGTGAATCCTTGAATAAGCTTGAGAAAGCGTCAGAGAATTTGAAACTTTTCAAAGTCGACTTATCAGATTACGAGTCTCTCTTCGCCGCCATTAAAGGATGCACTGGAGTCTTCCGTGTTGCCAGTCCTGTGCCCTTTGGTTCTGTTGCAAATCCTGAGGTAAGGCTTCTTCCTAACGTTTTACCAACTAAAATCCCATTTCTCTGTTATTCAGTTAGGAGGCCTGGCTAATAGGAAAAGTTTATGCAAAAAGTGCCTCAAACCTGGTCTTAAATCAGCATACGAGGTGGAACGTGTACACGCAAGCTTTGACACTGCGGTTCGATCTATGAGCAGGTGGCGTTGATGGAACCTGCAGTAAAGGGTACATTAAATGCACTTCGAGCATCTTCAGAAGCCAAAGTTAAGCGAGTTGTGTTTGTATCATCAATAACAGCGATTGCAATGAATCCTAACTGGCCTATTGACAAGGTCAAGGATCAAAGCTGCTGGTCCGACTTGGATTATTGCAAGAGAACCAATGTAAGCAATCATTATATCCTCTTTACATACGTCCAGGGGTTAACTTCAGTATTGTCGATCAAAAAGTCCACCCATTATCAAAGCCCTACACCTACTCTAGGAAATTCTCTACAACAGTAACCCTAAATGTGGAACCGGCCTTCAATAGATATTCAGATGTTGACAGTTTTATCCTTACAAAAAAAGACTGATTCACTCTAGGGAAATTCTTCAAATTATATACACGTGTATATGTAACTCTACTTACATATGGAGTAAATGTCATTATTGTTGCAGAGTTGGTACTGTGCTTCTAAAACAGAAGCAGAAATGGAAGCTTTTAAATATGTAAAATGAAGCGGCTCAATGTTGTGACAGTTATTCCGACCTTCATTTGGGGTCCTCTGATGCACTCAACTGTCAACTCAAGTAGTTTGGTGCTCATCAAGATTTTGGAAGGTGGCCGTCGATTCTGTTTCACAAAGTATCCATGCATGGGCTACCTAATTGGTAGTTTGTACCTCAAATAGAGGCATCAGGCATGAGTGAATCTGTCCAGTGTTTTGGGTTTGTTACTTTTATGGCACTCCTTAACCAAAAATTTTTTAATGCTATTCAATCTGCCTATGAAGAAAATCAAGTGGCTGAAGGAAGTACAAACTAGAAACTTTCGCATTTGTGGAGTTTTTTGGTTTTTGATCCTATGATTTATCAGTGCCGAGTTACTATTTGCCAATAAGTGACAAAACTCTCAGCAAAGTGTTTCACCTAGCATAACGTTCAAAGTAGATACTCGTAATGATAGCATCATCGTGTGATTGTATTTGGCTTGACAGCATTACTGAGGATGCTAATGGTGGAAAATTAAGCTCAGAGAAGTTACAGAGGCTAGGTTGGAGGTACAGGTCGCTGGAGGAAACCCCCATTGACTCTGTAGAGAGCTATGAAAAGTTTGGAGCTCTAAAATAGAAATTTGATTATTATTGGTTTTGCTGGATTTTTATTTTATTTTTTAAAATTTTGTATGTCAAAGGATGTAATTATCGACATTAAAGCTACAGGTGATTTGTGACTCGAACCATTGTTCCTACCCCCCAACGCATTGCATTTTACTTTTGGAAATTCAATCTCACCAGTTTTTACTTCATATAATCCAGTCTTCTAAGTTCTAATTATGGATCTTCCTGGTGTGTTCGGACCTAGAAAAATTTAAAGTAAAGATAATTAGAAGCAAAATAAAATAAAAAAATTGGTTACAACATCTTTGGTTTCCTCTATTTGGAGTATAATATAGATCAATTCTTTTCCAACTGAAAATTGTTGGGAAAAATTTGATACCTCTTCAACTTCTTTTCACATTCTTTATATCACACTTTGGAGCATGTACTCCCATGAGTCACATAAGCAAGCGTACACATATTAGAACTTTTTTTAATCAAAAATATTAAAAGTTATTATTTAAGCATACACATTAAATTTTAATCGAATATAAAAACTTACCTATAGGATGAATATACGTGAACCATGAGTGCCACATGGTTTATGAGAGTAACAAAACACATATTATTATTAGTTTGTTGTTTCTTTTACTACAATTTTTGAAATATTCCATTTGACGTATTTTTTAAAATCCATTTGGTTTATAGAGTAAAGGAAAATCTAATCCCTTTAAGCAGCCCAAAATTATTGATCCTCATATCGAAAGTCCATAGGCTGAAGAGGTCCCAGAGCTCAACCCTTGAAACATGCTTGCAAAGAATTTACCCATCCCAAAAAAACAAAAAATGCCAGCTCGTGATTTTATTAGATACCTCCGACTCTTGACTAGGAATGGCAACTAACCCAATGACCTATATTCACATATATATTCACCGAAATATATTTAACATCTCTAAGCTGCCTCTAACTCTTACATGGGCATGGCAATAAAGCCAATGGCCTATATTCACTTAATACTCTGCCTGTAGATGCTTTAGCCTCCCTGAATCAGCCTCTTTGCCTGTTACAAGGGTAAGGTTGCCTACATATCTTCCCAACTCTTGCTCAATATTCACTGGGAGTAATTGTTGACTATGTTTGTAGATGTATTTTCCACTTGACAATATCAAATGATACATTTTCAACAGATGATGCCAAGTTGTGCGTACATGAGAGAGGGACTAGGAACTTTCAACTCTTAATCTTTTAAATAAGTGAGACATTCTTGGTCATGCAATTAAACTTCAGCAAGCAAATTAGCCAAAATAACAACTCATCTAGATTCTAGAACTGCCAGAAAGGAAAAAGAAAAGGTTTTGAAGGGGCATTTTGCATGTAGCCATGTACATTCCATGAGGTTATCTGCCTCTTCAGACGGTCCCAGCTTCTAATTCAGATACAATCGGCCAGACAGCCCAATCCCACAACACCACATGTAGAATGGCCAACCAATGCTCCATTAGAATTGAAACTAACAAACATAGATGGCATCCTGGCATATCAGCATCTTCTCATCCCAGGAAACTGATAAATATCTCAGATCGTCCCATTTAATAAAAGGGTCAACTTAATCTTTTCCTAACGATCTGATCTTATACCCTTCAAAACTAACCCACACAGCACACCAACAATCCAACTCAAGGGAGATTGTTGCAGAACCATAGAATAAAAAATGACCTAAATCTTATTCAAGCCGACTACGACCTGATTTAATTGAATTAATTGAACATTCCATCAACCCATATTGATCCAATCCAAGATCGAGCAATTCCAAGTGCAACCCAAACGACCATTTATCTAAATCAAGAGCAGGTAAAAATGCAGTCAAGCATGAATCCCAATCAACTAAATTTCAATCTCAACTTGACACAATTCAGCTAAACAAAAATTCAAGTACCCAAAATCACAACAAACTTAAAAGGCACATTACGAGCAAATCTATTATGATATATATCCCGTTCCGATCAATCATGATCCAGCTCAACATCGCTAAAACATCGAAAATTCTCAAAGATACACAGGTAAATTGATACTGTCTACCGAAGATAAGCAGGGATCTTAATGCGAATGAAAAGCATGCTCATAACATAGGCAATGACAACGAACGAAATACCAGCAGTGGCGTAGGAGAACCGAACGCTCTTATCGCGATTACGATCTACGGCAAGATCGAGGAGCACAATGCCGAGGCCGCCAAGGATGAACATGAATCCAGAGGAGAGACCTTCGATGATGTACTGGCCGTTGACGCGGCCAGGGAGGAAGACGACGGGGCGGACGGCTCCGGTGGAGGGGTCCTGTACGGATCCGATGCCCGGCGGCTCAACGATCACATCGTAGACGATTCCGGAGACGACGATGAAGTAGGTCAGGAGAGTGAGGGAGTACATTGTCATTGCAGACGGCATTGTCGCCGGAGGAGAGAGAATCGGAACTAATCGATGGAATTCGAGGGGTTTAATGCCCGATCGATCAAGTTGTCGACCGATTTGGTGATGTTTTGAGGGATTGTAATGGGATCGCCCTTTGATTTGGGAATGGATTCGGAAATGGGTAAGGTTTTGGGATGATTAGGGTTTTGGGCTTTTAGCTTAAGGAAAGGTCAATGGTCAAGCCACAATGAAAGGTACCCTTTTGTTTGTTTTTTTTTTTTTTTGGAAAAAAATCATTAATTTGAGGGGAAAATTCCCTCAAAATTGGATTATGTCTAACTAAAAGTTTTTAAACAAAGTCTATGGGAAAACAAAGATGTCTGCCATTAATAATAATATATATAAATTAAAAAAATATAATTATTAATTAAAAAACGAACTAACTCGTATAGTTATATTAAATACACAGCTTACTGAGAATCGACCCTTAATCTATTTTAAAAACCAATCATTCTATCACTAGGCTACCCCTTAAGGGGCAAGATATGCTCTTTTAAAATGGAAAAAAGTTATTAGCTTAGTTAAAATTGTAAGACCCATCAAACGTATATGTTCTATTTAAATTTTTAATTTAATACATCGATCTTTAATAACTAAAATTAAGAAATAATATTGAAACAAATGAATGATAAATATTGAAAACTTTTAAATTTCATGAATCCCATCCAATAACTCACAAAGAAAATGTTAATCATCTCATATGTCAAAAATATGTGAGATACTTATATTCTTCAATTCTTGTTAGTTTTGATAAAGGCAAAGCCACCATCACCCTTTCACATTGCTCATAAGTTCCACCAACAAAAACCTCCATATAGGCCCTATTCGACAACAAACGTTTGAAGTAACTTTTAGCGTTTTGACCAAATCAAAACACTAATCAACCAAATATTAGCATTCGGTAAGGTAGTGTTTTAACTAACGTTTGCAGTAGCTTTTAGCGTTTCAAGTAGTGTTTCGAAAAGTTAAGAATATTAATTTTTCACATTTAAAAGTAGCGTTTCATATTTTTTTGACAAAAAAACTCTTCATTCATTTATATTTGACAAATTATTATCCTTTTACGTCAATTTACAATAATCGCCTAACTCAACCGCTAAATTTACCGAACACATTTATTCAACCGCTTAATTGAACAACTATCTCGCTAACAGACTAAAATCTAACAGACTATCAACTACCTAAACAAGCTATCAACTACACAAACAACTATTTGCTACTCAAACAGACTTCATTTTGCCGAACAGTGGCCATAACCTTATGCTACAAAATATGATTCATAAGAAATTTCCAAAGAAAATAACTATGAACAAATATGATAAAAAGTAAAACATATCAATGCCTTTTGTCGTAATTATTTATTTATTTAGGGTATTTTCGAACTTAAATATAAAACGCACATAAACAAAAACATAAATAGAAACGAAAATAAACGAACATAAAAAAGGAGAAATGAACAGAAACAAACATAACGATACATAAACGAATAAAAATGAGTTGTAAATAAGAAATAAACATAAATGAACAAACATAGAAGAATATAAACAAACATAAAACATAAATAAATTTTGTTTTTACATAAAATCGAACCGACCCTAAGAGTTAATACTGTAGCGTTGTTCAAGTATTCAAGTTCCCAACTTTATAAATGCACTTATAAGTTAAAATTACTTTATTTGGACATTTAACAATAGCACATAAACATTTAGGGATCAAAAATTGGTAGGTTTACTATGTAATATCAAACTTTGACAACCAGAACCATTTGATTGGTGTCTGTGTCGCCTTGGTTCTAGGCTATCCACAAGGCTTTAACCCATGCTGATCCCTTATTTTACTTTCATTTTATTTTCCCTTACTCAGTATCGGAGCGGGTAAGAACATGCATTAAACAACCGATAACTATTTTAACCACCTGAAAACATGAGAGGGGGGTTCATCATTTTCAATCTCACAAGGTAAACTTTTCCTCTATGAACTCAGATCCTCCAACATTTCGTGAAGAAAGGCCAATTAAAAGACGTTCTACTTTAACATGATAAATGTCTCTTCACAAAAGAACCCAAAATCAGATTTTTTTGGGGGAGACTAAAGATGGGAAGCAGAAATTAGCTTTCCGCAACCATGAGTGTAACGCGTGGGTCTCATGAAGTTGATGATAATCCAAACAAAATGTATAGTTCGACTGTAAGTCTCGACGCATTTACAAGTGTTTAGGTTAATACCATAATGTACACTTTCCGTTCGTCTCTTCCACCCCCCCAAAATGATATTAGAACCCAAAATGTTGCCAGTATAGTGTCAGCATCAGCTATCTCTACCTGAAATTTTAAAAAATACCAAAGCGGATCAGAAACTTGCATTTTCTTGGCAAATCAGCACAGATGGATGACAAACTTGAGCAAGTTTGTCCCGTTCTTACACAGGAATAGAAACTGGGGCAGAAAAAGAAAATGAATAAATTGAAAGACCAAAGTCTTACTATGACGACTTCGTCGTAATCTTCTACAATTGAAGTACTTGCTCAATGGAGTCGCAGGTACAGGGATCAACTTCCCGATTGCAGCAAGCGGCCAACTGGAGGTAGTAAGAAAGAAATTGGTCTAATTTTTATTAAAACTCAATCAACTGAAGATAAAAGGTAAAAGGAGCCCTCAGGAAAACCTACCTGACAAAGCCAATTGCAATGCAAACAAGCCACAACTTCCAGCTTAACCTCACAGTTTTTGCAAACTTGCCGAGGAACTCAACTATGATTACCTGTCAAAAGTTTTAGACACAGAAATAAAAAGGGAGAGAACCCTTATTACAATAGGATTGCAGAGGTAAGAGTTTCTAGAATTAATAGTTGTCATCGTTACCTGAAGTACGATAGTTATTCCCACTATTCCCATGAACAGACGACTTTTAAAAACTCCTGCAAATATGTTAAGTTGATCGGGTTTGCGTGCGTTGAACTCATTAAAAACCTGCAAATCATCAGTGAGGTCATTTCTTCGACTTCTGGAAGCAAATCTAGGTCAAAATAGAAAGGACACAAGCGAAGGTGATACAGGAAGAAAATCCAAACTATACACCGGAATAAGCACACTTCAATTACAAACTTTGCCGGGCCCTATATATACACACGAGGCCAGAAAAGAAAATTGCATCACTATCCGTTCTGTACAACTAATTAAAGCAGTTACCTGAGAAAGGACAAATGCATTGAAGATCACAGTGTTCTTTACTTCGTTAGCATAGGCTTTGGGTTGATGCTGCAGATGCAGAAGATTTCTACCTTGGAAGTTGAGCACAAGCAGAACAGTCACTTGATACACAGCCTACAATTTGAAAACACAGATAACAATGTACTTAAAATCAACACAGCACTTCCAAATCATTTCACAAGGGATTAACAGATTTTTGTAACAGAAAGAACGAGATATTATACAGACCTGTATCAATAGATTCCTCCACATGATATTTGTTATAAGAGGTTCCCTGAAATACATAAAGATGTTAATTTTCCAGGGAAAATATGTCTATTACACAACCTAAATAAATAGGCTTGCAATGGAAACACCACATAGATATGCATGTAAACCTGTAGAATCCAAGAAACAGAGGTCAAAAACCTAAGCATGCAAACAGCACAATTTAAGATTGATGATGCCGTAAATGAATTGTGATCACAAATTGAGTTCACATCCATCTCAGAGAAAAGGCACATACAATCTTCAGAAATTGGCTACAGCTGACCAACACTAGATTACATTGTTATTTATCAACAAAAACTGCCCAAATGTCCTAGTCTTTCATTTGTCCTAGTCTTAATAGTATTCAACTGCTGGCGGCCCCAACCAAACAAGGAAATAGATCTACAGTGCACATATTAAGTATCAAGTACATCAGAACATTATGAATCCAACATCTTCATGCACAGTAGAAAAGTAGCAAGCAAGTGCAACATGAACATTTAACAGGAAATGACCTAGCAAAGTCAAACTAAAGTAAGATCTGTCCCATTTTAATTGAATACTATTAAGAGCCCAATTCAAACCTTCGACCAACAGGAGGTCTGTGCATTAGGTGATCTGTAGGTGGTTCAGTAGCCAATGCAAGTGCTCCCAGAGTGTCCATTATCAAATTGACCCAGAGAAGCTGTTCAGCACAAACCCAACATAAGGACATTACTGAAGATGATTACAAATAATAGACAATAATAAAGGACAACATTATTCCCTACCTAAGTTACTAATGCACAGGAAAGAATGAAAGATCAGGAAAGGCAATCACCTGCACAGCATTCAGTGGAACATCACCACTAGAAAATGCGGCAACGACATTGATAACAAGGGCTGCCACATTAACTGTGAGCTGGAATTGAATAAACTTCTGAATGTTTGCATACACAGATCTTCCCCATCGGACAACCTGAAGAAGTTTGCAAGCGGTTGCTTTAGATATGAGGAGTCCACTTCCATGAAAAACCCATATTCAGAAAAACAAAAGAGGGGAAAAGAAAGAAAGAAAAACATATGCTCATATTAACTAATTTTGAAAACATTAAAATCCGTCCCATCAACAATTCAAATTCTTGAAAAAGATAATTCAGCCTAAGCAAATTTACACATCTAACATACAATTATACCTGCAACGATTATTCAAAAACAAAGCACTGCATGTGAAGCTGATTTTATCAAACAATATTTACTAATAGGGGCTCACCAACCTTAACAACTGAAGCAAAATTATCATCCAAGATGATGATATCCGAGCTCTCTTTAGCCACTTCTGTACCACTGATGCCCATTGCCAGACCAATGTCTGCCTGAAACCCAAAAAGGCAGGATTTCAGCAAGTAGTGAAAGGTTTATCCATTTTATTAGAATAAAAAGGACAAACAAGGTTTATCCACAAAAATTGAAGATCAAAGATTCAAAATAGAGGTGACCTTAGTAAAACTAACAAAAATTAGTAATAATAGAAATGTACCATGGGGTCAGGGATATAAGTGAGAGCATATGGCACTCTCAAGGACAGAAAGGATGAATCCAAGAATATATCAAGATAAGTCTCCTACACGTTGTACAGGAGCTTATCTCATACTCAATGTCACTGTGACTTTTAAGTTTAAACTTTTGACAGCTCTAAGAATTAATTTTCACCATTATTTTCTTCAAAATGTGAGAATTAATTACAAAAGTTCAATTTTAAATCTTGAGCCTACTTCCAAAATGTTTAAATTGGTCATACTTAAATTTATAGTAAAAATTGACAAGAAATGACAAAGTATAACATAGTGGGAGGTGGAAACATCATAACATTGTAGTTTACAGTTTCCAAAGAAGATCCTAGATTCATGACTCCATGATACAGCATACCTCATGTAATGCAGGAGCATCATTGGTGCCATCTCCAGTAACAGCAACAACATGACCCTTCTTTTTCAATGCTTGGACAAGGAGAAGCTTATCATTTGGTGAAGACCTTCCCATGACCTATAAAAACATGCAAGGCACCAATGTTGGTCCAAATAGGTATACATACTTGTACTAATGCAATAAAGAAAGTCAGATATGTCAAAGCAATTTTTTTTTTGACAAAGTTATAACAATACATACTGATATCTTTTCTGCAATCTCCATCCTTTCAAATTCAGACTTGCTACGAAATGATTTTCCCTCAATCAAATTTGGTTCACTTGCATCTGCATCAGAAGATAGGATACCGCACTCCAAAGCAATAGCTTTTGCAGTCTGAAGATTATCACCAGTGACCATACGCACCTGAGAAAGAAGATAACATTTATTTATTTATTCCAAAATAACAATTGTGATTAATGTACATACGGCCCAAAAGCATGCAGACGTATCAAGACATGATGGCAAAAAAACTAAGAAATTTAATACTATCTTTTTTTTCCCTGCCTAGGGGGAAGGGGGGAGCATTCAGTTACAAGAGAAACAGGACAGTACATAAATCAAAAATGAAAAGTATTAAGGGGGAAGAAATCAAGAGTATAGATAGCAGATAAATACTGCAGTAAAATCTCTCTTGCAATTCACACTATGACCTTTCTGTACCCATAAAATGACACTAAAGTTAATACACAGCCATCCAGCTTAATCACATGTATTTATGTTCTATAATTTTCTACCGTGTCCTTGATTACTTCTTTCAAGCCATAAACACCAAGACATAGGCAAAATCCAAACCAATGTTCTCCGTGAGCTATAAAACATATCTGAATCTCATATGCTTCAACACCATGGATGGACTAGTCAAATACTCTTTTTAACTCTGGAGAATCTGCCCTGTAATAAGTTGTAAAGCCACAATGAAAACTTGCAGAACCTGCAAGGAAATCCATGACAGGAGTCTCCTAACCACATCGTTTTGCTAGGCATACAGGGTAATTCACACATCTTCGTCAGTGCAAAAGGAATAGTATGCTGTTCCTACCATGCAGATTCCTCGAAGTACCACAGATGGCACTAAATGCCATAGCCGTTCTTCCCGTGGAAGACATGAATTGTACGCCACGTTAAAAACCACACGTCCTTGTAAAGCTAGACAACCACAGGTTCTTCCTGCTTCCCCATAATAGCTAGGATCGTGACAAACAGATACAATAACCGTAAAACCATATTCCACAGGATTCTTACTTGAGCTTCTTCAGCCTCCGCAACATAATCTTGATGGACATAATCCAATAAATTGAAACTTTATTCAACTTCAACGATTTCAGGCATGCACACAAGTACAGAGTCCTATCTGGCCTCAGACCCCATGTATCACCCCCCGGGGAAAGAAAAAAACGAAACTATAAAGAAAAAAACAGGAAGGAAATGTGATTCTGTAAGCAAGTTTTACAAGAACACATGCATCCCTTTTTCAAAGCCAAGGAGTGTTCTACCTTGAACTGCTGGCAACAAGGAGTTTTCCCACCCATCACACTTTCATAACTTTGAAATAATATGGAGCGCGAATCGTGGAACACCTCTCTCCTCTCCTCCCTTCCCATCATTTTCCCAGGTTTTTAACTGCAAATGCTACCTGCACATGTCCCACACATAGACAACAAAAAGGACTGAAGTTCCTAGCACCGTTTTGATGTGTTTCAACACATGTTCAAGAGTCTTCCAAGGAAGAGATATGTGCTGGAAATAGATAAGCTAACTAGGAATTTGCATCCAACAGTCGTCCAAGGGCTCTTCTCACCATCCGCTCTCTATCTCTTTGATCACAGCAGCTTAGCTTGTCTCTTTCACAACATTTTGTGCACCATTAAAAAAGCTATTCTGTCCATTTAACTTGGATATCTTGTGTTATAGCTAAGTAACATCACTTAAGAATCTTTACTTTTAGAGAAGTTTGTACAATTGGAGTCAGGTTCTCGATCATGGTACAAAGTTTACTATTCGGGAATTTCGTCCAGATTTCCAGGGCTTGATTATTTTCTGTTTGCCCCACTTTTGTACATGGGTGACACCCCTTGGTGTCTTTAATACATATTTTTTGATTACTTTAACAAAAAAAAATCACTTAAGAATCCATAGGTAAACCTCCACCACATCAGACTAAATAAAATCAGAACAGACAGAACTCAATTAGAGGAAGGAAGGTAAACTATAAATCAGGATACACAACTACATGCACGTACCTTGACACCAGCACTTGTGCATAGTTGAACTGCATCTTTGACTCCAGGGCGACAGGGGTCCTTGGATTCAAACAATCCACGGTCAGAATATTAAAAGTGAAGCGATCATGCCTTATACGGTCTAACCACATTATAAACAGTACCACCATATATTACAACACACAGCATTAACAACGTAATAGCAGTGTTAGAGGGGCAAAAAAACAGAACGAGAGGACAGCTAAATTAATAGCACATGGAGTAATCAGGGTGCTCAGTTATATCATTGGTGTTCAGCCGCTGAAACAGGATTTAAATTCCACCTCCCTGAACTCCAAGTCGAGGGGTTGTTCACTGCTTGTTCGTCCCATCTGATTTTTAAAATTTATGTTTGGGAGGCTTGGGGCTGGGGTCTTCGCTGTTAAGTAGCATAATAAGACATTATAAAAGAGATTTAAACCTAATGTGATGACCTAGTACACAATGAACCCTGTACTACATCATCTTGCAACCTATATCACGCAGCGAAGAGCACATAAGAAGGTTCTGGGCTGCACAACTGTAAAAGTGCTACACCCGTCAGACATGGGTTTGGACACTCGTCCCTTCATTGTAGACCAAATATGTAAAAATTTTCTCAAAATTGAGTCCAACACAACACCAATGTCTGATACCCGACCCTTTAACATGGATATCGCTGAGTCTGAATTATATAGAATACAACTCCAATAATGAAAGAATTTGTGTCCTGCCCATTAAAGGAGTCCAACCACAATCTCTATCAAGTTATCATCATCTGATAACAAGTATTTAGGGGATAAATATGGCCCAAGCAACATAGCCCCAAATAACATAGTTCCTATTAAGCATACAAAAGCTGAAACCTAAAGATAAAAATAGAACTCTAACATAAAATCTTCACACAGAGAATAAGGCTATAATTTGAAAAAAAAAAAAAAAAAAAAATTGTCTTACTCATATGATTAGAAATATTGTGATAAAAGTCCATGAATCTTTTACATATGTTCCTATGCAACCACATTAACATAGGAGTTCCACAACTGTTGGTCCAGGCATGCGCATGAGTGGGGTTCAAAATAAAGAAAGAATTACAATTGTACTAATGAAACCAAATAAAATTTTACCAAAAAGCAGCCACTCAAAAAGATTTAAGAGACAAATCCCTACATAATCAAAAAATTCACAGCAATGACATACAAGTATACAGTTATAAAGTAGTTATTGATGAAACCAGGATAATACCTTTATCCCAACAATGGCTAGCAAGATCAGCTCGTCCTCTGGCAAGACCCAGTGAGCTAGTTCCTCTTCATCTTTTGGCACTTTGTCAATTTCATATTTACGATAAGCAATGGCAACACAACGGAGGCTTCGTGCAGCCATTTGCTCAATTGCCTTCTTGAAAAAACCCAACTGCATAGGTCAACCAAAAAAATAGAAAAGATTAGATTTTTTTCTGTACAAGGAACAGTAACTGAGTACTCCTACATGCTTGCACTGGGAAAATCAATGCAGATGTAATTGCATCATGAAATTATATTACACCAAATCCAGCTTCTCAATGCAAACTTCAAATGAACTGCAATCTTGAAACCCTTAACAAACACGCAACAATACCATGTCTACAACATGAAAATACCACACACACGCATGCACACGCACACACTAGCACAAACACACACACATGCAGGCACACACGCACAAACATATGTGCACATGTGTGTGAGTGTCTGCACGACTTATTTGAGGAAAAAAAAAAGCCGAAAGTGAGGTGCATCATCAGAAAATGAGAAGAGGCAATCAGAGGAGGATTTCGAAGAGACAGAAGGGAGGGGCATCATCCAGATGCAAAGTACTCAAGCCATCATAGAAAGAAAAGGGACATTCTTGATCTATCAAATTTTCACAACATAAAATTCAGCAACCGCTTAGATCACCAACATTTTCCACTCGCCTTAAACTATGAAATTAGGAGCCAAATCAACTTATAACACATTATACAGTGGGTCCTATCGCCTATAGGATACTAGGGATCTGAAATTTTGAACTCGTAGAACTATTAAAAGAATATCACAGCTTAAAGTAAAGCACAAAGATCTTGGCTAAGATTTACTTTTTCGCACCTTATGCTCATCCAAGGAAGCCACATGACCATGTTCATCTATGTAAGAAGTGCACGAAGCCAAGACAATTTCAGCAGCTCCCTTCCAGTGTATATGGACTTCAGAATCAGGCTGCAAATAATTGTTAAAAATGAGAAAATGCAACAAAATTAACAGCAAAAATGGGTACATAACCAGCAGACTAAAAATATATACAATTGCAATAGAAGCCTTTCAAAAGGATTATTAGGTGAATTTTGGATATTATTAGGAGGGAAAGACATATACACAAATATGGCACCAAAAATATACTACTGAACAATTTTGAGTATTTATATTAAATTAAATTAATTTATGATATAAACAACTTATAGAACATTGATATATTTTTCATAATTTCAATAAATAGAAGGTAACATAAACCTGGTTTCAAAGTTAAAATAAAGACAACTACATATTCTATGCATCACATAGGTCCCAAATGCTTGTTAATTAATGAAATCCCTAGTTTTCAAAATGGCCTACACAAATGGAACCACAATCAAATGAACTACACCGCAAAACCACCTTCATATTGAGCACGTTGCTAAGAGAGAATGTATTCTGATAGACTAATAAAACTATCCTTCATAGTCAGCTCCAGCAACAGTACAATACATTACATTAGGGAATGGGGCGGGGGCGATCTGAGCATGTGATTCCTTTGACCACAAAAGACAGTGCACCTAATACACTGCAGCAGAAACAATATGCAGTAGCATTGTCATAAAACATACCGTTTTAACAGCAACACCACCACGTTTTTCTCCGAGTTGAATGGGAAAGCATGGATAATTGTAGATTCCGATCTTTTAGAATCAAAGTTCATACCAAGCTGTAGAGTTTAAGCAGATACATGAAACAATGAATAAATAAAATAATATCAAAATTCACAAGTACATGGAGGCAAGCTACCTTAACCCCCCAAGAAAGGATAGCCTTTTCAGTTGGTGATCCAGAGATCTCAACATCACCTCCGCCCTACATTTAAAACAAAAGCAAATGATTAATGTTCACCCCATAGTCACTCCTTTTCAGAACCAAATTGACAATTATTGGTTGCACATACTACAAAATTGAAACAAGGGGAGTACAATATCTAGCAGAAACATGACGAAAATGGCAATCAATCAAGAAATGCCAAATTCGCTACCAGGCACACACCGCCATTTACCCAGCCACACACCCAACCCAAAAGGAAGGGGAAGTGAAAAAGAAAAAGAAAGCACTGTCAGCAACATCAACACTGGACACTCTCACACTCATTCACAAACAATGGTAGCCAAAGTCCTTTTAGGGACAGCTGATCTGATCAACATGTAGCATGGGAACTAAGTGCGAGCAACACTAAGTTTTGATACTGCTGAAACGAGTATCACTATTCACTAACCCCTAACCAATTTCACCAAGAATAGAAAAGTCCATAAGCAGGCTACAAAGCCCTACCGTGGGTTCAAGTCAACCTACAATGGACCTAAAGAGGAGCAAAGACACATCCACCTGAATGCAAGAGCCGGACAGCCCCATAATACACCCACCCCTTTTTTTGCAGGGATGACAGAATACATACAAAAAATAAAACAGCTGTTAGTCAACAAGGTCTTCATCTTGCTTCTAGTTGTTAGTAGTTGCCTAGACTCACTCCTAGCAAATATCCACGCCTACCATATGTGACGGTTCACGTCATTAATTACTCCCCAATGAGACAGTTAGCAGAAGAAGAGAGAGAATTCACAAGATATCAACATCTATTACAGTGATTGCAACTTCTCAAGGTGGTAGTCAAGAACTCTCACAAAGTTTCTTCAAAAGTAGCAAAGCATACATCTTAAAGGGAGTAAAAACAGATATTGCACCACTGACCTCTGGCACAAAAACGCTGCCAGTTGTATTTTGCGCAATTCCCTCAAAAAGCACAGAGGACAATGAAGAAGATAGCGGTGAGCCATTATCTGGCTGATCTAATTTCTTCCCATTCACATAAGCCTCAACAACAGTCATCTGCAGATACATTTTAAAAGGAACACAGGATTAAAAGACAAAATGGAAATCAAACACGGAACAATTAAACAGACAGACAGAGCAGAAATGTCAGAATCACGAATTCGAACTACTAAGAACTAGTCTGAACAACCATTATAAATTCACTAGAAAAGGCTATAATAACCAGGTGAATATTGCAGCAGCTCTCACCTGATTCAGAGTCAAAGTCCCAGTCTTGTCACTGCATATTGTAGTGGCAGAACCCATTGTTTCACAAGCTGAAAGCCTACGCACCTACAGGGGAAATAAAGGCTGAAAAATAATAGCTGTATGGCATCCATACACAAAGAATCATCTGAGCTTGAGATACATACCAAAGCCTTGTCCCTCATCATTTTTCTCATTGAGTAAGCAAGACTGCAAATACACCAGAAAAGAAACCGAGTCAAAAATATCTCAATCAAATGACCGTAATGATCATTTTACACTCTTAATACAGTCAACTATGTCGTATGAAGATCTCAACCTGTACTTGAAACTCTTCTATAATAGAAGTCAAGTGCTCCATAGTGGAGCATGACTTTTTGGAATTGGTTCATAGAATTGTGCATGAGAGCTTGTGGGCACTATTATTGTTGTAAAATAATCAAATAACCCTAACAAATTTTACATTCTTCAATTAAGTGTTTTTTATTTAGTTTCCACTATTTTTCGATCATTTTGCTACCAGGCTACCAGCAACTAATTTGTTATGTCTACAAAAGACACCAGAATACCATACACATTCGGTGATGGTATTTGACCTTTCTTGGCCCAGACAATTCCCTGGAGAAGTGTCACACACATTCTCTGATGTAGTCACTTATCACATAATCACTAATCTTGTAATGATCCCCACTCTATCCAGTCTTGTCACAAATTTAATCCAAAATAAGGCAGAAACATAGCACAGACATCAAATCCATAGGATGATGTGCAATTGCAATCATAAAGAATTTCACCACATTCAAAAAATTTAAAAGAAGACATACGTTAAGGTGACAGCTAATGGAAGACCTTCAGGCACAGCAACAACTACAATAGTCACCTGCAATATCATGTTGTGGCAAAGTTTTAACACCAAGATATACATCACAATTAACCATAAGAGAAATTATCCAACAAGAGTGCACATACAGCAACAGTGACGATCTTGATCACTCCATCTATAGCACGATTAAAACCTGTCTTTCCAGCCTTGAATTGTGGAGTTCCATCAGGATTTGTCGTGTGACCAGTAAAATACCTGAACAGGGAAGTCATACATTATATTGCAAACTACTGCAATAATGCCTCAATAGAGGCTAGAATGAAAAATAGAGATGGTGTTACCTTGCCAGCAAAACCACTAACACAACAAAAGCTACAGTTAGTCCAGCTATACCAATAAAAGTTGCCAGGCCATTCAGACGTACCTGTAACAGAGAAGACAGCTATCAACAAAGAAAAACAAACAGAACAAGATACACAAACAAACATGCATCAATATGCATGGGAATGTACACAACCAGGACCACTTAAAACTTGCCTGCAAAGGTGTTTCTTCACCAGTGTCTTCTGCAATACTGGCCATTAGCATACCCCATTCAGTGTTAATACCCACACTTGTGACCTGAATCAGTTCACAAGAAGGAAAATAAAAAAAAAGTGCATCATTGCAAACTAAGAATCCATCAAGGAAATGAATCAGAATAAGAGTGGCATGACAACTAGGGGTGTAACTAAGCCGAGCCGGCTCGCGAGGATCCATCAAGGAAATGAATCAGAATAAGAGTGGTATGACAACTAGGGGTGTAACTAAGCCGAGCCGGCTCGCGAGCCCTCGCGAGCCAGCTCGTATAAAAGCTTGTCAAGCCGAGCTTGTGACGAGCCCGAGCCGAGCCGAGCCGAGCTTGGATAATTATCCGAGCCGAGCTCGAGCTTGCAATGTTGGAGCTCGTAAGCTCGCCGAGCCTACACGAGCCCATTACAAACGAACCGAACGAACGAACGAGCAAATGAGCCGAGCAAGCGAGCCGAACGAGCCTACCAACCGAGCCTAAACAAGCTCAGCTCGTTGAGCTTACACAAGCTAATTACAAATGAACCTAAACAAATTGAAACAAATGAGCTAAAATTTTGCTATATTGGAAATGTGAAATAAAGAGCCTTTTTTTTTTAGTGAATGATAGATGTTACTCGTTACAAGGATTTTAAATTAAAATTCAGGTTTTTTAGTAATTTGTATTTCATTATCAAAGCGTCAAATGTTTTATTTATGTTTTATACTATTTTTTTAAGTGGTATATTGTGATTGTTGAGAAAAAAGAGTCTCAATTAAATTTAAGTTTATGTTTTTATAGCAAGTATATAAAAGGTGACTTTGAACCTAAAAACAGGAGTTTAATAGAAACTTTTGACGAGCCAATGACGAGCCGAGCTTGGGCTCGAGCTTTTGCGAGCCGAGCTCGAGCTTGATTGTGCCGAGCTTGGCGAGCCACGAGCCGAGCTCGAGTTACAAATGATACTCACGAGCCGAGCTTCGAGCCTGGCAGGTTCGGGCTCGGCTCGGCTCGAATACACCCCTAATGACAACGAGTGATATGCCCGAAATATTAGCACAAGTTCCCACCAAACATAACATGGCTGATAGGCAAAAATATTCACATAAAAATCCACAGGAAAAGAATAAAGGTAGCTCTAATAGGTGATAATCTTCTCAGAGCATATCAAAGCACTTGGATTATGCAATTTCAATACCAGAACAAAACTTGAACCTCTCCTAAAAGGAAATACTTCAGATCTTATGGTTTCACTAGCGATTTTAGAACAAATCCTGCTCAGGCCATACCACCCACAGGGATTAAAGTTGACAGCAAGGACTAAAGCAAACCCTTCATGTCGTAGTTATATAATTAATAAAGATAAACGTCTTTCAACATAGTTTATAATAATCTCATAGGCTAATTCATTCATTTATTCAATAATACAAGCACAATATATTGGAACTTTGATTACTACATTCAGCAGTGACAAAAAAAAAATGATCACTCTCTTTCAACGAACAGAGATAGTTCCAAATACCATAGTCACACATTCTCAGCAAGTTGAGCAATAATGAAATAACATTTAGAAAGCAATAATAAAATAACAAAAAAGAATCCAGCATTCATACTATATTCCTCAGAAGTATTAAAAAAATTATGCGGAAGCATTCAAGCTACAGCCAGTGGCTATATTTCTGCCAAGGTACAGCTCATAAGGGTTCGACATTTACCAGCATAGTCCCATATCCATCCGCTACTTTGCAGCCAGCCATTAAAAAGGGAGACTTAGAGTCTTTAGCAATCTGTGGAAATCCACAACAAATAATCAAGTTTTAGAACATGGCTAAAAGCCAAAATAAGAAGAAAACATACTAAAAGCCAAAATAAAAAGAAAACATGCAACAGGGCTTACAATCTTGCTCTCTCCGGTCATACTTGACTCATCAATGGCAAGGGAATGACCAGATATCAGCACTCCATCAGCAGGGACCTATACATAATGAAGCTTAATTAAGCAAGCACAAGCAAAACCGATACCAAGTATCAACAAGAAAGAGAAAAACCGATTACCTGATCACCAATCTTCAGAGGTACAACATCACCAACAACAATATCAAATATTGAAACCTCCATCCTTCTACCGCCTCTGATGACCTGTGCACACATAGAAAAAATAAGTTGAACAGTGGCACATGGAAGCATTTTCACAACTAATCCATTGGAATCAACGAGAGAGAAATATGAGAACAAAAAGTTACCTCCAGATGTATATTCCTTTTCTCCTCATTGAGATTTTGGAATTGAAGAGATTGTTTGTAATCACTGACAGCTACAAAGCAGAACAAACATTAGTAGAAAACAGGACATGAAGAGAATCTTTTGGAGTAAAATCAATATACCACCATAATTCTAAGAAATATGGCCATTGCTGAAAAGAAAATCACTTTCATACCTGTCCCAACAATAACAAGGAAGACAGCAACGAGAATGCTTCCACCATCATACCATCCTTGTTTTATACCCTATCCAATTTACAATATAAATATTGTCAAGTCAAAATCCAAGGATGAAAACAACAAAGAGCTCTCAGAAACATCGGGAAAAAAAAATTTTAAAGTGAAGCCCAATTCTGATATAGTAAGTCAGGCCCAATTCTGATCTATGTTGCTCGAACTTGGGTACGGGTGTCCGAGGTATAGTAAGTGAGGCCCAATTCTGATAACCTTGTAATCAGCACATAATGATTTTTTTTTGGGGGAGGGGGGTGGGGGATAAGTAATCAAAAGTTACACTAATATGAAACCAAGTGGATGTCACCCAGGCAATCAGCACATAAAGGTATTCTACTTTGCATGCTATGTCTGATGAATACACAATTACCAATCTCCATGAAACATGCATGAAAATATATTTATTACAAATTTTCAGGCCCCACTAACCTCTGATTTGATGCCAAGAGCTAATGATGCAACAGCAGCAACCATCAGTATTACCAGGGTCAAATCTTGGCAAGCTTCCCAAAGGAACCGCTATTAACAATGAACAAAAGATCAATCAAGGTAAAGTTATGCATCATGAACAGTGCATGTCACTAGGACATCAAAATTCCATTAAAGAATTAAACCAACCCAAAAGCTACGCCCTTTCTTCCTAGGATATGTGTTTGATCCAAAGACATTTTTCCTCTGCAGCAAATCTTCATCAGTCCCTGGAATACCCTTATCCAAACTTGTTTTAAGCTTTTCAGCTAACCCGTTCACCTGTAATTCAGAGCATGCGCAGCAATTCAAAATTATATAAGAGAAACAGTAAAGGATATTGAATAAAAACTACCATAAACCTACGATAAAAGGCAAAAAGGCTTGTGGTTCGACAATCATTTTTTATGATCAGTGATTAGCTTGATAAAGCATCCCCAGTGCAAAAGACATCTCAAAATCCGTAATTCCACTGCAATATTTAATGTGTTTCTACTAGTATCATCACATGTTGGAGTTCTTTGTCTTCCCTAGTATCTCTAATATATATATATGTTAAAGAGTATACTGCCCACGAAATTTTCAGATCACAATCCTTTAGAAGCACATTGATTGTCCTTAAGAATTTGCTTCATTGTTTTTGTAAATTCTGGCACCATGCTAAACAAAGCTTATGATGATAGTCTTCAACAACATATCCAATCGAGAGAAAAGAGATAGATGCATAGGCTTACCCCTCCTAATTGCTGTAAAGCGGACAAATCATGTTCTTTTGACATAGCAACAAGCTGTTCTTGTTGAACTCCATAATCACCACCAGGGGCTGTCGGATACTCTTGGTCTACTGAGAAGTAAGAACAGGGCAGTGAAAGAATTTTCATAAGACAAAAACAGATACATAAAAACAAGGTAGAAGAACAAACACAAAAATGAGCACCACCCAACACGCATGGGTAAGGAATGGCACCAAATTATATACAATATAATGGAAAAGGCAGAGCACGCTAAAGCAAATAGAAGAACTTCATTGAGAACACAGAATTACCCTTTGCTCGTTCCCCGGCCTCTTTGAAAAGATTCGCTGCCTAGTAGACGAGTAAACAGAAACAAAATAAATAAATATAACAAAATCAGGTGCACCTATGCCAATGAGAGGAATACATGCAATTCAGAAACATACTCGCACAACTTGCGCATGGGTTCTGATCTTTCGTATTATTTCTTTCTTTTCTGCCTCCTTTTTAGATCCAAAGTGTAGCGAAATCTCCTAGAAGCATTCAAAACAAGTGCAGCTTGCTGCAAGGGCAAACCAATACTCTAGATCAAACAGTTAATCAAGGACATAAAAATCACATTCCAGTTCAGAGTAAACTTGATGAAATATCAATAACAACATCCACAGTTTGTCCCATTTCAACACGGTCTGTGAAGATTCACCTCACCCTTACAAAAAGAGAGACTAATTCCAAGAGACCTATAAAATAAAAATAAAAAGAAGAAAAGAAGGAGAATTTTGAAGCAAACAGTTCAATAAATTAAAACATATTGTAAAGAGGAAAAAAGTTATGGAAAAGTTTTCTTTAACAAAGTTATGCCACATTCGTAAAGGATAGAAAATATAAAAAGAGGGAAAATAGACACACCTTCGCAAGTATGCTTCAAAGGATTTGAACCTAGACCACTCTACAACAAAAGTTTAATAGCCATGATTCCTCAACACTACACACACTTTGCTCATGTTCTCTCCTTAAATAGAACTACCAATTACCATTACATATTCATCTATTGGAATTGCCATGACCCCTACTTCCGTAACTCCTTAGTTCCTTTCCTTTCCCTAAAATAGCTCAAGGTGACATTGCTTGTGCATATTTAAGGTTCCAGCAAATGAGCTATCCAGATTATGTGAGCCCTTGGCTCTACTTAGTGATAGAATGATGTCAACTTGGCTCTAACATTGACCAACACAAACTTAAGACCTAGAAACCTACTTGACTTTGGTTGGTTAAGCTCATTTTCTTTCTTTTTGGTTGAAAACATGGGTACTTCCCCAAGGTCGTGCTGAGATTTTATTTCAATCAGGATATACATTATTCACTATCAAGCATGTATGATTCTAGTTTGTTTGAATTAGCAGTTATGATAGACTTTGAATCAAGCCATAGGACTCAAATCATTAAGGAACAAGAGCCCAATGAGGCTGAAGACTTAGGGCCCGTTCGAAATGGCATTCATATGAGCATTTATAACAGCTTTCAGCTCATTCTCATTTCAGCTCATTTCAGCTCAATTCACCCATAGCATCTACTCATTTCAATAGCTAATCTTCGGAGCTCGTTTATGCTATAAGAGCTATAACCGCTAAGGTCAGACCCTTAAACTTCCTTAATCAAAATCCTCCAAGTGAAAGGTCATATGAGGCTCGGTCAAACCGAGTTCAGGGTCAGCTTAGTCAAAATACACCTAAATTGTTTGCCTTTGACTTATTTTGACCAATCATGGCTCATGAACATATCAACATCTATGCTTAAGGGCAGAGCCCCCGGATGCTCAATATCAACTCTGTTAAATGCTTCAAATACCAAAACATGACCAAGACCAGATTCAAGAATCAGAAATTATCTTCCCAAGATATAAGCCATATACACAAATTTCCTCTAACCAGACGCATCCTTGGTAACTTGCACTAACACAATTTCTTAATAGGTCATACACCTTTCACCGGAATCACCATGGTAATTTGGTTGATAACTTGATATGCTTACAATAATAACACTGATGAATAAGCCGTCCTGATTTGAAAGATAAGAAGTCCAATGGAATGTGAAAGTAGTGTAGGAATCTGGAACCGCATATGGACTCAAAAGATCAGTTCCAAATTAGAATTTGGAACCAGTGGTTCTGGATCCAGTTCAGGAAAAATAGGAATTGCATGTTAGTGATGTTGTTTCTTGTTCCTAAATTTTAACATTGATACTCGCATACCCCTAGAAGCAGCTACATACTCATCAGTTTAGACGATCCTTTGTTGCTTCTCATAAATCTTTGAGAGATTACTAAAGCTCCAAGTTTAAGCTTTTCTAGCTGTCATCCCCACTGACTATCCCATACAAAACTAGCAACACAATCCCCTTTAAAGATCACATTTTCGAACCACCTGCACCTTAAGTGGTTCATTCCAATTGCATCGTACAATAACCCAATGCATTCCATGAAAGCATTCAAGATCTCTGTAAGTTACTCATTACCAAGCAGCCACTTCAACTTTCCCGTGTTCAAAGTAAAGCAAATATCATAATCACAAATGCACTCTCAACCAATTGCACTATAAAGCTTAACCCACCTCCCACCCCTCCAAACAAAAACACCAAACTACAAATGCGGGGATTATACAGTAGTAAATCATTAAAATAACATATAGGGAGCAAAAGAAGAAGACATACCCCCACCACTTACTTAGGACACTCGTTAGGAGCATTCTTAGTGCTGCTGATATTAAGGGGG
The DNA here is from genome assembly GCA_021018815.1 of Talinum fruticosum. Taxonomy (NCBI): domain Eukaryota; kingdom Viridiplantae; phylum Streptophyta; class Magnoliopsida; order Caryophyllales; family Talinaceae; genus Talinum; species Talinum fruticosum. The sequence goes on along the minus strand of JAITYX010000002.1, from coordinate 9,892,781 downwards.
CAATCGACCCCCTCTTTGTTGGAGCAGTCATCGAATCTGCCAGTTCCGGACTCCTCATCATTGTGCTCACGGTAAGGAGACCCATTAAACTCATCCATAGTTTTATTGTTGCCATAACTCCATAACAGGTGCATATAACTACTAGAAGGCTAAAGTAGAAGGCGCATGCATGTTCGGGGAATTATTTTTAAAAAATCCTTCTAACACGAAAATAGAGAGTCTCGCCAAAGCCAAGTAGAGAGTCATTGTGTCCCTTGATTGCCATGTCTAAAAAAAATGTCCATTGCCTACTACAATATACTGAAGAAAATCGATCTGTCATAATTTAGGTTCACCAAACCATGCTCGGGGTGCGTCTAGGCTCACAAAAGCCCAAAGCCCACCCCCTTGCGCCTTGCAAGGGGTGAAGCCCAGCCCTTCCAAAAAATCCCTCCGAGAGGCGAGGCTTTTTTTGTTTTTTTTTTTGCTATTTTTCTGTCTCCCCCTCCTCTTTCTCTTGTCTCGTCTTTGTTAAACTCGGAGTAAGTGGGTAAGTTGGCCCTTTTTTCCAATCTGCACTATTTTTTTCTTTGTTTTTTGCTTACTTTTTGGTGAAAATCGTGGCGAATTCTTTATGTTATCACAATTGGTGATATTTTTCGTAGTTACAGTAATATCTAGTTACTTATTTGATGTCATCATCTAACATATTCAACCAAAAATATTGTTTGGTAATAATGTTCAAGCATTTTTAGTAAGTGCACCTTGTTCCAAAAAGTCCGTGTCTTCGCCCGAAGCCCACACCCCGGCCCCAAGACCCTTTGCGCTTTTGTGCGCCTTGCACTCTTTTAAGCTAAGCTAAAAACCAACTAGTTTCATTTTTCCTTCTGGACAGTATAGGAAACATGGCCCCTGCTACTCCCAGGCTTAATACAATTTATACTTTAGATTTTAATGAAGACTTGTAAACACTTCTAAGTACTCATATTGGCCTTTAACTATGGCTTTGATGCACCTATGAAAGATCCATCACATGGTAGTAACCATTGAGGTGGTCATATAAAGCTCTATAAGGACCCAATATAACAGATTGGCTAATTAGATTGACTACTCACCCAACAACTTTGCCTATAGACTATTGTCCTCACTCCAGCCAAAAACTAGTCCCAGTCTCACCTGAACTTGAGAAAGGACAACAGCCTTTGTTACAATAGACTTGTTTTGCACTAATAAAGTGCTCCTTCTTTTCCATGGGTGTGGGCATTACAATCTCTCCTACTTAAAGCGCTGGTGTCCTTATGAAACCATGGACCATCCCATAATATGATATTCACGGTACAACCAAATTACATGCTTTTCTCTTTGGAATCACAGACTTAGTCACAATGCCTTGATGTAACACCGTGACATAAGGGTGGGTGGACATACAAGCGAACTTGATTTCCTCTGGTCCTTTGCAGCATAATGCAAATTACTTCCCCAATTAATAACACCTTTCATAAGTACCAGAACATGGAGAGGCCACCTCAATAGGAAACAAACTACAAGCAATGAAATAACAGATACCGCCACCTGAACATCGCCAGCACAGTACTAATTATTTCGTCCATCCCCCACCCCACCCGTAATCATACCCTACTCGCTCATTCCGATTGCACCATAGAATAACTGGATGCAGTTCCATGAAAACATCAAAATTCGAGATCAATGCCTTTTACTCATTACCCAGCAACCACTGCAACTTTCCCAGGTTCATAATAAACCAAATCTCATAATCATCAATACCCGTTTAACCAATTGCACAATAAAGCACAGCCAAACCCCACTCCACCCCAACCACTGAAAAAAACACGCAGGGATAAACACAGCAATAAATCATTAAAAAACATACAGAAACAGAGTATTGGGAAGAGGGAGAAGAAGAAGACATACCCTCCAGCGCTTAAGCCGCTCAATAGGGGCATTCTTAGTGCTGGTGATATTGAAGGGGCTATCGCCATTCTCGTCGTCGGAGCAGTCGCCGGATCGGCTAACTCCGGCCTCCTCATCTTTATGCCGGCTGTAAGGAGACCCATTCAACTCAGCCATGGTGGTTTTACTGTCGCAGGAGAGATGACACCGAAAATCACGTACTCTTCTTTGTACTGAACACTAGTTGTAATATCCTTCCCCCTTCTCTGTCCCAATGGCGGTTAGGGTTTCAGCCATGGATCAGAATGTGCATTTAATCAAAATTCTTCCCCCATTAAAGACCAAAACTAAAATCCCAGGAAAAAAAAAAAGCAAAGGCTATATTCCTTGTGTTATAATATAACAAATCAAAAGCGTAACATTGTTTCAATCTAGAAAACGAATAGCATAAATCCCTACCGACATTGAAGAGCATTAGATTAATCAGAAAGATAGTAGAGATCGAATCCTTACTTTTGCTTGCTTTCGTCCTTCTCTCTCCTCTCGTTCAGACCTAGCAACAGGATCAGGAGCGGTAGACGGCAGTTGCTGCGAAGCTTCCCAGAAATACTTTATTGACTGTTTTTCCTCTCTCTCTCTCTTCCTTTTCTTCGGTTTTTTTTATTTTTATTTTTTGAAATTTGAATTTTTTACTGTTTTTTTTTTCCCTTTGTCAACTTCGTCTCACCGGCAATCTAGCTTGTGCAGCACATTTGGCTTAATGACAGATTTGCCACTATTGAACGTTACTCCCTGTAAGAGTACACACACATTTCTTTTGCTTCGACAATCTCATTTGCACCGATTATATCTGTTTCATCCGCTTTAAAAAAGAAAAACAAGTAAAAATCTGAATTAAAAAAATTCCGTAGATCATCTGATCATATTTGGGTGGCAATTTATCTAATCCACCGTCCAATTTATAATTTATTGTTTATATTTAATTTTCATTCGTAAACCACTAAACATATTAAAGACTAGAACTAATCATATATTAACATATTCTCCAACTTTATTAATTTTATATAATTATATTTAATTAATCGACAATCATCTACAATTAATTCATTAATTCATATACTTTTAATAACCGTGATTCATTTTAAACATTTGGAGTTGAAGAGATTCTTTAGACAACCATGTACTAAATTGTTTCGATTTACATGCGGATGACAAGCAAACCAAAAATATAGTTAAAACAATCTTACGAGGAAAATGTGGATAAAAGTTAAAGTTGGAATGCAAGTGGATGTGAGTAATAGAGCTTACGAAGGTTTACTCATCCTAGATACGATTCATTTTTAGAGATACGTGTTCGTCCTCTAATCTGTTAATGTTATTATGGTCGTTTGTGTAAATATATTTGATCACATTGTATGTGTATGCTCATATCCTTAATTAGCCGAATTACCTCACTCAATTAATGAGAATAACACGAGTTTAAATCCTTTAAAGCGCTCTTAATGAAAGGAGTTCGATTTTAAACACTCGCGACCGGAAATGAAATATATCCTTAATTGATAAAAAACATATTTAGTTAATCACGTCTATCTTAAAATATTTTTAAATTATTATTAAATATATATGAACTCAATTTTCACATATATGACATTTGTGTCTGGTTGAGTCGTTCTGAAAAAAAGAAAAAAGTGTTGGTGCCTTGTTGACGGGTGCGCATTTATGGAAAGGCGTCTTGTTATTTGCTTCACTGGCACACTATACTTTCCTTTTTGATATGTGGATGGCCCATATTTGAGACATAAATCACCCCATCACCCAACTCCACTCGCTGGACTAAATGTTCTTCATACCCATTTCGGTCCATGGGCCCCAATCTAAATATTTATTTTATATATATTATATGATCTAATTTCCTCGCCCCAAAAAGAAAAAAACTCCCCCTAAAAAAGAAGTTATGATCTATCTTATAGATCTTATTTAGCTAAAGTATTTTTTAAACAATATTAAATATTGATAATATCATCTTTTAATTTAGACACCAATAATTTTGCTTTCAACGAGTACATTAAATTTATTTTTTAACTTGGATATCAATAATTCACTAAGCTTATATGATCCTCTCGCCTCTCTTGTGCACTCGTGCGAGGCTGATCTTGCTTACTACTAAATAAAACATCTCTTATACATCCATATAATGTTAAGTGCTTATAATAAGTGTATTTGATTACGGTAGGTACAATATAAAATATAAAATCGCCAAAGAATTTAGTCTTGTTTTGGTATCATCTTTGGCTCCTGCCACATGTTCATTGGCATCATCCATGTTAGAATTCTTAATGGCATATAGTTTCCCTAAGTTTTCCCGGGAGGAGAAAAAGTTTTTAAACTTAAATTAAACACTAATAATCCATTGGTATTTATCGGGAGGGTTCGTCTTCTTTAGTGAACCATTGGTATTTAATCAATATGCTGTCATAATATAAAATACTTTTTCCGCACCTCCTTCAACCATTGGTTCAATTTCGACATGAAATATATAGTCTTTAAATTTAAATACCGACATTAAAAAGGTGATCAACAGTTATAACAACAACAGACCTAACTTCGACTCAAGCCTTTGTACCCACAACGCATTACGCTGTACCTTTACGAGGGTGCATGTGATTGACAAATAGGCCCACATGCAGAGGGATAGTGAGAAGTGAAACTTGCCTTGAGGAGGGGAAAAAGGAAGCAGCCATAGCAAAAGTAGAGTGTATAGTTATGTATGTATGTCGATAAAGTGAAGAATCACGGCCAACTTTTGAAGGGATGGTTAACGTACAATCTGTGAAACTTGAAGCAAAGTGCACTTCTCAGATAAGGGGATATAAATATATCCTGCAAAAAAAGCAGATAGTTCCCTTGATTGATTCTGAAGGCATCTCAATTTTAATCGCAATTTTAACAAATTAATCAAATATATATACATATGCATGTGAAAGATCTGACTCTGAGTTTATAAAATTGGAGAGAAAAAGAGAAAAAAGAGTATCAGAGTTACCTTGTGATGCCCGCCAAGTAGTACTTCTGCCCCGGCTTTCCACTACTTAAGTTACTTAACACACCCACCAAAGCTATTAATCACTTAATTAATATCTTAATTTTTGTCATTAGTTAACTAAATAAACAATTAATTGCATAGGGAAGGAAGAATGTCTAGTCTTTATTTTTTGGGCGACGGGGTGGTGGGAGTGGGGAAATGTGAATGTTCTTCTGTAGTACGTCGTTTTTATATTTGAATTTTAGTCGGTTTGATATGATATAATTTGTCCCTCGAAATTAACGTTTCAGGGTTTTATTTAAAAGATTGGATGTTTGATAATTGGAAATGTAGAGATTTGAACTCGAACCTTTCAATTGGTCTAGTTTTGATAACAGTATTAATCAAATGTAATAAATGACCTTGTTTTTTAAGCCGTAAGTTGTAAACTGTAAGATTGTAAGGAATTACAAGAAATTACAACGAGATGTAACGTAATTGTAAAGTTAGTTATAAAAAGTTATAAAAATCTCCAAACAATTGTAAACAATTATAATGAGATATAAAGTTATAAGTTAAAGATAAACAATACTTAGTAGGGTGATGATATTGATATATGTCTTGCACACTTGTTAAAATATTTTATCTTGATTTATATTAATGTATTTAATGATTTAAAACCACTATATGTTTAATAGTTATGATTAATTATGAAAATAAAGTTTTAATAATCGTCGACTATGCCGACAAGCATATCAAATGACACTTTATTGAGGTTAACTCTACTTAAAAGATGTGTCATACACATTATTTTACAAATATAAAAAATAATTAATAAGGTGTAATACAATTATACTATTTAATTAGACCTTTTTTTCAATTTATTACATAATATAATAAATTTTAAATTTAAAAAATACGCCTAAATAGTGTCTCATACCAAAGTCATATAATTTACAATTTAGTTATAAGATTGTTGCATATCTAGAGGCGGAACTATCGGGGCATGTATGGACCCTAATCAATGAATCAGAGGACTCTTTGACATCCTATATGAACTGGAAATTAGGAGACTGTCTCCTATCGTGTAGTACAGCATTTTGCAGTACTTTATATATCCCTTAATTTCCTCGAAATTTCTGGTGAAAGAGATGGAGAAGCAGAAAAGGCAATACAGTATCGTTGTGGCACATTTTATACAACTTTAATGGTCACCATCGATCGATCATTACTCATGCAAACCACAAACTTCACGAAAATTAAACGCAGTTAAGTACAAGGCAAGGCATGCTCTTTGCTCATCATTTAGCCAGACACATGGCCTAACTTGCTGTCATCTACTGATTTTCTTATGTATCTGATAATACGGTGGTTCAAATTGATTGATTGATTATTCATTAGTTTAGTTGATTAGATCCCGTATTTAAATTTTACGGAAATTTCTAGGAAAAAAAAAACAGGAAGCTTAAGTCATCGATGAGACTTGTGGTCATAATATACATCATTAAATAAATTAATCTCTAAACCCCAAACAACATTAAAATCCCTATTTTCTCTATTTTTTAAAAAAACTTTTAAATCCATCTTAAGCCACAGCCGGAATCACGAGGTATAAGATTTGAGTCTTGCAAGATTTTCACTGAAAATTGTTGTAGGGCAACGATCGAGTTTTTGGACCCGAGTTCATATGATTTTCTCCACTTCTTTGTGAGTTTGTTAGCCTCAAATCACCCTTAAATTAATGGATTAAGGTATATCGAGGTATCTAACAACAACAATGCCGACTATTTAGTATGAGTCTCGCTTTTACAAAATAATAAAAATTCGACTGTGGACAGTTTATAAGTATACGTACTGAAGCAAAATGAAAAACCCAAGCCATGCACCATATGATCAAACCAACAACGGCACAGTACAGCCCATTTACTTCCAATCAGGCCTAGGTGTAGGTAGCCCATTAATCGAGTTTCTTACTCTGATCCAATGCGATCAGGTGTAGCCCTTCATCCATGACATGGCCCATAAAAGCGTCTCTACTCCATCATTTTGGGCCAACGTAGAATATCAAAAATTGGTATTAGTTTTCCTTTATTTTTTCTGGCTATTTTAATTTTATTAAATTTGGTCGGTTTTTTTTTATAGAATAAATTTGGTTGTTGAAAACAGCTTATTTATAGAAAAATTTAATATCTTTTTTCTTTTTAAGTAAGCGGGTTAACTCACTAACCTTTTATAGGCAATTTAATAAGCAACAATGGATTAAAAAATGACGGGCCACATACGATATTTCTCACGAGGAGAGTATGTTGTTCCTCGTATTAGAGCACTTGCCTTGGTAGGGTGCAAACAACCTATATCCAAATCTAAATACCTCAGCACAACATTTACTATAACTCCATTTAAAAGAATAAGATATCGAACAAAATGCAAAATATCCATTTCTTGTTACATATATTTGATTTATAGAATATTAGTCCGGACTCGTGCTTATGCACGAAACAATGTTATATAATGCATAACTTAAGAAATTATTAAATTACGGAGCAATATTGTACTTATGAGTTTCTTTTTCTCGATCATTTGATTTTATTGAATGATTTCACTTTCAACAACATTCTTGTACATATTATCCCCTCATAGCGAAAACGCTTTCGTGACTCATCAAAGTTATCGAACCCAACACATAAAAATCATTAGATCCGTACACACATTCATCTTACAATCATTCTAAATTTTAAAAGAATAAATAAATAATCTAAAATAATAAATTAAAAAATATTAAAAAATATCATCAAGGTTTTAAGATGATACTCGTGATTTGGAATATTAAGAAGCCAAGCCCCTTTAAGAATTAAACAATTTAAATAATCCTAACTTATACAGCTTATAGAAATAATGTGATAATATGTTTGGGTATCAAAAGGTAAATATTAGGAGGATAAGGAATAATATATCATTAGTAGATATTAACTTATATAACCTATAGATGACAATAAATATCATTATGTCACGAATTAATATTACAACATAAAGTACATCAAATCAATAAAAGAACATCAAACTATTATAACTCATAACGCTCTACAAAGTTAATACTAATTTAACTTAATAGACGCTTAGATAAATATTTATATGCAACCAACCTACTAAAACATCATTGACTTAAATATTACACGAACTATTAAAAAGTATAGATATACCCATAATGAGATCTAATTTTTTTAAAATTATAAGGTGAATATAATGATTTATCCATTCTTACTTACTTGTGCACACAAAGATAGTTAATCATATAATGACTACTTATGCAGAGATTAATAGTGAAAAATATTATATAATAGAAGTGATCCAAATATATTTAACAATAATAGGTAATTTGTATCATAGTAAAGGGCATGATAGGTCAATTCGCGGTGTAGGTTAATAAAATCATCTATGTATTGTGCTTATATTGAAAATTAATCGCGAATTTAGTAGTGAATCAATGGGGCAAAAATATTGATACAATTGATGTTTTATAAATACATGTTTTACTCAATTAACAACCAATTGCTTCCCTCGAGACACAACTCTTCCTCTCAATTAATTAACACAATAAGAGTAACATGAAGTTGTATTTCAAGATGGCGGGGAGGTTTGATGGCAAATACTCTTCTTTTAATAATTTAGAAAACTTACAATAGTAAAAGATATGATTTAAATATGTTTATCAATAATAAGTCACGAGATAGACATGTTAGGAAGAAACTAAAATAAATTGTATTTGTAACAAAAAAAAAAATGATCTCGTATGTTGTGCAAAAATTTTGAGACAAATGAATTTATTCGAAATCATATGGGCTTAACAGAAGTTGGCATATTAAGTTTGCAACCCTTTAAACGTAACACAAATTAAAAACTTAAAGTCCACAGATTACGATCCGAATCAATATAATTCCTAACTTTTTATTCATTGCGTTTTATTCCACAACATATTTGAATCATAACTTTCTATCTTGTAGGCATTTTTAATTATTAATATCAAGTATATATATAGTTGTTACATTTTTATTATATTAATTTATGATTTCTTAAGGTTTATTAAATTATTCTTACATAGGATGAATGTAATAACCAAATTACTTCCTCGGATAATTAAACATTTAAATATTATTTTCATAATGTGCTCCTATTGATTTTAATTTTAAAAAATATTATAATAAATATATTTTAAACTAATACAATTTTATGGCACCAAGTCAAACAATATCATCAACAATGAAAAATTAATAATATTAGACAAAATTATTATATTTCAGGCCCAAAATAATATTGCATATCAATATACATAAAAATAAATGAGACCTAATATACAAACCAAACCCTAAATAAATAAATACATAAATATATATATTAATTTTATTTTATGTTTTAATATATTTTAATTTTCAAATTAATTTTCTCTTCGTTTTTGTTATTTTTTAGTCGAGTTTGTTAGAAGTTAGAATAAAATTATTCTTCTTGGGTTAATTTTATTTTTATATTATTATAGGGTTTAGTTAGAGTCTTTTTAATCTATTAGTATTAAATTTAGTTTTTTTCATTTTGATTTTAGGTGTTTAGGATATGTTCAGGTCCAAAAAATAATTTTAATATTCTGGTAATTTAATTATTTATTTTCTCATTTACTTAGTGCAGTTTATTATTTGTTTTACTTTATGTTTAAGATTATATTTTTATTTTATTATTTTTAATTCTGTTTAATTTTTCTGGAAAACTATAAAAAAATATTTTTGAATTTTAGGTTACTTTTATATTTTTTCATATTTTTGATTTAATTTGTTATATAATTTTGTATATTTGTTATTTGTTAATTTTCTACTTAGTTTTGTTTTTATTTTCTGTTTTATATTTTTATGAATTAATTACGATGATTAATTATTATTTAATTTTTATATTATGATTAGATAATTTTATAATATATAAATAATTTGATAATTTTTCAAACTTATTTACTAATTTAGGTTCAAGCATGTTTTTAATTTAATAAATTTATAAATTTAGTTTTTTTATTTTTATTTTAGATTTTAGGTCGTTAGGTCCAGAAAATAGTTTCATATTTTGGTAATTTAATTATTTATTTATTTATTTAGTTCATTTTATTATTTGTTTAACTTTTTGTTTAAGATTATGTTTTTATTTTATTATTTTTAATTTTGTTTAATTTTTCTGAAAAATTATATTATATTATTATTATTATTATTATTATTATTATTATTATTATTATTATTATTATTATTATTATTATTATTATTATTAGTAGTAGTAGTAGTAGTAGTAGTAGTAGTAGTAGTAGTAGAGAGTCCATAGATGAGTGGAAACTTATTTTTTAGATGATAAATTATTAATTTTTTTATTGGACGAAACTCCTTAATTCACTCTAGTTGCGAGCATTTCAAAATTTGAAAAGATTGGCATTATATAGTGTATAGATATTATCACATATTAAATTAAAAATAAAAATTGAATAGCAAAAGGTTGTTATAACACTTATAAAATTAATTTTTCATCAACAAATTTTTACAAATTTAAATTTTCGTATATAATATGTCTTTGTGAGTAAAGTTAATCTGATTAAATTATCAGTTGTATCTATCAACATGGTCAATTAGTACCACAACTTCATAATTGATAATTATAGTAACTTTTGAAAATTTAATAAAATTTCAGACTAAAAATGCAAATATACCTCTTTTTATGTTTAACTTTGTAATAATCGGACCCCAAGAAAAACATATATTAATATAATATATCAACTTATTATGAGCGCGTATATTTTAATTTAAAATTTTTCATATCATATTATATATGCATCAATATTGTTTATAATGCAGGACTCTAATATAAATGACGATGATGGATGACCCATATTTTGTGAATTTTAGAATATGATTTATAAACTATTAATGACAAAACATTATTCTAATACTTATTTTGTTTAATAAAATATTGATAGAAAGAAAAGATAATCTTTGGAAACATATAAGCCATATTTGATTCCTATTTCAAATTATAAATATTTTTGTATAGTTCCACTCTCAACAAATATTTACAAATAAAACTAGTATAATTTATTTATAGCCGACAAATATTTAAAATAGAAATATTATATACTAAAATAATAAAAAAAAATTTTTGGTAAAAAAAATAATAAACATATTAGCAAAAGAAAGAATGAGTAATAAGTTTAGAGGTGAAAATAAAAAGTGAAAAAAGATGTAGTAGAAATTGAAATTAGAATGATAATATTTTGGATTAAAAGAATGTGGGCTAAGTGGCAAGTAGCAGGCCCATTCGGATAAGCATGACAGCCCAACTGATAAGCATAAGTAATTAGTATAAATATGGCCTAGTGACAGACAGAACCCCATCCGGATTAGATAAGGACCGAGTAAGCCAGCCTACTTAGGTGAGGGATTAGATCCTTTTTGCATATTTTTACAGTTATCATGACTAAAAGAAAAATAAGACATTACATCAAACAAAATATTAATATATGATAGTAATTTTCTCCGTAAAAATAACAATTAAAATTTAATAAAACAAACATGTAATTTTACTAATGAAGTTTATTTTTGCAAAATTATATTTAACCCCATCAATCATCGTTTGTTCGAGTTCCGCTCAAAGATCGCCAAAAAGGAACCAAATTTAGTTTATAAGTACGTTCATCGATTATACTTTTCGAAATTTTATTCATAAATTAAGAGCGAGATATAGGTGACATTGATAACAACAAAGAACATTTTCAAACAATATTTACCATATAGAAGTGGACACGCCCATCAACTATACCATTATTTATTATCATCGATACTCGTATTATTGGTCACACTCGTACATGTGGCCCCGACCAATTAGACCTCACGATCGATCCCGATGTGTTCACATTTGGGGGACATCGATGATCGCAAGGGTGGTCACTCATCATATAATTATGTAATGCCCTAAAGAAAAATATTAAGAAAAAAAAATTGATTAATATATATGATTTATTCTCTAAGAAACTTAATTTAATAATTGGTTATAATAAAATTCATATATTGTACTAATTAATATACATGTATATTTATGTACACGTTTATTAGTTGATAGACAATTTAGTTGGAAAATATATTAGGAGTAAGTTTAGAAAATGTTCATTTGCCTTACTAGTTGCTTAGCTCAAATAATCTCAAAGCATGACTTGTCCTCCTAAGGTTTAAATATTCCAAAACTTACTCCTTCCTTCATAAAATTTCAATTTTTAGGCCAAAAGTTTGATTGTTTGCTCCATTTTTCTTTGCCTACTACTACCACTTACATCTCTATCCTCTTAACTCCAAGTCTCCATTCCTCACAATTATTATACTCCTTCGTATTTGCTGCACTCCACCTCACCACACTACGCCCAACCATCATTGCAACACCACTACCCCTTGAAATCTGATACACTCAACCTTTTTGGTTCATACTCCAAATAATTATTGCAATCTCTTCCAATCTACTGCATAAATCAAATGAGAGGCTTCAACAAGAAAAAGATTGCTCATTTCTCATGCAAAACGCAACAAGTCCAAAGAGAGGGAGAAGACTAAGGGGACTCATTTTATCCGGAAAGGAAAATCCATCAGCTCCAAATAAAGAGAAGAGGGGGAAAGTGAGAGAGAGAGAGAGAGGAAAAGCAAATGAGACATCAAACTTGAACCTCCCTTATTCCAAGTATCAACTTCTATTGTTAAACACATGTATTAAGGATAAAGTTAAAAAACAAAGGTAGAAGGGAAGAAGGATGGTTCAAGAACACAAAGAATAGAAATAACTTAACACTAATTATCTTCATCAAGGTGGGTTTCCTTTTCCTCCCCACTATATATTACTTTCCAACTAAAATGAATTTCGTAAGTGTGCTTGTGGACTAACTTTGAATGCTCAAACCTTCATGAAATTGTTACATGCATGTGTGTTTTAGAGTGGCTCATTGGTATAAACATGCTAGGAGGATGTTAAAGACGAAAAGGGAATAGAAATTATGATTGTGTCCACCGAAGTCCCCATTGACCGCGGAAAGCTCTTGATGACCTCTAGACCAACCATTGACCCCCACCGGCCGTGGGGAGGTCCGTGGTGGCTTCCAAAGCAAATTCCGGACCCTCACAACCTGAGGGCCTTGTCCCTTAATGCTTGTAAACTTTGTACTTTGTATCGATAAGCAACTTTAAGAATTAAAGTATGACTTTGGGTCTTACAAAACAATTTACTAAACACATATGTGAAGAAATGACAGAGATAAAACCATAATGTAAAATGAGAAGTTGATTTCTTGGGTTTGAACACTTTATCGGTACGAAATCTAGGAAGGTGACATGAGCTGATATTATGACCTATGGATAGCAGTTTTCACTCCTAGATCATGAGTCTTTCCGGGTAGTAAACTTGGGCATATGTGTGAGTGGTTCCGAATTCATTTACCGTGGTACATTGGGTCGGCTCACAGGCGTCAAAATATAAAATCTAGGAAGGTGACTTATTTTCGCCTAAGGGCGAGCAATCGAAGACTCGGACACTACTCTATATCTTTCCGAGTCATGCAAAAGGAATCAGGTATAACGATGTCATTCATATAGAGTTTTGATTCCAAGGCATTCTCTCGTCTCTTAGAAACTTACTTGAGTTAAATAGTATCTTCTCTATGCGATTCGACCTTCACATATCTCTTTTATCGCTTTCGCTTAGCGATTCGTAAAACCGGTTCTTTATTCCGAGTCCACTCTCACTCGATTAATCGCTTTCGAATATACCAGTATTCCACTGTTTCTCACTCGGAATCCGACTTGTGGTTATTTATTCTATTGTTTGCATAGTCAACATTCGTAGTTATTTTCGTACTTAGTCTATATTAAGTTTTTCCTCTCTCGATATTTGTTACGTAACTTGATTCTTTGCTTAAGACTAAGTCTAATGGAATTCCGAGTATCATGGATATTAGACTCGTAAAATTCCATTTCTTTTCCGACTCGGATAATCTGTTGGTTAATTATCATGATTATTTTATTATCTCGTGTCTAACCTTGGACCAAAGTATTTTATACTTTGAGAACCGAAGGTGTTTTACTTTTGTAGGTTATTCAATCGAGGATATCTTTTCAAACTACAAAAGTAGCCGGCTTCGTAACGTCAAATCACCAGCAGATATGACTTTTCACCTTCCCCGCTTTAGTCCCGTAAGATTGTGTCGAAGCCGTCCGCTTCCATATCCGGAAAACCGGAACGCCAAGCTTAACGGTGGGTTTCACCACATTTATCAAGACACAACCGATGGTTTTGGGACTTCCAAGAGAGTTAAACCGTTGTCCAACGTCCATATTTCAACGGATACTTTATGAGTGACTCGAAAGCTTTTCACAACGGTCACAGAGGACTCTCGGTCAGCAGATGAAGATAACGGCTACTCGCCTGGTCTTCTATAAAAGAAGCCACTTCACAAGACTTGAAGGTTGCCGAACGTATTGTTTATACATTTACTTGATCAAAGTTATTGTATTTACTTTCAATCTTCAACTTACAACTCCATCTCTGTAATTCATTACTTTCGAGTTGTAAGGTCTTGTACTTAGTTACAGACTCTTCTTACATTCTTTGTAAGGTCCCTTGACTAAGCCGTAAAGGTTAACTCAGCTTAGTTGTCCCTAGCTGTAAGGGTTATCTCAGCTAGGAAGTACTAGATCGGATAAGGTAACTTCTGAGTCTAGGAAAATTTGTATAGAGTTGTCTAAGGGAGCAACTCGGGTTCCGTCAAGTTCACGGTATTTTGTGGACTCAAAATAGTGTATTTGACTTCGTGTCCGGATTGACACGGGCCGTGGTTTTCTGCCCCGTGAGGGTTTCCACGTAAAATCTCTCGTGTTCTCTTTCGAGTTCATTCTAGACTCGCATGCACCTCGCTGTACTTGTTTACTCGATTCATTGCATTCTCGAGTCCAATACTTTCTCGACCCCGTGCTTAGACTCGGAATCTGTCTTTATCTCTTCTCTCGTCAAAAAGTGTGTGTTTTCGCAAAGATTTTTCCATCACCCTATTCACCCCCTCTAGGGTGACTCGTACTCTCCCCGAGCAACCTTCAATTGGTATCGAGCCTAGCCTTTCGTAAAGGATCTAACGATCCAAAGGTTTAAAGATCGATGGCTCGTAACACCGGAGAGTTCGACGAAGGTAGATCTTCCAACAGTGCCACCAAAATTCAAAGGTTCAAATTTTGGTCACTCGGAAGAAGCTTATGGAATGTTTCCTTATGGATCACGATGAAGAAGTATGGGAAATCATACAACAAGGAAACTACATTCCAACGAAGACAGATGAATTCGTAATCCTTCCAAAGACAAAGGCCGAGTTCACGCCAGCAGGCGCAGAAGTTCGTAAAGAACTTCAAAGCCATGAACATCCTCATGTGCGCCATAAGTTCGTAAGAATATAATCGAGTCTCCGCTCGTGACTCCGCTAAAGAGGTGTGGGACACTCGGTCAACACCTACGAAGGTACAAGTCAGTGAGACAAGCGAAGATCAGCCAAGCATCTTCACAAATATGAGCTTTTCAAAATGGAGCCGTAAGAGAACATTACTCGATGTTCATACGCTTCACCGAGATCACCAACAATCTCAAATCTCTGGGAAAGAAAATCTCCCATGAAGAAATGTGCCGGAAAATTCTCGTAAGCCTACCCAAGAAACGATGGGGTCCTAAGGTAACCGCCATAGAAGAGGCTCGGAACCTCTCACTCTTGAAGCCGGACGAGCTCATTGGAAAGCTTCGACTCATGAGATACATCCGGAAGAAGAAGATGCCGAGGGTACTTCCAAAAGGAACATCGCGCTTAAAGCCTCGTAATCCAAAGAAGCAAGTCCAAGCTCCTCTCGACTCGGAAGATGATCCCATGGCACTCATTGCAAGAGGTTTCAAGAGAATGATGAAGCACAAAAGATGGGACAAAAGACCAAAAGAAGAATTCTACAAAAAGGACAAGAGAGACAGAAAAGGTCGAGTTTTCTTCACCCTCAAAGTTATCTTTGTCTAAGAATTCTCGGATGTTTTGAATGTGGCAGACAAAGACCACATAGTCAAGGACTCGTCCAAAACGAAGAAGGGACAGGAAGAAGAAAAAGGCCATGATGGCAACATGGAGTGACGAGGATTCATCTCGAAGACGACGAAGACTCGGATGACTCGAAGTGTCCGATGACAATTTCGACTCGGAAGCCGAAAGAGAGTCGACTCGTACTCGTACAACGAGGAAACCGATCCTCAAGAGGTAATAAATTACTTCCTCAAATTTTCCAAAGTTGATTTAGCTAAGTACATCTTTACTTTGGAAGAAAAGTCCAATTCCGATTCTTCTCATTTCAAGGAACAACTTGAGTCAATCACGTCGGAGAGCATTTCTTTGAAAAACGAATTAGAAAACCGAGACTCACACTCGGAGAACTCAAGACAAGTGCTCAAACTAATGAGACCGAGTCCGAGTTACTCAGAAAGAAAATGAGCAATCGAAACGTAAGCTCATTGAGTCTCAAGATCTGGTTTTAAAGTTTTCTCAAGGACGAAGAACCTTGATATGCTCTTAGGATCACAATGTGTATCATTTCGAAAAGAAGGTCTTGGTTTCAACAAAGAGGAAGAATCTAATTCTTACTCGTAATTGTTCAAAAAGGATTCCGTAACTGTTAAGTTCAAAAAGGCCGAGCATGGTCCCATTCACGTAAATGAAAGGAGGACTAAACCCATACCTATTTACAAAAAGAAACCATTTTCTTCTGTTTCAAAAGGAAAGGTTTTTAAAAGGAAAGAGACACAGATTCAGCTTCTCGAGAAGAAGACTCGGAATCGGACTAAACCCAAAGTTATTCAAATCTGGGTTCCGAAGCACCTTCTTCCTCGTAAAAGGACCACAAGTAAGGAATGTTATCGGGTTCGTTAGAGGAAGTGAGAAGGGTTAGATTCTCTCTGCTTTGCAGGTCACTCGTAAAAGATCAAAAGGACACTGGTACCTGGACAGCGGATGTTCTCGACACATGTCAGGTGACCAAGGACTCTTTTCCGAGTCGAAGTCATATAAAGGAGGAAAGGTGACCTTCGGTGATGACAAGAAAGGCAAGATAGTGGGCATTGGGAAGATTGGTAATGAAAACAATCTGGTGAGCCCAGTCTACCTTGTCAAAGGACTAAAGTACAACTTACTTAGCATCTCCCAACTTTGTGACAAAGGTCAAGAGGTAAAATTCACTTAATCCAAGTGCTACATCACAGATGAGACCACCAAAGAGGTAAAGCTCTCGGTAAGAGATCGGGTAATACCTACATCATCCCTCTCTCGACCCAAGTCGAATTTATCCTGTTTAAAAGCATATCTTCAAGATGACTCTTGGACTTGGCATCGTAGATTAGGTCATATTAGCATGCATACTATCAAAAAGCTTGCATCTCTTGGTCCGGTTAGAGGATTACCTAACCGTGCGTTTGAGAAGGATAAAATGTGTGAAGCATGCACCAGAGGGAAACAAGTCAGATCTTCATTCAAATCTCTGAAGACAGCTTCCACATCCAACGTGCTTGAATTACTACACATGGACTTATGTGGTGAAATCCTCGTGAAGAGTCTCTGAGGTAAATCTTACATACTTGTCTTTATTGATGATTTTTCAAGATTTACCTGGGTGTATTTTCTGAAGCATAAGAATGAGGCCTTCAAGGAGTTCAGCAAGCTCTGTAGAAAGATTCAAGTTGAGTCTCGGACTCAGATTCAAAAGATTCGAACCGACCATGGAAGGGAGTTCGATTACTCGAATTCTCGGAGTTTTTGTGACAAGAATGGAATCTCTCACAACTTCTCAGCACCCGTAACTCCTCAGCAGAATGGAGTAGTTAAGAGAAAGAACAGAACCCTTGAAGAGATAGCAAGGACGATGATGATTGAACACAACCTCGCCTTACTATTTCTCAGGCGGAGGCAAGAAACACAGCCTAACTACACTCTCAATCGATGCCTCATCGGACCCATTCTGAAGAAAACACCTTATGAGCTCTACAAAGGGAGGAAGCCAAATATTTCCTATTTCGGATCTTTCGGATGTAAGTGCTTTGTCCACAACAACGGTAAGGATCATCCGACCAAGTTTGATGCTCGGTCGACGAAGGAATTTTTCTAGGTTACTCTTCTCATAGCAAAGCTTACCGTATATTCAACAAGAGAACTAACAAAGTGGAAGAAAGTATCCACGTAGTGTTTGATGAGCTTGAACAGGAAAAACCAAGTGAATCTTCATACTCGTAACCGAAGCTCGAAAGGATGATGACGAAGATGAGCTTACAAAGACTCGAAGGAGATCACTCGGAGCGAGGAAGTTCGGAATGAAATAGCTCAAGAGGTCGCTCGAACGAGCAAGTCAATGGAGCCGATCACTCGGAACAAGCTTCGAAGATCAAGCTATTCAATCCACAAACCTGGTGAATCAAAGAACTGGTAAAGCATTCAAATTTACTTCCAGTCATCCCCAAGAAAACATTATTTCGATATCAACAAGTGGGGTAAGAACTCGTTCTTCTCTTCATAATCTATGTGCATTCACCGCATTCATTTCACTAACTCGAACCCAAAAATGCACTAGAAGCCCTTAATGAACCCGAATGGGTAGAGGCCATGCAAGAAGAGCTGAATCAATTCGAGAGAAACCAAGTCCGGACTCGACCAACCGACCTTCCGACCACCCAGCTTATAGGAACCAAATGGGTTTTCAAAAACAAACTGGATGAGGGTGGAATAGTAGTCGAAACAAGGCTAGACTTGTAGCTCAAGGTTACAATCAAGAAGAAGGAATTGATTGTGGGGAAACCTTTGCACCAGTAGCTAGAATTGAAGCCATTAGAATACTCGTTGGCATTTGCATCCCGCATGCATATTAAATTATATCAAATGGATGTTAAGTGTGCCTTTCTCAATGGTTTTATTGAAGAAGAGGTCTATGTCGAGCAGACCTCCCGGTTTTGAAAACTCGAATTTCCAAATCATGTTTTCAAACTTCAAAAGGCTCTCTATGGTCTTAAGCAAGCCCCTAGAGCTTGGTATGAAAGACTGAGCAGACTTCCTGGTTCAAAATGATTTTAAAAGAGGTCAGATAGACAAGACCCTATTCATAAAGACCAAAGGGAAAGATTTTCTCATTGTTCAAATATATGTTGATGATATTATTTTCGGTGCTACTAATGAATTTCGTGCCGAGAATTTTCTCGAGTTGATGAGTCAAGAGTTCCAAATGAGTATGATGGGAGAACTCAATTTCTTCCTTGGGCTGCAAATCAAACAAGACAAAGATGGAATCTTTGTTCATCAATCAAAATACACCAAGGAACTGCTGAAGAAATACAAACTTCAAGATGCGAAGCACGCATCTACTCCTATGAGCAAGCGAAGATAAAGCTCGACTCGAGATAGAGACAGAGTAATGATTGGATCACTGCTATATCTTACCTCAAGCGGACCGGATATAATGTTCAGTGTTTGCTTATGCGCACGATTTCAAGCTAATCCAAAAGAATCACATCTCACTCGCGGTGAAGAGAATATTCGGATATCTTGCAGGCACTCGGAATCTAGGACTATGGTACTCCGGAGACTCGAACCGACTCGACCGGGTACTCGGACGCAGACTATGCAGGATACAAAGTTGATCGAAAGAGCACATCCGGAGCTTGCCAATTTCGGGTCAATCCCTAATATCCCGGCACTCAAAGAAGCAAAATTCGGTAGCTCTATCAACTGCGAAGCTGAATATATTGCCACTGGAGCTTGTTGCGCTTAGATTCTCTCGGATAAAACAACACTTGAAGGATCTTGGACTATCTCTCAACTAAGTTCCAATCAAGTGTGACAATCAAAGCGCAATCGGCATCACTAAGAATCCTGTCCAAGCACTCAAAAACAAAGCATATTGAGGTCGGTATCACTTCTTACGCGATCACTCGGAAAAGGGTGACATTACACTTGAATTTATTCCGACTAATCTTCAATTAGCTGATATCTTTACTAAGCCACTTGGTGAAGATCAATTCTGTTTTATTCGGAATGAGCTTGGTATGTTAAATGCTTAGTTTTGTGTTATGATTCGTGCATATTTCCGTGCCTCGTGCTTTCATTGTTAATAACCATTAGTTTAGTTGATCACGTGATACTGGGCTGATAGTTATTTCGTGTTTCGAGTCACTCGAAACTTTTCCGAGTCAAACTCGGACGTAAGAGAAATCTGGACATCAAATTTTCCGAAGCTATCTCTAGAACAATGGAGAGTTTCGGATTATAATTTCAAACTCTTTTTCTCTCTCTTTCTCGAGCGCTGCGATCGGATCTTAACCGCAGATTTCAAACCAATGATATCTCAACCGTTGAAGAAGAACTGTCACACCGGGCATTAATGATCGATGGACGGGTGAGACAGAACGGAGTTACTTAACGGATAGTGAACGGGCGCGCGTACTCATTATAAATAACGACTATCCATCTTCCTCTCGGTATTCTAAAACTCCTTCCCTCTCAAACGAAAACCCTCTCGCGGAAGTTTTCTACGTGAACAAGTGACCCTTGATCGTCTGCAAGTGTTGAAGAAGCTCTCTCTCTCTCGTAAGTTTTCGACTGCTCTCTTCTCATTTT
The DNA here is from genome assembly GCA_021018815.1 of Talinum fruticosum. NCBI lineage: Eukaryota > Viridiplantae > Streptophyta > Magnoliopsida > Caryophyllales > Talinaceae > Talinum > Talinum fruticosum. Next base: position 9,872,154 of record JAITYX010000002.1, on the reverse strand, counting down.
CTTCTACTATTTTCGTCTTTTCGAAAAGTTTCATCTTTTCATCTCTCACAATGCCTAAACGCGGAAACCATCCCGATTTCCGGGTTTCCTCCTCCTCTAAAAAGCCTCGCACCAACAAGCCGGAAAGCTCAACCCCTTCTAAACCCATTGTCACCCAAGCATCTTGCGCTGGACGACATGTTCTTCCCAACAACCAAATTCTCCTGGTTGTCCAACATCCAAACCACAGGAGTTTACCATTTCTTGTGTTTCAGCGAGTTCATCTATCCCGAACTCGTTTTTGAGTTTTATACTCACCTCTCTCACTCTGAAAATGTTCTAACCTCTCGGGTTCGGAACATTACCGTTCGTATCAACACCTCTCTTCTTCACGCATCTGTTCAAAGTTTCTTCTCTCTTCTTGAACAAGTAACCCTATCCCTTTCACCGAAGTCGCCGACGACTTCTTTGAAAAGTATGCTAAAGAATTCCCCGGGTCCGGAAAGAACTTTTCGTGACTCGGTTGAAGTCGAAGCCAAGCTTCAGTGTTTCCTGCTGATGAGAACCTTCTTCTCACAAGCATTCTAGCAAGGAGAACCCCAACTCCAAGCACCTCAAAGCCCTCTTCGATATCCCTGGAGGGATACGAAGTCGACCTTTTCCCTCCATCATTGAGCGGATGGCAGCTGTGCCGGCTCAACTCCAAACCAAAAAGAACACCTCCCTTCCTTTCGGTGCTCTTCTCACCCTTGTCTTCAAACAATTCCAAGTTCCTCTTCCCTCTCGACCCTAACGCGGTGTCCGAGGCGGCCATTGTGGTCGGCAAGAAGGAACTCCAGGGTACGGATACCGGAAACTAACCCCGGTGTCCGGATTCACAACTCGTAGCCGAGGCCTCCTTCTCCACCTCGGACTCGAAATCAACCCCTCTCCCTCTTCCCTCTTCACCTGGTGGTGCCTCCACCTCCAAGTGCTTCCAAAACTCTCTCTCGCCCTCTTGTCTCCTCGTCTTCATGGACAAGATCACCTCTGTGTCTTCCGATTTCAAAGACATGCTCGGAGGTTTCAAGTCTGTTCTTCGTGGTCTCGACCATCAACCAAAAGACCGGTCAGTCCCAAATCCGAGAGCAGCAGCCTCTCGTTCTTGAGATGAGAGAGCTGGTTAAGGAGCGAATGAGCCGGCTGAGCTCCTCGAGAGAGACGGTCCAAGGCGGCTCAGGACCCGGATGACTCGGACACATCCGACGCGTCTTCGAGCCCAGGCTCGACCTCCTCGGACAGCGAGGAAGCCGAGGAAGCAGAGGAAGAAGCTACAGATGCAACGGAGGACGCCGAGGAACCCGCGGCCGAGGCAGCCCCTTCCGAGCAAAGGGAAGAAGAGGCCGTGGCAACCGCTGAGGGACAGCCTGCTCCCCGAGCTCAAATTGCTCGTACTCGGCTCGCATGGCAGCCTCGAGTGGGTCGAAGATCTCGTTCCTCCAGCCGAGTCGCCAGAGCAGCCCCTCCAGCCCCGAGGTCCCAAGGGAAGAACCCCTCGATCCACTTTCTCCGGGTCGCCCACTCGGAGCCGAGCCCTCGCGAATTGTTCCGGCTTCTCCCTTCGCCGCGCTCAAGCACATCGTCAAGATCGTATCGGCGCCGGCGCACCTCCGCCTCCACTCGAAATCCCCTCCTTCCTAGTTGGAGCCATGCACCGAGTCACAATTCCTCGGTGTCTCCGAATTTCTGTTTCAAAATTTTCTTTTTGTCCGGACAACTTATGTGTATTACTTGTACTTTTCTTCCTTCATTTTGTTTCTTGTTTTTGCTGAAAGGCAAGGGGGAGAAAATGTAGTCGAAACTGGTTGTCTTGTCTAGGGGGAGTTCTTTCCGCCCTTGTAATATTTTTTAATGAATTGATGCATTTCATTATTAATTTCGAGTTCTTTCTTTTCCGAGTTAATGAGTTCAAGCATACTTTAATTTGCTCGATATATTGCATACTTTAATTTGCTCGATATATTGTATATTGCTCGATCTATTCAATATGCCTTACTTTTTATCAAACTACTCAGAATCAATCTATTTCTCTCTAACAAAGTTTCGTTTAAGTATGGAATGCCTTTCATCAAAAAGGGGAGATTGAAGACTCGGACATCGCTCTATATCTTTCCGAGTCATGCAAAAGGAATCGGGTATAACGATGTCATTCATATAGAGTTTTGATTCCAAGGCATTCTCTCGTCTCTTAGAAACTTACTTGAGTTAAATAGTATCTTTTCTATGCGATTTGGCCTTCACATATCTCTTTAATCGCTTTCGCTTAGCGACTCGTAAAACTTGTTCTTTATTCCGAGTCCACTCTCACTCGAGTCTAACTTGTGGCTATTTACTCTATTGTTTGCATAGTCAACATTCGTAGTTATTTTCGTACTTAGTCTATATCAAGTTTTTCCTCTCTCGATATTTGTTATGGAACTTGATTCTTTGCTTAAGACTAAGTCTTATGGAATTCCGAGTATCATGGATATTAGACTCGAAAATTCAATTTCTTTTCCGACTCGGATAATCTGTTGGTTAATTATCATGATTATTTTATTATCTCGTGTCTAACCTTGGACCAAAGTATTTTATACTTTGAGAACCGAAGGTGTTTTACTTTTGTAGGTTATTCAATCGAGGATATCTTTTCAAACTACAAAAGTAGCCGCTTCGTAACGTCAAATCACCAGCGAGATATGGCTTTTCACCTTCCCCGCTTTAGTCCCGTAAGATTGTGTCGAAGCCGTCCGCTTCCATATCCGGAAAACTGGAACGCTAAGCTTAACGGTGGGTTTCACCACATTTATCAAGACACAACCGATGGTTTTGGGACTTCCAAGAGAGTTAAACCGTTGTCCAACGATCATATTTCAACGGATACTTTCCGAGTGACTCGTAAAGCTTTTCACAACGGTCACAGAGGACTCTCGGTCAGCGAGATGAAGATAACGGCTACTCTGCCTGGTCTTTTATAAAAGGAAGCCACTTCACAAGACTTGAAGGTGGCCGAACATATTGTCAATACACCTACTTGAACAAAGTTATTGTATTTACTTTCAATCTTCAACTTACAACTCCCACTCGTAATTCATTACTTTCGAGTTGTAAGGTCTTGTACTTAGTTACAAACTCTTCTTACATTCTTTGTAAGGTCCCTTGACTAAGCTGTAAAGGTTAACTCAGCTTAGTTGTCCCTAGCTGTAAGGGTTATCTCAGCTAGGAAGTACTAGATCGGATAAGGTAACTTTTGAGTCTAGGAAAATCTGTATAGAGTTGTCTAAGGGAGCAACTCGGGTTCTGTCAAGTTCACGGTATTTTGTGGACTCAAAATAGTGGATTTGACTTCGTGTTTGGATTGACACGGGCCGTGGTTTTCTCGCCCCAAGAGGGTTTCCACGTAAAATCTCCGTGTTCTATTTCGAGTTCATTCTAGACTCAGACATGACCTCGCTCGAACGTGTTTACTCCGATTCATTGCATTCCGAGTCCAATATTTTCCGACCCCTTGCTTAGACTCGGAATCTGTCTTTGCCTCTTCTCTGTCAAAAAGTGTGTTTTCGCAAAGAATTTTTCATCACCCTATTCACCCCCTCTAGGGTGACTCGGACTCTCCCCGAGCAAACCTTCACTAGCTGTAAGGGTTATCTCAGCTAGGAAGTACTAGATCGAGATAAGGTAACTTCGAGTCTAGGAAAATTTGTATAGAGTTGTCTAAGGGAGCAACTCGGGTTCCGTCAAGTTCACGGTATTTTGTGGACTCAAAATAGTGGATTTGACTTCGTGTCTGGATTGACACGGGCCGTGGTTTTTGCCCCGGGAGGGTTTCCACGTAAAATCTCTGTGTTCTCTTTACGAGTTCATTCTAGACTCGGACATGCACCTGCTGTACTTGTTTACTCGATTCATTGCATTCGAGTCCAATACTTTCGACCCCGTGCTTAGACTCGGAATCTGTCTTTATCTCTTCTCTGTCAAAAGTGTGTGTTTTCGTAAAGATTTTTCCATCACCCTATTCACCCCCTAGGGTGACTCGGACTCTCCCGAGCAAACCTTCAGCAACTTTCACTCCTAGATTACGAGTCCTCCTGTATAGGAAACTTGTACACACACGTGAGTGGTTTCGAATCCTAGTACTCGTGGTACGTTAGGTCGGCGCACATGTGTCAATTGAGTACCAGGGTACCAGTTTTTGCCCAAAGAAATTGAAGATGATAAAAATTAAGCTTAGTTCCGGATTAGGAATTGATTGGTCACATTTGTGAAAAAATATGGTTCACTTGAGTTCTAATGAATTATGATTTTTCCCATTTGATTAAGGGTGGAGTAAGGTAAAATTATATTTATGATGCGACTTGATTATTAATTTTATGGTTATATTTATATATATGGATGCATGCAAAGTTATTTTGGTTTTTAGAAGGCGAATGACTCCCATTGAGTCGTGGTTGTGATTCCCTTACTTTTTCATCTTTCCGGATCCGGAGTAATAGTAAGATTTTTGAAAAATGTTTATCATTTTGGAGGCCCATTTGATGCCCTTTTAGCTACAAGGAACTTTAATGCATTGATTACTTATGTTTAATTGTGTATGCTTTCAAGCATGATATGTAAGGCTTACTTGGTAATCGGGCATGTTTGTAACTAGATGTAGGTTGGCATTTGTAGACGCTATGATTCGACCTCGATGGTCCCCACCAATACTCCATTATGATTGTACTCTATTTTATGGTGTAAAGTTGTATGAAACCCAAAAGTTTAACCTCGAACGCGTGTGGGTTAAAGACTCATCGTAGCTTGTATATCGAAAAAAAAAGTTTCTAGCTCGACTTCCAATAGTTTAAAAAAGAAAAGACATGTTATGTTGGCCAAGTTGCTCCCTATATTAGCCTTAAAGATTCTCGAATGGGGTCATGGCGATGTGATGTTCCTACCCGAGGGTATGAGGTGTTACAAATTAATTACAAATTATTTTAAATTATTCTCTTTTTCTCATTTATAAATGAATTAAAATGTATGTGCTCAATTCAAACATTTTATAACTTATATTTTATTGTGTAATAATGGGCGTATTGAGTTTTGACTCACCCTGCGAATTGTTTTGTTGTTTTATTTTAGGTAAAAATGTTGGAAATGACAAGTCGTAAATATGTATTTTTGCTCGGAACTTGGAAACTCACAGCGGTACTTTTTGGGTAATAGTGATTATGGAAATGTTGTCTACTCGATTGAATATTATGTTTAATATGACATTTTTATTTTGTATAAGTTATGTTTAAGTTTTACTTTTAGTTGCACTCGTTGATAAATATGAACAAACTTTAACTTTATATATAATTAGTCCGGACTCGTGTTATGCACGGAGCAATGTTGTACAATGTATAACTTAAGAAATTATTGAATTATGCAGCGATTTTATACTTGTGAGTTTCTTTTTCTCGATCATTTGATTTTATTGAATGATTTCACTTTCAACAATATTCTTATACATGTTATTCCCTCACAATGAAAACGTTTTCGTGACTTATCAAAGTTATCAGAATCCAACACATAAAAAATCATTAGAGCCCAACACACATTCATATTTCAATCATTCTAAATTTCAAAAGAATAAATAAATAATCTAAAATAATAAATAAAAAAGAATGTTAAAAAATATCATCAAGGTTTTAATATTACACACGTGATTTGGAATATTAAGAAGTTAGGCCCCTCTAAGAATCAAACAATTTAAATAATCATAACTCATACGGTTATAGAAATAGTGTGACAATATGTTTTAAGATTACACACATGATATGTATCAAAAGGTAAATATTAGTAGGAAAATGAATAATATATGATCGATAGATATTGAGTTAGATGACCTCTACATAACAATAAATATCATTATGTCACAAATTAATATTACAATACAAAGTACATAAAATCAATAAAAGAATATCAAACTTATAACTCATAAATCTTTACAAAGTCAATACTAATTTAACTTAATAGACGTTTAGATAAATACTTATATGCAACCAACCTACTAAAATATCATTGACCTAAATATAATACAATCTCTTAAAAAGTATACATATACCCATAATGGGATCTTATTTTTGAAAAATTATAAGGTGAATACAATGATTTATCCATTCTTACCTACCTCTGCACAAAAGATAATTAAACATATAATAACTACTTATATTGAGATTAATAGTGAAAAATATTATAATGATAGAAGTGATCCAAATATATTTAACAATAATAGGTAATTTATATCATAGTAAAGAAAATGATAGGTCAATTCGCGGCGTAGGGTAATAAAATCATATGTGTTTTGTACTTATATTGAAAATTGATCACGATTTTAGTAGTGAATCAATGAGGCAAAAATATTGATATAATTGAGATTTTATAAATACATGTTTTACTCAATTAACAACCAATTGCTTCTCTCGAGACACAACTCTTCCTCTCAAATAATTAACATAATAAGAGTAACATGAAATTCTATTTCAAGATGGTGGGGAGGTTTGATGGTAAATACTCATCTTTTAATAATTTAGAAAACTTACAATAGTAAAAGATATGATTTAAATATGTTTGTCAATAATAAGTCACGAGATACACATGTTAGGAAGAAACTAAAATAAACTGTATTTGTAACAAAAAAAGTGATCCGTATGTTATGCAAAAATTTTAAGACAAATGAATTTATTCAAAATCCTACGGGTTTAATAAAAGTTGGCATATTAAGTTTGTAATCCTTTAAACATAACACAATTACGAACTTAAAGTACACAAATTACGAACCGAACCAATATAATTCCTAACTTTTTATTCATTACGTTTTATTCCACAACATATTTGAATAATAATTTTCTATCTTATAGATATTTTTAATTATTAATATCAAGTATATATGTAATTGTTATATTTTTATTATATTAATTTATGATTTATTAAGGTTTTTAAATCATTATGTACATAGGATAAAGATAATAACCAAATTGCTTCCTCGGATAATTAAATATTTAAATATTATTTTGAACTTCATATTAGACACAATTATTATATTTCAGGTCCAAAATAATATTGCATATCAATATATATAAAAATAAATGAAAGCTAATATACTATATATATTTATTTTATTTTATGTCTTAATATATTTTAATTTTCAGATTACTTTTCTTTTCATTTTTGTTATTTTTAGTTAGTTTGTTAGAAGTTAGAATAAAATTAGTCTTTTTCGGTTAATTTTATTTTTATATTATTATAGGGTTTAGTTAGAATCTTTTAAATCTATTAGTATTAATTTTTTTAGTTTTTATAACTGATTTGATATTTTTTAGATTTTTTTCTAATTTAGGTTAAAACAGGTCTTTAATTTAATAAATTTATAAATTTAGTTTTCTCATTTTGATTTTAGGTTTGTAGGATATATTCAGCTCCAAAAAATAAATTTAATATTATGGTAATTTAATTATTTATTTTCTCATTTATTTAGTGCAGTTTATTATTTGTTTTACTTTTTGTTTAAGATTATATTTTTATTTTATTATTTTTAATTATGTTTAATTTTTTTGGAAAACTATACAAAAAATATTTTTGGGTTTTAGGTTACTTTTATATTTTTTAGATTTTTGATTTAATTTATTATATAATTTATTATATTTGTTATTTATTAATTTTCTACTTAGTTTTGTTTTTTTGTTTTACATTTTTATGAATAATTAATTAGGATGATTAATTATTATTTAATTTTCATATTGAGATTATATAATTTTATATATAACTGATTTAATAATTTTTTAGACTTATTTACTAATTTAGGTTTAATCATGTTTTTAATTTAAAAAATTTATAAATTTAGTTTTTTTATTTTTATTTTAGGTTTTTAGGTTATTAAGTCCATAAAATAGTTTTAATATTTTGGTAATTTAATTATTTATTTTTGTATTTATTTAATGCTTTTTATTATTTTTTTAACTTTTTGTTTAAGATTATGTTTTTATTTTATTTTTTTAATTTTATTTGATTTTTCTGAAAAATTATTATTATTGTTATTATTATTATTATTATTATTATTATTATTATTATTATTATTATTATTATTTTGGCATGGAGTAAAAAAGAGTCCATATATGAGTGGAAACCTATTTTTTTCAATGATAAATTATTATTTTTTATTGGACGAAACTCCTAAATTAACTCTCGGATCGCCATGTCATCTTTTTGAAAAGATTGACATTATATAGTGTATAGATGATCGACCAAAGCCTTATCTTTTTCACGGATAAGGGCGACAGTAATAACTGCCCGCCCTTCTCTTCCGCTGCGCTATTAGGAACTTGTTTAATCTAAATCGGTGATTAGTAGGTCAGGGGCGTTAGGTTAGGGACGTTACAAACTTTAATGTTTTGTAACATTGATATTCTCACATTATTTGTCTCCATTTTCCGGTAAAAATATTTTAAATGTCAAATTATCGAGAACTTATTACCACTTGGACGAATAATTAACTACAATATTATATTAGCAATTGGAAGAAGTTTAAGATTGTTCCATAGAATGGTGGACGGAGGTAAAAATAATATAAAAAATCAAATAATAAAATTAAAAGCAAAAAAATCATAAGAGATATATTCCAATATATAAAAATAAATACTATATATTGTTTATTTATTTAAATTTTTAAAAAAGGTATAAATAAAGATTAAGCGGATATAAATAGGAAAAACTTATAACGATTGTCATCGTAAATTAAATTAATCTACACTGTACATGTGTATCACAATAATCTCAACCACTCATTTTTATTTTTAATTAATATAATAAAATAAATTTTAAAAATTAAATAATTATTTAAAATTTTAATTAAGATAATTATTTATATTAGTGTTTGATAGTATTTACTTACTTACTTCCTTCCTTAAAAAATAGTATATGATAAGAATTCATCAAGAACATGTCTCTCCCATGGACAACACCATTATTTCCAGCTGAATTCATCAAGACCATGGCTCTCCCATGGACAATACCATTATTACTGGCCGGCCATTATTTCCAGCCATTATTTCGGGCTCGTTATCTCAACCTTCCCCAGCCCCTACCGAGTCACCATTATTTCCGACCGGCCACCGGCGACCTTGCCCGGCGTATTGATGTCTCCATCTCTCTCCCATGGACAACACCATGTCTCCCGCAATCTTTCTCCTCTTCGGTCACGGTTGGATACCATTGGCGGTCGCGGCCGTTGTTTGCTTGTTATGGCGGTCGGTGATGAGTTTCGTCGATAGGCATTTATGAAAAAAGTTTGATTGGTGATTTCTCTTCGGAAAAACTTAAATGATGTGATGAGATTGGTCAAAAAAATGACGGGGAAGATGGCAGTTCTAGGGGAATTGGAGACGACCAGTGGACCGATAGTTTCATTAATTTCCTTTTTCGCATAAACGGTTTTCAATCTTTGATGGCAAATTTCCAAACAAATTATAGGTAAAATAAATAAAAGATAAATATATAAGATTAGAGTTTCCTGAATTATATGGGAATAAATTTTAATTTAATTTTTAAAATAGTTAAACATAAGAATAATTAATTATTTTAATTTAATTTTTAAAATACTTAATTAAATTTTTAAAATTTATTTTTAATTTAATTAGAAGAAAAAAATAAACAGTTGTATTATTGTGATACACATGTACGGTACAAATTAATGCATCTTATGGTAGCTGTAAATAACATTCAAACTTATATTTTTGATAATAATTTTTTAAAAAATTTTATTAATATATGGCCCAGCTTATATACAGTGTACTTTTAAAAATATTTTTGATAAACAGCTCATAATGAATGTACATGGAAGGGAAATATTATTTTTTAAAAGGTATAGAGCAAATTTTACGGATCGTCTTAGTATAATATTTTATAGATCACATGCATCATATTATAATTATCTACCGTTCTAGAAGAATGTGTGACCCTTATATTTTATGGATCACATGCATGATTCCATGATTATCATATCAACTTGCAAAGCCAAACAAATCATAAGATCCTCCGCACCATTTGCTTATAAAACCCATGAAGCTTCATGGCCTCGTCTTCCACATCCACTCACTCTCTTAACTACTCCGAAAGAGCTTGTATTTAGCATCACTTATGGCTACTCTATCCCCTTCCACCGCGGCCACCACCAGCGCCACCGATCCCAAAAAAACCATTGTTTCCCAAACCATCCCAACTTTCCATTTCTGGCTCAAACCGAGCTCGCCTCTTAGCTCAAAGTTTCTCATGCAAAGCAGTAGACAATAATAATGATAATCATCAACAGCCCCCTTGGTGGATAGAAGAAACATGCTTATTGGGCTAGGAGGGCTGTATGGGGCAGCCGCCACCCTTGGTGGTGCGGCTAACACCTTGGCTTCTCCGGCTGAGCTCGATTTCACCCACTGTAAGAACACCAAAGGCGAGGAAGGAGCTCCTGAGCAATGCTGCCCCCGGGTTTTGGTAACTTCATACAAGAAGAAATCCCTGTTTTTGACCTTAAAAATTACCCTATCCCTGCCTTGAGGGTTCGCCGTCCGGCCCATGTAGTGGCCTCGGATGACGAATACATGGCTAAGTTTAGGGAGGCTATGCGTAGAATGCAAGCTCTCCCTGCTGACGACCCTCGTAGTTTCTCGAGCCAAGCCCAGGTCCATTGTGCTTATTGTGATGGGTCCTTCTTACAAAAGGGTCATGACTCGAAAGATCTCCGATTCCAAGTCCATTTTTCGTGGTTGTTCTTGCCCTTCCATAGGGCCTACCTCTACTTTTTCGAGAGGATACTGGGTAACTTGATCGATGATCCAACTTTTGCCATACCCTTCTGGAACTGGGACCACCCTGATGGTATGTGGATGCCCTCTATTTACTCCTCCGGTGGCTCGGGAAACCCTCTCTATGATGAGAATCGCAATCCTCTTCACCTAAGTAAGCTGCTTGATCTAAGCTTTGGTGGTACGGAAACAAACATAGCTAAGGAGACCCAGATTTACTACAACCTATGGCATATGTACATCCATGTGGCTAGGCCCAAAGACGCGGAGCTATTCATGGGGGAAAATACACTGCTGGGGCTGAAGAAGACAGAGGTAAACAAGGGATGATCGAGTTATTGCCTCATAACACGGTCCACAACTGGTGTGGTAACCGTGATAAGGGTGGGCTAGACATGGGTAACTTCTTCTCTGCTGGGAGAGACCCAATCTTCTACGCCCACCATGCCAATGTGGACCGAATGTGGTCCATTTGGAAAACCCTACCTGATAAGTATGGCAATCGAAGGGCTGACTACACTGATCGAGACTGGCTAGATACATACTTCATCTTCTTTGATGAAAACCGAAGACCAGTTAAGATTTATGTCCGTGATTGCTTGGATAACCAGAAACTCGGCTACACCTACCAGGATGTCGAGTTACCCTGGCTCAATCCTCGAAAGCCGACCTCTAGTGAGGACCACTCGCCATCACCTATTCCTATTAGGCCTGCCCAAGAGGTGAAGCTACCCAAAGCCCTAGGAAAAGGGTTCCGAACAAAGGTTTCAAGGCCGAAGAAGTCGAGGACCAGGATGGAGAAGAAGGACATAGAGGAGGTGCTGGAGGTGAAGCTTGAGCTAGGAGAGACCAAAGAGTTTGTCAAGTTTGACGTGTATCTGAACGACGAGCATGACCACAGCTCACAGGGGCACACCAAGGCTACCGTCTCCTACGCCGGAAGTTTCACAAGCTTGCCACACAAAGGGCACAAACACGGGCAAAAGATCGAGTTGAAGCTCCCCATTACTGAGGTCATTGAAGATATTGGTGCTGACCATGACGAGTCTGTGAATGTGGTCTTCGTTTCGAGGTCTGGACAAGAAGCAGTTACCATCACAGGGATTAAGATTAAGTACCACTAAAATTAATTAACTTCAGTCATTAGTTGCGGTCCTTATAATACTAGCTTATGTTTGTTAGGTAGTTTATTTAGACGCGCGCACGCACTTGCATGGGACGTTCTTTGAATTTAAGCTGGCCATAATCCCAGCTTCTTAATTAATCTTGTTTTGCATTTGGTTAATTAATCTTCTATTTTTTTTAAAAAATTGTTTACTTAATTAATTAGTCCTAATTTCAGATATACGTCCAAATAAGGGGAAAAAACAATATTTAATTTAATTTTAACTATTACTCTAGAAAAAATATTGATATATAAATTAATTGAATTGGTTTCTTAAAAAAAGAATTGGTTTATAAAGAGAAATTTATCGAGTATGGCGGAAATAGAAGCTAAAAAAAAATTTGCGGGAGCCAAACTTTGGATTTATGCACATATTGGCTTCTACCCCTCTTAACCGGTTATGATTTTGAAATTATTCTTTAAATCTCAGAGTTATGATTTTATTTTTTTTATCCTTTGAAATTATTCTTCCAACTGAGCATTTGGTGGATCAAATGACATCACATTTCTCTGTCTTTAGTCAATAATGATGATATGTCTTATAATAAGACACCTTTAATATAAATTAATATATTATATAATTTAAAAATTAAACTAATTAAATTTTTAATAATTATAATTAATAATCAACATTAAGATTTTAGTATTTGTCAGATATAAATAAAATGACATCCTAATTAAATGAACCAAACGTGTAAAGTGAAAAGATAATTTTAAAATTTGCTCCACTAAGACACAATAATTTTGGGACGCACAAACATTATAAATAGTTTAGAGATCCATTTTTTACAGGTTATGAAATGATCAAAATACCTTTTACCTTCTTATTTTTGAAAATAATAATAATAATAATAATAATAATAATAATAATAATAATAATAATAATAATAATAATAATAATAATAATAATAATAATAATAATATGGGTTTCTTGTTTGTTGTTACCAAATGGCTCCGCAAAGTCACTTAACTTGGATCTTGCAGGGTCTGTTCCGGGTGAGTTTCTGAGCATGCTTGGAAACGAAGATGCTCCCTTCCACTTTAGGAGAATTTCAAAAAGAAGCAGATCGATGCAAGTGGCTGTTCGTTTTTATGGCTTTGATAAGAAATTCATGAAGTGGATGTGTGGCAGACTACGATGATCACGCTCCAATTATACCTGTGCATGGGGAGTACTCAGGGTGTTCTGAGTTGTTGCCTGTTGGTGAGATCGAATATTCCGACATAAGAATACCTTCTTAACTTCTCGGGAGTTCAGATTTCGTGCCTGTTGGTGAATTGCAAGTAGCTCAGATTTGGGGGACGCTTTTCAGATCTCTTTACCTTGCTACAGGAGTGGCTTTGGTGGTCCAAATTGATCGCCTCTTGATATGCCTCCTTAATGCTCAATTATAAGAACAAATATGGGGGATCCATAAACCGTGTTATCTTCAGCAATGGTAAGAATGGGGGAGCCTAGTCATGCAGTTCCGGTCCAGTTGTAGTTCCTGCTGAAATCGGGTCAGGGATGACAGAGATATTGCAGCATTTGGTTTCAGTGTGACTTGAAAAGTTGTCTATGCAAACCAAGAAGCTAATGCCATAAGAGGATATTACTGGAGGACAATACAGCAAATAGCTTAAGAAAAGTTTGTCAAGTGTCACCATTTCCTTTATCTCTCTTGCTTGTCCATCCGTTCATCAGCTTTATATTGGCAACTGAGTTGCTGCTCTGCTTTGCCATACTTTTAGACAAAATCTGCCACAGAATGAGACAGGAAGTAGCCGTACTGGAAAGAAGAGTTGAGGAGCTTCTGCTAGCTGAAAATCATAGAAATCGAGTTCAACCTGTGCTGTAGCTTGTGGATGATATGTATCTTAAGAAGATTTGGCTCAACTCGTAATGGACAAGGTTGAAACGGCATTATCTACCAACTGTTTGAGAACACAATCTGGCATGTCAGATGGGGAAGCACCAACCACCAAACATTGGTGCACATTCTATTGGAGAATTCTCGGCCCTTGAAGGGGAACAGTCGTGTTCTTTTTCCTCTGTACGTGTTGACACCGGATGAATGCTGTATTCTATTGAAATTAATGAAGAGGATATGAGTGAACGAACATCAAAACCTGTAGCAGCCCACCATGTAAATCGCAGAAATATGGATCTTCTGAGGAATCCCGGGGGAGGAGCAGGGTAAAGCCTTTGGAAGACCTAGCGGTTGCTTCAATGATCCAGCTGATGGGTACGCCAATTCCTACTTTAGGGACTTTGAGCTGGTGGTTACACCAAATCCTGCTTTGATTCAAGCGGAAGGGTCTTTTTTTCCCTCCAAACTATATATATATATATATATATATATATATATATATATATATATATATATATACACTGTTGCTTATAGAGATGATGAGCTCAGAGGCTAATAAAGAGAACCAGAAAGAAGAGAAACCTCAGGAACAGGACTTGAATCCTAGTGCAAAATCATCCAGTGGTCTCGTTTGCTTGCCAATGGAACTATTTGGAAAATCCAAAACTGCTTCGAAATCTTCATTGCAAGCCACAGTTGAAAACAGCAAGATGAGTAGAACCGTGATCTTCGCACCAACTGCAAGTAGCAGCCTGAAAACAAAAACCAAAAACACGAAGAGGAACTCAACAGAGGCACCCACATTATTAGTCAAAGTCAACTGAAATAAAGTTGCAAATGTTTTATACCAAGTTGACAAGAGAGGAACCCAAGCCAAGCCTCAACGACATGCTCTAAGCCGCCTGTAACCCCTATTAACAGAGCATGACCTGAAACCTAGTCAAAAGTTCGGCAGAGGTTACATAATTTAGGCTCAAGGTGCAGAAACAAACCCGATAGGCCAGAACAATTTCCACCACTATATTCATTCCATAACTATCAATCTTGGATGAATAGAGAAAGTCTTGAATGGTGAATAATGAATATGCACTCAGAAAAAATTAAAAGATACAAGTATGATATTGACACGTGACAAGAAGATGACAGCAAATTAGGAAAGGTAAGCCTTATAAGCAGGGAGGCCGATTCTGAGAAACAGATAAAAACTCACAGTAGAAGTCAAAACTAAGAAGGCAATTGCATAAGTCTGACCAAGAAACAATCCCCGGCATCTCATCTATTGACACACTGTACGTGCAGCCTGTTGTATCATCAAAGCCGAACATCGAACTGAAGAAAAGGCCGACAGAATACCAATGCAAAATCTCAAGTAACAGCAGTTTAAAACTACAGTAAGTAAACTTCGAATTTTTCCTAATTTAGTCTTTTCCTCTCCAACCATATAATTAGGAGTCCTTTACTCGAACCACCAAACATCTGCTTCGGTGACAAAACAAACATGACTCTCCAATAATATTTTACCCATCAATTGAATCAGGTGAAGAAACAAACCCTAATAAAATAGCAGAGGAATTTTAGTTACTGGCCAACCCAAGATCAGCCCATCAGTTGAATCAAATGCATAAAGAAAGGGCACAGACTAAGTGTCACGGGACGATAATTCACT
This sequence comes from Talinum fruticosum, assembly GCA_021018815.1. Taxonomy (NCBI): domain Eukaryota; kingdom Viridiplantae; phylum Streptophyta; class Magnoliopsida; order Caryophyllales; family Talinaceae; genus Talinum; species Talinum fruticosum. Next base: position 9,856,662 of record JAITYX010000002.1, on the reverse strand, counting down.
CGAACTTGGGACCCGTGCGACGCTAGCAAACTAGACCCGAGACCCTTTTGTAAGCTTGCTAGTAAGCCTTAAAGATGTTTAACTTAAGTTAAAGAGAGAAAGTTTAGTAAGCAAGGACACTTAGAGAGAGAGTTTGGGATAATGCTTTGTATTGAACTCTTGGAATGGATGGTTACAAAAGCAAAATTTACAACACTAGTTAAGGATATGAATGGATTAGATCCAAAGGTGAACAAGTCTGATCCCCACTTATATAATTAATGATGTACCACGTGATCAAATGAGGGAAATACGGAAACGAAAGAAATGTGGAGTACATGATTAGAGAGTTATAACAAAAGCAAAATTTACAACACTAAGTATAAAAAGCGAATGGAGTTTCTTGGGAGCAAAAAGGTTCAGTTGAGAAGAATGGTTTTGATCAATATGATTTCGGATTTCCATTTAAGATTAATGATGAGTTTTTTGTTAGTATAGTAGTTATTATTATACATATGTGCACGTGTGTGTACTTTCAACTGATGATTATTTGGGAATAGTTAGATAGTTAGGGAAACACGGAAATGGAAGGAACATGGAGTAAATGAGTAGAGAGAAATAAGAAATGCAAAAGTCGCTTGAGATCTCCATTTCTTTGGGCCAAAGTGGTCTTTCCAGAATAATGGTTTTGATGGATATGATTTGGGATACCCATTTCTAATTGACGATGGGAATTGGGCTAGTATGGTACTTGAGAATAATGATATGAATGGACTAGATGCAATGGTGATTGAGTGTGTTTGGGCACAAGTATAAAAAGACAATGGAGTTTCTTGGGAGCAAAAAGGTTTGTTTGAGAATAATGATTAGAATTGGCCTGGTGTTGTAATTAGCATACATAGGCGCACGAGTGCGTACTTTTACGTTGATGATTATTTGGGGATAGTACGGTTCCGAACACGTGATGAAATATACAAGACTCTGACAATGACGGAACCATAGAAATGGAAGAAACTACGAGTGCATGATTAGTGAGCAATAACAAAAGCAAAAGTTGCTTTGAACCCACGAAAGTAAAGCAAAAGTTGCTTGGAACCCACGAAAGTTGGGAGTACAACTGATGGGGTTTACAATACTAATTAAGGATATGAATGGATTAGATGCAAATGTGCATGAGTAGGCTTTGGTTTAAGTATAAAAAGACATTGGAGTTTCTTGGGAGCATAAGGGTTCGTTTGAGAATAACGGTTTTGATCATGTGGAATTGGAACAAAACGTGGAGTACATGATTAGAGAGTAATAATAAAAGCAAAATTTGCTTCGAACCCTTGAAAGTTTAAGGAGTACAACTAATGGGATCTATAACACTAATTAAGGAATGGATTAGATGCAAAGGTGAATGAATATGTTTTGACACAAATGTATAAAAAGGCAGTTGGTGTTACTTGGTATGATTTGGGATCCGGACATATAATGAATGATGAGAATTGGCCTACTGTGGTAATTATTATTTGGTAATAGTGAGATTCTAAACACGTGATGAAATGAGGGAAACACGGAAATGGAAGAAACATAGAGTATGGTAAGCGAGTACACAACTAATGGGATTTACTACACTAATTAAGGGTATGAATGGATTATATGCAAAGGTGAACAAGTCAGAGTTGGCGCATGGCGCAAGTATAAGAAGAGAATGGAGTTTATTGGGAGCAAAAAGGTTCGTTATAAGAAGAGAATGGAGTTTCTTGGGAGCAAAAAGGTTCGTTTGAGAATGATGGTTTTGATCGATATGATTTGAGATTCCCCCAATAGTTAATGATGAGAATGAGGCTAGTACGGTACTTATACATAGGCACACAAGTGCATACTTTGATGATTTTTGGGCATACTTAGCTTCCGAACACGTGATTAACGAGCAATAACAAAAGCTAAAGTTGTTTGGAACCCATGAATTTCACTACCAAAAATCATTATATTTTCCACTTGTAAATTTAGTGGGAAAAATGAAATATTCGAGTGAGAAAATGATATTTTCCATTGTTTTGTCATTGAGAATTACAGGGAAAATGATATTTCCCATTGTTTTGTCACCGAGAATCACAAGTGGGTAAAAAGTAAGGGGTAATTGCAATTTCCCACGTTTTCATTTTCAGTGGAAAATTTTTCTACTCGTTTATCTACTGTTTCCCTTCCCACGAAAATTTTCCACTAGATATAATATGGTGGATAATTTCCCTCCGAACTTGTTACAGTGGAAAAGTTCCTACTGATTTGAATACGAGTGGGAAAGTTCCTACCGAAGATTTTCGATGGAAAATTTTCCATCGAAGAGTTTCAGAGGAAAATTTCCACTCGTGTTATATACGGAGGGAAAATATTCACTCGTAAATTCAGTGTTAAAACAGTGGAAAAACATCCATAGGTTTAACCACAAATACTTTTACCAAAATATACAACTATTTTGTGAAATACAACCAAAAGTTGGGTAGTGACACCCTAATTAACATCACCATCATTTCACTAATGTTAGTGAAATACAACTCATCATTTAAATGATCACCTTCACCATCATTTTCACTATCATTTGATGACTCTAGCACCACTCTAGGTTCCGGAATGCTAGGATGGAGGGTCTTCATAAGCGAGTATCATTTCAACATTTGGTCCGCATATTTTCGGTAGCCTTCACACATTTGTGAACTTTCTTGGATTGTTTCTTCCTTCCGGCTTGTTCTACTTTCAATTTTACTTCCAAATCATCCAAAGCCATCTTTTGGTTATCTAGTTTAATCTTTGGTCCTTTGTTTTCGTCAACTAATGTGGCAACGGTATCACGTACAAGAGGAGCCTTACCATGATTTTGGGTGGAAGAATTTCCATAAGAGTTACCTTCTTGTCCAAACCCGCACACACCGACCTCGCTTCGACAATCCATTTCCATCAACGGTTGACTTGGGATGGAGAGTTAGAATCGTCAACTGAAACTTGAGTAGATTGAGCACTTCGGATTTCGGAGAGTTTTTCCACATACTTCCCCTAAAGTGAAGTTTTCATTTGCAAGTTAGTTATATAAAGTACACTTGGAGAAATTTTAAAAAACATCATAGCTTACATAAGCTGATGCGGGCTTTATCATTGACCCATTTGCTATCCAAACCAAGATATAAATTGCTCACGGTTAATGCATCAATCTAACAAAGTAATTGGTTAATTTTCAATTCACAAAAAATGAAACAAATTAGGAAACGAACAATCTAAAACAATAAAATAAATTAGGAAACGAACAAACCGAAATAGAGACATTCTCTTTGATAAATTGAGCTACTTATGAGACATATTATAATCAAATTTAATACTCATCATTCTAAGAGCCATAGAGAACTCAGTATGAGTATTACATCCAGGCCACAAGGGTTGTTGAGCTGCATTAAGCTTGTCATCAAACTGTTTGGATTTGGAGGTTCATAATCTTCTCGACGTGATTCCATTAAATCGTCGACCATTGTTTAAAATCTATCAACCACATCATTATCATTATAGTTCACATGTACATTAGAAGAACTATGTCCCATGTTAACATCCCTAGTAGGTTCAACCTCCCGTGTGAAGTCCAATACCAATACGCATGTTTGAAACCCCTCTTATAAAGATGAACTTTGACCTCTTCTAGGGTTAAGAAATATTTGTTCTTACACTTAAAACAAGGACATCTATATTTACCCTCCCTTAGATATACAAGTTGAAACCTTGCAAAAGCATCAAACTCTTGTACCCCTCTAATAAATTTATGAGTACACCCTTTACGACCCAAAATTAGTCTATTAGTCATCCATTTACGATATTCGAGAATTTTCATATCTCGTGTGATACAATTAAATAAATAGTCTGTTAATATTTTTCCAAGAAAACAACAATGACCATCATAACATTTATACAATTAGTATGTCATAAGTACCTATATTAGTAAAAGGAAGACAAGATGGAAAAACCAGAAAAATAATAAGTAAACAATGACAAAGTTGAGAACATAAGTAAATTTTGCATTAAAATCCATATACATAAAAAAACATTAAAATCCATGTACATAAAAAAAAATAATAGTTTTGCTTAACTCATAACTTCAAGATAGGGCATATAAGAGTTGATAATAAAGACACGACATATTCAAGTTCAAGACCAAGGAGAGCCATTAAATAATTCTTCCACGTAACAATCACAATATATAATTACTATAATAATCATGATTTAGCATAGTCATATCAATATACATGACTAGAATGTAAAAAAATGCAAATTACCTCTGCTTGATTGATGAATAACTAAGACTTCGGTAAATCACCCAACTTTATGGTATGTCAAACCTACAATGATTTGCATAACAACATAGAATGCAAAAGAATCAACTACATGTAAACTTAAAAAACATGTACAAGATTGTTCATTGACCCTTTTAATATAAGATGAAAATATAAAGCTGTAAAAACATACACAGCCCAATATTGACCCTTTTTCCTTTTTTCCCAAGGTTCTTTCAAGTGCTGGTTTGGCTTTCAAATTCTAACTTAAGATGATAAAGGTAGTTTCCCAAAGGATTTTGAAAAGTTTTTAAAAATTTCGGCAGATTTCCGTTTGTAATATGGACTATTCCATTGGCTTAAAGCCTTAAAATCCTGCATAAAAATCATAATATAACTCGACGAGCCTTTGGAACACAGATTGTGACCAATTTTTGTACTTCATATTGGAATATCCAATATTACCCCACTTTATATAAACAAAATTCTGATCCAATTCAAATCCCTACACTAAAATAGTTTTGTATAAACTATAACTAACTTACAACTACCGAGTATCTGTCCAAAGTACTCCCAATCATTGGGAGCACGAGCGTGAAGAGCGGTAATGTAGATGAGCCATCTACTTTCAGTGATGTTGTACCATCTACTTACATTTTCCTGTATTGTTTTCTTCAACTTGTTAAACTTCATCATAGGTCATCCTTAGGCTTGCCCCGAAAGGAAGAAATTTATGAATTCGGTAGGTGTAAATAATAAAGTTCGTCTTGAAATTGACAAGTTCTGTGCAATTTTCTCGTCGATACTTGAAGAGAATCACAAGTTCTTGGTAAGCTACTCTTGCAGGAGACAACTTTATACCTTCTACCGACATTCATAATAATTTTTGCAAAAACTTAGAAAGAAAGGGCTGGAACGCGGGAGTTACTGATCATATGTTCTTGTTGTAGGCTAATTCGGAGTTGATCGGTTCAATGAAATTAATCCCAAAAACTAGAAACATCTGTTCATCGGTTAAACAATCAACTAATTTCACACCAAAAACTGTTCGAGTTTCGCATGAGTCCAAGCAATCATAAATCAATTTTGCAATCACTCAAATAAATCGGCTAAACAATTAGAATGAAACACTCGGTAAAAGCGGCGAGCGTAAGTCTTTGAGTCTTCCTCGGAGACACCCGGAGAACCGTCGATTGTCGGCCACCGGAGTGAAGGCGGCGATGAGTTCTTGGACACGATGGTTGGGTTGCCAAGACGGTGGAACCCAAAACCCGTAATCGAAACACTTGTAAAAGCGGCTAGCGTAAGTCTCCGAGTCTTTAGAGAGTCGTTGATCGTCGGCCACGAAGTGACGACGGCGATAAGTTCCCGGAGACGGCGGCGGTGTTGCGGAGAGGTTAGAGGCTTGGATCTAGGCGTGAGCTAGGGTTCGGGCCCGGGGGTACGAAGGATAGAGAGGCGTGAGAGAGGGTGTGAGAGGAGAGAGAGTACACATTTGGCTTAATTATTTTCCACCTAGCAGTATATACGCTCGTAAGCTAATCTCACTCGGTTACAATTTTTTTTAAGACACACTTTCACCAAAATTTTTAATTTGGTGGGAATTGAAAAATTGAATTTACTAGCGAAATATTTTGGGGAGAAAGAGTTGCAATCAAAATAAAAAAAATGGAGAAATTCAAATAAATAAATGTTAGTGGGAAATTAGTAGTAAATAAATTTTAAATAAAAATTAAAATTGTGAAAATATTTGGTGGAAAATAAGAGGAAATTTAGTGGGAAATTTTTCATTGAAAATATAAAGGTTTGATATCGAGTGAAAAAATCAAGTAGTGGAAAAACAGTGAAAAATTTTCTACTATGATTTTTCAGTGGAAAATTACAGATGAAAATTTGATGATTTTTGGTAGTGGTTTAGGGAGTACAACAAATGGGGTTTACAACTCTAATTAAGTATACTAATGGAATAGATGCAAAGGTTAATGAGTATGCTTTGGCACTAGTAGAAAAGACATTGGAGTTTCTTGGGGAAAAAAAGGTATGTTTGAGAATAATGGTTTTGTCGAAATATACAAGATTCTAATAATGAGGGAAACAAGGAAATGGAAGAAACAAGGAGTACATGATAGAGGACAATAGTAAAAGAAAAAGTTGTTTGAACCTAAGAAAGTTTGCTTTGGCACAAGTTTAAAAAGACAACGGAGTGTATTGGAAGCAAAAAGGAAGAAAAACTCCCTTAAGTCAGATGCGGCGACTTACCATTGTGCAACTCGTTCCTCGAAAGTGGTAAACACTTTCCTTGGCCTCTCTTGGCCTTTTTACCACCTTATTGTTGGCTTCCATCGGTGACGCTTGACTATCCTTTCCAAAACTCACAATAATAAATAAATAATTATTATTTGGAAGAAAAACAAATGTTGACAATGAGAAGGTGAATAATTCAAATAAACAACAAAAGGTAAAATCTGAAATACATAAAATTATTAATTTCTTAATTAGGGCTGATTTACTCACACCACCCAATTTCTTTCCTTTCTTTCTTGAACACCAAGCTCCAAGATTATTTTAAAATTTTTGTTACTTTTTTGGTTTGGCCAAATGAACAATGGGGGTTGATGATTAGCATTTGGCTCTTAAGCTGTCATATGATGATGAAAGCTAATTGGATACGTTTGAGTTCAAATGTAACAATGGGGGTTGTACATGGTGTGCGTGCACACTGATTCTTGCATGACATCATCATGTGTGTTTTGGGCTGCATCAGTAGTCCGGGAGTAGAGATGCATCTCTTCTCTACTATCTGGGAGCTGGATATAAGAATTGTTGGTGTAATAGGGATGGTCAACAATTTATGCTTTGGTTGGTTGCCAAGAAATCCATGTGTCACAGGACTTGTACTCTTATCAGAGCAAATTTAACCACCACCAGACCACTTAGGTGTGAGTGGGGGCTGAGAATTGAACGTGGATAGATGAACTTGCACTTGCTCAATGCTTGGCACGTTAATTGATCCTCAGTTGTTGATGTTTTTAACATCTGATTTTATGTGTGGTTATGCTTCATTCTGGGGCAGCTTTGTGTGATTTTTTAATATTCTGACTGTAGAAGCTTAAATCCTGCAGCAACGGGACCAGCACAAGGTTCTTTATTTTGAGGGAGCTAATTATGTATCTAGTAGTGGGGCTCCTGTGAGGCATTTTAATACTTTATCAGTTGACTTTTAGCTGGATTTGAGTTTTACCCCTAAAATCCCAAATAACGCCAAATTGAATTAAAAAAATCCCCCAAAGTATGCAAAAATAGTGACAGATCTCACAGGTGATCTAACGAAGCCGACTGAAACAGACGGTGGCGGAACCAGAGCCCAGAGATGAGAGAAGTGGATATCATGAACACATGGAACGAACATTGAAGAATGAAGAGGAAAACGGGTAAGCCATCAGCTAAGAGTCTAGTAGTATTGATTTTTCCCGTTCAATTCAGATGGTTAATGTGGGTTATTTGATTGGATATTTTCCCTCCTTTTTCATTATAGTTACTAAACATGTAAATATAGATAGTGTAATCCGTGGTCTTTTCATGGTAGCTTGTAAAAGGGACGCTTTAAAAAAGTGACTCTATTATCGACTCAGTCGGAAGAGTGGACTAATGGGTCAACTGGTCGGACCATTGATACCGAGGTTAGACTAATTGGACCAAGTTGAACTGATATGACTTAGTTAATCATATTTTTCTTAACATAAGTGAGAGATTGTACGATATCAATTTGAGTTTTAAAATGCTAACTTTTCCACATAAAACACAATGAGGGCCGATTCTCGATTCAACTTATTCAATGGGCTGGTCAAGTTCGGGTTTTTTAACATATTTTTAAGTTAGGTAAAGTCTAATAATACTAACTAATTTTTATGAGTACTCAGTATCATATCTATTTCCATGGTTCCTGCAAATTGATTAATCGATTGAAGTTGTTTTCAGAGGCCAAGCATCTTCACCTATGCACTAGAGTTGAGCATTATGGGAACCGATTCGGTGATCGACCGGGTTAGTAAAATGGGTCAATGATTCGACCAATTGAACCCTTTAATTTGGATTAAATCGATTAGTTCGTTTGATGATTGAAGAGGGTTATACCAGTCAAAATAAGAATCCATGAATGAAGCTAGCCATTGACATGATGATTTAAGTTTTTCTTTTTTTTTTAATTAAGATTTATAATTTCAATCCATCCGCGACTTTGTCGAGTCAAATCAAAATTGGGTTAAGCGGTTTTGACGTGTTTCAATGTTCAAGCGGGTCAAGTAGCGTGTCCGAACTGAATCCATGCTCGGTTTTCCGTTGAATTGGTCGAACCGGCTGATTCGGATCTCGTGACATATCCTTTGGCATCCCTCGTTCCCCTGCCCAGTAAACCTTTTGGGCTTCTCCTATAATAGGGGCTAAGAAAGTAAGCCTGCTTACTTATTTTACTTATCAAAGAAAAATTATGATGGTACATTTATTTTCAGTTGTTGAGAAGGGAATTATTTTTAACAAATAAACACATTTGTTTTTTTAAAAAATAATTGCCACAATAAATGATGCATTAAAGATCGATGTATTTGGTCAGAGACGAGTTAAGAGTATTTTGAAAAAGTCGGGTTTTTTAATTGTATTATTATTTGATCTTGGCAAGCTGTTTTTAATAATATGTTTAATTAGTATTGACCGAACACGTGATTACAACATGTGATCCCCAGCGCCGAATCAGTTTTTTGCCCATAAATTCCCTCTACTTTAGTGTTAGGTTTTGTATACATACATAAGCTAATCAGATCATTTTTTAATTACAAGAAACAAAAAAAATAATGGAGTTAGTAAAAGGACCATAATAAATTAATGATTCTCACTTTGAAATTCACGTACCATTTAGCGTGAAACTTTAGTTTAAAATCTGTTCGAAATTATATTTATATCAATATTTATAATAGGTTTCAATTTATTTTGACTCTTTTCAGTTATAGTTACTCATTTTTAAAAATTATTTTATTTTAAGTTGACCAAAATAAAAATGTTTAGGCAGCTTTAAGTTACGTGCCATAATATGAAATAATGGAGAATAATGAAAATTTTTGCATGCCAATATTTATAACTCTCGGTCCATTTTACAGTAATCATTTAAGCCAATTTTTCCTGTAAGAATTAACTATTTCAGATTCATAACAGATTATAACAGCTTACTCATTTCATCTTATTTATATCATAACAATTAATTTTAAAGTCAACGGCTCTTAATTTAGACGTTCCAATATATTCTTCCTACTAATGAAAAAAATAAACAGTCTGATTTTGTACGTTCTTAGCAGTAGTAAAATTGGACGATTGTGATCTTCTCATCAGCAGATCAATGGCTGTGATTTTTCGTGACGTGTTGATTTGTCAAGGAGCAATTTGACGTATCCTGTGTCAGGCATCCAATTAATGCATGATCTTAAATTAATTAGAAATCCTTAATTTCGTTAATTAAGAATTACACATGTGTATAATTAATAAATAAAAGAACCAACAACTCCTTTGTTTTAATCGACAATTTACATTTAAATTTCAGGAAAAAAAAATTAGAAAAAAGGGGCCATTAATATTCTCCCAAATCTCACCTGCCACATTCAGCCAACCAAAAACATAAATAAATAAATCTCACCTGCCACAACCATGGCTGTTTCCAGCTCCTTTTTTTTTTTTTGGTACGAATGTGGCATAAAGGCCATAGGTATATTCAAACTAAATCTCTCTGTAAATAAAATGTTGATTGAGGTAACACCGACTTCTTACGAAAATATTACACCCTTCCATCCCAAAAAAAAAAATCCTAAAACTCTTTGTGGTAACATCTTCAAGAGACTTTGTCAACAATTGATCTAGTTGACAATTAGATCAACGATGTTATATAAGTAATCTCAATATCAATCTTTACAAAAAAAAAAAAAAATATCAGTTATTAAAAATTGGTCTCGGTAGATTATAACACACACACACAAATATATATATATATATATATATATATATAAAAGTTAACTCATGTAATCGGTATTTTTATATTATTGTGTTTATAATGATTGAATCAATAAGGAGTTAAAGATCGATACCCTCTCAATTAACACTTAGGTTTAATGCACAAGTATATATGTATAGACTTCTTTTTGTAATTGAAGCTGCAAAAAATAATTTTTGTTACATAGATAATTTTTAATAAGCAATTTAATAATAAAAACCTTCTTTGTACTTTGCATGCAAAATGGTTCAAAAAAATGTTCAAAAATGCTTCAAAAAATATTAGTAAAATGCATTCCTTCAATGCTGGCAGAATTTTTAGAGAATATCCGAATTTAAAGAACACTAAAATCCAACAGATTTTAGAAAACTTGTCAGTTGAAGGTGAGGGGGCCTAATTACAGCATATAAAAGACGATTTCAATAAAAAAACCTAAAAATTTTCAAGTAATTAAGGCGGATTTTTTTTTTTTTTTTTGTGGCCGGTGATGATGGAGACTGCAGACTGATACGATTTATGGTCAGAATGATATTGTAAGTGTAGAGTTAATAGAAAGTATTTTTATCATTAGTTTTGTAAAAATGGAGATATATTTTGATATTTTAAATTTATTATTCTCATATATGGTTTGGTTGTATATTATCATGTTAATAGTATTAATAGTAGTATTTTTCATTAAGTAAATATAGTGACGAAGCAATATTGCAATAGCATAATATAATGTTTTCCCCATAGCTTATAAAAAGAAATATTTATGTATGATGCTTAATCTCCCTATTATAAGGAGGTATATATTGTATGTGTCAATCGGCTCAATTAATAAAATTTTTAAGAATTATATTTAAAGATTTAAGTTTGAATAATTAAAGCCTAAAAATTCCACTACAAACCGTACATGTTACTTCAAATGAAAATATTACTTCAACATCTAAAAACTCGAGGCGAGCCTAATAGAACTTATATTGTACTATTACAATTTTGACTACTCGGAACTTATAGGAATTCGAGAGGCCCTAAATGGGAAAGGTGATATATTTATACTCAGTTTATAAATTTGAGTTGATAATAATTACAGTGATCCAGCTTAAAATGTTGAGTACCAGGTCTAGCATGGGTTATAATGAGCAGCCTAGCCTAGGTAATTAATTTATCATCACATGTGATCCATGGCGTCAACTTGCTAATTGTCCTACTTCAGTTGTCGGGGCATCTAATCTGCTCACTTATTAAACTAAACCTAAATGGCTATAAAACCAGTGAATTAAGCTCCATAATAACCATGTTATCCCATAATCATAATTAGTACACCAACTGGCTAGCAATGGCTACTCTCTCTCCTTCCACCACCACCCCCATCACCTCCACCCCTCTCAAGAACAACCCATTACTCTCAAAGCCGTCCCAACTATCCGTTTTTGGATCAACCCGAATTCGACGCCTGGCACGAAAAGTCTCATGCAAAGCCTATGAGCCCCAAAACCCTAATGACTCGTCCAAGTTGGATAGAAGAAACATGCTCCTCGGGCTAGGTGGTCTGTATGGGGCAGCTGCTACCCTCGGTGTCGCACCAGGCACCTTGGCTGAGCCAGCTGTCCTCGATCTGAAAGCCCCTTGTGAGCGAACAGCAGATTCTCAAGATACCCCCGGAGGCTTGAATTGTTGCCCTCCCTTTATTGACCCAAAAGAAGTGAAAGACTTTGATCCTAAAAACTATCCTAGCCCTGCCTTGAGGGTTCGGCCCCCTGCCCATAAGGTTGACGCCGAATACATGGCTAAGTTTCAAAAGGCTATTGCTAAAATGAAGGCCCTCCCTGCTAATGACCCACGTAACTTTTTCCAACAAGCTAATGTCCATTGTGCTTATTGTGACGGGGGGTATCATCAACTGAATCACAACGAAAAATTGCTTCAGGTCCACTTTTCATGGCAGTTTTTCCCTTTCCATAGGTGTTACCTCTACTTCTTCGAGAGGATATTGGGTAAGTTGATCGATGATCCAACTTTTGCCATGCCCTTCTGGAACTGGGACCACCCTGATGGTATGAGGATGCCCACCATTTATACCAAGGGTGGCTCAGACAACCCCTCAATAACCCTAATCGCGATGTCGTGCACCTCAACCCTAATATGCTGGTGGACCTGGCCTATGGTGGTGGTGCTGACTCGAAAATACCAGATGAAACCCAGATCTACTACAACTTATGGCATATGTACATCCATGTGGTTAGACCTAGGAAGCCACAATTATTCATGGGGGACAAATACACTGCCGGAATGGATCAAAATTTCGGTTCATCTGGCTCCCTTGAACTTCTACCTCATAACACCCTCCACAATTGGGTCGGAGACAGAAATAAGAAGTACCGAGTTGACATGGGTACATTCTTCTCAGCTGCTCGAGACCCAATCTTCTATGCCCACCATGGCAATATAGACCGAATGTGGTCCATCTGGCAAAAGCTCGATGGTGGTAGAGCCCAGTTTATAGATTCCGACTGGTTGAACGCATACTTTGTCTTCTACGACGAAAATGCCAAACCAGTCAGGATCTACGTTAGAGATGTCTTAGACGACAAGAAACTTGGCTACACCTACCAAGATGTGGAGCTACCCTGGCTCGACCCAGTGAAGCCTGTGGTGGATCACAAGCCACTGAATGTTCCTAAGATACCTGCACAAGAGGTCAAGTTACCAAAGGCATTGGGAGATCTAGGGTTCAGAACAAAGGTCTCCAGGCCAAAGAAGTCAAGGAGCAAGAGGGACAAGAAGGAAAAAGAGGAGGTGCTCGAGGTCGGAGTGCAGCTAGCAGAGACCGAAGAGTTCGTCAAGTTTGACGTCTACTTGGACGACGAACACGACCACAGCTCAACCGGGCACACCAAGGCCACCGTCTCATACGCCGGAAGTTTCACAGCCTTGCCACACAAGATTAAGCCAAGCGGAAAGGGGCACGACCATGGTAAGAAGATCAAGTTAAAGCTGGCCATTACGGAGGTCATTGAAGATATTGGTGCTGACGACGACGACTATGTCGATGTCACCTTCGTGGCGAGATCGGGGCAAAAAGCAGTTACTATCACCGACGTCAAGATTAAGTACCTCTAAGTTATGACACTGTTACGTTACGTACTTGCATGTGCATGGGGTCAACTTCAATTGGATTAGTTAGGCCATTTGGACATGCATTTGATTTCGTCGACATTCCTTCATTCTGTGCTTTTGGTTATGGTTTATCGTCGAGTCCTTGATTTCTTTAGTCATTTGGGTCCAAGTCTGAGAACTGTTGTTGATTTCCATGGAGTACCATGAAGTTCTAGTCTTCTTAATAAAGAGAGGAAATTTTAATTTTGGCCAATTTAGCGTAACAAAATGGTGTCACTATTTTTTTAACCTTTTTGGAAATCTGTGACGTATGGAGAAGTAGACGTTACCACATGCTCTCACTTGAAAAAATTAAAACAATTTTTTTTCCTAAAGCATTTTTCTTATATTTTAAATATATATTTATTTATGTCGTTCATAAGAACATGTGTTACCCATTCCATTTAATCATAATCTTATAAGTAAATTGTCTCCACCAAAGCTTGGACTTTAATAAAAAGGATGAAAATGTAAATTATTTACCATTAAACCAACACTGATTTGATCTTCCTCTCTCTCGTACTTTTCTGCATATGTTGGAGTGCTTTACATGAGATTCATTTAATTCTCTTTAACTCAAAAAAATAAAAATACGACAAGAAAGAAATTAGTCAAGAATAATGAGAACAACCTTTTGAATTCTTTTTCAAACTTTTAGGATATTCTAAAGGAACTTATTATAATCAGAATTAAATAAATAATAATTGCATTGTCTCACAGAGAACCCATTTTCAATCTCAAATTAAAAAAATAAACAATTTTATAAAAATTATAAGTGCATAAAATTATAAGGGTATTCCACTATCCCACTTTTGAGTTGCACTTGACTTGATAAGCACAAATTATAAGTGCATAAAATTTTATACGAAACTTTTCAGTAAGCACACCCCTATACTTGTAAGTTGTGTTAGCTGGACATTATATCCGATCAGTCAGATATACATGTTTAATTATTTTATATATTTTTTCATAATAATGAATTTTAATCTTCAAACATATGTTCAGTAATTAAAAATTATACTAATAATTTTACTGATTATATCATCCTTAACCTATGTGATCCGATTTTACATTGAAATTTTATTCCTTATTTGGCTCAATTACAATCCACATTTTAAGGAAAAATTCTGATCAATCATAATTCTACCGAAAAATTGGTCACAATCTGTGTTCCAAAAGGCATGTTGTACATTATCATTAGGCCCACAAAATGAGTGTATTTGATTGGAGAATTATGCTGAGAATTAGTCATGGGATCAATGTTGAAGATTCTTGCAATGGATAACTTTTCCTAAATCCCTCTATTTTATATTTTGTTTAGTGGTGGCTATTTAGGATTGATTTTATTTATTACTCTAGTTGTGGATATTTAGGATTGTTGTTTATTTGAGAGTAATTGTGATTTTGTTGGTGATCGGTTTGAAGAGAAATTTGGTTGTTGTACCTGAATGAGTTTGATCACCATTAGTAGTTTAGTTTAACATAGTTGTTAATTTTAGCATTTAGTGTTTGTTTATTTAATAGTTTAATTATTTATTAGTAGTTTAGTTCCTTGAGTGAATCCCTTTTTCAATCAAATATTAGTGGTAGTTTTCCTCCATACTTGAGAACGATAATCTAAACCACTTATCTACATATGAACAGCTGGTGAGTCGTGGTGGTAGGTG
The DNA here is from genome assembly GCA_021018815.1 of Talinum fruticosum. Classification (NCBI taxonomy): domain Eukaryota; kingdom Viridiplantae; phylum Streptophyta; class Magnoliopsida; order Caryophyllales; family Talinaceae; genus Talinum; species Talinum fruticosum. The sequence goes on along the minus strand of JAITYX010000002.1, from coordinate 9,841,549 downwards.
TAGGTGTGGGTGTGGTCGTGGACGTGGACGTGGGCGTGAGGTGTGAATCAGAGAGGGGGACGCAAAGAACGTGAGAGAGGGCCTCAAAGAGAGGGACAGAGCATGTGGGTTTATTTTTAGTTTTGGGTCATAATTCTTTTGGACCTTTATATACTATTTTTAGGGGTATTCCAAACATAAAACAAAAACTTCACCTTATTCTATATTCAGTTTTTGAGCCTATGGGTGTCATGGAATATCTATAGACCCTTAATAAATCTGCCCTGACGATGGCGGCAACGACAATACTATTGCTTCCACTGTCGAAGGGGCGGCCTCTTTTCGAAGTCGGAGCAGGGGTGCCACTGGCTGAGCCTCCTCCCTTTTCTACATTTGTCTTGTTAGCGGAGCTGATTTTCTTCTAGCGTAACCAATCATTTTCAAAATTTATTTGTGCACAACATGCGTTTGGACCTGTGCAATAGTTTAACTTCCAAATATGTTCTTTGTACTTTGCATGCAAAATGGTTCAAAAAAATGTTCACAAAAAAATGGTTCGAAAAATATTAAGTAAAATGCATACCTTCAATACTCGCAGATTTTTCCAAGAATATTCAAATTGAAAGAACACGAAAATCCAAAAGATTTTAGAAAACTTGTGAGTTGAAGGTGAGGGGGCTAATTACAGAAAACCTAAAAATTTCAAGTACTTAAGGAGGAAAAATGACGTAATTATCAGTTAAATATAATGACGTAATAATATTAATATTGCAATAGCATAGTATAATGGTTTCCCATAGCTTATGAAAAGAAATGTGTTTCTATGATATTTAATCTCCCCTTATTATAATAAGGAGGTATATATTGTAATTATCAGTTAGCTCAACTAATAAATTTTCAACAAGTTATAATTAGAGATCTGGGCTCGAATAATTAAAAATCTAAAATTCCCAAAATGTTTTTTATTTGATGGACGAACTTGTGTATATAACTCAGTAGCTACTTCAAAGGGAAACATTACTTCAACGTCTAAAAAGCCTAGGGTAGCCTATAATAGTACTTATATTGTACTATTACAATTTTGAGTGTTGGTAACTTATACGGAATTCGAGAGGTGCCAAAATGGGAACAAATTAGAGTCTATGATAATTCCTAGGGACTCAATGGTTACATGTGATCCAGCTTAGTTTGTTTGTAGTAATTAAGATAGACATACTAGCTAATTAATTTCTCGTCACTTGTCTCATGGCATCAACTTGTTAATTGTCGAGAATCTAATTAATATGCGAACTAATTAAACTAATCAGAAATCCCACCAGACCCAAATGGCTATAAAAACCAGTGAATTAAGCTCCATAATAACCATGTTATCCCATAATCATAATTAGTACACCAACTGGCTAGCAATGGCTACTCTCTCTCCTTCTACCACCACCCCCATCATCACCTCCACCCCTCTCAGCAACAACCCATTACTCGCAAAGTCATCCCAACAATCCATTATTGGATCAAACCGAACTCGACACGTGGCACGAAAGGTCTCATGCATAGCCAATGAGCCCCAAAACCCTAATGACTCGTCCATGTTGGATAGAAGAAACGTGCTCCTTGGGCTAGGTGGTCTATATGGGGCAGCTGCCACCCTGGGTGTCGCACCGGGCACCTTGGCTGAGCCAGCTGTCCCCGATCTGAATGCCCCTTGCGAGCGAACAGTACCTTCTAAAGATACCCCCGGAGGCTTGAATTGTTGCCCTCCCCAAATTGACCCAACAGAAGTGATGGACTTTGATCCTATAAGCCCTGCCTTGAGGGTTGGGCCCCCTGCCCATAAGGTTGACGCCGAATACATGGCTAAGTTTCAAAAGGCTATTGCTAAAATGAGGGCCCTCCCTGATAATGACCCACGTAATTTTCACCAACAAGCTAATGTCCATTGTGCTTATTGTGACGGGGCGTATCATCAACTGAATCACAACGAAAAAATGCTCCAGGTCCACTTTTCATGGCTGTTTTTCCCTTTCCATAGGTGTTACATCTACTTCTTCGAGAGGATATTGGGTAAGTTGATCGATGATCCAACTTTTGCCATGCCCTTCTGGAACTGGGACCACCCTGATGGTATGAGGATGCCCACCATTTATACCAAGGGTGGCTCAGACAACCCCCTCAATAACCCTAATCGCGATGTCGTGCACCTAAACCTTAATATGCTGATGGACCTGGCTATGATGATGTTGACACACAAGATGAACACCGGATCAATAACAACTTATGGCATATGTACATGCATGTGGTTAGACCTAGCAAGCCGGAATTATTCATGGGGGACAGGTACACTGCCGGAATGGATGAAGATTTCTATTCATCTGGCTCCCTTGAACTTCTACCTCACAACACCATCCACAATTGGGTCGGAGACAGAAAGCAGAACTACAATATTGACATGGGTACCTTCTTCGCAGCTGCTCGAGACCCAATCTTCTATGCCCACCATGGCAATGTAGACAGATTGTGGTCCATCTGGCAAAAGCTCGATGGTGGTAGACCCCAGTATATAGACTCCGATTGGTTGAACGCATACTTTGTCTTCTACGACGAAAATGCCAACCCAGTCAGGATCTACGTCAGAGATGTCTTAGACGAAAAGAAACTTGGGTACACCTACCAAGATGTGGAGCTACCCTGGCGCGACGCAGAGCCTGTGGTGGATCTCAATCTACGGAGTGTTCCTAAGATAACCGCAGAAGAGATCAAGTTACCAAAGGCATTGGGAGATCTAGGGTTCAGAACAAAGGTCTCCAGGCCAAAGAAGTCAAGGACCAAGAGGGAGAAGAAGGACAAAGAGGAGGTGCTCGAGGTCGGAGTGCAACTAGGGGAGACCCAAGAGTTCGTCAAGTTTGACGTCTACTTAAACGACCAACACGACCACAACTCAACCGGGCACACCACAGCCACCGTCTCATACGCCGGAAGTTTCACAGCCTTGCCTCACAAGACTAAACCAAGCGGAAAGGGGCACGACCATGGTAAGAAGATCAAGTTAAAGCTGGCCATTACGGCGGTCGTTGAAAATATCGGTGCCGATGCTGATGACTATGTCGATGTCACCTTCGTGGCGAGATCGGGGCAAAAAGCAGTTACCATCACCGACGTCAAGATTAAGTACCTCTAAGTTATGACACTGTTACGTTACGTACTTGCATGTGCATGGGGTCAACTTCATTGGAATAGTTAGGCCATTTGGACATGCATTTGATTTCGTCCACACCCCTTCATTCTGTGCTTTTGGTTTTGGTTTATCTTCGAGTCCTTGATTTCTTTTAGTCATTTGGGTCCAAGTTTGAGAACTGTTGTTGATTTCCATGGAGTACCATGAAGTTCTAGTCTGCTATAATAAAGAGAGGGAATTTTAATTTTGGTCAATTTAGCGTAAGAAAATGGTGCCACTATTTTTTAACCTTTTTTGGAAATCTATGGCGTATGGAGAAGTAGACATTACCACACGCTCTCATTTGCTAAAATTAAAACAATTGTTTTTTCCTAAAGCATTTTTTCTTATATTTTAAATATATATTTATCTATGTCATTCATAAGAACATGTGTTACATATTCCATTTAATCATAATCTTGTAAGTAAATTGTCTCCGCCAAATGAAAATTGTTTACCATTAAACCAACCCTCATTTGATTTTCCCCTCTCTTGTACTTTCTTCCATATGTTGGAGTGCTTTTCATTGGATTCATTTAATTGTCTTCAACTCAAAAAAATCAAAATACAACAAGAAAGAAATTAGTCAAGAATAATGAGATCAATCTTGTGATTTTTTTCAAACTTTTAAGATATTCTAAGGGAACTTATTCATAAGAAAGAAATAAATAATAATTGAGAGAATCCATTTTCAATCACATTAAAAAAACAATTTAATAATTTTGTAAAGGGTATACCCCTTTTAAGTTGCACATGACTTCATAAGCACAAATTATAAGTGCACAAAGTTTATACAAAACTTTTCATCAAGGACACCCTAGGCTTGTAACAATTTGAATGGCAGAGAGTGAGGGGAGAATATCTAATTATCCCAAATAATAAAGTTAAGGGTGATGAAATTGTCTTATGATAACAAGATTTTTTCGAGTATTAGATTTTAGTCTGAATTAATACAATATATAATTTACAATTATCGATCAAATTTTTAATAAATATAATTAAAATTATTAATTGTAAATTGTAAATTTTCCGTGTGTAAATGTCACTAATTGAAAATAATACATTAAAAGTGCCTATGACATGACGTCTATGATTTTGTTAAACCAATAGATTATAGAGAAACTTTATATAATGAGATAATGCAATTTAAAAAAAAAAAGTTTCAATCATAACGTTGGAGGTGCAACTAGCTAGAAAAATCTCCCAGAAGTGGAGATATCTGGTAACTTTATCTTTTTGCAAGAGATTTGCATAATTTTTAGAATAACATGTATTGTATATATGTGGACCGCATATCGATAAATAATTACACAAAAGATAAAAAAAAGGGGAATTTTGAAGAAAAATTAAAAAATTAGTAGCTTGTGCTACTATCTTAGTAGATAGTCCAAAAATTATAATACAATTTTCATATGTGATTGATGTAAAAAACAACGTCCCTTGTCGAGTATATATATGCCCCGTTCTCTTCAGCTACATTTATATGTAACCAATAAAAAAATTTGCTTCAAATTTCCAAAGTCATCTAACTTTATTCAAAAAATTATGCATATGCCAAGGCTTATTTCCCCAATTCCATGTAAAATAAAGAAGATATTTATATTTACCTCTCTCGAGGTATTTGGCAATCATTTATAAACCCTTCAAGTATTGATATTTATTTTTACCCACCCCGACCGGAGTAGTTAATATTTCGGTGATGCATTGACCTTTGTTATTCATAATAAACAACATCCAAATACGATATTTGTGCTGACGTGGCATACAAAAAATATGTACAATGCCACAATTGCCTTTTTCCGATATGCGTGCTCTTTTTAGGCATGAGGTTAAAAAGTCATTCTATTTAAAAATCAGGGATAAACCGGTCCTTTTACGCTTCCGATTAGCCCTTTGCCGTTTTTTATGTTAAATATTTTTTATCTCTAAATACAGAGTTGATAAAAATAAATACTAATAATTGGAGGGTTTATAAATGATTTCCAAATAGCTCGAAGGAGATAAATGTGAATATCTCTAAAATAAAGCAAAATGAAATGCAAACAAAATTCCTTTTTTTAAGGGTTTTTGAGATGAAGTAGAAAGTAATAATTTTTATAATAAATAAACTTTGCATTATGGATGTCAAAGTCATCGATAATTTATTTAATGGCCACCACTGAAATTAAAACATTACTTACAGTAGTGTATTTGTGTTCACCTTTAATTATTGAATTATCACCTTTTAAAAACTGAATCTCAACTTTTAAAACCACCATCTATTTACTTAGCCTAATTAAAATATAATGCAATATGGTTACATTAAAATTAAAATATATTATTGGGAGCTACCATTTTATTCAAAACTGCATATTTATAAAAATCTCGTACTTATTAGAGCTGAGCATGATTGATGGGTATTCTAGAATCGGACCAGAATCGGTCAAACGGGTAAGATTTTAGAACCGAAACCGGTCAAACGGGTAACGGTAAGGTTCCTAAAATTTAGGAATCGGTCAAACGGGTAATGGTAAGGTTCATAAAATGAAATCATGGAACCGAAACTTGGAACCATTCAAAGGGTATATTATTTTATATTTCATATATCTTACCGACAGTGATGGATAAGTTATTGATGTTGAAGATGCAATGGAAGTTTAAAGGTTATATTATTTTTATTTAAATTTAGTTAATGAACTTGAGACATTTAGTTATATTAGTTTTTGAAGATACTTTGTAAGATTTTGATCACATCCCTTTTAAGAACGTTGTTTCTACTACTAACTTTGATTTTGTAAAAATTGCTAAAAATTGTGGTATTTAATTGTTTGCTTGTTGAAATTTAGCTAATTAAATTATTAACTGAGTTGATGTTTGTAAGTTTTTAAAGGTTTAAAAAATTTCATAAAAATAATGGTGTGAACAGAGTACCCTGGAACCGGAACCGTAATCGGAACCCGAGGTTTCGGATAAGGTTTCTAAAATTTAGGAATCGGTCAAACAGTGGTAAAGGTAAGGTTCCGAAAATTCAGGAACTCGTCAAACATGATAAATGTAAGGTTCCCGATTTTGGTACAAGGTACCGAAACCACTCACCCCTAGTACTTATAAGTTAGCCTTCTCTTTCACTTTATATATACTAGCTAACACTGCATGCTGCCGCTATATTAATTTTCTAAAAATGTTTCGTAATTTAGAAGTATCAATTGATAAATTATTCATCTATTTAACACAATTTAAATTTCCGCGTATTGATCATGCTTTTAAATTGTGTTGAATAAATGAATAGATTTATTTATTGATACTTCTAAATTACCATAAATTTTTAGAAAATTAATATAACGGCAGCGTACTGGTATTAACTAGTAGATAATTAAAGGATAGAGTTAAATGTTGTACAATTGGGCCTTATTATATAGCTATACGATATAATTCTAACTCAATTATCTCTCTGGCATTTGTTGATAATTGTCGTCAGTTGCCAATTAATTCGTTTGCTTTATGCCCATTTAACATCTAAATATAGGTCAATTAAAATAAAATTTATCTTAACTCAACATTCCAATTATCAACATTAGAAAATACGATCAATTTTATAGTTTGATAAACCCATTTGAAACCTACAATATATGCCAAATTAAGACGAACAATTTTATCTTCACTGATCATAAAATCCCAGTAATTACTATTGATCATAAAATCTAATCAATTCTTTACCCGCCACTCTCCACATCAGGATTTCGAAACTTCGTCCTCCACCGTGGCTACTCACGTTATCCTCCCCCTCTTTCTCTCTCTTCTCCCGACTCCCCTTCCGGCCGTTAATTAAATTGACAACCCCTCTCCTCCTCCTCCTCCTCCTCGTCCCTCTCTCTCTCTCCTCCCCAACCATGGCTTCCCCACCTCCTCCGCACCTCCTCCTCCTCCTCTTTCCCAACCTCCCCACGACCCATCCCCACCATTCGCTTCTCTCTCCATTCCCACAATCCCAACCCTCCAACGACGCCCCTCCCCTTCTCATGCCTCCGCCGGTACCTCCTCCTCTACCTTTCCAACCTCCCCATGAGCCATCCCCGCCACTAACTACTCTCTCTCTCTCCATCCCCGTAACCCCCCAACGACCCTCACATCGCCACCGTCCTCCCCTTTTATACCTCCATCGGTGGTTATGCCCTCACCAAGTGGTTAGATCTAAGTTTCAGTGGTTAAACATATTAACCCAAAAAAAAAAAGAAAAAAATGGTACACTTACCCCCGCCATTGCCGATCCTTGTCAAGACCCGCATTGAAAACCAAACCCATTATATTTTAATCTCCGTCTAACTCAATTCCATCTCGTAAATCAACCTCCGGAGTATTTCTTTTGCTTTACGAGCATAACCTAGAAACTAATTTGGAGAGAGAGAGAGAGCAATGGAAAACGCCGGAACAAAAGGCAAGAAGGTGCCGATGGAAGGAAGTGCCGCGGCCCAAAGAAGAACTATGCTTCTCAACATTCTGTTAGAAAATAAACCAAGAGATTCTATGCAGGGTGGGGAGAGAGAGAAAGCCTAACCAAAATCGAACCAAAAATTCAATGTAATGGAGGTTAGAAAGTCGAATCTGCGATGGAAGAAATCGAACCAAATCGAAATCCAAAGCCCGTCTTTCCGCAATTGGGGTTAGAAACAAGGACGTTATATTTGCCTTTGATTCTCTTCACATCCTCTTCCCTTGGCATTCATGCATGTCCATTAAAGACACTCGCACCGAAGACCCACATCCATCACTCGAAACCACAAAAATCGAACATCAAAATTCACACAAAATAAATCAATATTTCACCGAGGCATTCTCGCAAACACTTAATAGGCATAGAGGATAAAGGGGAGATTCCACTTCGGAAGGCGCTGTCATCGGGGAACGGCGAATGCTCGAATACTTTTACGATTTCTTTGTGTGTTTGCCATTGAAATGAAGCTAGAGCAAGAAGGAAAATATTGTTACTTTTTTCACTTTTGATTCTCGTCCTCCATTAAATAGAGGCCCGTGGCGGCAACGATAGGGGAGATGGGGAGGGGGTTACGAGAGATGTGGTTGGGGGAGGAGTTACCGTGGTGTTGTTGGGGGAGAGAGGAGTTACAGAGAGAATTAAAGACTGAAAATAGAGAGAGAGAATGAAAGTAGGTAGAGTAAAAGATGCTTAAAAGATGGAGAGAGAGGTTAATTAATAAAAAATTTAACGAGTTGAGATTAATTGTAGAATTTAATCAAGGGTTGAAAATCAACTTAACCCCTATAATTAAAGGGAAGAGAGTCAACCCAACTTTTCTTTTATATATTAATAGATAGATATGTTGTCTTAGAATATTTTCAAAATATAAGTACAAAGGTTATTTACTAAAAATCTTATAAATTAGTGTTATAGAAAATAATAAATTGATTTAAAAATTAAAAAATAGTTAATGTTACAAAAAAATAGATTAAGTTGATTTTAAAACAAACCAATTACAAAAATAAATCAACTTGTGTTACTAAAAATGAACAATAATTTATTTAAGAAAAAAAGTATTATATGGCTACTTGTACATTTATTAGTATTATATAGTTTACTATAGCTATGTTAAAAGATAAAAGAAAAATTAATCATGGGGGTGTAATAGATAAAATCTTTCGACCATTTACATTTGCATAAGGCTTAAAATTAGTTTACTATAGTTGTATTAAAAAATAAAAAAAATTAACTATGGGTATTTAACTCGACTTTTGTGGCAGTGGGTTAGAAACCCTAACCCATTTGTTGTTAACCGGCTGCAAGGAGAGAGAGAGACAGAGAGGGGCTGCACAGAGAGAGAGGGGGCCCGGGAAGGAGGCCGAGCACCGGAGAGAGAGAGAGAGAGAGAGGTAGAGGTCGGCCACTGCTGGGGAGAGAGAGAAGGGCCTGGAAGGCGGCCGAGCACCGCTAGAGAGACAGAGATATTCGGCTACTCGCTGGGGAGAGCGAGAAAGGCCCGGGAAGGCGGCCGAGCACCGGCACCAAAGAGACGCAATGCAAGCGAGAGAGAGAGGAGAGAGCGAGATGGCAGCGGCGACAAGCAACACCATACGGTGACCACCACGGGAAGGCGACCGACCCCGCACAAGGACGGACCAAGCTACCGAGAGAGAGTGAGCGAGAGAGAGACAGAGGAAGCGACAGGCAGAGCCACGGCAGACGGCCAACAGCCCGGAAGCCGGCCAACCACGCCAGCGTGCAGTGAGAGTGCGACTAGACAAGACAGAGGGGACGGCTAGTCGTAGGTAATTAAGCTTTGTTATAATTGAATTCGGGGGTTTTGGGATCTTCGGGTTTTACCCAATTGAAGGGTACAATTCATCTTCTCAAGAGTACAACTTTGCGCTTATGTACTTGAACTTATGTTTGTAAACTGCTAAAGGAATTTCCTTTTGACAAGTAATATTTTTAATTTGGTTATCAATCTATCTATCTTGCTTGTAGCATTTTCATGTGAATTGACTCCAACATTTTACCTTTCAATTGAAGAATATGTTGTGACTTTTCTTGTGCCTGAACTCGTGGTTAATTGGGGAAGAGGATGAATAACAGAGCTTGGGGAAGAGGATGAATAACAGAGCAGGCAAAATGGAGAGAAAGTTGTTTGGTGAGGGAAGGTTGGGTAAAAACAATTACTGAATTAGTGAATGAATAGGAGAGAGATAATGATGGTAGAGAAAAGGTGGGGAGAGAGAGTTCACAGGAAGACATTGATAGTGGGGTGACAGTTTTGGGAGGGGAGGTTAATTAGTGCAATTGTGACAGTTTTGGGAGGGGGTGGGAGGTTAATTACCCGGCAAAGTTAAAGAGGAAACCCCGAAGAAGACCAGTGAGAGAGAGGGCCTAAAAATCAAGAGCCAAGATTAATTCTTAAATTTAATCAAAAGTTGAAAATTAGTTTAACCCCTATAATTAAGGAGAGGAGAGTAACCCCAACTTTTCTTTTATATATTAATAGATTAACGTGGGATCTACTCAAGGACCTACTTGCAAGGTAATGTAACCAACTAATTAAAAAATTTATTTAAAAAATAAAATTCTATTTACACCATTAAGTGTGACACAGAAAAAGGCACTAACGCCAACTCAGCATTTTCTTTGGATTTTACTCTTTTTATTACGGGTTTCTTAATTTTTTATTCATTAACATAAAAAAGATAATAGAAAAGTACACAAACAAATCATTCTAGAGTTGCAAATTTCCATATTGGTTAGTGATTGGGTTCGATGATATGTTTTTTATCATTGTCTTAGGTTCGAAGCTTGCTATGCGAGCATTTATTTTGTATAGGTTTGTTTCCTCTTTTTCCTCTTCTTTTCTTTTTCTAAGTTTTACTTATTTTTTATTTATAAAAATTATACGTTTCATTATATATTTACATAAATTTATTATTATTTTATTTTTGACATATTTTAATAAATTTTTTTACATAATTGGACAATCTTATTTCTACTCTTTTTATTCTAAATTTTGACAAATTAATTTTATTATTGTTTATAGTGATTAATTTCTTAAATTTATGTCAAAACTACACCCCTGTCAAACTTACGTCCACAATTAAATTAGAATATGTCAAAAATTCTTTTATAATATTTAAATTAGAATATATAAATGTCTTTTTTTATGATTTATTAAATCATATGGTTATTATAATGAACCATTGGTATGTACATTTTATGTATATGTGGATCCATACACTCAAATATGTTATACAATGAACCTTTTTAATTTTTCAATGAACCTTTCTTATTGTGCACTGAACCTTTTTAGTTTTTACATTTTGTAAACTTTAAATGTCTTTTTAACAAAGGGTATATCTATCACTATATGACCAGGTGTATAATTTTAGATATCAATTTGTTAGAAATATATTAATTTTAAGTGAAATTATTGATCTAAGTGGGTGAATTTTAGATTTCTGATGAGAATTTATAAGTCTACAAAATGAACCTTTATATACTTTAATGAACTATTATGTATATTTTATGAAATGACCCTTTTATTGAAAATAATAAATGCTTTTTAGAAAGTGTATATAGCACCATACACCCGGGTGTATGATGGATATGCATAGTCCCCTCTCTGTCTGTCTCTATCCTTTCCTCAATTTGCCAAGACAGCATGTTTCATATCTACAAATTTCCACATCTATTTACTCTCGCAGTCTCCCTCACCTCCTAAAAATGAATTCAGTTTCCCATATTTTCCATGGAAGCACCCTTAAGTAGCTTCTATTCTTTGAATTTGAGGGAATGAAAATGGTGATGGTGAAAGAAATCTTTGATGTGCACGTGAAAATGGTGAGGGGGCAACTCCTCTTTTCACCAGTCGCTTTTCCCATTGTTGACCATGGATTCTGCCGGCAAATATAGCAAACTGAAATCATTTTTGGGAATAAATGGAGTGGAAATTTGTAACTATGAAACGTATTGCCATGACAAACTGAGGAAAGGAGAGAGGGGGACGTATGAAAATTTGCAATTCTAGATTGGGTTAACTTTTCTATTATTTTTTATTTTTTATTTTAATAAATAAAAAATTAAGATAACTCTCTAATAAAAAAGAGTAAAATTCAAATAAAAGATTGAATTGCCGTCGATGCCAACTTGGGGGTATTCGGTAAAATTAGCTATTTTAGTAGTGGTTATCTGTTTTAGTAGCTATTAGTCTGTTTTATTAGCGATTAGTCATTACTCGACTAGTGGTTAATGGTTAAATGTTCAACTAGTGATTTGAGATATGTGTGTTCGTTAATAGTAGTTGTTTAAGTAATAGATTTGTATAAAATGACTTAAAAGGACATAATTGATAAAATATTTTAGAAAATAAAAAGGAGAATTTTGGAAATTATGTGCAAACACTAGGTAGTGTTTTTGAAAACGTTACTTTGAGTAACTTTTCGAAAACACTACCTAAAACTCTGCTCACTATGTCAAACACTACTTTGCCGAACGCTTACATTTTTAGATAAGTAGTGTTTTACATCCTCCAAAACACTAATCACTACCTCAAACGTTACTTCCAAACACACCCTTTGTGTCTCACAGTTAGTGGTTTAAATAGAATTTTCTTTTTTAAAAAATATCTCCAATCATTACGAAAAACACACTATAATAATTTTATAATTACAACCTCTACTAGCTTTTAGAATCCAAGGTTTTATAAAATAATGAAGAATAACCTTTGTGATAAGAACAAAATCAGTTCCATTAATTATCTTTTATCCCTTTTTTTCATTTTACAGGTAAAACTAATTACAACTACATTCTTAAAATTATATTATTATATAAGTATTTTTATTCATCCTTTGAGATTTTTTAATTAATAATATTTTTATATTATTATGATCAAGAAAGTAAATATAAACCTTAAGGGTGTAAATAAAAATAATTCAAATATTTTTATGAAAAATGATACGTGTCCGGTATAAGACACACTTTAAGTGTCTTCTCTCGACTTAAAAATTATAATGTTATGTAATAAATTGAAAAAAATGTTATGATTGAATAGTAGAATTGTATTACAACTTACAAATAATGTAAAATTACCATTTTATCCATCATTTTTCATATTTGTAAAATTATGTGTATGATACATCTTTTAGGTAGGATTGATCTAGTTAGAGTGTCATTTGCCACTTGTCGGCATATCCAACGATTATTAAAGTTTTACCTTTATAATTAATCATAATTATTTAAAAAATAATAGTTTTAGATCATAAAATATATTAATATAAATTAAAATAAGATATTTTCAAAGTGTGTTCATACAAGGCACATATCATCACCCTATTTTTATTTACCTCCTTGATTCTGCTAAATAATTTTTTGATTATTATTCACTGCATTTCTTTTTTTCAAATAATTTTAACCTTAAATTTTACAGAAATGCAGTTCAAACTTTAAAAAATTCCCATATACATAGTACTTATACTTTAAGTGGAAACATGATTTCAAGATCTAAAAACCCGAGGGAGCCTAATAGAATTTATATTGTGTGAAATTCGAGAGGCCCTAAATGGGAACAAATGGGAAAGTTGATATATTTATGTGGTAAGTTTATAAATTTGAGTCTATAATAATTCCTAAAAAATGGTTACATGTGGTCCAGCTTAATTTATTTGAAGTAATTAAAATAGACATACTAGTGAATTAATTTAGCATGCGTTATAATGAGCCTCGCTAACTAATTTATCATCACATGTGATCCATGGCATCACATCTGCTCATTAGTTACTAATCAGAAATCCCACCAGACCCAAATGGCTATAAAACCAGTGAATTAGGCTCCATAATAACCATGTTATCTCATAATCATAATTAGTAGAACAAACCCTCATTTAGCTGGCTAGCAATGGCTACTCTCTCTCCTTCTACCACCACCCCCATCATCACCTCCACCCCTCTCAACAACAACCCATTACTCTCAAAGCCATCCCAACCATCGATTTTTGGATCAACCCGAACTCAACGCCTGGCACGAAAAGTCTCATGCAAAGCCTATGAGCCCCAAAACCCTAATGACTCGTCCATGTTGGATAGAAGAAACATGCTCCTCGGGCTAGGTGGTCTATATGGGGCAGCTGCCACCCTGGGTGTCGCACCGGGCACCTTGGCTGAGCCAGCTGTCCCCGATCTGAATGCCCCTTGTGAGCGAACAGTACCTTCTGAAGATACCCCCGGAGGCTTGAATTGTTGCCCTCCCCAAATTGACCCAACAGAAGTGATAGACTTTGATCCTAAAAACTATCCAAGCCCCGCCTTGAGGGTTCGGCCCCCTGCCCATAAGGTTGACGCCGAATACATGGCTAAGTTTCAAAAGGCTATTGCTAAAATGAGGGCCTCCCTGATAATGACCCACGTAATTTTCACCAACAAGCTAATGTCCATTGTGCTTATTGTGACGGGGCGTATCATCAACTGAATCACAACGAAAAAATGCTCCAAGTCCACTTTTCATGGCTGTTTTTCCCTTTCCATAGGTGCTACATCTACTTCTTCGAGAGGATATTGGGTAAGTTGATCGATGATCCAAATTTTGCCATGCCCTTCTGGAACTGGGATCACCCTGATGGTATGAGGATGCCCACCATTTATACCGAGGGTGGCTCAGACAACCCCCTCTTCAAATTAGACCGAAGTTGAAAAAAAGTTTGTCCTTCTTCAAAGAGACTCTTGAAACGCCCTTCAAGAAAGAGGCTTAAGTCATCGACCGATAAGCATATATAAAGGAATTATGGTACCCCATACCTGCTTCACTGGTCGGTTAGACTCAAATTCCCACCAGTTAAGAAGTACACTGGGGGTATCAGAGCTCCATAACATAACGTATGTAGCAATTTTTTATCGATTTCATTTGCCTATTCGCATCAGAAGCTAAAACCAATCTTTGGAAAGGGTCATCTTCCTACGCATCGATCAATCAGGTATCACTACTAGTCTTGAGCTTCACGGAGACGAAGCGAGCCTATAGAGAGAGTAAGGCAATTCAATTGTTTGATTCTCATATCATATATATGCTTTTTGAAAGCAATGGAATCTCCTTTCCTTAAGAGTGAAAGACGCTTTACTAGTGGAGTTTTGGAGAGCTTGCATCAGAAAAGATTCGGTTTCGAAATCCGGTGGCGGAGGTGAGTGCTGTCCTCGAACGCTAAGCTAACTCCCTATGTTGATTCCTTCTGTTGTGCCTGCCGATTACTCCTAAAAAGTGGCATTGGTCCCCCACTTTGATAAATTGCACATTTATGAGCCGAGTTTACACGATATTATGATAAACCGGTATTATACGAACTGTCCGAGCTCCTGCAAGAGGGTTAGCTCAAGGGAAAGCACTTGAAGTAACGGATGAGCGCCCTAGCGCATAAGTACTCTACTTCTCTAAAGTTGAATTCAAGTAGATATTGAAGCTTATAAAGCACCTTAAAAGAAAGCCTTTTTCGATAGTTGTTAGAGGTGAATGAAATCAATCCACTCTTTCTGATAGCTGTAACAGGCCTTCTTCTGACAGACAAATGCTCCTAAAGGAATAGAATCTCTCTCATAAGAAAGAAGAGAGCTAGCATAACCCTAATCGTGATGAAGAGCACCGACCCCCAAAGAATAGGCTGGTGGACCTGGCCTATGGTGGTGGTGCTGACGCGAAAATACCAGATGAAACCCAGATCTACTACAACTTATGGCATATGTACATCCATGTGGTTAGACCTAGGAAGCCTGAATTATTCATGGGGGCATATACACTGCCGGAATGGATAAATTCCATGAACCTGGCTACCTTGAACGTCTACCTCACAACACCGTCCACAATTGGGTCGGAGACAGAAAGCAGAAGTACCGAATTGACATGGGTACCTTCTTCGCAGCTGCTCGAGACCCAATCTTCTATGCCCACCATGGCAATGTAGACAGATTGTGGTCCATCTGTCAAAAGCTCGATGGTGGTAGAGCCCGGTTTATTGGTTGAACGCATACTTTGTCTTCTACGACGAAAATGCCAAGCCAGTCAGGATCTACGTCAGAGATGTCTTAGACGAAAAGAAACTAGGGTACACCTACCAAGATGTGGAGCTACCCTGGCGCGACCCAGTGAAGCCTGTGGTGGATCACAAGCCACTGAATGTTCGTAAGATACCTGCACAAGAGGTTAAGTTACCAAAGGCATTGGTAGATCTAGGGTTCAGAACAAAGGTCTCCAGGCCAAAGAAGTCAAGGAGCAAGAAGGAGAAGAAGGAAAAAGAGGAGGTGCTCGAGGTCGGAGTGCAACTAGCGGGGACCGAAGAGTTCGTCAAGTTTGACGTCTACTTGGACGACGAACACGACCACAGCTCAACCGGGCACACCAAGGCCACCGTCTCATACGCCGGAAGTTTCACAGCCTTGCCACACAAGACTAAGCCAAGCGGAAAGGAGCACGACCATGATAAGAAGATCGTTGAAGATATCAGTGCCGAAAACGACGACTATGTCAATGTCACCTTCGTGGCGAGGTCGGGGCAAAAAGCAGTTACCATCACCGACGTCAAGATTAAGTACCTCTAAGTTATGACACTGTTACGTTACGTATTTGCATGTGCATGGGGTCAACTTCATTGGAATAGTTAGGCCATTTGGACATGCATTTGATTTCATCCACACCCCCTTCATTCTGTGCTTTTGGTTTTGGGTTTTGTTCATCTTCCATGGAGTACAATGAAGCTTCAGTCTTCTGAATAAAGAGAGAAAAGTTTAATTTTGGTCAATTTAGCGTAAGAAAATGGTGCCACCATTTTTTTAATCTTTTGGAAATCTGTGACGTAGGGAGAAGTATATATTATCACATGCTCTCACTGATTAATCTAAAACAATATTTCTTAAAGCATATTTTTTCTATATTTTTATTTAAATATATACATGGTAAGAGTATGTGTTATCTATACCATTTAAATATAAACTTGTCAGGAAATTGTCTCTCACAAAGTTCAAACCCTTAAAAATATAAAATATTTATCATTAAACCAACACTCACTTAATTTTACCGTCTCTTTTACTTTCCTATATATGTTGGAGTGATTTTCATGCTATATGGATTATTCATTTTTGGGAGGTGAGAGAGACTGAATGAGGAAATAGATTGAGTGGAAATTTGTAGATATGAAACATATTGCCATGACAAATTGAGGAAAGGAGAGAGTGCGAGAGAGGGGGACGCGTATGAAAATTTGTAATTCTAGATTGGGTGGACTTTCCTATTATTTTTTTTTTATTTTAATGAATAAAAAATTAAGAGAATTTTTAATAAAAAGAGTAAAATTTAGGAACCTGTCAAGTAAGTTTCGGTTCCAATTCTAAAAATCAAACCTTATAATCGGAACCCGAAACCATTAAGACAGGTAATTTTTCTACGATTTTAATTTTTAATTTGTGAATATGAGACCCGTGTAATTTCGGGTTCGATTAGATTGTGGTTCGTGATATTTACTCTTTAAATGCAAAGAGAAGTAGATATTGATGCTTTGTTTCTTGTTTCATTTTGCCTAGGATTTTTAAGTTCTCTTCTAACTCTTCATGTGGGAAATTAGTTTGTTATTTATTAATGTTTGAAATGTAATTAATCCAAAAATATATAATTTTTAAGGTCTTAAAGTTATTTTCATAAAAAATAATGGTATGGACGAGTGCACTCGTAACCAAAACCGGACCTTGAGGTTCAAGTTCAAATTCCTAAAATTCAGGAACCGAATCCCGAGATTTCAATTCGGTTTTTAAAATTCGGATATCGATCAAATAGAATCAAGTTCAAGATCCTAATTTTATAACAGAATATCTAGAACCGCTCATCCCTAATCGCTGCCATTTTCCGTATCACATTGTTGGTGTAATATAGAACTTTTTTAAAAAAATATCTCCAATCATTACGAAAAAGACACTATAGTTTTATAATTAAAACCTCTACTAGCTATGTAACTTTTAGAATCCAGGGTTTTATAAAATAATGAAGAATAACCTTTGTGATAAGAAGAACATCAGTTCCATTAATTATCTTTTATCCCTTTTTTTCATTTTACAGGTAAAACTAATTACAATTACATTCTTAAAATTACATTATTATATATATAAGTATTTTTATTCATCCTTTGAGATTTGTTAATTAATAATATGTTTTCTATTGTCATGCTCAAGGAAGTAAAATATATAGAGAGAACGAATTAGATGAGAATTAGAGATTTAGATGAGAATTAGGAACTTTTAATCTCCACCCTCTATTTATAATTTAATGGTTGATATTAAACCCTAACTTCTACCCACTACTTCCCTCGTTCAACCACCACTCCATCTTTTTCTCTCTCCTATCTTAGTATCGCCGGAATTTGTTGGCCATGACTGCTGCCCAAGTGTAGCCGACCATAACCACCGCCAAGTGCAGTCGTCGCCGTCACATGTCTCCAGCGAGGGTGGCCGTTGTCGTTCAATTCGTAAAGTCTTCACCTCACGATTCTCTCTCTCCGTCTCAACAATCACTTTCTTGCCGAAATTTATGACTGTTCTTGACAGGGTTCACCTTGCCCATGGGTTAATATTGTTTCCTCTATGGTTTTCATTAATTTCCGTCGGAATTTATGATAGTCCACAACAGTGGTTGCCGGCTAGGGTGGGGTAAGAGAGGAGGTGCCAGCAGAGGGAGGAGATGGGGAAGGGAAGGTGGTGGGTGGGCTAAGGTCATGTGATGACGTGGCACAATTAAATCCATTGGATAAAAAATTAATGGTTTTAATTTAAAGTTACTAGTTCTAACTCAAATCCTTAGTTCTCACTAGATATCTTTTATATATATATATATATATAATCAAACCGTGTAAATAAAAATAATTCAAATATTTTACTTTACCCCCTTGATTCCGGTAAATGTTTTTTTACACTATATTTTTTTAATTATTATTTACTGCATTTCTTTTTTCTAATAATTTTAACCTTAAATTTTACCGAAATGCAGTTCATTGAGAAAATTATAAATAACAAATGTGAAGTGTATTTGCATCAATTTAGAGATATAAAATTATTTGATGTAAAAGTGAAGAGATAAATAATAGCAATTCTAAAAAATCCAGGTGTAAAAAATAGTTTACCAGAATCTCAAAGGGGTAAATAAAAATAAAATTATTTTCTTTCACAAAACCTTTCAAGCACTCAAAAAAATTTCAAGTATTTTCATTCACTGCACTCAAAATTTTGATATATATATATATATATATATTTTAAAAATATTATAACCATTTAAAATTACTCCCTTCATTTCAAAATACATATTACTATAATAATTATCACTTTATAATTTTAATGACATATTAACTACTAATTTATTAATTTTTTTCTTATTAATTATTTTATTTCTCTAATTTTTTCATTATTTTTCCTCATTTTCAATGAAGCGAGTATTATTTATCCTGCCACTTCACCTTTGTGTCAAACCTATCCTGCAACATTTCTTTATTATTCAACCATGGCGGCTGTTCCAAGTCTCACCTGCCTCCATTAATTATGACTGCTCCGAATTATCCTTTATTATTAATAGTATTTTTAAATAATTAGGGATCACACCTCAATAATGTTATTGGCTGAATTTCCTTTTCAGAAACAAATACTTTCGATGATTATATGTGTGTTGTATAAAGTTATTTTTAAATATTTTTTTATTTTAATTTATATTAATGTATTTTATAATTTAAAATTACTACTCCACTCATCCCAAAAAAATTTCTTATTTTTAATTTTTAATTTACAATATGAGATAATTATCAATGGATTTCTTTTAAAAATACTTTCATTATGATGTAATTTTATAATTTTTTTCTATTACGTAATTTTAAAAAGCAATGGTAAAAGTGATTCATTGAATACTGTAAAATGTCAAACAAGGCAATTATTTTGAGACGGATGGAGTATTTTTTAATAATTATGATTAATTATGAACGTAAAGTTTTAATAATTTATCAGGCTATCGATCAACAAGTATCAAATGACATGCTAATTGGATCAACTCTACATGAAGGTGTATCATACGTAATTTAAAATAATGATTTTACAAATTTATAAAGTATAATATAATTCTATTATTATATTATATAATTATTTTTTAATTATTAAATATAATATTTTTAAGTTGAAAGAAAGAACTATTATTGGCAGAAACATTAATTAATTATTAAATAATCCATCCGTTAACACCCTCTCTCTCTCTCTCTCTCTGGGGGCTGCTGGGGAAGGAAGGAATCGGTCATAAGGCGGAAATCCATCTAGAAGCTATGCCATTTTCTTTTTCAAAAGAGAAGGAAAATTACATAATAACTTTCGTGTCTCTAGCTTTAATAGCTAGATTATGCGCTTGGATCACCTGCTCTTTGGAAACTTTAGAGAAGCTACGTCATTGAAGATATATATTGAACATCCAGGAGTTTTATATCATTTCATGGAATAACGAGGTTTTAGTTTAATAGTCAATATTAAAGTGTAGAGCATATTAAATTTTAAAGTCGACTTTCCTCCCCGAAAATGTACTGTAGAGCCTTTTTGACTCATTGAAACTTTTTTATAGAAAAAAGTATAGCGGACATGATCAAATATTTGATACAAATAATACGTCAAACATATTATCTCAACTAAAATATTTTGATATGTCAAACATGTATGTGTGTTAAAAATACGGTACTGAAATTATAAATTTGATGAGCAAAGACGGTTAGAATGTTTGTTTTCCTCTATCTGGTTTTGTAGGTGTTATCGCTAATTTTTATTGGATGATGATATGTACTTTGCATGAAGACGCTCCTAAATGCCTTGTCTTAATCTATATTAATGCATTTTCTTATCTAAAATTATTTTTTTTTTAATAATTATGATTAGTACATATAAAGCTTTAATAATCGCCAGCTGCAGCGACAAGTATCAAATAACACCACAATTGAATCAATCTTACCCAGAAGATGCGTCATATGCATAATTGTGTAAATATGAAAAATTATGAATAATTTTACTCAATTTGTAAATTGTAATATAATTCTACTATTCAATCATTTCTTTTTTAATTTATTATATGATATATTTAATTTTTAAATCAAAAAAGACATTTAAGATCACAAATCATTTCACATTTTTAATTTTATATTCTCCTCTTTTGACTATAGATTAACCATAAGCTATATTTAAATATACTATCTCCTTAATTCCGAAGTTTTTCCTGACTTTTCTACAGCCTCCAAAATTAGAAACCTGCTCTTAAAAAATAAAATAATGAGAAATTTGTTTATTTAAGAGAGAATTCAATTATCCTTTGCACATAATTTTTCAAACCCACATTTAAAATTTGGTATTTTTAAGATCTGGTGGAATGTTGAGTGATTTTTCAAATAAAAAAAGTCAATATAAGGTCAAATGGACGATCATCAACTTGCTAATTGTGTAGTCTATAATGATGGCATCGTACTCCTCACTATTTAACCTAATCCGAAATCCCTTCAACCCAACTTCCTATAAAACCACTTGATGCTTCATTATAACCTAAAATCACCCCACCAATATTAAGCATATCAAAAATAAGAAGCAATGGCTGCTCTCTCTCCTTCCACAACCACATGCACCCCTTCTCCACAACCCCTCTTAAGAACAACCCTTTACTCCCAAAACAATTCCAGCTTACGGGTTTCAGATCGAACCAAACCGCACACTTTGCACGTAAAGTCTCATGCAAAGTCACTAGCAATAATGACCAGCATGAGCCACAAAACCCTAGTGGCTCATCCAGCAAGTTAGACAGAAGGAATCTTCTCCTTGGGCTCGGTGGCTTGTATGGGGCCACCGCCACTCTAGGGGCCACCCCTTACACTCTGGCTGAGCCAGCGGTGTTGGACATTAAGGCCAAGTGTGAGCTGACAGTTGAAGACCCAGGCAGTACTCCTGGTGGAGTCAATTGTTGCCCTCCCACAATTGACCCCAAAAAGGTGGTTGATTTTGACCCCGAAAAGTACCCTAGCCAAGCTATGAGGGTTCGCCCTCCGGCCCACAAAGTGGATGCGAAATATTTGGCTAAGTATCAAGAGGCTATTAGTAAAATGAAAGCCCTCCCGGCTGAAGACCCTCATAGTTGGACTCACCAAGCTAACATCCATTGTGCTTATTGCAACGGAGCTTACCATCAATTAGGTCACGATGATAAGTTGCTCCAGGTCCACTTCTCGTGGTTGTTCTTCCCCTTCCACAGAGCCTACCTCTACTTTTTCGAGAGGATCGTCGGGAAGGTGATGGGTGACCCGAATTTCGCCATGCCCTTTTGGAACTGGGACCACCCTGACGGTATGACAATCCCCTCCATTTACACCAAGGATGGGTCCTCCAACTCCCTCTTTGATCCACTCAGGGATCCAAAGCACCTACCTCCCACGGTGTTGGATATGAGCTACAATGGTACTGATGAAAATTTACCTGCTGACACCCAGATCTACTATAACCTATGGCACATGTACATCCATGTGGTTAGACCGCGAAAGCCACTGCTGTTCATGGGTGGAAAGTACACCGCTGGGATGGACGAACCAAACTTGTCCGGGTCCCTGGAACTCCTCCCACACAACACGATCCACAGCTGGACTGGTGATCGGAACCAGAAATACCACGAGGACATGGGCACCTTCTACTCCGCTGCTCGGGACCCAATCTTCTATGGCCACCATTCCAATGTGGACCGCATGTGGTCCATTTGGAAGGACCTCGACGGTGGTAGACCCCAATTTACAGACCCTGACTGGTTGAACACATACTTCATCTTCTACGATGAGAACCGCAACCCAGTTAGGATTTACGTCCGCGATGTCTTGGAAATGGAGAGGCTAGGATACTCCTACCAAGATGTCGAGTTGCCCTGGCTCGACCCTCTTAAGCCAGTGGCGGACAACAAGCCATTGCGGGTTCCTAAGACACCCGCTCCAACAGTGAAGCTACCCAAGGCGCTTGGAGACCTCGGGTTCCGAACAAGGGTTGCGAGGCCGAAAAAGTCGAGGAGCAAAAAGGAGAAGAAGAACAAAGAGGAAGTGTTGGAGGTGAGTGTAGCGCTCGCAGCGACCGATAAGTTTGTCAAGTTTGACGTCTACCTGAACGACGAGCACGACCACAGCTCGCCGGGGCTCACCAAGGCCACCATCTCGTACGCCGGAAGTTTCACGGCCCTGCCACACGGGCCCAAGCCAAGTGGAAAAGGCCACGACCACGGTAAGAAAGTCAAGTTGACACTCGCCATTACGGAGGTCATCGAAGATATCGGGGCTGACAACGACGAGTATGTCGACGTCGTCTTCGTCGCTAGATCGGGGCAAGAAGCAGTAACCATCACTGACGTCAAGATTTCGTACCATTAATTATTCAGCATTTGAGTCGTGAGATTATATTCTTACGTTGTTTTATTTTTTAAATTTGCATGGGGCCATGCAACTTGAAATAATTTAAGCATATATAGCTGTGGATTGTGCGGCATGGATTTGGTTTCGTGGACACCCCGGCCCTTTTCTGATTTTTTTATATATGAATTGTTGATGAAATGATTTCACCAGTCTTTTGGTTGAAGTTTGAAATATTATAAAGAGATATTTGACTTGTGTTTTTTCAATTAAGTTAGAGTAATAATTACGAGTTTATTGCGATAATTTACTCCAACTTGATATTTTTTTGGTTGGAAAACATACAAAACATAATCTCTTCTATATAAATTATAATCCACTCATCTATATCCTCCTTATATTTTTTTCCTTACACAACTACCTCTTATATCGTTTCTTTAACTACTCCTTCCGTTTCATAGTACATGTCACTTAAATTTTTTTTTTTCAGAATATTTATCACTTTACATTTCCAATGACGTATTAATGACTAATTTATCAATTTTGTCCCCATTAGTTATTTTTTCTCTCTCCTTCTTCATTTATATTCTTCATTTCCGATGAAATCATGGAATAATTTGACCTTTTAACATAAATTTTGTCATAAGTTTTAAGTTTTCTTAATATTTCCTCGTAACCTTAAAACGACAAATATTTTAAAACGAATAAAGCATATTAAAAGCAATTGTGAGCCAGCTCAGTACAAATTTAAAAAGCTCAACTCTAATAAAAATCAACCTAAGTTTGAGCTTCTTAATAAAATTAAGCCGTGCCAAGCCGAGCTCAAAGAAACTTGCCTCGTTATATGTATACTATAGGCTATAGCTAGTAATGAGGAATACGGGTAAGAGATTTGCACACATTGTTGTTAAATTCTAACCCATTTCTATTCGGGCCGACCCAAACATAGAATAAATAAAAAGGGGGTAAAAGATACTCAACCTTTGCCCAAAAACTTGCCTCCCTCGTCACTTCTTGCCCTCTTCTGCTTTGGTTGTGGTGAAGGACACCAAACCTTCCTTTTTTAATTTATTTTTCTTTTTTTTGGGGGGTTGTGGTAAAAAGGTCTTTTGACTGAAGATAGCCACAGGTTATACTGTTGCTAACTTGTATCCAGTTCTTTCCAATAAACAAATATATATTTGACTTGATTCTTTCTAATAAACTAATATATATATTTAGTGGGGACAATTTTCTTATTAGATATATAAAAAATTAAAATATGTTATAAACTTTAACTTTGAGTCTGGACTTAATATCTTTAACCCCTTTCTCCAGACTTTTATGTTCAATTGAATTTATCTTTATCTGACCAACACTTATCATTGACAAATAAACGATATTACATTTTCATTTGCTGAAATAAACGATATCTTTATCTGACCAGCACAATTACGGCGCTGGAAAGGTTCGTTACTCCGATTCACAAAAACCAAAATCAACAGCAAAACAGGATACTAAACCAAGGAAGAAATTTTTCCAACTGATTTTAAAATTTTTCTACGGAGAAAAATAGAACTATATTTGTTTTTACTCCATCAGTGTCATTAACTAATAAAGATAATGTACTTCATAAGCATTTCCCGTATTTTTTTTTTTCAAAGAATGTCAATATATACCAATCAAACTTGATTTAAGAAAATTCAATATAAATTTCATTAAAAGAGGCAAAACACCAAAAGTGCCAATCCACAAGAGCAACTATAGAAAGGTCGCCATGATTACAAAAAAAAGCCAAGGGGAAAAAACCATCCATCAATTCACAATCTTTTCCCGAGCATAACAGAGTCGCCCATTCACTTCACGCCCACACTGGTAAATAAATACACAACTTAGTGTATCATATCAAATCAGCAACGTTCATTGGCATTTCATCGATTTGGGTACTGTAGTACTGCTCAATGTCTCTTAGAATCTTGATGTCATCATTCTTGACGAAGTTTATAGCAACACCCTGCAATATGCACATCCAACGTCGATCCACTTAAACAGTATAGACCAGTGCAATGAAAAAAGGCATAGTACGTGTTTGGAAACAAACTGAAATGAACAAAGGATTAAGAATGAAAAGGCTTTTCATACTTTAGATCAAGAACAATAAGTTTACCCAATTAAATTAGACATGAAACAAAGTGAATGAAACTTAAGATCCAGACAGAGACTTGTCCATATTCTGTGATATAGTAAATATCTCAATGGCACCCCCACCCCACCCCCACCCCCCAAAAAAGGGAAAGTAGGGCAATTTTCATGATTTGCATGCCAATCTTCGAGCTCGTCTACTTTTGTCATTTAACCCAATTAGAAATCCTACTCACAAAACTCTAATGTTCATATATTAGACAGAATCCAAATTTTTATCATTGCATATTCAATCAGATGAATACCAAAAGGTAGAGGGCTTTTCCAAATGCGGACTGTGAAGGGATTATGCTGTCAGTTATGCATTTAGAGTTTCAATCAAAAGTCAAAACCTACTTTCCAAGCTCTTTTCTTTTATTTCCGGAAATTATTCAAGGTATCTTCACTACTAGCAAGTGACAACATAACCTGTTCATATATTAACCACAGGAAGAAACTTTGATTTTGTTAATCCCTCACACCTCACACAACGTCCTCCCCCCCACCCAAACAGAAAAAAGAACTATACCTCAATTCTCATAGAAAAAGATCAAATAGAAACACAAACACTCACAGGTGCAGAAGTCGCATGCCATATTAATACCACAAAACACCAGGAGTCACACAAAACTCAATCATTAAATCATGAGGGCAATGCCAGCATTAAGAATTAATCGATAAGAGAGACATCGGATTTACAATAGCAAGATGCTACATACCTTGCGTCCAAAACGACCAGAGCGACCAATCCGATGAATGTAAAGTTCTCGATTGTTAGGCAAGTCGTAGTTGATTACCAATGAAACCTTGAAAGATGAACAGGAATGTGAGAAGACAGTAATACATCACTGTACAAGAAATGAAATCATAACTTATAACCTTAGTTTAAAAAGCTCAAGGCACACAAAAATGCAGTGTGTCCTAAGACAGAGTTGGTTTGAATATAATTGACCAGATCAAGTGTCCCTAAATTACATCATCCAACCAGTTTTTAACACATACAGCGATGACTTATAGGTCAGTTATCAACAGATCATATCGTAGAGCTTTCAATCATAATTGATTAAATAAGACCTCTTTTTCAAGCAAGTCAAGAGAGTGGATGCTTTTCCAATTCAAGGTCTACAGAAAACGCTAGCATTCAGGATGACATACTGGCTCCATTTGTTTGAAAGAAAAAAGGGAAGCCAAAGCAAGAGTCTTACGAGATATGATAAAGACGACATAAAATCAAAATGGCAAAAGCAACCAACACCAACACCAACACCAACCCCCCAATTCAATGTAGATGCTGCTGCAAGGGCTTAGGAAATAAAAATATAAGCAGCCTCAAAAGATTCTTTCCAAGAGAACATGAAAGTTCAACACATTTTTTTTATCTAAAACTAAAAAGAGGTTAGAGAAAAGAGGAAACTACCATGAAGTCCTTTTTTCACAATATTTGTGTCCCAACCCAACACAAATCTTTCAAAATATGACATTCAAATGAAAAGATGTGAGAATAAATACGAAAAATTATACAGCACACACATTTGCATTCCACATTAAAATATTTCTAGCGTTCTGGCAGGCAAATATTTTGAGGAAAATGGACTTCATAGTAGTTTTTCCCAGAAAAAAATTGCAAATCAAAAAATGCCCACTTACTCATAGCAAGGCATTGGGGTTTCCTCCTCTTATAATAGGACCATAACATAAGACACGAACCAAACTAGAATGAGCAACCTACCTGTTGTACATCAATACCACGAGCCCAAACATCTGTTGTAATCAAAACACGAGTCTCACCATCCCTGAATTCCTTCATAATAGCATCTCTCTCTTTCTGAGGCATATCACCATGCATTGATGACACGGTAAAGTTGTTGCTGCGCATCTTCTCCGTTAACCAATCCACCTGCCCACACCAAGCAAGATACCAAAATGTCATAATCATAGTTTGTTACACAAAGACAACATACAGTGGATTGACTAGGTTATAGTCGAATTCAAAGGTTTTCCGATCACACAACCTTGTACATGTGTGCTTCACAATACTGCAACATATACCTAAGTTGCAAAGAATATTTTGTTTAAGTATAATGGTTCAAGCACACTCATGTACTTTCTAATACTTATTGCAAGTCCATATTGATATTCAGTGCAGGCATGCAAAATGTTTGTGTGTGTGTGAGTGAGTGAGGTGAGTGTGTGTGTGTGTGTGAGAGAGAGAGAGAGATGGGACAGCAGTATGTTCTCGACCACTGCATTCCTTTTTTACACCTTTAATGTTTTATATTCTCTTTACTAAAACTGATAGTTGTATCAATCACCCTAAATGAAATCAATAGCAACTTGGAGACAGCCTAAAATGTCTAACCCCCCGGGCAATGACAACAGCAAGCAATGCAAGTTGAAGGACAGCTGGTTTACACTCAAGGGAACAGCATGGTACTCATTTCCTTTACTTTAACAAAAAGCCTCTCACAAACTTGACCATTTACACATCAGTCGCCCAAATGGAAGACATGTCAAAAGTCATTGCTATAGAGTGCAAGGAAAAAACTGTAATCAACCCTTGTGGCCTTGAAAGGTCAGGAAAGGATCACAGGACTGCCACACATACACCATACAAATTGACATAAATGTAGCCACCCATTTGCCACATCAACCAAGACTCGCAGCCTTGGGTAGCTTTCACAAGAAGTCATCAACCCCACTTTACCCGAATTTCCGTAAATTCTTTCAACTGTCTTACTTGCTTTTAACAAGTCTAAACCTTCCACTAACACAACGCTCTTCTTCCAGAAGAAATTAAACTCTCAAGGTATCTCTTAGAAGGTGAGATTTAAGTGCCTTGAGCAACATTAAAACCCTTTTGTCATACCGGTTCTCCATCCTAAATAAGCAACTAAGCTCCGATTTGCTATGTTCTCTAAAAGTTCTCATCTTTGAAGAAAATCACTCAATTTGCTTCCTTGTTTTTCTTTCATTGTTTTTTTTGGGGGTTGTAATTTTCTTCTTTGCTTTCTAGATAAGTATAAACCTTCAAACACCATATGAACTTTTTTCAACTGGTAATGTACAAAACTTAGAAAGTTGATAGGTTCTAGATGCAAATAGCAGTTAGAACAAGTGATGACTTGCTTAAGAGTAAAACTCAGAATCCTTTTCTTCTGCCATTTAGCTTCCTTTCAAGGGTGCTATCTTATACAGAGCTGTGTCCCCAACAACTATTACACAATAAAATATTTTGGCCATGCCCCAAAATCCTTAAAATTTGTGGATTGGAGAACCATATATTAACATTAAACAAAACCAACAGACTCTAAAATGGACCTTACTCCAAAATTTTTTGAACTCCCACTGTTCAATGTAATAAAGGGTGTTAACCAACTTGCCACCTAACAAGAAGTGCTATTCATTACCAACATTCTCCATATAAGTTGGTTAAACCGTCAGCCCCAAGAAAAATTTTCATGATGCGCTTATCAATCAAGTTTCACCTTCCACTATCAAACACAGGTTTGGAGCATGAAGTCAAGTGTTCCCTAGTCCCTACCAGGGATTTCAAATGGAAATTTTCTGAAGGCCCTCATAGAATATTTTATTACCATGATTATGTCCCTTGGGTCAATATCTACTACTTAACAACGCATTATAAATAATGGTTTTGGACACATTCTCCAGCAACCTGCCCCCTCCCCCACACCCCCAAAAACAAAAACAAGTCTAGCATTCATGAGAATACACCCTTATCCACATTTATAAGAAAAAATGGATGTTCACAAGCCACCACAAGCCATGTTCCCTTAAACCAGTTCACAAATTTAAATTGCCATGAAAAATGATCCAAGATAGAAAGAACATCAAACACAACAAGACATGAGAAATTGGGAAGCACACTTGATCAATCGTGAAAAACAATTTAACACCAAAAACAATGAAACAAACACCATCATCCAACACCAAAAATAGGCAACAAAAATAAAGGTATTTACCTTGCGCTTTGTGTTGCAGAAGATTACTGCTTGGGTGATGGTAAGTGTGTCATAAAGATCACACAGAGTATCAAACTTCCAATCTTCCCTCTCAACCGCAACAAAGAATTGCTTGATACCCTATCATTATGATCAGACAAACAAAGGGAACAAATGAGCAATGGCACTATGATCTAAAAATCCAAATCCATACCCTAGAGCCCCTCCAGAAATCCCAGTAAGACTTCTTGAGTTACCCAAAAAGTGGACAGAAACTAAAATCTATAAAGGTAAACAGAGGTACGCACCTCTAGAGTCAACTCATCACGTTTCACAAGGATTTTAACAGGATCTGTCATAAATTTGTTGGTCATCTCCAGAATTTCATTTGGGAGGGTGGCAGAAATCAGCACAACCTAAACAACATATTAAAACAGCAAGTATTTCAGGCCCACTGCATGTGCATAAATCAATCACATTATGCACATTAAGATATTAAGAATCAATAAGCAATATATTTGTTATACTTATGGAACTTGCACAATATAGTAAAAACTCAAGACAAAATGGGCATGACATCCATACATCACAATAGCCAGCCTACTAGCACGTCACACATGATTTCCGGAATATCAGCAAAAGACAATAACCCTCCACCGAAATGGGGAGAAGACAACAAACATAAGCAAATGAAGAAGGAAATGATACCTGAAGCTCCGGAGGAAGATAACGGTAGACATCATAAATTTGATCCTTAAAACCTCTGCTCAACATTTCATCAGATTCATCCTGTTCAGATAAGGAAAAAAAAATCCATGAGTTTCACACGGTCCCCCAAGGATCCAAAGTCTATCAATGACTTTATTTTTTTTTAATAATATCATAGGAAAAATGAGTGGAAGAAAAAACAGAAAAAATTTAACAAAAACAAATGTTCCAGTTACTCACGAGTACTAGAAGCTTGATATTTCGGGTTCTGAGGGTTCTCCTTTTTATCATATCACAAACTCTGCCTGGAGTGCCTGAAACAACATGAACTCCATGCTCCAGTTTCCTGATATCCTCACCCACACTTTTGCCTCCAATGCATGAATGAGCTTGGATATTCATGTGTAGACCAATGGCCATTATCACTTTTTCAGTTTGAGAAGCTAGCTCTCGGGTAGGTGATAAGATCAATGCTTGAACCCTGGTGAGCAAAGAAAGCATATAAGATATGACAGTTATCATTTCCGTGCAACAGAAGGATAAGAAAGAAACACAATGCCACACAGGGCACTTCTGTCTCCTTTCAGACTGACATGGTTAAAACCATGTATCATTATGCTATTCTTCCACCCCTGTGAAGTTATTGTTCGAATTGCAAGCAAAAACACAAGAAAATTACATTAAAAAGCAAGAACGAGCATAAAACTACTGGCTTCAATACATCACAATAGCCAACAAATATACACGGTAAAGAAAAGCAAGAAAATTACATCTTAAATATACACTGTAAACAAAAGCAAAAAACAAGAAAATTACATCTTGGAGAACGCAACTCAAACAGACTACCCAACAAGTATACACGGTAAAGAAATAGCATTTTAATAAATGTGAGGAAGTGGAAATTACTGAAACTTTTGATAACAGATTGAAGATGTTAGGGCTTAAATTGCTCAAATCCTATGATTAGTTTAACTTCAACAAAAATAAACATCATCAACATTTACAGAACTGAACTTGCTCAGTGGATTTTTGATCCAGTTATCATCATCTCATAAAATTAGAGACAGTTCCCAATTCCTTCATCGGTATTACCTTTCAATGTTACCAACCCTGATGCATGCTCTGAAACTTCAAATACATGAAGCCTACAACATTGCAGCCTTTCGAATATGTAGGTGGTTTAGTTCATTCTGAAGAACATTTCCCTCAAGGAGGAGGATATGAAGGTTCCCTTGGAAGGCACAGTTTCTCAAAGCACATACTAGACAGTCAAGGACATGTAACAACCTCAGGAAGGAGATGATACACCAATGCAGTAATGTGAATGCTACACATACAAGTCCTTGAAAGGTAATACGTAATATTTCCCCCTTTTCCCTTTATTTTAGATGTGCTCATAGTTAATAACCAGCTAAAATACATCAGTTATGACAGCTTCCTCCCAATCTCTTTCGCCTACTTAGACCATTTATCATCCTTGAACGATATATCCAATCCCAATTTCACGCTGAAGTTTAAACTCATTCTTGTCAAACACCTGTCAGTAGAGTAACCTCCATGATCAAGACAAACCCAGTATATACACCCTGAGTCTCTTCTCATAATCTCTTGTAATCTCCTCAACCTAGTAAGATGACCTTATATCCCATTACCTATATATTATTTCATATACATCGCAAAAACAATCTATGCACATATGGCCGATAAAGCAAGAGAATAAGGCATACCCAATGGAAGGCCTATACAGAAATGGAAAGCTAACGGGGGAGGGGGCTAAAGGTAACTTCCCTACTTGCTCTCCTTCCCTAACCGCCCTTTTATCCAAACCCACATGTTTCAAATTTGGAAGTCACTCACTCCCCATCCTAAGGCCAATTTTGCACATCAAGTTAGAATCTTTCCCTAACCCCTCCATGGGTATCTATCAAATAACGTCCTCCCTTTCTCCCTCAAACAAAAAAAAATCTACATAAGCATCTACTGCAAAGAACTAATAGCTCAACAGCAGTATCAATTCGCCAATTGAAGTGAAAACATTAAAACTACCACATCAATGCATATAAACTAACAGCAAAATCAAAATTAGGTTTCAAATCAAACAGCCAACAAATTCACAGAAATCAATCGAAAAAGCAAGAACATACTCGCGGGTGGCCGTATCGACCATCTGGCAAACAGTGAGGGCAATCATGGAGGTCTTTCCGGTACCGGACTGAGCCTGAGCGATGACGTCACGGCCCTGAATAATAGGCATAACGGCACGCTGTTGGATAGCTGAAGGCTTCTCGAAGCCATAGGCGTAGACCCCGCGAAGCAAATCGTCCTTTATCCCCATCCTATCGAAGCTGGTGATAGGCTCGATGCCCTCCGTCGTCTCGAACTGAAGCTTCTCATCGTCCGTCCTCCGGCCTCTGTTCGCCGGCACCACCGACCCTGACGCCATTGCCGCCGACGCTGAGTGCTAGGATTCTAGGGTTTTTCTCTCTCCTCGCCGCGAATGGGAAGTCTGAGGTAATCAATGAAGGGCAAAATAAGTGGTGACCCCTTTTCTCTTTGATGTCTTTTTTTTGTTAAATTAAACAGAGTGGCTTTTTTTTTTTATTTATAGTCGCGAATTATTTGGTAACTGGGAACCGCCATTATACAATAACGTGAAAAATATATATATTATATATAAATAAATAAATAAGAAACCGAGTGTTGGTGGAAGTCTGGGAAATAAGCTGGCAATTGGGCCGGTTCGGACCGCATATGACAGGTCCAAAGCTGGTCAAAGTAGGGACGGACCTAGTCAAAGGGGGTAATTGAAAGGCCGGCCATATGAACAAGCCCGGTAGAGTGAATTTTCATTATTGGTAATAAAAATTTATAAAAAAAAAATTAAAAAACTTCCAAAAAAGGTGAAAATCTTAAAAATTAATGCACTTAATTTTCCTATATTATTTTTTAAAATATATAAATTAGTCATATTTAGACTGATCTTATTATAATTTTTAAAAAAATTACTTAGTCTAAAAATTCTACAAGAATATTTGGCTAATAATTCTCAAGTCTCAACATAGGTTATTATCTATCTTCCACCTTTAGTTAGGCCTCGACAAGTGCCTAACATTTGAGTTTAGCAAAAACAATCGAATTTATATCATTGTCAATGTAAACCTCATGACCTTATTAGTTATATTGTGTACTACAACTTTCACCTCCTCCGATTGAATCCTCGGTCAGGCAACTCTTATCTTGTTGATCAAAAGTTATAGTATTGCACAAATCCTACTTTGGACAATGGAGGGATAATTCGAAGGGGGAAGCGAACTTTTTCATGTATAAATCTAAGTCTCAAAAGTTGAATAGTTGGAGAGTAATTATATGAACAACCATTTGCATAATTTATAAAACAAAATAACAATTACGAATAACGTGTTAAATAATAAAAACACAAATAAATTGTTAAGATTTATTTGCTTTCTCGACTTAACGTATTTTTAAATTCCATATATTAGAGGTTATCTTATTTGATCCTTTACATAACTAACTTTAAGTGATTTCCTACAAGTATCGAATCTTACATAAATAAACAAATCTACAGATCGAGGAGGCCACCGGCGTGATGACCACTCGGCTCTATCTTCCGCCCATATTTAAATTTGGGTGGGAACAATATTTCTCATTTGTGAGGATATTGAGGAATAAAGTGTATCTTGGTGATATTTTAGTTGGATTATTCATATTTGAACCCTTATAATGTAGTTTTGTTTGCTGTTGATACTAATTTATTTGTAAAAAAAAAATTGAGTTATGATATTCACCTAACTTATAATGGTATAATTGTGCTGCGGATTATTCATTCAGTACTTTTTTCCTAAAATATATATATTATTGGTATTCACTTTAGTTATAAAATATTCAAAAATCACAAGTTATTTTCACACAAGTCTTATTAAGATTTTCATACATTGATGAATTAAAAGTAATAATATCTATCAATTTCATAACTATACGACTTTAATTTAAAATTGTACTCAACTCTTTTTTAACGTAATTTCATTATGCTAGAACATGTTACTAAAAGCTCTCTTGACATAAATTTTTTCACACCTTTATCGTTTTCACACTTGTTATATACACCATTACGCGATCATTGATCTTGATTGTTGTAGCTTGAATTCCGCCGTTTGTTGTACAATATCGAACGAATATACCATACCAAACAAACATTGTTATAGTATACTCTTAAGCAAAAATCAAGAATATCATACTAGCTTTTAAAGACATAAAAATAAAGATGTTAAAGATTTAATGAGTAAAGTAATATCATTGATACGAGATATAAAGAAATCGTAATGTCATAAGTTAATTACATTCTTTAAACTTGAAAATATTAATAATCGTCATATAAGTTAGTTAAGGATTAATATCAATGTTGACATTTTTATACCCTTTTTTATAAGAATTGTGTAACACACGAGTTTAAAACCAAGATTTTTATAAAATTTCGAAGTGGTTTCACAAGTTTTGCTCCCCTTTACCAGTACCTCAAATTCCCGAACCTCAACCCTTCAAAACCCAACATTGTAATGCCTTAAGTTAATTATACTTTTTAAACTTATAAAGTATCATTCATCATAATGTGAATTAGCTAAAGATGCATATTAATATTGACATATTTATCCCCTTTTTATAATAAATGTGTAATGCGCGAGTTTAAAACCGAGTATCGATTTTAAAAAATCTCGAAGTGGTGTCACAAGCTTTGCTCCCCTCTACTAGTACTTCAAATTCCCGAACCCCAATTATTTAAGATCCAACATTATAATACCTTGAGTTAATTATACTTTTTAAACTTATAAAGTATCAATCATCATAATGTAAATTAGTTAAAGATTCATATAAATATTGACATCTTTACACCCCTTTTATAAAGACTAAGTAACACACGAGTTTAAAATCGGTATCGATTTTTGAAAATTTTAAAAGTGGGTGTCACAAGTTTTGCTCCCCTCTAATAGTACCTCCAATTGTGATAAAAAACAAGTACCTCCAATTCCCAAATTCGAACCCTTCAAACCCCAACATCGTAATACTCTCAAGTTAATTATACTCTTTAAACTTTTAAAGTATCAATCATAGTCATATAAATTAGCTAAAGATTCATATCAATATTAACATATTTATACTTTTTTATAATTACAATGTAATGCACGAATTTAAAACCAGAATTGATTTTTGAAAATTTTCAAAGTGGGTGTCACAAGCTTTGCTCCCCTCTACTAGTACCCCCAATTCCCAAACCCCAACCCTTCAAAACCCAGCACTCGGCCTGCCAACCCTGCCCCAACATCTCTCTCCTCAGCCCTCTCTCTCTCTCTCTCTCATTTGCGTTGTCACCGGGAAGGCGTCTCGCCGGCGATTGTGTAACTTCTTGCCTCTACAAGATACCATAAATCTCTGTAAGTTCCCTAGCCGGTATGGATCTTCACCCTTTTTGTTCAAGATTTTAAAAAAATTTGTCTATTGATTTTTCGAGAACAATAGTTCCGTTTCCTCGAAGGATGCAGAATAGTGTATATATGAATATGCATTTGCTGGGACCTATTTGAGTAGTTGATTGTCTTAATATAGTCTAAAATTGTGTTGTAGAATACGGGTTCTGATTGAATGACTTGTAATTTATTTATCCCCTAAACCTACGTCTAGGGTTCAAATTTGTCTTCTCATTTCGTTTGCTCTCAACCATGAACGTTGAATTATGAATTGAACAATCGAGGAATTGGTGAAACAAATTAGCTGTTGATTAAATTATATTTGTTAGAGATGAGGATTGGGTTGAACCAAGTATGCTAATGAGCTAATCCCTCATTAACACCTTCTCCACGCGATTCATATGTGGATGCTGGGTGGACCAGATATTGATTGGGTATTATGCCAATAACCCGTTAACATAGTCATCCCTCTAGAGTTGTGTGGGTGGTAAACAGAACATGGTTGAGTATTATGTCGGTGATGGGAGGATTTGCTGGAGTTTTGGAACTACACGATGGATATCGGCAGCGGTCCACCCGCCCCAAATCTGATTGACAATTAGGCATGGATTTTTTTCATGCCTGTTTCTTAGGGCATGGTTAAACCCTTTTTAATTATTTTGAATAATGCTAATAATTAGACAAGCAGTTTCGATTATCCCGAAGAGTGAGTTCATGATTTCTTTTTCTGACGGAAGTATTGATGAATAAAGACCCCTTTGTGGCAATGTGTGTGGAGATGGATCCATATTTAGATGGATACCTTTGCCACAAAATGGACTTCGTATTATCATGGTCCCATTATTTAATCGTGCCGTTAAATCCTGGAAGAAAATTTTTTTATGTAGGAAACATTGCATACCAAATTACCGATGCATGGCTCATAATTTTTCTCTAATTGTTCAGGTTTACGAGCGAAGACTCTTTGATTTTTCAAGTTGGGGCCACTTGAAGCACATGTTTCATAGGGGAGATAGTTAAATTGCCTTTACTGGTGGTATATGCAAGCATATGCTGGGTATTTTTAAAACTATATATTTCAGGTGAAAAATGTCAATACAATGTTACCTTCGTACTGCCATTGAGGAACAAGCTTGTTTATCTGACTGGTTGCCCGCTGCTGAAACATGGCAGATGGATTTAAAATCTGAACCAAGAGCAGCACTTAGCTCTGCGGATGCTATTGCCATCACACAGGAAAAGCGAGCAGCAGATGGTCAATGCTCTTTGAGCCATGTCCAGAGTCATTCCCAGTTATCAGCCATGAGCATTACATCTGAAAGTTCAGCACCTAACATGGTATATCAGAGAAGGAAGCTTCTAAAGGGCCCTCTGGCTCTTCCCTGTGCCCCTGTTTCTGCTAACATGTCACCTGATACGATAAATTTTGTATATGAAAGAAGGAAGCCTCAAAAGAGTGTTGTCACTAATTTCTCAACAGTAGTTTCAATCCATACGTCACCAAACGGTGCTTGTACTTCAACAATCAGATCAGAGAACCCTTCTGCCGCATCAGTGGAGAAAACAAGAGGTTCTCACGAAATGCTGGCAGCTGTTGGAGTTTCTTCTACATCTGCAATATTTTGCAACAAAGAGCTGCTTGTGGAGACTACTGAAACAACTGATGGATGCATAGATGAGGACCGTGGTTCTGATGTAAAAGATAAAATGAACAAGACTGTTGAGTTACATAGCGTAGATGATAGCTGTTCATCATCAATGTTACACTTGGACATTGGTTTGGGTCCTGCAAAAACTGAGATAGATGACACTGATGAGTGTTCATCATCTGGCATGCTGGTTATGGATGTAACTGGAGATGACCGATTGCTGTCAGCAAAAGATCTTTGCATATCAATTCTGAGAAGCCATGGGCTTCTATCTGATTCTGGGACACACAGGTCTGATGCTTTGGAGGAAAACCCTCCTTCTTGTAGTAGTAGCAGTATATATCGCTCGTGCAATATTTGTAGCCTTCCTGGATTTGCCAAGGACATGCTAATTTGTGACGAGTGCGAGGAAGCATTTCATGTCCCTTGCTGCAATAACAGTTCAAGAAGTATGCCTATTGATGAGTGGTATTGTCAATCATGCTTTAAGAAGAAGCATAAGCTGATAAAGGAGTTGATGGTCAGAAAATCATCAATTATCAGGAGTGAAAAGTGTCCTGTGGCATCTGAAGAAGATTTCAGTCCAATAGAAGTGATGTTAAGAGATGATGAGCCATATACAACTAGTGTTCGGGTTGGTAAAGGTTTCCAAGCAATCGTGCCTGAATGGTCAGGGCCTATTATGGAGTAAGTACTATGGTTTCAGCTTACAGCATCTTTATGTCAAAATTAATTGTTTTGTTACTCCTAGGACCAGTTCCCATACCTTGCTTCAGCAGGGTATACATGGGGTAGTAGTACTAGCAGATATGGTTTTCTAGAACCCTCTGGTAGGATTTGTTTGCTTTCCTAATGGTAGGCCCCTCCATACACTCATATTGGTCCCATCCTGTATGTTTTGTCTTGTCATGACATGAAGATGAAGTCATGGCAAATTAAATGGTTAACATTTACATTGAGATGTTAATTCCAATATGACTAACCAAAAAGAAGCATTTTATTTTCAATGACTAGCCATTGTGCAACATTATTATGAGTGAGTGTGAAATGTGTGGTAGGCTGGTAGCCATTAGCAGTTTTTCAGTCAATTTTTCGGCCTAGTCCTGTGATGGCCTGCATATCAGTGAACTGAAAATCGTTGAGATCTTGGCCATTGTAAGGCATAACTTGTTTCCATAGTTCTGTATGCCATGAACTTTAGTCTTTATCTTGTTTTCCAACTAAAAGATAGAAGTAAAGACTTGATGTAACATTTTACTTGATTAGAATTTTTCATTTTTCTCGTGACACTGATTAACAGTCAATCTATGGCTGTTATTTCACTCAAAGCAGCTCTACCAATTTGGGACTATGGTGGTCATCGTTCCATTTCCTCTTGTCAAGTTCTTTATGAGTCATCCTTTGTTCAACCTTGTCTTGTTGTCGATATCTTAATGCTTTGATCATGTATGAATATGTTAAGCAAATTCATTCTGTATTGCAGTGTTAGACTATATTCAGTTCTTTCATTTTCATTTCATGAAGTTGTGATGGGCCAAGGCAATATGTGACATTTATTTCGTGGTTCACTTCAGGGACCTTGATGATGTTCCTGAACCAATGGAGTTGGATCCATCTTATCATGGTTACATGCCTGTGAGAATTGTCTACTTCATTTAATTTCATTGCTGGCATCTTCTATATAATTATTGATGAAAAAGTAACCCTTTTTTTTTTGTACTGTCAGGGTTTAACTTCTGGGAAGCGTCCTAGGTCCAGTTACATTGGTAATTGGCTTCAATGTAGGGAGGTTATCGTTGGTGTGGGAGAAGGCATTGATGGAACTGTATGTGGAAAGTGGCGCAGGTATTTCAAGTGTATTATATTTTGAAATTTCCCCTGCGTGGTAGATATCAAGGAATAAGTTAATAAATCTTGAGAGTTGCTGTGAGCATACCTTGAAACTTACCAACTATGAAGATTAATTAACTGGAAACTTAGATAAGTCCCTATTAGGCTGTGTTTTTATTGGTCCTCCTAAAAGCTGGACAAAGAGAGAAACCT
The DNA here is from genome assembly GCA_021018815.1 of Talinum fruticosum. Lineage (NCBI taxonomy): Eukaryota > Viridiplantae > Streptophyta > Magnoliopsida > Caryophyllales > Talinaceae > Talinum > Talinum fruticosum. Next base: position 9,802,491 of record JAITYX010000002.1, on the reverse strand, counting down.
TTCTCTGATGCAAGAAAGGTTTCTGAAGTTGGGTCCATTTTCTGTAGCTATCAGAAGTGTTGCTAGATTTTGAACTTTGACGGTGTTTAGAGTTCTGATGCTTTTGTTCATATGTTTAAGCTCATGGCCTTTCCCATGTACAAAATTTTTCTTACATATAAATGACATGGACTTATCCAAGTGCCCAAATCTGTTGAAAGTTTAGAAGTAGAGCATGGTGGTCGAAATCTGGACAGAAACTTTGTTTGCTTTATGGGAAAAAGAATTTGTATATCACGCTAAAATTTCTCGCAGAATTGGTTTGAACACATTGTCACACAGACTTAAATATTGGGCGATGAATAGTTATTGTGCTTTTCAGTCATGTGATAAAGTCATTATGACAATTTTTTCAGCTTGGACTGTAGTGGATGATGGCAAAGTGCTGTGTGACATTGTCCTCAACTTCTTTCCCCTTCTTTTTTGTTTTGTTTGGAGTAAAGGCATTGATAGAATTTTGACATATTGGGTCCAATGGAAATAAACTTTAGCTTGTCACATCTGACTCCCCCTGCTTAGAAGTGCAGGATACGGATTTGGATTTATATGAAGAGATGCATAGTTTCCATATTGTTATTCTAATCAGAATTCTTATCAGTTATCACCTATGAGGAAAGGGAAGGACAAATAAAAAGAAGAAAGCATTAGTTTAAGTATGCAACATTGGCAGTTGTGGCAACAGTGTGCTATTGTGAAATCGTGTTAATATACCAATCACATAAGAAATTGTGATTGTCAAGGTGCATATTTTTTTAAAACGTACAACAAACAATGTTTGGTACTGTTACTTATCAGGATCATATGCTAAGATTTGCAACAAATAGATATAAATAATAAAATGCCTCATAAGTCACAATCCTATTATTAGCATAATGAATGCTGTTCTCCGTTTGTGAGTTTTCGGTTATCAAGGCTGATAATGCACTTTTTCTCCGTTTTAGGAACAGTTATCACGGTCATTCCAACGTGATCACTGAAAATGTGGCAAATTGTGGTTCACTCACCTTCAAAAATATTTGCCATGCGACTTTTTATCATGGAAGACCTCATTTGAATAGTTGAATCCCTGTTTCTTAGTCCTTTCATCCCAAATAAAAAAACCCTAGGCACTGCCTGCTTGTTCTCTCCCCTTTTTCATCTCTCCCTTCGACTACTTGGTCTCCTTTCATCAAACTTCACTCCTCCCAAATGTGTGTTTTTTTAAAATATCAGATAACATATAGGTCTTTGTATATGTAAGTAATAATATGAGAGGATGCATTCGCGGTATCTGCACTAGAAAAAGCACTAAAATAATTATTGGCATTCAAACTTGGCTGCTCCTCACTTAGTGGGACTTTTGGGGTATTGATTTGAGTTGGTTTATTGAAACTTGGAATTTGTGAAAGAATGAGGGTTCTTGGCAACACTGGACTCTTCCTAAGCGGTGCTTGTACAGTTGCATGAGATATTGTGAATTAATAGTCGTAGAATCACACGGGAATTCCTTATCAAACAAAAAAAAAAGAATCACATGGGAACTAATGCTTCAGCATTTCACCTAGTGATTTTTGCTCAACTAGTCTGTATCTATTCAAAATGCGCGTTTTACCTCTGGTATAGACATTGGCTTTTCCTTCACTTGATATGCATTTGGCGTGGTCATTGTAAGATTTTAGTGTAACTGTAGTCTTCTTTTGCTACAGGGCTCCTCTCTTTGAGGTTCAGACTGACAATTGGGACTGCTTTAGTTCTGTCTTTTGGGATCCAACTCATGCTGACTGCGCTGTACCTCAGGTGAGAAGGGTTTTCAACTCTATCGGTATCATTTTACTATGTCAGTTGAGCAGGTAAAAAAAAAAAGGGTGGGGAGGAGTGTGCGTGCGCGCGCGTGTGTCCATGTTTATTTTTGTTGACAGACAGATTGTAACTTTCTTTGGCCCCATTTGTCCCTCTTAGTTCCTGCTTGTGCTCATGGAAACATGGGATGTCATGGATGCTTATGCTACAATTTTTCATTCAATTGCCTTCAATGGTCTTGAGCTTAATTTTTCAGGTGATATGCTTCTTATTCGGAGATTCTTTCTTCAAGATTGTGTTTTCTAGTGAATGAATGAGAGATAATGTGTTTCAGTGACTCTTATCTTGCATAACTTCTAGATGTCAAAGGGATAAAATAAAGTAGTCTGGAACTTGATGTGGAAGGTAGTTGAATGGAATAAGTGAGTTTCTTTCTGTGATATACCAAATTTTCATTGAAATTGTGTATGCAAAGGAGAGAGATGGATGCAGAGGTTGAAGAGACCACGAACAATGTAAATCGTACGATTCAGTGCCTCTTGATATATCCTGCACTGTGGTGAAATTCTTCATTTTGCCACATAAAAGTGGTTTATTCCTGTAATCTTCATTTCCATTATTTCCATGAATGTCAATGTCTATTTTCTAGCTGGTTTGAGACAATCGCACTGCTGCTGAGAGCTGATGTCCTCCACTGATTACATAATTATTCTGTTGGAGTGATGTGTTTTCCATACTGCTTAGCAGTTAGGTTCTTTTCTATACTGGAGTTGTGTTCTCTTTTTTTCTTTCCTTAATTTTCCTTGCTGGCTCGCTTACTGCGCATGACTTACGTGTCATCTGATTTTTCATTATTTTTTGAATGGTTGACTACTAGATGTAGAGTTATTATGAGATCCTTGTTTTTTGGAGATTGGACTAAAGGTTAATTGTTCCAGTTATGTTTTACATTTTGTGCAATGCAGGAGCTGGATACAGAGGAAGTGTTGAAGCAGTTGAAGTACATTGAAATGGTACGTCTTATTTGTTGTGATGCCACTGTAGGGTTCATTTGAGTTTCTTACCCCTTGGTGTTCTATTCCATGTGAGAGGAAGTATAGTTTCTTCTAATGCACCATCTGTTCTAGTCTTTAATGCAGTTTAAGGCAGAACTAGCAATATACTGAGGAATATTTATGTGTCAGTCTTTTGCAGTCCACTCTTACTTTGGCATTGGGCCTGAAGCCCTGGACATGAAATGTTGATGAACTATAATGTTATGTGTTTTGATTGTGCCTTGAGAGCTTGTTCATACTGCTTCAGCCTTCAGAAACTTTGTATCCATTTTCTATGGTTATTGGCGGAACCACAGGATTTTAGGAGGCTGATAGACAAATGAATATTTTAACTTTTCAGTGGTAGATGCGCCTAACGATTTTATGTTCTTTGTAAATTATATTGTTCATGATCTTCTTATCATGCTACGTTGATAGATTTCTTGTGATTTGTGGCCAGTTTGGACCAAACACCTCAAATTGACAGATGATCTGCCTTGTCAGTTTTAGATTCTATTGCATTGTCAAAATGCCTCTTACCTGTTGGGAACTTGGATTGCTACGTACTATACAAATTTGGTCTAATTTAGACTTTGGATTGCTAATGCCAAATAGCTCAAGCATGCTTTTGGAAGAATCAGTAGGTGCTTAAATATAATTCCACACAGAGCCCATATCCTGCACTTTAACCATTGTGATTATTCTGCAAGTGCAAAAAGTGAGTTCTTTACGGACAGATTTGAGTTTTTAAAGTATTAATATTCTCTTGTGTAGGGATTGAGTCTGAATCAGCTAAGTGCTTACTTCTGAAGAATAGGCAGCTCTGTCTCTTTCATATCATATTTTACCTGAAGTAGAGTAAGCCTATGTGATATATGAGTGTATATTCTCAACTCAACTACAAGAAAAGATTCATGAACATGCAACTTTAAGCCTCTGGATGTCCATTTAGTCGAACATTTTAAATTGATTTCGAAGCATTGCATAACCATTGCCAAACACATTCTTGAATATGTCTGCATATTGTCTTAGAAACTGTGCAAACCTCAATGTCATAAACAAATAACACATAAGCAGTGAGTAAGCGTTAGATACATATATCGTTACATATATTTAACCATGGAAAATTAGGCCAGGTTGCTACACAGTTTCTAGTGAGAGATAAAATTTTGACATGATCAGCCTCTGGGCAGTGTGAGTTTTGTTCTAGAAGCAAACAAATGCATTAGTTGTGTTTCCTGTGGGCTTAAATTTATTTTGGTGAAGGGAGTAGTTATTATTTGACTGATCTTATTTGGTATCCGTTGCAGTTGAGGCCTAGATTGGCAGCAAAGAGACGCAAGTTACAAATGTGTAGACCTAACAGCACTCTGGTTTCTGCAGAGGATGCAAGCAATTGTACACACTCTGAAAATTGGGCCAAGGTCCCATAATTTTGACATTTCCCTGCCGGCATTTGTTTGGTTAAAAAGGTTTCATGGGTTTAATTTTGTCACAGGGTGAGGGTACCCCATGATCATTTTGATGTACTGATGATCAATAGCAAGTAATAGGCTTATAGCATATACTGTCAAAATGAGCTAGCCAGTGTCTCCTCTTCTGGCTTTCCTGCTTGTAAAAATCCTCCATTATAATTTTGGTTCCGATTGTAAGGGAAACATCAGTGCACATCATGCCCGATTACTTTTCTGAATTTTGTAGTCTGGGGATGATATAAAGAGATCAATGTGTAAATATAGCTGAACCATTTTGCTTTCAGGGGTCCCAGAATCAGAGAATCAAAATGCCAGAAAGTGTTGAAAATTTGATAACTGGATTTGTAATATGGATTTGTGTTAATTTTGATCGGAGTCAGAACAGATGATTACATTGGAGGAGATGAATTTGTGAGAAGTTTGTCTTCCATTTGCAGCTCAACCAAGTTTGATGTGTAAATGTAGTGAACTCTTGATCAGGCTACACTTGAGTTCGTTTGTTTATGTCATGTTGTCCAACAATCAATTCTGTCATATGAGAATTGAGCTCCATAGATTGAAGTCTAATGGTCGTAACAAACAGTTGTGATGAATGCACATAGCATAAATTATAACATAATCTCTACAAAACGTTGTGATGAGTGCACATAGCATAAATTATAACATAATCTCTACAAAACAATCTTAGTTGTAACAAATAGACATAAATTATAACAGCCATTACAAAACGATATTAGCGTTTAAGAATATATTCTCCTAATAAGATTAGACATCATAACACTTTGATTTTATGTTTTAAAAATTTACAATAATTCTGTGACATAATTGCCAATGAAAATTAAAATAAGAACATAAGAAATTCAATAATGTCTTTATGACTTTAAAAAAAAATAAAACGTTATTTCTTTTCTTTTTATATATAGCTAGTTTGCTATTATGGTAAGAAATAAGAAATCCGCTGTCTTTATACAAAAAAATAAAAATAAATCAGAAATCCACTAATGTTTCGCACTTTCACGCCCTCATCCATCACAGAAAGAAATGAACCTCCAAAATCTTCTTTAAAAAAAGGGTGATGATATGTGTCTTGCATAAAGATACTCTTAAAATGTCTTGTCTTAACCTATATTAATATATTTTATAATTTAAAATTACTATTTTTTAAATAATTATGATTAATTATGAAGATAAAACTTTAATAATCATCGGCTATACCAACAAGTATCAAATGACACTCTAATCGAATTAACCCTACCTAAAAGATGTGTATTATAAATAATTTTACAACTATAAAAAATAATGGATAAAATGACGATTTTGCATAATTTGTAAGTTGTAATACAATTATATTATTCAATCGTACTTATTCCATTTCAATTTATTACATGATATAATAATTTTAAAGTTAAAAGAAACATTTAAGACACATCATTTCATAAATTTTTTTCTCCAAAATCAAAAATATAAATAGCCGCCTCAAAACAAACGGTCAATTTCCTTCTCCAGCGGGGCACTCTAAACCCCGATTCCCCATGGGAGCGCCTACTCTCGCTTCCTCCACCACCTCCACCACCGCCACCGCCACGAACAGGCTGAGGAGAGAAGATTTCCACCGCACCAAACATGACTCCGCCTTCTCCAAATGGCAGGTACTCAACCCCCTCTTTCTCCTATCCTTCGAGATATTTCCCGACCAAAGACGGTCGGGAGATCTCGATATAGGCAGCCTTATTTCTGTAAGCAGAGAGATTATTTCGGTAGATCCAAATGCGGAGGACCTTCAAGATACCGATTTTGATTATTATTAACGTGTTTTCAATTTGGTGCGAGCAGGTACTGATTGGGGCGTGGGATTGGGAGGACCACTCGGCAGGGAAGGAAGGAGCGGAAAGATACAGAGTGGCTAACCTGCCCTCGGTGTCGGGACCCGGTTTGTATGAGATAGGGGTGGCAGTGTGGCGCACTGACTCGGGCCGGGATGTGGCCAAGCTCGAGCCAGAGCGGATCGTAGTTGTCTACTTGGGTCAGGCTGAAAATGTCAGGTCCAGGCTGCAACACTACGGCCGCTCTGGTTCTCATTTGGTTCATTACCATGATCAACGGGCTGCCCTCTTCAGCGACATCTTCTCTAGGGGCTACCCAATTGTCTATAGATGGGCTCTTGTAAGTACACTAATTTGTTTCTTCCTTTCACTTTTTTTTTTTTTCTGTTTTTTTGGGTGGGTTCGTCCATTTTGGGTTTTAAAACAAGTCAGGTTTCTAATTAGAAGGCAGCAAAACTCTAGGGTTGGCTGAACTGATACAAAATATTGGCTCTGTGGGATTTTGGCAAGCTATTTTTCTGGGGTATATCACTCATCTGCTAGCAAAGGTGACGCATTTTAGTCAGAGAGTGAAATACTGTAATTGAAATATAGAATGGGGTAACAATTTGGGGTCTATTTCCAAAAGAAATTAAAGCTGGGATATCTTTGACCCATTAGAAGTTGTGGGTTTAGTATAGGTTTTATATCGTACTTTAGCATGCCTCCTCACGTAAAAGCCTTTTTGGTTTGAAGCATGAATGCTCCACAAACTTCTCCTTTGCATTGCCAAATTGACTATATAGGGCAGCTAAGACTCGATCGAGCATGAAACTTCTCAGCTGAAAAGGCAAAGATACCTGAGGTGTTCTGGGACTAATGCTAGTGTCTAAATCTTGACTTTCTGCTCCACTTTGTTAACTCTTGTCGCGCTTGGTTTGAATGCGAAACAGAGGGAAGCAAAAGTGAAGCTGAAAGAACAGAAGCTGAACTGCTTGAAAAGTTTGATTATGCATGGAACAAAGTAGGCAATGGAGCACGTCGTCTAAATGATGTCTTGACAAAAATAGAGAAGATTGCATCAAGGAATAGAAACATCCCTAAGATTGTGAAAATGCTTAAATCTCTCGGTGAGAAGAAGGTGGGCGTCCCTATCAAAGCAAACAAGCCTGGCCATAGTAGCAGTGAGGAAGGCTTTAGCCTCTTTGATCGAGTTCTCAAATTTGGCCGGTCACAACCAAGAGTTGTTTCTGCCAACCCTGATAAGACCATCGAGCAGTACAGTCAAATTTGTGTTTGTGGAGTGACTTTGAGTGATGGATCAACTTGCAGTAAGCCACCAGTTGAAGGGAGAAAACGTTGTGCTGAGCACAAAGGAAGGAGACTGACTTCAGGGACTAGAAACCTGATCTTGACTCGTAGTCAAGAAGATGTACGAGAGAATTTCCCTTCAGACAGTGCCAAAAATGTCGTCGATGACTATTTTTCTCCTACTTGTGGAGTAATTATCCCCCAACTTGATGGCTCTGTGACCCATTGTGCAAAGCCGCCATTTCCAGGTAGGAAACGATGCTTGGAGCATCGAGGGATGAGAGTAAACCATATTATTTCGTCATCTCCGAGCTCTCTCTCCAAGCTCGGCCTCAGTGGCTATTGCGGGATGGATTTAGGTGATGGGAGATGTTGTGTGGCTCAACCAGTGCAGGGAAGAAAGAGGTGTCAAAAGCACAAGGGAATGAGAGTCGGCGGCCACATTCATTCGTTATCAGCAACTGATGGGCAAAAACTACTGTCGTCTTCTCTATAACTTATACCTCTTCTGGTTTGCTATCATCTGTTGGAGTTGTATATGCCCATCTTCTGTTTGTGGAAGGCTAAACTATTGGCAGCAGAAGGTCAGATTATATTTATGTCTTGGTCATATCTTCAAGAGACTTAGGAATAGGAGTTTTTTTAAAATTTTTTTTATCTTGATCTTTGTATTTTTTTGTCGGGATCTTTGTATTGAAAGCTATTTATTCTGTAAATTTCGATAGGGAACTTCATATTTATACATAAGAAGGCGTATGCAATAGACTTAATGAGAACTTGTGATTCCCCTGTCAAGTGTAATTATGAATGTTAGGCTGCTTTCAGATGAGCCATCTCTATACATCATGACTTGGTTTACCTGTTAGAATGCAGCTTATATATATAATAAGCTCAGGTAGTGTATATGTATGATCATCTTGGAAGGCCAATTATAAGCTGACCGTGCATTTGCTGCACAAGAGTACCATGACCGTGGTGCCTAACAGCTAATACAGAGAAGAGGATATGAGTTTTTAAGAATAACTTTAACTTAAAGTCTTACATGTTCTCGCAATTTCTTACAGCTTTTACAATTGCGTATAACTAACTTACAACTTTTTATAACTAAACTTACAATTATGTTATAACTCTTTACAATTACTTATAATTTCTCACGATCTTATAACTTAACTCCTTACTATTAAAAAAACTAGAGTTATAAAAATAATTATTCATTATGTCGAAGAAAATAAACTTACAAGGACGAGGAAGAAGTGTTTATCTATGTTTTAGAGGTGACAAAATTGAACTCAAGACGAGGTAGTAGTCCGCTTCCTCGGACATACAAGAAGTTCCTTCGATATACATAACCATCTTTTTTAATGCTTATACTATGGAAACAAGTGTCATAACTTTTAAGATAGAAAATAAATAACTTTTTAAAAGGAATATAAATATGTGATTCCGTACTCAAGTTCACCTTCTCCTAATTGTTATATTCTCTTAAGTAACTATTAAACCCTTGAGATGGGATAGGGATATGATGCCTTTAACTTTCTTAGTGAAAATTTCTTGCCATAAGATCATTGCTCATCCCAAACTTAAGTATAAAAATAATGAGTAAGAGGTTTCAAAGGATCTATATAATATTATTTTATATTTGATATTATCAAACAAGGTCATTATTAAAATTTTATTAAATAAAAACACGACCATTTATTCATAAATTTTTACCACCGGCACTCAATTTATTTATTTACCCTTAAAATTGTTAAGATAATCTATAATCCACATTGAGGTAAATTTTTTCTTTTTCCTTCTTTTTTTTTCTAACCTTTGAAATGGTCGAAGGACCAATATTATCGTCCACGCTCCGTACTCCGTATTCCATGGCGTAGCAAATTCAATGATATCGGAAAGGAGGCGCCTTTGAAACCACCACCGTGATGACGGAGGGTAGGAAGGGTACGAAGCGGCGGCGACGCCGGCAGAACCACCTCCACCGCCAACTCTCCAGATTCCGAAGCCCTAACATTCTCTTCTCCTTGACGCTCGCCGCCGTCAGTAGGCCCCAAAGCCCCTCATCAGAGCCCTTAATCAAGCAATGCTTGAAACTTTTTTCGAAGTTCTTCACTCCGAATCGGAGCCCTTTCTCTACCCTATTATCTCTCTCCTCCCTGTGCTTCTCCGCTCCAAATGCGACGAGATAGCATGTGCTGCGGCGAGGATTGTGGGGGCTGTGACGCTCGTTTCAATCGAGGCAAACGAGAAGATTGCTTCGGATAGTGAAATTTTGAGAGGTTTAGTGGTGAAGATTTTGAGGTCGGAGAAGAAGGCGGTGAAGAAAGCTATGTGTAATGTTGTGTTGGATGTTTCCACGACATATTTTGGGCGTCAGCGGCTGATTGAGCTCTCTTGTTTGCCCTATTTGATGTGAGTGTTTCCCACATTTTCTCTCTTTGTTATATGCTCGTTGCTTTGCCTGTATTCCCCCCTCCTGTTGGCTTTTTAATTACTGCTAAATATGCTAGAAAACATCGTTTGCATATTAGTTACATCGTAGGATTGCTTTGTTATAGTCCTTTTTTTTTGGGTCGTGGTGATTTTTTTTTGAGATAGCAGATGGGTCAATTGGCTGCCTAGAATTATGAATGAGGCTAAAAGGATGGAAATTCAGGAGGGTTTTACTCTCTGATGGTTTTGTTTTTCCTCGGATTAAACTTTTCTCTGATGAGAATTCAGGAGGATTAGATTTGATTCAGAGTTTTCATAGTGTACCCACTTCCAATAAACTAGGCTAAACCAATCAGGCTTGGAGCATTCCGAGAATGTTAAAATTATCGTAAACAAAATGAGGGGAAAAAGAAGCAGCCTGGGAGCATCTTATTGCCCATCCAGCATATCCAGTTGCAATGTATCTGCAGAATCACCTTATGCACTCGTCAGCCATTGTGCTAGGCTGCTAGCCTATATAGTCTATATCACCCCGGTAATGGTGAAATTGCTAGTCTCAGGCGAATTGTTTTTCTTTTTAAATTTGTTGTATTTTGGCCATTTAGACACAATCTTGCTGCAGTTCAAGGCAAGGCTGCACATGTTTGATCTTTTGTACCTTATGGATGCAGGATTATGATATCGATCTGATTTGATTGGTTCCTGTTCATATAGTCATGTTCTGGAGCACTAAAGTAGTAATAATGCACCATTAGTTAAGCAAGATGAATCAGTCTTGGACACCCCTTCTTCTCATCTATGTGCTATATTTGATGGGCAGGGTTGGGGTTGAGTAACTTGAATATAATATTACCAATTAGTTGACAATAGCAATTGGCAATCATGAGATAATTCAAGCACACAGAGAACTGATGTTGTGTGTACCGTGTAACATGAATTACATGATTGAATCCATTTAGCTTACAAAGGGGTAGCATAGGCCTTTCTTGTGTCCGAGGATGATGAAGATTTTACTGAGGATCTTGAAGATAGAAGTCGACACTTTTCTGTGGAGAAAAAGTTGATTTTTTCATCGCTGTCATGTACTTCTGGGAATTATTATAGTTTCTTGGGATCACCTGTTCATGCAGCAATATTATCAAGAAGAGATTAACACCTCTAAGTTACCTCAAAGTTTTTTATTCTGTAGGCTTAGTGCAATTATTTTTAAATTTTTTTAATGAGCTGTAGGCTTAGTGCAAATTATTAGAGAGTAGTTAAACAACCGTAGATTGCTTTTAACAACAATGTGCTGGAACTGAGGCTTGAATCTTGAAAAGCTATATATATGAAGTGCTTTTGTCATGGTGCAGCCTAATCCCTTTTGTTTCTTAAGCATGTTCGATATAACCTTCAATTGATATCGTGCTTCATAACTTCTCTCGCTTTTTCATTTATTATGTTGGATAAAAAACCACATCTGCGATAGTTACTGACACTTGCAATACATTGACAAGGGTTGTGTTCCATCAGCTTCAAAGGTCCTCGACATCTTCAATTTTAATTAATATTGTGGAGAGGGAAGATATTTCTTACCTTGCAGTGGAGTCTTCACAAGACGAACTTCCATTGTTACTGCTGGATTCTGTAGTTTCTCTTACCAATTCTTGCGACACTGAGCAGCTTAAAAGAATTCCAAAAATCCTCGTGGAGGTATTCTTGGGTTATTTGAAAGAAATATGGTCTAAAGTACGGGAACAACTGTTTTCTTCGAGACTTCTGAACTTCTCTGAAGCAACATTTTGTTGTCTAAGCAATATTATGGCAGATAATCTGGCAGAAAGTATCTTCAGGCTCTCAATGGATGCTCCCGCCCTTGCTTGTCCTGTACAATCAGAAATTATCATCAGGTGCATATTTGGATCTGAGCAGTCAAGTTGGATGAGATTCATGTCAGAGCATTGGGAATCATCACCCTTTCTGATGACTGAAGGGTCAAATTATATGAATGTGCCGCATGATATTTTCAGCTCGTTCACACATTGTCTGACCTGTGATGAAACAGTGCCTAGATTCCTTTCATCTACCCTCCGAGGAATGGTTTCTTGTCCTCCTGTTGCTTTAAATGAAATTGACACCCTGAGTTTCCTTGGTGACGTGAGAGGCATGCTTGGTCGTCCAGCAACATATCAGCAAGATATGCGTGTTGTAAGAACTAATATGCATTCGAAATCTGAGGAGCACTATTTTCAAGAAAGTTCACGGACTGGGACCGAAGCCGTGCGATCTTTTTCTATTGACGAGATCTTAAAATGTGAAGTAGCATACAGAGAGGGGTATACGGTAGCTATGCGTGGCATGCAGTTCCGCTTTAAGAATATTGCTGCTATTTCTTTGGAATTAGCTTCTGCATTTGGTCAACCATCAATAGGCGCTAATCTATACATTACTCCGCCGAACTCTCAGGGCTTGGCATGCCACTTTGATGATCATTGTGTCTTTGTTTGTCAGCTTCGTGGGACTAAACAGTGGACATTCTTTCTTCAGCCTGTAGTTGATTTACCTCGTCTATATGAACACCTTGAGGTTCCGCAGGATTTATTGGAGAGCAGACAGATTTTGTTGAGAGAAGGTGACATTCTCTATATTCCGAGAGGTTTTGCTCATGAGGCACATACAGTTACGGGGACCAATGCTAACAACATTCATGATGAGTTTTCCATGCATCTTACTCTCGCCATTGAGGTTGAACCTCCTTTCTTGTAAGTAATTCAGCCTCTTTTTGAGACTTAGTAAATGTTGGTCAAAGACTCGTAGTTGCTTCTAGTTTTCTAATTTATAGTGTTGCTTAGGTATTGTATCCTGTTGCACATTTAAGCCACCTTTAGATAGTTCACCTTCAAGATATTGGGATTCATTCTGAAAATTGGGGTTTGTGTATGGTTGTTTTGGCCTTCAAGATATTGAATTATGATCAATGCATTTTTATGGAGTAATTTGTTTAAGTTTTCTAGTCGGACTGTATGGATATAGACATTGGGGGCAATTTTTTTTTTTTTTTTTAAGCATTTGATGTCATTGAAAACTTCTTGATGGTTGCTTAGGCTTACAAAGTATGTGGTGAGAGGGGTCATTTGGAGAATGATATTTAAATGAGCATAATATAGGACAGCCAAGTCATACAAAGGATGCGAGAAATGTTTAGGAAACGAACATAGAAAGATAGAGAAGGGAGAGGGTCAAGAGAGAACTTGAGGCATAGTGGTTAACTGTAGCTTCATTCTGTTATGAGTGAAAATCCTTTTTGGTACCCCAATAAATTCCATCCCCTTATGTAGAAGAAAAATGATCTACTAAGAATATAAAAACTACTACCTGGGTAAAATCTCGTTTTCTGCTGGTATATAGGATTCAGTTTCAGTCTCATTTTCTGCTGACAGGATAAGATCGGAAGTATTTTCTACCTTGTAATTAGACCCAAGTTTCCTAAATGTATCAGCTACCACAAGGAATGAAATCATAATCTTAAATCTTTCCGAATAATAACACATATTAACTTAAGCTGAAAGGTCTCTATAACTTGATTTGGGATGAGGTTTCTGTTGCTTAGTTGAAATCCAAAGGTTTCTATGCTGTGTGCATTTTGGTAGTGGAGTTGTCGGTTTCAGCAGGAAGGAGTTGTGATTGCTTCAATTTTCATTTCAGTTGACCAGTTGTAGGAAGTGACATAACACTATGATCTTATGTGGGGATGATCAGATGAATGGGAGATAACACTAATGATGTAAACACTGTAGTAGTCTTTCAAACACCGTGCTCTTATACTAATTTTCTTAAATAGCCTATATACAAAAATCTTTATAGTTCAGTTGTTAAAAAAATATATATATATGAAAAGGTGGAAAAAAAGTTCCATTTTCCAGGCTAAACATCTGTAAGCTTAGATTGTGGAGAAAGTAGAAAATAGAAATAAGAAAACATAAAAAGCCTAAATCCATAGACAGTGCTGTGAAGATGTAAGGAATAAATGCAACCCAAATATTGCAGCAAAAACATGGTGCCATGAACAGTGGAGTTGACTATGTACACTTTTCTTTGATGTGATTTCAATTCAAGGTCAAGGGAGCTGGAGCTAAGTGCCATGTTGGTATCCAATATCCACCCAATGACCCTCTCATGTGATTTCAGCACTCAGGCTTGTAGGCATAAAAAGGAGCAGAGAGCTAAAATCGAAAATTACTGAAGTACCTAGTTATCCTAAAATGGTCATGCTGCATTACTAATTTGGAGGGAAAGCGCTCATCTGCTGCACTTAATGTCAAAATTAGGACTCCAACATTCCTGAGGCTTTTATTGGTCTTTTTCTTGGGTTTCAAGCAAACTGAATTATGCATGTGTGACATGGTCGCATGATGTTGAATCAAGTGTGACTGGAAAATCTGACTACTGAAGGTTGAGCTGTTCCAGTATGTATTAATGAAGCATACTGCACATGTTGATGCACGGGCAATTTATATCTAACAAGTTTGTGCGGAGGAATCTTCTAGTGCTTTTCTGGTCATTCTGAATCTGAACATTTGGTAGTGCTTTAGTCAGATCTGTGAGATATTAAGTCAGCTGCTGCGACGTCATCTATTTGATTATCTTTTCCATTTAACTATGTAGCACTGGTGGGGAGAGCAGTTGATGGCTTGGATGGTTCTTGCTTGTTTGAAATTAGTGCAGGTATAATCATTTTAGTAGGCTACTCTCTATCATTATGGCTTCTACTATGATTGTAAGTTTATTTTAATATTTTAAGCTGTAATGAAAATAATGACCTATATATCACAATAAAATTAACAATGCTCTGCCTACTTGGACTTTCTTTCCGTAACGGATTCCGCTTAATTAATTGTGGCCAGATGTAAAATTTGATTTTGGTCTTCCAAAGTCAGTTGAATTTTTTGGTGAGAAAAGTCCATTGAATTTGAATGTGCTAATATCTCTGGAAGACTTCAAAAGCACAAATGCTCCTGTTTCTCTGCTTTTGGAGATCTGATCAATTGTTTAGGTTCAGAGATGGTGGATTCAATTATTGGCTTCTTGCTGACTTAAAATTTTACTTCTGCTTGGGACAGGTGGGAGGGCTTTGCACATGTTGCTCTCCATCAATGGGGTCATGACCATAGTTTTGCCTCTGGCTCTTGTTCGAGTTTACAAGCCATATCAGTCAGTGTTTTGCATGTTGCCATTCGGCTTATTAGTGATAATGTGATTTTGTTTCGAAAAGCTTGCTTGGTTGCTGCTAGTTCCTTGCCTCCAGAAACTAAGAACTGGCTTGACAAGAACCAGAGAACCATTTTTCATGAACTGATCCATAAAATTGATGAATTGGCAAGCTTTGAAGATTCTCTTGAGTTTTTGCAAATGGCGCTTCAGAGAAACGAAAATCCTTTCCATTGGCTCAGATGGCTTGAGCATCTCAATCAGGGAAAAGTGTGTAGTCAAGATTATTGGAATTCCAGTTCAGATGGAATTTGCAGTATTTTAACTTTTGTATATCAACACAAGGAAGATGCCAAAGCTGTATTTGACCAGGTTAAGTCAAAATTTTGTAGTGATGCTCAATTTGACAGTGCAAAAGATAGATTTAAAACTTTGTATGCCATGTACAAGCAGGCCAGGATGCAATACATGAATGGAATGCTTTCTTTGCATTGTTAATTGTAAGAAACCTTCGTAGATTTTCCTAGCAGGCAGGGCACGCCTCTATGTTGGCTTTTGTGCATCCATATTTCTAAAGAATGTAACATCTTTGGGAGATGTGGAGAAAGACTGCTAGGTTGTCTTTCCTCAAGGTGGTGATTTTGTCCATTCTTTATGCCATGATAATCATACATGGTAAGCATTCATATTGGTCACTCATATTTTATCTAACATCCATCTCAAGTTAATATACATCTATAGTTTTTGACAATGTCTCAGATATTAGTACATCTTCTAATGGCTGATTTTGGTCCTGCACAGGAGCAGGGATGGGACAACCATGTTCCAAGATGAAGAGTACTTCAACCAAAAGGCACTGTGTGAGTCTTCCAGCAATCTCTTGAGTAACATCAACAACATGGTAAGACTGTTTCATTAAGAAATGCAACATACGACACTGAATCTCATTTAGCAGCCACATCATGTTACAAATATATGTGATATATTTAAACACAACCTGGATGCATCAGGTCGCTGAACTATTATAGCATTAAGGATGTTTAGGAGTTGGGGCAGGATGATGGGTCATAACACCCCGATAATCTATGTGATAGACTAGATCATCATCGTCATCATCATTCTCGTCCTGATTGCTGTTCTTGGAGGATTTTACTTTGTTGGGCACCTCTTGGTTGGCTGGGCTCTGTGTTTCACCAAAAAAAAAAACGATGGTCAATGTGGAATAAAGCAGCTTGTGCACGGAAGACAACAAGCACCATCACATGAGGGAATTATGTCATCTAGATATTACACAGATAATTGGTTTCCTTATACCTACTGATAGACTCACCTGAGCGCTTTGAGCTTTTGTTTGTTCGGTTGAAAATACTCTCAGAACTCTCCTTGGCACTCCCCCTTATGGTTGATACAAAGAGAAGATGAGCGAGAGGCAGTTGAAGAGCCAAGGCCTGCATTTTGAAAGAGGAAACAGAGTGTAGCTAGAGCAACACAGTATATAACTATGCTGGAAGGTCTCATTGTGATAGGTGAGGTAACTGATTCCCTTTTCGGGGATTGAGAGGATGACATAATAGCTTATAAAGAGAGGACCATTATTAAATTGTTCGACACCCTCCCCCGCTTTTGTTTGCAGGCATGACTGGAAATTATCAGATACATCTGGTGTGCCACGTCTGTTAAGGATCCAAGCCAGATCGTATAGATTGATTTCTACATACCCCCTCGCTCTCAGGTGGGCCAACCTTTTCAATTCTATGAAACCTCTTTCCTTGATTGCCTTTCGGGAATAATGTCAGGATGCTCCTGGTACCGTAAAATATTTCTCTTTCTTTTTCTTTATTTTTCTTTTCCCTTTTCTCCCCACGGGGTGTCCAAAGCCAATTTCGGGCAATTTCTTCAGTTTGGGTTATAGTGAATTAAAGCATATTGCCTCTCTAAATTGTCTTGTACTTCTTTACCATTAAATGACATACAGTCAACAATTTTAAACCTAGGGTCTAATGGGACGAATCTCTCTGTAATCATGCAATTCAAGGGTAAAATTATTATATCGGATATAAATGATATTCTCGGGGGATGACATGCTTAATGATTTTGTTGTTTTATGCGAAGGGGAGAAGAGCGAGGATGGGACCATTGAAGAGTGTCCCAAGTTGCTCCATCTGAAATGTTTGGCAGTCTCTAGTGGGATTGTGACAGTATTGGCAACATGGAGGTTGCACTGAGGGTGGGAACCCCAGTCTTTTTGGCTCCATCGACTGTATTAATATGATAGCAAAATCTGATCAAATATAACGACACTTCTCTTTCTAAAGTCTCTCACATGGTGGGAGACTCCCTGTCTCTCCTGATCTGATCCTCATGGACCAAATATTGTATCTTTACTTTATTGCATCATCATAACAAACAGCAACCAATTTGTGGTGTCAATGAATTATCATTTTTGAATACGAAAAAACCTATTTCTAATGTACTATGTTGGTCAACCTAAAATAAAATCAATCAAAAATAGTTTAACCATGGGTTAAAACTGGCATAATCACTGGAAATCAATCAGATCATATACTGTCTGCTTCCAAATTTCAATCAATTTGGCAATTAAAAAGCTAATGTAATTATCAAGAGAAAGTGTCCACAATATGTTCTTTTGGATAGTAAGAAGGTGCACAAGCTAGCGTCGGCTGTTAAAACTTCACGGGTTAAATGTTGAACTAGTTTGAACTAATTGATGCCGATTCTTATGTTATTTACACAACTTGCATAATCAATGGGCCATCAAAAAACAATTCGTTTAAATTGCTTTCCATTTCTTGAATTTCCATTAAACACATTATATGTTATTCACTCTTGTTTGTTTGGTTGAATATTGCACTTCAAAGGGTAGGTGTGAAAGTGTCACATAAAAACCCCTCCATTTTTCTTATGTGTAGGATACTTTTTTTCATAAAAAATACATCAGATCAGTCTGGATGCAGTGGAGAAGAATGCTTGAATGTACAATACGTACTGTAAATTCTACAGAAATTGGGTTTCAAGAAGAATATTGAATTAGAGGCGACCCCCCCAAAAAAAAAAAAAGAGTTTCTGGGAAGATATAAAAGCAAAGCGGAATTAATCTGAAAACTGAATACTTGAATCTACAAAGATGGCACCACCAAAACAATTAATTATGTAAATACACAAACAGATTTACAAATGACAACAATATACCTTGATGCTTTACACACAATTACATTGCTTCGATGAATATGCAACAATTGCAAATAGAAAACACACTGCTCGTTCAGTTGTTCATATATCGTGCATTGCATTATTCAGGTTGCCTCCCAGCAATGACATTAAGCTCCCACCATGAACTCTACCTTCTGGAACAAAACACTCGAAGTTGTCCCTGCCATTCTCACCTTTGCGTTGTTCCTCGTCTTTCTGCACCGAAGAAGAGGCAGACTTCATCGATAAAGGAACCAAAACCTCTGGAGGTATAAGTTGCAGCCGTTTGGCACATCTTCCCACTGAATCTCCGCAATCAGAGATTATGCTAACCGTGGATGACAAATTCTTCCTGTCCAAGCCACTAGCAACTGAAGAAGAGGTAGTGGATGCAAGGCCGTGGAATAGGTCTCGAGCAATCAGGACTTGCTGCTTGCTTTCACTCTCCTGAGCCACGTTGTTGTGAGCTGCACATAGCCCGTTTCTCCCCCTTGCGAATTTCTGACATGTACCATCACCCCAAGCGCACTGCTTTCCACCCCCATGAGCTTTGCATAAGTCGGTGCTCCCTTGGGCACTCTTCCCACAGTTCTCGACCTTGCACCTTTTCCCCCCACCATGGCGGACACAATGATCTGTCCGACCTCGTGCACTTTTGGTGCACCCTGGAGCATGACATCTCTTTCCACCACCATGTGCCACGCAAAAATTTGTTCCACCATGAACGCTCTTTGGGCAAATCCCACCCCCATCAAACATGCAACGTCTACCCCCACCATGACCCTTGCACAATGGTGTGCTCCCCTCTGCAGCCTTAGTACACCCAGCAAAAATGCACCGCTTTCCACCACCATGTGCTTTGCAGAACATTGTGCTACCCTGAGCCCCCTTGGTGCACCCAGTAAATTGGCAGCGCCGTCCACCCCCATGAGATATGCAAAGACAGCTCTGCCCTTCTGCACTCCTAGCGCATCCTTCCACTTTACATCTCTTACCCCCACCATGTCTAATACAAAACCCTGACTTGCCCCGGGCAGCTTTAGTACACCCCCAGGATAGCCACACTGTGGGCCCCCACCATGGGCAATGCAGAAGTCGGTCTTTCTCTCTGCATTTTTAGTGCATCCCAACTGTTGGCATCTTTTCCCTCCTCCATGGGCTTTGCAATATGCAGTACAGCTTTCTGTCCCCTTATTACAATCGAGTTTTTGGCATCGCTGTCCATCACCATGACCAATGCAAAGACCTGATGCTCCTCGAGCTTCTTTTGTACAGCCCATGAATCTGCAACTCTCGATAAGGGGCCTATTGTTCACGGATGTCGCGGTTGAAGGCCCAGATATAGTACTCGTAGTGTAACTCGTATTAGAAGGTTCAGAGAATAATTGCGACTGACCATAATAGGACTTTGCACCAAGATCTGAAATCATCCACACTTGTGGAGGGAATTGCTCGTTCTCCCTTCTAGATGATAACAGAAGTGATGGCATATACCCACCTGAGTTCTTTGCAGAAGAAGAACCCTCATCAACAACAGGAATAGGATGCTTAACACTACTTTGAGTCGAAGAAAATTCAAAAGAGCCAAAGAATCTTCCCGTCTCTCCAAGAATCACGGTATTCAAGTTCAAGTCACTGTCACCTGGCAACCCATGAAGCAGTGACGAAGATGATAACTTGGTTTGTTTGTTGTCTGAGTAGGCCATTGTTATAGGCCCCAATCCAAGTACCAGTCTACAGCCATCATCAGAAGGCCTGGAAGTAAAACCCTCGGGATCATTTTGGGTATTTATGAATTGGAAACCACTGTTCTTTCCCAGGTCCATACTGCTCAGATGCAAACTGGTATCATCGAAATTGTCTGTTGCAAATTCACTAAAACTAGGAAGATATACTCCTCCATGAAGATCCATCCTCTAGAGCTCATACCTTACGGACCAAGGAGAAAGAAGACAAACTAACTGTACGAACCAAGGAGAAAGAAGTCAAACTAACTGTACAGTCTCAGCTACATGCCTCTACCGTATCCCATAAATTAAACAAGAAACCACTAAACAATCCAGTAAGATACATCCGCCACTTACAAAGCCCGAAGTGTCGGACCTGTCCATTTTAGCTACTGCAGCTGTCGGAACAACAGTCTGTCTCAGACTATTGTCTGTAAGATTACTGAGAGAATTTTAGGAGAGAACCCATCACCAACCATGGTCGTTTCTAATGTGCAACTCCACTGGGCGAAGAAATTATTATTCATTCAACCTAAAAGAGCAGATACTCAGCTTAAGTTAACAAAGAGGACATGTGCTATTTGTTTAATACGAATGAATGAACCCACTGCTATAACAACAGGTTGGTACGATCTCATTGCAAATTAGTGAGAAAATTGCACAGGGAGAGACAAGAAAATATAAAAAGACATTGAATCAAATCCCCAAGTCCGCCTGACCATGATTAAACAAGTTTCCCTGCCTATATATATATATATATATATATATATATATATATATATATATATATATATATATATATATATATTCCACGATAAATACAGTAATACACCATGCTCATACTCTGGCAAACAAACGGACCCTATATGGAGCGGCATAATATTCAGGAGTGTATAACAAAGGCAAAATGAGGAATGAAACAGAAAGTTTTGAAGCAATTGAATTCTAGAGTGAGCAAATATACAAGAACTATAAATTGTAAACTAAGAAATGATGAAACTAGGCAAAGTGGCTAGGCTCGCTTAATATGCCCCTTCCCCCTAACATACTTGCCCTCCTCAACATTTTTCTACCTTACTTGCCAGCCCTGTGAGCCCACCATTACAGGTGAACCTCATAAAAGAGACGTTGGGTTCGAGTTTAGGTTACTTTCAGGTGAAATTATAATCAGCTCAGTGAATCTTCGGGGTCTGGTAAGGTTTGGATTAATCAATTAGGATCCTGTGAAAACTCCATTTCTATGGATGATAGGACCAAATAGGCATCAGAAATACCCTCATCACACACTAGGTCCCCGTTGATGTGAAGTAAAAACTATATCAGCACTGATTGGGAGCATCATTTTTCTCAATTAAGCTCTGAACTACAAATCAAAAGATATAAAACAAACAAAACATCAAAACAGGTGCCAAAACTTTAAGATTGAAACAACTAGAAGATGATATACTATTCACTTGGAAAAATGGGAAACTACCAAATAACTGATCAAAACAAATTCTGCATTAACTAAAATTAACAGATAAAGAATATCAAAACATATGTCAATACATTGGAAAATGAAAACCCAGATATTGAAAATCACCATAAAAGAGATTCATCAACAACTAAAGCATACGAAAGAGTTTCAATCAAGGATAAATTAGTGGGGGAGGGGGTTTCATGGATGAATACCGTTGAGACTTGAAACCTCCGGATCTGTCAACCCCGGGCAGACTGTTTCACGACCCAATTGAGAAATTGACGGAATTAGCGCAATAAACACGAATGGGTGCAAATTCTGAAATACCCAAAACACCCTTGGAAGTTTGCTCTTCTTTTGTGTGAAGTGGTTGGTTGAATATAATCAATCTTGTAAAAATTGAATTTTAATTATTTTGTTTGACTATGAAAGAATTTTTATTAAAAAAATATATTTTGTTATTATCAACCTATGTAATTATGATTGTTTTAGAAAGTTGATCATATTATCCGATCAAATATCACAATTATATCCCACCCACAAGACTTCACAAGTAGCTCATCCTAATACATGACAAAATTAAAACTATAAATTTGAAGAGTTTTTAAAATATATTAGAGCAACCTATGCTTTTAGGTGTAATAAACGATGAAATAATCGGCTAATTAAGAAGAAAAAAGAGATAAATCTATTACTTTACAATTTTCTATTTCTTGATGCTAACAAGTTGTCACAAGATTTTCAGTTAAAATATTTTATTGAATTTCGTAATCCAACCATTTACTATGCTTTTTTAATATCATATTATGAAGTCGGTAAAAAATTTGGACTCGTACATATATAACTTACCCCAACAATCAACGAGGTTATTGATCAATTTTTTTTTAAATATGAGTTGACCATTCCATCTTATGACCTATTTTATTAATGTTGTATGATTTAATAAATTTTAACTCACCAATATACGATTTATGAGACAAGTTAACCTAACCCGCACCATTCCCTACATCTACTCCATGTGTAGGGTTTTTGCACTTACCACCCCTCGAATATTCGACATTAATTTTTTCAACTTTCAAGTTTTCGACTTAACACCCCTGAACTTGTCTTTTCATTTAATGGAGTTGAAATTCCATTAAGCTAATAAAAATTTAAGTAAATGAACCGATTTACCTTATTGACTTCTTTTAAAATTTTTGTTTCTAATGTAGATAAACACCAAATTGGGAACTCCTCTCTCCACGGCCTCTCTCTTCCTCTCCGTGCACTCTCTCTCGGTCTCTCTCTTTCTTTCTCTTTCGTTTCCTCTCTATTATTCAAATAATAAATCCAAAAACACAAAAAAATTACGGATGGGTGTAACATGTAATCGCAAAGGGCAAATTATTGAAGTCCACGATCGATTGAAAGTGTGAGTGTTACAATTGGCGGAGCTAACAAATATATTAATGGTATCCCTTTTTTAATATTCTTAAATTTTATAAACATTATTATTTTTTATGGGTGTCCCCTTTAACAATTTTATAAATTTTTTAATAAATTTTAAATATTTTTCTCTATGGATGTTCGGGGCACCCATAGCATGTGAATGCCTCCGCCACTTGAGTTTAAGAAACTAAGAAAGTTAGCCACTTTATGTGAGAGATGGCAGATCCTTCTTTTAATGGAGTAATTAGCAATATAAATAAGTACAGTGAACCCTAAAAATAAAAACTAGGAGTAATTAGCAATATAAATAAGTACAATAACTTATTTTGTAAAAAACAATTGAAGGATCCTTCAACTTTGTGTGAGGGATGAAGGATGGGAAGGAAGTAGAGAGAGAAAAGAATGAACTTTTAATGAAATGTAGTATTTTTATGGGGTTTTTAATTTTTTTAATTTAAAAAATTTAAATTAGTCAAATAAAAATAGTAAAATGAGGTGAAAGACACCAACCACAGAGGGTATTTTTGGCCATTCACTTACTACTGAAGATATTTTTATCACTTAGGGTGCTAAATTGAAATTTTCTCAACGATAAAGTTTGCTAAAAATTAAGTCGAAAACTTAAAAGAGGTGGTAAGTAAAAAAAAAAAACCGTGTGTATGATGCTATTTTTATAAAAACAAATTTTTATTTTTGCAGATGTAAAATTCAAATTATTGTGTTGTGCCTAAAGTCCATCAAATTCCACTTCCCCATTAATGGCGAAAAGATGTACAGTAAAAGTTTTTTTGCCTTTTTAATTATATATTTTGTTTTATTAATAAAAGCAAAAACCAATCCCGAAAGTCATATTTCTACTGTCGATATGTGGGATAGAAGATGATAGCATAGCAACGCCGCGCCAATGGAGGGGGAGAGACTGAGACGGGAAGAGGGAGGAGAAAGAGAGGAAATGGAGAAGCAATGGAAGCTCTATGAGGCCTACAACGAGCTTCACGGCCTCGCTCAGGAGTTCCAGACGCCGTTCGAGGCCCCGGCGGTGCTCGTGGTCGGCCACCAGACCGACGGCAAGAGCGCTCTGGTTGAAGCTCTCATGGGCTTCCAATTCAACCATGTTGGGGGCGGAACCAAGACGCGCCGCCCCATCACTCTCCACATGAAGTTCAACCCCGACTGTGAATCCCCACTTTGCTTCCTCGTCTCTGACTCCGACCCATCCGCCGTTCAGCACAAGTCCCTCGACGAAATTCAGGTTTATCTCTTGTATCAGTCAGCTTTTGATTCTTTTCAGCAATGCCTAGCTTGTTTGGATCTCTCTTGTGGGTATGGGGAATTCAAGTCTTACTCTCAACAAATGAGCAAAGGGGTTTTTATTTTACTTTGAAATTCACTTGGGTTCTTCTTATGTGCATGGAATGAGATAGTATCTTAGTGGGTAGCTTTGGGTTTTTCTTGCCATAAGTCACGTGTGAAGATATTTTTGTTGATTTTTATTATCTTAATATAATTGCATTGTTGAAACTTAGGAGCATTATTTAATCAGTGAGGATTTATCAGTAATACGTTGAATGAGTGATATAAGCAGCTGAAGGACTAGAGAATTGAGTGCTTAGTAGCCTAATAGAAGCAGAGGGGGGCGCTAGTCCATGATTGCTGCACCTTCCCATGTTTGAGTTCGATGGCTGTACAACGACAGTAAAATGTAGCCTGAGGCTCCGAGCTCTTAATGGAATGTCTCCTATGGAATTGCATTGCACCTATTTGGCCCCATTATCTGCAATACAGGCCAATTTTCAGATAATATTAAGTTCATTAGTTGGAGTAGATAGTTGCTCTGGTTTTGTGCATAACATGCACCAAGGGATCCATCATATGCTTGCTTGCTTCCTCGAGCATATCTTTCACATCTCCCTAACTCTACCATTAGTTGGTTATGCTTTGACTAGTTCCAGCACTGTTTCATATACCGTATGGGGTTTCATAGTGTACTGTTCTTGTATGCCTAACATTTCATATTTTGTCTGTTGAAAACATTTTCATCTCTTGAAGCATCCTTCCCCCTTGTTTTTCTTTTTCTGGGTTTTAGGGAACAATCTCTCAGCTTGTTGGGGCTGCATATTTCTGAATTTTCATAGATCCTTCTTAGGTGGGATCAACACTGTGGGATGGTTGTGGTTCCACTGGGATATACTTTGCCTTTATGAGTTTGTTGTTAGGCTCAAATATGCTGTGAAGCTGTGGAGATGGTACTTCTGGATAATTGAAAATTTCAAATTAGAACAAATTTTTTTGGGGGGTTGCAAGAGTGATGTTTATATATCATTTCCGATAATTATTGTATCCTTCATTTGAAATTTTGCAAGTGAAGAGCTTTTTTTTTTGGAATGTTGCAAGTGAAGAGAGTTGACTTGTAGTTATCATGCAGTCTGAAATTATAGTTCTGTTTAAAATACACATTTCAAATTTATTCAACTCTTGGGCTAAACCATTGTGTAATCTTAATTGTGTAGGCATACATTGAAGCAGAGAACATGAGGCTGGAGAGTGAGCCTTGCCAGTTTTCTTCAAAAGAGATAATAATTAAAGTTGAATATAAGTACTGTCCAAATCTCACCATAATAGATACTCCAGGCCTTATTGCTCCAGCTCCGGCTCGCAAAACTCGAGCATTACAGGTTACTTGCTCGTCAGAAGACTTCAACTTTTCCCTTTGCATTCATCTCATTCACAAGGGTTTGCATTGACAGGCTCAAGCTTCTGCTGTTGAATCACTAGTACGGGCTAAAATGCAGCATAAAGAGTTCATCATTCTATGCCTCGAGGATTGCAGTGATTGGATCAATGCCACTACGAGAAGAGTGGTGATGCAAGTGAGTGTTTTAGGTTTTGGATTATCTTGTGATTAGCAGTTTTCTAAGAAAATGTTTCTGATGTTCTCACTCCATTGCCACTAAGGAAAGAGCGTCGGAGGATTGCTTCAAATTAACAAATCTGCTCACAGTCATT
Source organism: Talinum fruticosum (assembly GCA_021018815.1). Classification (NCBI taxonomy): domain Eukaryota; kingdom Viridiplantae; phylum Streptophyta; class Magnoliopsida; order Caryophyllales; family Talinaceae; genus Talinum; species Talinum fruticosum. Next base: position 9,776,601 of record JAITYX010000002.1, on the reverse strand, counting down.
TTTTGTGTTATCCTGTTTAGGCCATCCCTTGGAAAGTTTGTTTTCTTTGAGATGTAAAAAAATTAATTATTGAATTATCCCCCACCCCCTTGTTTTCTTCTATTCTTAATATAATTGTCCCTGAAGTCATCAAGTCAGGATGAAATGGACCTGGCAATACTGATTTCACAGATGTGGTTTTCTAATTTATTCTGTACTGCGTGTAGATTGATCCAGAGCTCTCAAGGACAGTGATTGTGTCAACAAAGCTTGATACAAAAATACCACAATTTGCACGTGCTTCAGATGTGGAAGTTTTCCTTTCACCTCCAGCTTGTGCTCTAGATGGATTCATATTGGGTGATTCTCCTTTTTCACATCTGTGCCTTCTGGAAGAGTTGGTTCTAATCCTGATTCAGTGTACAGATCAAATGATGAGTTTAAAAAGGTGATTTTTAGCTTAGTTCTCAGTCTGCAAGTGCTGGCAGTTACATTGTTTCTGACTGTTGTTCACAGAATGCATTGAACTTAGGTGACTTATCCTCTCTTCTTATGCCGGTATTTGTCTCTACTAAATGCTCTAGTCATGTGTGCAATAATTTTTGTTTTTCATATCACAAGCATCATTCCTTTGTAAGTTGCTTTTCCGTTTGTGTCGTCCCTATGTTTGCAACTATGGTAGCTTAGCTTTGGAAAATTACTAGGCCTGCAAATGGTTCTCAAACCTCAGGCATGAGGCACAAGGTGGAGCAACAGTCTTCAACGATGCTAGGCACACTTTTTCCACGGATGTGGAAAAATAATTTAAAAACACTATTTTGTACCTGGAATTAGACAATTGCACTAGTATCATATAATATAATATATATATTTTCTTATAAGGTTATAGAATATAATATATTTTAGCTGTCAACCTACAAATTATAAAATTTTAAACAGTATATTTTATCCAAGCAATGGTACCAGATATTAAGTTCCAATGAATTGCCAATCAATCTTATCAGGCTATTTCCTTGAGAGAGATGGAAGATATTTCATCTTTGGAGGAGAAATTGGGCAGGTCTCTTTCAAAGAAAGAAAGAAGCAGAATAGGTGTAAGCAGCCTGAGGCTATTTTTGGAAGAATTGCTGCAGAAAAGGTTTGGGATATCATGCCTGAAGTCTTAATCTTTTTATTGTTTTCTTATTATTCTGATACTTGATGATGTTTGCTTCCAGGTATATTGATAGTGTTCCAGCAATAATCCCCCTTCTCGAGAGAGAGCACCGATGTGCAACCAGAAACTTGAATGAAATCAATGAAGAAATATGGTTTGTTGTGTTTTACTCTGTCCCCTGAGAATTTGTATTTAGTTTTTGTAGTATGATCCAAATATCAAATTTCTTGTGATGTTTAATCCTTGAAATAGTTATTTGCAATTTGCATGTATGCAGTATGTTGAATGACTTAAATTTAAAGGAGAAAGGAAGACAGTTTCATGATCAGTTCCTTACAAAGGTTATTATGCTTGGACCTTTCCTTAAGAGTTCATTACTTTGACAATACTTGATTTGCTTCCTCATAAAAAAAAGGAAAAGAAATTGTTTTGCTCCTTGGAATTGCACTGAAAATCTAATGTTTTTATTATCCTGATCACTGATCTATTCTGTGCCTTTAGCTTCTGCATGAAATTTGTTGCTAGGTGGACCAGAATGGCTTTCTCTGTAGCATGCCAGCAATTTGAAGATATTTAATGGTCTTAGGTGTATTTCAAAATCTGCAAGGGCTGTGTACTAGAGATAGAAGCATATGCATGAGTTCGTTTGGTTTGTCATCTTTTCCAAGCTATTCATGATTCTTGATCTCTTATACCTGGATTTACCACTTTTGGAAGAGTTAGTGAAGAAGAGGTGTCCGCAAACAAGCATCCTTGAAATTAGTAACACCCTTCCCCCCTCCCCTGCCCCCAGGTGAGTACTTGAGGAAACAAACATCTATAAGTTTTTATAGTTTGAAAATGCCAATTCACGAATATAGACATATCATTGAGGGAAAATGTTTTCTATGGTCCTATATTGCTAAAAAACTTCTTGGTTGGACTATTAAACTTGATAGGAATAATTGAGGAGGTAGGTTGGTTAGCACTCTGGCAATAGAAACGTCATCCGCAACTTTAGTCTGTCTCACAGCCATGGCATATATGGTATATCAATTGGAAATGAAATACCAACCTATTTGTTCTATAGAAATTGGAATAAAATATACAGCTTCTAGAATCCAAATATCAAATTCAATGGTCAGCAGTTTTTTAGCCTCACCTTCTCTTTTGTGCTTCTTTGTAAGGTATCTCATAGATGGAATCCCTGACTGCCATTTATTGTTGTGGTTAAATTTGATGCTTTTGGTTACTGACTAGTAGTCTCAAAAGCCATAAATGCCTTATATTTTCTTTCTAGGCAAGGAATTTTACTAATACTAATCTATACTATTTACAGTTGTCTCTGCTTCTGAAAGGCTCCATTGTTGCCCCACCTGATAGGTTTGGTGAGTAATGTAAACACTGCCTTAAGTATACTGCTATGGCCAATGCGACGTGCCACATCTGATAAAATTGGAACTATATGTGATGTGCAACATCAAGCAGGTATCACATTTTCTTTAAATTTTGCGAAATGACTTTGATTGTAGGTGAAATGCTACAAGATGAAAGAGTGAATGGAGGAGCATTCATTGGTCCTGATGGTCTTCAACTTCCACCAAAGTTAATACCGGTAATGTTAATGCTTGCTCACACAGTTTTTTGGTGTTGATTTTCCCATGCCTTTGCTAGGTTTCAAATGATTGGAAAATGCACAAAAATATTGTGTAAATCCAATTATTCGAGCTGATTTGCTGTTTGAACCCTCTCTGTTTTAGGAACGTCCTTTGGTTTTATTTTCCTTTTTTTCTTACCTTTTGTTTTTTTTTGGGGGGGAGGGAGGTCAACTCGTGATTGGGAACTGAGAACTCAGTCTACTGGAGATGGGACTTTTATTGTGGTAGTGTGGTTTCTGGAAAATTCCTGTGCTGGGTAAGTGATAATTACCTCGGTTAACAAGTTGGTGTAAAGTTTTTATTATTCTGCAGACAACGTCCGGAACTTGGAAAGGTTTATCTCCGGTAAATAATTGCAAAATGAGCCCTCAAATAACTGTTTTACAGTGTCTTGCTTTTTTCCCTTTCGTGTGAGCTTGACTAGGGGATAGGATTGGCTTTTGAGAAAGGTGCTGGGCACCGTAGTAATCTCTTCCATTTACTTGGTTTTTCTTTATTGTTGTCATCTTCCTCATATAATGATCCTATTACTTGGATTTCTTTTTAAGGGATGGGCAATCTCCTTCACAGAATTTCCATCTCAAGGAAAAGTATTGAAAATTGGAGCAGTGGATTTTGTGGGAACTGTGCAAGTCTTTATTCTTTTCAAACCATCCTTATGAGAAAAGGGTGGACTGTATGCTCATATGATGTATTTTTGCCATCCATTCTATAAACATTTACAAAATGAGCCAGCATCGAAAAACTCTCTTGGCTTCAGAGTTTATTTAAGGACAAACGTCCCTGAAGGTGTGCGGGTTTTTTTCCTTTAGGCTGCAATACTAATGATAAATTACGTCCTAAGTCTAGGTAGAGCTGTTGGAATGATGTCTATGTTTCATAGTATGTTGAAGATTTGTTTTTGTGTTTTGGATCATTTCTATATTTTGACTGAGGTATGACTGAGGTAAACTGGTCTCCTAGCTGCATTCTTGAAGAAATTCCCTGGCAAGTTGCTTTTGTGAGACATGGAGGCAAAGGTCTTTGTTTGTGAGCCTTCTTGGTGATTTTTGTGGGCGCTATGACTGGATATGAATGACAGAAGTTTATGCAACAAGCCTACTCCTGTTATATTTTTATGGGATTGAGTGATTTCACTGATCTTTCTCAGGATTCTACTGGGGCTTTTTGGAAGCTTAGAAATGTATTTTGGAGGAACAACTTGGTATCCCTATTTTGTACATTGAGATTTTCTTATTATGAAAAGAAAAGAAAAATGGTTGTTGCCAGAGTTTTTAGTCTGTATTCCTAGCGCAGAGCTAATGCAGTGGTGGTATTTCTTTATTATGTTGATTCATATATGCCATCTTTTGGTTCTGTTTGAATCTTAGTGATCCATCCAGGTTGTATATGTATGGCATTATTAGGTTCTCTGTTCTCAGTTTTTTGATAGCCATCAATGCCGGCCTTAACAGTATTTTATGTCTGAACTAGTGTGACTTTGGACGGGTTTATCTTAGTTATATGTTTGTTTATCCTTTGGGGTTCCGTTCAGTCTTTAAATACTCGAAATTTGTGCTTAGAATGCAGGAATGCGTCTCTATGGTGGTGCACAATATCATCGTGCTATGGCTGAATTCCGCTTTGTAGTAGGAGGAACCAAATGCCCCCAAATCACGCGAGAAGAAATTGTGAATGCATGTGGAGTTGAAGATATTCATGATGGAACAAACTATTCTAGGTATGTAACACTGGCTTTAATTTAAACCACATACCCGTGGATAATTAATTTGTTTATGTTGCACTGTACATTGAATATGATTAATGATCAATATTCCCCTTGTATGATTTCCATATGTTCCTATGGGAGAGTCCATGCTGGTGTGAACATATTTAACCAGACCCTAATCTAAATTATATACCTCAGTAGATCTATATCTCAACTTGCAATGAGATGTCTTTGGATGTAAGTATCGAATAAGATTATGATCTTTTCTATTTTCATTGTTCATCTTAGTGTCAGTGGATGTTTCTTAGTTAGGCTTGTGGCTGATGTCTCATATTGTGAGGTTTCTACTCTTGGCACTGCCCACCTTTGATTTCCTTTACCATGCCACTACAGATAGTAAAGTGATCGCATGATTACATCCTTCGATGGAAATAAATTTCATGTGATGGTCATATATCTGAACATTCTTAACCCTGATTTGCTAGGAATCCCAGGTTATGTTGACAGAGTTACTGGGTCTCTCATTGAATCTCGCACATTTTGAATTCATACTGAGATTTTCAACATGACATTAAAATTGCACACAAGTGTATGCTTTCTCGTTTGCTTGACACTAGTGATGTATGCACATGAAACATGCTTTTTCACTTGACATTAGCGATAATGAATGTAAATGAAACATTCACACATATAGTGTCTCTGTTAATTCATGTTTGTGTTGTCTTAATCGGTTGCTGCCCATACTAGGACGGCCTGCGTGATAGCTGTTTCAAAGGCTCGTGATACATTTGAACCTTTTCTGAATCAGGTGAACTATCTAATTGTTACTTGCAGTGAGTTTCTTTCTCCATTTTGTTCTGCACTTGTCAATTCAGAAATTTTCGTTCTATCATTTATGGTAGATTTAGTTGATTCATGAATATGCCAGATGACATGTCAGAGCTTATTCCTGGAGACAGAAGTTGAAACTAACTTACTGCTGTTTGAGTATATTTGCCAAGCACATGAAGCACTCAAGTTTACTGGAAATCCATGAGAGACTTAACATATAAAGAAATTGTCTGTGTTGGCAGAGTTCAAGATGAATTCTTATTTATTAGTCAACTCAAACATGAAACTCTAAAAATTTTTGGGGCCATTATATGTTGAAGGTTGCGGCATTGACTTCTTCCTGTTCCTAACGTTAAACTCTCTTCTGATGTCCGATCTGCTGCTATTCTCAATTACTTCTTTTTGGACTGGAGAATTTTTTAATATTCACGAAGGACATGTGGGGCCTCTTTGAGGTAAGTTTGTCTACATTTAGATCTTCTAAAACTTGGAAAGGTGGGACCAACACGAGGTGCTTTTTTGTGAAAGGGCACATTTGCAGCCAATGGTGGTTTTTTGTGAAAGGGCATAAAAATTCGGAGAACCAATGTACTTGCTCGTTATTTTACCCAAACCAGATATGCTCTCGAATTTTATTTGTCCTTACCTTGTACAGCTAACCTGCCTGAATTGAAAGCTCTGCTGAATGTTTTGTTTGTCACTTTCTATTATTGCTGATTTTTTTCCTTCACCTCCTTTTAATTAAGTTCAATCTTCATGTAGTTGGGGAATAGGCTCTTGCACATTCTTAAGAGGTTGCTGCCTATTTGTATCTACCTTCTGCAGGTACAGTTTCTGTGATCTGTTAGCTGGTTTTGGATGCTCTCTGAGCTAAGACTTGTAACGTTGGTCTAATGCAACTTCCATTTGCAGAAAGATGGTGAATATATGAGCCGCAATGAAGTTTTTCTAAGTCGTGTTGGTTCAGCATTCAATAATTTTGCAGAATCTACTGAAAGATCTTGCAGAGAAAAGTAACCACCCAAAATGTCTTAGTGCGTTTTTCTTTCTATCATAATGGTTGATTCTTTAACTTTGTTTTTTAAGTGTTCTTGGCACAAAGCTTCTGTTTTTGCATTGGGAGACCATGTACATCCTACCATTGCCACACTCTGAATTTCTCTTTGTGGTGGTGATAAAAATTCCTTAGTTAATATGTTTCCTTTAAATTCATTCGAACTGTTCTAGGCTTATCTGGCTGTTTTTGTGTATATTAGTCTACTTTAATGCTTTGGAGGTGTTATAAAAATTGAGGTTTGCTCACCATGAAATTTGAAGTCTATGCTCTAAAAAATTGTTGTCAGGTGTATGGAAGATCTTGTGAGCACCACCCGCTATGTTTCTTGGTCTCTTCATAATAAGGTAATCAATTATGAATATAATATTATGTTCTACTGCAGATGCAGACATGATTGTAAGAAATATCTGAATCCTAATTGTTACCTTTAATGCTTTGGAGGGCAATATGGCTTTCTTAGACTGGAATGATACGAGTTTAAGGGAAAATGTCTTGAAGTTCAAGGAATTTAAATGGAGAATAAACATAAAGAGAAGCGAATTCAACTAATGCTAAAACCGTATGTTTTTTTGGCCCGAAATACTCTGTCATCCCATAGGACCAAGTCCAACCCTGAAAACTTTGAAGATCTTCTAGTTTAGATCCAATTGATTATATTAATTGGCATTGACTTAAGAGTTACTTTAATTTGCAGAATCGTGCTGGATTACGTCATTTTCTAGACTCATTTGGTGCAAGTGCAACAGATCCTTCTCTCCTCAGTGGCAATCATTCTTCCGCTGGTATTCCACAAGATTCAACCCTCAATGACAAGTCAGACATTAAGCCAAAAGCGGCTACAAAATCAAGCCACTTTACCTCAGGCATGGACTCCAGTGGTTCTGCCCAAATGACAGAAACTAGGCTGGCTGATCTGCTAGACAACACCCTCTGGAATCGGAGACTTGCTCCTTCCTCTGAGAGGATTGTCTACGCTTTAGTTCAGCAGATATTCCATGGAATAAAAGAGTACTTTTTGGCATCTGCCGAGCTGAAGGTTGGTATCATTTATTAGCATTTTTGTTATATTTTTTCATAAAAATGAAATCAGACTGGAAATCACATTGAAATGAAACGGGGTCATCAAGTCAAATGGGTGTGGATTTGATGCTTGCAACAAAATTGTGAAGAAGACAAAAGCAATATTAGTCATGTAAATTTTGGATCCGTTTGGTTTGTGCACAAGCAATTATTGGTCACTGAAGATCAAGTCAAATGTGTCCCGGGTCTAATTTTGGGTAAACCCAGTGTCACTAAGGTTTGTTTGGGAGAGACTAGAGAGACATTTCTGAGATGATTCAGGTACTTTTGGTCAAGATTCTAATTGGTTGTGTGAATTCGTGTAGTTCAACTGCTTCCTGTTGATGCCAATAGTTGACAAGTTGCCTGCACTACTCCGAGAGGATTTGGAGTCTAAATTCGAAGATCATGCGGATAGCATCTTTGATATATCTAGTCTGAGAAGTTCTTTGAGCCAGCGCAAGCGAGACACAGAAATCGAGTTGAAACGGGTAGAGCCCGAAATCTTATGTTATTTTTCATTCAAATTTTGCATCAAATCAACGATTTACTACTTTAATTATTTGCAAGCACCCCTCCCTTTTCAGTTCAAATATAGTGAACTGATGAACTGATGAACTGCTGTCGTGATATGCAGATAAGGAAGCTCAAAGAGAAATTCAAAGAAATTCACACACAATTCTATCATGATGCCAAGCTCCTGGCATAGCTTTCTACGTGTACAAATGAATTTTCCTGTAATACCTAATGCATACTGATGGGAACATCGACACGAAGTTCCTCTGTTTTCATTCTGTTTCGACAAATAGTTTCAAATAGTCATCAAATGCCATGGTGTGATTGATATATTGGCTTCCATGGTTGAGTTATATCATAACATGCACGTAAATGCTTGCCTTCTCAAGCTCAACTCAGCTTCCTCTTTTCTGCGTGAATGATTCTGCCTCGTATTTTTGCCAGTTTTATACGGGTTTACATACAGAAGACATGCCCATCAAGTTGCATCGCGATGCACCACCAAACATGACCTTACTACTATGAGTGCTTTTGAGGTTCGCATTTGGTCTCATATATAAAGAGAGTGAAACGAGCCGTCTCAATTTAGCTAGATTGATGTCAGTCTACAGATGAGCATTCAAAAACAAAAGAAAAAAGACAGAAAAGAGGGGAAGGGGGCAAAGGGAAAAGAAAATAGGGAGAGTAGAGTAGACCCAATTGCATATACTAGAGTGATATGATCATCTATTATTGGGGGTTGGGGTGGGGGGTTAATGAGGGGGTTTTGTTGAGTGGGTAGGTGAAGTGTTGTAGTGTTGTGAAATGAGGAAGTGCCATGTTTTCTTGGAGCTTTGAGGAAATTGCAATAAATTAAATTAGTGATTTCATAAAAGGGGAAAATGAGGAGATGTTAGGAGGAGCAATTAGTGTGGGCTAAGAAGGTTTTTCATGCGTTTTCTTTCGGATTAATTAATACGAATTTAGAGTACTCTTCTGAAAATTTCTCGACTGTAGTTATCAAACAAGCTCTTAGAACAAATACAATACACCTAAACAGATTTCAAGTCGTCCAAACATTCCTTAAAAATATGATTTTAGGCTTCGTATGGAGTCGTATAGATATTATCTTAATTGATAGACAACTCTATATTTCTCCTATTTTATTATGACGAATTATGTTATCAAACTACAACAGCTGGTTAATAGTCATCTGAAAAAGGATAATAATAACAATAAATTAATTTGACATGGAATGATGATGAATGCACTTAGCATGGGCATGAAGCAATGTGAACAAATCTTAGAACAAGAGCAAACCTTCAACAATAAATAAACACACATTTTGCTCATCAGATCTGGGAACAAAATATTATAATCACACACACTAAAGTTGCCCAAAAATATCCCATCCTTTACACCATCATCCATGCACATAACATTCCAAATTAAAAAATCAAAAAAATAAAAACAAAAATATTTAATTAGCCTAAATATTTTCTTAATTAAATAATTAAATAAATAAATTAGTGTGCCTCCAATTGAAGCACGTCCCGTTAGCTGAAAGAAAGAAAGTCATTTCCAGCGACGTTCCATTAGCCAATACCCGCCGCCTTGGATGGAGCTCATCACTCAATACCTTAACTTTCATTAAAAGCCAAAAACTTAATCCTCTCTCTCTCTCTCTCTACTCTCTCCCTCTCTCTCTTGCTTGCAATATATAACTCCCACTCTTTCTCTCCATCACTCCACACAACCCAACCCAACACACCCCCTTCATTTCTGCTTCTGTTTCACGTTACTTCATTCCCCTTCTCTCTGTCTCTCTCTCTCTCTCTTCCCCCTCCCCCTAACCCCGCCATTCTTTAAATATCAGCCACAACCCACAAGGGGTGTGCGACACAGGCACGAGCCCAACTGTATAAACAACAACTCCCAATATCGATCCTATCTCATATACTCAGATATCGACATCTTTATCCATAATACTATCTCAACGTTATTAATTTCTTCTTAGCTAGCTAGTACTCTATATATTTCGTTCCACCTTGGCTCGGACAAGCTAGCTAGGTAGATACCGGCATGGCGGACAATAATGGGGATAATTTGCCACCAGGGTTCCGGTTCTATCCGACCGACGAAGAACTGGTGGTCCATTTCCTCCATAGGAAGTCCACTCTCTTACCTTTCCATCCCGATCTTATTCCTGATCTCGACGTCTTTCCCTACAACCCTTGGGAATTACAAGGTATATTTACTTTAATTTTTTTTCCTATATATGCTTATTGCTTTATTAGATTACAGACATATATATACATATATGTGGTTTATCATATCTCAAAATAATAGGCTTTTTTTTTATTGAGATATGATTAACCACAAATGTATAACATATATATCTCCAAATAATAGGCATCTTTTGTCCCGAGAGGTAATTTTGTAATAAAATGACTGACTTTTATATGAAAGATTAAAGTTCGATTCTCATTAAACTATGTGTATATGTAATAATTTACCCATATAAAAAATAATAGGAATTTTTTTCTCGACTTCTTATATTTCTTTTAATTGAGTTAAGTTGTAGGTTAATAGTAGTAATATTATTTGCTTGGAACTCTCTTTCACTTAGAAGAACTAGAACATGTGGTAATATGAAGAAGTGGGTTAATTATTATTTTCTTTAAAACTCATGAAAAGTATATATAATAAGAGCCGTTTTATATATATATATATATATATATATATATATATATATATATATATATATATATATATATATATATATATTTGCAGGAATAAAACACCAATTTTAACAGAGGTAGACAATAATCCACTAGCTATTTTTGGTGGGTTCCACTGTACCAACGTGTTGGATGTACTTATAAAACTGTATCTGATGAACACAATAGTTGGTGCAGAATGGACCAGTTTAACACCAAAAAGAAAAAACAATGAGAGAGGGATAGAAAAAAATATGGAAAGAAAGGTCCCACTGTCGTTCGCAGTAGGTGACTAACCAGTTTGATTCTAGAGCTTGTCTTCGATAGGACCGTCTGACATTGTCTCATCCGAAAAATAAAATTAGACAGACAAAAAAAACGAAGTTATGTTACAAACATATATATCTGAGAGAAAGGACGTCTCGAAGTGTATTTTGTAGACTTTTCGTTTAATTATTTATGATCAATATGGTAAATAATTGGCAGGCAAAGCAATGTCAGAAGGAAGCAAATGGTACTATTACAGCCGAAGGGTGCAAAGCCGGGTAACCAATAGTGGATATTGGAAGCCAATGGGGATGGATGAGCCTATTATGTCCAGTGCAAGTAAGAAAGTAGTTGGTGTCAAGAAATACTTTGTGTTCCACATCGGTGAGCCCCCTAGTGGGGCTTGGACTAGTTGGATCATGCACGAGTACAGACTCCCTGACTTGGGGTCTAGTAGTCGGTCAGGGTCCAAAAAGCGGGGACACTCCAAGATGGTAAGTTGTAAGTTATGGTGTAAAAATTTATTATCTCATATACTTAAGAGTAAAACGAGTTTACCTAATTCATTTTAATGGATGTAGGACTACGGAAAATGGGTCATCTGTAAGGTGTACGAGCAAAAGAACGACGATGATGATGGAGGTGATGATATCGAGCTTTCGTGCTTGGATGAGGTTTTCTTGTCGATGGACGATCTCGACGAAATTAGCCTTCCTAGCTAGTTATTATTATTATTATTTTTAAAAAAGAACTCTTGTACTTGTGGCTAGGTTTGAAGCATATGTATGAATTATATGATGAGAAATTGTAGCTCATAGCTAGTCATAGTTGACAGACATGCTGAAGCAAATTTGACAAAACAATCCAAAGTCATTGCTCATCTAATCATTACAAGGAATATGGATTTCCAACCCCTTTTGCTTCTCCTTTGCTTTTGAATCCAACATCTCATGAATTTAAATTTTACTTCACTTTAACTTTCAAAAGATACAATAACATAATAAGCAACAACGACAAATTTAATAATTTTATTTTGACGGCGTTTACATTAGATATGATGGATATCCACTTTATTAATTCTATGAATGAAGATCATTTTATACAAAATTTTTTACAAAATAAATCCCGGTAACGATTACCAAGAACTCCGTCCATGACACTTGGATAAGTAAGCCTCACCGATCGAAAACAGATTATGCATCGAGATAAAAAGAATTTCATTAAAATAAAAGATTTCTTCAATTCGAATAAAAGTTTAAATGTGACACACTTATATTTATAATTTTTTTTTTTGACACTAATGTGAAATGTATTAGATTACATGCATGAATGTTCGAAAGGGTTTGATGATTGTATTCCATAGGGACAAAGTCGGGCGGAGAGAGGAAGAGTACAAGTGAAGGAAAAATGATGGCCTATAGCGTGAGAACATGTGGCGGAAATAAAATTGTAGCAAATCAAAATTGCGAACGAAGATAGTTGTGGCCCCACATGTCTTGTACACGTCGGACACGTTGACTAAATCCTGAGCCGTCAATTTGAAATTATTAGAGCCGTAATTTTCTCTTTTCTTTTTAAAGCAATATTTTATTTTACAGTAGTAGTAATTTTGGAAGCGTACAAAACTATACAACTTGTATTGAATTCCCACTTCGGAGAATAATTGGATTGCCGATTTGCGTCTATCCACGCCGTTTGTTGTCACGAGGATTCAATTTTCCATCAGGGTTCAAGAAAGAATGTCGGGAACAATCGCAAACTTAATCTAAAAGTTAAATCGAATGATCCGTATTTATATCTTATATAATGAGTTGATGTTTGAAATAGATATAAAAGTTAAATTAATCTGATTCGAACTTGATCTCTACGCTTTCTTTCATAATTATTTTCTTTTACGAGGACGAGTCGTTAGATCAAACAACAATTGATCCAATGTCAATCAAAATATAAAATGACCGGACCCTTACATTAAAAATTGAAACGAATCTTTTTAAGTCAAACATTACCCGAATTGAAATTTGACTCAATTGATAACCAAAATGCATAACCCTTTTGCCGATTTATTAAATTACCAAAAAATTTCGAGTTCTCATTGTGAGTTACGCTTGCGGGATTTGAGGAGATACATATGTAAGCATCCTTATTTTTGCACACATCTTATCTAGTAAAGAGACCGATTTTAAAAGACTCACATTAAAAAAACCCTTTAATAATACATTTTAAAGTTGAAAATCTTTTAAAACACAAAAGCAAACATAATAAATAGACACTATTGTTTCATAAATGAGGACTACCAATAACCTTTTAGATAAGACTGAGTTCGGAGCCAAATTTCATTTCAATCAAAGAGATAACAATCCTATCTATATTTAAAGGATGAAGTCCACTAGTCCACGACCATCTTGACATTGAGAAATTTTCCTTTGTTTTGACTCGGTAGTCAAATGTCCGAGATTGGGGAGTTTTGATGACGAACAAAGTATCATTAAGCCCTAGATTATCCATAAGATTGAGCCTTAATGCTTAAGTCTCTTACAAGGCTAATACAACCATCTCAAATCTTTCCATATTAATTATAAAAGACTTTGACTATCAATACTAGTGATTACCATACTTGTCGAATATTCTCTCAGAAAATTCACTCGATCTCGAGCAAGTGAGACAACAACATATTAGCTAGCTAGGGTGATGATACTCATGTGTCATTTGGACACATTTAGATGGACTATGTATGTAGAGAAGCTTAGGCACAACCCCACCCCAATACACATAGCTATAAATAGGTAGATGAAAATCCACATTGTTGTAGTGTATATATATGGGATGGGATGGGATGGGATGGGGTGGGATGGGATAAGCACACTAAAATATATAGTGCGCAAAGCGTTGTTGTCAAGTGGGCATTGCCACTGCAAGATGCTCACGTGCTAAATGCGTGGAGCCCAGCCAGCACTGTGTCTCTCTCTCTAACTCTAACTCAAACTCATGCATCTTCGAAGGAACTTTTTTTTTTTATGCCCCCTTTATTTATTTCACTTTCGTTTACCTTTTAAATTTGATGGGTCATTATTATTATTATTATTATTATTATTATTATTATTATTATTATTATTATTTTTGGTGCTTGTCTTGTTGCACAAATTGCTGCGCCCAACACTTTTCAATTTCGTACGTGCTTGCTTACGGCTGCATGACGTCATCTGTGACGACTTCAGCCATTTTCATTTCAAGCTTGGTGACTTAGTGCCGTCATAATAATCGATGGAAAACTAGATAGGAAGGGTAATTCATACATAGCCACTACGTGTCACTCTTTTAGTACAGGCGGGGTGATGATAAGACTTATTGGTAAAATAACAGATAGTAAAAAAATATTATTTATTATGTTTTGGGGTTAAAGTTCTCAACTTTTTATATCAAACTATTTCATATGAAAAATATTAAATATCTAATGAGGTAAATCGTTTATAAGTGATATTTTGATCTAAAAATAAAACTTAAATCGATTGGGCATTTACGACTTTCACTGCTAGATTAGTTGTGTATTACTTATTTTGGTTTATATACATTATGAACATTGGGGGTAAAAGTAATAATATAAAAATTTAGGCTGACAGATTAAGATTTAATTCTTCCGAGGCAATATGCATGGTAAATTTGATAATGGAAAGAAAATGGGGAGGTTAAAAAACAATCACCATGAAAATTTGGAAAATGATTACCACTCAATAGTGGAAAGATGTGTAGATGAGAAAAAGGAGTTTAGGTAGAGGTGATGTAAGCAAAGGACCAGCCAAATAGATTGCAAAGAGATGGCACGTATGAGTTTTAAGTTGATAATACTAATCTTCCATTCTTCAACAGTCACTATCACACTCCCTTATCCAAAAAAATTAAAATAAAAAAATAAAAAAATGAACATCATTCTCCATACACATCAAAATCAAAGGCTCCCATGCCCAAATGCATTAATATTTAACAGTACTACACATTGTCAAACATAAATTCCTGCATTTTTCTTGATGAACATAGTGAATGGGAACTTCTTTTTTGTTGTTTCAATAATTTCTGAATTTATAAACCAAAAATGTCATATTAAAACCTAAACGGCAACCCCTCCAAATCTTACCCCCAAGTCGCCCTTCTTCCTTGTTCTATGCTCAGACCGCAATGATATACCTTTCCTTCCATGCTTTGCCTCGAACAATTTATGTTCAACTTAAGGATGAGGGAGAAAAATCATGAATAACCTTTCAGATCATATGGAGATGGAGGGCAACAAAATAATGCCTTTTTTAAACACTACTACAATTTAGAGACAATGTACTCTACCAGAATGCTCTCGGCATAGCTCATTTGCCCAGCGTTACAGATAAAGAAGCTCAGCCAAAGCTACAATTCCAGTGAACCAAAATAGCAGGAATTCCGGCCGCTTCTGAAAACCTAGCTTTTGTTCTCTGCATGCAGTGTTTAGGGTGAGGTGTATGCAATGGTAACCACCAGCTTGTGTGTCTGCCTTTTGATGTTCTTCAAGTAAGAACATAACCCAGATGCCCGGTCCAATCATATCTTGGATCACCTCTAAAATTCATTAGAGTTCGGAATGACTGGGACAGCAGGAAATTGTGCTATACTTGACCTGTAGCTGTCTGCTGCAAAACCAAGGTGGCATAGATTAACTGGTTCCAGGTATCAGGGACGCCAGGAAGACACCAGTGACTGCAGTCTTGCCTTCTGGTTGAAACCTTTGTTTGATTGATCCTAACCTTGCCGTAAATTGATGGGTGGGCATCTTTACGGAAATTTGTTAACCTTGTTATATTTAGAAGGACCACTGGGACCTTCATGTCTCGAATCACTTCTTCAACAATTTTCATTTTTGTTGGGTAATTATCCAGGAAAGCACCGCTTAGTATGGGTTCTGTTTCACCATTGCATGTACCTCCGGAGTCCCAATCGCCGCCCCTGTTTTTAGGGGAAAAAGATAAAAAATAAAAGTGAGCATAGTAGTTTTAGCACCAAATGACCGCTCAATCTTCTATCTTGCATATAGAAGTTAGACCTCACGGTGAAACAGAAGACCGAGGAGTCTGCAAGAAAAATAAATGGGAAAGACAATTTTAACACAGAATACCTAAAGTGGGCAGAAGAGTATGCACGATAGAACACTAATTGCCGTGCAGGATTGATGTTTTTATCTAACCAATTAGCCCATGTTTTCAGGGCCTTCCTAAAAGCCTCAACTGCATCAAATCGAGGGTAGACGTAATCACCTTCTTGAAAGTAATTTTTCCTGCGCCAGAAGAACTATGTTGCATTGAGGACAGGCAAAAACAAAAACTAAGAATGAAGAACAGGGTGAACATATTAGGAATATCCTTAATCTCATAGATAAAGACAGGTTGAACATAAAATGAACAAGCTTAACTAGAGTCTATAAGCATTCATAACTCATTTGAATGTCGTCGTATATTAGGCTTATCTGATCTATATGAATCTGCATTTGTACTGTAAGACGGAATAAAGCAACAAAACACCAATAAGCCCTAATGAGCAAGTCTTGGCAACTGAGAAAAAGAAGTTGGCATACCTACCCTCTAGAAGTCTTCCCATGAGTCCACCAATGGCCAGTATTGAAGATAAGAATGTCAGCATGCTTCCATCGTCCAGATGACTTATCAATTCTATCTATTGCAAGTGTCGGATTTGAATTTCCTTGTCCATTGACGCGAATTCCTTCTCTTACAAGAAAATGGGACCTCACAAATTCTACTGTACAATTAAAATCCTGTCAAATACAATTCCATATTGCCATGTATTAGGGGGAAAAAAAAGGGACCATTATCCTACTGTACGCATCAGATAGGGCAGCTCCTAAAACAATTTGATCCTGATGAGCAAGCCAACAGGGCAGTTTGTAATCTATACATCAGGTAGACCTAGTTCATAGAAATCTACATTGAACAACAGACATTTACAAGTTAAAATATTACCCCGATCACTATATTGACTTCCTGGGATGCCGGAATAAAATGTATTATGAATGAAACGGCCAAAACATACTATATCAATTAACAACCTAGACTCTGAAGAAGGATATATATCAAGTAATAAGTATGAATTACCACAAACTTAAAGATGTAGAATCCTCTCCCCTTAGTTATCTTGTATCCATGGATTTCAAACATTTTGCTTTTATCAGGAAGGCCCTGATAGAGAAGACATAGCATTGACTCAAATTGATTCCGATTCACCGAATCCCCAACAAGCAACAATCTTTTACCCCGAACCCTAAGCAGAAAGTCTGTTGCATTGAACCTGAAATGGAAGAAAGTCAGGGGATTAAGCCACTAGTTCTGTCTTCCGACATCCTTCCATGCACATAATAATTACGATAACAACACTTAAGCTGCATTGATGCATTAACAGAAAGATTGGAAACAGTCCATTTACACACACATTGTCAACACAATAAGTTGCAGAAGAAATTCACGTAACTCTGGGAAACAGGAACAGGATAACATAAGAAAATAAAACAATCAATCACGCCACTGGAGAGTTCCCAACTCCAAGGGGCGAAGAGACAAAATTTTATATATCATCAGCATATTCAAAAACTTGAATTTTGAAAGGAATCGTCAGGTGAAGAATTTATATTTCTCAATCATTGAAACCCAAATGAAAAACAAAAAAGAGGAAAAATAAAGTGGAGAGGACCTTTTTTTTTTGGGGGGGTAGGCTCATAACCATATTCTAAGGTGAACAATTTAGCCCATAGGTCCTATATGTCTCCAAAAAGCATAGAGTGCCCGTATTTATCATAGGTTTATAACAGAAGATGGAAGACTACAGCAGGAGCTGGTTGATGAATAACTTAATGGGTTAAGATTATGGTAGCTGGAAGGAAGGAAGATTGATCTGAGAAGTTGGAAGATATATGCTGCACTTGCAGTAATTAAGGAGTTGGCCAGAACCCTACCTTGTGATTTATGAGTTGGAGGCATCATAATGGACTGAGCATCCGAGTTAGTGTCGTGTAAACCACTACTCAAGTGAGAATCTCTGGAGGCGGGTGAGTCATCAAACCATATAACCTTCACAGTATGTTATTTGGGCTCCTGAGATGGTTGAAATAACGCAAGAGTTTCCAAGTTCTCCATTCAAAAGTGTCCACTTATACACTAATGATTAAAGAACCTCAATCTCAAGTTGCTAATCTATTCAATCTAACGTTCAAAAAATAATTTCAGTTCTTGGCCTGCAACTTGCCCAGCAGGCATCTTTCCAAGCTAGATGGGGAACCAAGTCAATTAAGCAAGCAAACGAGAAGAAATACAATGGTAAATCGTAGCAGGTCTTACAAATTTTGAATCCCCCTCCCCCAACTATTATGTTGAAAATTACATTCTTTAATACACAAGGAGCAATTTTCTGTATTCTTAATATCAATTTGCCAGCTTTGACAAGTATATAATACTAAACCATCTTTCCCTGGTCTTAAAGACATACCGCGATTATGGCGCTTGTCATTAACATGTAGCAATCTTCAACTTCCAAGTCTTCCATTCAATTAAAGAAAGGAAAGTGGCAGCAAGGAGATCCAGAATGGATATAATAATTTACAATGTAAGCACATGCTCTAATGCAATCTTATGGGATTAAATTGTCCCTAATTCAACACCCCTCAATTCATTCATTTATTTATTTAAGATATAGATAGGATTTTGAGTCAAATAATAAATTTATAGCAAATTGGCAACATAAACATCAATCTGACCTACACCCTCCTATCAAAATCCTATCGTCTCTGACATAAGGCTAAAACCAGGCAAAATAAAGAGAGAAAGATAGAGAATCACCTGGGAAGATCACATTCATCAGGCTTCCATCGCCACTTCAAGTACCCAGAATCAGGCCTTCCATTGGTCTGACAATCGAAGGCCTCATCCACAAAGGGGCAAGAACCAGGCTGATAAACTGGGTACTCATCATCAGCTCTAACCCAGTTCCCCATATACAAATTACAACCCTTTTTCCATTTCCCCTCTTCTTCCGCAACCCCATCTCCATTACCAAAACCCAGATTCTTCCGAAGAGACACAATGCCTCCATCAGTTCCTAAATTGGGTATGCTTGTACTGCCATTTTCTCTCTCCACTCCGCCGAATCCTTCAGAAACTGTCACAATTCCACTGCCATTTCGCCTGTTTCCGCTCCCCAATCCCAGATCTTCTGCAGACCCAGTTGAAACTCCATCACCATTTGCTGAATTGGGTATACTCGTACTGCCATTTTCTCTCTCCTTCCCCCGAATTCTTCAGAAATGGTCAAAACACCACTGCCATTTCCCCTTTCTCCGATACCCAATTCCAAATCTGCGGAAACCCCATTTGAAACAGGCCAACTACCACCACTTTCCCTCTGTTTGGCACCAAATTCTGTATCATTCGACACCCCATCTGAAACGCGAATTTGAGGGGCAGAATCCGGGTTCGATGGGGCAGTCCTTGAGAAGAGATCTCTGGAGAGAGAGGGAGAGAGCAACAGTGGAATACTTCGTTGGTTGGTGAGGAGGAGGATGAGAATGAGAAAGAAGAAGATGAAGAGGCAGAGGAGAATGGGTGTTAAAGCGTAATGTTGCTTCTTCTGTGACTGGTGGTGTGAGTGTCTAAGCGAGTCCGCCATTTTCAGAGCTTTGGGCTGGGGGAGTAGAGTAGACACAGAGACTGACCCATTTGTTGACTGGTTCTAAAATGGAATATCGACGGGTTTTTTTTTGGCAAGAATTAAGGATGTCGGTGGGTGGAGAATGCCCTTGCTGGGCAGGTGGGAATTTTTTAATAAAAGTTGATGTTCTGAGCCCAAATTCAAATTCATATCTATTATCAACTATTACGATTATCTGTTACCAACTCTTATGATTAGAAATTAAGGATTTTTCAATAGTTACTAGTACTTATCAGCAATTATCAGCATTTATGACTTCCAATTAACGGTTATCAGCACGTACTAATCGTTATGATTAGCAATTAGAGTCTATCGGCATTTATCAGCGGAATAAAGGACATAATTATATAATCAGTACATGATTACCATAAGATGGAGTTGCTAGTGCAAGAACTGCTCAATTTTCAGAACAATCAAGAGATGATTAATCTTGAAATGTCTCTAATGGGGAGCATTAACATGGAAGAACAGGGCAATAATGAAAAACAGAAGCTGGTAATGAATCATCTTGTGGGAGATAATCGAACAGCCTTTATAGAAGGTAGGCAAATCCTCAATGGGGCCTTAATTGCTATTGAGATCATTACATGGTTAAAGATTTCGAAGAAACCAGGAGTCCTGTTCAAGATTGATTTTCAGAAGGCGTATGATACGGTGGATTGGCACTTTTTGGATTGTGTCCTTCATCAAATGGAGTTCGGAGCAACTTGGAGGAAATGGATTGAGACTTGTCTGTCTATAGCCTCAATCTCAGTTCTGGTGAACGGAACCCCTACCCCCCTTTTTTCAAATGAGGAGAGGTCTTCGACAAGGAGACCCATTATCTTCTTTCCTCTTCTTATTGGTGGCTGAAGTGCTGCGCAAGATGTTGCACAATGCGAGTAATATTGGCTTATACAGAGGACTTTGTGTAGGCAAAGATGAGGTACATGTATCTCGCCTACAGTTTGCTGATGACACACTAATCATGTGTGAAGCTGAGCTGGGTTTTCTAGAGAATGTTAAAAGAATTTTACAAGGCTTTCAAGCTGTATCAGGACTAAAGGTTAATTACCACAAGTCTGGAATTTTGGTTTTTGGAAAGAATGATACTTGGAAGCAAGAAGCAGTCAACCTTCTGTGATGCTCGCTACTGGACCTACCTATCAAGTACCTTGGGTTCCCCTTAGTGGTTTATATGAGGAAGGTGAGCTCCTGGGACCCATTATCCACAAGATTCAGAGTAAATTGGCCTCCTGGAAAGCAAGAACGTTGTCTAGAGCTGGCAGATTGGTGCTCATAAAATCAGTTATCAATAGCTTGCCCCTATATTACCTATCCCTCTTCAAGATTCCAAAAGGGGCCGCCAACAAGATTATCCAAATTCAAAGGAGATTTCTCTGGGCAGGAGATAAATCAGGGGCCTTCTTGGCTCCTGTTAAATGGGAACTAGTGCAATTACCTAAGGAAAAGGGTGGTCTGGGAGTTCGAGATATATTAATGAAAAATGCTGCTCTTTTATTCAAGTGGTGGTGGAGATTCTCTACAGAGAAACAGGTGAAAGTAGTGAACTCAATTCATGATGGAAACAGTAGATTGTTGACTCCGAGAAGAATTACCCCAAGATTTGGGGAACTTGGAGGGACATACTGAAATTGGGTTTAGGCAAATCGACAGAAGAGCAAATATTCTTCAAAGAACTACAAATCGAAATTGGAAGGGGGATGCAACTCAATTTTGGCAGATCACTAGATCGGAGAAGCACCACTCAAAGTCGAGTATCCCAATCTGTTTGAGATGTCATACAAAAGCATGAGAGTGTGATGAACATGGGTTGGCACGATGGTTTTGCTTGGAGATGGATTTTGGGATGGAAAACCCAGTTGAGTGAATCGCTGAAACTTGAACTTTCACACCTGGAACAACTGCTACAATCGAAAAGCCCGGTTCTTGATGTAGAGGACTCGGTAAACTGGAACCTACAGGCTTCTCAACTGCGTCTCTTTAAGCAGCGGCAATGGCGGAAAAACCTGTCAGATAGGTGATGATGTGATAGCGGCAGGAATATGGAGGAACTTGGCACCACCAAGAGTTGAATTCATGGTGTGGCAGGCGATTTTGGGGAAGTTGCATACAAGAAGCGAACTAGTCATCAAAGGAGTTTTACAATCTCAACAAATACTCTGTGATTTTTGTAGCTCTTGCCCAGAAACAGTTGACCATGTTCTCCTTTGCTGCCCAAAGGCATGCAAGGTGTGGTGTGAAGTGGGACGAGTGTGGGGCTTCCAAATTGTAATCCCTGGCACCTTAAGAGGGATGTTTGAACTCTGGATGGGCATGAAGGTCAAAGGAAAATTCATGAGGAAGGTATGGTTCTCTGTTTTTTTTTTTTTTTAGTTTGGTCTTTTTGAAAAGTTACGAACGACTTGATTTTTGGAGGTTAACCCTCGAACTACAATAACCCTTATACCTTATTAAATTTAGGAGAAGATGTTGGATTCATCTGTGGAAAGATACATTCCTTTATAACCTAATTAAGGTTGTTCGATGTTTCGATAGCTCTTCATATTTTAGGTTCTTAATGCATGCTCTGTTGCATCTATTCGTCGTGATTTATTATGACTTTTTAATGATAAAAAAAAAAAGAAAAACAGAAAACTAAGGGAGATCTTACAACCAATGCCAACCCAGAAAAAGAAGAGAAAGAGGCACAAAATTCAGTGAAAAAAGGTCTACAAAAATTGTAGGAATGTCAATGAACATAAATAAATACATAACCCTCAAATTAAAATGTGAAACAAGGAAATTGAAACACACTATGCTCTTCAGAAACCAGAGAAGAATGCTGTGGCTATCCCTACAACGATCAGCTCGAGTGCAACTGTGGTGGTGGATGAGGAACCTGCCTTTGATGGAGCTGTGGCTGGGGCTACTTCATTGCCTTCCATGCTCGTTGAGGGAGCATTAGCTATTGACAAAGACGGCGCGTCACTCGGGAAGTAGCACCACCGGCTGCATTTTACCGTGAATCATAACATGGTTAGACAGATGATTCTAAGTATATTTTAAACGAGACAGTCTTATTGAAATGGATTTCTATAAGAGAAAATTGATTGAGACTTAAAATGACAATCATGCGATGTTTTTTTTTTTGAAGCGAAACTTGTCAATAAATTAAACCGAGTCAAGATAACCACATTAGAAATATTTGGGAGACACACTTAACCCAATACTGCTCACACTTAAAGACATATGGGATATTCAGGTCATATTTAGCAATTAGCATTTTAAAACCTTATCGTCTTAACAATTTTAGGATATTTGAAACAATTTTTTTGATTAAAAATTGTACGAGAGAAAAGCTAATATAAACACTTCTCATTGATTGATTTAAATTAACCTTTGGTCAGATTTTTTAAAAAATAATTTATTTTATTAATTATTTTTTAGAGATAGCCGATACAAACAGCTTGACACACATTTAACAAAAATTAGTCTTAAACACAAATCATAGTAGCACATAGGAACTTACCTATTGATATGAATTATGCACGTTATTATTATTCGGTCGGAAAATAAACGGAAGAAAAGATCGATTGTCGGTAAAGCTTTTTATGCCCATTATTATTATGATGAATACACCGAAAGCAAGTTTATGAATAGTGTGCCTAACTAGCCCCACCCACACAACCTCAAAGTTATTCCATGGACTTCTTGTATACATAACTTTTTCTTTTTGATTTCATGATTAGAGATTAAGGTGTACATATATATATATATAAAACGACAGAATGTATATGCATCGAGCACTTTGCAAAAATTATGATTTTGTATAAAAAAACAATAAATAAATGATTCCTATACAAACATAAAGAATTCCTTTTTTTTTCATCACCATTAGCATCAAAAATTTTGTATCATTTTTTTAAAAAACTCCCTTGTTTGTTATACTTTTTCGGATGTACAAAATTATTTACTTGACTTTTATTTATATAAATAAACTTATGATTTTTTTCTTTAAATACCTTTATGATAATTAAAATACTATAATTAATGATATGAAATAATGTGATATAATAGTAATTCATATTTTATTGATTAACTTTTTTAAAATATATGTTTTGTTAGACTATACAATTAAATTGAAACGGCCAGAATACTAAACAATAATTATAGCAATTTTTTAAAAATAAAACAATAACATATTCAGTGTCGGAGTTAGATACCTGCAGGAGCACTAGCCGGAGATAGAGACACTGCATACAACAAAAACATACCAATTTTAAAAAGTTAGAAAAAAACAAGTAAATTTGAGTGGAAAAAATTAGAAAACCAATTGAAAATTCGTATTTAGAAGTAATATTATATGTAATTGAGTCGAGTCAAATCGTGTCCAAATCTAATCACAATTTTATACGTGACAAATTCAGGTTCAACTTAAGACTCGTTAAATTTAAAAAAAGTTTAGGTATGACTTCGACTCAGTTAAATTAATAGAAAGGAAATAGAGGAGAGAGAGAGAAACGGACATCCACAGCCGGCGGGGCTGGGAGCATGGACATGGCAAGCATCAGGGAGAGCGAGCGCCTTGGAGACGTTCAATACAACGCCAAATTGGCCGCTGCTTTTGAAGGCCTGGCAAAGGCAGTCCGGGTTGGTCCTCAGCACTGACTTTAGCCCCGAGCAGCAGTTCCCTCCGGCGTTGTGACGGTGCTTCCGTTGGTCACGTACGAGAGGCAGTCCGCCATACTCAGCACCACGCTCGTGCAGTCTACCGGCGCCGGCGCACTCTTCCCCGCCCCCTCCGTCGTCACCGCCGCCAGAAGCACCACCGTCATCGCCGCAACCACCGCCGCACGAATTGCCGCCATTGCGGGAAGAGAGAGAGAGATAGAGAGAGGCGGGGGGAGGAGTTGGAGGGAATCTCAGTGGAGCGGAGTGCGCTTGGTGAGTGAGCGAGTTTGAGTTCGAAGAGGGGGTTTGAAATAGAGTTGGTTTAGAGGAGTGACATGACACGTGGCGAGATCCGGCGCATTGAGAGGCATAGGAATCAAGGGCCCTGCTTTTTTTAGTCTTTATTTTTATTGGGTGGGGTGGGTAAAAGTCTCAATTAATTTTGGGGAAATTTCATTCCTTTTTATTATCAATTATTTCCGTTCCAAAATAAGATCTCTATAATTAATATCTCTCATTTATTTTCTAGCTGGAAATAAAATAAATAGAGTAGTATGATGTGCCTCATATTATTTGCTTGTTAGTTTTTTTAATATCTCAAATTATTTATTTAATATATATATATATATATATATATATATATATATATATATAATTAGAGCTTCTTTCTTTAAATGCACTTATGATAATTAAAATATAATAATATTTTTTTAATTAATTAAAACATAATAATTCATAATATGAAATAATTAGGATCTATTAGGTAATTCATATCTTGTTGATTGACTTCCTTAAATTCGTGTTTTATCAAATCATGCAATTAAATTGAAACGGAAACAAGTATTTGTTATCGTGTATAATTATGGTGCCTACATTCAAACTTATAGATTAAAGTTAAAGCTTTAGACACGTTAATTTGGATCCACCTCTTGATAAAATTATATGTTAATATTTTGATATTCTTCATCGATTTCACATTTTGATTACTATAAGAGTAAATTGTATTTATAGAATTAGGTAAATAGGAATTACAATCTACTATTAAGCTAACACAAAACTCGAATTCATGCATAACTTCATATTTTGTCGAATAATAATTAAATGTAATAAATATTTATCGAAATATAACTTTTTTAATGTGTACATTGAAGCAGGTAAAAATATACAATTATTAATATAAATGGGCTTTTTTTTTTTTTTAATGAAGGGACTTTTTATTACAAGCATAACAAAAAGTGCCCAAAAAATGATGGCAATTTATGACAAGCATAAATTTTAAAAAATGACACGAAAAAAAGGTGGGTATTCCACCATGCCTAATGATGAATGAGCAAAAAGAACTGGATTATAAATTTAAAGATGGACTGCCTCATCAAACCCATCTTACGTCCTAAAGTTCCTTAAAACATGGGGAGGATATTAAACTATTGTGTTTGTTTATAGTTTAAATTATAATTACTTTGTTGTCATCATAATTATACAACACCATGCTGTCAGCACATACACTAGTATACGTACAGATTTCTCGATTTTCTTTAATTTATTTTTGCTTAAAATAAAATAAAATAATGAAATGAGCATGCAATTTCTCCATTTTTTATAATTTGTAAATATATGGAAATAGCAATTTAATTTTTTAGAATTTGTTGTAAGTGAGTTGAGTTTGAATTATACCTATGTCAGCATTTATGTCTATATTTAAACTTAAAAATAGTATAATATAAGAGGAGAAAACTAAAGGTATGT
Source organism: Talinum fruticosum (assembly GCA_021018815.1). Lineage (NCBI taxonomy): Eukaryota > Viridiplantae > Streptophyta > Magnoliopsida > Caryophyllales > Talinaceae > Talinum > Talinum fruticosum. The sequence continues at coordinate 9,750,566 of JAITYX010000002.1, read as the reverse complement.
TTGAAATGGATAAAATTAGCTGTTATAACTTAAATTAACATAAATAAGTTTAAAATAAAATAAAATAATTAGTTGTTAAAATTTTTATAGGTTGAAAAAGTTGTTAAGGGCAAAATGAGTTGAAATGTGATGAATTGATTAGTCGTTATAGTTGAAATGAGTTTAATTGCGTTGAAATATATTGAAAGTCTGTTATAAATTACGGTACACATGTAATTTTGAATAGACTCTAAATCTATAAACTAATATTTCCTCCATTTCAAAATACTTGTTGTTTTAAGGTTATGAGGGAATACCAAGGAAAAAAATTCGTGACAAAAATTATTTTAAAAGACCAAGTTGTCCCAAGATTTTATTTAAAATAAAAAAAATCAATGAAAAGGGCGAAAAAAAGCAATTAATAAGGATAAAATTAATAAATTAGTCATTAATACGTCATTAAAATTGTAAAACGATAAATATTATAAAACGAAAAAGTTAATTTAAGTGACATTTATTTTGAAATGAAAAAATGTCTACAACTTCATTTTTAATCATTAGACCAAGTATCTCATTAACGGCAACTAAACTAAGACCTTGTTCGACAAAATGAGCTATTTGAGTAGATGATAGTTATTTGTGTAACCGATAACAAATAGATTTTAACTCGTTAACGAATAATTGTTCAATTTAGCGATTGAATAAATAAGTTCGGTAAATTTAGTGGTTGGCTAATTATTGTAAGTTGACGTAAAATGATATAAATAATTTGCCAAATATAAATTAATGAAGGGATATTTTTGTCAAAAAAATATGAAACTCTACTTTTAAATGTGAAAATAATTAATATTTTAATTTGGTCAAAAATTAAAAATTACTCTAAACGCTGTTCGCGAATAGACTTAAAAGTGAAATGGCTTTATAGAAAATCGAGACACCTAGTCAACCCCGTCATTCATGCTCAATTACTGATTAATGTTTCACGCTTATTGCCATAGTTTATGGTCATCCTCTGATCTTCCACGCTTGTGTTGTTGTAACTTGCATGTGGGCCAGTGATTCGAGACTGTCACGTTTCCCTTTGAACATTTTTTTTTTTTTGGGGGTGCTTTTGTTCTCACTTTATATCTCAGGCTTCGAAATGCTCTTATTATTATTTCACTCCGCGCTTTATGCCAACAATCGGTGCTAATCATTATCAATTCTGATTCCACTCTTTATAAAAAGGACCTGTTGGGTTCTTTTTTTCTTTATTCGAAAATAAAAAATCGGGTCCATTATCGAAAAATTTTAAATTAATTTTAAATTGGGTATTTTAATGTTTAAATTTGTTCCGTTATTAGGTTGATTAATGAATGAACTTATGAAAAAGGTAATTTTATTAATTACGTCAATATTATATGGAATTTTTTACAGTAACGGCTAATCAACTTATAATCTACAGTATATAGGTGTATTCTTTATAAAAATAACAATAGGTGACATGATAATACATGGTGATTATAATCTCACTTGGATCGGTACCCTCCTCTCATACAATAATAACATTAAGCGTCGAGGAGGCTAGTGGCGTGATTGCCACTAGCTCTATCCTCCACTCAACCCACCCAGTGTTCGAATTTTGGTGAGAGCAATATTCCTCATTTGTGAGGATATTGTGTGGTGGAGGTTAATGGGCTTAATATTCTCCTATCCCCTGGCCTGCATTAAGTCTCGTTATGCATTTTCCCGAGATAGAGAGTCCAACGGATGACCCGCTTACCAAAAAAAACATTAAACATCGGCTTTGTTTTTATTTTAATCTATCTAATCATTTGAAGAGTTTCAAATATAAACAATCTTATTTATGGAAATATATTTGCAAAATATTAATATGCGGGGTCCCTTGACGATCATCTGGTGTGAATTCCCGTGATTTGGGCGGCAGGAAGACCCTCTCACGTGACGTAACGGTGCTTATTTGGGCCACATTATTTATGTGGATTGGGGATCCACTAGATGGGCCGTGTTCGTGCCTTAGATGTCCAAAGAAATTGGGCTAAATCTTAGCCCACGGAATTTATTTATAACAAACGAAAAGGTCTAAAAAATGGTGATAAAAAAATGTTCTTAACTAGTGGTACATGGTGAAATGGTGAGACTAAACCTCCTTGATACATGAAACATTGACCCCCTTTTTAAAAAAATTATAATTCCCTCTCTTTACATCTATCTATCTACATGCAATATGTCAATTTATTTTTCTAAATCTAAATAAATTTATATCAATTTTATAAAAAGAATTAAAATATATAGAATTTTAAACCCAATCCAAAAAACGTCCAACTTTATACATATAAAAAACTCAATTTCACTTATTTAAAATTTAAAATAGTGCCTTACATTTAGACTTAGAGTCTCTCATCCCACTCATAAAAATCAGACGTTGGATAGAATTTTTTTTTTATTTACATGTTTTTCAGCTAACTGTATTTTAGCTCTATTCAACTTAGATTAAACCGAAACTTAAAATCTTAAAATAAGATATCCACTATGACGGTTTAATAGGAAGAAAGATCTAGTGAGAATGTAGAACAATGGATTGATGGCTAATTGAAGTCCCATGACATTGACCCACTACTATAGGAGCCCTTGCATGAAAACAAACAAGGCATACAAAAGTAACAAAATTAATCAAAATTGGGAGGTCGACGTGGCAAATCTCTGGCATCTGATTGGCTGCTGATCTATCCGGCATATATCCACAAGGATACCAGATGATATCTCCCCCAAGATTTCACTTATCCTAGTTGGCTCCTCTTACATAACCTCATTTGATTTCCCCAACCCCACATACACTCCTCCATAATTTAATTCCCAAGGGTAGAGGGGCTGAAGATCAAGACTAGATAGATCAGTGGTCTAGAGAGAGAGAGAGAGAGAGAGAGAGAGAGAGAGATGGCAGCAGCAGCAGGCTCAGCAAGTGCAATTGTAAATGGGTTCACCTCACCCTTCTTGGCAGGGGGAAACAGGGGAGTCAAGGCCCTGTTTGGTGTCATTGGAAATACTACTAAGGTGGGTGGTTCCGCTAGGAGGTTGGTGGTAGCTGCGGCCGCGGCTCCTAAGAAGTCTTGGATTCCGGCTGTTAGGGGCGGTGGTAACCTCATTGACCCTGAGTGGCTCGATGGCTCGTAAGTCTACTTTTAATTTATCCTTCTTGCTAATTCATTTTCTCATGTGAGAATTGTTATTAGAGACTCAAGAGTTTAGTTTATTCAAGTTAGATGATAGTAAAATAAAGTCTATGACTACAAGGAATATCTTTGTAATTTTTATATAAAAAGGGATATGTTATGTGATTTACGGGAATAGTTGACATCCAATAAGGTTATTAAAAATATTTTAAATTTATATAAAAAAATTATAATATTTATTATATACGTGAGACTATATGCTTTTAGGATATATGTCAATAAATAGAGGAGTTTTGTGAGTCAACGTGTCACCTGAGAATATATATTCCTAGATGGATATAAGAATTTGTAAAAAAGTTGACATGTATGTTAGAAAACATCTACTTCGTCTAATAATTGAGTGCCAATTAGGTATGATCTTCTAGTCGTATAATTTTCTTATTTCTTTTATTCCTTTCTAATTTTAAAAAGGTTGATATTGATTGCATTTTACACTATAGCATAAATTTCTCTTAAACTCACAATGCTATTAATCTGATGAAAAAAATAAGGGAGTGGTTAATGTCGGAAATTATTAGTTGAAGTATATGAACAAGGAATTTCTAACAAGATTTATGAAACTGGCAGGCTCCCAGGAGACTATGGGTTCGACCCACTTGGGCTAGGCAAGGACCCAGCCTTCCTAAAATGGTACAGGGAAGCCGAGCTCATCCACGGGCGGTGGGCCATGCTAGCCGTGGTCGGAATCTTCGTCGGCCAAGCTTGGAGTGGCATACCATGGTTCGAGGCTGGGGCGGCCCCAGGAGCCGTGGCCCCCTTCTCATTCGGCACATTACTAGGCACCCAACTCTTGCTCATGGGTTGGGTGGAGAGCAAGAGGTGGGTGGACTTCTTTAACCCGGACTCGCAGTCCGTGGAATGGGCCACCCCGTGGTCCAGAACCGCGGAAAATTTTGCCAATGCCACCGGAGACCAGGGTTACCCCGGTGGCAAATTCTTCGACCCGCTGCGGCTAGCGGGTAGCATTGAAAATGGTGTCTATATCCCGGACAGGGAGAAGCTTGAGAGGTTGAAACTGGCTGAGATCAAGCATGCCAGAATTGCTATGTTGGCTATGCTTATCTTTTACTTTGAAGCAGGTCAAGGGAAAACTCCCTTGGTGCTCTTGGGTTGTAAATTTGATTGAATTGTGATTATATGTAGACTACTTGTTCACTGCTCATTGTTTACTATGATCATGACCTCACCAATTTGAATGAAGTTGATCGATTCGAGTATGCTCACATCAAAGAGATAGTTCGTTATAGAGAATTATCTCCTCATGATTATGTATATATTGTTCGTTGTAAGTACGTCAAAATGATTATTAGGTTCGATAAACTACTAATTGAAAAATATGTACTATATTATGATACTCGAAACATATACTCGCAGTAGCAACATCAGTAGATGAGAATTAAAATAAATTATAATAGTTTTTCTCTTCCAAAATACATTGTAGTAGTTGTTGTGAAGTGAGCAAAAATGACTGTTAAAATAAGCTGTCATAGCTGATATGAGTTGAAATAGTTAGTTGTTATATGTAAAATAAGCTGAAATACACTCGAAATGATTAGTCGTTATAAGTGTTTTAATTAAAATAAGATAAAAGTTGTTATACATGCTGATATAAATATCATTTCGGACAGACAAACTAATAAAAAGACAAAATTAAAAACATTCAATAATTTGGATGGTATTAAAATTAGGGGAAGATATTCTCCACTAATGTACTTATATGCCATATATGCCATTCATGGTGTTTTTTATATCCTTGGTTAATAACCTCAAATCTCCAAAATTTCCCGGTGAGAAGTTGTGCCAGAGTCACATCTCCATTTATTCTCACTCAAATTAGCTTATCAAAAACAAATCAACTATTTTTTTTGGTAACGAAAAAAAGAAAACAACTATGTGCCAGGCAAAAAATTTGTGTCCATTCCTTTACTTCATGTAGAATAAGGATTATGTTGTCAATTAACTGTTTAGAGAAAACTAAAAAATGGAAAGTTGTAGCATGAAAGAAATAATATATATATATGATATGGTTTGAAAATATTTGAGGAAACACATTTGGATAAAAATGTTGAAGTACTAATTTTCTAACAAGGAGAAGTACCGGATTTGAATCGCACAATTTTCTATACATTTTACATGTTAGTATGGATAAGAAATAAATTGGGTCTGTTGGTTAAGCTCAACCCATAAATAAGTGTATTGGGTTTGATTTTGTCGGCGATTTATTTATAAAATTGGCTGGTTTAAGCTTTTTATAAGTTGAGGTTGATCAAATTTTAACTCTGTTTAAAATGGATTAAAGTTGTATATTAGAACCTTCATATAATAAACGGTCCTATATATGAGTTGTTTGTTTATATATTTAGTTATTGACTAAGTTTAGCATAACTAGTGTGATACATTTTGATAATATCTTACATTATTAAATGATTTGTTAATACGTCAACTTACATTTCTTCCTTTTAACTTGCTCTTAATGCGCCCAAACTCGACTCTTTGATCAACATTCGCACCTATTTAAATGAGTTGACTTAACTCACTTGATCCAATACGAACTCAAATCATTATGAGTCTGTATTATCATTTTTTCATACAAATATTGTCTCAAACACGACCCCAATATGTTGTCAAATAACAACATAAGTTATATTTCCGTAATTTTAAGTGGCGTACGGAAAGAGGATAAAGTACAAATAGAATTGGTTTTTAGTTTAGCAGAAGAATCTTAGGTCGCGTATTTTGAATCAACCTTCACCAGATAATGATGATGGGATGAGAGAGGAACATATTCTCAAGCACAACAAAACACATCACAAAAGCAGTATATAATGGAAGCATGCTTAATAACAAAACCTCAAGGCTGCACATTTAACTCTGCATATGTTCACTTACATTATTTTCTGATAGGCTTTAGAGAGAGAGAGAAAGAGAGAGAAAAAGAGACAGAATCACATCATTTGTTTTGTGCATGGCAAGGACTGCGAAGCTTCTTGCACTTTCTAACCTTGTTCGTTTGAGGTGATTCTGTCATTCTCTCTCCATGTACATTCGATCTGTCCTCATAATTTTTAAGCCTGTATAATCTGAGTCATTGGCTACTGTTCTAGTATAAATCTAATCTTGGACCTTCAACCATTATTTAAACTTTTAATTGAGACGATTCTTGAATAGCTAGTCACAAAATCAACTATTCAGCTTGATATGTATAAAACGTAATGGATGCAAAACATTATATTCTGCACTCTCTATCAGCACGGTTGGTTCAAGCATCTATCTTGTTATTTATTTTCTAATCCTTAAGTAAGGTTTTAAGTAATAATTAGTGCATTGGAAGAGATCGATCTCTTATAAGTTTGACAATATATAAACCCAACTTTTAGTTAATGGAGAATCAAATGACTTAAAATACTCAATACAGACTAGATTGTAAATTGCACATTTTCTGTAATCACCAAGTACATATATATGTATACTTACTGTTGAACTTTATACAGGAAAGCTAACAGGACCACAGTAACTCAACCCCACTGCTTCATGAGCCGATTGGCAACAGCACAATTAGCCCCTGCAGAACACCACGAGCTCGACCAGGAACAACCAGAGAGAGATCACCCGGACCCCTTCCGGCCTAAATCATCATCACCTCAAACTGATGCAACTCATACTGGTTCGAGTAAGAAGGCCACGGAGATCAATTGGGTTCCTCACCCCCGCAATGGAATATATTTTCCTCAAGGGTACGAATGGGTGATGGATGATGTCCCCGAAACCGCGGCTTCCTTAGGACAAACACAGGCTTACTGGCTGAGGAACGTCCATGGTGTGGAGAAGCATGACCCTGATATTCCCTCTGCTGATCATTACCTTGTCCTCAACCCACATCATGTGTAAGTGTCTGTGGTGAGAGACTGAGAGTGTTGGACATTAACATCATACGATTGTGGGCTACCAAAGACAATGTTGGATGAAGGATTAATGTGATCGAGGCCTGTAATAGTAGTATAGCTAATAATAATGATGTGATACCTTTGCTAATGATCATAATTAGCTTACAAGGTGAAATCATGATTGTGGTTGTGGATCAAGATCGATTTTTATCTTTAAATTCACTTTCGAATAATCTCATATTGGGGCTCATTCGTGGCTAAATCCGCATCTTTTTTTAAAAGAAAGTTGGGTCACACAATGATATCCTATACAATGATAGCTTAATAGAATTGTAAAAGTCCATCATAAGGACATATGTGATTTCGGGCTGAAAGTCCATGTGATTACAAGAAAAATTCGTATCATAGGATAATGAAAATTGTATGACATAAATTTAATTTGCTTTATAACGAATGTATATTAGCATAATGTGAAGACTCAATCATTCAACAAATCGACAATATAGTTGTGATTAATATTCATAAAGATAATCTATTTAAAAATAAAACTCACCATCTATACAAAAAACATAGTTTAAATTTGATCGCTCGAGATCCCATGCCTTTCTTCATTAAAGTAGTCCAACTCCCAGGAGATCTAAGTTTTCAATTACACTTGTATAATTACTCTTATACCCTTCATAAAAAATAACAACAACAACAAATAAAGTGACTATTTACTAATTAATAAAATTTATAAAATTTATAAAAAATTATTGCCAACTGAGTTCGAATCTAGTTAATATCAACCTTTGTGTTTGTCTTTAGAGATAAACACAAATATTCGACATCCCTAACCTTTTTTGTATATATATATAAATTACCCGACGGATGATAAATTTATGTTTTTCTAGAAGTGATTTTATCCCTTGAAACCACATACAGCCGCTCGGTCGGTGTAGCCTGTAGGTGGCGGGGAATGTCTAGCGTAGTGCCAATATTTCCGACTTTTCCGTTGAGTTCCAGTCTTTGAATATTGTAATTCCCTTGCCAATTTGCTCCGCCGTTGGGAAAGACACATACATATTCTCGAGCAAATACCCCCACCGCCATGGATTGCTCAATCTTGAAACAAAGGTTTGTTTTCCCGCTTCAGTTAAACCTAAATTCATGGGCTGAACCTAATTCATGGGCTATTGTATCGTATATTTGCTGAATTTCAATTTGTGTGATTAATTCAACTTTTATTGACTTAATTCCCCGATTATTCTTTATGTAATTTTATCCCGTTTTGATAATCATCCTTTTCTCGATCATTATGCGTCTGATCATCATTATATGAAGAAATTATTTTGTGAGCTTTGATTGTTAAGTCTTAATTTTCTCTTTCTACTGCATATACTTTTCCAACTCATTTGTATTGCTCACTTTTGAATCGTCATGCTGTTCTTTCGTTTGCTATTGTGATTCCTTTGTGGGTCAGTTGCCTATTCTGAATTCATAAAGCTTTTTGATTCACTGAGATTTGTGTGGGAAGATGCAAAGGCTTTTATTTGGTGTAAGACGCTTGTTTATTTTGAAATTAGATCAAATTGATGGCATTTACTTTCCCTAATATCCACAATGGGAAGTTACTTTGGTGCCCACTTGAGCAAAGCCCTTTGAGTTGTGGAGATCAAATTGTAGAACATACTTTTTATCTAATGTAACCCCTGGATTTAGTATACAGTCATAGTACTTGAACTGTTACTGTCTACCCGTTGAGTTCTGATGAAGCTTTCTCACTCTATTTTGTTGCTTTCGACATAGATATACTGATGCTTGCAGAAGGCAGGGAATCTTACCAAACAGAAGCATTCTCGCATCACTTTTAACGGTATTACTTTCTCACCTTTTGGGTGAATAATTGATCAAGCACTTCATTGTTTATTAGGATGTCTCCTATGTCATTTATTGGGAATAGCCTTTTGGGTGAATAATTTTCCGTCGTCACGATTCATGTATCATAGTACTAAAATCTGTGGTAATGCTAATGACACCATCTCTTTAGTGATACCTCTTTCCTGGTACAACCACATTCTTTTGGCTGGAAATGCTCTCATAGTACCACGATAATGCCAAAAAGTTAATTTAATTGGGTTTCCATTTAGTCCTTTACTACTTTGTGATATGCATTTCCATACTTGTGACATCCATGAAACTTTGAATGGAGATGGATACCTGGGTATGTTCTCAATGACAATAGAGAGTAACTCAACACTCTTATTTCAGGTACTTCTAATGAGTCTGACGCTTTGGAACTACTACTTTGTGATATGCCTTTGTCTGCTCCATGCAGGTTGAAGTAAAAGAATTCCATCATGAGCAATGTATCCTTGAGATTTTCTTGGACCATCTAAAGGATTCAGACTTCCTCCCCCTTTTGAGTTGTTCTCAGAGATAGACAATTCTGTTATTGATGGCGTTGACATATGTAATGAAACCCCATGCATCATGAATGGAAGTTATGTATTGTCTTTGATGCGTGCCATAAACAAGAAACTCCATGCTGTTCATCTAACTGATTTGTCACTAGAAAGGGGCTTCTTGAGGTATGCAACTATTCTTTATACATGGAACTTCTGGCAAAATTTCTAAGTTGTCTTCTTCATAGAAATGAGCTATCTTCGAGGGGAAAACATGTACTTAAGTGATGGAAAGGTTTATTATCCTTGTGATGATGTTGATTTGATCGGGCGTAATTACTTGAGATGCAGCACTTCCAGGTTTCAGTTTCCTTGTGAATGCACTTTAGTTACCTGAGGAAATTTCTGGTTGCTCTTTTGTATGATCTTTGGAGTTGGATTGTTTCTTGAATCTTAAAATTCCTAAACTGAACTTTCTATGTTCTGAAAAGAGCATGCCGTTGAAAGGTTAAAAAATGGAGCAGTCAAGTGTTCTTAAATACAGATTGAGTATTTACTCTAGGTGGTTCCTTTTTCTGATTTCAAATTGGCAAAATGTTTGGGTTTAGGCTTGCATTTGAGGTATTTATATCCCAAGATGGATGACGTGGTCAAATGTCAAATCGTTTTTGTTCCTTTGGTTATATGATGGGTTGCTGATTGGAGAGAGATATAAGTATTTTTGAAGAAAGGAAGTTGATAATGTCTGCCTAAGACCTTTTCCTTAAGGGTTGCCCCCTTTTTTTTTTTTTTTTTTTTTTGTCGGGAGTTGTTTGGGGGAGGGGACTGAGTGATACTGCTGGTTTGTTTTTGTGTTTATATTAATAACTGCAGCTGCAGAGTGTCTCATTAATTTTTATTCAAAAGATAACTTGTAATACCTGATTAGGTGCTCATAGCTATATGCTTTGTGAAGGGTAGGAGATGGGACACCATCGTGTCTTTGTAAATGGAATATATATCTGCATGGAAGAGAAAGTGTCTGTCATTTTGTGCCTCTGTGCTGACTTGCATTAGATGAGCTGAAATGACAATAGCTACTGAACTAATTGTGATAAGAGCTACTGAGTCAATGTCACAATCCTATGAATGTATTATACATTGAATTTGCGTAATTTCTCCAACAGATTACATGTAGCTGTTGCAATGGCCATTTGAATTTGAGTCTTCTTATTTTTAGGTAGACAAATTTTTCTGATCTGACAAAAATATTTATTCATAAGTTCACATTAACTTTGCTGGTCATTTGTGAAGTTTTTGCAACATGATGTGACAGTACCTGGCCCATTGGATATCCCTTTGAGTCTATCTTGGACTGTCTTATAAAGTAGACTTCTTATTTGAGCAATTGGCCATTGATCTTGAGCCATTATACTTACATATCGATCAAGTTTTCTGATCTTTAGAACTTAATGCAAAGCTGATGTTTTGGCCCAAGCTTTTGGTAAACTGTGGCCATTCTTTGTTGTTTGAAAATCATTACTTGTTGCTTAGATTTCTTACTCATTGTGTTTGACTTTTCATTTGTTTACCTGCAATTTAATGTTATAATTGCATTGATAAAAACCATAATGTTTTGTGCATTGTTGCTTTCCTGTTTTACTTGGTCTTGTTTGCATGAATGAATATGTCTGCTATAATATTTTCTAAAGCTTGTGGCTTTTCATATTCAGGGATCTCTCTCAAAGGGGTTTGACATGCAAAGTGCTTAACTTCAGATATTCACAGCTGAGGAAACTTAATCTTACTGGAAATTTCATGCCACTAGAAACTCTTAATCTAGATTTTAACCCTTCGCTTACAAGCTTTGAGGGGAGCTGTTTTTCTTGTATGCCCAAACTGAAGTATCTCTCAATGTGCGCCACAAGAGTTTCTAATCTATGGACAACCAGTGCTGCATTGGGGAAGCTTCCTTCACTAATTCAACTCCGGTTTCAGAATTGTTTGTGCTGTGACAATACTGGACCATGTCCTGAATCAGCTTCTCAAAGGACAGAGCAGACTGATTCAGGCGGATCTGATGATGATTCCTATGTTCGATTATCATCTCCACACAGTCCTGTCCTTAGTCAAGCTCATTTAGGCTCGGAAGAGGTGTTTGAGTATCCCTTTGTCCTTGAAGATGAAAGTATGAACGGCATTATACAAAGGCCGACTGAAGATCAATCAGAAGATTATGACGGTGATTTACCAAGTTACTATCAGGAACTTAGCTCTACTGAGCTTTTGTCTGACGCAATTTTCAACTGGGATCTTCTAAATAGTACTGCAGTAAGTGACAGCTGCTTTCATATTTTTCTTAGTGGAAACTCATTAGCTAATTCCATGTCCTCAAGAGTACACATCTGCATGAAGCATGGTCACACGAAACAATTTTTTTTGTATATATATCTTGTTTAGGCAGGTTTCCTTTGTAGAACCTGACATTTGGCACAGCTGAAGGTCACATAGTTGAAGTTACTTTTTTTTTTTTAATTATAATGAGAAAAATATCCATAAACTGTGCTATTTCCCCAACTTAATCTGTAGTTCTTAGAAAATTCTCATACCTTATATGTTTCATCCTGATAATTCTCAGTCTTAGTTTTACTTCAGGTTCCTCTTGGCATATTCTCATCTGAAAAGGGAGATTCCACAGCAAGTGGCTTTAATGATAGGCATGCTCAAACTGTGACTGGTTCTGAGAGGAAGAAGTATCTCTCCCATCATCCTTCACCAATATGCTTTGAGAAACATTACAGGGATTACATGATAGCCTCACTTCCTAAGTTGCAGGTCCTAGATAATCTACCAATAAGTGACAGAGACAAGGAAAGTGCCAAGCTCAGATTTTCAAAATATTTTGAGTACTTGCCCTACAAAAGACAGTGCAAAGAGAGTATTGTTAGTATTTTAAGAAAGCGTGAGGTCAATACAAGCAGCAGTCATGTACATAAACATAAGCTCTCTGGTCCGCAGACAAACTCTGCTTACTATCATACTAGGTCACTTGGAGCTTCTAAAGTGGGGTCTTCTACGTGGCCATCAGTGCATCCACTTTCAACTTCAGGCTATGTCTATGGTGATGAAAGGAAAAGTTTCCGTCCAAGGCAATTTGAATATCATCCAACTGACTCGGGCTTAATGGCCTTTGGAACCCTTGATGGGGAAGTAGTAGTTGTGAATCATGAGAATGAGAAAATCTTCAGTTATGTACCATCACTGGGAGCTATGAATAGCGTATTGGGGCTTTGCTGGCTCAAAAATATCCTTCCAAGGTATGCAGTTCTTTGTGTGGAGTATGCATTATTTCTATTCTCAGAATGTTTGCTGCAAGATTTTCTACTCTCATCTGTATATGTTTAATGATGTTGTAATAATGTGCTATCTGAATGCTGCTTTATCTTCTTCTTCTTCTTCTTCCTCCTCCTCCTCCATCACCACCACCTTTCCTTTGGGGTGTGTGGGTTTGTGTTTTAGGACATAGCTCCTCTTGCTTGTTTGGCCAAGGCTATATGGATCTCCCCAAACCCCATTTCAGCAGGGTCTGCACCAGGGCTGTTGCTGCTTCTGTTCTCTTTGTTTGTTAATTTTTAGAATTTTATTGGTCTCTTGTGTGTTTTGCACTTCGAAATCTGTGATGTGTGAAATTAGCATTGAACTTAGTCATATTTTTCTTGTTGTCTACTCCCATGAAAAAAAAAACTATGATGACCTTCTTTTTTGGACAAGGTTATATTTATATTGTTTTTGACTATTTGGACGAGGTTATATTTATATTTATCTTGTTGTCTACTCCCTTTTCTAAACAATGTTTTGAATAGTGATGTGCAGAAGTGCATTATGCACACAAAGAGTAAATAGGCCGGTCATCAGTTAATTTCCTGTGGGGTCATGCATTTTTAAAAATTTCCTGTGGGGTCATGCATTTTTAAAAATTTCCTGTGGAGTCATGATAGAGATCAGAACTCAGGCAGGGTCAACAGTACGTGGTGGTGGTGTTTTATATCATCAGTTATAGACTTATAGTGTTTTTTACAAGTTTCTGAAGAAGCCTGAGCTAGTTCCTTTTTCTACATCTTTATCAGCTCATTGCTGGATCTGATAATGGTTCGCTGAGATTGTATGACATCAAACATTGGCAATCCGCTGTCACAGGAAGAAATTTTACTGCCAATGATTTCGCCTTTGATGACTTTGATCAACTGACTTCTGTGCATGTCAATGCAACTGATGAGTTGTTCATTACAAGTGGTTATTCGAAAGATGTTGCACTGTATGACATCAGCACTGGAAAACGCTTAAATGTGTTCAGTGATATGCACCAACAGCATATTAATGTTGTCAAGTTCTCAAATTATTCTCCTTCTATATTTGCTACTTCATCATTTGATCAAGATGTCAAGATGTGGGATCTAAGGCAAAGACCAATTCATCCTTGCTTCAAAGCTACAAGCTGCCGAGGAAATGTGATGGTTTGCTTTTCTCCAGACGATCTTTATCTTCTTGTATCAGCTGTTGATAATGAGGTAATCTCTAAGCTTAATCCAAGTGTTTTATATCTCATGAGTCATGGATTATCTCAATGTGCTGATGATTTGACACCCTTTTTATCAGCTCATTGTGTATCTATCCTTTTTTTTTTTTGGGGGGTGTTCGGCACTGGGTGCATCTATTTCTGGTGTTATCTTGTTCTGTTTTCAGAAGCTACCTTCCCTTTTTTGTCACAGGAAATGTTTTCTGCTTCTTTTCTCCCCCTCCCTAATGCCTTCACATTAAGTGGTTTCTACCCAATCCAGTTAGGAATAGAACAGTATAGAACTAGATTCGATGATCTGTGGGAGTGTCTCTTTTCTGAATAATTTACTTTTGGCATAGGTAAGGATATTAAGACTGTGCATTCACTTTTCAATTAGATGCACAAATTCAGTCTAGAACTCGGCATCAAGCACCTGCCAGGAACTACACCTCAGCCTATTTGAGGAGATAGATACTTTAAGCCATTTCCTCCTAGACTTATGTCTTCACTTTAATTATTTTTCTTTCCAGGTCAAACAGCTTTCAGCAGTTGATGGGAGAATCCTGTTAGATTTTCAGATAGCGTCAACTGGAAGTTCTCAGAACTATACTCGTTCCTATTACATGAATGGAAGGGATTATATTATTAGTGGGAGTTGTGATGAGAATGTGGTCCGTGTTTGCTGTGCTCAAACTGGAAGGAGGCTTCGAGATATATCTTTGGAGGTACCTGACTCCTTCACCCTTAACAACACCCCCCAAAAAAAAAAAAAAAGGACCCTCAAATTCACATGTTGGGGGTGGGCAGGTATGTGTAAAGTCTAAATAATGGAATATCTATAATACTTTGTGCAGCTATTTGTTAATTAATTAGTACCACAGTTTGTGTGACTCTGAAGCAGTGCTCAACCTATATGCAATCTTGTTGTACTCTGTTTCCTGTGTTTAAGATGTACAGTTTCATCTCTTCTTTCCTACTGCGGTCTGGACAGAGTCGTATAGATATTACTATTATTTAAGCTTAAAGCACTAAAGAACATATGTCAGGTTTTTGTCAATCGTTTTAACGCATGTTTGGCTTATTACTCAAGACTTGTTAGTGTAATTTGCTGATCAGACATGTGAACTAAATCTTTAGGGAGATGGATGAGGTGGAATGAGGCAGTGCTATTCAGTTAGTTTTGGGCCTTTTAGCATTTGATACAAATCTTTAATCTGATGCTCAGTTTCATTTTTCATTTTTCTGTTTGATATCAGAATTTCCTTTTCTTTTCCATCCGAGCTTGTTGAATTTTGTTTTATGTATTTAAAGATGAAAGGGATGACCAGAAACAGCAAACTTATTCTAGAGAGAAATTTTTAGTCTCTAAAATATTCCCTACAAACACCATGGGATGCATCTTACACTGCAGAACTCTGAAACTCATTCTGTCTACTAATGTGGTGCTTTCAGGGTAGGCGATCAGGTGCTTCAATGTTTGTGCAGTCCTTGAGAGGTGATCCTTTCAGAGTAAGTGCTCTACCTCTGCTATTAATAGCGGTGGAAATATGCTTTCTGTTGAGCCGTTAAATATTTTTTCTTTTGGTCCCGTTTTTCTTTGGGAGATTTTTTTTTTTTTAAAAGAAAATATCCTTTTTTCTGAGAAAGCAATTTACCTAAAATAGGGGAATATAAGTGTTTCATAATAGCATACCTTGAAATTTGCTAGTGAAAAGCATGACATTGACCTGACTCTCAAAATAACGCTGTTTCAGCTGGTAATATAATATTTTTCTGTTTGTTTCTTTAATTTCAGCACATTATGAAAAAGATTAGACCAAATGTGTATACCCATCCACCCACCCCCACACCCCTTTTTTGAAATACGTCTTTTTGTGTCTTGTTGGCACCTTGGGGGCGGGGGTTGCAGAAGATTGTTTCATGCTTTAATGTGGGTTGCACAAGATTTAGTGGGAACAGACAACTGAAGAGCTGAGCTGAACTGCTGATTTCTATGTTTGAAGGACTTGGTTGGAATGTATACTGTCCTGCCTTAGTGCCATGTGTAATGTATATTGCTTATGAAGAGGGAGATAAGGAGAGGCGTGAGTGCACGTTTGATCCTTCCATGCTTTTGAAAGTGGGAGTGGGACCTGTTGATGCTGATGGAACTTAGGCATGCAGAACTGAACTCGTTGAGCCTTGGTGCCATTTTTTTGTTTTTGGCCTTTTTCCATATATTATGTATCCTTAAAAAACTTGACAATCTATTGGTTTGCATCATTGCATTACCGTGAAAGTGTCTTGATAGTGAGATGTAGGTTAAAGTTTAGATGGGTCTGCATATTATTTTGCATCTCATTTGTTTTTGTTTTCTTGACTAGGATTTCAACATGAGCATTTTGGCAGCCTATATGCGTCCGAACTCTAAGTCTGAAATCATCAAGGTATATTAACCCGGTCTTCTTGGTGTGCTAATGAATACTTCAGTTTTGTTGCAAACCAATTGTTCTGAAAAGTCAAATGATATGGTTTGCAGGTGAATTTACTGGCATCAAGTGATTACGGCTCAGACCCCTTTGATGATGAGACTTGTCTCCCAGCCTTTAGCATGGGAGGTTGATGTATGTACTTCCACGTACGCACCATTCGCATATACTCTCTCCCTATTATGCTTGGAAGGATCGTTTTAAGTCATGAGTTGGGGCATAATCGTTCTTGCTATTGCTATATTTACTGCTATTCCTCTTCTTCTTAACTAATTAATATACAGGAGTCGAAACTTTTCGAAGCAGCACTCTAAGTCCGAAGAAGCAGGACACCATATCTAAATGGAAGACAAATAGTGAAATTTCGGAGTCTTGATGGGCTCGAAATTGTTTGTGTCATGTTTGCAGCAAAGAATGCCCTTGTACCTAATGCTCAGAATAAGTTGAGTTACGACATTCCTTCGCATCTTATTTACTTTGCTTGCATTACCATTTTGATCTAAAATAAGGAATAGTTAGAGGAACTTTTCTTTTCCCTCTTTCATGGGACTCCTGATTCAGGTTGAACCTGAAGTGACTGTATATTGTACAAATTCTTGCTGATATTGCATCTTTCTTAATGCTAATGCTGATCTGTTCAAGGAAGTCTCTTCCCGTTATTTGTGGGTGATCTCAATGCAAAACTGTGAAGGGACAAAGGGCCCATTGTGGGGAAATTTGGCTACTTATTGTGTACAGGAAGAGAGAGAGAGAGAGGAGCCAGGGAGAGGGGGACAAACGATGGACATGCCAGATAACGTGCTTGCATTGACATCGCTGGTGTGACCATGACTCCATGAGCTGGCTAAGAAATATTCTGTGTAATTTCAGAATAATTGTGAAAAATTATCATTTTTATAAGAAATTTGGACCAATCATGTCGCCAAAAAATGCTTGCAAGGATAGTAGTAATTGTTGCATATTGTCCAAAAAATATCATGTGTATAATTCTATAATAACTGTGCAAAAACATAGATGTTACGATAATTTGGTACAATCTATAAGTGCCAAGTAGAGACTTTTTCAATTTACTAATCAACCGTGCTATTTTTTTTATTTAATTTAATATTGTATATAATAATTTAGTCATGTTTGGTTGATGAATTTTTTAATAATTTTTGTCAAAAAATGACTTTTTAAGAGGCTTTTGGTTTTTTGAATGGTTAAAAATTATTTGAAGTGTTTGCTAAGTGATTTTTATAATAGCTTTTTATCCTGTAGAAACAGACAAATATAAATAGTTAAAACAAACGGTTAATTCAATGGGTCAACGACCAACAACATATTCAATCAGTCAACAACTACCCGTTGAGAAAAATTTTGTTGGAGTATTTTATTCGTTTTAAAATATTTGTCGCTTTAAGGTTATGAGGAATATTAAAAAATACAAAATTCATCGTAAAATTTATATTAAAAGATTAAGTTGTAAAATAATAAATATTATGAAACGAAAAAATTAGTTAAAGTGATATACATTATAAAAAGGATTGAGTATTTTGAAACGAAGAGAAGCAGTTATAAAATCCGCAAAATCATTTGCAAGTAAAATAAAACAAATGGCGGCATAGTGTATTCCTATTTACGTATCTACTTAAACCGTTAGAAAATGAGAATGTGTCATTTTTTTTCAGTAGAGTACTCTTTTTCATTCAGTAAATCTTTCTCTCTCCTTCTCCAGTTCTTCTTCTTCTTCCTGCCTCTCATTCGCCAACGCTTCGTTCTTTCTCTCTCCTCCACCGCCCCTCTCTCGCTCTCTCTGAATTGTATGTCGGGAGCGACAGTCATATTCTATGGCAGGAGGTCTCGATCTACTCGCAGCTTCGATGACCTAGGGTTCGGTGGTTCCTCATCATCGCCGTCGTCATCTTCTTCTTCTTCCTCCTCCTCCGATCGCGGAGGTCAACACCATCGCCAGCGCAAGAGCGATCTCCATCGTCGTTGCCGCCGTAATCATAACCTTGATGATGCGGATCAATTCCGTCGCTCCTCGCTTGCTCGCCCTCCTGTTGTGGTAATTTCTGCTTCTACTTCATCAAAAAAATTGCTGATGTTTGCTAATTTCAGAGATAATTTGGGGTTCGTTGGCCGGCTTTTGGTTTGATTGTGTAATGGCGGGATTATTAGTTGTTGGCTGCGGAGTATTTCGAACCAAAAAAACCTAACTTTGATTTTTCTTTTTGAAGAGTTAAACTATCAGATTACTTGTGTATTGGACGAAAAGAATTTAATTTTATGTTGCGGTTGGGTGATAGCTAACTTTTGTTTAGGCTGATGTGATGATCCAATTGATTATGGCATCCTTTCGGGAGGGAAGTCCAATCATTTTCCAATGCTCCATATCGCCTGATAACGAAGCCCAACCTCTTTAAATTTGATTCAACAAAACCCAAGCAAGAGTAGCAGTTAATATGATAATCAAAGATTCAAAATCTTTAGTGCTTTCAGTAAGTCAACCTCCTTGAACCCATTTAAACAATATGGCATCCAGATCAAAGTGTGACATTCAATGGATTATATAGTTTACCAAAATCTATGAACTCCCACAATTCATGTCAATTATATTTGCTGCTTGCTGCTTTGAGGAACCCTCATTAATATGTTTGGTGGAAGCAGTGTGAAGGGTGTTATCTGATGCAATCTAATATTAATGCCTTTTAAAATCCACTCATAAATTTGCTCGGTAAAGTTTTGTTTATTGATTTGACTCAGGTAGGTAGTTAGGTGTGCAAAGAATGCTTACAGATTATACAACTCTCTGTGAGGAACTGAGACTAGGATCTCTGTGACTTCAGTAGAAGTGATGCTTCCTGACAGAGGGGATCGACACTGGGGGATGTAACCTGTAGGTCTCCACAAATATGAAACGTGGAGTTTTATCGAAGGCCTAGATGAGGCTGAGGACATGTTTTAGAGTCATATTTTGAGACAGAAAGTTTGTGTCAACCATGAATGCCAAAGAGGAGACAGGAAGATTAATTTCACCAGCCTTAAGATCCTTTAACATTCGATCCTTAATTTTTGTGTGTTGAAGGACATCTGACGCAAGAGTGAAAGAACTGGCAGAAGCAAATCTCTCTGGCTGATTCCCTTTGAGCCCCCAACCAAGTTATAGGCTGCCCATTCAGGTGGCTGAAAATGAGGCATTCGGCATACAATCACTATTTCAGCTTGCCACTGGGGCTGAAACCCTTGTGGCTTTTGTCTTGAATATCTAAACTAGACTTATCCTAGAGCATTGTCCTTTTTCCCTTTTCTCTAAGGATCATCCACCTGTTCACTGGTTTAAAGAGTTGCACAAAAATCCTTTATCCCTAAAAACAAAGCAGTGGTGAGATGGTTTGAGAGATTGGAAGAAGCACAAGGCTCCACTGGTTATGCTTTAGAAACCTGTGGCATACAACTCAAGTATATAGCTGTACATGGTCGCAATTTAAAATTGGTTAGCTGTGTGCACCCGCTTGGGGGGGTACCAACTGACCTATTTTTTGATGGTTCTGTGAGCAATAAATTATGTGAGGTGATGGCTGGCTTATATTATCCAAATATGTATTCTTTTTCTTTGCATTTAGTTTCAGTGGGTCTGCAATCGGCTAGCATACTAGTGAGGGTACATGGAATATAGACCTGTGTGTGTTGCTTCTTGGTCTTGAAGGAACTACACGTGTGCAATCATTCGTTATGATGTCTAATTAGTGGAATCTGTAGTACATTCCTGTCGCCTCTTATGTTTATATGTGTTTCACATTGTAAGGCAAATGAACTACACCAACAAGGATTTATTTATTGCTGTCACCTCTTATGCTTATTTGTGTTTCATGTTGTTGTAAGGCAAATGAAGCTCACCAACAAGGATCTGTTGGTGATTGTCCCTCAAGAAACACCATCAATAGAGAAACTAGTCTAAACAGAAGATTCAGTGGGACTGACAGGCTTCCTGTGCCTGTATTGCTTGCAAAGGAGAGGCTTCTCCAGAGATTAAGAGGTGTATCTGTTTCTGGAAGCAGGTTTGTGGTGATGCTTGCATTCAATCTAAAATGATATCTTTCTAAGCACCTTTTTCTTTGGGGGGAATTTGAAAGCGTGATTGGTTGTATCATATTCCTTAGGCTGCTGTTGATTTAAATGCCGCATTTTGTGTCTGAATGTAGTTCTAGTGGAGAAACAGAAACCTCATCAAGTAATGATTCCTGGGAAGTAGACACAGGCTGGGGAAGCAGCGACTCAAGAGAGCAACCACCTGCGTATAATCCTACCCTATTGCCTCATGGAATGCGCCACCAATCAGCATCACAGGAACCAGCTAAGAAACTACCGGGTCTTACTGAGGAAATCCTCTCTCAATTACACCACAAGATTTATTCGGAGCATGAGATAGGTGTGGGTAACTCAGCATCAAATGACTGCAGTATTTGTCTAGAGAACTTTGTACAAGGTAATGAGCTCATAAGCCTTGAGTGTGGTCATAGATTTCACACGGAGTGCTTGTACCCTTGGCTCCAGACTTGTGGGGAATGCCCCAACTGTCGGTCCTGTATTTTGGCAACATCTTATCTGAAGTAGTTAGTTAGGTGAGGATTGGTGGCTATGTCAAAATCTGGCCTATAAAACCTTGCCATTGATGTTGTATTTGAGAAGAGCTTTGTCTAGTGAGATTAGGATGTCGATGTTGTAGCACAAAAGAGCTCCGTGCGTTAAACTCTCATTTGTCAAGTGTATGAGTTGTGGTAATTCTGGTTTCGGCGCTGAGTTGTTGAACGACTATGATGTGTTCTTGGCGCTGAGTTGTTGTGTATAATTTGGTGAGTTGTACGGCTGAGCTTTAGTTCGTTTGTTCTGGTAGTCTTCACGGCTTTGCACTGCAATTCAATAAACCCTTTTATTTGGAATTTCAAGAAAACTGCAACCAGCCCATGTTAAGAGAACCAATCCGATTATCGACCTAGTTGGAAGAGTGGGTCAATGACTCAACCGGTCGAACCGTTTAAACCGGATTAAACTGGTTAATCCAGTTTCTGGTTGGATCGGGTTAAATTGCCATGATCCGATTTACTATAGAATTATTTCTCTATATGTTATTAATTATTTTTTCATGTTATTGTCTTTTTTTATTTAATAAAAAGTATGATATATTTCATAAAAAAAAAACACAAGTATAGACTTAGGGTTTTTAAATCACAGTTGAAGCGCGGGTCGACCGGTTCATCCAAGTTGAGCAGAGTTGATCGGTGTAAACCGAGTTTTTCCATTTCGATAACCTAAATGAGTTTATACATTAAACCGTCTCGTCGTAGTGACCGGTTCACGGTTCGACCTCTCAAACCAACCGGTCCGATCCGATTTTCATAACATAGCCCCCTCCCCCACACAAAAAAGAAAAACATGAGGCTACCTAACAAAAGTGACCCGACCTAAACATATGACCCGAAACCCGAACCGAACCCCATCCGACACTTAGAAGGCCAAATAAAGATGACCGGAACCCGACTCAAACTAAACCCGGTCGGAATATTTTCACCAAAGTGTTTTGTTTCAAGCAAGATAAGTTTATTATACCAAATATAAGTTGACTTGAAGTCGACCCGATCCGAACTAATATAAAACGAAATCGACGCAAATGACTCGATTGTTAGGTATGCTCCATCCATGTAGACAATGTATCAGATACAATAACAATATTCAATGTAAGTTCTGTTCAAAATTTAGATATGCTCTTAAAAAGCTTTGTTGAAACAATTTTTGAATCCTTTTTTTTTTTTTTAAATTGGTAAGGTTAGGCCAAACAGCTATTTAGTAGTAGAACTTGCCTCAACAATCGCATGGCTATGGCCATCTTCCTTCTGGAGTTAATGCAATCGCAGTCTCATGAGTAACTTGCCTCCTTAGTCGGTAGATATTCAAATCGGAGCTTCCTATGTAACCCTACTATGACCATAGATAGATTCGACCTTTTTTTTAGGGGAGGGGAGTTTCGATTTTCCACACTTACCGATTCCAATCCACTCCTTAAAAATCTTTTTCAACTT
Organism: Talinum fruticosum; assembly: GCA_021018815.1. NCBI lineage: Eukaryota > Viridiplantae > Streptophyta > Magnoliopsida > Caryophyllales > Talinaceae > Talinum > Talinum fruticosum. Next base: position 9,728,019 of record JAITYX010000002.1, on the reverse strand, counting down.
CATTTACATTAGATTATACCCTGTTTCTTTTACACTTATACTCATGCACTTTAACTAATACAATACTAATGTACTCCTTCCAGAAAGATCCATTCTTGCCATCTTATGCCGACTCTTGTCTATACTCACCCCATTCCACATTCCACATTCCGATAACTCAAACGAACATATCTTTAATTGGGAGAAAATTATATACTTCAATCTGTCCTATAAAAGTTGTCAAAATCAGTCAAACATGGTATAATTTGACTTTTATTTAATTTTAAATTTAATCGAATTATAGATGTTTAAATTAATAATTTTTTTATCATTAAATTAATAATTTTTAAAGTGGTACAAGAGAATTTTAGATTAATTTTTTTAAACAAAAACTTAATTCATTAAATTTTTCATAAATTCACGGTTAATATATTTTTACTTTGACCTATTTTGATAAGAACGGAGGAGTATTAGATATACATTTTTTTTCTTCGGTGACAATACATATATATATATATATATATATATATATATTTTGGGTGAGAATATATCAATATCAGAGATGGATAAATATTTTTTAAAAAAAGCACAAGGGAGCACCAGAAAAGGTGGTCGCCGAACATATTATAACTTGCGGACTTGGAGAACGGACACATAAATAGAATTGCCCGTTAGAGATCTGTAAAACCCTTTCGCAACGGCTAGTTCTTGCCTCCAAACAAAACTCAGTCTCTCTCTCTCTCTCTCTAATATCATCATAAGCCTTCCAAAAACCCATTCTAATCATTCTAATCTTTCTCCTTCCAACAATTTTTCTTTTTTCCGGATCAATTTTCGAAGCGAAGAGATTTTGAAAAATTAAGAATCCCAGATATGGAAGTAGGCTCTTTTGATCTGGGATGCGTTTCTTTCTCCAATGAACCCCAGATGGATGACGACTCTTCCAAATCATGCACTGAAGGAAACTGTGATTCTTCCTCTTTGATTGTCAGGGCAAAGGTATGCGCTCTCTCTCTCTGTCTGTCTCTCTCTCTCTCCCCCTCCCTTCCCCTGTTCTCCTTTAATTTGAACGAGTCGATTTTACTTTGAGTTAAACAGGCAGCAAAGAATTTAGTGTTCCTGGTTTCTTTAGGATTCGTCGGATTTAGGTTTTTGTTTTGCTGGAGTGCTGGCCATTTTAATGTTCTCTAATGTGCTTTCTCGAGCTTTATGAGTCTGTCTAAGGGTTGGTTAACTGTAATGGTGGAGATCTTTGAGAAGGGGTTCAGTGATGAGTTGATTTCATTTGAATGAGCAAGACTCAAGAATGGAGGTTGAATTGGTATAAATCATTTTTCAGCTTGTCAATTTAACCAACATTAGTCATCCTTGTTTGATTTGGATCAGTTATTTCTGGTTGAATTCAACACATTGAGTCGATTTTTCAGTTCAGAAAGAGATCTAATTTCGGGTCATTCGGGTTTTAGTAATTCAATCTGCCTAGACATTGTTTCAGATCACAATCATAAAATGTAACTCGATGACTTTTTTTAGCTCCAATACAACATTTTTTGCACAATCATTTGAGGTTTAACTATTATTCTTGGACTTTCTCGAATTTTAACTGATAATAAGTGTATATTCAACTGATGATAATTGTTGATGTCTACTCAACTGTTATTGATGTTGTTAGTTCCCCTCATTCTCTTGGCTAATGCAGAGTAAATCACCCAAGGGTAGCCCTCCTTCGGGTGTGAATGCTCTAAATCGATTGACTTCTCAAATTAAGAAGCCGCCTCATCGCAAGACTTCTCCTGTTGGTTGGTTTCCTCGCAAGAAGGTCGATTCCTACTTGAACAGAAAGATAAAACTCCTTCAGGTCGCTTTTCAATTTGTTTTGCGTTTTTAAAATTTAGCTACAAACTGCCATGAAATAAACTTTAACAGCGTATCTCTTCATTTCAGGAAGCTGGGGGTATGAATGATACTCTTGATGAGACCCTGGGTCACTCGAACCCTCATTATTGCAGGGTCGAGAGAGAGAAGATTGCTGCCAAAGAGGCTGCAAGGAAGGTAATGAATGCTCGAAAGGCTGCTATGGTTGAAGCATCATGGTGTCGGATTCTTCAAGCAGCCCGGATCCCAACTAAAGAAGCGGAAGCCTTACTGTCAAAAGCTGAGAAAGAGGTGACTGAGGCAGTTGAAGATGCAACTGCTCAAGGAGTGATCATGTATGAAACCCCAGATCGTCCTTGGAAACATTTTGAGATCGAGACATCCTCAGTTAATGGGAAAGGATCCACCACTCATACAGTAAGAGCGTCGTTTGAAACAGCTTTTGAGGTGGATAAACAAGTAGCAGCTGCTGTTAAAACTGCCTTCATTAGACTTGCGCATTGCTCTTCTTTTAATCAAGACGAGTTCAAGGACTTGCTAAGGAAAATCAGTGAAAATCCTGATAATCGGGAGCTCTCAGAGTCTGACACCGGTTCAGAACTGGAAACAGGACATACAGATGGCAGTATTTCTCAAAGAAAAAACAGGAAGAAGCTCAGTCCACAGAAGTTCAATGGGACAATGCTTATTGACATGATGCTCGAAAGGCTTAAATGCCTGAAAGAAGATGAGCTTGCTTCTCTTGCAACAATTGTCGCTACCTGTGGGCTGAATGCTGCTTTGGCTGATACAGAAAATCATAATAGAGCGAAGGATTACTTTGTGAATGCTCCCACCATGAAGCAAAAGCAAGTAGAGCAAGAATTGCCCAGTTTAGACAAGTTTCTTGTAAAGAAAATGACAAAGCTTGAACGGGAAGTACAAGAAGCAAGAAATGCTAGAAAGGTGGAATCCAACAAAGGCAGCGAGGACAACAATGATATCTCCAATATGTGCAACAATAAATTAGAGGATAAACCAGTTTCTGCTGATGATGTACCCAGTTTAGACAAGTTTCTAGTGAAGAAAATGACAAGGCTTGAACGGGAAGTGCAAGAAGCGAGGAATGCTAGAAAGGCGGAGTCCAACAAAGGCAGAGAGAGGAACGATCTCTGCAATGAAAAATTAGATGGCAGATCAGTTTCTGCTGATGAAGTACCAGACTTGGGAGCTACACTAGTCAAGCATTCCTCAAAACTTGAGAAAGAGATTGAAGAGGCAAAGAGAAATCAGAACATGGGAAGAGTCCAAAAACACGGCAAAAGCTGGAAACAAGACACAGAAGTTCCAAGTTTGGACAAGTTTTTGGTCAAGCATGTAACAAGACTCGAAAGGGAGGTCCAGGAGGCAAAGAACAGAAGAAGAGATGAACAAACGGAGAAAGAAAATGTTGACTCAAATGGATACCAAGATGGAAGTGTTGTTGAGCATAGAGAAAAGGAGAACATGCAAGCAAGATCACAGCGAACAGACAGTGGAAAGTGGGCATATCGAAAACAGCAAGGAAAGACTAATGGTGCCACTAAGTGTGGGAGTTTGGACGAAGTTCTAGTGAAGCATGTATCAAGATTAGAGAAGGAGAAAATGGGGACAGGTATAGAGATGCTTGAAGTGAAGAAAAAGATGCGACTCCAAACTTGGACACAGGTGTGGGTGGGTTGGATCAAATTCTAGTCAAGCACAAGTCAAGGCTCGAGAGAGATAAAACCAGTGCCTCTCAACAGCAACCTGATGATGGGGTTACATATTCAATGTCAAGACGTCAAGCGAGGGAGAAAGAGTTGCTTGAAATGTGGGGAGGCATTGGCTTGGGAAATTCCATGCGGCCGCATGTCTCAAGACTGGAGCGCGATAAGGCAAGTACATTTGTTTAGATTTTACGCTTCCATTGATCACTTTACATCATACATTTTGATACTTATATAAATGGCTTTTGTGGTGGCCGTTGGTATTCAGGCTGCTTGGCTTAAAGCTGAAGAAGAGGAGAAAAGAGCAGTTCTGCAGGAGCAGTAAAGAACCATTCACAATCTTTTTGTTTCAACTCTTTTTCCCCTCTTTTCTTCTGTGAAAAAGGGGAAATTTTATGCTTGCTTTTATGGTTTTATCACCACATTCTTTACCAGGCCATGTTTACTGCATCACAATCTTTGGTCAAATGTATGGTTGATGTTCATGTTCCACATACGAATTTGTACTATGATGAGCTATGACAAAGTGCAAGTTCTCATTTGCCATAATGCTCATTTTTCATTTATGCTTGCTTTTATGCTTTTATGCTCATTTATGCTTGCTTTTATGGTTTTATCACCATATTCTTTACCAGGCCATGTCTACTGCATCACAATCTTTGGTCAAATGTATGGTTGATGTTCCACATACGAATTTGTACTACGATGAGCTATGACAAAGTGCGAGTTCTCATTTGCCATAATGCTCATTTTTCATTTATGTTTGCTTTTATGCTTTTATGCTCATTTATGCTTGCTTTTATGGTTTTATCACCACATTCTTTACCAGGCCATGTTTACTGCATCACAATCTTTGGTCAAATGTATGGTTGATGTTCCACATACGAATTTGTACTACGATGAGCTATGACAAAGTGCAAGTTCTCATTTGCCATAATGCTCATTTTTCATGACTATTTTGCAAGTGCTTGAGAGAAGAACTCCCTGCAATGAAACGTAACCCTTGGCTTTTGAGCATCTTTAAACATTAGGCTCTCACATTGTTATGTGTGACGATGGAAATAAAATGTGATCATTGCTATGTGTGAACGATGGAAAAAATTCAGGTTCAAGTCAAATCGGGTTGGAAAACTCAGTCATTAGATGAAGTTTTTATCCGATACTGGTTTTTTTTTTTGAGTCGGACAATTTGGACGAGCGTAAATTCGAACAAAAAGTCATCCACAAACCCGGTTTTTCGGGTATGACAAATTCGGGTAATTCGAGCAAAGAAGATCTACATCTACAATCCAGCAAAACCCAAAAAAACAGGGGGAAAGGGGTTTGAATCAAGAAGTGTGGTCCACCATCGAATTTAACAGTAAGAAAGTATCATCTCATTTGAGACACTCACGAGCGAACTGATATATAGGCAACAGAACGAATTTGAGCCAAATAAATCCTAATAAATCTCATGGCTTGAAATTTCTTGACAAAATTGCCACAGGAATTTTCATACAATTCTACAACACACCTTTGTGTAATTCAACCTTCTTCAGTTAATGAACACAGCACAATCAATTAATAACCTCATACTATGCAAAGCGAATGCAAAATCCAAAATATATAACGCTTTACATCCTCGACAACTTGAACACGAACAGGGATTATGAAAGAGCTTTTCATAATTCATACTGTACAGCAAAGTTTCGGATCAATAGAGGCTAGGCATATGCAGAACGCTTGATATCCGCTCAATGGGTGCCTGCAAAATTAAGATATTGCTCTGGTTAATAACTTGAATTTGAAGTCATCATAAAAACATCGTTTAGAATTATTTTTCATATATCTTACTTATAATCGAGCACATATTTCGATTTTCCCACCCGGCCAAGTTGTAGGATCGTTTGTCTTCCATTTCCCTGAGCCAACATAAGAGCAAAGTTTTTAATACCATCAGTAGTTTGGAACAGAATGTACCAGTTCATATACTGATATACAGAAATTGTACTGTTTTATTTAAAAATCATAAAGTCGATAATGAAAATTTTGGGATTTATTTGCTTTGCTCATGTTTTGTTTGGCAAAATATATTGAATCTGAGTTTTTAATATGTTTTGGATGACAAGTCAAATATTTCCAGAAATACAAAGATTAGTTAAACATTTGTGTACACTTGTGTCTACAAAAAATAGAATGTGATTACCTATAGGGATAATTACAAAATTAAGTAACTCATTCCTACCTCCATGGTTAGCTGGAAGTTCTTGACAGATCTTTGGACTCGAAGTCCCGACCTAATCTTTTCTCTGAAATCCAGCTCATACTGTTTTGAGATCTGAGGATGCAAAGATGGGTAATCAAAATCAGCATAACAGGAGGCTATGAGATTGAAACAAACGGCTATTACTGATTGGATTAGAGAAGAAAATCCTCGGCCAAAACACACCTTGTTATATTTTGGAACTCTTGAATGAAGCAAGTGAACCTGGTCTTTCTGTTGCTCCAACTCCGAGGGCAGCCTCTTTGCCTGTATTTAACAGATCAAACAGTTAGAATAACTCATAAATCAGAGCTAGGTCCAAATATTTGGTATAACGGTGTCCATTTTTTATGTACAAGTATATAAAAATTTGAAGGCATTTTTACAGGTTTCAATAAATTTGTGGACCAACGGTTGCTGGGGACACCGGTCCTGGCAACATAGGACCACCCCCTGCCATTAATGTCTTCAAATAACATTCTGAAAGATTCAACAGTAAGCTCAACCATTTTTGGCACCTCATGAATAGTCCTACTCTACCTTATTAGTGGTATTCTTCAACTGCAAGGGCTGGTTCTTCGATATCCATGCTCTAATGCTTCTATACCTTCCTGTCCAGCTAGATATGGTTGGGGTAAATCTACACTCACATTTAATCGACAGTGTCATTGTCTAAAAATTACTAAATCTGTGGAGATTAGAAGAAATCTTCAAAATTAGAGGTATCTAAAATATGTAGCATTGTGATACTGAAATGGCCCTCAAAGATGCAAGAATAGGGTAAGACGTTGCTTACTCAACAAAACCCTGAAGCAATTTTGATTCTTCACCGAATGTTCGAGGAGAGCGGCCCTGTAATTTAAGGGAAAAACTGTTAATAGCAATGCCAGTAAAGTCTGACTCGATTACTGAATTTGTTTGGCTCAAAAGGATAAAGGCTCTAAAACTCATATAATGAAAGTTTATACCCGAACCCAGTTTTTTTCGTTCAATGGTCAAAAAAGGAAATGTAACGTATTCTCTTTTCTTTACCTGATCCCAAATATAATATCTTGAACCCATGAGATTAGCTGTGACTACACCAATGCAGCTATCATCTGTAGTAGACAACACACCCTTGGCATTCTGAGCCAAGATGAACGAAGAACGTCCACTACGCCTTTTGTGGTAAGCAACAGCCAGCTTTCGATTCTGCCGCCCTTTACCCTCCTGATCAACAACAATTTGGAAAGCTCAAACCTTTACCAAGGATTGATCTCTGTTCTGTTTTCAACTACCCATAAAAACAACAGCATTTCCTCACTTCTGTAAATTAGATATGTGGAAATTGAGATGTTGGAGGATCATAAAAAGCAATATTACCCACTAAATTGAATTTATATTTGCTTTATGTGCCAATCGTATATGCAAATTGGATGCGGGTTCAAAAAGTCATAACAGTTGAGATAATAGGATAACAAAATAATTGATGAAGAGGGCATATCACAGCTAAAAATTCACTAAACATATAGTAAATAACAGAGATGCAACATACATTGGTGTAAAGAGAGTAGAGAGAACCGCCACCAAATCCTTGTGGCGCGGCTTCCTTCACTATGATACAAGTACAACTTCCAACGTCCTTGGGCAACGGTCTACTCAGCAATGCCCTGTCAAACAACCTCAAAATTAGTCATTTACATTTGCTCATTTTTACGAACCGAACCAAAGCAAACCAAACTAAATTATCGGGATTCAAATAAGGTGTTATTTCTACCATAAACATTGAATTTCACATCAATTGGACCTTAATCATCTAAGCAGATATAAACCGAATTATCGGTAGCAGGAGTAACTCATTAACTTATATATGCATGCTCAAGGTCTCTTATAGTAAAAGATTAAGAGTTGAACTCAAATTCATAATCCAAAGTCCAAACTAACCTGTTAGGCACAGTAGACCAAGAAGAGGCCGGGGCAGCCTCAGAGTCCGAATAGTCCCAAACGTTGACCGATTTCGCACTCTCTGTCTCAGATGAATCCCACACCTTGAACCCGGACCCAAACCCAAACCCGAAGCTCGAGTCAGGCTCATTCATCTTCATACAAAGTTGAAGAGAAGAAGGCTTCAATGCTCTGTCTTTCAACTTTTCATCTGGGTTCTTCTTCTTCTTTGCCCCAAACTCATTCTCATACCCCGGCACCTGATTTTCCTTGTTATTTGTATGACCAACTGAATCCGAGGCGGCTTTCTCTCTCCTCGTAGTCTTTGTTTTCACATGATCGTTTTCCTTCCACTCCACATTGCTATTCAGCTCAATAAGGGGGTTGGAGTAGAGAGAACTATAAGAAGATTGCCGCAAAATTGTGGGTTTCTTCTTCAATGCTTCCATTCCAGAGGTTTTTGTTTTCTGGGTTTTTGTTCTTTTGGGGAAGGGTTTTAATGTTATATTTGATTTGGGTTTCAGGCATTCAATTCCAGCCCTGTTCCTATATATGTTGGAGTGCCAAAAGAGGGAGCTCAATCATGAAAAATGAGGAGAGAGAAAATGCTGCTGCCACTTCTATTGGTGAAGAGAGTAGAGGGAGAAGGACCCACCTCTACACATTGGCTAGCAGGACAAATTTCTCTCTACTGTTCCTCTGCTTGTCTCTAGTTCAAAATTTGAATAAATATGGGGGATGTGACGTGTGAGTTGTGAGGGTGGTAGTTTTATTTTGAATTTCAGCTGCTACCAATGTTTCTGTGATTCTACCAACGGTAACTTATTGGGACTTGTCTTGTCCTCGAGTATACCAATGGCAATGGGGGATAATCTTGCAACGGATTTTTTTAACTTTTTTTCATTGACTTCAGAACAAACATGGGAATACAAAAAGAGAGAAACATACCAAAAATTCAAAATTGACCCATATTTAATTATCCAACTTTAATTATCCTAATCTATCTTTGACTGAGATCAATATTCGATCTCAGACCCAAACTTTGGTCGCTTCTATTTTGACCTCAAGTCGAATCAGTGCAAACAAAACTGAACCCCAATTTTCTGTATTAAAAAAAGAACAAATAAAAATACACAATGAAATTGACAAAAATAAAAATAAACTGAACCCCAATTTTCTATTTTGACCTCAAGTCGAATCAGTGCAAACAAAATTTAAAAAGAAAAAACAAAAAAGGATGTATTAAAAGGCCAATTTTCTGCAGAGTTGTTTTTAGCCAATAAGCACAAATAAAAATACACAATGAAATTGACAAAAAAAAAAAAGAACAAAATTGGCCTGAATCTAGTCTATCATTCAATCAACTAATGGCATCAGTAAACTGCAGTAATGAGGAATTTCCAGTAAAACCATCAACATATGTCGCAGTCATAGCAACCACAAAAAGAATGTCCTGCATTAAGATGCGTGTGTAAAGAATGGACAATATTCTATAACTACGCCAAAATTTAAAAAAGAAAAAACAAAAAAGGATGTATTAAGACAGAAATATGAACAATTCCACCTTTCCAACTAGTACTTGAAACCACGGCGTATTTTTATCTCCGAGGTATGATGGTCGTCTCAAGGAGGCAAGCTATGAAAACAAAGTGACCACATCCTTACGGTATCCTCTTACAATCAAAAGCCTAGGAATGTTTTCGACCAAAAGATCCAAGTACTCCATATAAAAGTAAGCCGGATGATTGAGAGGCGGTGGAGGTAGGCTGACGAGCACTGTGGCAGCCATTCTTGAGTACCTTAGTATCAAGGAGTTCAACTTCAAGGTGGTGTAGAGGAACTTCTCTACCTGTTTCTCGTTCACTACCACGTTCTTACCATCGGCCATTAAAAGCGTTCTTTCCCTCTCGGCTCTTTGCTTCATGTTTGCCAAGTAATCAGCAATCCGATCTTGAGCAGCTTTAAATGCTTCTATTGATTCATCTTGTAGTGATCCACCATCCACTTGAGAATCCCAAGTTTTGATTGTTATGACAATCACTTCTGCTTGCATTCTTAGATCATAGAGAAACTTCTTTACATCGGCTTTTAGAGCTTCGGCATCAGAATCCTCCTCAGCTATGCAGAAGACTTGAATCTTGCAATTCTCAAAACTCTCCTTGGTTAGGAGGAGCTGTGAGAGAAGCAACATTAGACCTCCATCCCTTACAATCCAATAAAGATCGATTGTACCGAATTGCCTTTGATAGACATTAGGCCATTCCTCGAGCCCCTTGACAATCACAACAGCCTTGTTTGCTACAATGCAGTCATTAATAATTCCAACAAAGGTGGATGGAATTTCTGTCAAATTTTCACGACGCCAAATCTCAGGGTAGCGCATAACCACAATATTAGGTTTGAGATTTCCGAGGCCCATGGTCTGGATGATGCCACGGAAACCGGCTGCCATGTTGGGAGCCACCACGACCTCTGCCACACCTTCGCATTGTTTGTATTCAATATATGTACTCAACGCCTGGCAGGCAGCCTTGGCATCTTCAGCACATTCAAGATAGTCCCCATCAAGGATAGAGACAAAGAGCGATAACCCACGGCCTTTCTTCTTCATGCAGTTGGCAAAATCTGCCAGTTTGGGATGGCATGGAACATTCTCGGGTAGTTTTCCCCAAGGCCGGCAGAATATAAGGGGAATAGGATACCAATTCTTTGGATGCACCTGGTTCGCTGAAATTAAACACAGTGTAGGAACAAGATAAATCCCAGTGCAGCAATCAGTAGTAAATTTTGATGCCAACCAAGAATGACAGATGTATGTAGCAACAAAACATTATGCAAAAAATTCAAAGACAGTTTTGGGACAGAGGGGGTATAAGGCTCCAGTCTGATGAGTACAATCAAAAGGTGGGGTTTGCAAGTGCTCCACTTCATAGTTCAACAGCTTATTATAGAGGCAAAAACAGAATACGGGGCATCAATATCATCATTCCCAGGGTCAAACAAGAATTTTACCTATGACGGCATAAATTATAGGAAACATTCCTTATCACAGAAAAGGAGGATTACTCATATCAAACAGGAAATGGAAGAGCAGATACCTCCAAGTGAACGAAGACTACGAAGGGCAAGTTGAAAATATGCACTTTTGAAGCCATCACCCCAGTCTCCAGCCTTTCCTTTGATGCATACATATTTGTAAATAAGGCAAGCAAGTGCTATGGATATGATAGTGAATGACCAAGAGATCAAGAACATTATCACTGCATGACAAATCATGAATTTAATTAAGCTTGTTACAAAATGAAATCTAAAAAGCCGACAATAACTACATACAACATCTAGACATAGTCCACATGCATGGCTTTACATATACAAGCTCAAAAATTTAAAAACAAAAACCAAAGCATCTTATTAATCCTTGGGCTCTATAAGGTCAACGCTTGCTCAAGAGTGATCTTATGAGATATGTTTGGGAAGGAGTCCATCCATACAAGCTTATTGCATTCGGGGAAGGAGTCTCAGGATGAGTTCCATAGTGGAATGATATTTGATAATGTTGTGGCTCAATACAGTCTAGTTTAACTAAAAAAACGTGGGTTCCTATACCTTAGCTAGAGCTGGCAGTTTTTCACCCGACCCGACCCAAATTTTCTGGGTTTTGGACAAGAAATTCAGACCCAAAACCCGAAATTACCGAACCCGAAAAACCCGGAAATTTTCGGGCCGGGTCGGGTTGGGTCGACCCAATGGGTCGGACACAAAAAAATCACAGTTTGCTAGGCTTGGTCAGGGAAACTCAAAAATTAAAGTTGGGTTTGTATTTGTTTAAAAAGTGGCCCGTGAAAATGACAAAACCTACTGCTTCTGCTTCCTCTCTGTCTCTCGCCTCCCTCCCTCTCTCGTGCTTCTACTCTGTGGCTTCCCATTGTTGTCTTCTTCCCGAGCCCTCGCTGCCATTGCCTGCTGCTGCTGCATCTCGCCTCCCCTCTCTGTCTCTCTCGCCTCTCGCCTCCCCTCTCTGTCTCTCGCTTTTCGCTTCTGTTCGTCCATTACCGAGCCTCGCTGTCTTCCTCTTCCTGACCCTTATGCCGCCACAACATCGACCTAGCAAAGTCACCCGTGGAAGAAGAACATCCCGTTCAGGTAGTTCGACGCCTGGTCTACTTCATCTTGCCCGAAGTAGTGGAACCTCAAGCCCTCCTTGCTCCAATTCTCGAGGTTTACCTCTTGATTTATCTCTTAATTCTTAAATTAAGTATGAGATTATGTTTGTATTGTAAATTTAAATTTTCTCAATTCTTAAATTATGTATGAGATTATGTATGTATTGCAAATTTAAATTATCCTTAATATTACGATGAACTTTGTAATTCTATCGGTTTAAAACTTAATGTTTGGAGTTTTATTTGCTTTTTAATATTTTGTAATTTGTAATGAGTTTTATTTTAACTTTAATGGTGAATTTAGTTAGCTTGTTTTGTACTTTGTTCGTCAACAAACGTTTGAGACAAATACTTATGAAATACTCCACATGACTTGTTAATAGATTTACGTAGTTATAAAGTGCTAATTCTTATTAATGTTTAATTTATGCATTCAATTTATGTTTAAAATTATAATGGTATTATTGTTACCAAAAAAGTGAAGGATATATTCATACAAAGTTGATTAATTTGACTCTAAATATCGATTTTATTTTCTCGAAAAAATAAGAAAAAATGGCGCTCTTGACCCGTTGGGTTGACCCGAAACCCGCAAAACCGAAATACACCCGACCTGTATTTTATCCGAACCCGAAATACAGCCGACCCGTATTTTACCCGAACCCGAATACACCCGACCCGTATTTAACCCGCCCGCCCGAATTGACAGGTCTAACCTTAGCTTTAGAAAGGCATTATACAGAACTATATTGGAGTCCAACAAGTATGGCATGGAAAAATGTTGCGGATGAAAAGTAAAGTAAATAATAGAACAATGATTATGGTATAAATGCATTAGTTTTTTAAATAAATACAGTTCAGTAAAAAAGAGGTAGATGGTTATGGCACGCACCCAAGGTGCCACTCAGTACAAGCAGCAAAGATTAGATGCCGTTCATGTTCATCAAGAATAAGCAATTACTTAACAATCTTGCAAAAAGCACAATTATCAAAGACCAGACCCATGATTTAATAATACAAATGATTGAAGATAACCATACCTACACAGATGGATGCTCCAAGCAGTGACAGGCTCCAGTGGTGAAACTTCCACCGTGGACGCCAGCTAGGTGCATCTAAAAGATCCAGAAGGAAACAAGATAAGTTCACACCCGCATAGCACAGCAGGTAAAACATGGTGATTGTCGGAGTTATAAGATCCAAATTCCCAATCACGACACACCCAAGACAAATGAAGGCGGTAAAGAGGGTAGCAATATGAGGTTCACGCCCATCTGCGACCTTGAAGTAACTAAGAATGGGTAAAATATCGTCATTTGCTATTGCTGCTAACAAGTGTGGAGCACCCGTCAAACTCTGAAGGGCAGCGCCCAAGGTTGAAAGAATGATTCCCACATAAATTATAGCTGGAATCGGCCAAGCAACTGTGGCTGTAAGCAACCTGCATAAGATAATAGTGAAGCAAAAAATAAAAATATAAGTTGCACTCATAAACCATCTAGAGGCTAACGTCCAAATCAAGTTACATATAATGCAGTGATTGTAGTCATTGCTTGTCATTCAGTTATGCACAGGAGCTTCACAATTCAAAACCCACTTCTAAATGCTCCTATGCCACTTTCCCAGGGGGCTGGGGAGCGGGACACCAAATTAAAGAAGCAACTATACAACCCGAACCTGCAGTCAAGCTGTCTCATGACACATTGCTGCACTTGAATTCAATCAATTTGAAATGAGAGCCTGATAGAAATTCAGAATATACCTGTCGGTCAGAAGCTTCTCCCTGGTTGCAAAAGCGCCAAATATTAAAACTGATACAAGATATAGACCAGTGGTTGAGAGCTGGGAAGCCAGTGTTCCAACAGGGATAGAACGCTGAGTGTCTTTCAGTGAGGCTGAGCGATTTGAACCAGCCATGATGCCTGTTACAGCAGGAAAGAAAAGGCCAACCAATGCACTGCAAATAATCAAAGTAATTTGGATACATTAAAACAGTAATTGAACCATCCAAAGCAAAGCACCAAGATAAGAACCATTCCGAAAAAAGCAGAAGATGAGAACATGAAGAACAAAGAATTACAAAAGTTTGGAACCTAAAATAAATTTTTGAAGGGAAGGAGAAAGGGAAAACAGCTGACAGCTCAAAGGGATCATGAAAGTAGTAGAATTTTCATGAACCGAATTGCTGCTCGTACATGGCTGTAACACCACAAACTAATTTCCTTGGATTCACATGAATTATGTCAAAAGAAACGGAGGTCCAAAAAAGAAGCAGATCCCCTCACGGATATGTGACCAAACCAGTCCACTGAATAACCGAGGGCTGATAGGAGCTCTGGATCTTGCATGCCTGCGATTACATATAATTTCACAGGTTTGGTGCTTAAATTAATTATGACATAGTTGGCACTTCAAGGACATGCACAAAAATGAAGATGCAGGCTTGAATCTCCTCATGAACGTTTCAACTAATTTCTTTGTCCATTGCGTTATTCCCATTCGTCTTTTTTAATTTACAAAAGAAAAAAATTACTCCTCCAATCCCATGTTACTAGTCCTGTTAGAAACAAGAGCCTTATCATGTCTCACACAAAAACAGAACTCTTAATTCTCCGAGGGACAAGTAATACAGGACAGAGGGAGTAAATTTTTTCCTCTTTTCCCTTCCTATATTAAGCCTTAATTTTCCAGTATTTACACTAATGCTTTCTTTTTTCATTTTTTAAAATTAAGTTCTCATTTCCTGTATCTTTTCTTTCTTATGTAATTCCAGGTTGGAGATTTTTTAATTAAAAAATTAGAAAAACCAACAAGCTTCTCCTTTTGTTTTGGTCAAATAAATAAAGAATGATCCAAGCCCCCTGCCCAAAAACCAAAAAAAAAAAGAACCTGTAACAGTTTTATTTGATCAAGGGAGATCCGGAGATGCATTCCAGTGCCAGCGCTACCAATTTTACAAGTTGAATACTAACATATGTGTAGAGATCTAAGAATCTAGGACTGCACAAGGAGGCTTAAACGTACATAAGAGAATGGTAAATAGTAACTTACTTGAAATTCCAGTAAACTGATCCATTCGGATCAGGTCTCCCTGCTTCATTGGTCATTTGGTAAGCAGGACTCCAATTCTCTTTAAACGTTGTCAAACTCATGCCCGTGACACCTTCTGTATAAAGCATTGGAGAACAACAAACCATCATAAGCACGAAAGAAATGGAGAACTCAGTAAGGCAAGCCGGTACAATAGTACACACAAACATTCACGAACCTCCACAACACTCAGGCCCATACAAGTGCAACCATGCAGATACTGGACATATACTATATGTTTTTTTTTTTTTCATAGGCTATGGTTACTCCTTAAGGAGTCTTACAAGTAATAGGCACAATCCATGTCCAAGAATGCCTAATATGAAAATCTCAACGAAAAGAAAGAAACATATTTACAATATATTTAAAACAAGAATTAGCCTAGAGTTATTAGAATGAAACAAAAAGAAAGAGATTTACGATTTACTTAAAACAAGAATTGGCCTAGAGTTATGAGATGTCCTATGTAATTACTTATACTTTCACATTTAATTATACAGGAATGTTCGTAGCTTAGATTAAAAAACGAGCATTGGGTGCACAAAAACGTGAGGGGTCAAGCCCAACCCCTCCAAAATGCCCTATGAGGTGTGCGCCTCAGCCAGGGGCCACTAACTGGGCTTTTTTCTATTTTTTTGCTATTTGTCTCTCTTCTCCCCCCTTCTCTTGTCTGTTTTTGTTAGACTGTGAGTAAGGCCCTGTTAGGAGTTGTGAGGAGCGAGTAAGGAAAGTTGTAAAGAGTTTTAAGAAACTGTAAGGAATATAAAATGTTATATATGACGTGATAAAAATGTTTAATGTATTTTTATATTTATGTGCAACATATTTCTATTTTTATTTATGAATTTAACGTAAATTATAAAATAATAAAATTTATATATTTGTAATGAATTTGATGATTTGTTTTCTTTTTTTTTTTAAGAAAAAAAAATATATGTTTGATATTTATAAAAAGAGTTTTTAAAGATGGATAAATGACTTTCATGTAATAGGCAATTGAAAATGACTTTAATTTTACAAGTTTAAAATAAATGTCCCTAAAGAATTTTTAATAGTTGAAGACATTTATTTTAAACTTGTAAAATTAAGGTCATTTTCAACTATATATTACATTTATGTATCTATAAAAACTTCTTTCATAATATCAAATATAATTTCTTTTTTTCTTAAAAAGACAAATCATAAAAATGACAAGAAGTTATAAGGCTCTAAGTTAAAGCTAAATGGAACAAAGCCTAAGTGGGTAAGTTGCCCCCTTTTTTTCAATTTGTGCTATTTTGTTCTTTTTTCTGTTTGCTTTTTTTTTTTTTTGAGAAAATAGTAGCCAATTCATTTCGTAGTTACAATGATATCTAATCACTTATTTGATGTAATGGTTTTCAAGCATTTTTTAGTAAGTGCGCCTCCTTTCTAAAAAGCCCGCACCTTCACCGTGAAGCCCACGCCCCGGCCTTGAGCTTTTTAAACTAAGGTTCATAGCCTGTAGATCTTAAGATATTAGGTATACATTTAGTAAAATGTCCTAGATTTGGTCCAATAGTGCCTTCGGAAAACATGACTAGCAATGGGAGTCCTTGAAGGACTAACATTAGGTTCTAAGACCTTAGGTAGGCTTGCTTTTTGGCCTTATTTTGTCACCTAGGCACTTAGTAATTGCCTCTTAGCACCTAGACCACACTTACACTGGTTTTTTGTTGTGTTTGTGCTCTACTTAGTCAGTTACTATCACTATCTTAGTCCCTTCCAATCTCTGTCCACATTCTTCCTACAAAAGGTTTATGTAAGAAAGAATGTTCAATGCAAATTTTTTGAGGGTCTCTCAAAATTGGCCCTTGAATTTAAAAGGGCAAGGCTACTTACAAGTTACATCTAGATCTCATTACACCCTGGGGACACAGGATCCACATTCTAGGGGGTAGAGACGGTGCTCTTATATAAGACAAATTGGATAGAGTACAGACAAAGCATTTGTTACAATGTCATACCATTATAAATTTATAGAAGTGCAGTCCCTCAAAATTTTGGATTTGCAACACAACCAAAATTATTTTTTAATAGAGTGAACTTCTCCCTTCCCAGATGTCGCCAGATTCTTCCTATTGTCCAAATAGTTCTTTATGCCATAAAGAAAGTTGCACTGTTCAGAAAATATAAGAGAAGCTTACTCACCGACAGGCTTGTCTTTCCCAGATGCAAAGACACCAACAAATATACAGAACACTGAGAACAAAACTGGTATGAGAAAAGCAGGTGCCACTCGATTAATCATCTTCACACCACCAAACACAATGAAACAGAGGAGGATGGTAACAACAATTCCATAAATTTGCAGATCATGTACACTTGTTTGGTATGCCACTGAGCCATTCGCCTGTGTAATTGTCTCTGCATAACCCCAAAAGAAAAAAATTAATAATAAAAAAATAAAATAAGTTTTTCAGGATGTATCTCCACACTGAAAATTTACATAAATAACGGTAAATAACAGAGAATAATTTGCAAGAGTCTGCCCACAAGCAAATCCATACCCTGGTTGTTGATTGTCTACCATTTCACACAAGTCACAAATCCATGCCATATATATATAGGAAAAAGAAATGTAGAAAAGAAGATGACAAGAAAAGGCATGCTGATGATCAATGCTTGATCCTTTTCTTTTCTCAACATCCATCAAAATTCACAAACTTTTAACATTTTTCCTGGTTAAACTTTCTAAATTTTTTTTTGACAAAAAGGTCAACATGCACCAACATATTCACCTCATGATATTAGAAGAATACCAGCCCGTATTCAGTAACTCCATCAAGCTTATATGCATCAAGAGTTCAAGACAATGTGATTCTGGCTAATCAAAAAACAAAAAAAAATCAGCCACACATACTTACAAATGAAGGCCTTGCACATGTTCACCCTTTTCCGAGCTACTTATAAGCTGGGGTTAGAGGGGTGGACCCATTTGTATTTTAGTATTGCTCAGGCCCCAGGGCACAAGCCTCAATATTTCAGACCCAACCACTAAACCACAAAGACACTACAGTTTGTGATTTGCCATTATTGTACGAGTTTCCTTTTTGTTTTTGGAAGGGGACGATGGGTTGTGAGCACAAGTGAACCACAAAAACCAATCTAGCACGAATGTCAGCCAACAAAAGCCAGAAATGTCTTTGGCACCAAAAGCACCACAAAACTTAATTATTTTCCATCATCTTCTGCTACACAAGATCATAGCAGATATATCATGTCAAAACGCAAGCATGCCTAGACAGTAATGTAATGTGAATGCAGCTAGAGAGAATAGTCAGGCATACAAGCTACCAATGGTCACAATAGTACTTTGATAGTATCTCAAAACAGATGACATTCCATAAATCTTACTTGTGAAAATCCCAGCACGTGGTAAAGCATCAAGGAAGGTTTCAATGGCTCCCAACACATAGCTGAAATTGGAAGATAAGAGAAAATATTGTAAGATAGGCACCATTGTCTCAAAAAATTTAAAGCAAGCATCACTTACGACATGCTAATAAATTAAAAAAAAGGAAAAGGGAAAATGATAGTATAAGCAATAAAGCCAAGAAAACAATATAAAAAGAAAAAAACAAAGTTCCATGGCGTACACTCACAGAGCTCCAGCAATAGCAGTCCCAAGGAAGAAACACAGACCGATGCTAACCCCTACTTCTGGACCAAGGGCACGTCCAATGAGATAATATGGTCCCCCACCCTGTCGAGTACATACATATTGGATTTAGCAAAGATTATATAAATACATGTTACTGAATGCACTCTCTTGACCCGACAATATATTTCCCGACAAAAATATGTATTTACAGGCCTGTACAAAAGCATGATGTAGGTGACATGCATGAAAACATTCAGCCACCAAGAAGAGAACATGAATAGCGCATATTACAAAAGTTTACATTAAAATCAAGTTGTGAATGAACCACAACTCCGACATGGTGATGCCTGACAAAAATGTTTGGCCAGATTGGTGTCGAGTCAAATCATCCCAGATTATGGTCAATAAGGGATTATTTGATATTCGGGACAAATCACATTTGAATGTGATCATTCAAGTTGGGGTGACGTTTGAATCTAAGGGTTTAAAGTATATTAACCAAAAGTCTGTTCTGTGTTAGGTTGTACCATTTCAGGTTCCAGTATCAGTTGGGCCTACATAAGAATGGATCAAATAGCCGATAAGAACAGTTAATTCAGGGATTAGTAAGGATCAATATTAATGGTCATTAAAATGACGTTTGGTCGGGGGCTTTTGGGAATTGGGCCACATTATCAGGCTCAATGCTAGGTAAGGCCTGGCCAATACTGATGTCTTCTATAAGGTTACATCAAGGGTGTTATGTGGAAGATTTAACAAGAAAACGCCTTCTTTTCAGCTTGATGGTTCATCTTTCAGTGTCTTCCAACTCCTTCCAGTACCTTAGAATTCCTTCCTATTTTCTAACAACTTTCACTATAACTCCTTCCAGCTCTTTATAACTCCTAGTTCCTTCCATTTCAGCACCTTCATATTCCTTCCAACTTCTTCCAATTCCTTCCAAGGTCTTCCAACTCTATCCAACTTCTTCCAGCTCCATCCAATTCCTACCAACTCGATTCCACTTCCACCTGAAAAGAACTGGCCCTAATAAGGCCAGATGTCTAGTATAAGGCTACAGTTTTAAGATATCACATTCAGATTCAGGTTCAATCTGAGTCTTTCATTAAAGGAGTCAAAGTTGGATCAAGTAAACATCATCGAGGTTACCATTGGATGGAACCAAAGTAGTATCAGCATGATGTTGCCTCCATCGTCACTAATCTGATAGCAAGATTCAAGTTATCACAAGTTCAGTTTTGATCATTCAGGTCACAGGGTAAAGGACTAGTATTCCAAATCCCCAAACCAATGAATGCTTGCACCCACGATCTGCCATGCCTCTACATAATGTGATTCCATCAAAGGCATAATAAACAATATCAAGATATGTGACTAAATATTCATCACATTCTCTTTCAGACTTCGTCTACCCTTTTCACAATGAAGATTTCGAGTTCACAACTTGTCGTTCGCTTGGTTTGATAAGTAACAAAGAAATACATAATAAAGACAGCAAGGGGTGTCATACATGACAAACTCATCGAAGCTGTGCTAGAACGTTTTCACCTCAAATGTCCAAACCATGTCAACCAAACCCCGCCCCCACAACCTCTCACACACAATATTTTCTAGTAGATAAGATTCCATGTTTTACCTGACCAACACGGTTACTAATTCCATCCATAACCATGACCATCCAATTGCATATATCCTCTGTAGCACTCTCGTTTATACACATCCCATCTTATGAGATGTTAATGTTTCATTAGCAAACTTTCCAACCATAAAGCAGGATGGTATAACGAAGGACTTCCTATGAGATTTCTATTCTCAGGGAGGAGAAGATGAGGAAGAAAGATACAGGATCCTAAAGATGAAATTATGATTTTCACAGAAAACAATTGGTTAAGGGAGGAAAACCAATAAACTAGTCCTTAGCTATCAAACAAG
Source organism: Talinum fruticosum (assembly GCA_021018815.1). Taxonomy (NCBI): domain Eukaryota; kingdom Viridiplantae; phylum Streptophyta; class Magnoliopsida; order Caryophyllales; family Talinaceae; genus Talinum; species Talinum fruticosum. The sequence goes on along the minus strand of JAITYX010000002.1, from coordinate 9,707,466 downwards.
ATACACTTCATGTGCTTAGATTACCTTCATTGCACCATTTGTTGCAATTGCACTCAATGACAATGCAGTCAAGAACGTGCACAAGCAGCAGAAAGCCACAAGTAACAACGACTCACCTATTCCAGCCATACCTACAATCCTGTAATTCACACAATTAAGCAATTCTCAAGAATAGTCAGGCAACAGAACAATGCAAAATGCTGACCTAGAAGACCCACTAAAGTTGAAAGAAATGCTTATAATGTAGCAAGCAATCAAGACACAGAAGGATAGATTACCTTTTTCAAAAGTAGCTCAATAACTAGTAATCTAATTAATTAATCAGAAATCCAGAACAGAAAGCATCAGATGATATATCAAAGCTTTCTGGTTTTAGAACATCAATGATCAACCATAACTAGAAGTTCTTTTTCATAAGCCAATCTCATCCCCAGATACCCATAAACAGGCAATAAACCTCGACAACCACACTGAGGATCTGCCATTAGCAGGATTTGGGACATGAAATGTAAAAGCCTTAGGCAGGATATTCTGAAAGAAGAATCACAAAATGGAAGCAGTAGGAGAGAACAACAGTAATAGTAAAACTATCAGACGGCCAGGTTCAACAAGACAGGCCAGCCTGAACAGCTACATCAACAGGGAATCAAGCCAAAGCTGAAACAAACCCATTTTCTCGATGCAGCCCTGCATGTAAGCCCAGTTCACATTGGCCTAGCCCATTCAATCTGGGTCCCAAAATAAAAATTGCACTATCAAAGACTGCTATCTTTCAAATTTTATTCCAAAGTACTGGGATAACAATATTGATCCAATTGAGCATTTTCATAACATTATTCAGATGCATTACTGATCCTATTGAGCATTTAAAGTCGACATGTGAGGAAAGACAAGAAACGTTAATTAACCTATGTTACATGGATGCACAAAACAAATTCTTGCATGTCCACCCTCCATGGTTGCATTAGAATTTGCATTTAGTGCATGGTGGAGGATTCTAAATGAGAAGAGACAATCACTTCGCGACTAATGATACTTGTCTGAAGGACGACCAGACGACCTTCAACCTTCTATCAAGATTCAAGAATGCTTGTGTCTAACCAACAGACAATATGCCACTGAACAAAACAAATTAGATCAAAGATTTCTTTAAAAGTTTTCCAATTTACAAGTGAACAATAGAACAAGAATGCTCAATTAAATTTTACCCAAACAAACTCCATCAAGAACAACAAACCAAGATGTAGACAAAAAATAGCAAATTACCAAGTAAAACGAATATAGTATATGATGCCCAGTATGTTTTGCAGGCATGGCAAAAATACACCCATCACCGTTCCCAATTTGACCTCAGCAATCTGCATAGAATGTGTAACATCAGTGGTCTTCATGCAACAACTGACCCAAATACAAAAAAAAATCCTAGTCAAAGAAAACTTCTATTTTCATAAATAACAAATACAGATTGAAAAGGCTACATTATTAACTTACACCTAGCCAATGTAATGTTCTGACACAAAACAACAAAGTTCCACTCTACTTTGGATGGCAGCCAGTACATAGAGACTTATACAAAACAGTATTCGAAATTGTTGAAGTCAAATATCATGTACCCAAGGAAGCTGTCTGTCACCGTACAGACGCCTACTGCTCGGCTAAGGCATCTCATCCAGAAATTGGGCCCCCAATGGGTTTTGTTATGTGATGTGAGCAATCCAACTTGCCCTCAAATTTTCAACATAGATATGGACATACTGCTGGGCAATGTTTACCCAGCTTTTACATTTGGTTTGTTTCTCTGATTCTAGACTTCGACTACATAAATTTATGATCTTATAGTTATGAATGTATATATTCTATTTTACATGCATAAGCTAAATGTTTGGCACTCTACAAGAGACTCTCAGAGCATATGCAGAAGCCTAATAGTTCTACAGAGAATGTATGTTACAATATCGCTGATAGAAAGAGAGATATGCAACAGTACTAATCAAGGCATCCAGCCTGCATTCGAAGATCACATCATAACATCATTAAACAAAACTGAGCATTGTTATCCTCCCTGCCCATTGTTTGATTTCCTGATAAGGTCCTTCCGTCAGTCCGCTGCTTTCTTCTCTCTTTTCATAATTAGGCTTATCACATTGATTGTTAAGTGATTTTTTTTTTTTTAATTTCTCTGTTGGGGGTGGGGGTAAGACAGCCCATGTAGGAGGTTCATCAATGACAAGGATCCCTTATCAGGAAGAATGATGGAAGAGGAGAATTGAGAGGGGGCAAGGGAAGAAAATGTTCCCTTCCGAATTCCCCTAGTGGGATTTGAAACCCACACGTCTTGACAGGAGGGTGGGTCAACACTCGAAAGCCATAATCATGCGTGACAAGTACCATAAAAAATATTGAAATTAGCCTTAACAATAGCATGACAAACCAACACGGGGATATGGACCTTTTCTCTTTTATGACACATGGACCACCATCTAAAAGCTATAACTTACAGTTAAATGTGAATCATCACTACAGGAGTTTTAGCATACCTTCGGACGTTCAAGAGTGATTGACACATCCTCTCCCTCTCTAGGACTAGAAGGGGCTTGAGTCTGCTCTCCAGTCATACTGAAACACCATGTTCAACATAGAAGTGGCACCAAAAACTCATCAATCAAAAACAAAAACATAGAAGTGGCACAAATGAAAACTTCATTCAAGCATAAAGAGACTTTACGGCAACCCCCCGAAAAAAAAAGGGGGCAGCCAAGAGCATAGTATTGGGTCTGCAAAGGAGCGAGTGACATAAACCATGAACAAGGCAACCGACACACAGAAAATCCTAGACATTCATAACTATCATATTTTCAGCAAGACACATTATTTGGCATTCATAAGCTATCATTGCCTAGCAGAATGTAGTCCCTTTCAGAAGAAAATAAATTAATCAGTCTTATTTGGCATTCATAAGCTATCATAAGCCCATGTACAATTCATGAATCATGACACCAAAAAGGGACTACATAATACTTATTATATGAAGAAAATAAATGAATCAGTCTTGCAAAAGAAACTGGGTTGACAACTTGAACTTTAAACAGAAAGCAAAAAATGGCACATCCCAGATTTAATGCCTTCCAAGTCAAAATATTATACTTGATCACATTGGCAGAAAACTAATTCTATGTCACCTGCATCAACTTATTTCATATTGCACATACAACCAGAACTTTTGTGCATGGGTGACATCCCCTCGGTGTCCTAATATATCTTTTTATTGCTCATCACAAGAAAAGAAAAGAAAAATAACACTCTGAGATCGGTGTATATAAGTCCCAGAAAGCTATGCCAGAAGTATCACTCACACTTACCAATTGTACAAATCACTTCAAGAAAATAGCATTCAACATGATCAGCTGCTTGTGATGTTTCAGAAACCCCAAAGAGATAGTACATCCCACTCTTAAGCTTAACCCCTTTTTCAAAGTCATAATTAACATTTGTCTTCTCTTTTCAGCAAGAAACATTATTTGGCATAAAATTTAGGAATCCTTATCATAGTTTAGGTGTGAATTGGACGCTAATATTTCTTTGGCTATTTGATGGGTGACATGGGAAGAGAGGAACCAATGGATTTTAGAGAACAAAGCTTTTCACTTCAAGGTTTCAAGCTCTCCTTTTCGAAAATGTTGAATGGTTGGAGTTTTTGTGCATAATGGTGATAGAAATTTGAATTTTTGGGATATTATCGATCACATTTTGGATGAGAGCTTAAGGGCATAATATTTTAGCAATTGCCCCTTTTGTACATGGGTGACATCCCCTTGCCTTCTCATTTATACATCTCTTATTACTAATCAAAAAAAATATTGAAAACTAGCACCTGCCTTCTCCTTTTCATGCATTTGGAATATGGCCATTGTTATGCTGAATGTAGATCAAAATTTAGCTCAAATCCCGGTAATCAAGTACACAGAAAGTAAACAAGATTTGGCAGGAGAGTAACCTTTGGAGACGTACTATTTTAGCACGCATGCAGCAGTTATCATTTAAGCATTATATCAAATTGTATGTCTGCTCTAAAATTTTACAATTGACGGTGGAAGAAAAGAGTTTAATCAAGTCTAACATTAGGGCAGTTCAATCAATTCAATCAAATCCACTTGTATAATTCCAACTCTTCCTCTGGACCTGCCCGAGTTTTCAAGAAGCCTAACACTAGCTAAGTGTGTCTATGTCTAAGCAAGAGAGATTAATCCTAAGTGCACTAACAAATTATCAAAATGTTTGAACAATATACAAACTTCAAACATCTCGAGTAATCTTATCTGAATGCATCATAAACTTCACTGATCTTACCCATACAAGTCATTCACACCTTATTATGAATTCCTAGCTTACATGAGGCATAACACTTCAGTCATTTTGTCTGAGAGCTTTTTCTTGCTCTTTATGTTCTGCAATGGATAGAGATGGTGTGAATAGGCTCCTTGTGAGATTCCTCCATTGCTAATTATAGGAAGTGAGTGTCTGATACTAATGTTTGGTCGCCTTTTCTAGTAGGCGGTGAATTGATGATGACAATCTTGTTACCTTTTCAAACAAGCTTAATGGGGCTGGGACTCTTCAAACGATACGGTGAGATGGGATTTGAACTCTTGAAGGGAGTTTAGGGTTAGATATTATTTCGGCCTCCTACATTTAAATTATTCATCCATTCAGACTCATTATAAAGGAGGTTTTCCTTGCAAGCTTATTTGGAAGTCTATGACCCCTTAAAGGTTTCCCCCTTTTTTAAGGGAGGGCATCTCATGGGAATACTTTGACCAGCAATAACTTATAAAGAATAGGAAAGATCTTGGCAAATATCTGCAAATTTAGAATCAATGGATCTCTTGTTGCTTCATAGTCGGTTGCCCTACTTCCAGCATTTCTTGGGTTGTTTCTGTTTCAATTAGGAACCACCTCTTCGCTTGGACAGGTTTCTACGGTAGGAAAGTGAAAAGAACAAGGTCATGGTAATGCCTCGTGAATTTCTGGAGCATTTGGAAAGAATGAAACAGAAGAATCTTTGACGGTGACAAAAATTTTCTTCAACACTTGAAAGATGACTCTTTGTCTTTGGGATAATAGAAACTTTTGCTCCTCCTCTGTGGCCAACTATGTGGATAGTTTATATTTTGGATGTATATCATCCATTAAAGGACGATAGCTGTGCAGCCATTCCTTTTGATCATAATGTTTATAATATTCTATTTTCCTTATTCCACAAAAAATGTGTTGCATATTATAATTTTGTTTTATGACACACATGCTTGATTGTACTGGCTCGAAAAGTATACTTCTGCTCCACTGAAGCCAGAAAGATCTGCCATTTTGAGCATCTAAACCTTAAATTACTAAAACCTAGCATTTGTATTCCAAAAGCTTCCTAGGTGCCACATTTCTCTCTTTTAGATAATATCTCGTGAAAATCCTCTGCAATCTCTCAACACCCAAAAGAGATTTTACACCCTCAGGTAGAGATCTCAGAGCACCACAACCCTACCCAAACTAATAACGGAAAAATTTATTGATTCAAGTTCCTGAACCAAAAAATTTGAATATTTTGGTTCAGGTACCCAAAAATTGGGGTCAGTTCATGGTTTATTTTTTAATTTTTGTACATAGAATGCAACCTTTTTGGATATTGTAAATAATATTAAACACGAGAGCTTGAGGGCATGCTTTATTTGTTACCCCTTTTGTACGAGTGACATCCTTTTGGTGTCTTTTCTAATATACCTTTTGATTACTCTTTTTTTAAAAAATCATTTGGAGGACATGATATTCTTTTAACCCCCTTTCACTTTCCCTTGCCTTGCCAACCTTTTCTAGGGTTAAAAGAAATGCCCCCAAATTATAGAAAAAGTAAAAAAGGGATGAAATCATTGAAACTAAATTTTAGAAACAGAAAAAAAAAAAAGGCCAATTGCAAGCAAGACAGTGACACTAAGTCTATTGAAACTATATAATACAATTATCATAGATAACAGCATCACCCCCTTTATGCCAAGTCTTTTCAACTTTTTATCGGAATAAGTTTACAAAAGCTCACTATAGTTGAAACAAGTTCAGATGAGTACAGCACAAACACGTGCAGTTTTGCATAACTACATTATTTTGTATACATTCTAATTCCCAAGTAAGTTGACATAAGTTTAGTTCGGCAAAGAAACCGAAAAAAGTTATATTAAGTTCAATAGAGCTTCACGTAAGTTCAGTTCCGATAGGCTGCTAGCAAAAATAAGTTGAAAAGAGCATGGCCTCATTGGCAACCCTTTAAAGAGAAGTACTTGTTTTTCCACAGGAAAAAATTAAACACAATGGACCAAGGAAAACAAAAGGACACATAAATACCTTCTTAGGCCCAAAATATTCACAAGAGAGTCAAAACCAAACAACTCTAGCTTTGATTCCCCGTGGATACCATTTACATCCGAATGTGATGCTGTTGAGTTTTCCCTTCCATCTGGCCCCATATTTGCCTCAGCATTGAATTTAATTGTCCTGTCATATAATAGCAGAAGGGGCTATAGTTATGCACATCATCTTCGTCTAATGCACCTAAAAAGAAAACGTATATGCAAAATGCTTACTGATCCAACACAGTGTAGCAGGGAAAATGTTAAAAGAAGCAGAATTCAAAGAAAATATGACAAACACCTATAATTTTTCATACTATATAATTCACTAAATACACCACTTCATGGCTCAAAGTCACTCACTAATACACACTTGTATGCAGCCCACAGCCTGATAAGCTGTAGTTGCATGCACAAACTGGAGATCTTCTCACATCGGTCAAGAGATCTTGTCACATCAATCAAGAGATCTTCCCATATCAAAACAGCTCAATTACAGCAGTAAATGTGGCAATTATAAAGTACTTAGTCCAGGTTTACAGGGACTTCATAACTTCCTTCTCGCCATGATTTAGTGTAGTTCATGTGTTTAGCGTTTGATACAACCATGAAAGTTGGTATATAAACTAAGTAACAAAGAAATCAAGCAAACTGCAAATTCAAACATAACAGCTCTTAATCACAGAGGGACCATGGTGGGATCCTTTTGCTACACGGGGTTGCTTTTTTTTTTTTTGGGGGGCAAATTACACATACAGTACAGAATGCATTACAACAAGAACACCCTGTATGGATCCCGCTTGAGCAAAGTCTCGAAAAATCAATGAAGCAGCAAGCAAAGAACAGGGAAAGACTGAAAAATTAAGCACTACCATCAAAAATTGATTACCTGGGATTACTGGATGATGATGAAGCGTCCATCGACGACATTTCCACAACAGCACTGTCATCAGCAACAACTGGCGGCACTGGCCGGTATTTCCTACCCAGAGGTGAGATAAATTTGTCATCTCCGGCTTCAATTTCTCCATTATCCATTGCTACTTAATCCTGAAATATCAGATCATGAGTGAATCAGAAAAACACCAGATATACCCAGAAAATCCCAAAACCCAAAAAAAAAAAGTTAAAACAAATCAGCGAGAATATAGTCGATAAACAAGAAAAACCCAAGTGCCCACCAAAAACTTTTTCGGAGAAAATCCAGAAAATCTATTTTCCTGCTTTGAATTCCTGCACCGATCTAGCAAATCAAGAGGCGATAAACGTCGTTTTATACATCAATGGAAGAGGAAAAATGTGAATGGCAAGGATTTAGGAGGAAGTGTCGGAAGCCAGATTGGATCTGTGATGGGTCCAACTCAAATGCCAACTACGGAAATGTAAGAAGGAGCCGGCAAGAGAGAGAAAGGATGGATAGTCAAAATCTATCAAAAGGAAAACTGCGCGAAAATGAAATTTCCTTGAAATAAATTACCCAAGTCTTTATATTTATCGATTTATAGAAAATGTGATTTGAGAAATGGACGCTTGAAAAATCGGAGCCAACTTTTTTTTGTTTTTCCTTCGTAGGTTATTAAAAAATAAAAAATAAAAAAATGTACTTTTTCCTTTGAACGCTTCCACGTTCTTGCTTCATTTACGTGTGCCTCCTCTCTATTTTTTGGGTCCTTTCACATGAATATACCTAAAAAAAATTATATTTATTCGTTTATATTTATATTTATATTTCGATTTTGTAAACATCTCGGATAGATTTCATTAAAAAAATATTGCATAGGATAAAATTTACAGCGAGATTATTGATGTGATGTACTATAAATAAATATATATATACATATAAAAGACGAAAAAATTACACTCGTGAAATACATGTTAATATGATAACATAACATCTTAAAATAATTTTTTAATATTTTTAAATAATCATATTTTTATTTAAATAAAGGGAATGATCCCCAAAAGCCAATACAAAGAAAATAGATTTTACAATTGAAATAAATTTCAAAATAAAAATACGAAAAAGACATTTTAATTGTATCCGATTGTCATTTTTCACAAATAATACTTCATATTTGAGGCAACATATTTCATTTGTTTTTCGATCAATCTAGGTGGTTTAAGGTGAACAATAAATCTTAGAATGTCTACTAACCATCTGCAAAATATCAACACCAAAATTGTTCATTTGGCAGCCTTAATAATGCAATTGTACATTTTTTATTTTTGCAACGTTTCTTTCGAAATACTTAAAGTTTGTGAATTATCTACAACTTTTTGAAAATTAGACATCTAGGACTTTCCATCAATATTTTATTTAAATTTGAGCTTAAAATTGACCTATATTTACGAACCTTTTACTTAAATTTATCTCGTTTAACTTTTAAACTTTATTTTTACGTAATAACATCGCGTATAAAAATCACATAAACATAAACTAAACATCGTTACCTTTCTAAAAATTAATTTACAGCGTATTATATACACCTAAAACACGAAAAACAAACTAAATAAAACTTTCGCATTAATAATTTTTGTTGTTGTCTGATAAATGTAAATCAACATTTATTAATCTCAATAAAATATAAAATAAGGATAAAATAAAATAAGTGTATTACGATAGAAGTTATGGATTGTGCCTCTGCTTCAACATCATCAGGATGATTGGGTGTGGCTGTGCACTTGGCTATGGCTCCCTCAATCTGACCTTCCGTCCCTCTATATCAGTCACATTTTCTCTCTCCACCCTCCTTCAATTCCATGGCCGGCTGCATCGTTCCCCCGTTCCAGCGCCGTCTATCGCGGTTCTGGGGCAGCCCAGAAGAGAATTCACTAATGGGTATCCAAGAGATTTCAGTTACAGATGTTGCATTTCATCTTCGACCCCCTGTACTTCTGTGGTCTCTCTTGTGAAGTATGACGGCGAATTCATCGTTGTCAACTTCTATCAGTTTGTGTTCATCCAGGATCCCCAATTCGAAGTCGACAGACACTTATCTTTCTTGGAGGTTCAGCTCTTATCCCCCTCTCTCTGCCCCCGTCCCCCAAAAAAAACCGTGAAACCCTCTAGTGCTTAGTTGTTTTTGATGATGCTTTAACTGTAAATTATTGCATGATGATTTGACTCGTTTGATATGGAGGAATGAACTAGTCAGATTGGTGGTATAATGCAAAATTATGCAATGTAGGCCTAAAGAATAGTGTCTATATAGTGCTTTTTGTTTGTTTTAATTTTAATTTTCGCCTTTGATGGGAACATTTGTCTCTCCTTTTGGTAAACGGCATATAATGGGTTGTAGTTTTACATTCAAGTTGTTTTAGCACAGAATGTGAACCTGTGGGGTCATAACATGGACGTTAAAAGCTATTCATGTTAGATTGAGATAGGTGTCAGTGTCGTGATATTGGTTTAGAGCGTCAGGCCGTCAGTAAGTTTCGTGTTAGTTATTTAGAATGTGAATTCTAATGCAATGCTTTAGACCTACAATCTTTTAGGAGTTATTGTTATTGCAAATTCTACTTGGCAATGGGCATCAAATAAAAGAATATCCCTATTTCCTAAAAAAGGGGCTATGCATAGGGAATTACAATTAAACGTAAGGGTGTATTATTTACAATAAGAAAGAGTTTACATACCTCATGATATATATACCGTTGAAAGCTACATACACCTGGTTACCGGTTTAGTTGATTATCACCTCTAGCCACAGGTATTTCTTTAACGGGATTACTAGAGAATTTGTGTGTTTGTGACCATTGCTGTTTTGTAATGGATCGCCTTATAGCTCAGCAAAGCAGAGTAGAGAACAAAGAAAGGGAACAATTTGATGGGTTAGAATGGTTATAGAATAAGGAAGAAGAATAAAAGGGGGTTTGGATGATGACAGTGGGGTAGCTCTCAGGGTCCAGGGAGGGAGAAGCAGGAAATAATGGTGGCGACATGGCTGGGGATTGTAGATTCTTCGTTGTAGCTGCAGAAGATGGAAAGGGAGCTAGAGGGGAAGGTTGAGATTTGCTGCAGCAAGTGAAGGATTGAAGGTCTTTGCTGTTGGATGCAAGTTGGGGGCACAGGCCGGGGGTGGGGAGGGGCTAAATGACCTAAAAGGTGTTGGGGAATTATATTGCTAAAAATAAATTTAAAAGGTAGGGGAAGTGCATTGCCAACCAAACAACAATTCAAAGTTGTGAGATTGTGCAACCATATATTTCTTATACCACTTTCTTATTTGATCATATGTCTAACACCTTTCTGACAAACCAAGTGGCTTCTCAACTAGTTCTTTTTCATTCAATAGTGGCTACTTCAAAATGCTATTGTAACTTAATAACTTTGCAGTTTTTTACAGAGATGAATTATAGATTTATAGAGTTGCTGAGTCCTTGCATCTCTTTGGCAATCCATTTTCAGGGGTTCGACATACATGGGAGGATATACATTAATGAGCAGGGAGTCAATGCTCAGGTACTGGTGTTACTCTTGCCTTCATATATTCTTCCTTGCATAATACAAATTCACATATTCATGTGCCAATTTCTGCATTCTGCCCCCATTGTGTATTTTTTAAAAAGTAGGCAAGTAGCCATCTTATGGTCTGAATTTCTGGGCGTTGACAGAAACTATATCATGATCATAACCAAATCCAATTTTTCTATGTCCGAGCCCAGTTGTCTGCATTTTTCATCTAGACACCTAGAGATTTCGGAAAGAAGTTATACCAGGAACCGGTTGTCGAGTTTTCAGGATTTGTCCATACTCCAATTAGCTCACTAAATTCGGACAACCTGGACCCAAACCTGACATGATTTCTGAATCCAGCATGACGAATAATTCGATTTGAACTTCTGACAGAAGTTTTTGACGTGACCCGGTTTCTGCCAGTTAGGACAAATTTGGCTAGTCAGGTTGGAGATATATTTGCTCTGGCCTGAGCATAGCTATTTTTAGGAAGATTTGATTGTTTCTCATTTTGGACTCAATCTTCCATGTTCTTGCTGCTGCAGTTTAGTGGACCATCAAGGGATGCCCTCGCCTATGTGAAATGGCTTAGACAAGACCATAGATTTTCCAATATTCTAGTGCAAATGTCTCCCTCATCTAATGGACATGCCTTTCCGAGATTGAAGTTACGGTATAAGCCATCTCTTGTGCAGGCAAGTTCTATACGCACCCATATTTTTTCTCATATATGTATGTGTACTTCTGTGTGTGTTCTTAGGCAGTAAACTCTTTGTCCTCACCATCGACTTCTTTTTTCATTTCTTAAATTGACATTCTCAAAGTTTGACTTAGGAGTTCAAGATCTTCCACTGCTTGACCCTTCAATGCGCGCAACGCCTCTATCACCTGCTGAGTGGAGAGAGAGATTAAAATCACTAAATAACAATGCTGACGCATCAAAAGGAGACAACAGCAAGAGTTGTGTTTTGTTGGATGTGAGAAATGGTACAGATACTACTGCTTTGAACCAGTTGGTTTCCTTGAATAGCAGCCTATAATTGAGTCTATAATTGACTGGTTTGATATAGAGATCACGGATTGCTTTGGTATAAAGCTATTTTCTAGTAAAGTTTGTATTGATTCTGACGGAAGACTCTCTGTCCTATTTCCTGTAATTCTGTAAGGATATGGTGGCTCAAAAAAATCCCCGAACCTCAGGACAAAAGAGGACATAAGAAACCGTGAGAAAGCAGATTGTGCACTTTGATAAATGCTAATGATGGGATGAATCTTACTAATTGTGGCATATGTGCAAGACACAATTGAAAAGTTCATGTGTACGAGGGATGATACAAGAACGAACTGAAGTTAGATGAGATAGTTTCATAACCATTTAGTAACAATGAGATAGATATTATGTCAAGAGTACAAGCATAACAGTTCACAGGTAGTTGCCTTAGGTTTCACTAGGATATCTTTTACATGTTATGATCTGCTGTATTAGTTGTTAGACAGTTTTGTCTATTCATATATCTTTCTGTAGAAGTTAACACTTAATTGTTTTTGTCTAAACTTTTCTAAAACCTGACATGCTTGTTGCCTTTTTGGCTACATGAATTCTGCAAGAATGTGTTTTTTGCCCCCGTTCTCTGCTAATGTCCGCATTGTACTAATTGTATACATCTAACAGGAGAATGCTAATATGCTTGAATGGACAACAGTAAGGTGGTACTAGGAAACACTGCATGCTTTCTGCAGAGGCTTGTTCACTCATGGTGTTTAAGGAACAGTAGTCCAGTAGTAACACTTATTTATATAGTAGTAACACTTATTTATATTACTAAATTCTCTTTTTCATTAGGAAATAGAGTATGTTATATCATGAACAAAAGGTTGGATCCAGGGCTGGTCTCCGACAAAAGGACTATACACATCCAATATGAAAAAATATCAGATTCTTAGCAGTTGGTATAAGATGCTTGAGACCATTTTGCTGCAATTCAGCTTAAAATGCCTTGAAAAATGATGCCTTTATATGATTTTCTATAGGGAAAATTGCATGAACTCTAGCAACTATGAACATTGTCAAATGTTTTTTAAAAAATAAATAAAATTTCATGATAGCTCTGATTGAGTGATTGATCAGCTTACTTTTTCTCCCCCATAGTGTTACTGGTCGTAATGATTTTCCTGTGCTGAACTTTCTTGGAGCTAACATGTCGAAGATGATCACTCGTTGCCAGGATATGAATGGGACATTGGTCACTTCCATGGGGCTCAACGCCCTGAAGTTGAATGCTTCCAAAGCACATCTTTTGGGCTATCAGAGTTGGAGGTATTGCCTTAATAGATTCTTTTTTCTTTAGAAATTAAATACGTGATGATCTCAGAGGGAAGAAAGCACACCTTGTTACAAGTCACAGCCACATATAACATTAAATCCATTGTAAAATATTGCAACTGCTCACATTGAATTTTTTGACATAAAGCTCCCATGGGAAACTAGAAGTCCATTGATGAGACAAAATCCTAAATACACAAAGGAAGCTTGGATGTTTAGATAAGGAGTATGTGGAAAAGAAAGTCTAAGATGTACTATAGAACTCTTATGTTAGTTGGTAAGCCTTGGATCTTAGGGAGGCTATGGGCTGCTTGGTGTCATGCACTCATGTACTTACTTACAAAATTAGGAAAGGGAAATGCACACAAAGTAACAAGGGTACTGATGTAGATCTTTTCACAAATCTGCGGAGAGGTTATACATTTGGAAGGTCGATGACACCAAATCAGAGAAGGATTGTTATTGGATCTTGAAATAATTAGAGAAAGTTTTCTCTTTGAGATATTCTTCGGTCATAGACTCATATGTTATGGTTTCTTATGAAATTCTGCGCTTGCTTATTCAGATGGTTGATTCAGATCCTTTGGCGAGTGTGGATAAAGAAACTACAGACATATTAATGTATTGTACAGGAGGAATCCGGTGTGATGTCTATTCTACCATCCTCAGGTTGTTCTCTTCCCTTTCTGATTTCCAAAGCTTATTTGCACTCTCCTAGATTCAACAAGCTGTCTCTGTCTGCTGATGTGGATGTGTTTGACTGTTTTCTGCTGAGTGGGATTTAACGAAATCCGTTTGTCAAAAGCTGTCTTCCACTAGTAATTTTTTGCCTTCTGATTGGCTCATTTCACTCAGATCAGCCACCCTTCTTGGAATCTTCATGTACATGCTGCCTCTTTTAGCTATGATCATCCCGGTCAATTAAGATTAGTGTGAGTCTTTTGGTAACCAATCTGTTGGGTGGATTTGAATTTACTAGTTACAAGCTTGTTATGATACAGTAGAACTGAAGGGAAGAGAAGGAAGCAGGGGATTTTTCAGAGGTTGAGTCACATATAGCATGTGTTGTGTTGTCTCGCAAAGAGGTCTTAAGCCAAAAATAAAGACCTTTAGTTATTTGTGCAATCCTGTCTTCCTAATATAGTAATAGGAGGAATTCCTTTTCTGGTGGAATTCTAGGTCTAATGGATATAGCCTCTTGGACTCTCTTTAGTCACTATGGTGCATGCATATGAGCCCACATGCTGCCTAGGAGGGAAGTTAACAGAGAAGTGTCAGAATATGGAAGCTTCATGTACTACAAGGTCTCCAAATGTTCTTTCTTTCTTTCCTATACTGTTTATCTGTATAATTATCACCCTGTCAGAAAACTTGTCCTTGAATTTCATGATGGGTTTAAAAGCAGTGGCTAAAACATGGATAACAAATCTTTCCATGAATAAAGTGAGCAAAAAAGTCCATTCTCCATGAGTAATAGCCTTGACAAATTGGGATGCAGTTGTAGAAATGAAGCAAATATGTGGTGGTTAGGACCAAAACTTTCCGAAATGAACTGATTCAAATAAAGAGGCTTTTTGTATAACTTTGAAAGTGACATGGAAATCTAGTTTTGTATTCTTCCTGTTAAATCTCCGTTTATCCATTATAAATTGTGTAAGGTCGTATTTAGTCTGTATTTCATACTGCTCCTTCCATAAGGTTTGTGTTTCACCTTTAAGTCATCGTATAAAGAATCTGTGGTCCTAATGGAAGGGTAACAAAGCTGCTTTGCCACCCACTGCTACTGAATCACCACCTCCCAAGTCCAATTGTTGCTAGCTGCTAAAACCACGAGCTGTTGCACTGGACGCTGAAACTGATTAATTGAACTTTGCATGGCAGACAAAAGGGTTTCAAGAACTTATATACATTAAAGGGAGGAATTTCACATTACCTTGAGAATGAAGGTTCAGAACAATGGATAGGCAATTTGTTTGTATTTGATTCTCGCCTTTCTCTCCCACCATCCACTTTCAAACCTGGATCGACCACCTCAAGTGGAAGTCAAGGAGCTCATGCTAATAGTAATTTTGCTAGATGTTACATATGTGGTTCACAAGTTCATGAATTACGACATCGGAATTGTGCGAATCTTGACTGCAACCGGCTTTTCTTGTAAGTTCTCTTTCTGGTGATTCATATGTTTAATGGCCTTCATCTTGGTTTGATATGGCAATGGCAGCTTGACTGACCCATTAGCTAACTGTGCATGGACATTGCGTAGTGCATTTTTCTTTTTTGTTTTCTTTCATCTTCTTGGTTTCTATTTGACTAATCATGTAAAACTACTACTTACTGGCTATTCAGTCAGCACTCCTAAACACCTTCATGGATATCAGGCTGATCAGCAATTATCTTCTCCATTGCCAAGTTTGTCCAATCTGCTACCACTTGGGATTTAAAATGAAGAAATATGTTTTTTGATGCTAAACTGAAAATAGTTGGGGATCTCATCATTAATTTAAAAAAATCACATAGTTTATTAAATTATTACTGACAACAATACGCGCGGTCAAAATTAGCAATGAAATTTAACATTTAGTATGATTTTTAGTCACAAATTAAGTTAATGTTACTATGATTGAATGCTGTCATTCATGAGTTCTAGCAAACGTGGCTGTGTCATGTGTAGATGGTTGAGGTGCTTATGCACATTCTTTTCTTATCTTTTTCCCTGTTGTGTGGCTTGTTAAGGTAGTGGTTGTGTCTTTCACGAAAACATCCCACTAGGGGAAGGAATGGGAGAAGGACAGAGCATAGGAAACTCTTTGACACCTCTCATATGATAACCAACTTTTTGTAAACCCACATACAAAGCTTTCAATTATGTTATTGCAAGTAATTATCCTTGCTAAAGAGCTGCTTATTTCAGATGCTGCGGAAATTGCGTTGATTCATTGAGAGGATGTTGTTGTTCAGATTGCAAGTCTGCTCCTCGGCTGAGACCAGTTCTCCAGGGTCAAACAAGATACCAAAAATGGCATATTTATAGAGACAGTAAGCCTGAACAGACATCTCTTGGCTTGTAGCCACAACCTCCAACTTACCCTTCTGATTGTGAAACCCCCTCCCCTCCCCCTTCTTTTTCCCTTCCGCTTCGGTTGAGGAAAAGAATGAAGCTTTTGTAAGAGTTATTTGTTTGATGTAAGCTTTTTTTTTTTTTGATAGATTGTTTGATGTAAGTTAGGCTCTCATTATCTGTCATACCACTTCTTGAGCTCTTTTTAAGAGCTTAGTGCATAACCAAGATCCCTCTTTGAGTTTCCAAATTTGATTGTGAATCAAATTCAAAATTTCAGGCCTTTTGTCGTCTCTAAGCTTCTGAAAGATTACTATTCTTTTTTTATAGAATTCTGTAAGATTACTATTCTTTTGTGATAGAATTCTGTAAGATTACTATATGTTGCTTTGGTTATTTATGTAAGATTTTTCACTTAAAAATGTATTTTCAAATTTCTCTTTTTACGTGAGTCTCTTAGGTTTAGTATCTATGTGGGCAAGGATATTTGTATAGGTAAAGTTGGTTCATCTAAATCACCAGCCACAGATTTTGCAAAAGCGAGACCCATATTGAAAGTTGATGATGGCGGTGGTGGTATTCAGGAGTTTTGTTACCAAAATTTAGGCTTGAGTTCCACCTACATTGAGTTTACGTCTATCTAATAATAAAGAAAGCTCTTCCGTACGCGGATTCGTTAGCATATGAAAGCCAAATGAACAAGAGAAGGTGGCATCAACTTACATAAATACAACATTTTGCTTCTAAATCAACTAAACCCACCTCTCTAAATGTAGCAAAGTTACAGTTAACAATGACAGCTTGTGTATAGCGATTAGCAACCTTTCATCAAGAGCAAGAGTTTTTTGCAAATTCTAGTCATGAAAAAACAACAAATTGAGACCACCAATCCCAAATAGCTATCAATTTGCAACATCAAATACCATCCTTTGTCAACAACTAGTCACATAGTCCTCCAAAAACCTTTAACAATTTTTACTCCCGACGCTTGCATAAGAACCGAGAACATGTTCTTTTCTTGATTTTCGCCTCAATTTGACCCAATTTGAAAATTTTCATCCTTCTTAATGCAATGCTCCCACTAATATGTTCTTTTACAGCTAAAGCTCTTGATAGCCATTTTACATTGAGTTCCAACTCGACAAAGCTGCAATAAATTGTTTTGTAGGACGTTCCATGCTCTCTTTTTCATATTACCCCCTTTTCAATTCATACACTATCTTTGATGAATTCCGCTTTTTTCTCCTTTATTACTAGTCTCTAAAGTCACACCCATTTCAATTTTATTTTCGGTTACTTGATCCCTAAACTTCTTATAAATATCGCCATTGTAAAATTTTCGAGTTCTGAGCACTAAGACGAGCAAAATTATTCCTCCAAAACGTTAGCACTTGCCAATATTATGAAGGACAGTCTGAAGCATTGGTTTCCAATGCAAGTTAAATCCTTTGATGCTGATCTCACAATGCCTTCGAGAGCCAATTGCTTTTTTGCTTCATGGTCATATAATCTCCCCACAACGTGCACATTTAGTATGTAAGATCCCAAAGGACTAGCTAATTGACCACAATTGAAAAGGGTTGAATAGTACTTCAATCCAAAAAGCTCAGAAATTATGGTGAAGAGCAAAGTGAGTTGGGCTCCAAAGGCAAACCCTACGAGCAATGAGGCCAAATAGACTGACCCATTGAATGGAAAAGCGATGAGGAGATCTCCAAAACTCGACAGGAAAAGTGCAATGGACATTATGAGAGGTCGCGGTACATTATACCTAGCAAGCAAAATTTCCGAGCCAAACCCTGCAAAAACTCGTCCAAAGTAATTCCAAATACTGATGAGGGATACAAAGGTACTAATCGTCCTTGATGGGTACCCTAAGGCTAACCCGATCTGACCCATATTGTCCACCGTTGTCAAACTACATCCTAACCCACATAGCGTGGCCACGAATAGAATGATCATATCAACACTAAAAAGAGCTTGAAGAATACTGTAGTCTTCCCCTCTAGGTGGCTTGTCACAAATGTCCATGAAGCATGTGACCTCTTTATGCTTTCCTTGATCATCCTTAGCCTCTCCATTGTCCTTCCTTTCTTGCCCACTAGACTCAATGTTTTTAGAAGCATCCATTGAGTCCCTCCCCACCTTCCAATCGCTATATTCTTCCTTGATTGCCACAACAAGGGGCAAGATGAGCCAAAGGCAAACAAGTGTAGCACTCAAAATGTAAGCCACATGAGAAAAATGGAAACCCTTTTGGGCAATTGTCAATGCCATTGCAGTCAGTGCCAAACCAATGGATATGTAAAGATAATAATAAAAAACTTTGACCTCTCTGGGATGCCTATCCACCTTCACAATCCTCATTACAAATATGAAGATAACAGAAATAGAAGCTGGTAGCCAACCAATCAAGAGGACTAACGATTCTGCATCATCACCATATATGGCATGGTAAAGTTGTGTGAAAACAGCCCCACTTAGACCTACATAACCCTTCAACAAACCCAACATCATCCCCCTACTTTCAGGGAAATTTTTTACACATGTAACGAGCGATCCGGTGTTAGCAAAATTTTGAGAATTTGCCCCGACACATATGTATAAACACATTTGCCAAACTTTAGGTTTTGTGATTTTTCCAGTCAAAGACATCCAAATCATGAAATACCCAACAAAGTTCATAATCGACCCAATCAATAGAACGAACCACACGGGTGTTACCTCTGCAATGAGTCCAGATAGAACTCCAACATTAGCACCAAGGTCTTTAAATGTGCCCATCAAATTCAGGGTTGACTGGTCGTAATCTAATGTAGCCTTTATTTGTTGTGAATACACACCAAAGAGATAAGTTCCACCCGCACCGGCCATGACCAGCAAAGCTCCAAACATCATAAACCATCTTCCCCATATCAACCTCACAAAGAAGCCCCAAAGGCTTGGTGTGGCCATTGATGAGAGTTTGTCCTAGTAATTTTTCTCTTGTATGAGTTGAGTTATATTTTCTAAATGATGATGTTGATAGGGTAATATATTTACCCAAGTACCAATTGTGCAAAAAGTTGGCTAAAGTTTACTCGAATGAAAATACATATAGAGAAAGAAGTAGGCACTTGATCAAGTGAAGGATGGGAATACATGTGGAGGATATGCATGAGCCTTTACTATCTTAATTGTCATATGATATATTTAGATGAGAGAGATATATAAGGAAGGCGAGTAATTCTCAATTATTAACCGAAATAAAATATAAGATATATAAGAGTGAAAAATATTGTTATTTTTAACTGTTTGTAGCTGAATTGAAAACTTATGTGTATAAGTTAATTCTAATTTTGTCAAATGTTCCATACTAAACAAGGGAAAATATGCATTATTTTTCTGAGGTATTTTGGAAAATATAAGGGTTTTTTTTTCTTCCAAATGAGTAATAAGAGATGGTATATAATACAATGGGGTAGAAAAATCGAATCTTTTATTTTATTTTTTGATAAGTGGGTATTGCCCATTGAGTCTCTATACCAGAGGTACCCAAGTGAGTCTTCATAGGTCGGCCAAAGGGTAAGGATACCAAAACTCATATGTAATCTTAGGAGCACAAATCCATTACAACAAATTCTAATAGCAAGTCAAAATTTTGCCCCTATATCTATGATTGAACTTGAGTGGATAGGATGGCAAAGCAGAAAGTTGACCAGCTCAGCCAACTCCTCCTCGATGTGAGGTCATTTTACTTGATTTGTTGTTTAAATAATTTTTAAGGAACATCTAATTTTTGTTCTTTTGATCACCTAAGTTATTGATCCATTTAATTTGTTTCTAGTTGAGGGGTCTCTTTTAACAAATTGATGTGGGTCATGTTTGGTGGTAATTTCCGCAAGTATTGCATCTGGAGTTGATCATCATAAGCATTGTGAGGACAAATTATTTAGTTAGATTAGGAAAATCAAATTTGATGTTCTTTCCACAAGGAAAGCTTACTTTGTTATTTATCTATTTACAAATGTTTTTAAAGAGAATACGAGATTTTTATAATATAACATATTTATATATAAAAATACTATTTGAAAGAATTATATATTTTAATTTATTTAAATATAAGCGTTTTTTTACTCTCTCATTGCATTTCAATTCGTCTGAACAGAAAAATCAATTAAAAACAAGGATAAAGGGTTACTTTCCAACTTAATTGCAATTAGGAGAAATTTCCAATAAATATGCATACTTAGGCTAATTGTAGTACAGTTTAAACTTGTGCTATGTATAGTAATATAGCATAATAAAGCAATTTTATAACCAATGTTGGTTAGAGACCTTTTTTGTTTTTTTTTTTGGTCACTAATTTTGATTTATTTTGAGTTCCATAAATGAATGGTAAACACCCTATCACATTTTATTTCTTATTTTTGGCAGCTATCTCACCGACAAGGTTCTCCCTCTCCCTCATCTATCATTCTATTTTATCCCCCCCACCCACTCTTCAAAGATTATCTTTTTAAGGTACAAATAAATATCCAAGATTTAATTTAGTAAAATTAGAAATAAAACGACTTTCAGTTAAGCAAAATGTATGTCCGAACATAACAAACTAATTCCTAAGTAACGAAAAATACATCGTCAAAAACTATAGTAAGCTAACCAATTCACCACACTTCTCCTAACTCTCGAAATATTATCTTATCAACAAGGTTTTGTCTCTGTCTCTCTCTTATTTTAGGATGTAACTTGTAAAGTTATAAGTAATCTTACACTTATTGATTTGAAGTATAATAATGTATATTTTTTCGTTTTTATCCACTCGAAAGTTGAGCTGTGGACCTATTATGATTCAAATACTAAGTTCAACTAGAAGCATTCACTTACAATTAGGATAAAAAAACTTAAAATTACTATAATATTGAGTTAATCGAAATTAAATGATGCACAAATCAGTAGTTTATTATAAAGTTTGTGTAAATATTTTGATTCTTGTAGAATTAGATTAATATAATTTAGGTAAATTGTGTTTGGAAAAAATATATATATTTTTTGGAAAATATTAAAGTCTACTTTAAGTAAGGTTTTTCTTAATCAAAGACATCAAGTGAGGTTTTAATTCTTTTTTTTTTTTTGCTGAGCTAAGTAAGGTTTTAGTTCTTATCAAAAAAAAAAAAAAAAGAGTAAGATTTTAGTTAGATACTAATTAATTAGTTTCTATCAAAAAAAAATTAATTAGTATTTTTTATCAAATTAATTAGTGTTTTAAAATAGATGATACAATTCATAAAAAAAAAGATAATACAATATAAAATTTGTAATAATTTTATATATGATATCTTTTCTCTTCACCTTACATTTATTTATTTATTTTTATCAAAGCCAACGTACACTTACCTAATAACTATTCGTAATTTAACTGAATATATTTTCTTTAATCAACTTGAAAAATAAATACTAAACCACATTTTTATTTTTTATTTTTTTATTATATAAAGTATACGACATGTAGATTATTCAACGGTTTGACAAATAGGGTTCAAAGTACATGAATTATATTTTGAATAAACAAAATTATTAACCAAAAGCTCAAGAAAATTGACCATGACGAAACAGAACTTAAGAGAAATCTTCCTTCAAAGAGGAAAAAGGGATTCAATAATTCCATTCAAAAATATAATAAAAAAAAAAAAAGAAGAAGGTGACAAGGAGGAAGCAGCATGAAGAACAAGTATAGAGCCCAGAAAGATTGAAACCCAGAAAAGCCCTTGATTATTTGCGCTGCCCAGCGAAGCAATTCCTACCCCATCTGATCTCCTTCTCTCTCTCTCAAATCACCCATCAGATTCAGATGCCCTCTTGATCGAATTTGAGATTGAGGGGTTCAATTCAAATCCTCTTTGGATTTTCAATGTAGTATCATCAAATTGAATTCGAAGAAGAAGAGGAAGAAGAAGAAGGGGGCAATCCAATCTCCGATTGAGGGTCAATTTCGGATCGGATTAGGGATTTAATTGGGGTTGGAGGAGGAGGAGGAGAGGTTGGCTAAAGAGAAGATTTTGGAGAGAGAAAGAGAATGCCAACCGTTGCAGTAAAGTTATACAGCGTCTTCTTCAAGTTCTTGTTGAAACACCGCCTCCAGAACCGGATACAGAGCTCCGCCGCCGCCGCCGATGACTCGTCGGCGAATGGCGGAAACCCTAACAATGGATTCGGCGTCACCACTCGCCCCGAAGAATCGGTGGTGGCTGCGAATCCTGTTTTCACGGATGGAGTCGCAACTAAGGACATCCATATCGACGCTTTGACCTCCCTTTCCGTTAGAATCTTCCTCCCTGAGACTGCTCTCTCCCATCCTCCCTCCGATGCCGATCCATCCAAGCGCTCTCGGAATACTAGGGTTTCTAATAAACGGGTCGATGCCATTGTTGAAGCTTCTGGGTCTGCGAATATCTACCGCCGGAACAGCTTTGAACCTTTGGGGACGAATGATCGGGTAAATGGGGGCCAGTCCAGGAGGAACAGTTATGGGTGTGTTGATAATGGGGATTTGAGGTCGGAAAATGGGGTTTATAGAGGGTATTTGCCGTCAATTGAGCATAGTAAGGATGATAGATTGCGGAAATTGCCGGTGATGTTACAATTCCATGGTGGTGGTTTTGTTAGTGGGAGTTGTGATTCCGTTGCCAATGACTTCTTTTGTCGGCGGATTGCTAAATTGTGTGATGTTATTGTGTTAGCAGTTGGGTATAGGTTGGCGCCAGAGAATCGGTTCCCAGCTGCATTTGAGGACGGGTGGAAGGTCCTGAATTGGCTTGCGAAGCAGGCCAATTTGGCAGAGTGTAGCAAATCTTTGATCAGTAGAACCGGGATTGGAGGCGGTAGCGGTGTTGGTGGTGGAGAGGGCAAGAAATCGGATGCACATCGGCATATGGTGGTAGGTACACTTGGGGCATCCATGGTGGAGCCTTGGTTGGCTGCTCATGCTGACCCTTCGAGGTTAGTGCGCTTATATCTGAGCCTTTTGGTTTGATCTGTTTAATTTGTTCTCTTTGTGCTGCTTGGTTGTCACATTTCGATCTCTGGACAGACTTAAAAGCTAGGATTGTTTTGGAATTGAGCTCGTTATCCAGTTTGATGTTTCTGGCTAGGTGATATAATTTCAGTATCAATGAGTTACTTGTTGTGGTGGATTCTTTGAGGGGTTTTCTTCAATTTTTGGTGTTTAATTCAGTTTACTTCTTAATGCCTGATTTGTTCTAAAAGAGGTTGGAGTTTCTGGCTTATTTGATAGGACTGAGTATCATTACAGAATCATATTTTCAATATCAGTTGGTTTTGTATTGTAAAAAATACAATTAATGTTATCACTTCCACTCTCCAACACAGCATGTCCTTTTCTTCCATGGGTAATCACAATATTTATTAGGACATGAGGGTGATGTCATGGTATCACTCATGTACGGAAGGGGCAAATACAAAAAAACATCATGACCTCATGCTTTCATGAATGATCTTGTCTTTTTAAAAAATCCCAAAGGTTCAAAGAGATCAATAATCAGCATATCACTAAGTCTATACAAAATTCTCCAAAAGTGAGGGATTAAACTCTTGATAAGAGATAACTAACCCCTTGAAATTCCAATAATTCCGTTCCTTTCAAATATTCCACCAAATCGTTATAGGTATCACCTACCAAGTACCTAAAACCCAATGCTTCTTCATCCTTCTTTGCAACTCATGAAAATATCTTTTGCCTTACATTGGCTGGATCCCGTACCCCCATGAGAGAGCTACAAATGCCAAAGAGGCAAAGCACACGGACAAAATGAACAAGCGAGTGGTCAGCCGATTCTTCGTCCTGTAGGCACATGTTGATATGGCTTTTATCTCTAGGTGGAAAATATCTTTGGCGATCTTCCACCTCTAGTGGAAGGTATGGCTTGGTGGTGAATGAAAAAGATGTTAACAGGTTGTATAGTTTGAGAAAGCATTAATATAATGTAGAGAATTTGCATGTAACCACAAGAATTTTCAGATTTCTACAGAGTATGCCTCTTTTACTCTTGCATCACATATAGAATTCAGGATGGCTTGAAAATTTCTTGCTTCCTTAGTACTGCCTGCCTGTTGTGCTTCATGAGATTATGAGGAAGGCTACTTATGATTCGAACTGTGAGTTGAAAGATGAAAAACTGGTATGCAAATAGTTGGTGATCATGCTGGATAGACATTAGTTTAGCTTCCTGTTGGCTTAGTCTGACAGAGATCTGGAAGATATCAAGTCTTGTGGGGTTTCTTTCTCCAAGTATAGCTTGTTTTGCTGGAGTGATGGTTCCTTTTTACTAATTTTAATGTCAGATGTAAGACTGCCTTTAGCTGACTTTCATGTTCTCTCTCTTTTCCCTTAAGATATCTGGGTGCTAATGCAAGGATTAACATTGCTTTTGGGATTCCTTGGAAATTATTTGTGCCTCGTATCTTTCCTTTACTTTGGATGGATCTCAAAGTTTGTAGCTTGAGACCCTTGTCTGGAGGGTTGTATTTTTCTGATGCTTCTCTTGGTTTATATTATTGTATTGCCTCTTTGGAGTCGATAAGGTCACTCTTTGTTATTTCTCTTGCAAATAAATTTTTCTGGGGAAATTCTATGCGCTGAGAGGGAAGGAGATAACCTCTCCATCATGGTGCTTCTACCTGGGTTCTTTTCCTTTTAGAGCTCGCATATGAACTTTTCTTTACAAGACTGATCTGCAGAGGAAGCCTGAGAACATGATAATCTGATGGTTATATGTCATGCTTTTATAGCTGGGAGGATAAAAAACTCGTGTACTATTGCCATTGTTTGGGCTGATATGGTTGGAATTGCACTTGTTTTATGAAGCCAATCAGTTATCGAAGCATTAGTTTAAAACCATTATTAGTTGTTCAGTTAACATGGTCTTCTGAGGAGTGCCGGTGGCGCCATTAATTGCTGTTTAGCTTTTTATTGGTTGCTTCATGCAATGTTTTTTGGTTGAAAAGGCTAACAGTAACTAGTGGAAAAGGCTGTATTCTGATCCATTCGGTTTGGCTGAGGATAAGCAACTATTATGGTAGGTATTACACTGAATTGCTGAGTGTCTTTTTGATTATTGAAACTCATGAAAAAAATTTCAGCATTAGTTTTAGGTTGAGATGCATAGCTTGTCGTGGTTCAGGGGTTTATGGATGCATAGGCTGAACAAATGAGATATATCATTTTGAATTCTGATCCAAGACAAGTCATTTGCTTGAATTGAAGGAGTCATCGGTGGGCAATTTTTCAGCTTGGGTTGTATTGGCGTTAAGCAAATTGTCTCACTAAGGTGTTTCTGTTTCATTTCTTGTGAAGAGTAGGCAGTGCATCTTAGTGGATAGGTTTTGATCCTAGCAACCCTAGTTACCTTTGGTCATAATAACCCTGAAACTTCGCATCTCATCGGGTTTATTCCAATGAGAAATCTTGATTTCTCTGGTTGCTGAATCTGATCCAAGCGTATCACGTGGGTATTATTTATCAAAGTCAAAGTTACTAACTGTTAGAGCTCTGTAAGATTCATGTGTTACATTACTACTTTTGATAATCTTTTTTTTATAGACAAGGAAAAGTAGTAATATTGTATTAATTAGAAACACGTACTGGAATGGATGCTGAATGATTTCGTACGAAGATGTTAAATGTTGTTTTTGATAATCTTGATATCTGTTATTGCATGACTTTTGTCCTGATGTTAAAATGGAAATTTGTTTGATTTTGCAATGTTATTCTTTCTTAATCTGAGTGCTAGTAAGTTTCAGATAGCTGTTTGCCTGTTTACATTTTCATGTCATCTATATTACTGTTTAAATGTGGCAATTTCTTCGTTTGGCCAACTTTGAACGAATCAAAAATATGAAGCTTTATCTTTTCTTTGGGCCATTTATCTAATTAGGTTTTCATGTACAGATGTGTTCTCCTTGGTGTTAGCTGTGGGGCGAACATCGCGGACTATGTGGCCAGGAAAGCTGTAGAATCAGGGAAGCTTCTGGATCCTGTGAAAGTTGTGGCACAAGTGTTAATGTACCCATTCTTTATTGGAAGCGTCCCCACACATTCAGAGATAAAGTTAGCCAATTCATATTTCTATGACAAGGCTATGTGTGTGTTGGCATGGAAACTATTTTTGCCAGAAGAAGAGTTTGACCTAGACCACCCAGCAGCTAATCCATTGGTTCCAAATAGAGGACCCCCATTAAAACTTATGCCACCGACATTGACAGTAGTGGCCGAGCATGATTGGATGAGGGACCGGGCTATTGCCTACGCTGAGGAGTTAAGGAAGGTCAATGTTGATGCTCCCGTTCTAGAGTACAAAGACGCAGTCCATGAATTTGCCACACTCGATATGCTTCTGAAGACCCCTCAAGCTCAGGCATGTGCTGAAGATATCGCTATATGGGTTAAGAAGTATATCTCAATGCGAGGCCATGAATTCTCTTACTAAGTTACAGACTGAATTTGTTGAGGGTCCGGTTGGGCCATTCTTCAACTCATGAACTTCAAAAACAGGGCTACAAGTGAATTCATGACCTTTGATGTGGACAGAGAGAATGGGGTCGCTACGGTTACTTGAGATATGTCACCTACAGCAAGTGTTCCAATTTTCTTGCACTTTGGTAGCCCAATTCCTTTATTTTTTATTTTTAATTTCTCTCCTTTTTTTCGGGTTTGATTTTGTAATATAGGGTTGATGGAGACTGGAGAGTAGGAGTTGTCTATTTGTGAGTAGCACCTTTTTTCTTGATCGATGTTCATGTGAAATTTTCTTGTGTACCAAGATGTATTATCTTTACAGACAACTCCTTGAGTTGCTTATCCATAGTTCCAAATTTCTTAAATGAGATGTTGGTCCTTTTGAATCGTTCAATGTTTAAACTCCCTCACCCAAAAAAAAGAAAATCGAAATGTAACTTTGACTCGTAAATTAATGAATTTATTTTTTTTTATCTAAAAAAAAGAATTTATTTTTGAAGTTCTATAATCTGTTACTATTTGTTTCCCTTTTTCTTTTTTTTCCACATGGTTTCATTTTTTGGTTCTCAAGATGCATAACCTCAGCTTATCATCGGCGACCGTTTGTGAAATTTTGACTGTTTCTTACATTTCCTTTTTTTTTTATGGTCCAGACCAATTATAAAGAGTAATACAAAACAATGAGGGGAAAAATTAAACCTAGGACTTAATGTACTAAGGACCTCTAAACCTTAAAAACTAGGACTTTTAAGTTTTTCAATAACTATGATTAAGGTGAAAACAATTACTAAAACTACTTTTCCACCATTTGGGTTCAATAGGAAAACTAAACATCACCCAAGTAACCCCCTCATGGTCATGTCAATTTTTTTTTGGTTTTTATTTGCTTAAAAATAGTTTAATTGTCCTGTCTTAAAAAAAAAAACAAAAAGTTTGATTGTCCTAACCTTAGGATTTGGGGGCTGGCTAGAGCTTGTTCGCCCTTTTGGCTAGGATCTAACCATACGTCTTTTGTCAACCACTCATCCAATAGTGTTTTCTCGACCCCATAAAAAGTGTGATGAAGTTAAAACATATACGAGAATTCCAATCCAAAAATTCTGAAAAATACATAGAATGACAAGTACCTTGTAAATTCTCAATAAGCGATAAATCGAACTAAAATTTGAAAGAACGCAAGTACAAAGCTCTGAGGGTGTACCTCTAGCTAAAGTGTTCATGAAGGAGTTGAGAGCTAAAGCCAATGGAAGGAGGATGAACAAAAGAAACAACAAATCATTCAAACAGCAACTGTGACTTCAGCTCAAGGTTACTTTAAACAGAACTTATTACCCACCACATGGAGACAATTACAGGGTCGCTCCAAAACCCACAGAGGCGAAAATAAATACAAAAGTTACTCAAAAACCGAAACCTAAGCATATCATAGCTCACACAAATCCACACCCCCACACTGTTTTTCATTCAATTTAATCTGCAATACAATGAACCATACAACTTTCAGTATGCGTTAGTGAGTTACCATGACCGATCATTCATGCCAAAGCCCAGTATCCACTGCTCCAGCTACAGGCATCCCGTGCATGAAGACTTTTGAGCACTAGGCACTTCACTAAAACTGAGTCAGTGCTCTGCCTTTGTATTAGATGATTACGATTTATCCTGTTCAGACATCAGCAGTGTTTCCCAAGGCGTGCTTAAGTAGTTCTGAGGAAATCCACATTCTGGAATCTAGAACAGATCTTTCACCTTGCCCCCATGGCTGATCAGAAAATGAATTCAAAATAGGCGGAAAAGAATATTTTTACTTAAATCGATCAGAAAATGAGAAGACAGGTGCGAAAAAGACAAAGTGGAAACTGCCCGAGGCTCCACATCAATGCTCCATCAATGCAGCATCCATTTCTGAGAGTGGCGCTGCATTAAACAATTTCAGCTCAACTTGTTAGCAAACAGGTAACCGGCACAAGCAAATTACAGAAACTAGTGTCTGAAATGGAGCATCATAAGTAATAGTGCCAATTCTGGTTGAAAATCATCATCAAAGATGAACTTTTAAGCAAACTAAGATTCAGTATCCAGTAGGAGAGAAACGAACTTGCTTAATTGGCTATTTGCGTTGAGGGCATGATAACAAAATTGTAAATTTAAGTGATTCTATTGTTGTCATCTCATGGTTAAGGCTGATTTAAGATAATGAAACTTAGACCTGCTTTTAATGAGTTTGATTTGTAGTTTACACCACTCAAGGAGGTGCAATGCCTACAGATACAGTAATGCCCATCAATTGGCTCCTCAGGATTTTGGCAGAGGTCATTGGATTAGATTTTCGCTCTGTTTTCCTGCTTCAGTTTACACCTTTTAAGATTGTGCAGGAGCACTACTCCCTTCTGCATATTCTTGTTTGTCTTTATTTCTAAGCAGTGCCGAGAGGTGTGTTCAATATAGTTACCCCATGATAAAAGTTGGGGAAATTAATTTTTAGTACCCTGAGGTATGTGACATTCATTTTCAGGGCCTCACCTTTTTGACCTAATTTTAAGATACCCTCACCGTTTGCATTTGTATAAAATAGGGCTTCACCGTTGGATAAGTGAGTGATAAGACAATTATACCCTTCATAAATGTTTGTCTTGCTTGCAACTCTCTCTCTCCCTCTTTCAACCAAGCTCTGGAACTCAAGAAGAAAAGGAAGAGGAGGAAGAGCAAAGAAGAGAAGAAGAAGAGGGGCCAAATTTTTTATTTCCACATTTTGTTCCCCTTGGTATTCCTTTTCTTCCACTTGCTTTTCTTCTCTCTCCTCCTGGTTCTACCCTTCTTCTTGTTCATCTACTACTTCTACTTCTTCTTTCGATTTTTTATTGAGATTCTCTTGTAGGTCTTCACCATATTCTTCATTCTGATTCTCTAGGGTCTAATCCTCTTGTGGGTGTTCACCACCTTGTTAATTCTAATTTTGATTATGTGGTGTTTGTTTTTCTAGTTCTTGTTCCTCCTCTTGTTGTTCTTCTTGTTGGGGAGGAAGGTTTGGGTTTCTAGCATCTTTTGTTCAGCTTTAGTCATTCTTCAAATTGAATAAATCAAATTCAAGGGAGAAAGCCAAATCGTTGAAGGAAGCCAAATTCTTCAAATAATTTAGAACAATTATTACACTAGAAAAGAAAACAAAGGAGTTGAAGAAGAAGAAGAAGATACATCGAGGCAGCCAAATCTTTGATTTTCGAAGGTTTGTGGAGGTTTGGTTATGGCGTTGAGAGAGAGGGGGACAGAGGTCTGCGCCGGAGATCGGGCAAAGGAATGGCGCACAAGAGGGGCAATGTGAGAGAGAGATAGGGGATAGAGTTCCAGGCAAAATAAAAAATTACAAAGGGTATAATCGTCTAATCACTTACTTACCGGAGAGAAGGCCCTATTTTATACAAATTCAAACGGTGAGGGTACCTTAAAATTAGGTCAAAAAGGTGAGGCCCTGAAAAATGAATATGACATACCTCAGGGTACTAAAAATTAATTTCCCTAAAAGTTGTTTAATGCATTTTTGACATTCAAAATAATGAAAATGAGCAGTAAGGCTGAATTTTGAATAAGCAGAAAAGAATCCAGGAGCCCAGAATCCAGCTAAATTCCCCATACCTAGATCAAAACTCTTTCGGACCTCCCATTACCAGTTTACCCCAAGGTCACATCATAGCTACTCAATGTTTCTAGCCCTCTCATTAGTCATTACTTACTCAAGGTTTCTAGCCTTCTCATTAGTCATTACCAGTTTAGCACATAGTTATATCATAGCTAGTCAACTCTTTTCATCCTCATTACCACTTTGGATAAAAGAAGAATGAAGTAAACAATTTTTATGACACACAAGTCCACATAATGAATTAATATCAAGAAGATGTTTTGGTGGGTATTGTCTCTATGGCACTTATCTTAAGGTTGTTGGGTTCAACTGAGGAAAGTCACAGATGTTTCGGCGAGTTGGAAGAGGAGGATGAAGGAGAGCCAGGCTAATTGCATTTGGAAGATAATTCCTATGACTATCTCTTGGGGTATTTGGAAAGGCAGGAAACAGAAAATTTTTGTGGGCAAAAGTCATTTTTTTCCTTGAAACTTTGTCTTGCTGGACTCTTTGGCTGAATAACATGACTAAATGGAGCGTGAGGGCTGGATGATTTTTGTATTTGTCCGTTTTTGTACATGGGTGACATCCCCTTCGTGTCCTTCTAAAACTGGGGGAAAGTAGTAGAAGGCAAGGAGCTGAAAGACCATCAATATCAAAATATCAAGTCAAGATAATTACCCAGTAAATCTTCATAAACGTCTCCCAGTAATGATGTTTCCATCAGTAAAGGAGGTGAGAAAACTTGATCAGGAGCCTCATCAAGGTCGTAGAAGGATGTTTGAGATTCAGAAGCCGCACAATTTGAACCAGCAGTTGACAGAAGCCCAGTGACTTTGTCATACTCACTCAATGAATCAAATCCACTAAACACATCTGATAATTCATCCGACTTTTTCTCTGAACGGCCATCAGACCTGCAATCGTCAACCAATGATGATTCACCTTGGTAACTGAACAACCGTTTACTAGCAGCACTGGTAACTGAAGTTCCTTTCTTTTCTGAATCGAGAGAAGAAAACCCTGCAGCTGAGAGCGGCACAAAAAGTGTTCTGAACCATCTTCAGAATGGCTGTCACGTGACGATTCATAATTACATGACTGTGTAGACAAAGCTGCTTCCCGGACAGACCGCTTTAAGTTCAGGACATATAAACTCTCCGCATCTGCAGAAGTTCATACAAGTTCAGAAATGCAACTACAAGAGAGGAGAAAGTCAGGAACCAAAAAAGGTATGCATTAATATACAACATTAACATCTATTACAGCAAACCTCGTGGTAGATTATCCCGGGCATTGTTTAGTGAAGCACTGTCAATAGACTTCCTTTCGGATATATTTTCTACTTGGTTTGCTTGAGAAGTTCTTTGCATGTTTGCCACTTTCGCAGTGGAATTTGGTGTCAAGCTAAACAAGGGGGAAGTTTTAAAGTAGGACTTGCAACCACCTTCTCCAGCTGAACATTGGATAATTTAGAAGTAACTTCAGCAACTTCTTCAAAGCTACCACCCTAGAAAAAGGAAGCAAAAAGAAGGGGAAACTCAAATTTTGACTCATCTGAATTGAAAATTTTGAATTCACATGATACAAAGTCAGTAGACCACTAAACAGTGCCTTTTCAGTGGTTTGAGCTTGCATGGGCAAAGTAGACCAGCTAGGACGATTGTTCATCAGATGAAGACTGGCAGAAATAGAGTTTACTTCCTCAGTGAGATGTGTTATTGAACTTTGCATAGAAGGGGCAACTTCCTTCAGCTGGTTAATTAGAACCTGCAAACACAGCATCTCTAGTTAAGGATCCACTTTAATATGAATACTCAATAAAAGTTGGTAACATCTCTTCTGCTAGATTGTTAGGGTTCAACATGTTACTATGATGAATCCACATAGCTAATCCCACAGAATATGTGTGACTCAGAACGAAGTTTTAAAATAAAATTGGCAGAAAAAACAAACAGAAATAGAGTTCTGACAACTTATAATGCCAAACGGACATAGAAATCACTTTTTTAAATTCATGATTGAAAAATGAAAAGATGAACTCTGATAGGATTATCCCAACCACATTCTTCCTTATTTGTTGGCTTATCAATGAATGTCTCAATATAAAACTTTCTCTAGCTCATCAACAACAGCACAAGCAACTAATACAATCAAACCAAACCATTACATCCATCCTCACCAGGGTGAGATATCACATGTATAATAGCTTAAAATCCACAAGTACCTCCTCACCCAATAGTTTGGTATATCCTCGTATCACTGAATGATCAAGAGTAGGAGTCTTTGTTTTTATGCTATGTTGCAAAGGTATCTTAAGCATGGGCTTTAACAGTTTGGCAATTCTGCACTAGGTCTTGATTATTACAATCTTATATGATATAATGAATACAGCATCCTGAACTTTCATAAGAAATCATTTCATAGATTGAGTGAGCAAGGGTAACTTTACATATTTTGTGAATTATAATTTCCCCATATCTTTTCCTTTTATAAGACAATACCCACCCTTGTCAAAAGCTTGTATGAAGGTTTGTTTTCTTACAAGGGTGGCATCTAAGGGAGGATTCTCACAACGGACATGCTTAAAACAAGAAATTTTGATTAGCAAGTATGTACGCAATGTGCCTTTAGGAGGAAAAATTGGTTGGCCACCTCTTTGTTCATTGTCATTGGGTTTCATTACTTTGGGATTCCTCTCTTTCTTTGATGGGGGATCACTGAGTTCAGTCTTCTAATGTTAAAGATATATTGGTAGCACGGAGAAGAAGATTGAAGAAGAGTTGGGTTCTTGGAATTTGGAAGTTCGCTCCTATGGCTATTTGGTGATGTACATGGAAAGAGAGGAATCGACTGATTTTTGAGGGCAAAGTTTTATCCCTTCAGGATTTCAAGCTCTATTTTTGAAATTGTTGTATGGCAGGAGCCAACTGCTCAATTGTGGTAAAAAGGTATCTCTTTTGGATTTTGCGGATAGAATTATGCAAGGGAGCTTGAGGGCATGATGATTCTTGCACATGCACCTTTTGTATTGGGTGTCACCCCTGGTGTCTCATTAATATACTTTTTGATTACTCAGCAAAAAATATTACAATACCCACCTTACCTGAATATTACATCCCATGGAACTTGTATATAACCAAAATGATAGGTTAGTAATCTGCAACCATGTATGGATGGAAAACCTCAATTGTTAAGACAATCCTCTTAATGCCTTCAGTTGCTGAATTCAACTTTAATACACTAACTGAGACATCAACTTAAATATGCATCCGCACAAATTTGCTGCTTATTACCTGTATGCTGGCCAAGTGCTGCCTATGTTCGGCAAGAGTTGCTGCTAAAGATTCAGCATGACCACTCCCACCACCATCTTGGGTGCTTCGCAGAATATCAGGTCCCTCTCCATCATTAGCTTTTGCCTGTACTATATGATCAAGTTAGGCCTCTCTACAATTTAAAAATTCCACACAGATCATCCAGCTATAAAATAGTACCAATTGGAGCGACTGCTTATGGATTCGTTGCAAAGCATGGGTCCAGCGTCTAAGAATCTCAGCAACATCAACGGTTGGATGACCTCTTGCATTTCTATCATCAACTCGGCCAAGTATGTCATCATTTATTTGTGAAGGAGAAGAATTTGCACTTATTCTTGGCATCTCTCTATTCAAATTAGCATATGATTCATCACTTTGCTCATTTTCATCTGAACGAGCTGAAGCTTCATCACCAGGATGCCTGACCTGAGAGCTTTGATCCATTCCAGCAAGCAAAGCTGAACCAGATATGCGATACCTGAAAAATGAGAAAAACAGAGTAATACTTCACATAATACTGCAGGACAGGACCAATGAATGGTTGCAAGGATGACAAGAAAGACCTGTGCTCTCGATGAGATATTAGATCCTCTATAGGCCCTGAAGCGAGGACCTCATGCTGACCTAAACACATTAAGAAAGTTATGTCAGATATAGGATCTACATGATACATCAAACATTATTAGGACATGGTGCAATCTCATGCATGGGTTATAAAAACCAGCAAGAAAATGAGAGATCCATGAATTCAAAGCCATTCAAACTCATAGGTAACTGGTACGCTCATTCTTCAGCAGAGAAACAAGAAGTGACGGCATTCAATACACAACCAAAGGAATGCATGCAAGAATATATTAATAGGCAAACATATGCTAGTACTACATTTTTTTTTTTTATTACTCGCCAAAAAAATGAATAACACTAAGTTTCACTTCAAGTATCACTCTATTGGTGTGAAATGCTCCATATTATAACTCATAAGGGCCGAACATCACAAAAATGAAACTTCCTAAAACTGTATGAATACAGTTTTTCATATTCTCCTGGTCTCTCTGTGGAAGGGGCCTTTTCAAACATGGACTTTTTTGTTTGAATGTGGCACTTGTAAGGTGGATGGTCAATCAATTAGGGATTCTAATTACTGCAAGAAAGAAGTCAACTGAATGCCAGTTTGAAATCAACTTCATCAACCTGTCCTTGACATTGACAGTGATAAATGTCAGGAAAGGATTGTTCATTGACAGCCAACCCTAGAACTGTCAGAATCAATTTCCATGGGTTGAAAAGTACAGGTAAGTCAGCAGAGGGCTATCTTACCCGGAATTGGGTAGGATAAATTAAGGAGGTGCATAAAATTTGGGAAATTATTGCATCCAAGTAGCAGACGCAACAGCACTGTGGAATGGAATTAAAGTGGCTGGCAAATGGCAGTGCCGAACTTAGACATCTCTTCATTGGATGAAGGAAACAACAAAGATGCTACTAAGGTATTGAAGGGAAAGGTTGGACTATATACATATCCAAACACCTTTTCGACCACTTTCTCTCACTTGGCCATCACAAAAGTTGCATATAAGATCAGTAATATTGGACACAAGTATAGGAAGCTTAGAGAAAAGGGACTCTGGAATTGCTAATCCCTTCCACAAAGCAGGAACTATCACTTAAGCAACTTGTGTTACAACTGTATAGCAGTCCCACCTTAAATACACAATGGTAACTCGTAATTAATGACATCAAAAGACATCAGCACACAAAATCACCAGATTTAGAACATTGTATTTAAAAATATACATGAATAATAGTTCCACTTACTCTTACGAGACAATAGAGACTCCCACAATCGAGTAGCCTTTGAGACCAAATGAGAACTTTGACTCGAACCCGGCGTACGTTCATCCCACATTTCTGCTTCCATCTTTGCTTTATTTCTCAAATCTTGAAGCTTTTCTAGCTCTTGCTGCAAGTATGCCTAAGCCAAAGAATAAAGGGGATGACAAATATACCCAAGCACAAGTAAAAAGAATTCTATAAATATTTTCAAACAAGACTTTCCAGGGCTACAATATGACAAATGCCCAAGTAATTTTCCACCACTCTAATTACAAACTATTAGCAATAGCAATATTATCTTTTACCCGCTTTAATTATGAGAACATGTTATAGAATATTTCATTTTGGGGGGTTATAGTCAATGGTTAGATTATTTTTTCCAGAATGAAGCTTGATTGTTTGAAAATAAAAAAATAAAAAAAAACAGAATATGAATTGTTTATATGTAAACAACTATAGCAAACATTTAAGCAGCTATTTACTCAAATTTCGGTAATTGAGTCAGACAACAAAAGTATGCATCTGTTGTGTTAAACCCTTCAAATGAAACTTTTGGACTTAACCTATCCA
This sequence comes from Talinum fruticosum, assembly GCA_021018815.1. NCBI lineage: Eukaryota > Viridiplantae > Streptophyta > Magnoliopsida > Caryophyllales > Talinaceae > Talinum > Talinum fruticosum. Next base: position 9,671,385 of record JAITYX010000002.1, on the reverse strand, counting down.
AATTTGGCACAAGAATACAAGGACATGATCATCAATCCATAAAACTCCAGAAAAATAATATGTTAGTACACCTCTTTACATTATTCAGGATCTGCAAATCTAATTTTATAAGAATAATTATAGATATTCTCTCATTTTTTATGAGATATTTGAAGATTATAGGCATATTGAGAACTTTAACAACCAAAACCCTTTCTTTATCCCTTTGAAAACAAAAGGGAAGAATCATTTTCATTTTGAAATTATATGGTTATTTAATAATAAAGGTTGACATAGACACAGATGATTTCAAAGCCAGGAGTTGAGCATATATATGCCGGTGTCCTTGTTGGCGTTGGCATGTTTGTCACCTGTGTCAGGTACGTATGAAGGCACCCAAATCGTGAACCAGGCGAAAATACTCATGAAGAAAGAAAAGGCGGTTACTGATCCTTCTCTTACGAATATCAATGTACAATATATGCTATACCTCCTCTGCACAAAGACCACGATACTCTGCCGTCATTTCGTGAGCCAAACTAGACCACATTGCCTGCCTCTGGACAGCAGTTTGCGCATTTTCCAGAAACTTCTTACGTTCAAGAGCAATCCTTGCCTGGTTCAAATGCAATGAAAAAAATATATAGCTGTAGATCAGAGATTTGATTATAACATAGATTAAATGGCCTCGCACATGAGACAGAAGATAATAATGTCAAGACCAAAGAGGCATATAACTATGCTCAAAAGAAGAAACAAAATTTCAATTTAGTTGGTCGACCATTCTAATGCACAAATTCAAATAAAAGAAAGAAGGGGAAAAAAGATTAACACAAGAGAAACATTTTTTGCTTCCTTTTACATAATGTGGAGCATGGTTCACTAAACATTACACATTTTGTCAATCACTCAAGAAAACTAGGATATAAAATTTTTCTTATCACATCAGCAGACCTGATTGTTTCATGTTTGAATAGACTAAATTGGGCTGAAGTTTGTCAATCACTCTGCTTACTTAGGACTGGTTTTGAGGTATATCGAGGAGTCAAGCCCTTGAGGAAAAAATCAAAAATACATCCAAATAAATTACTTCAACTCAACCTACAGTCAAATATAATGTTGCACAAAACTTCAACACAATTAAACTACGCTGTCAAAGGAGAAGGATTTATACGAAACAAGAAACAACAAAGAAAAATCTGGAAGTTAACATGTTAGAAAAGAATAGAGACTAAATGTAATCAAATCATGGTACTTTGTAAAGGTCAATAATAGTATTTGTAGTCTTGTTTGAATGCCTTTCAATTGCCCATATAAAAGAATGTATTCAAGTCTCTTAATTCACAAAAACCGTATCTGAAGTCGCTAAGTTTCCATAGGCTTGATTTCGTAATCAATAATTAGTATCTTAAGGCAGGTTGTCCATGGCCATGGCATCCTTTTTTTTTTTTTTTGATAAGGAAAAGATATTTTATATATATATATCACAAGACACGGAATCCAAGATTGAATCAGAATTAAACATTTGAAGTTCCTTTGAATTATAAGTCTCTATATCGCTTCAAGGTCCAGGTGTTGAGTATCTAACCAAATTAAGGGTGACAATAAGCTTGTAATCAATTTGAAAAGGTGAGTGCTAGACTTGAGCGAATGTCTAAAGATAGCATGTGGCTCAAAAATCCAACTTGAATCCTATTCACCCTGTGGCATTTAAAAGCTATGCGTCGGACGTTTAGAACAGCCAAATACAAATTGCCACAAAGGGAGCAAAGGACTGTCCATAGTTGCACCAGATCCCATATCTGAGTCTGGATCACATTATTGTTCATAATTGTACCAGATTTCCATATCTAGCGCCCTGACCCATTGTATCTTTATCACACCACCATATATCATATGTCACGGAAAAAAAAAACTGATAAGATAATAATGCTAAAAGTTACCTTTGTTACAGGAAGCAGCGCAGCTGCATGTGAAAATGCTACATCAGTCAAGGAACCTGGCAATGGATTTGAAGCGACATCCGCGGGAAATGTTCGACGATGAACCTCACGCAAAGCATGGAGTGACAGCTGCCATAAGAGTTCCACAAATCTGCATTTTTTGAAAATTTTGTGAACTATTCAACAAAGCACGTGATTGAAATGAGCCAGTACGAATAGATGATGGTGTATAATTAAGTTGAGATATAACAGGAATGACAATGAGCCATTAGTGTACCAACTCAGAGCACATAGACCACAGGCCTATCTAGTGATGGAAAATTTTATAACCAACCAACAACACAAGTTCTAAATATTAATCAACTGGCCAAAAATGGATGAAACCCATGTGTTATGCAAACGAAACAAACTGTAGAACGCTTGACCAGACATAAACTCACTGTAAAGCGCTGTTCAATTGAACCCAATGCTAAAATCTTAAAAAGAAAAAAGGAAAGGGGGAAATCATATAGATGAAGAAGCATGGCACACCCACCTTGGTCCACAGCAGGTTGCAAGAGATGAAACTCTAGAATTACTCCTTGGGAGAGCTCCTTGTGACTCCAACTCACTAATTATCGCTTGCACAACCTGGGAAAACAATGCGAACCCAGATCCTCAAAAAAATCAGTAAGCAACTAATCAAATCAAATGAAATTCCCCAATTACAGTAAAAAATTAAGTGACAATATTCCAGTATTATCAACCTTACGAAAATCCCGAGACTGGGCGGAATCGAAAATCGGCCAAACCTTGTCGAAATCCTGCGAGATCTCAGACAGTTACAAAACAGTACAAATTCAGCCCGATCAGAGACGCGAAATCAGGCAAATTAAACGAAAATAGATACAAAGAGAGACAAAACCTTAGCAGATTGAGCAGGGCCTCTGAGAGAAGATAAGATGAAGTAGAGAAGCTGTTCGCCCAATTTAGGGTTTGAATGGCGGAAAAGACCGACCCGGGGAGTGGTATTACCTGCTCCGACGCTGATAATGGCGGGATCAAGCCCTAGAAGCAAGCAATTCGTGTACATTGCACTCTCAAGCTCTATCTCTCTCTCCTTCTCTCTGTCCATCGTCATCAACCTCTCTCTCTCTTTCTCTCTCCGATTTGAATTTTAGGGTTCCGTTAGTTTTAATTTTTCAGTGCCTAGCTGCTTCTGGTTTGTTTGTTTTTTTTTCATTTTTTTATTTTTCCCTTGTTTGTTCTTATTCTTATTGCCAAATTAAAAATTTAAAATTGTCCGTTTCTTTTTTATTTTTAAGTCTCCCGCTTCTCGATTCCGAAATGTACCTCGACGTGCACGGCGTACTCCAATTTTGGAGTCATATCCGAAGTCGCTAGTAAAATTTTGTTGGATTTGAACATATTATTTGAAATTGTATGATTTTTAAAAAATTAGTATGAAAATAAATTCTGATTCTAAAATTTAAATATAATGTTTTTTCAATTCCTATAGTTTGAATTTAAATTTAACTAAAATTTATATTATTCGGTGAGGAACCGAATACTCGATCTTTTGTGGATTTGCTCCGGTTCAATTGAAACCAATTCCTTAAATTTGGAACTAATCATGTACTCAGTTTAACCGGGTCCTCAGCTGTTGGAACTAGGTCCAAGACAAGTACTCGATTGTATCAAAATAGTTTAGGCCTGTGATCATCTAATATTTTTTATTTTTTTTACCCATGATTATTTAATATTTTCAATTTTTTTGCCCAAAAGGGGCAGTATGATCAAGGAGGCTGGAAAATCGAAACCAAAAAAGTGATAAGGTTTTCTCTAATGAGAGTATATTGTATATATATTATGGTATGTTTTTAAATATATATATATGGATCAAGTATGCGGGTGAATGGTACAAGTTCAAACTTTAAATATCTAATTCCGGGGATAAGTAGTGCAACAACGTCTTTTTAAAATACATTTATCATAAAATTTAATATGTTATTCCACTTTGTGTAACGCCGAACCCAATAGAACAGATTGTTATACGACCCACTAACCAATAACTTAATATCGAGACATACAACTCGAAGGCTAACCCCTTGACAAATTTGTTGTCATCTTTTGGGTCTAAGAAAGGAAATAGTATTGTTGTAATATGTTCACTATATCACTCGTAAACGAGTGTCGTTTTTTAAAAATTTTATGATATTGTATGATATAAGATGTTACACTTTCACCACTTAAAGAACATAAAGTTCTCGCTGTGTCTCAATCTAAATCTTTGGCCCATTAAGCAACTGTACAACATTGTCCTAATTTTTTTAATGCTATTCACTTTTGCTTTCATACTATGTGTAATGCCCCAACTCGAAAAGTGCAATTAGCTAGACATCTCATTGTCTAACAAGCCGTACTATCCTTTAATAACAATCCACTGTGATCAATTAGTTTTGTAAGGGTAATATACCAATTATATCACTTATAAATCATGTCGTGTCTCTCGAATATTTCAAAATAATATTTGGGATGTTAAAATAACACGTAACACACCGACTACATGAGTTATATTATTATATACCCCAATAGGCAACAACCTACCATTAATTCTTACAATTTACAAATACTATTATTCCTCAAATAAGTTTGAAAGGACAATCACTTGTTGTAGTAGACCCAATATATATTAATTATATGCCATGCCATGTCACACATCAGAAGATTTGAGAAACATAACATAGTTTTAAGTGACATAGTGGATCTACTATAACAACAAATGTTTTCCCTTTCAAAGTCCAATTGATGACAAATTAGGTAATGAAATAGTTAGTATTTGGGTTGTATGCCTAGAAAATACGTTGTTGGCATATACACTAATGGGACAGTTCGTTACATATGATATAAAAGTTTACTTATAATCATGAGATACGCTAATGCATATAAAAGAACCTTGAGCCGTAACTCAGCGAAGCAAAAATACTAGGATTGGACCACTAGTAAAATGATGCATAAGTTGGTCGAGTTAGGAAGCACAACGAGGATGTTGTGTTTTTAAGCGTGGGTGAGGGTGATTGTGATATTTCAATTTATGTTTAAAAACGTAACTTAAAATATTGAAACGACTACTTATATCATCAAACATGCGCTTTTTAAAGTCCATTATTAAGAAATCCATAATTACAATTAAGCGTGTTTGCCTAACATAGGTTATCTCTTAGAAAGTTTTTTCATATAACATGTGAGTGAGGACAAAACACGTTGGAAAAATACATCGAATTATAGGACTATTCAACAATATTTAAAGTTAATTTTGACAATTGATCGTGATCTGGAGAAGGGGTATAGACGTTTCAATAGCTCACCATTTTATAATTTAAACTACCGATTAAGTTTTAGTATAATATTAATTAAAATTAAAAATTGCGAGTACATTTTAGATATTAGAAGTTCAATTGACCATTCCTCATTATACTTGCCGCTTACATCACTAGCTCACCATTTTATTTTATACACAGAACTAAGAAGTAACATCTAGTCAGCTGCGGTCCTCCCCGGGAATGCTTTCTGTCCCCAAACTCTCCAATGGAAGCATACTCCGGCTTACTGGAGCGAACCCGGGTGCCCCAACCGTCGTTGCAACGCTTCGCCGTCATCCAAATATTCGACAAGCTCCGAACGGGGCCGCCACATTTGAACGCAGATTCGAACCCCGGAAGAGAAGCAATCACCCAGTGCCTTCACTCCTCTTCCGCTGCAGTTGTCGATCAAGCGGTTCGGGAGCTTTGCCGCCTTGTTAAGCGCTCTAATTTGGACATATCTTACGCCCTTCTCGAGTTCCAGTCTGCTCTTGAAGAGTGTAATCCTCGCTTAGTCGGTGTATTCGTTAAAGGTATTGGATTTCTTGTTCGCTTTGGGTTTCAAAATGGGCATTTCGACGTTAGGACTTTCGTTGATGCTCCTGAGAGTCATCCATTTATTAAGGTAAATTTAGCATTGCGGTTGTTGGACAGTGATTTTTAGAATATGGGTTTTAATGGGGGTTTTGGTGTTTACTATGAAATTGATGATTGAGTGTTTATGTTATTTCAATTAATTTTGTGTTTTTGTTCAAGCTCTTGAATTTGTATCACTATTTGTAGTGGAAAGTGTTGTGAAGAAATTTGTAAGTTCAAACCCCGGGTATTGAAGTAAGTAGCCTATATTGCAGGTTCTATGTAGGCTGGAGGTACGAAATGAACTTGTGCAACAAATTCTACTGTTTGTGGTGCATAGTAAGCAATGTGGGTTTCAGGCAGTTTGTGACTTTTTAAGACCCTTGGTGACATTTTCCATTTTGAGAGCATGCTCTTCAGAATCATCGTCTTCGTTTTTGAGGCTTCTAATATCGTCGCTGGCTTCTCTATATTGCTCCTTACTTGATGAAGCAAATTCCCTTTTTGAGATGTTGATAACTTGTATCAGATGTTTTTCCTGTGGACGTAATGAAGTAAGTACCTTTTAAAATTATGCTTGTAATTCTTGAAAGAGTTTGTTCTCACGCAGAAGTGGAGGGATCTTTAGCCTGAATTGAGTTTAACAAGTGGTTTGTTTCGCATGTTCTATATTTCACAGTATTTCACGAACACAGTCATTTTCTCTGAGTTTCTGGTTGATGCTCACGTGGTAGTTTTGCGGCATTTGGTGACAGCAGGATTGGTACAACCCTTCTATCCCTTTGCTTTCATTTCATTTGTTTTAAGTTTTAGCCTTTCCATCTTTGCCTTCCTTGAGAAAGATGTATAAGCAAAAGGAACTTGTTTTCACTTGTTTTTTGAACGATAATTGGGGATTCTGAACTCATTTTCACTCGTTTTCAATCTGAAAGAAAAACATTTTGCATTGTTCTTGTTTTCTAGGAAGACTTAGAGGTGGAAACTTGTTTTCCTTCTCCATGAATTGATGGCCACCTAAGCCTTTTGTTTTTTCAATGTCTCCCAAAAAGGGCAAAAAAGGGAAGAAAAAGTCGTAAATAAAAAATTGTGTTATCTTTTAAAATGATATGTGACATGTTATCTATGTTCTCTTAGGTGGTTGATGCTGTTCAGTTGAGTGGCGTTAAATTGTTGGATAATCTTTTGACACTTTGCTTGGATTCTGAAAAGCACTTTATGGGGAGTAAGCCCATTCTTGAACTCTCCAGGAGACTACTAAACGTTTGGAAAGAGCTTGAACTGCGTTATGTCCCAGAAATGTCCTCTCCTCTGTTATCTCTCTTTGCCATCCTTATTCAGCTTGAACTTGAGGATGAAGAGCTGCACTTGCTAAACTTCCTTAGGTCCTTCCTAAAATGGAAAATTGAAGATGGTAAGAGGTCTTGAGATGTTTTTTAATGATTAAATGAAAATTTTTGTTTGATAGATTCTTGTTGATAAGGTTGCATTTTAATAGTCACGTGAGTACATTCTAATTTAGGGGAATTCTTTTTCTTGAACGAGCATTGTTTTAACTGAGCAAGTCAGAGGTGGGGTTTCAAAAGGGTCAATCTTCGAATGAGACTCCCATTGTCTTAAAAGAAACATGAATGATTGGGAAGAAGGGGGTTTGCCGAGTCTTTTGGATTTGCTTGCTAATACGATGGTTGCTTTTTGAGAACGGTGATGAGATTCTCTGGCCCCATGAACCAAATGGCCAATTCACTGTCAAAAGTTACTGCAGAGAGATGTTTAAAGGATTGACTGAAATTGATTTTCTAGTTGAGGCAATTTGGAAGTCAAAGTTTCCTACCAAATCACGCTTTCTTTCTTGGGTGGCCACTGAAGGAAGATTTCAATGAGGACATGCTCATACAGGAGAAACTTTCAGTTGGCTTGTAGATGTTCGATGTGGTTGACATTATGGCATTTGTCATTATCATTGATGGGGGTAAGTTGGGTGCTACCGGCAACCTCAAACTTTAAGAGATGTTTTGGTAGCTTGGAGAACAGAAGAGTTGGATCCTAGGAGTTTGGAGTCTATGCTTGGAGAACAGAAGAGTTGGATCCTAGGAGTTTGGAGTCTATGCCATTGGCTATTTGATGATGCCCTTGGAATGAGAGGAGTATCTGGATTTGTTAGAGCATGGCTATTCGGGATTTCAAACTTTATTTCTTGAGAAGTTTGTATAGTTGGAGTCAAGTTATCGTACACAATATAAAGTTGACCTTTTTGGATTTTGTGGATATAATTATTGTAGAGAGCTTGAGGGCATGATGTTATTTTGTGATTTCCTCCTTTTGTACATGGGTGACATCCCCTTGGTGTCTTTTTAATACATATTTTTTGATTAATCATTAAAAAAGCGTGATTTAATTTAGTGGTCGTCTGATGGCAAGGGTAAACATAAAATTTCAGCTCCTTGCCCTGCAATAGATAACTTCTGAAATGCAGTACTTTGTATTAGTTTCGTTGCGTTGTTTTCTATCAATTATCTAATCCATACTTCGTCTTTCCAGAGAACATTATGGCTGGTCTTAGATGTGACCCTAGTGAAATGCTTTTATTTCTCTCTCCTGTCATCAACTTGATGTCATCACCTTCGATAATTGTTAAACAAGCTGCATCAGAGTTACTTTTCCTATTGGAAAAGCCCATTGCTAATCATTTGACGGCATCCAGAGGCAGAGTTTATGTGCAAAGAAAATCTCTCTTTATTACCAAGCCTGAAACAATTATCTTTAGGCTTCTGACACATTTATGGCTCCAGGTATGTATTTGGTTTGTTTATCCTAGATTCGTTCTTAGGTTCCTATGTTTTAACTTAATATGCTGTATGTCACCATTCTATTAGCTTTGTTCATTTTGTCTGCTGGTAATTTTTAATAGTCTCCTGAAGTTTAGAAGAGGCATAGACTCAGTGGCTTAGATTTTTTTGGGTTGCTCTGAAGTTTTCTGTTCCGAAATTTTTTGGGGAAATGAAATGAACAAATTCATTATGAGGCATGCCTGCAATTCCCTTTTTAGTTTTTCTTGAATACTGATTTAAATAGTATTGAACTTTTCTGTAGTTGTGTCTGTGTTGATGTTGCTAGGTTCTGTTTGCATTGGGTGATTGCTTTTATCATTAAGATCACTAAAGCACCGTTTCATTGAGTTGAAAGGAGCTACTTATAAAAACTGTAAGGAGTTGGAAGAAGTTGTCAGGCTCTAAGCTAAAGCTAAATTGAATAGGGCCTAAATTGTGATTATTGGCCTTCTTAGAAGAAGCAGAGTTGGGGGAGGGGAATTTTACGAAATGTAGTGAAGTTGGTGTTCTATGTGCCTTGGCAGCCTCCTCTTTAATTGCGAGTAGATCTCTTTCATGCGTCATTTGTCTTTTCTTAATGGGGTTTAGTTGGTTTCAACTATCAAATGTCAAGAGGTGTTGGTCGCTTGAAGAAGAAGAAATGTGTTTTTCTTTAGAATATGATTCCTTTGGCTATTTGGTATGGTAGGTTGCTTGGAAGGAAAGGAATTGAGGATTTTTGATGGCTATGTCCTATCATTATCAAGAATTCAAGCCCTTTTTTTTTTTTGGATTGGAATTTTGTATTGTTGGATTCAAGTGCTTAATTGTGGAAGTAATGTGACTTTTTGGATTTTTTGGATGTTATTCTGCATGGGCTTGAGGGCATGTTTTTTTTTTTTTTTTTTTTTTGTGATTGTCCCTTCTGTACATGGGTGAGGTGAAATCCCTTTTGTAGACCATTAATGTGTTTTGATTACTCAAAAACTCCCCAAACTTTGAGCATTTGGAAAGAGGATAGAGTTTGGCCTTTTATCATGTATGTCTTGTTCAGTTTTACTATGACAACTAAGTCTTTTCTGTGTAAAATTTCGAAGGCACATTGAAGTGATGTGGGCCTCTGGAGGTGAGGAGAGGTATGTAGGCAGATCTATCATATATTGTAAATGTTAACGGAACTCCATATGGAGATAAAGTAGGAGTTAGCTAGGGCAGTTCATGAAAGGGAACAAAGTCTCGCTGGCATGAAGCATGAGGCAAAGCAGAACACATTTTGTATAGATTTGAGGGTAGGTAAAGTGCACGGTAAATGTAGGGATGCGTACATTACAGCTGAAATGATGGGGGCTTTGGGAAGGGGAGGGAGTAAGCGAGACAAGGTGGGAGAGGGTGAAGGATAAGAAGTTCTGGGGTGAACTACTCCATCTGTTTCATTTGTATCCTTTTATGCACGGGTGACATCCCCTTGGTGTCTCATTTATACATCTCTTGATTACTTATCCCCCTACCCCCCCAAAAAAAATCCCTCTGTTTCAAAATAGTTGTCTCATTGACTTTCCACAAATATTAAGGAGAGGCATAAACAATTGAGTAGAATGGGAGAAATGAAGCTATTGCTTCAGAGGTATTCTAATTTTTTTATTTTTGTGAAATTATTAGGATGAGAAATGGTTTTTCATTTTCTAGATTTTTGATGAGTAATCCACAAATTGTATAATAAGGACACCAAGGGAATGCCACTCATGAGTCATGCACAAAGAGATAAAAAACAAACATCATCATTCTGTCGAGCTCTCATCAATTATCTTATCTAGAAAATCCAAAAAGCTCGATTGTTGGTCATTTTTTAGCACAAGACCTGACAAATACAAGGTTCTCAAAATATAATATTTAAACTCCTGATGCAACATGAATTTGCACTAAAAAAAAAACTGATACCATTTCTTTCCAAATACTGGGCCAAATACCTATGGTAATCATCTTCCATATGCCTGGAACCCAACTCTTCTTGATCCTCCTTTTCCAATTCACTAAAACATCTTTAATCTTCCTGGGCTGAATTCAACAAACCTCCATAGGAGAGAATAATAATATTAAAATACCAAAGGGATGAAGCCTGTGGACAATGCAAAAGTAGGTGGTCAGCTGATTCTTAATCCTGTAGACAACACATGCTAGTGAGCTGAAAATTCTCATTTTCAGCATAACCTTCACGGGAACCTTACCTATATAGAAGCCGCCTAAGCGCAAAACTAGCTTTGATGGGAGCTTTGGACTTCCAGATGGCATTGACAGGAAACCAGATCAGTTTCTGCAAGATATCACAAAAACTCTTAACTGGATGAGATCACTACAACGGGTTTCCAGGAGGTTGCTGCTGTCTTTAGATATTCTTGATTCTTTGATTCAGTTTGAGGATGCCTTCTCAACTTCTGTGTTTTCTTTTCACTCTCGTTTGTGGTCTCTGAACTTTTCTGTTCGTATTGTCTTTGTGCTTAACCCTTATGGAATCATACCTACTCCGCAAGGCATATGTATGAACTTGATATTCTGATATGAGCCTAGTCCAAAGTAGTATATCTGTGAAATGAAGTTAGACGAAACAGTACCCGAAACTTGAAAGAAAGTTCTTTTCATAAATATTGGTCTTTGTATTTACTATATAGTTTCCTCTGTGATGGAATTCCTGCTGGCAGGACTTATCTTCATCTTCCTTCTTTCTTAATATTTTCTCTACTGATGGAAATACCCATGTTGTGGGGAGTGGATCAAAATCGTGGGTCTGTCAACTTGGAGAATATGCTTCGTTGATTGCGGAGAGACGTAAATCTGGCGGGTCTATTTCTGCATCTCAAGATGTCATGTTAGCTGGTAAGGTGCTTCAGTTGAACCTTAAGGTATCAAGTTATGATTTTTGTAAGACGAAAATTTTTGTCACAAAAGGAGATTGCTTTAAAGTTTTGTTCTTCCTTTTTGTTGCATGCAGAGACGCCTTTGCTGCTGAGTGCACTTGTTAGTGTTCTTGTTATTCATAGTTCTGTGGGCAGCTATGCCATGGAAACGCTAGCTTCCCTCAACAATTTGGAGCCGAAACTGGGTGTTGCACTATTTCTTGCCACTTTGTACTACCACAATTTACTAAGGCATAGCACCAAGTGCTGCAGTGAGATGACGGTATCTTGTTCTGTATTCTTTTGTCACTGACAATTTTCATGGGCGGTAATTTATTTTCATTTATCCTTAAGCTCCTACAATTTTTTAAATTCATGCAGCTAAAACTTTTAGTGATGCTCCCATCACTTGCTTCACACCCTGCAATGGTACCGTTAATAGTCCAAGCCATCTTGCCAATGCTTCGCAAGGATTCAAATCTGTAAGCTGCTTATATTTTTTCCTACTTGCTTTTCTTTCGGTAGATGTGTGGCAGTTGTATATCTGGATCTGAGCTCTCTTTAGATGCTGCTGTTGGGGGGGTCCATATTAGGTGGTGATAGTTGGGTTTTTTTTTTCCATGCCTGCATGTGGTTTGTTTTTGCATGATGGAATCGCATCTTGTTTGTATTTCTCGCAGGGTTTTGTATGGTACAGCACTGCGTCTGATCTGTAAGGCTTGGGAGATGAATGATAGAATCTTTGGGAGTTTGCATGTAAGATTGTTGTCCATCCTTGCTCGTTTTGCACGGTGTGTGCAAGGAAAAATTGTGGTTCTGATGGAAAGTAGTACTAAAGTTTTGGTTTTGCTGCATCATGCCTAACAACTGATACATTCATCGTCCACTTCCCTCAATAGAAGTTATGTTTTCCATTGACTTGGGAAGAAATTCAAATGCTGTGATCGTCCTGTAGATCTGTGATGCAAACTATAGAGGGTCTCTGAATAAAAAACTAGGTGGCCGGAGCATAACCACAAGTAGGAAGAACTGTTGTTGCTTCCAAGAAAGTCATATTATTTCACAGCAAGTTAATGGGAAACTTTTTCACATTCTATACACTGCTCACACATCATTTGCGGCAACTTTTTGAGCGTAAATTATAGACTACGGCAAAATGCTTCACAAAACTGTCTACTTTTTTGTGGAGTAGCAGTCAATCAAAAGGTTTTTAAACTAGGGTTCAATTGAAACGAGCCCTTCATAAATTTAGGTGTAAGGCTCCTACAGCCCCTTCCTCGGTGCACGCACTTGGACAAGAGCCCAATTGTATTTTTTCTCCCTTTTTCAGGCTATGTGATTCCACATTTCATATATTATTACATTTTCAATGATCCTGGGAATTATTTAGCACTACTTATTGTTTGAGGAGCTCAAATCTAGTATTTATTTATTCCCTTTCCTTTTCCTTTTCTTCACTGTGGTTATCTCTTTTTTTGAAAAAAATTTAAGATGACAACAAAGATTTTCGTTGTCAAAGATGACGAAAAGATTTTTTCTTAATTTGGAAATAATTCAATAAAGCTGCCTGAGAGAACGTGGATAACTTTCTCAAAGAATTTACTTACATATTGGCTGCTGGAAAGTGGAAAGTTATCCTCTGTTTTCAACTATGTGATTATCAGAGCATTTCTGTTTCAAATTCAGCAGTTTGATGATAATTTACAGATGATATATAAATGATTTCCAATGTCTTCTTCTAGGGTCTCCTGCTACCAGAATGTTTTGCTGAATTCCAATCTGACAGAATAATTGCTATTAGTATGGCTGCTTGTCTTCGGGATATTTGCAGAAGAAATCCAGATAGAGGCATCGAGCTGATTTTGTCAGTTGCTGTATGAATATTCCATTTCTTTCTGATATCAATTCAGTCCCCCCGGCCCGGCAACCAAAAAAAGAAAAGAATACACACACACAGAGCTACAACATGCTCCCAAGGCTTTTCAGTTCTTCTTGTTATAGCTTGCTCTCTTGCATTTGAATAGGTGTGCACTGAGTGCCATGATTCTGTGATTAAAGCACTCGGATTTCAGAGCCTTGGGTATCTTTGTGAAGCCGATGTAGTTGGTAAGCCTATTTTGTCAGTTGAACCTTAACTTCCTGGTACTCGCATACTTTGACTTAAGCATGCTAATTAAACATTACAGTTCAGTTGTAATCTCTGTTTTCAATTCGTATCTTACACTATACTTCAGTCATCTCAGTTTCCACTTTGCTGACTGACTTAATTCAAATGTATAGTCTAATTTCTTTTGCATATCCTTTTTGCTGTGAGGTAGACACCTAGTCAACAACTGTCCAATGAAGGGTCTTTCTAGTAAATTATAGCAAAATGCTGCACAAAATAGGCTATCTGTGATTCAGGGGCAATGCTACATCTAAACCCCCCCGAGGATGATGTGGGATACTTGGGTATGGATTTGGATTTGGACCAACTATGAAAACATTGTAGTTTCTTATATTGAAACTCTAAATATGTACCCATAAGTTCAGTATTTAAGCTTCACTATAACTTTTTGGCTGTATAACTGCTGATTATTTGGATAAGTTGTGGGGTCTCAAAATTGTAATTATAGGGATGCTAAAACTGATCATGTTATCAGCATTGCATCTGTCAGTGTCACTTCAGTTCTTTCTTTTCCAAATTCTTGGATAATTTACACCTAGCCTTTTTTTTTTTTTATTGGAAGTGCTATTTCAAAAATCTATTTTGGTCAGTTTATTTCCCTAAGGTGAATTGATGGAGTTGATTTCTACCAAAGGACAAGAAAAGATAATAAAAAAGAAAAATTGTGGAACTGATGGGATTTTGCATTTGAGGATATTGGTATTGTGTCAGCTACTGTATTGAATGAACTTTTTTGGAGTTAATGTACAAAAAGTGAACCTAAGTTACAAAGCAATTAAGCCTATAAATTACTGTTTTAGTTGTGTTGCTGTTTTTTTAATTTTTTTAATTTTTTAAATGATGGAAGTACCTTTAGTTACCGATAGCTTTCTATGCTATGTTATTTTGCTTGGTTGAATGGGCATTTGCAAGGGCTTCCCTTGTTTGTCGTATTTATTAGTATAAGGAAAGTTGACTGACTTGAGATAAGTTGAAGGGATTTAGGTTCTTTTTTGGATGCATAAAACTCAATGGGGTTGTTGTCTTGTCCAATTCTCTAAGAAGCAAAAAGCAAAATGCTTATCCAGTTTTGGTTTATAATTAGTCAATCCTATGCGATGATATTTTTATTGGGCCTCCAAAATTGAAAAATTTATTATTGGAGGAACCACTTGAGCAGTGAGGTGACTAAACAATCTCTAAAATAGGCATCAATTACCGCCAACCACGGGCTTAAGAAGGAATTTTCTTGTAGGTGATGATGTCTTCTGATATCTGATACTTCCTTATGATGACAACTTGTTCTTAAGCTTCTGTTTCTTTATTATCTTTCTTGTTCTGTTCTTTTTATTTTTAATAGATATACTCCATTCCTTGTCATAGAGGTTGTACCACTTCTATATTTAGGTAGTTTGTAATTTTTGTTTAAATAACTTGTGCCAAATTAGAGTTAATGACTGCAAATTTGTCTAAATTGCCTTATTCAGAAACAAGCTACTCATGTTAAATTCCGTCCTTGCGTTTTGATTGTACATGAATTTGGTATGTCTTTGCAGAATTTTATACTGCATGGGATGTTGTTGCAAAGGATGCAAAGGATTACTCTGTGGACCCAATAATTGCAAATAGGTAAGGATGCTTCATAATTGCTTATATCTGATGCTTGCAATTCATGTCACTATTTAATTTCAGGAAGTTATATTGTTAGTGGTTGTGCACACGATGTCGTCTACAGATTTAGGATAAAATAAAAGCCACTCCTAAGAACATTAAGTTCATGAACAACAAAAATAATTTTGATTCCTTGGATTGTCTTCACAGTATTTAGATTATTTAAACATTAATTTACAGAGCTTTAAATTAATTTGGTTTAGAAAAGGGGGAAAAAAAAGAAAAACCAGCATTAATTTACTGAAGCGAGGAATTGAAAAGAAAATTTTCTTTCTAATAGGTAGCAGCCACGAATATGTTGTCATTTCAGCTACATTTTATGTCACCAAAGTTAACTGATGGCCTACACTGGGGAGTATTGACCTTGTAACTTAAACTGGATCACCTCTGTGGTCTGTGTAGTTGTTTCAAATTTTCTTTTAATAGGTAGCAGCCACAAATATGTTATCATTTCAGCTACATTTTATGTCACCAAAGTCGACTGATGGCCGACACTGGGGAGTATTGACCTCATAATATAAACTGGAGCACCTATGTAGTCTGTGTAGTTGTTTCCATTGTCCTAACTGTATATGCTGTTACATTTTTAGAAAGAGAATTGGGCTTTACTGAAAGAATTACTGCAGTTTTCCCATTCTCAGTTCTGAATCCTCCAAGTCCTGCTGAGAAAAGCAAAGGCAAAAAATAATGGTCAATTCGTTTCCTTAAGCATCTTCTGATTAATAACTGAATAAATGAAACTATGAAAGTGAAGGGATTCTGTTAGTGTATGATACTTTCCCGTTCTTTTGAATGATTTGAGCTCCTCTTAATGCACCATTGTCAATCTTCTATCTATTGGCTACCTCTTTAGGTCTTTTTGGGATCAGTTGAGGAATCTGTAATCATTAATGGAGTAGTCACATGAGGATGATGGAGCCCTTGCTGCCATGCTCAAGTTGCCTCGGAAATTGCAATCCATTCGGAACAGGATTGGGAAGAGGTGGAGGCCTAGTGTTAGTTGTATCGCATCTGATCATAATCCTGCAAGGAAGTCCGCAAGACATAACCGATTTGACAAAGTTAGGCATTATAAGTGTTTGAGTTCCATTAATAACTTCAAAAAAAAAAACATATGTCAACGGGAATCTAAAATTTTTTCGCAAACTTTAAGAGTAAGAGCACTTGGCTAAATATCGCAAACTAATCCTAAGATGCACACAACTTTTGCCTGCAAAATAGGACCTACCCCAAGTCCTTGGGAATGTAAGTTGATTAGAGCTGCTCTACATGATGCTACTTCTAGTGCTTATTTTTCTCGGTTACAAAGAGCTGGTGGACCATCAATTTAAAAACTTCACATACAAGGATATCATCGAAACTTAAAACAAAACACGCCATGTAGATATGGAGTAAGTCAGACTGTAGTCTGTTAGTCAAAATGTTCACCTGAGATATTTAAGAGGCAAAGAATTCGGCATTGAGCAATAATTGGTTTGCACGCAATGTATGGCAAGCCTGAAACTTTTATGGACGAGCATACTTTGCCACAGACTGTTTCCTATGCAATTACAAAAATGAGATAACATGTCAAATCATCTAATCTCTTTCTGTGAATTTTGAAGTACCGTAAAATCCATTGTTTTACGCTGTTTGTTTAACATATTAGAATTGGTCAAATTAGTGGTGTGATACCTTCAAATTTAGTCATGCTCCGTATGAAAAACAGATACTAGCTCCATCCCTAAGCATGGCTAAAATTCAGAAATCTAGTTTCCTTGCCTAATTTATGCTTACAACTTACTATCTTATTATGTTTCCTGTGAGAACCTTGCCAAAAGTGATATTTTCTCCTGTTGGAAAATGTTGGTAACATGGATAAAAGATATCCTCGTCTGGCTGACTGTGCGAAAAAGCAGACTTGGTTATGCAGGTGTCACACAAAGAGAGATGTCATAGCGGACTCTTAAGGGCCCAGGGCCCACCACATTATGATTGTGAGATGGATTCCTTATAACATGGTCAACCCCCAAGGGTGATATATATTTACTGCGTTAGATGGGCTTCTTTTTCTTTTTCTTATATACTTATATACTTCAAATCTTTGATAATTCCGGAGTATCTCATGTTATTCCATCCATGGCTGTATTTATCTCTTATAATTAATAGCTTTCATTTACATCAATTCCGGATTACATCTGGGAATATTAGCTTTCTTCGACTTTGATGGCTTTTTTAAAACTCGACTGATACTATATTTTATGCTTCGGCCTTGTTTGATACATGCACATGGAATTATATAGAATTCTTCCTGTTAGCTAGAAAATGAAAAGCTAGACCTCGGAATTTTCATATTGCTTATCACACCTTGCATCACACTAGTACATAGGGTAGTGTTTTTTAACTTGCCTGCTTCCAAACATTTCTTGTTGCAGCATATGCTTACTTTTGAGATGGGGTGCTATGGACGCTGAAGCTTATAGTGAAGCTTCAAGGAGCATTTTGGAAATTTTGTGGGACATTGGGTGTTCCAATTGCCCCACATTAAATCTCCTTTGGAAAAAGGCACGGATAAGTGCTTTTGAGGCTATGAACCATTTTGAGGTCAGTGTGGATGTTATGTTTCTTTTTATTGGTATAAAAACCAGCTTCTTACTACTTTTGTAATATACTTTTTGCCTCAGTATGTTTATACTGCAAAAATATTTTTGCAGGTGGTACATATTGTAAATAGTATCCAGGATTTTAAGATTAAGGCTATGGATTTGCTGACTCGTGAGACTGATGTTGATGTTCTGAGGGCAATTGAAGAGCTTGAAACGAGGGTCATAGCATATGAATACAGGTGAAGAATTAACTGCATGCTTAATGTAGTTGTTTCATGATCCATGAAATACGTTTGTACTGACAGTGTCATTTTAATTTGCTTCAGTACTAGACAAAGGCTGGTCAAGGAAACAAGAACCACAGGAAGCAAGATCGATAAGCTTTTAGATGCATTCCCCGAGTTATCTTTTCACCAGGTGACAAGTCAATGTTCGAGTATGTCAGTCAGAGAGCCTTTATACATAAAGATGATGATGGATGGTGGTGTTTGCGGATAAACTTCAAGAAATTTAATCATCAAAAGATCCAGTCATTACAAGCTAAAATCTTAAAGACATTCTCTAGGCTGACACAGAATATTTCTTAATTTGAAAATTATGCTAGTCTCATATTCATAAAGAACAAGTAACGGGTTGAGCATGTAATATGTATGAACAATATGGATACTGCTGTGGTCAGGAGAATTAACTTGTTTCCTCCAAAACCGGTGCTATTCATTTGAGTTCCTTGTTGCTTCTTACAGGTATTACATGCCTGGATACTTGGTTAAAAATGTTGTTCAATATGGTGATGAAAAGTTGGCAATGAGGCGTACTAGAAAATAGGGTTTCATGCTGCTGCCAGTTTATTTTTTTTCTTGGATGAGTAATCAGAGAATTTGATTATCTTTCCTCAATTGTGTACTTCCATTTAGTTAATATCTTTCTTTCATCAGGTAAATATAATGCCAGAGATTTTCCTGGTGCGGCTCTTTTGGCCTTCCCATTAATCCAGAGAAATCAAAAGTACAGTCATTACTATCATGCATCTGCTGTAGTGTTGTCTGTTTTGATTCTATATGCTGAAGCAATTTTACTTCCTAAAAATCAGAATGCGAGTGATGTATTTGGTGAGTATCACAATGTGCTGAAGGAGATAGCTGCATCTCTTCATCTTTCAAGGAATACTATTCTTGCACTTCTTTCATTGCAATCGTGGAAAACCTTCATGCAACGTTGGTTGAAGGACTACATCTTATTCCTTGATCTAAAAGGATCATCCGCTATCTTGGATAAAAACTCAAAAGCTGCCAATGATATCCTTAAGGTTGCCTTTTGGTTCTGTATTTTACTATGTTCTTTAATACTACAATTTATTGATGTGCTTACATTAGATGGTATCTATCTTGACTTGCAGAGTATGATACAAGTGGCAGAAGATTCAATCCCTAGAGTGGCAGAAAATGTTGGGCTTGCTATTGGTGCCTTCTGTATGGTAAGTATCTGGCATTAAGGTGAGAGGTATTTGATGATCTTCGAATTTGTGAAACGTAAATCATCAAACAAATGTTATTTGTTATGGTACCATAATGGTGATGTTGACAAAAGGAACCGCAAAATATATGCAAAATATTTTGGTCTTGGAAAATCTGCGTACTTGGCAATCTCTCTGTGTGTGTATTGGGGGGGTGTTAACCATCAAATCAGTGGACCAAGGTTAGCCACCTCATCACCCAATCTCCTCCTCCCCTTAACCCGCCTCCATCCACGAACAACCACTAACCAGAATTGTACCACCACCAGGTTCGCCATGCTGCAAAGCGGCCACCACACAACTTGCCGGCAGGCAACAAATTCTGGTTGGAGTTCGCCCTCCTCTGGCGACTCTCACAGTGGTCACTGTTATTCACTTCGCCTTTGATTTCGATTTAACCGTGGCTGGAGTTGCACACTCTTTCTGTGTCCTCCACCTCAACAAATCCACCGCTGGATTTTTCTTTCCCGACAGGGTTCACACTTCCCCTCCCTTTCCCCTTTCCTTTAGGGTTTTCGTTTGAACACCGGGGCTTGCCTGTGGGAAAATCCATTGAAAACAGGTTTTGTGGTTTTGTTTGGGCAAAATCAGTGTGATAAATTGGTAGCCATTGACTTCACCAGTGGTCTGTGAACTTCAATTAGGCTTTCTCACTCAAGGCCCTATGGTGGCCACCTGATGGTCCATTAGCGTCAAGAGTAGGGGTGGCTGGGGCGAAGTATAGAAATTGAGTGAGGAAGGAGAATTCGTGGACCACCAGTCGCTGGCAGCTTGCTGTCCTCCAGTGACGCTTCCCAGTGGCCGCTGTTGCTCTCAGAGAGGTGCTGCTTTATTTTCAAGTTGATTATGGAATGAAATTGTGTTCTGTCTAGTTTTAGGCTTTTAGCAGTTCTCCATCATCCCTGTGAAGAAGATTTCTTTTAATTTTGTCCCACTCCTCCCTTGCTTTCCATCTGCTTTAGAATTTTTTAGTAGGTTATTCCGAAATTTAAGAGTTTTTAATAATCATATTATTTGTCACTACTTTGTCAAAGTAGTGTGGTTTGCTGTATGGTTTTGGTGCAGGCTCGCTAAATTATGTACTGCCTTGAATGATATCAAAAGCTGTTTGATTAATCTTATAGGTTATTAACCCTAACTGCTTCCGTGCCCCCTGCCAGGCACATGCACTGCCTGTAAAAGAATGAGGAGATATTATTGGGTCCCTCTAATTTGTCCAATTGCTCCTCAGTCTTGACTAAAATCTTGATAAGATTCTCTCTGTGATTCTTGTCTTCAGGTCTTGCCAGCTTCTGCTCATCCTGTTAAGGTTGCTGCTTCAAATTTCTTGTTAAGCTGGCTTCTCCAGTATGAACATGAACATCGGCAGTGGTCGGCTGCAATTTCTCTTGGTCTGATTTCTAGTTGCCTACATGTAACTGATCGCCAACAGAAACTCCAAATCATCAATAGTCTTCTTGAGGTAGGCAGTTGATCATTATTCTTTTGTTCATCGACCTTAAAGGCCTTATTTTGAGGAGCACAGCTCTAATTTTTACATTTTAAATTGCTTCATGTTAATTAATGAAATCTTTGAAATGAACTATCTAATGCCTCCCCTTTGCTCCCCTATGCCTTTTCCAAGGAAATTAGGTAATAAAGATCAAATAGCCTGCGGTATTTGACTTTTACATATAAACTTGTTCTTCTCTAGAAGACTGATATAGATTTTCAATGCTATTCACAGTTGTGTTTCAGCAATATTTGATCTTTCACTTGCAGTTACTGAGATGTACACTTCATATAGGTGGCATGTAGCAGCCGCAATGGCCTTATCAAAGGAGTCTCTGGTGTTGGCTTAGGAAATTCCTGCCAAGATCTTCTTACCAGGGTTGCACCTGCTGAGACTGCTTCAGATCATTCTAGCTTTACTCTGCAGGAAAAAGCTCTTCTGGGAAAGATTATTAGGCTGTTGTCTTCAACGATTTTCCAACTTACTGAAATATCCTCTGATCTTTTGGAGTCTCTGTCTCAATATACACCTCCTGGGTTAGATGGTTGCTATACCACGATGACTTCCAAGTTGACGTTTGAGAGTTCAGATGATGATATTGAAGATTTATGGGGTATTGCTGGACTTGTCCTGGGTTTAGGGACTTCTGCCAGTGCACTCTTCAGAGCTGGATCATATGATGCTATCTGCAATATAAAACTGTTATGCACGTCCTGGATTGCACAAGCGGCTTCTCTAATTTCAGATTCTCGTTCAGAATGTCAATGTTTGCACATCATGCTGTCTGTTGGTGCCTGTCTAGCCCTTCCCACTGTGTCATCATTTTGTCGAAGAGTTGAAATGATGCATGATTCTGAATTAGATGATTTACTTTCTTCCTATGAAAATATCATTTCCAAACTACTTGAATCCAGAACACCCAACATCTTCCTTCAGAATCTCTTGATGGCGTCTTGCATTGGTGCAGGCAGCCTCCTAGCATTCATTTTGGACGAAGGAGTGCTGTCACTAGATGTCCAGCGAGTTAAAGGCTTGCTTGAATCATTTAAGAGTATTTACACCAGTACTAATCCACACCTCGTTCATCTTGGTGGATTACTTGGAATTGTGAATGCAATGGGTGCTGATGCTGGGAGCCTAATCCATCATTATAAGTCTACGGTCATTTCTCAGGCTGTTGGCGATAAAAGGTATTAATGATGAATCAACAAATCAAAGGCTGCATGCTCAATTCATTGGTTTCTTTTTATTTTTCTTTCCTAATTTCTGATACTTCCCAATAATTGATTTTATCAGGAATCATCTATGGTCAATGTTCCTCTGCTTTCAAGCTCGCCTTTTGAGAAAGATCTTTTGGAGTTAGTGCAAGACATGTTTCTTGTTGCACAAAATTCTGATGACAACCAACTGCGAGCATATGCTGCATGGGCCATGTCATTTCTTAGGCATCGCATCTGGTCAAGAGTTTCTGATGCGATTGAAAGCAAAATGGATGAAGGGAGGAGTTCTAAGCCTCTTCATCAAAGCTTTCCCAAGGACAGTACTGTTGGCATGCTCTCTTCGTGGCTGATGCAGCTAGACTATTCTAAGGTAGGTCGCCTGACTTCAATTTGTGCATGATTGCCTGTTAAGACTTGCGAATGGTTTACGACAGCATATTGGATCGTACTTGTTTCTCTCCTTGCGTAAGTGGGACTTGTTGCCTGTAAAAGTCATATAGTCTTATGTATTCCTATTCTCGGCTTCATAGTATTGTGATAGTTAAAAAGCTTGGACCTTTGTTATTTCATATTCATGACTGCATTTTGCATGTTATTTGGTTCAGAATCCTTCAAATGTCCACACAGTTGCTACTGTACTGAGGTGCCTTTCAAGTGCCCCAAGATTGCCAAATCTTGATTGGGGAGCTGTGGTCAGACGCTGTATGAGATATGAAACTTCTACTGCTGGTTGCTTGACATTTCATGAGAAGAAAAGCTTGCGTGTGGAATGTCTGCAATTCTCATTAGCTCATGCTAACAAATTTGACTCACTCCTAGCTCTCCTTGATGATTTGACCGACTTGTTTAGGTTTAGGGTACTTGATTTAGCTACACAGTCTTGTCTGCTATTTCATCTGTTGGACCTTATGAGAGTGTTCTCCAGCTCCAGAATCCAAAAATTATTTGATGACATATCTGAGTACCTCTCTTCTCCAATTTCCTCCTACCAAAAACATAACGAAAGACAGAAGACATTTTTACGGCTCTCTTGCTGGAAAGGTCTTTACAAATGCTTTGAAGAATCTTCCCTTGACACTTCTTTATACATTTCCCACATGGAGAAGTGCATGGAAGTACTTTTGGCTTGTTGCCGGCATTGCCCTCTGTTGCCTCCTCAAAACAAGGACAGATGCCCTCACTTGAATGGATTGAATCAATCAAATGTTTGGGCAAGGCTAGACAAACTTGGTTGTTGGATATTCTACAGGTATGCAATCTGTCTATATTTCTAGGATCTATTTCTTTTTTAGGTGTCTTAGTCCTTGATAAGAGCATGTGTCTTCAAAATGCTGTTTGTCACCTGTTGATCTTTGTGTTATGTGAAGCTTTTGATGCATATAAACTTTTGCCCTTCCAGATTTCAGGAATGGATCTGGTTCAAAGGGATGACCGATTTAGTTCAGCCCTGAAGAAAATCCAAGCAGCAGCCCGACTGGTGAAGTGCGGTGCCCTTCCAATGACTGAACTTGCGAAGTTAAAATCTAACATTTTAAACACCAAATCTCGAGGTTAGTTATTTACCATTGGCACATCATAAAGGGAAGTTTACAAGAGTAAATTACTTCGGGCCACATGATTTCTCCTCAGTTTTCATTTATAGTTTTATTTACGTAGGACAGTCTTCGAGGAATTCCTACAGAGACTGGTCCACATAGAGCCAAAGAAATATCGTAGAAAATTAACCTTTTGTACATGGGTGATGTCCCTTGGTGTTTTTTAAATGCAACTTCTAATCAATCATATCACACAAATGAATCAATGCACTCTGTTTATTCAATTATTAATAGATCCTGATAACCTGAGATGAAACATTTATCTATATGCCTTATACACTTAGAAAGCAAATGGGAAACTGCCTAAACTAATATTAGAAACAGTAGGAAACTAAATATTGTTATTACCTAGGACACCAAAGTGTCTTTGACTCTTCTAAAATAGCCTAAATATACCTGAGAAAATACATTATTGTAATGCAAATACTAAAGCTTTCCAAATATTAGACTATCCTCTTGATTTCTAATCTTGGGAATATTTCCTTTGTTTCCATCTGCATTACTTATTTGCTATTGCTGGAAGAAAGTTTATGTTTTTGTATTGACAGGTATGTGGGAGGTCTTTGTTGAAGTAGTGACTGCACTGCAAACAGCAGAAGGGAGCGTGAAAAGACAATGGCTTATTAGTGTTCTGGAACTGAGCTGTATGACAAAGTATCCATCCACGGTAAGCCAGGCTTGTACTATGAATTTTTAGAAACTGATTATTCCCATTATTTACTGTGTAACGCTGTCATTCAGTCAGCAGTCGCTTGGTGTAGTTAGTGGAATCTGTGAGTTGGCTGTTAAATGTTGTAGGATAAATATTTTTGGCCTGGACAAATTGAATTCTTTCTATGCTATGAAGCATTTGCTCTTTTGAATGGTGTCAGAAACAACCCAAGGATCATACGGGTCTTTTCCTTTCCCTTTTTTTAAAAAAACCAGCATTAGTAGACTTTTTCCTTCCTTGGGTAAGGACATATGTTCCTGTACTAATCTATGATTTGTCTTGCTCTCATGTCTTAAATTCCTTATAATCTGCTATTAATTAGTGTCTATTAATTCTGAACTTGAAAATTCATTTCGTGTTATTATGTACATTAATGTTCCTCAAAACTTCTGCTCTTCTAAGCTTTTAAAATTGATAATTTTCTAATCCATGTTGCGTGAATATCCTCTTTTCTTTTTAAAAAATTTGTGTCCTGTGTTCGTTTGTGCCATGTCGATCCATGCTAGATAGCATCCTTTTAGTCTTATAGTTGGGATTTGCCTTAGTTGATCAATGTAGACTAATGAAATGTGGCTCCTCTTTTGCTACAAATTGGCAACGGAAATCTAAGATGGCATTGCAAGGGCTCCGGTGAACGTTATAAATTCTACTGGCAATAATGTAACTACTTGCTAGGTTTTCATGAGGTCCTTTTCTGAGGCAGCTAAATTGGTAAAATTTCTGTGTGGTTCTTATTAGTCCTGTGATCCCCTTAGTGCCGCTGGACCTGTTTATCAGTTTCATTGGGAAAAGTAAGCAACTTTCTCCTTACCTCGAAAACGCCACAAGAGAGTGAATTTAGCTGGGGTCCACATTGACAAACTCATGCAGTTTAAATATTATAATTAACAATACAAATTGCATGTTCTGATGATTCACAAACTTTCCGTTGTAAAACTGCCAAGTGATCTTCCTTCGCAATTTGGACTGTCTGTTAACCTAGTGGACTCCATTCAAAGGTTATCAGATGTAGTCACTACAACGATCACAGCCAAGGTCACCAACCTGACATGGAACCCATCACAAGGCATCTCATTTATAGTTCTCAAGGAAGTTTTTATCCAGCTCTGCTGATTGTGACGCCTTTTTTCCAATTAAAATTTGTAATTTGGCCGTTTAGAAAAGGAATAGTATAATGGATTAGGATTTCATAAATCCTTCATCCCATGCATCCACTAACCGGATACTGTCCCCTCCCCCAAGTTTATCTCTGGATTTTGAACATGTTTTCTCTAAACCTAGTCATACTCGCTCTTTCAGGCATTCCTGTTCCTCGGTTTGCTTGCTGGCAGCTGGTGCAAGTATATGCCATTCCTAGTTCTGGATCCTCAGGATGTGCTTGGTGACCTTCCCGTCACTCTTCCCTCGCTTCTTTCAACTGCCAGTTGGGGGAATGTTGCTGAAACCGCGGCTTTGCATCTACGGACATCCACAGTGCGCATCTATGATTGGGTCATGTCTCTTGCGAATGATGGTGAGCCAACCAGCTTTCACCCTATAGACCCAAGTGAGGGTGAAATGTGTAAACCTCTTCTGCCTAGTTTGCTTGATGCCTGTATTAAGTTGAAGGAATACTTGCCTCTCAAACAACAGCTTAGGCTTGCAAATATGGTTGTACAGTAAGATTGTGCCTCTGGATCTTATAAACATGATGACATGTCAATTATTTTCCTTTTTATAGACAAACAATTGCAATAATGGGATTCAGTTAGATTAGTCAATGCAGCATTTGTCACTTGTTACAAAAGATGGTTTAAATTTTGCGGATATTGGCGTTTGTGCTTCTGTTCCTTTAAAAGGGAAAGAAAGAAAGAAGTGGTTTTGCCTAGAACTATTGATGGCAAATGAAGAGGAAAAAGCACTTTGAAAGAGCTAATAAAGTGTCAAGAGCTGTAAGAGAGACGGCTAACCATGGGTGGAGCTATGAGGAGGCTCACAGTGCCCCGCTTACTCTTACACCTAGAAAAATGTTTGTCATATGTTAATGAGTATCTTTAGTTTGCGTATAATTTGGGTATTGAAACACTCATAAAAAAGTACACAATTCAAAAACACCCATATATATATATAAGGGATACTTATAGTTTAAATTTATACCTTCGGTAAAACCTATATTTATATTTGAATAAAAAATAAACAATATTATAACTTTGATAAAAAAATGCAAATAAGGTACAAAAGTCAAAATTGACTGGAAATAAACCCAAATATCGAATAACGACATTACCAAAACTTTATTAGTTAAACTACAAAATATGAAAAATTTTTAAATAAAAAAGATATAGTCGTTTTAGGTGGGTTTTCACATCAATTTGTTACTAAAATTTGTGAAAAATGCTGTTTTTCAGCTTTTCTCTACAAATTTGTGCCATTAATCATCAAATTATGCTCAAAACAGTCACCTACACCTACTTCTAATCTGCTACAACCGGTTTTATGTATTTTAACTTGTTTTTTTAAATAATTAGACTAATGAAATTAAGTTATTTGTCTCAAAATAAAAACGTAAGATTGATTTTTTAAGTTTGTTTTTCTGTTTTAAAGATAGTCATTTTATTAATGATTTTAAAAAAAATATTAAAATACAGAAAACCTCGTTAATGGTTAAATTGTATCTAACAGTTGATGGTACATTTAAAAATAAAATTAGTGACAAATTGTATTTTTCAACAAAGTTTAGTAAGGAAATTAAGAGGAGAACTCGATTTTTTTAATTTTTAATTTTTAATTTTTAATTTTTTGATAGAAGGAGAAGTCGATTTTGAGACAGGGTTCCACTTTCCCCTCATGTGGCAAACCAAAACAGCCGCGAAAACTTGAACATCCATTGTCCAGTTTCAGTCACCGACTACATCGAACATCTCTCTCTCTCTGAAAATCAAAGCAGGGAAAAATGGAGCACAAGCTCAGGTTGCGATTAGCTTTCGCCGCCGCATGCGCCGCCGCGATTTTGTTCTTCACGGTTCAGCGCCGGCGCCGGCGAAGTAGAAGTGGAACAAGGAAACTGTCATGCTATTTGGAATCCGAATCGAAACCACAGTCTTCTTTCAAGCGTGTATTGGCCGATAACTCTTTCTCTCCCTTCAAGCACCTCAGGCTTGGTGACTCTGTCGATGGTATGTGTAATTGGAATTAATTCGTAGTCAGTTTTCGTTAATGTAGTAGCTTATATAAAAAGTGTTTTTTTTCTCCCCGATCTTTTAAATCAAAAGTGACATGTTGAAGAATTTAAGTATACATTGTCATTCCTGATTGTTTAGGCGGTTTGAAATTTAGTTTCTGTTTTGCTTCGATAAATTTTCTTCGTGTGATTAACTAAGTGGCAATGCTTTAGATGCCCTTTAATTTATTGGTTGCTTATAATAAGAATTTGGGCAGTTGATGGTAATATTCTGCTTTGAGGATCGTTTGTGTTTCTTCGGCATGATTGGGAGGAGGTTTTTTTGTTCCTCTTCAATTGATGCTATTGATTTTGTTGATCGCTTATTTTGGGTTGTAATTAATTTTTTGGGATGCCTTTCAGCATCCTTTATTGTAGAAGTCTCTTATTATTATGAATATATTACCTTTTCCATGTTAAAAAGTGATGGTATTGTTTGATGATGTCTTTTTTTTGGATGAAACTGTGCTAAATTACTGAACTATTCTCTGCTTTTTTATTGTGGACTTGTACATAATAAACCTTTTTCTAATATATAGGGTCCATTGGACATCGCCTCACTGCAGCCCGACCTGCTAGGGTGGGGTTGTGTATGCATTAATCCCTTGCTCCCTGGATATGCAAGACTCAAGGGTAATGATTTATTGGATTTTGATTCCGTTATGTGGTGGATTGTTTGTCATGTCTACAGCTAAATCGCTTGACGTGCACCCTTATGAAGCGGAGATTATGATGTTGGTGAAGAATTTGCAGGTTGATTATAGATTTTTGGACAAGATTTTACTGACCGGAATGAGTGAGTCATATATCTGGGTAGAGACTGAGTCGCAATTACAAGAACTTGCTGATGTGTTGAGTAAAGAAAAGGGCTTTGCTGTTGATACAGAGCAGCATAGCTTCCGGTCTTTTCTAGGGTTCACTGCTTTAATACAGGTGAGAAGTCGTTAATGTTATGCCCTGTGATGTATTCTATAGGCCCAAATATTTCTGTGTATCATTTGAAAACAATCTTTGTGCTTGCTATGGTGGAAAACTTGTACATTTTGACCTCCCTAGACCTTGTTCTTTTTGGATCTAACTAGGCTGTTGTTACTTGGCCTAAAATTTCTCAACTTTATAACTTTGTGTTGAAATGATCTGAATTTCAAACAGATTTCTACTCAGAAGGAAGATTACCTCATAGACACAATTGCTTTACATGATGTTATGGGTATAATTCGGCCTGTTTTTGCTGATCCTAGTGTGCTCAAGGTAAGTATTATTTAGATGACAGTTTCAGATGACCATGACATCTCTCTTGAAAGTTAAAAACACAGAAACAGCCTCTCCCAGGCCTCTTGTATGGTCACTTAATTGTTTTTCTTGATGGTCTAGGTTTTTCATGGTGCCGATAATGACGTGCTTTGGCTGCAGAGAGATTTTCATATTTATGTTGTTAACTTGTTTGATACTGCAAAGGTAATTGTCATATTTCTAGCATATATATAGCTATGCTGTTGTAATCCTTATCTATGTATTGAATATTAAATGATCCTCTGCTCGGAGATCTTTTCTCGATGTCTCTTTTCCTAATGCATATATTGATACTTCCTCATTTTATTCTTGCAGGCATGTGAGGTTCTGTCAAAACCACAGAAATCGCTAGCATACTTGCTGGAGACTTACTGCGGTGTTATCGCAAACAAATCGTTACAGGTATGGTCAAATCGTTGCACTATTCAACTGTGGATTCTGGATTATGTTTTTTAATTGCAAAGGGAAGCGCAAAGGCAATTTAGGAGGGATTCCAACCCAGGTCTTAACTTCTTGAGATTTTACCTTAATTGGCACCCAAAATTGTGGATACTTTTTAATGTATTTTTTATATTGCTATGAGGTGCTTTTCACCTTTGGAAATAATTTATTATGGCATTGAAGGATTTAAGTCTTTGTTTCTTTCATAGGTGTTTGACAAATATGAGAACTTATGTTTACGGAGCAAATGACTTGATTTGCAAATCAAATCTAACCGTGAATAGTAAAACATACCATAACTCCAACTCAAAGAAAAATGATAAAGTATGTGCTTTAATATCGAACTGTGGATACCCAAATTAACTCAGTTTAAGCCTACTTCCCTTCCAAAATAAATGAGCAGCTCAACTGATTTTAGCTGGGCCAAACTTTCCCGAGTTGAGCTGAGTTTTGACTGAGCAAAATAATATAAAAAGTTGAGCTGTCACTAGTGGTGGACGGGGGAACTACTGCAACATGCATAGGGTTATGTTATGCTTAAATTCTGGTATGGTTTAACCTTCTGTGCTACTGTTCAGTAACCGATGGGGTGATGATATGCTTTGTTAGATGGTTTATAATGTTGTTTCATTTTTCTCTGAGGGATGGGATGTCTAGAGGGTGTGCATCTTACCACAAAAGGTTTCTGATACATTAATGCACTTTGTCATAGCGTGAAGACTGGAGACAGCGTCCTCTGCCTGTGGAAATGCTGGAATACGCGCGATCAGATGC
This sequence comes from Talinum fruticosum, assembly GCA_021018815.1. Classification (NCBI taxonomy): domain Eukaryota; kingdom Viridiplantae; phylum Streptophyta; class Magnoliopsida; order Caryophyllales; family Talinaceae; genus Talinum; species Talinum fruticosum. Next base: position 9,641,207 of record JAITYX010000002.1, on the reverse strand, counting down.
ACACTATCTTCTATACATTGCAAGATGTTTGCTTGATGAACTCAGACAAAGAGGAAGTGGTATACTTCCAACTTCCTTTTCTTTCTCAACTTCGATTTGTTTCGGTTCACTGATGTTGTGGCTTTGTATTGTTTCCATTTTGTTTGATTATATAATTCGGTTTACTAACCTCGTTAAATTTGGTAGGGACTTATTCCCTATCATGATTGCTAAGTTATAATTGTAATGCTCATGATGTGAAAAGATAATATATTTTAATCCACAAGTGGTTACTTGCCAACTTGCCAGCCTGAAGGAAAAGGTTACAAAACCTTGCACATTGTCAACAGTATTCTAGTCATGTGTTTGCATAATCCAGTCAAGGTCTCTAATCGATTTCCTTCTTAGGATGGGATTGATCAGTTATGTGCTAGATCTACCTGGGCCCCTTGCTAAGTACACTTCATTACACGAAAGTAGCTTATCTGCAAATCTTTCTCATTGACATAACTGAAAAATAGAAGAATATTGATTCTTTTTGCAAATAATAGCATCAAATGATGATGCTGGAATTTGAGAAGCAGTTAGTAGGACTGGGATGCTGCATTTGCTGTTGGATCTTTGGTGTCGTCATTGCTAACTGTGTTGCTAATTGTCTTAGACAAGGGGATATCCATTAAACCTTGATACTGCCTATCTAGCCATTCATGTTCTCAGTGAGTTGTAAATAACCCAAAGTCTGGCTGATTGACTCGCCAAAGTCTTCTTAGGTCTACCTGTTCCTCCTTTCTCATCCATCAAACTGAAGCTTTTTAGCAGCACCTTTGATCAGTTCTCTTGATGTGACCTAGTCATCTAGGGCCTGTGCTAGTGGTTTGGATCTCCTATTTGACTTCATTTTGCCTCATTTATTTCATTAAAATTCTGGTCAAATATGAGAAATCTGTAGGAATCCTGGGAGACTTGGATTTGGAGGAATTAAGTGATGGAATCTGAAGGTCTGAAATTTGGACAAGTTAACGTCCATAACATGAACAAATTTTAAATTTGATATTTGGAAAAGTTCTGCAGAAATCCGGAAATATGTGGACAAATCTTTGACAAGTAATCAACAAAAAAAATTGTGGAGAAATCTTTGAAATAGGAGAATTTAAGGTGAAGAAAACAGCACGTAAACCTTGTAAAATAGGAGTGTTGAGGTTGAAAATGAGAGAGAGAGAGAGAGAGAGAGAGAGAGAGTTCCCACTCGAACTAGTTTCTACATTTCATTAAGAGCATTGTCCTTCCTATCTGTGAGAATCTGTTCCCCGCTTCTTCAGAGCATGAGAATTTGACAGATTAGGCCTATAAATTCAGCATGTCAGGATGACAAATTGCATTTTCTGCTCGAGGCTAGTCGGCGATCAAACACAACTTGTTTGCAATTGTATTCTAAAGAGGATGAAGCTTTTCCTGGAGAATCCATAGCATCGTCAATACTTTCTCGTAATTTGATTGGCCAAGGAATTGACTCATCAAAATTTCTGGAGGCTCAGGTGTGTAAGTTCACTTGCACATTTGTACAAAGAAGTTGCCACTCTTAGTTTGTAACTTTGTATAAAGAGACTCATTTCTCAAATACTAATACTATACTTCTGGTCCCTTGATCCAGTTCCAGAATAACGTGAGAAAACTTTGTGCCTGGAGAGATCTCATGGTGAGTGATTCATTTCTCAAATTGATTGTGGTTTACTTTTGAAGTTGCGCATTGGCAATCTGTTATATGATGAATTGATTTTGTGTTTCTTGTTTTATGTATAAAGATTCTATGATTTTCTTTGTATACACTAGTGCAAAATGGAAAAATTCATGTGAAATTGGCAATTATTATTTGTATTTGATTTATTGTAATCAAGAGTTTAGAATATGGAAGACAATCTTAGATATTTGTTCTACTTGGATTAAGAATCATATTATTTCTATTAGAGCATACATAGTATAAGTTTATTTGGGTAAATATTTTAATAGGATAGCTTCTAAAACATAGTTCCTCTCTCATAATCCAAGCTATTTACATTAAAGGCTGCTGCATGTTCAATTGTTCATTATCTGGCAGACAAGAAATTAACAGGAATGGTTGCAATAGAGAGAATTTGGGAGTAAAATTTGTGGTAAATTAGTTTAATGTCAGACCTGTTAGACTGTGGCCACTGTGCTGTTGCCACTGCTGTCTCCTGTTTGAGCCAAAACCCATTTGGAGTGCAATAAACCTCCTGAAAATCTGGATGAGTGGTTACGTGTTTATTTGAATAAATTCCAACGCTACTAACATCTGACTTGCAGTAGAAATTGCAGTATTTTTTTCCTCTTTTGGGTAGCCCTAAAAAGAGGAAAAGATAGGGAAGAGGCACTGTGGCGAATTGCTGAACTTCTAGGCCTGATGCTTATTTTCTTTTTGTAGTCCCAACCCCCCCAAAAAAAAAAAACCCTTTGTTTTGTACATTATAATTTTTTTACCTTATTAGATTTTCTTTATCTTGGTTGTGGGAAAGCTTCCAAAATAAGCACGATTGCATTTCACTGTATTTTTTTATCCGATGATTTCTGTTTCTTAAAACAATTGAATATGCGTTTATATTTGTTACTAAAGCTTTTTCTTTTAATCCAGAATTTATGTTAGCGTATATTCTGAGTGATCCCTAATGGGATTCTGATCCTTTTAATTTCACCTGCTAATATGAGTCCTCATGAAGGATGGAGGATATCTTCATGTTTCATATGTTTTCCATTTGATGTCCCTCATTTCACCTGCTACCTAAAATTTGAATCCATACAGCAAGTCACAATTTCTCTTAGCTGTTGTCAACAGACATTAAATGTTACAACTGCTTTTTTGGCTGACTTGAGGTCTCACTTTGTCTCAGGCTCGTGTCCATGATGAAAGCTTGAAATATGTATTGTCAGACCAGGCTATTGTTGCCATTGCAGATAAGAGCCCAGTATCTGAAACAGAAATTTATGATGTCATATATGAAGCTGATCAAAATAATGATTCATTGCTGTCATCTTTGATCCATGTATCTCCATCCCCTGCTATCTGCAGTCACTTGGAGGATATCCCTTGTTTGTTGAAAGATAGTGGAAACACCTCAGATGATATTTTGCAAAAACTTCTACAAAAGCATCTTGGTCCAAGTGGGACTTGCTCATTGTCTATTTATAACTACAGCCTCCTCTCTAGATCAAACCTGAAACTTGAATGCAGAACTATCTCTAAGGCGAATGGGCTGAAAAACGGAAAGCAATTTGGGCGCAAGGCTTCTCGAGAACTATTTGTTAAAAAGTTTTCCTGCAAAGCTCCAGTGTATCATAACTGCAGGATATATGCCAGTGATGGCCGGCTGCTTTGCTACTGCGATCGCAGAAAGCTTGAATGGTTTGTGAGTTGAATTTCTTGCAGTTGTATCTCCTTTTTTTGGTTGATGCAGTTGTATCTTGTTAGTTGTGTTAATATCTTTTCCTGCAGGTATCTTAGTCGCAGTTTGGCAAAACTTGTGGATGAAAACCCTCCTGCCATTATGCTCTTGTTTGAACCCAAAGGACGCCCTGAGGATGAGGATAATGACTTCTACATTCAAAGTAAGAGGAACATGTGTGTTGGCTGTGGTGAGAGAAATCATTATTTGCGCTACCGCATTATACCCTCTTGCTACAGAGTGCATTTCCCTGAGCACCTTAAAAGCCACCGTTCCCATGATATAGTGCTGCTATGTGTTGACTGCCATGAAGTCGCTCATGCTGCAGCTGAGAAGTACAAAAGACAAGTTGCTGCTGAATTTGGAGTACCACTTTATGTAAGGAAAGTGGTAGATCCTGGACAAAAGCAGGTTACAGAAGCATCTGAATTGCATGCAAATGATGAAGCAGGTGTTTCTCCATTGCAATTGCGAACTGCAGCTATGGCGCTTATGCGGCATGGAACAAGGATGCCATCCAAACGTCGTGACGAGCTAATAGAGGTAACCTGAGGGTTATATGTTTATATTTATCATCTATAAGGGCATAATTGATGAAGAGTTGCATGGGTGATGTCTATCTGAAATCATGGAAGGGTGTATTAGCTTGGTAAATTCACATGCAACAAAACCATCACTCATTGTTGGTCCTGCGTAGGTGAGGCCTGGGAAGGTTCATATGTAGGCAGACTTATCCTGCTGGGTAAAACTTATGTGAACACGTGAATTCGTCTTGTGTCCTTTTGAGAAGTTCTTGGATTGCTGATCATGGGTGAGCAATAGGGGAGTATATTTTGAATGTAAGGGTAGAAATGGGAGATCTTGATTTATAGCCAGACTAGACTTAAGGATAAATTATTATGCTGCAGAATCAGTGAGTGAAATAGAGTTGCAATGTTAAAGAAAGGTCCCTGTTTGCAGTATTAGCTCAAACCATTACCTGAATTAGCTTCCTGGGTGTTATGTAATATCATGGGGTTATATTATGATATTTTCCTTGAATAAAAATTATGCTGCCATAGGTTAAAACTGCCTTTTATAATTTGTTATCAATTATATCATTTTTTTATGATAGTAAAGACTCGTTTTATGTTGTTTTGCTTTCACTTCTCTTTTTTTTTTTAAAATAAATTCTTTTTAGGTTTTTTTGGAGACGGGATATGGAGCCATATATTGTTTATGTTTTCATTTTTGTTTCTGGATTTAATCTGTCTTCAGATTGAATGGCTTCTTAACATTACTGTTTGATTTGTTGAATTCGTTACAGCCATAGGAATGTTGAGCAATGTTACATTACTGTTTGCGGTATTAATATAGGAACAAATATGCCTCAAATGGTGATACTGACAATATTCTTTGCATGCAAGGTTGTTAACTGGTAAAACATAGACAACTGAATTATGATTGTCATTTGTCACTTCTGCTTTTGCTAGTGGATCATCTTTCTTAACCTCCTCTGTCGTGCTTTTCTGATGTATGTCTTTTATTAACCTCGGTACATCTGAAGATTGTGAAGACATATTACGGAGGGAGGGACATATCATATCGAGATCTTGAAGCAGCTTTACTAGTTGGCATGAGTCCTCATGAAAGAAGAAAATTTGAGAGAAAGAGAGCACTCTCCAATGAGCATTCTGCGGCAAGCATTTTTGCAGGTCTGGTCCAGGATAATAATTCAGACGGAAAAACCTTAACTGTAACCCAATCTTCGTCAGAGGCTAGTAATGCTAGCAGAGCAGTGGAAACGGAGAGTCAAGCATCAAGTGAACAGCTTGTTAACAAGTTGGAAACAGATGTAGAAAGTTCTTTATCTTCTGGATTGGAGGTTAAAGAGAGTGATTGTGCTATTGATGATGTGTCTGAGTCCTTGGGCTTTAGTGAAAATTCTGAGCTTAAAGATGCAATCCTTTCAGATGCTGAAAGTAATTCTGAAAGTGGTAGTCCTTCAAATGGGACACCTAATTTATGTGTCTCTAACACTAATGGGAGAAACCACAACTCGAAGTTATCATTATTGGGTCATGGCCCTCATGGGAAAGAAGTTGTGACTCATTTGCTTGAAAAGCATGGAGAAGATGGAGTTCGTGAGTTTTGTCAAAAGTGGAGGCAAGTGTTTGTTGATGCTGTCCACCCCGGTTTCCTTCCTGCTGGCTGGGATATAAAGCACAGGTACTTGTCTTCCTCCGATGATCCAGCTTTCTTTTTGCTAGTTAACATAATGGGAGGGTGGCAGGGAAAAGTTTGTTGAAACAGCCAAATGCTTGTGACAAACTGCACCTAGAGCTTTAAATGAACTGTTAGCCTAAAACAACTGAGTTATTCCAACAAGGTAGCCAGCCTATTCAATTTGTTGATACTTCAATGGCATAGTCCATCTCAGTTAAGTTAGTCTGGACATTTCATAATGTATCTAGTTCTAACATAGACGAATTATCATAATCACAATTCAAACAAGAACTAATATATAACCATCATATCTATATCTACAAGGATGATATTGACATACTGATCAAAAGCTCCTAACACTGGTATTACTGGAATGATAAGGTAATAATTAACCGAGATAAATATCGAAGGCTGAAATTATGAACATTGAAAATATTCTAAAATTTGGAATGTATTGTATTTGCCATTTGGATTTTTTATTTATTTTTTTGCCCACCTGGTGTTTGGAAGAGTCAAAATAAATTTCTTTAGGGGTGTTTTGATATTTAGTTTTTCTTATTAGCTTTTCTGGCGTTTAAAGTCTTTCAAATAGAATTTATGCCTCAGGATGCTATTACCCTTACTATTTACACTGTTAACACCCAAATTGAATGTAATTCTCGGTGCTGGTTTCACCCCTTCACTTCTCTGTTTCTCTTCATCTCTCAGCTTGCCTAAATTCTTCTATTCCCTCTTTAGTCCTTCTCCCTTCTCTCTAAAATCCCCTTCTCTTTCCTTCACTCTCTATCTAATTAGTATCAGAGCATCCTATCTCTACTCTATCAGAGGGCTATTAGAATACCATAGCACTTTTTCCATGTTCAATTGCTACTAGAGGGAAAAGTAGACCACAGTTTAGATAAAACCAGGTTAGGCTTGAGCCCAGTAATTAGCTACACCTTATTCCTCATGACACAGAAGTGAGGTCACTAGGATTGAGATTAGGTGGAAATTGGCTTAGATGCCATGTCAACTGAGAGCTAATTGCCTTTTGTAATTTTTTTTTTTAAAATTGAACCTGTGTGTGCAAAAAGTAGTCTTCCAATCTTCTGTTTATTTCCTTTTTAGTGAGATTTTGTTGAAGTAGTGTACCACATTTTGCTTTTCTTATCTATTTCAATAATCATATCTGCCGTGTTGATGTTAACTGTAACTTTGTAACTTAAACCTGAGTGATTGCATATGTAGTAAGCAACTGAGGGAAGGAATTACTTGATGGATCGATGTGTCATAATATAGCCGTTTATCCATTACAACTTCTGAAATTCCTTAACTATGTTTTCTAGCTACTATCTTGTCTGATGATTGTTCTGGTTGACTAGAATTTCTGAAATGAAATTGTTACTTTAAATGTAGGGTATAACAGAAAACAATCCCTTTGCAATTCAAGGTAAGGCAGCATACATTTGGAACCCTCCTCCCTACACTCTTATCAAGTGAGGACTCCAACTCACACAGTGGAAGTCAATTGATTTCTGTGGAACACCCATATCAGACTAATATGCTACTATTTATCCCTGGTTTCTGTGTTGACCATGTATATGCAAGTACTAAAATTCAGATTATCTGTATATCTATAATCTAAATAGCTGAAAAAGGAAAATTTGGACACTGAAAACTACATCGTTCCAAGTAGTTCTACAAGTGCCCTGAGAATTCTTGTGGATAATTGTCAAATAGTATTGCAGTAAACGTCCTCGGAAAATAGTCACTCTGATTCTTTTGTGAACCCTTGGCATGGTCATAGCTTCTTCTTTTGGACTTCCAAAAGTTTCAAATGACAATCAGAATCACTCTGTTGAGCAGAATAATCTCTTCCCCCCCTCACTTTTCTTTTTATATTTAATTGTTCCCAAGGTTCTGACTTTCGCATAATTTTGAACAGTGGTAAAAGAGACTTTGGTGAGTTCAGTGTATACAACCCTGCAAAGAAGCCTGCTGGCACCATGTAGGTGTTGTAGGCTGATGAGCTGCCTCAATTTCGGCATAATTTTGTGATTTAAATCTCACTAAGCCGGTACCTCAATGATTCCATTTTCCCCCTCCTCATCAGCTCTTTTCGGCTTCTGTAACAAATTGGGAGATGTTAATTAAGAGGTTTTTATGTTTTTCTTCCTGTTCCATTGTCATGTATCCCTTGTATTTATGTACTTCATTCTTTTATGTAAACTTCTTAATCAAAAGAAGCTTCCTGTATCTTCTCAGTGACCAATGTATTCCATCTGAAATCTGAATAAATATGTTGGAGGGAGTTTGCCAAGGATTCTTACAATGAATGGATTTCGAATTTACATATTTCGGAGATTTTTACATCTATTGTACTTCAGATACAAATACAATATATTGCATGACTACTTAAACGGTGTATCTAAACTTGAATGTGTATCTACCAAATTAGTCTTGAAGCCTCTTGGTGTAAGAGACTGTCAAATTATTGTTGATGCAATGGCGACAGTTGCAAATGACAGTAAGGCAAATGTGGTGACGTATTTGCCAGATTGGATGTTCCCATTATATTGCATGACTACTTAAACGGTGGATTCACTGCAAATACTAGCTTGACTCATTGTTGCCGAGATAATGATGTACCTCTTCACATCCACCACGGAATGTGTGCGCTTACCGATAGACAGAAGAATAATGGTGTGCCCTTTTGTGCCCTAGCTAAAGCTTTAGGTCTGTCTGCCACATCCACCACGGAATGCATGCTCTTATCGATAGACAGAAGAATAATGGTGTGCCCTAACTAAAGCTTTAGGTCTGTCTGGTGATCATGGTTGACGAAAGTGATGGTTGGATGAATTGGGCTCCTGAGGTGGTGAAATATGATGCGGCTTTGTCTCTAACGGCAAATGAGCAACTGATTTATCCTTTAAAAGAACATTCTTGAATCATTCCATTTTCAATTAGGGTCTATTAGATTAGTTCTGATTTTTTATTATTATTTTTTTCATAGTCTTATACCTAAGGGATGGGAACATGGGCCAATCACTACCATGGGGTGGAACAAGTTATGCCTGCAAATGTTTGTCAACCTGAGATTCAATTCTAAACACTCATGGATCTGTTGTCAATTCAATAGAATTATGGTCTTATTACTGTCAAAAGCATGTTCATACCACCAATTTCTTATATACTTCAACACATTTTGATTGATATCGAGCATTTTTACGACATAACTATATTTTCTCATGTAGCTAAGATCAATTACGTACTGGAGAACAAGAAATATTTATTTCATTGTACATTGTTGGATTTACACCACGGAAGTTTACGATTAGGATGTAGCACTTAAACCCAAATCCAAAACATACCTAGTCAATATTTATGCTATCGAGTCCAGGTGTAGTTTACAGCGTGTTATAGTTCATCTATGTTGAAGCAGGAAAAAATTGAACAGATTTAGCAAGGTTCTCCCTTTGCGTTGCAGCAATAAAGCAGTAAAATGAGACTCAAAAGAATCCTTCTCTATCACAATTTACATTCAAGAGGAAGTTCGCGTTGAGCGATCCCCACAATTGAAGTACACAGTGTACAAAGTGTCCAAATTATAGTCTAGAACTATATTCACAAATCCATGGCAAAGTGCTAATTCTACACATTAGTTTGTTGGCTCTATATTCTATACCTTTGCTCCCACCAAATCACGAAAACAAAAATCTAAAGGAAAATTTCCAAAATGGAAACTGAATAAAAGTGGTGCAGGACCCAAGCTAGGGGTGGTTGTACCAGCTTAGCGCAATGCTTGCATGGCCTGCTGTTCATCAAGCTGAGGTGCCATAGCACCTTCATCGGCTGGAGCAGCAACAGCATTCCTACGCTGCCAATCACGAAGGTAAAGGACCGTCAAAAGGCAAATAAAAGCGCAATAATCGTAGCATTTCCTTCCTCCAGGAGGACATCCTCAACCCATGCTTCCACTCTCGGAAATACATCAGGTAGGGAATCAATAATGCGTACCTGCAGTTATTTGCAGATGCATTCAAGTTAGCCCAAGAAATAGCCTCTTTCCAATAGATAATGGACAAAATAAGCACTTTATAGGTCCCTAACACATTAAGTGAATATAATCGTTCGTGGGGATTCTCAATTCATTCTCTATCCGTAGTGTTACACGTTAGTGTTACGCTGTCAGGATGGACACTGAATACCACTTCATTCCCAGCAATATGATAAAAATATGATCAAAGTTATAAAGAACTTTGGAATGACTTTAGGTAGACAAGTAATAACGCGTATTTTTATAATGAACATATGCGAGTACCCCCCGGTGTAAGCAACTTCCTGTGTATCCAACTTAAGGGTCCTTGGATGTTTCCCATCCAAACCCAGTGACTTCAATTCTATTCACTGGAGTATCCCCCTCCCCTGTGTAAGCAACTTCCTGTGTATCAACTTTAGGTTCCTTGGATGTTTCCCATCCAAACCAAGTGACTTTAATTCTATGCACTGGAGTCTCAAACCCATGCCTACTTGCACCAACCACAGAAATTCCAAGAGACCAACAATATCAATCTCATTTGCACACAGATGACAAAACAATATGCTTCCGTGCAGTGATTATATGCAGTTATTACAGCGACACAAACAGAAGAACTCACCAGAAAACCTTCACCATAATTTTTCCGGACCCATAAGCTGGTAAGCGCTACAGTAACAGGCAATTTTGCAGTAGGATCACTCTCCAGTGCTTGATCATAGTAACGTTTAGCAAGATGAAGATCATAAGGAAGTCCTTGGCCATGCTCATGCATATAGCCAAGATTGAACATAGCTTGAGCATTAGACTGAGACTTTGCATGCATATATGCCTCAGCAGCACGTTCGTAATCTCTGTCCGTACCCTATAAATGAATTCATATAAAAGATGACCCATGTAACAGTTTTACAACAAATGACATAAGAAAGAAAATGCCCAAATATTACGAGTATAGGCCTACAAGCACCAAGGTGAGGTCTCCTTGATTACGTACCCTGCCATAGTAATATGCATCTCCTATCAACAAAGCTGCATGCTCATTACCCTGCTCTGAAGCCTGCCACCATAGTGAATGTGCTCGTTGATGCCGTTCAGCATCCGTACAAAATCCTAATGCTCCCATACACATACTACGTTCCCCATATTTATCAAGAATCCATGCAGCATTGCTTTGTGCTACTTCATAGCCCAGTTCTGCCATCCTGGAATACAGGAGTAATGCTTTGCCCACATCACCCTTCAAGTATGCCTCTAGAGCCCACCTGGACAAGGAACTCCATGGACCCCGCTCAGCAACTAATTTGTACAATGCAGTGGCCTAAATAATTATTGAAGTCAACTGTAAGGCCAAACAGCTAGCATTCCCATACTAGGATACAAAATAACAAATGCAAGAAACCATACGAGAACAGGCATAACAGTATAGACTCAGCACAGGATCAGGCAAAAACATGCTACACAAGAATTGGGAAGTATATGCTATGATCCTATAACAGATTCACCTCAGCAATGGTCGGAGCCTAGGGCATACACTACAAATCTATCTTTTATAAATCACAAAAACAAATTAACCTTCTACAAGTTTGCTACCAAACAAATGAATTGAAAGAGCCAAGTCAGTCTAACAGTGTTACCAAATTAACCCACTCTCCAAACCCCACCAGGCCCACCCTAACCCAACCCTAACAGAGGCAGACGACATTTAGAATCACATGCACCTCAGGCATCCAAATCCCCAGGGTTTATGTTCATTCTCTCTCTGTTTAGCGGGCCAGTTACCAGCATATAACATCATTCAAAAGCAATATTTTAGAACATGCTGTTCACTGTAAACAGGACCCTCCTAACTTGGCAGGAGGTATATTCAACCAAGAACAAAAACGGAAGTTTACTACCCACAGTTCTTGAGAACTAATGTTAATGATAAAAACCCATGGAATACTACACAATATTGGGCATCATAAAGCCACACAAAATTTTTCAGTACATTTAAGTGGCCAGAACACAACTTTTGAGTACAGGAAGTAGTAAGATCCAGTCAAAGTGATGAGAAAATTAAACAATTCAAGATTTTTCTGGTATCTATAGGGTAAGCAGTTATTATGATTAGTTGGAATGCAAACTTCTCTTTTGACCTAAAGTTTGCTGCAAATAGGTGTAACTTGGTCTACATTTAAATGAGCTTGATTTGTCACTGCGTCGCAACAACGGGCATTGCATTGCCTTCGAACCACTTAAAGAAATTTTCAGCATGTGGCCGGAAATCTCTTGGTTAAAATGCCTTTTTGCTTTTGCATAACGACAAATAATATCAATTCACCACTGAAGCTGTGACTTGCATTCACAACTTGTCATATCTAAACTTTCAGGTGTGGGAACATGGTATGGAGAAGTGGACATCAGTCAAACTTTTTTTCTTGTGTCAATTCCATCTTTCTTTTATCAGTTAAGTTTCAATGTTTCTAGATTTCATCAATCAAAAAAGGCACTGTAATAACCGCCATACAGATTACAGAAATCTCGAAATCATCATGTATCTATTCAGCAGCTCAAGGCAGTCTTTTAGAATTCCAAACATCAGGATATTCTAACTTATATCCTGTATTCCAAAATGCAACATAACAGACAGACTAAAACACCTGCAGCCCACCCCTGAGTACCTAGCTTGCACCAAATATGAACCCCACAACCTTGCAAGCTCCCCCCTCTTCCTCATCTTCCTGTTGTGGAGAATCTGTCCCTTATGAATCAAACTGAATCTAAACACTTGGAGAAGAACAACACAAGAATTGAAGGCAAGTACCCACGTCTGACACAAAATAAATACCACACACCAATGTTATGATCATGTAAAATATACAAGGGTATGGAAGCAACCTCGGACACTCCAAGTACATTACTTTTTCATTGCCTAGGTATACATTAGTAGTACTTTGACGCCCAAATGATAAGAATTTTAGAAAATGAGGCCAAAAAAAAACTCAAGGTGTACGTTGCAACTTGCAAGTGAATCTGCACAGTTGCTAAGTCATTTTTCTGATAAGGAAAAGAGAATAATGTATATAGATATCAAAAGGATGGATGCAAAGCAAGCATCCTACAAAATGACTTTTTTTTATAAGGAAAAAGTAGTATTGGTAACAAATGAACAAAAGAAATGGATGCAAAGCTAACATCCTACAAAAGGATTATACACAACCAAAATATAAGCTATCCACAAAATCGGCCACCTCAAAACAGGAAGAGCATAACTTCACATTCTCCAAAAAAATAAATGCCATGTATATCCGATATGTAGACTATCCACAAAATCTACAATATCAAAAGATGATTGGCAAAAGTTGCTGCTATCCCAAAACTAGGGAGTCTTGATAATCTTGTCCTTAAAAGTGTTGAAAAGATGTCCCATTCCCTCGAAGACTCACCTATTTCTCTCACACCAAATGCTAAAGTATTGGAAGCCAGGTATTACAACAAAGCCATTACCAATATGCTCTCAGGAAGAACCAGTGGCATTCATCTAGTAAAGCCTTTCAGTTTCCTGATTAAGCTAGCAGGCTCGCAAAAACATAGTCTGGTGAAAACTTTGTTCACTATTTCTCAAGCTTCACTTTCCTTCGCTAAAAGAGATTCAACAAAAGCTCCAGTGGACAGATTACCTCCCCCATCAAAAACATACTTCCAACTAAGATAATAAAAGAGATTATAAAAAAAACAAGAAAGCTATTGATGTGCATGGATTTTCCCAAGTATACTTCGACTGACGTGTCCTCCTTTGAATAGAAGTACATAAGAGACCGGCTCATCAGATAATCATTTTATGTTGATTGGAAAAGGTTCATATACCTACAACCTAGGTTTTGGGAGTATTACTGAACATTACACCTGACGCCAGTAAATTTAGAGGTAAGTCAATCGCGAAGAAGAGTGAAAAGGCCAGTTAAATTAAACTGGCAAATTAAGCAAGATGAGAAGAAAGTTCAATAAATATACCATATGAAGATCCTTCGTCAAGCCCACACCAGTGTGAAACATCTTTGCTAATTGATAGAAAGCCTTCGGTTGACCATTATTTGAAGCCACTGCAAAATATTTGCAAGCCAGCTTCACATCCTTCTTAACACCAATCCCTTTGAGATACAAAACCCCGAGATTATAGTAACCACCAGGGTCCTTATTATCAGCAGCCTTCTCAAAATACTCTCTTGCCTGTTTATAGGTAAGCAAAACTCAGACTAAAGCAACTGCTGAAATTCAAAGCTATTAAATGATAAACAAGGAGCATCATAAACGAACATGAAGCAGCTAAGAAATCCAAAATGTTCCTCGCAGCGAAAAACATCATGTCAATATGCTATTTCAGTTAATTAACGATAAACTGCTTCTTCAAACCAGAAAAGTAAGCAACTAAAAGCTACTCACAACAAATGCAAGCTAATAGCAATGAACCACTATGATCTTACCTTTGTAAAATTCTTCTTTTCAACACCATAGCCTTTTACATGCAAATATCCAATGCCATTGTAAGCTGAGTAAAGTTGATATTTTGCTGCAAGAGTAAGCCATTCTAGAGCTTTTGTGTAATTCCTCTCAACACCACTACCCCTTACATACATCTCTCCTAGAAGCTCCATTGACCTGGGCTCCCCTTTTTCCACTGCTTTCAAGAACCAAGCCAATGCCTTGCTGGGATCACGTCGAAGTCCTCTGAGTCCAAAATAATAGAAAATGCCAATTTTATACATTGCACCAGCATTGCCCTTTTGAGCTTGGTACTCTAGAATTTGAAAATCCTCATCGTCTTCACCTCGAGACTTCCTCAAAGCTTCTTTGTTTTCCTCAGCTCCGACATGAATCCTCACTGGCTCAATGATGGGGGAATCTCTGGAAATCAAGAAACTATTCACAGCTACTTCTGCTAACTCACCATAGAGCTTAACAGCTTTCTCGTACATCTACATCCAAATTTCACAGAAATCAACTAAAAACCCAAATTTATGCAGCAAAAAATGATACCCACAGATCACATGTGCAAATAAATTTCAGTGCTAACAAAAATTCACAGATAATCGATTAAAAGATGAAAACTTACACCCTGTCTAGCATAGATATGAGCAAGAGCCATCTTCGACTGCAAGTTACCCCCATCAGCAGCAAAGGTGTGGTACAAAATAGCCTTAGCCTTGTCCGCCTCTCTGCCCATCCCCATCTGGTAGAAAAACCCTAGAACAGACCTCGCATGGGCATCGCCTCCTTTGGCGGCGGCCTCAATCTCCGACGTCGCCTCCTCCATCAATCTCGGCTCGCCGGAGCTCGCGGCGTCGACCATTTTCGCCAATCCCAAGTAGAACAACGACTCCTCATGATGGCTAGGATTTGAATCCGACTCTAGAACTGGGCGCCACGATCCGGGATCAAGATCATCCTCTGACTTCGACTCAGAATTTCCGAACTCGTCCCACTCGGCCGACTCGGAAGAATCGGAACTCGGTTCTTCAGAGGAAGGAGGAGAGCTAGGGTTAATGCTGTCTCTAAGATCGTCCGGGGAGAGAACGAGGACGAAGGAGCGACCAATGCAGTGGATGGGAAGGAGAGAGAAGGAGAGGAGAAGGAGAGACAAACGGAGGACGATGCGGCGGCGGTGTGGTGGTTGGCGGTGGCGCATCTCTCTCTCCCGGTGGCGTTCGGATTTCCTTTTGTTTTTTATTTTTCTCTTTATTTTTTAAAAATAATGGTGAGGCTTTCTCTCGATTTGCTTAATCTGAAGATGTATATAATGTTTTGCTTGCCACGTCAATAGTCGTGGTCTGCCCAATAGTTTTACGCCACGCACAAAGCCAATTCTTTACCTTTTTTTATAAAAACGATTTTACTAATTGTCGTCCTTAATATTCTTATTTAATTAATTTACATAAAGGGTAAAAATATTCAATAATCTTCTTTTTAATATAATATTTTTAGTTGCCTAATTAAAATTAAACTCTGTCTACCTAACACCTAAAAACACACTTAAAAATATAATTATATTATTTTATTAAATTATCTAATTAGATTAAACCTCTTTTATATATAACTCCCACTAAAAAAACCTACCTCATAAAAAATTTGGTAAATCATTAGAACTATGTCACCATTTTTTAAAAAAAAATTGAGTCCTTTCTCTGATTTCTCCATAGAATGCGCTTGTTTCATGATTTTATTTTTTAATTAATCTAAATAGCTATTTTGATGCTCAATTAAAATTAACCACCGTGCAGAAACGATAAAAAATAAACAATGAACATAGTTATGAATAATTATGAAGCTTGGAAGAAAACAACAATGTATATGAACCATGTAAAAAAAAATTTTAAATTACGAATTGGGCGGACATCAAAATTAAAACTTAATTGTAAGATTTAATTAGGTAATATTAATAAAAAAATAATTAGACAATAATGTTATTTATAGAAGGTTAAAGGAAGAGTTTGATTGTAGATGGCAACTAAATATATTTTATTTAAAAAAGCTAATAACGGATGAAATTTTAGTATATATATTAAATTAATTAGATAAGATTTTTAAAAAAGCTAATAACCGTTTTAAAAATAACAAAATTTCACCCAACTAACTCAACTTGTATGGCCCAAAATAACTATCGTCAAAAAAATTTTGCGTTCAAATTTATTATTGTTATGAAACTTTTTCAAATTTTAAATTTAAAAGTAACTTTTTTTTATTATTTGAATTTCATTTTCACTTACATTTAAGGTTATCTAATTCAGAAGAAAATAAAATATTAAATTAAATATTTTATCATAATTTTAGATGTAGTTTGATTTGCTTGAATTCAATTTAACTTATACCGTATTTTTGTCAAATGAAAAAATACCACACAGTTATTTATTTGCACAAAACTAAGTAGTTTGTCATGGGGCATTGGCATTTTGGCATAATTGTGTTTCAAAGTAATGCCAAGGTTATGAGTTGCAAGAAATAAGTGCTCTAGTGATGTGTCAACATGATGCTAAGGTTACGAGTTATAAGAAATGAGTGTTATACTATTGTACTAATTTGTTCTAATTGTAACATTATTCGATATGGAGAAATCTCTTCAAAGAGCTCTGCATATGTGTTAGAGAAAATTAGAGACATAGACAAATTGTTTTATCTTTAAACTATTAATTTATGACTTCGAACATATATCTAAACTGTATAAAATTATCAGACCCGTTTGAAACAAGATAAGTAGGGAGAGATTTTCATAAAAACACTATCCATGCATACTCTCTTCACAAATAATACAACCCTTTTTTTTGTTTCATGCAATTTTTATTCTCATTATGGATATTAATGGAGGAGTCGTATGAGATGAAAATTTCACCTATAGTTTTGGAACGAAAATTCAATTCTTTGAATCAAACTGTAATGGATGTCAGCCCAAACTGAAGGAAATTATTTAGAAGCCTTACAAAAATATTATGATGCTGTGGCTAAAAATCATAAGTGAGTTTTAAACAGATAAGCCTTATAAATTTGACCCATTCAATACCCATTTAAAATTTGTTTTGTTACATCCCTAGTTTTGATTTTGTTTAGCTATTATACTATGAACACAGTTAGTAGTTGATAATAGTCTTTTATTTCCCTGTTTAAAATGGTGAACAAACCCCCATGCGGGAGCCAATAATGGATTAAATCAAGTAGGGTATCAGAATTCACAAGCTTGGAGGACAATCTCACCCCCAACAGAAGCGTTGCTGTTACAATCGTTTCTGAAAGCCCTTTAGAGAGATGACACTCTATCACTCGAGTTGACACTCTCCTCAGACCATGCATAGACTGAGTACATGTGGAGATGGCCTATCCGCGGATGAGTGTTAGCTAACACTCATCCGCGGATAGGCTGAGTGCACTTATACTCAGAAGTCCACTCCGGCTCAGTTTCTCCCTTGCATGACTCTGAAATCAGATACTCAACTACACACAATTCAGACTTTGACAAGGCACAGGTAAAATCATGTTAGTCTTCATCAGTGAAGGTGCATACAGACCAAATACATCCCAACACCATAACAGGGAGAGATTTTGGGTTCACTATTCTAAGGTCCAAAATTAACTTCAACCATAGAAAGCTCGACACACCAAAGGTCATCAAGTGACCCTGGTAATCGGGTGCTCCCACGGCCCACCACAATATAACACTTGAATGAATAGCCTCTTGCCGTAAATCAGATTCTTAAATAGATCACAACACTGCCTTTTCTAGTCAAAAAATGCCAGAACCAGTGGAGTGACAGGCTCCTATTGGAGCTAGCAAACAAGTCAGCGTAGCAAAACATCTCCCCCTCAGAACATTCCTTGAAACTCATTTGATGATGCCAAAGCCATTCATTCTCTATCAGGAAGACTGGCACCTTCCTCCTCATCTTCACGGTAAGACCGGGCTCCACCAGTAACACCTCCATTGCTATGCCCATGCCCAGCAGCGTTTGATTTTCCCCATTCTGACCGGCTATTGTCACTATCATTATCAGCTGCCGATTGATGCCTTGGAGGGGAGGAGCGAGACCTTTCCATCATCATTTGATGGAAACTTTTGGTTGGCCCGCCTTTATCAAACCTTTCAGGACTGCGGCTCCTCTCACGGCTCCAACCCTGACTAGAATCTCTCGCACTCCACCCGGTCCGTGAGCTTGGACTACGGCTTCGGCTGCGATCTTTGTACCCATCACCATTCCTACTGTTCTTGGATTGGTAGCCTCCATCATAGCTCCCGCGAGCATCCCTGTCGTAACTATCGTTATAGCCACGGTCATACCTGATCCACAATTGGAAAATATATTAGCAAATGTGCAGTCAGAAAACTGGAAACATCCTCTCTCCTTGGCAAGGGCAAGGCTGCGTGATATTTGAAAAGAAAGAAGACAACATAAAAAGAGCCCAAAGGCAAGATTACAACCCCGCCTCCCCCGCACCCCAAAAAAAAAAACAGAAAAAAGAAAGCTCACTCAAACACTGCATATAACAATATGAAAGATATAATAGTTCAACCTACTTTGGATGTAATTGAAATTGCACACAGAAAAAAATAATACACAAGATAGGATATCTAAAAACAAAAACATTCTAACTAACCAAAGCCCAAAATCTTTTTCAACATAACTGAACATTAAGGATACCATACCTGTCACGACCTCTACCGCCATCCCTGCCACCATAACTTGAATCACTTCTCCCACCTCTGCCTCCATCACGGCCACCAGGACCAGATCCCCATCGACCTCTGGGCCTGCCCATCCCCCGCCTCTAAGTGCTATATCACGAACCTCCTGCGGAACACGCTGGTTTGCTCCTTCCAAAATCTTGACAAGATCAGAAGCATATTTACCATCTTGATCACAGAAAAATGTATAAGCTACTCCAGTTGCACCTGCCCTTCCAGTCCTCCCAATCCTATGGACATAGTCCTCAATTCCTGTGGGAAAGTCATAATTGATAACCACCCTGCATTTTGACAAAACGATCGTTGGATCTCTCACCAATCTTAACAGCAAAAAGCATAATACAAAACGTTCCAACATTTATGTAAAATTAGGACATAACAACATAATCATAACCAGCAATATAAAAATTTCATATTTACTAACAACAAAAGCAAATCCAGTTCATTTTAAATCCACGACCACCAATGAAAAGTAGTGACAAGCAAGAACCAGCAAGGTCAAATTGGCCCAGTCCAACAAGCCAAACCAGACCATGTCCATGGGTGGCTCAGCAGCACCACTGGAGGTGATTGCTGGGTGGCTGTGCAGTAGGACTTGCTTAAGATTGATGGGATGGAGAACCTGAAATCAATAATGAGACTCAATACATTGGGAATTGATCTCCTTTTCACTTTCATTTCCCTACACCAGATGAGCCCCTAAAGCCCGTTGTTTTAATATGTAAAAAAATCCCTAGTCTTATCTTTGATGTACAACAGAGTGGAGGGTGGACAGGAAGCTCTTTCTTTCACATGAAAAGGAAATATGGAAAACCGCCAGAGATGCATGAAATCTGTCCAGGAGTAATCCAAACCACTCCAAGCCTTCATAGTCATTGAAACATAACACAGAAGGCAACAGCAGGAATGGGATCAAGGCTAGAAGGTACTTAACCACAGAAGCATCTCAAGACGGTACTTGGAACTACATAAATGAGATTACACTTGCTCAACGGATAGACACAGGTTGCACCCTAGACACATTTTTCTCCCAGCCGGCCAACTCACAACTTGAAGAGATTTTTCATGATGGTTAGCTTCAGTTACAGCAATTTTGCTTTTTGTCCTGCTCTTCTTTCATAAAACTACACTGAATACTTTTCTAAACACCCTCCCCCAAACAGAAAAAAGGAAGATTAAAAAGAGATCCACTCCGGAGAAGACACTCAGGTTCAGCATCATAAAGTACTCATATCAATCATGACATCCGACCACACTCAAAGAAACCAATATATACGAAAGGAAAACAGAATCAGGAGCACTCTAGCAAACCTAATGTCTTTTATATCCAGACCACGTGCCGCAACATCTGTCGCGACTAGCACAGGAGATCTTCCAGTTCTAAACTGATTTAAGACATGATCTCGTTCACTCTGTGACTTGTCGCCATGAATTGCAGCAGCTCCAAACTGGCGTGTCAAATTGCGAGCAAGAAGATCACACATCTTCTTTGTTGCACAAAATATAATGATTTTCGACCCTGGTTCTTGAGATCGCAGTATTTGCTCCAATCGTCTCTGTTTCTCCATAGGAGACAGCACTTCCACATGCTACAACAGCCAAACATAATGTGTGAGCACATATATTTCACTGAAGTTACTAGCATACTGGCAAAAATTATAAACATTCAAAATTTCGTCCTCTGCATATCCGCAATTCAGAAATATAGGCACAAATATTAACAAGTAACAGCAGAACAAACACCTGGGTGATAGACTTGTTCGCAACAAGTTCATCTGCATTGCCAATGTTAACCTGAACGGGGTTTGACAGCAAATCTGCAGCAATTTTCCGAACTTCCTTTGGCCAAGTTGCGGTGAACATAAGAGTCTGACGGCGAGTGGGTACCTCCTTCACGATCTTTCTAATCTGAGGCTCAAAACCCATGTCCAGCATACGATCTGCCTCATCAAGCACCAAGTAGGACACCTGATGTAAACTGACTCTCCTTGTCTCTAGTATATCATTCAAACGACCAGGAGTTGCTACGACAATATCTGCTCCTCTATCCAATTCCCTCAGCTGAGGTCCTTTGGGAGCTCCTCCGTATAAACACTGGAGAGAAGTACAGGCAAGAATACAAGTATAAGATATTGCACTACCAGTAAATAATTTATTGCAGCACGCACCATGCATGACAATAACTAGTAGGCAGTTTATCAACATAACATGAAAATGAACATTAAGCTTCTACAGAAACCGTCCTGAAACTTAACCAGGACTTCTACTCCTCTGACGTCTTCAACATATGCATGACCTTTATACTAATAATAGCACACTATTGCTCTCTCCAAAAGTCACTTAATCTTCAAGTGACTCATATCTTGTATTTTCTATTTAGATTACCAACAATGGCATGCATTTTCAGCCACAATATAAATGTCATCTTGTGTGTCTACTTTCTCTATTGGGTAGAAAGGTCAATTCTGGATGCTTTTTCACCTTAAGTTTATAGTGAAATAAAACAAAATGCCACTAAACTGTTCTCTACTTCTTTTTACTTGTTCTACTAATTAGGCACCAAATGCTATCAAGTCCAAAAAAACAGCCTCCCTGCAGTTCACAGGTACGACTACAGCTATAAGCCTATATACCTTGGAAATTCCCTTCCAACAAAGAACTTTCCAAGGCTTGATTTCACAGCATTGGTTTCATTGAGTTAGTTGAATGTATTTAACTTGAAAAAGCGTATCGACATGAGCTACAAAAACAACACAACTTGACACATCGATGTGATATTTGGAGGGAAAAACTATATACTCACTCCATCCCTCTTCCCCCCTCTCTAAATGAAGGAACTTTTTGACCTAAAAGATTGACCTTTTAGGGAATTAAAACAATAATGAGCAGAGAAATGCATGGTTTTACCCTCATTTAATGTTGTATATAGGGCAAGAATTTCTTTTTTATAAGGAAAGTGAATAATATATATAACTGGATAGGTGCAAAGCAAGCCTACAAAAGGACTATAAACAACCAAAATGTAGACTATCCACAAAATCTACGATATCAAAGGAAGATTGGCAAAAATAGCCACTATACCAAAATTAGAGAGCCTTGATAAACTTATCCTAAAAATGATGAAGAGATGTCTCCACTCCCTCAAAGAGTCCTATTTCTCTCACCCCAAATGCTCCAAAAAATGCCACTAGGGACTATGAAAAGTGATTATTTATTCACTCACACGTACAATCAAGCACTACTAGAGCAAATGTAATATGGGTTGGGTCTATCTCGGTATTATGGGATACGGCTCCTAAATCCCTATTCCCCATATAAAAGCCATTGGATCACAGTAATAGCCACTAAAATTAACTTGATAAATCATTTTCAGGTAACAAAAGCAGTGTGAAACCAGACATACTATGAAGAAAATAATACCTCCGCAGCTGGGTTAGCGTGGGTATGGGGGTTCAGACTAATGACATCCAGAACCCCCTTCATTAAAAAAAATAATAGTAATATGCTCATGTGTGCCCATTCTATTCACATTGCTTAAAGTAACAGAGAAAAAAAAACAAAAAGAGTACCTAGAAGTGAGAGTTGTAGCTGATTACACATAGGAATAATTGCCATTATTTCTAGACCTTCAAGGTTTGAAGTTCCTTGTTTCTCTAATCTAACAAACCAATATTTTCAATGTAGCTTACTACTACTACTTTTAATTCAAAAGGTGGCAAACAAGCAGAATTCTATAAGAAAAACTTATGAAACTACATGAATACAACTTCTGAAAACTGAAACCACCCTTTAGATGGCTTTCCTTGCAACCAAAGGGGCTGATGCACATATTGCTTTCACGTTCCTAAAAAAATATTTTTTAAAAAAGTGTTTGACCCCTTTCCCCTCACCTTAACTTACTGGTCTTCAAGCAGTTTGAATGTCAGGTATCAAGTGGCAGTAGCATGTGTCACACACAAGTCAAGTAAAAAAGATGTATAAACATTGTAAACATATATATAAGGTATTAGACACATGTCCATGAGTGTGTGAGGTTTAGTGGTATCATATTCCAGATTACATTAGGTTGAGGAGACTGTTTGTCCATCTTCAACAGGTTAAGAAGGTTAGAATATCCTGATGAAATAAATTATGGTGATCACATTACATTAGGGGATGTTATCATTCACCCCTGATGGACTCCTTTAGATATTTCTTAGATGCAGAAACCAAGATATCAACAATGTATTATTGTACAGAAAATTGAGGAATGCAGGATTACCGTGCATTGAATCCTAGAGGACTTTCCGAACTTCACTGCTTCAT
The DNA here is from genome assembly GCA_021018815.1 of Talinum fruticosum. Taxonomy (NCBI): domain Eukaryota; kingdom Viridiplantae; phylum Streptophyta; class Magnoliopsida; order Caryophyllales; family Talinaceae; genus Talinum; species Talinum fruticosum. The sequence goes on along the minus strand of JAITYX010000002.1, from coordinate 9,618,040 downwards.
CTTGTATCTGTGTTGCCAATTCCCTTGTTGGAGACAGCACCAACACAGTCGGTCCCATTTGGGAATTGTTGCGCAGGCGCTTGAGATGAATAAAACCTGGAATCAAGTACCCCAATGTCTTCCCAGATCCCGTCTTAGCAATTGCCACTATATCTCGACCGTGAAGGGCAATTGGCCATGATTGAGCCTGAATTGGGGTAGGCGCAGAGAAGCCAGCTTTGGTCGCCTGGAGGAGCACAACCCAACAACACTTATGAATGAAGGTGCTAAGAAATTTCTAAAATTCTCTTTGGAAGTTATTGAGTGGGTTAATGCAAGAAGAAGCACCATCCCCCTATGCAGGTAGCGAATGCTTGCAAGATGCAAGCCACAGCAGGAGGTGGCCTCTTCTTTTGTGTGGACCAAGTGGCAGACTGAATCATCACCAACAGCAGCCCAGCCACGAACTTGGGTGATTCGAAAAGCCCATCTCAAAAAAGGTCCAGCGTTAAAGAGCACTCCAATTATAAAGCCCTCCAACAGAGGGCAGCACAGCGTACGACATTAGCTCCTCCCTGGAGCAAATATCGCATCTGCGACAAAAAATAAAGATGCAAAACAATTAACTTGAGTCTGAACTCTAGCAATTGCAGAACTTTGCATGGAAATAGCAAGTTGTACACTTCAGCAAACTTACTCGGAATGATCAATGAAGAGATGCATAAAACACAACCTGACCACATAAGCAAAACTCATACCTCTCGCAGAATCTCAGCAGGGAAACCAGTAGCTTCAAAAGTTGTGAATGGTGGGGGCACACTACCTCCCTGCAGACGGCAAAATGAAGTAAATGTCAGCACTACTGACAATTTTTGGAAAGGAACATCGGACAAAAAAAAAAGGAAATAAAAGCAGCACATATTTTTTTCCACACAAGGGATTTCATCCTTGGAAATTTGAAATCCTGATTCGATTTTATAACTTAATAAAGTCCCTTCTTATCACTTAGAATTGCACCCCCTATGCATGAAGGCATGCTGCTACATAATACACACCGGCCACATAGCTAATATCTTTCGCTGCCTAGGACATGGAAGTATGGAAAGTTGCAATGCACATGACTAACATTCAGACCAACATAAATGCTAATCAAAACTTCACAAACAAGGTAAAGTGAGAGTATTCAGAAATAGACAAAACAAAGGGAAAAAAATGAATCAGAAAATTAATTGCAACTTGATATGCAAATTTCAAGCAACTTCCAGAAAAAAACTCACCGAAACAGATATCTCATGCTTACTGCGGTAAGCTTCTGGAGATAAGTATCCATGCCCTCCAGTAGATCCGACGGCAACAGCTTCATTTGAGGAATCTCCATGCTTACCAACCTATTTCAAGATTAGAAAGAACTGTGCTAAGACAATAATAGTACATCATGGCATTCGAATTGGCAACAGGGAGGGCATGTCATGCAGGACTAGATCAACGTAGACAATAGAAGTCCCATTACTGCCCCATTATTTAGCATCTAACAACCATTCAACCTCCTAAAAGTGCACAATTCAGTTCATTCAAGACAAGTCTTTTTCGCTACTTTCTAGGACTAGTCCAAGCTATCTATGAGCATAGACTTCGAAATGAAAGGTGGTACTTCAAAGGAGAATGCTGGCCGCTTTTTAGGGAGGATCCTAGCATTTCTCCCACATAGTCCGCAACTCAAAGAGTAAAAAAACAAAAATCCAAACCCTTGTTTATAAGAAAAAAGATGTAAATGCATACAACGTACAAACACCTCATATTACTAGATAAATAATTTCATGATTCAACAAGAGAGGGCTTTCAACATCACATACAAAAATTGTGAAGCAAATATGGGACTGAACAGCGGACAACTGACAGCGAAGAATTATTTATACCTGCATACTCCTTTCTCCATTGCTATATTTGTCGTCATCATCATTACTGTAGCCATTATCTCTTCGCTGCCCATGAGATGACTGCTGTACTTGCACTGAGGAACTTACATAGCCCGAAGAGGACCTGAATGAGACTGAGCTCCCATGCGAAGAAGCAACAGGTCTCTCATACTGCGTCACATTAGTCTCTGGATTCCAAAAGTAAAGATACCCAGTCTTACCGTCAACCAACCCTTTCCATGGCTTTGGAAGAGTAGGATCTTCAGGTGCGAAACGAGGTTGATGAGAAGCTGTGGCCGTAGCCATTTGTTTACCTACAGAAAAACAACATCATAATTGAAAATCCCTTAAATACCTTGTGCTCCCCTCTTAATATTATTCACCAATCATAAATGTTCGGGCAATCAAATCTCATTTCCAATTAAAACTGACGTAATTCAACAAAATGAAGGTGTGCAAACAATAGCCATGAATAGCTCACAAATCGACATATTTATTAGAAACATATCCATCAAATTACCCTAATGACTTACTCTGATGTCAGAAAAACTGCTCTAGATCTGAGCAAAACTACGCAAGGGTAATGAATATCAGCCTATATTAATGATCGAGGTTCAAACAGCTCAGACACTATGTGAAAAATCTCAGCAATCGAAGAACGGGATTATCGAAATGGTGCTTCTTAGGGTTGCAAAAGATGATTGCGGCCATAAACAAAACTTACATGCAGATCTAGAAACCGAAAAATATTGAACGATGGGAGGAATAGAGAGGAGAGAGAAAGAAACCTCGAGATCTTTGCGAGTGTCGAGGAGAGTCGGCGAAGATGGGGACGAAGAAGTGGCGGAAAATCCTCCGCTCCTGGCACGAACCCCTCTCTCTCTGTCCCCTGCGCTTCCAGTTCCTTCTCTCTCCTCACGCGCTTTCAGAATTTCTAGGGGAGATATTAGAGGAGGGATTTATGGGCTGAGTGGTCTAATATTTATAGCGCGAAAGGAACTCGTACGGTACACGGGTTGTCACCAAATTGCATTTTACTGCCGTGGTGTAGGCCTCCTCGAATGTAAATTACGTCATATTTCATTTAAGTTAACTATTTTAGAATTACACGCAATATGTATAAGATTAATTTTAATTTATCAAAAATTTACAATTTAATACTCTTCTTAGGTGAAAAAAAAATTGATAACTATGTTATCTGAAAAATTCTAAGCTAGTATAACTATAAGCTATTTGAAAACATGATTTTGATAAATTTAAATTAATCTTACACACATTGCACGTAAACATAGTTTTGACAAATTTAAATTAATCTTGCACATAGTGTATGTAATTCTAAGCTAGTATAAATTATTTGAAGGGTAAAAAATGGAAAGCAAAAGTTATAGAGCTATAGAGGAGTATTGACTTTATATATAACATAGATTTACAATTTTACAATTGTTTATGACTTTTTACAATTAATTTTACGATTAACTAACAACTCCTTACAGCTCACGCTTTCTTACTACTACATATAACTTTACTACTCCATATAACTTTACATCTTACAACAAAACGGAATATGACCTCGCTAGAATATTATCTTTGACTTTTTTGTTGGTTGGCTACCTTGTGATTCGAGCTATGTTATTGCGTGACTCCGCTTATATCTACTGGCAATTCACTCTTTTCATCTTTGCATAAACGGATTAGTAGATGAGCAACTCACCTTATAAAACATATATTATTTGAGTGGGGGAACGAGAACAAATTCATACAATTATTGTAGTGTCACGAGTGGCCGTAGCCATTTGTTTACCTACAGAAAAACAACATCATAATTGAAAATCCCTTAAATACCTTGTGCTCCCCTCTTAATATTATTCACCAATCATAAATGTTCGGGCAATCAAATCTCATTTCCAATTAAAACTGACGTAATTCAACAAAATGAAGGTGTGCAAACAATAGCCATGAATAGCTCACAAATCGACATATTTATTAGAAACATATCCATCAAATTACCCTAATGACTTACTCTGATGTCAGAAAAACTGCTCTAGATCTGAGCAAAACTACGCAAGGGTAATGAATATCAGCCTATATTAATGATCGAGGTTCAAACAGCTCAGACACTATGTGAAAAATCTCAGCAATCGAAGAACGGGATTATCGAAATGGTGCTTCTTAGGGTTGCAAAAGATGATTGCGGCCATAAACAAAACTTACATGCAGATCTAGAAACCGAAAAATATTGAACGATGGGAGGAATAGAGAGGAGAGAGAAAGAAACCTCGAGATCTTTGCGAGTGTCGAGGAGAGTCGGCGAAGATGGGGACGAAGAAGTGGCGGAAAATCCTCCGCTCCTGGCACGAACCCCTCTCTCTCTGTCCCCTGCGCTTCCAGTTCCCTTCTCTCTCCTCACGCGCTTTCAGAATTTCTAGGGGAGATATTAGAGGAGGGATTTATGGGCTGAGTGGTCTAATATTTATAGCGCGAAAGGAACTCGTACGGTACACGGGTTGTCACCAAATTGCATTTTACTGCCGTGGTGTAGGCCTCCTCGAATGTAAATTACGTCATATTTCATTTAAGTTAACTATTTTAGAATTACACGCAATATGTATAAGATTAATTTTAATTTATCAAAAATTTACAATTTAATACTCTTCTTAGGTGAAAAAAAAATTGATAACTATGTTATCTGAAAAATTCTAAGCTAGTATAACTATAAGCTATTTGAAAACATGATTTTGATAAATTTAAATTAATCTTACACACATTGCACGTAAACATAGTTTTGACAAATTTAAATTAATCTTGCACATAGTGTATGTAATTCTAAGCTAGTATAAATTATTTGAAGGGTAAAAAATGGAAAGCAAAAGTTATAGAGCTATAGAGGAGTATTGACTTTATATATAACATAGATTTACAATTTTACAATTGTTTATGACTTTTTACAATTAATTTTACGATTAACTAACAACTCCTTACAGCTCACGCTTTCTTACTACTACATATAACTTTACTACTCCATATAACTTTACATCTTACAACAAAACGGAATATGACCTCGCTAGAATATTATCTTTGACTTTTTTGTTGGTTGGCTACCTTGTGATTCGAGCTATGTTATTGCGTGACTCCGCTTATATCTACTGGCAATTCACTCTTTTCATCTTTGCATAAACGGATTAGTAGATGAGCAACTCACCTTATAAAACATATATTATTTGAGTGGGGGAACGAGAACAAATTCATACAATTATTGTAGTGTCACGAGTGGCCGTAGCCATTTGTTTACCTACAGAAAAACAACATCATAATTGAAAATCCCTTAAATACCTTGTGCTCCCCTCTTAATATTATTCACCAATCATAAATGTTCGGGCAATCAAATCTCATTTCCAATTAAAACTGACGTAATTCAACAAAATGAAGGTGTGCAAACAATAGCCATGAATAGCTCACAAATCGACATATTTATTAGAAACATATCCATCAAATTACCCTAATGACTTACTCTGATGTCAGAAAAACTGCTCTAGATCTGAGCAAAACTACGCAAGGGTAATGAATATCAGCCTATATTAATGATCGAGGTTCAAACAGCTCAGACACTATGTGAAAAATCTCAGCAATCGAAGAACGGGATTATCGAAATGGTGCTTCTTAGGGTTGCAAAAGATGATTGCGGCCATAAACAAAACTTACATGCAGATCTAGAAACCGAAAAATATTGAACGATGGGAGGAATAGAGAGGAGAGAGAAAGAAACCTCGAGATCTTTGCGAGTGTCGAGGAGAGTCGGCGAAGATGGGGACGAAGAAGTGGCGGAAAATCCTCCGCTCCTGGCACGAACCCCCTCTCTCTCTGTCCCCTGCGCTTCCAGTTCCCTTCTCTCTCCTCACGCGCTTTCAGAATTTCTAGGGGAGATATTAGAGGAGGGATTTATGGGCTGAGTGGTCTAATATTTATAGCGCGAAAGGAACTCGTACGGTACACGGGTTGTCACCAAATTGCATTTTACTGCCGTGGTGTAGGCCTCCTCGAATGTAAATTACGTCATATTTCATTTAAGTTAACTATTTTAGAATTACACGCAATATGTATAAGATTAATTTTAATTTATCAAAAATTTACAATTTAATACTCTTCTTAGGTGAAAAAAAAAATTGATAACTATGTTATCTGAAAAAATTCTAAGCTAGTATAACTATAAGCTATTTGAAAACATGATTTTGATAAATTTAAATTAATCTTACACACATTGCACGTAAACATAGTTTTGACAAATTTAAATTAATCTTGCACATAGTGTATGTAATTCTAAGCTAGTATAAATTATTTGAAGGGTAAAAAATGGAAAGCAAAAGTTATAGAGCTATAGAGGAGTATTGACTTTATATATAACATAGATTTACAATTTTACAATTGTTTATGACTTTTTACAATTAATTTTACGATTAACTAACAACTCCTTACAGCTCACGCTTTCTTACTACTACATATAACTTTACTACTCCATATAACTTTACATCTTACAACAAAACGGAATATGACCTCGCTAGAATATTATCTTTGACTTTTTTGTTGGTTGGCTACCTTGTGATTCGAGCTATGTTATTGCGTGACTCCGCTTATATCTACTGGCAATTCACTCTTTTCATCTTTGCATAAACGGATTAGTAGATGAGCAACTCACCTTATAAAACATATATTATTTGAGTGGGGGAACGAGAACAAATTCATACAATTATTGTAGTGTCACGAGTGCTTGTAAAGTATGTAATTTTTAGAGTGCTCATATTAAAATGTCATTAAACTATCCTAAGATGTACAAAACGTCACTAAATTATTCGATAGTCAACGATTGCCGTTGGACTTATTATTAACCTTTAAAAATGTAATTGTAGTTGTTTTTTACCTGTTGCAAAAGGTAAATTATCATTTTTCCTTTTTTTATTTGATTTTGGATTTACTCGTTGTACCAAGTAAAAAGTAGTTTCATGTAAGGCTTAATAATAAAGTTCAATGACAATCGTTGATCATCAAATAATTTAATAATATTTTTAACATTTTTAAATGATATAATGACATTTTAATTCGATCACTCGATTTAATTGGACACCGATTCATGTACTTTATTCACCTCTGTGTATAAATCTTATAACGTGAAGCATTTACGATTGCCTATGGAAAAACCTCTTTATCGGTGTTATTTTAGACAATATATTCATTCAGGTTTAGAGAAGGCTACGCGGTTGTTAATTTTCCAAATTGAGTAGTATATTTTCCTTTTTATGGTGGTATAACTTATTTTCATAGGCCTAGATGGCATCCTACAAATTTGTACACAAGAATACGACTAATATTGCATCACAGTGAAAGCGATGATTGTAATTAATATTGCATTTGTGGATATGACCACTCCACGTTGGTTGGATATGCTATTAATCATAAAATGGACATATTATCATTTGTCCCGAGCTGTGCAAAATAAGGAATATTTGATTTACGATAAATAAACAAATACAAAATGCATTTATTCATATGCAGTCCATGCTTCAAACAAATAAATATATACCTTGCATAAAGAAAAATACCTTTTATAACAACAATACTGAAAGAACAAAACATTTTCTAATAAGTTAAATATCATATTGTAAAATAAAATGCGGTTGTTATAAACTTCTCACCGTAGGAGATATATATGTGATACAATTTACATAGTAGTTGAATCGTCTATTTGATACGAAGATATGATAAAAATAAATAAGTGTGAATTTTCTATTTAATATATATATATATATATATATATATATATATATATATATGATAAAATATAGAAAAGTGATGTTATTTGTTAGTTATGAAACAATAAGAGAAGCATATACCGTAAAATTATTGAGAGTTTGAGATTGATATTATTTTCTAAAAGAAGAAGGTCCTTTGGGTTCGATAGAATGTGTATTTAAGTAGTATTAATTTGTTTGACAATATTGAGATATATTTTTGTTTAATTAAACAATACTTCAAATCATAACGATACTGGAATTTTTTTCATTTCGAAGAATTGTTAATCTAAATTAATTTTTACAATTATTCAATTGATTGGTACAATTATAATTCCATAATTAAATAACTAATACCCTGTATGGTTTGGTATGTTGTTAAAATAACCGGTAAGCCATTGTTTAGTTGATTAATTGATTTCTTACTGTGGCTAATTGTTTTTTACAAGTAATTTGCTCTTGCTTTTTGGTGTAAAAAAAAAAAAACAAATTTAAACTATAAAGTGACGAACATTGGTAAAATATATAATAAAATTACAATGTATTTGAGTAAATATTTACCCCCTACCAAAAAAAGACATTTTGTTTAATCTGATTGTCTAGAAAACTTTTTTACTTTTATTTTTTCAAGCATCTTTGATAAAACCATTGTTGCAAACCTTTTTATTCACATCTTTAAATTAAATATCAATTTTGAAGCATTTGTAAATAAATAGGTGATATATTTTTCATCAATAAATAAATAAATAAATAAATAGGTGATATATCAAGTTTAAAACCTTAACATGTCAATAAGGATATTAAGTATTGACCACAATTCAATCCCGAGTTTTGGAACAAGGCAATGTATGGTGTGATTAAAAAGATTTCCCTATTAATTTATGTAACCAACGTGTATAAATAAATGTGTTTATAATTTTACTCGACTATACGCATATCCATTTTAATTCAATTAAGATTAACACGAGACTTGACAATATGAGCAATCAATACATAGAAATTTTATGAACTATGTTTGTGAATACAATTTTGATGACATTGTCCAACTTTTAAAATTTGAGTTTTAAAAATTTGCAAATTTTAGATTGTACTTATATAAATGTTCGAATAATCGAATGTTTAAACTTAATTGGCGGAACTCAATTTGGTTACAAAATTGACAATCCATGTACCCAAGTTGTGAGGCGCAAACTTGACTCGAATTTCAAGGACATGATCAAATTTTTGATTTTTAAACTTAACATAATTTTTGTGACCATACCAAATTTTATGGGTCGAACAAAATTAGGATCGTATCGGACATATTTCTGCTATTATTATAATAGTAAGTTATACTACCTCATAAATTGCACACAGATAAATATATATATATACAAATTCGTCATCAATAATTACAAAAGGTAGCACTAATTTTAATTTGACGATCGAATAGAATCTTTTATCATAAAACTCTTTTAAAAAAAACATGTGACGGAGAATTCCAAAAAAGAGACTGAAAGCTTGCGGATGATTAGGAGAAGCCTTCTTTTCTGATTAGGTCAACTCTTTCTTTTCCCGTCGCCCTATAACTCAACCCCGTTGAATCTCACGCAAAAAACAAAGAGCAAAGAACACAAAAAAAAAAAAAAAAGAAAAAAAGGCTGGTTGCGTAGAGAAACCGGGATTAAAAGCAGAGAACCGGTTTAGTCGGCTCGATTGTTAATTCCATTCCCTCTCATTGGCTACATCTACACAGAAATGTGCTACGGTAGCATCTACCGCTACCGTAGGAAAATCCAACCGGAGAATCATCTTTCTCTCTCCTCCCCCTCCTCCTCCTCCTTCTCCGAGAAGAGGAAGACCCCTAGCACCCTCATCCATGGGAGGTCGAAGCCAGCTCTGCATGGCTCTTTCTGGCGGCGAATTCGATAACAACGATGATATCTCCTTCAATCTCCGCGATTTCGACTCTAATGGAAACCCTAGATTTCGTTCGCCTCAGAGTTTATCTGAAAACAAGGTATTACCTTTTTTTCTCTTGTTGGTTTGATTCGTTTTCTATGTCCTTCTCACCTTTTTTTTTCGTTCGATTATTTGGCATGGATCTTGGTTTCATCTTTGTTGGGAACCCTCTCCCCCGTTTTTATTTTAGTCGTATTTCCGGAAGATTGGGTGCGGGTGCTTAGATTGGAGTTTGGAGTAACGTAGTTGAGTACTAATCCTGAGATTAAGTTAGTGCTTGAGATTATTGGTTTGCAAGCGATGTGGGTTAGTATGTCTGGTAGTCATGGAAGATCTCCATGAATCTTTTGATTATCATGCTAGTCGATTGGAACAGCTGGGTTCTTCTGTTTTTGCATTAAAATTGGGTTTAGAAGCTTATCCAAATTTACAATCCGTTTGATCTTGAAGCTGGTTTTGAGCAGTAGTTTGCTTTCTGTCTCAGCTGTTGTTCTTTTACCTCTTGATTCCGATTTAAGTGCCAGCCATTGTGTGTCACAACATAACATAAACTCAGAGGGGAAGTCAGTTTGTTTCACCTTTCAAGGCCAACATACTTTTATTTTTCATTAATGATTTTCTTTGGTGCCCTAGCGTTGATTGATATGCGGAGCTTAGAGTTACAGACACTAGGCAAATGGAAAAGAATTTGGATCTTATCTTTTAAATCTGGAGAGAATGATTGAAGATATCAATTCACAGCCATAACCTAGAGTTACTCCTAGGCATTTTGTGGGGGATAGCCGGATAGGCTCAAGTGTAGCAGCAGTCTTACCCCTTAATTGCGAAGTTGCCCTTTTGTCGGACCCTTAAGAAGTGTTGCATGCTATTGCACAAACAAAGAAAAAAGAAAGAAATAGCTGAGAGTTTAGCGATGCATTTTGCTTTAGCTCACCATTCTATAAGCTGCAAAAGTTGGCTAGAAGTGACTTTGTTTAGCTTCTAGAAGTGGACATGATGGGACGATCGAAGCATTGCAGAACTGACTTGAGGGAAAAAAGAATAAAGTGGAGAACTTGAACAACCTTGGAAGGTTCTTTTGTATCTAGTTTGAACAGGGTGCATTCTTTCTCCCTTATCTAGTGGGTGGTCAGTGAGTGGGGAGCAGAGCACTACCATGAATTATGGTGAATTGAATTGGTTTGAAGATTGATGGTAAGAGGTTCTGCTCGATCATCCTGGAGAACTGTGTGGCTTGGAACTTGTGACTTTGCTCATGGCAAGTTCAGATTGGATGGGAAACCACCTTGCTCAGTTTAACCTCATCCCCATGGCAGAAAACTCTATTATTGGGCATCAAATGGTCAAAGTTTAAGCCTTTGAGCTAATTTTTTGTTTGTTTGCAACTTTTAAAAAATTTATCATCGAGAACATTTTGACTTTTAAATTTTCACTTCATGTATACCTTACCATCGCTTGTGTCTCAGAACATCACTTAATTATCAGCTTCTCTTGCCACAGTCAAAGCTTTTGGGCCATGAGGAGCCTCACTGCCACTGTTGCTTTTCATCACTGCCTCTATTATTTGGAATTTTGCCCATGTCTGCTGGTCTTACTAGCCAATTTGCGTCGATGAGGAGGCTGGTGTTTTAAAGCATGCTTTCATCTATGGAAGAAGTTGTGGAAAAGGGGAGGGTGCTAAGAAGTTGCTCTGTACTGATTATGAAGGTTTCCAATGTGTCATTTCAAAATTCTGGTTTATGAAGTCACTAATCCAGTTCAATTAGATTGATGTCACTTTTTCTTATTTATTTACTTTTTAAATTTGTTGTTTTGTGTGTGTGTGGGTGGGTGGGTTGACATTGTTAATTGTTAAGCCTAGTGTTGTTTTTTACTGCAAAATTTTGGAAAAAAAAGAAAGATTTGTGTTTCTGAAAAAGGACAAAAAATGCGAAAGAGAATTCCCATACTGTGCTCGGTTTCATCATGTTATGCCAAGCCTCACCTGACTTGGGTTGGGCCATTCTAGACCAGTTCAATTAGGCCATCCTGGTTCAGCACATTGGCCACCTCTAATTGTTGTTAAATCAATGGGAGTGTGTTTCCTATTTTTGCTATCTTTATATGATATGTGCTTATCAAGGTTTGACGTTCGGGAATTTGCCCGAACATCTCTATATTTGGTACTATGTAGACAAATATCCTGTATGTGTGCACACTATGCATCTTATTTTTAGTTTTGTTTAATAGTTCATTGATGTTCCTGAAGCAGGTGTGACAGGTTCGGCTTTGCATAGTTGTCTTTGTATTTGAAAACCAACTCCGCATATACACACACACACACACACATATATATATATATAATTACCTTGCTACATACCTTGTACTACATTCAGTCACTACATCAACTAATTGTTCTCTCAGCAGGTGGCAACCAGTTCAAGGCAGCCAGGAATAATTGGTGCTGCTGGATCTGGATCTTTTTCTAGAGAAAGTGAGTAATCTTAACATCCTTATGGGAACCTCCCCGCCCCCCAACAGGAAGTGAAGAGTCTTAATTTTCTTAAGAGGCTTTTGAATCATCAAAATCCAACAATTCAGAAGAGTAAATGCCTCATCATGTTTTGTTTAGTTAGTTTTATTCTTAGAAGGTATCTGTTTTGACATTGCTTATTTTATTCTTTTTTGTTCTTTTGATATAATTGGATTTCACTAGGGGATGGTGACAAATGTTGTATTTGCTATGATGGTAGGCTTATCACTAGCTTCTTGTAATTTGGCTTTACTTCCATTTCTTGATACCTCCATAATGCAACAACCACAGTCACCTCTGATGTAGAACACTGACATCGATCTATCGCTACTCCAAACAGAGTTATGATGATGATTGCCAGACAAAAAACCATCCTGGGGTACACACAGAATTGGGTTTTGCATAGAACAAAAAGAATCTCACACAAAGCAAATATCAAATTCTCTTGATTAATTCTGAAATCATTCAAGGCTCTTAGTCTTATTCCTTTGTAAATAGATGGAAATCCTTGGAACTTAGGAAACCTAAATAATATGAAATCAATATTTGAGGTGATCCTTAATAGGATAAGAACCTTGATTTTATCTAAACTATTATTACTGAATATTTTTTTCAAAAACTTCTCCTAGGAAAATATTCTCTTTGTTGTTCAAAATGTGGTTCGTTGGATCTTCTTCTGGATCACATGTTTCTTTGGAAATATAGTCTCTGGTTTGAAGCTGGCAATGTATTTGGGAAGCACTGGGAAGTTCATAATCTACTTCAGATATAAGAATGCAAGGCGTACAACTGGATATGAACTTGGTAGCAAGATAAATGTCCCAAGTCATAATAACCTTTCTAAATGTGTTGCCTTGAAGCTACAAAAAATTCATAGCATTTTGGTGAGAGTAAGAACTTACTTGTGTGCAAATATACCTAGCTTTTGGAATTTATCAATGTTGTTATGTGCTTATAAGGAGAAACATTTGGTGTGGAGCATTAGTTATGAGATGTAATTGCTTATCATGTGTGATCTTGAAAGGAGTTCAATATGTTTATCACACCAATGATAAGACCATTTCAAACTTCAATGAATAAGCTAATGCCAGATTTGCTTAGGCTGTCATGAACAAGCCAATACCTGCTTACCCAATAGTGGCAAAGTTGAAGTGGTTCACAGACCAACTCTTGAAAATTGGATATTGCAATTCCACAAGCGGATGATTTTATGTTTCCCATAAAAAACAGCCCTTTAACCGAGAGACACTTTCAGCTAAAGCCAGGCTTTTTATTTCTCAGAGTAGCAAAGTCTTCAATCTAATGTGTGCACTGTCGGTGAAAAGATACAGCAGCAGCAACAAATAAAGTAGCAATTTGATGAAGGTTTTGGCTTAATAGCTGGTGGACACTAGGGAGAAGACCTCATGACTCTTTGATGCTTTAGAAGGCCTCTGTTTTGGCATATTAATAGCAGCAAAATCACAAGCCAGGGTTTTGTTCAAAAGTAATCTTTTGTCAGTGCTAAATTTGAAGTATTCTTAAATTGATTGAGGGCCTTTATCGAATGAGGCTGTAGATAAACAGGCAATACGGACTTGTGAAATCATTAGGATAATGGGGCCAATAAATTGCTAAGTTTTGCAGTATAAGTTTATGTCAAGTCACTAACAGTGGCAGTGGTCTGTTGGTGATTGAATGGCGATGAGTGGACGGTGTTGGATGGTTGGCTGGGATTGATAGTTGGTTTGGGATCAATGGTTTACACATGGATGGTTTTATGGATTGCATCCTGTTTGTTCAGGATTTGATTTGCCTTTTTTCATCTGGAGATTTTTTCGAGGGCTGCGTTAGGAAGAAAGAACAGAAAGGCAAAGTGTGATGTAGAGTGCTCATGTGCAGCAACCTCTATACTGGATAGTTATAGAGTCACTCAAACCGTCCTAGAGCTTGCATAAAACATGGCTCACGTGGAACCAAAGGAGAATTTCGCCTGGAGACATAATAAGCTTAATCTAATAGACTCATTCGATATTCATTTATTCAATTCTCACAGCTTTATCTCCTCCTTACATAGGGGGTTTAAATAGATAAATATTATATAGACTTAAGAAATATAAAAGATATGAAATAAATAAAGATAGATAAAAATTCCTATAGGAACCTTATAAAAAGAAAAATCTTACCTAAACTAATCCTAGACTGATTAGGAAACCAAGTCTTAACTAAAATACAATTAAATATATTTGTTTGGCTTCTTTAAACATCTAAGCTAAAAGTTGTGAGAATAATTTAAAAATCAAACTAAAAAACTTAATTACATTGAAATGATTCCTTATGTCCCAGTTCTTGATTCACTTGCATTACTTCTACTTTCGATCAGGTAATTGGCTGTCCTCTTTTTTGTTTGGTTGTTATATCAACAAGATGGCTTGTAACATTAACCAACAAGGTCCTTGAATTGCATTGAAAACAACATGTTATTGATCTGTTTTTAGGCTCTGTACTATGTGAGGATAATATTGCTGCTATGATGGTGCAGATAGTTCATGCTTTGATGCGTCCCAGTATGCATTCTTTAATCAAAATGCCGTTGAGGAGGTTGAGTTGGGGAGCTTAGAGGAAGATGACGATGACGACGTTCCTCTAGTTCCGACGCGCAACGATGAATATCATTTGTTTGATAAAGATGAGGTATGCTTATTGGTGCAAGTACATTCTGTTTAAAGTCTCGCACTGCCACTGGTATATGTTGCTGTCCACGTGTTATTTGCATTTCCATCTGTTGATAACGTGCTTGAATATCTGAATTTTGATATTGCAATTGCGGCATGAGACTTGCACAACAAACATTTTATGTCATCTCTGTAACTTAGTGAAAAAATAAATCTCTATAGATATTCAATTTTTCGTAAGTTTGATTTTCCATTCTAGTAGTGTTGAAATGACTAGAATCCTCTTGAGAGTTGGGAGTGTCAATGAAACATATTGTGTTTTCTTCACATGATTTTTAGCCTGCACTATTATGTGTTGTTTTTGGTGATTTATCTGTGGTTTTTACTTGCTTGGTCGCGTTGCAGTATACTTTTGAAGTGTCTTTAGGGAAGGTTGACTTACGTCAAACTGGTAAATGCATGCCATGCTACTTCATACAACTATACTCTTTTCTGGGACATTTTATCTATTGTTTTTTGGGACTGTGTCTGTTTCGAACTCTGAATATTGCTCGTGTGATTCTAACACTAACCCTTTTTCAGGTGCAGGATGTGGCGTTAGGATCATTGTCTGACATGGATGATCTGGCAACCACATTCTCTAAGGCAAGCTTCCATGTCACTGACAGTCCACTATTTTTGGTCTTTCTATACTGATGTTATTAGTATATTTAAATCTCAGTTCTCTCATTGTTGAATTTTGTTTCTCATTGACAGATACTGAAAATTCCTCAATGTCCATGTTACTCTGTGAATTGATGATCCTAAGTCTCCTTTTGTGTTCTCACTCCTACCCCCAAACTGCTTGAGATTGCTTTTTTAATTTAGGAAGCTCATGTTCATGATTATGAACATCGATGAACATTGAGTATTTGTATACAGTAATATCATGGGAGTCGGCCATGAAACTTAAGCATACCATGGTTGTTGGGTGAATAACGGCTAGCCTACAATAGAACTTCTGAAGCATCCATGAAAGGATTTTGTGTATGAAAAAATAGGATATAATTTTAATTGGGAGTGAAAGATGAAGTGTTAAGGGTTAGATTACTTCCGGTGATGCATGAACCTTAATGTTATCAATTTAACTTTCATAAGTGCAGGTTTCAGTATTAGTAGATCACCCGGTCTTACTATAAGTAAGCGTTTTTTGTTGGGGGAGAAGAGGGGGGTTCTTGAGGCGTTTGCTGCCTTATGGAAGCTGTTTTAGTTTTGTCAAAGATGTGTATGCTCTCCACAAATTATGGCAGATAAAGGTCTTATGGTTTAGAGAACTTGCCGCGAAAAAGTGGAGTTGCCCAGTGTCTCAATATTATCGAGATACTTTGTCACTTTGACTACTGTGCCAGCTTCAGTATCCTCATCTCCATCCTTATCTTTGTGGGGTTGTAGTTACACAACTAGCACCTTGGATTTTCTATAAGTTATGGTTGGCGTTTAGGTACTGTAGTGATTAGACTTGGATGTTAGGTGCTTGGTTTTGAGGTTAGGTTTAGGTTTGAACTCATTTTCCCCTTTACTTAAGTAATAATCGTATTGACGGTATAGATATGTCCTTAACAAAGTAATTCGGTTCTAGGTTTCTTTGCAATGATCCAGGATGAGGCAATGCTTGTGATTTTTTGGCTGAATAACTTTTATGCTTATAGCTTAAACATGTTATTGTTGTGATGTCATATAATAATTTTCTTACTTTAAGAAAACTAGGATTCTACTCATCAAAAAAGAAAACAGTAGGATCTTAAAGAGTTATTAGAGAAAAACCTCCATTTGGTCCTTTCTTGTATGCCAGTTCTAACAACCTTGATGACTAAACAGGAGGAGGTTCACATTTGTGTTCTATATTCATTTGTGTGGCAGTTCTTTCTTGCTTTTCGTTGGTTGTTTGGATTCCTTCTATTGTTTCATGCAGCTTTATGTTTTTCTCATTGAAATCATGATTTTGTCACTTATATCATTACATTTATTCATCTGACAGCTGAACAGAGTTGTGACTGGACCAAGGAATCCAGGCGTTATTGGTGACAGAGGATCTGGCTCTCTGTCCAGAGAAAGTAAGATCAGAACTGGTTAATGTTTTTTATTTTTTATTTTTTACTACGGTATCCTAGGTTGCAGTTTTTTTTTGTATGTTGCTGGACAAGATTATTGGTTTATATTTCTATAGCTTTTCCTGCTCTCTCTCTCTCTCATTAAAATAAATACTACTATATGAGTGTCTGAATTTGAAATTGTTTTGGGAGGATGATAGTAAAGTGGGTGGCTTTTCATTGCACCAAATTCTTGCATCTTCTAGATTGGTTTGCTTGGAGAATTCATTTTTGTGTGCTTGTGATTGGTTATCTTTCATTATTTTCTTGGACAATTATTATAATTCTAGTTTAATTTATTAATTTTGCAGATTATTGGTTAGGTTATTTTGCAAGACACCATGAGTTTTTGTGAGATTTATAGAAGAGTTATACTGGTGTTAGGTTCCTTTGTCGAAATCCATATCCTGAAACTCTCGCCAACACGGAGGGTGTGCTAGGGCAGGGGTTGTTTCTAATATAGGAATCTTACCCCTAATGCTGTTGAATTGCAAATTTACAGAGAGTGGTTTCAATAGACCATAGATTAAAAAATAATTGACTAGGTACTACTCTAAAGAAAGGAAGTAGAGGAAGTTTAGAGAGACACCTTACAATCAAAGCTGAAAAGATTGTGCAAACTTGCCTTTTTCAGCTATCCAGATTATGAACAAATCAATGTTGATTAAGGTCCTTCGTGGTAATAGGAATATTGTGTGTGTGTGTGTGTGTGTGTGTGTGTGTGTGTGTGTGTGTTGGGGGAGGGGGGTTCTCTTGCCTTAAAAGATATTATTATAATTCGATGATATTTTTGAGTTATGTTGCAATCTTTTCGTTTTCTGTTTTGGAATCTTTCTAATGTTTCTTCATCTGCCTTCTCACTGTCACTAGACTGTCTCGCTAGGGTTAAGACTGCATTTCTGTTGGCCTTCCCACGTCCTGGCTTCAACAGGGTCCACCCTTCGCATTCCTCTGTCCTTCCCCTGCCTGGGTTCTTTTTCCCTTGGTGTTTATCCTCCTGATTCCTTGTAGTGCTAGATTTGTTTTGTAAGTAGATGTGACAGCTGGTTTGGATTGGGTCAACTCAATTGGTTATATGGTGTCTGCTTGGCAGGCTAGGTTTGAATTTCACATGCTTATGTCTCTTATTTTCGAATGGTGAAACGTCCACTCATGAGTTTTCAATTCTCTAGAGTAGTCCTATCAAGTTTATAGAGCCACTTTCTAAGAATCTAACATCCAAAGCCTATCGATTCGTCCTGGCTAGCTAATCTTTGTCCTTTTCTAAAGGCATGCCTGATTTCAAGAGCAGTATGCTTGGAAGGTACTTTTGCCATTCATTGTCCTTTTGTAAATTTTATGGGATTTAAGGTATAGGGTTATATTGTATTTCATGGGAAGGTATGATGGTTGGGGCTGGGCCTATGTCATCTACTTCTCTTTCCATTTGACTTGATGTTATTTCACTATTCATGATGCACATTGTTTAAAATCTAAATTTCTGAATCGCTTTATCGCTTGATCATTCCAATGGCCTCTTGATATGATACATATACTGCTTTAGATTGTCTCACTCCCTACTATTTGGAGAGTTTCTAAATCAAAATGTGTATCCTGGGGGCCCACCATTTTTTTCCTGAGAGAGGGGGTAGGGGGTGGGATTTTATTATTGAAATCTTTTTATTTGATTATCTCTCGGGAGAATGCCAATAAGAGGGCATACTGTTGGTCATTTGTTAAGGGCTAAAGCTCATCATGTTGTTTGAGTCTTCTGAATTATGAGTATCTAGAATTGTTTTATTTTTTGGGTAATATTATTTAGAATTAAGTTAAATGACCAAATATGAGCACTTCACTACTGTGCTAACTTTGGCTTGTTTACATCTCCAGCGTGGGTTTTCTCTAATAATGTGCTTTTCTGGGTATGAAATTTATCTATTTGTTTATCCTTTCCTGCCTTATTACCTCTTGAGGAGTGTTCATCAGATCCTCCTTGATTAGAGCAAAACAAAGCCAAACTAGTACACTCTTCCCCAAGGCTTCCCGAAGAAAATTATATATGAGTCCATTGTGGTTTGGTATAATAATTTATGGAACCCACAATTTTAGATAAATAATTATGGAACATATGAGGTTTCGTTAAATAGTATGGGCACCAATTCCGAGGACAAACTTTATTTTCCGGTAAACAAACTGGCGTGACAAATTATGTCAGTTTTTAACCGAAAATTAATTGAAAAATAAAGTTTGTCGCTGCAATTGGTGCCCTCATAATATTTAACCAAATCTCATATGTTCCATAATTATTTATCTAAAATTGAGTTTCAGTAAATTATTATACCAAACCACAATGAACCCATATGTTATTTTTAGGCTTCCCACTTAGAAATGTTGTGTAACCTCACTCATGACTTGCAGAAGTTTCATTGAAGCCTATATTCAAAAGGATTGGTTACTTCACTGTAGATGAGGTGAATAAATTTGCACTTAGTGATCTTAAGTCTATTTAGAGTGAATTGTAATAATTAGATTCTTTTGAAAGATGAGAGTTTTTACCATTGCAGGGCCAATTGGAAGATGTTGGGAGTAGGTTAAGCTGAGATGTTTAATGGTTGTGTTTGGGATTCTGTTTAGCATTTGTTAGCTGCTAAGAGACTTTAGTGGTAAAGAAGCTTCTTGGGCTCTATGGGTCTCCATATGAGAAAATTTGTATGAATCAAGAACCAGTAAGCTCAAAACCGCACATTCCCTGCAGTTCTAAATTTTCCCATTTTGTTTTTATCTGATCACACCCTGGACCATGGTAGGAATTGGCACATTTTCTACTTTACAAGAATTCCACTTGTGAGTCCCATTGCGCGGGGTCTGGGAGATCCATATTTAGGAAATGCTTACCTCTACAAACATCTTTGCCCATGGAGAGGCCGACTCCGAGAGACATTTTCTTCTTTGATATTGTTCCCCCTGAACATGATTTTGCTTACAGATAGATTTGTTAAATGTTAAAGAATCACGCGATGCCTTATCCAGAAAAAGAAAAGTGAGTCATTCATTTGATCATCTGCTATCATGCACTTGGGTATGAATGCGAAATGTAATTAAGGATCCAGGTGTCTCGTTGGTCGATTTTCTGAAGTGTGGTTATGGGGACCTTGTCCAAAATGTGGACATTGGAAACACAATCGTTTCACATATGTGAATACAATTTAAAATTAGTTATTCTGGAAATTTCATAATATTTAAAAGCTTAAAGCCTAAATGTTAAACATCATTTTCGATAAGTCAGATGCATAAGCTGACAAATACGTGCTAGAAAATTTGGAAAAGTAATAGAATAAATGCTTTTCAGTACTTTTGTTCACTTGCAAAATTGGGAAACAGTAAATAACCATTATATTCCTGCTGCTTTTACATTCCACTATGTTAAAGCTTAGACAACGTGTTTTGTCATGTAGTCCGTAGCCAATTTGTGAATTGTGGGGTCCAACAAGGGGTAGCTGAGCAAAATGGCAAGGTCTAGATATCATAGATAATTCTGTTTGTCTGTATGAATTGTCCTTCTACATCGCTGGTGTTCATAATGATACGATTGTGAGATGTTACAAATATTCAACAAAAAGGTGTTTGGTGCTGTTCCATTTATTGCATGTGTTGCATTACGCTCGTGATTTCCTTATCATTAAAAAGGTTTCGTCCAAGGTGGGACGGTTTGCAGAAGTGTTTCAAACTAACCCCCAACCCCCTGCCCCTTCCAAAAAAAAAAAGAAAACAGTAGAGTTCGAATTCTTATTCTTTGTGTCATGATTTCATTTTTTTCAGGTTCATCTGCTGCAGACTGGTCCCGGGATGTTTGGCTGGATCAGGGCATGTTGGATATGGATAATAGCATGGAGAGTAAAAGGTGGTCATCTCAGCCTCATTGCACATCCAGTCATCCTGGGGATTACAAACCTTTGTACAGAGCGTTGTCTTACCCGGAGCAGCAATTACAGCAGCAACATATTCAACAGCACTTCTCTAGCGAAACAATTTCAAGTCCAAAATCATCCTTCACCTCGTTTCCTCCACCTGGTGGTGGCAGACCTCAGCAGCCTTTGTCTCACCGCCACTCTCTCCCTCTCAATATTTCTTCTTTGAATTCTGGCCCTGACTTAACGTTCTCAGGACCTAATTTGTCACCAATGTCTGACTCTACTCTTCATTTTCCTGACTTATCGATTACTCATGGACTGCGTTATGGTGGAAGCATGTCCGGTCTCACACCTGGCCATGGAATCAGTAACCAACTACGAAATCAATGGAACAACCGTGCTGGCTTGTTGCATGGGGATCATGCTATGATTCTGAACAATGTTCTGCAACAGCAGTTACATCAAAATGGCTTGATGCGTTCCACGTCGTTAATGTCACCCAGGCAGCAGCTTCAGCAACAGGGACTGCATCAGCCAATGTCATCATTGCCGCCACATTTTTCATTATTGCAATCACAGATCATTGGTGGCCATCCATCATCTCCTTCACATGTTTTGAGAAAGTATGATACTATATATGGTATTTCTGAGACGAGGGATCAAAGACCTAAATCAGGGCGGGGTAAACAGAGTCACCGTTTCAGTCAAGGATCTGATTCTGCCAGCCAGAAGGGTGATACTGTGCAATTCAGGTCCAAGTATATGTCTTCCGAGGAGATAGAGAGCATCCTGAAAATGCAGCATACATCTCACAGCAATGACCCATACATAGATGATTACTATCACCAAGCTTGCGCTGCGAAAAGATCAACGGGGTCAAGGCTGAAACAATACTTTGCGCCACTACATTTGCGGGATCTACCTTCTCGTGCTCGTAATAGTGGGTCTGATCAGCATGGTCATCAGTCATTTGACGCATTGAGAAGGCTCGCCATGTCATCCATTCGAAGGCCTCGTCCTCTTCTTGAACTTGAACCTTCTTCTGGATCTAGTGAGGGAAGCATAGAACGTAGATCTCTGGAGCAAGAACCTATGTTTGCTGCTAGAATTGCTGTTGAGGATGCTCTTACTCTTCTTCTTGATGTTGATGATATTGACCGTTTCCTACAATTTAATCCACCCCAAGATGGGTCTCAGCTACGGCGCAAACGCTTGGTTCTGCTTGAGGCTTTAGCGGCGTCCCTTCAGCTTGTTGATCCTCTTGGCAGTGGGGCTCATACTGTTGGTCCGGGGGATGATGTTGTGTTTATGAGGCTCGTCTCCCTTCCGAAAGGCCGGAAATTTCTTTCTAGGTACCTTGAACTCCTGACAATCACCCCTGGGCCCTCAAGTGAGCTGGCTAGAATTGTCTGCATGGCAGTTTTCCGTCATTTGAGGTTCTTGTTTGGCGGTCTTCCATCAGAGCCTGGAGCCATCGAGGCTACTGTAAATCTCGCCAAGGCAGTTTCTGGCTGTGTTAGTGGCATGGACCTCCGTGGTCTAAGTGCTTGTCTTGCTGCTGTTGTGTGTTCATCAGAGCAGCCGCCACTTCGCCCTCTTGGAAGCCCTGCTGGAGACCATGCTTCGTTAATCTTGAAATGTCTACTTGAAAGAGCTAACGAAGTACTAACCAGTCCTAGTCAGCAGGCCCTTGGCAGTTGTAACAGTCCTAGCCGTAACTTCTGGAATGTTTCATTTGGAACCTTCTTTACTCTTCTTACAAAGTATTGTGCTAGTAAATACGAGACTATTATGCATTCTATCATGAACCAAGCAAGTTCAGAAATCACGAGTTCAGAGGCAATGAGGGCCATTCGCAGAGAGATGCCAGTGGAGCTGCTACGTGCAAGCCTTCCTCATACTGATGATAAACAAAGGAGGGCATTAATGGAGTTTGCTCACCAGTCTATCCCTGTCACCGGTTTCAATCTTCATGATGAAGACAACACTGGTCGCATAACTTCCGAGTCTATCAGGAGCTGAGAAACGGTGTCATTGATTGAAAAGAGTGGCTGGGATGGACGAATGATAAAAAGTGGGTTTTGGGGCTTCTGCTCCAATTGGTTGCTGAGGAGGATTTGTTACCAGATAAGCCATTTTTAGCTGTAGTGTATCTATAAGATGAAAGCTTCGACTTGTAAGTCACAAACTAATGCGTATTTCGATGAAACGAGTGCCCTGCTCTGTGTATAATTGGAAGTGATGGAAACCATTCATGGTGTTTTCCTGTTGTTGGGGGGCCTAATTTTTGAGGCCCTGCTAGAACCCTTAGATCAGAAACTGGCAGCATAGGGGTTTAAAGCTGTACAGAATGTCACCCTTGTTTTTTTTTTTTGGGTTAATTTCGATCAGTGCCTGGACTGTCTTTGCTAATGTCTAGAAGAAAGGGTTCACGCCATGTTTTTAGTAGGGAGAAACGCATCCCGTAGACCCTTAAGAACATTCTGTTTATTGCTAATAATTGTCTGCTAATGTTTTGTGTTCAGCATTAGATGTTCTATGCATTAGGAACCTCTATTTTCGGCAAATAAGAAGAATGAAATTGATGGTGGATTATATATATTGAGATGTGCTCTTGGATGAGAGCGTATCACTGAAATTAGACTGTGAGACTTGAAGACATCTGCTCAGATATGAATCTGTGTCTATACGTATATGTGTATTGTATATTTGCAGTAGGTTGCCTATATCTGTTCTATAAAAATCTTGTCTATGGGAGGTTTCTACATTCATTGTTGTATTTTGTTCTGGTGTTGGTGGCAGTGTATGTGAGTCTGCGAGAGAAATGTGAAGCTGATGTCAAATACATGCGAGATTTTGCATGGTAGATGTATTTTATTGTTGTGCTGTCGGGGGACATGGCGAATCGGTTGTTCGAATTACCCATGAGTTTGGTTAAGTTTGAGTCAGGTTGTTTGTTTTTGGGGGACATGGCGAATCGGTTGTTCGAATTACCCATGAGTTTGGTTAAGTTTGAGTCAGGTTGTTTGTTTTTGGTGAACGACATTTTGAGTTCGAGTCGAGTGATCATCGATTTGAGTTGATTTATATCCATCCATTTATGTTTGATTCACTAAACTTATCTTCCAGAAAAATATCCATCCATTTATGTCTGATTCATTAAACTTATCTTCCAGAAAAAAAGGAAACTTCAGTGGCAATTTCGGATTGAATTTAGTTAATTTGGGTTTTGAGTTTGTTTTTAGGGTTTTAGTTGGGTGCAGGTCATTAGGTTTAGGTTTTCGGGTCAGTTTTGTCAAATTTGACTGCGAGTACACGAGAGACACATGGCAAAGGGTACATTGGATTGTTGGTGAAAGATGAGAAGTTTAAATCGCTACCATTTAAAATTAATTAGAACGTGTTGTATTTAGTCATTGTCTATTTGTATTTTCATACTGTAATAAAATTCACTCTACACATTCTAATTTTATTTCATAATAAAAAAAAGCACAAAATTTTCAAGTTCATATGTTTTTTAAAACTCAATTTTAAAAAATGGGCCCAAATTTCGTATGGGAGCAACCAAAATTATGTATTGAAAATATAAGTAGTACTAGTTATCTGAACGAATGCTATAATAAATAGATATTATTAGTACATATACACTGATGTTATGAGAGAGACACTATAATAAATAGATACTGCACAAATTTAAAAGGGGTGGATGTCATGCATTAACACGGTTATAAAGTCGAACAAAAAAAGAGAATACGGTTAATAAAATATTTTTAAAAAAAATAAAATTAACAT